>OX336390.1:25789375-28189375 GCA_946902985.2 Meconema thalassinum
GACCTCTGCATTCTACTCGCCCCCTCAAATATTGAAGACAAAGTTACGCCCGTGAATATGAGTGACCTTTATGTCGTAACCCTGCATGCTTGTGCGCTATTTTAATGTTATTAATAAAGCTAAGTCACCTCCATGGTGTAGTGGTCAGCGTGCTTAGCAGCCACCCCGGAGGTCTGAGGTTCGATTTCCGGCTCTGCCACAAAATTTGAAAAGTGGTATGAGGTCTGGAACGGGGTCTACTTAGCCTCGGGTGGTCCAAATTAGTAGAGGGGGTTCGATTCCCACCTCGGCCATCCTCGAAGTGGTTTTCCACTTCGTCTTCGGGCAAATGCCTGGATGGTACCTACTGTCAGGCCACGGCCGGCTCCTTCCCTCTTCCTTGCCTATCCCTCCCATTCTTCCCCATCCCTCATGAGGCCCCCTGATCGCTTTGCTGGTGAGGTCGCCTGGGCGAGGTGATAGTCCCGCCTCCCCAGTTGTATCCCCCCATCCAATGTCTCAAGGACACTGCCCGAGAGGCAATAAAGGTGGGATCCTTCGCTAAGTCCATGGGAAAAGCGTAACTGGAGGGTAAACTGACTAAGAAAGAAAGAAAGAATTAATAAAGCTACAGTAAAGAAATTCGGGTGGAGGAGATTGTAGATGTGATGGAAAGAAGAAAACTGGATGTACTGGGCTTGGCAGAAACAAGATGGAAAGGAGAAGGTCGCAGAGAACTGAGGAAAGGGTACCGGTTGTACTGGAGTGGGAACAGTGAAGGAGCAGCGGAGTAGGAGTAGTTGTGAGAGATGGAATGAAGGAAGAGGTAAAGGGAATAAGTGACAGGATCATGAAGATCAGAGTAACTGTAAAGGGAAGAAGCCTGGAGATAGCCCAGGTATATGCCCCTCAAGTTGGATGTACAGCTCAAGAGAAGGAAGACTTTGAGGAGGAGCTGCAACAGCAGTTGAATGGTCAGAGCATCATTATCATGGGAGATTTGAATGCACATGTAGGAAGTGAAAGGCAAGGATATGAAAATGTAATGGGAGCAGAAGGGTGGGGTAGCAGGAATGAAGAAGGGAGAAAGTTGCTGGATTTTTGCAAGAGAAACGGTTTAGTGGTAGGCAACTCCTGGTTTCGGAAGAAAGAAAGCCACAAGGTAACGTGGTACAGCAGTGATTTAACAAAGAAATCTTTGGTAGATTACATGTTGTACGAATGGGAAATGAAGAGAAGTGTCAGAGATATAAAGGTAATACCATCAGAGGCCTTACATAGCGACCACAGAATACTTGTAATGAACCTGGGAGTTGTTAAGGATAGCAAGAGGACAGAGTACCAGGAAAGGAGAATCAAATTATGGAAACTCAAGGAAAAGGAAGAATTCCAGAAGATAATAAGGGAAAGGATGCCAACACACAATCCTAAAACAGGGGAAGAGGAATGGAAGCATTTCAAAAGCACAATGGTGGAAGCTGCAGTGGCAGTATGTGGAAGAACAAGCAACAGTAAGCGGTGTAAAGAGACACCATGGTGGAATGAGAGAGTAAAAGAAGCTGTGGGAAGGAAGAACAAGGCTTTCAGAGTGTGGTTCCATGAAAGAACTGATCTGGCAAGGGAAGATTATAAGATAAAGAAGAAAGAAGCAAACAAGATTGTCGCAGAGGAGAGGAAGAAGTGGATGGTAAAGTGGACAGAGATGATGGAGGAAGACAGCAGAGGAAATAAGAAAGTACTTTATGGGATGGTCAAAAGTAAGAGAAGAGGTCTGCGAGAGGATGTGGTAATGATGGACAAAAACGGAAATGAGGTACACAACAAAGAGGCCCTCAAGACCGTGTGGAAAGAGTACTTTGAGGATTTGCTGAATCCAAATGGTCATAGGGAGGAAGACAATGTATTGGAAGATGGAGAAGACAACACAGGAATGGAAAAGGACCTGACTTGGAGAGAACTGGGGATGGCTATAGACAAGATGAAAGGAGGAAGGGCACCGGGTGTGGATGAAGTGAGTGTTGAAATGGTGAAAGCAGCAGGGCAGGTTGGGAAACAGTGGCTGTACCGTGTGATGAGGGTGATATGGAAGGAGAAAAAGACCCCAGAAGATTGGAAGAAAGGATTAATTGTCCCAATATTTAAGAAAGGAAGCAGAAAGGAGTGCAGAAATTACAGGGGAGTCACACTCATACCTCACTGTGCCAAGATATATGAAAAGATATTAGAAAGTAGAATACGAGCCAAAGTGGAGAAAAAATTGAGAGAGGAGCAGTATGGATTCAGACCTGGGAGATCAACAGTGGATCTCATATTTTCAGTGAGACAGCTCCAGGAACACCACTACGAATTTGGAGAGGATCTGTTGATGGCCTTTCTGGACATCGAAAAGGCATATGATAGTGTGTGTAGGGAGAAGGTTTGGAAAGCAATGGAAAACATGGGAGTGGAAAAAGGGACTGTAGGCAGAGTGAAGGAGATGTATTGTGGAAGTGTGAGTTGTGTGAAAGTAGGAGGGGAAAGAACAGACTGGTTCAGACAAATGAGTGGCCTGAAACAGGGCAGTGCGCTGTCACCCCTTCTCTTTATTGTGGTTATGGACGAGGTAATGACACGGATAGCAGGAAAGATAGGAGAAGATAAGATGAAAGCAATGGTGTTTGCAGATGATCTCATGGTCTGGGGAAAAAGGGAGGAGGAAATTCAGGAGCAACTGAAGGCTTGGGAAGAAACAGTGGGAGAGTACGGATGGAAGTTCAACATCAGTAAATGTGAGATCCTGTTAACGACCAGGAAAAAGGACAGACCAATGAGTGGGATAACACTTGGAGGTGGACAGCTGAAGAAGGTGGAAAGTCTCAAGTACTTGGGAAGTTTAGTGGAGTAAAATGGGAGAAATGACAAAGAGATTACGGAACGTGGCAGACAGGCAGAAGCATTTCTGAGAAGCATTAGGAGCTTAGTGAATAAAGATGTCCCACAAAAAAGCAAGGAAGTTTTATACAGAAGCTACTATATCCCGATACTGTCCTATGCTTCAGAAACGTGGACAATGAAGAAAAGAGACATAAGCAGAATACAGGCAGGTGAAATGAAGTTCCTGCGAAGTAAGATCGGAGTAACAAGAAGAGACAGGGTGAGGAATGAAAAGGTCAGGAAAATGGTGAAAGAGGAGCCCTTGCAAGGTAGAATTGAGACATCAAGACTGAGGTGGTATGGACACTTAAAGAGAATGGATGAGAGGAGGATTCCCAAGAGGATACATGAGATGCAGATGCAGAAGAAACGACCAAGGGGAAGACCAAGAGATAGATGGCTGAAGGGCGTGGAGGAATGTGTCAAGAGGAGAGGCGAGGACTGGACCAGAGTGACAGCGGAGAGGTGGTGGGAAGAAAGGACTAAGTGGCGAGGCTTGTGTTCCAAACAGACCCAGCCTGGGGCTGGAAACTGTACAAGATGATGATGTTGACAGTAAAGAAATTCGGTCGAGAGGTTGGCGACTATATGATACTTAGAGTGCCCAAATTTTAAAAATTCCTTAGCTTAATACATTCAAGACAGCAGCCCTTTCTACTTATACATTAGAAAAAATGATTAGAGAGCATTTGCCACGAAACTAGGTACAAAGGAAGTCAAAATACGCTCAATGTCACTCTCTATGTCACAAGGCTGTTGTATTAAAAGTTACGTGCAGCCGCATGCTTTATTATATAAAAGACTGTCGTCGTTAACGGTTTTATGTTGTCAGAACTACAACAATAGTTGACGTCAATGCTCATGGCACTGGTGAGAGGAGGTTAGCTGTGACTGCTCTGTCAGACTTAGTCGTCCTTGTTTGGTCACCACTCGGGTGATTTCGCAAATTTTAGCCTGTTCATTGTTCTGCACAGAATTAGGTGCTGATTAAGAAGTGAAGTTAGGGTGACAACAACAACTATATTTTAAATGTCGTGTGGCCTCCTGAAGTCCTGGTGTAGGTGTCCATAGGCGACCGGCCTGTCGTAATGAGAATGAAATGATGATTACATCACACACACCCAGTCCTCAATCCTGGAGAATTAATTGGAGATTAAAATCTGCATTGTCCAACCGGGGATCAAACCTGGAGCCCATCGTGATCTTGGAGAACAATAAACATTAAACATGAAAATTGCAGAGAAGTAAGGAGTATGATTGAGGAAATGTATATATCACTTTATCACAGTGCATCTCAAAGAATACACAATTTCTTGATAGGGCAGCATTTAGAATGTATCTCAGTAAGAGTTTGTTCCATTGTAAGTATTATAAATAACCCCTGGCACTACAGCCCTTGAAGGGCCAAGGCGTACCAAGTGACCGCTGCCCAGCCATTTGACCTGCAGATATTGGGGTGACGCGTGGTCAGCGCATCGACATCCCCTCGGCCGTTAATCTTGGTTTTCGTGATCGGGGCGCTGCCTCACTGTCAGACAGCTACTCAATTGTCCTCAAGAGGCTGAGTGCACCTCGTTCCAGCCCTCACGTCAGTTTCTAAAATCCCTGACGGAGCCGGGAATCGAATCCGGGACCTCCGGGTGAGAGGCAGGCGCATCACCCCAACACCACGGGAAGTATTATAGGCTGAAAATGTTCATATTGTAAATACATTTTCTGTGACTTTTGTTCTGAACTAAACCAACCCTTATTACACCCCAAAACTATTTAAGGCTTCCTTTTTACGCCTTCCCCACAGAGCATTATTCAAACGATTTGTAGATTGGTACTCTTCCAGGGATACCTTCTACTTAAATACCAATGCTTATCCATTCACTCCAGTAGTTTTGACAAGGGGCATCCCCATCTGTTAGGCCTGAATGAGGCTTTGCCCTCCATTTATTCTGCCTAGTGTGGTGTAGTGGCTAGCATTCTTGGCGGTTACCCCTGACGTTCAGGTTCGATTCCCGGCCCTGCCATGGCATTTAATTCTCATCTGAGGGCTGGAACGGGCTTCACTTAGAGGCAAAACTGGGAAAAAGGTGGGTTCAATTAGAATTTCAGCCACCATGGAAGTGGTTTTCAGTGGTTTCCCACATCTACTCCAGGCGCATGTCAGAATGCTTCCTAACGTAAGCCCGGATCCACCTCCTTCCTAACCCTCAACATAATAAATACTACACTACCACGTGCTGTGTGTGAGTCTTCAGTCTTTGGACTGGTTAGATGCAGATCTCCATGGCACCCTCTCCTCAGCTAACCGTTGTATCTCTACATAGCTACCACACCAGGCCTGATGAGAGGGTGGATGTATGCATTTATTCTAAATATACCATAAGAAAATGAATCCTACTTTGCTTCAAACAGGTAACAATCATTGAACCGTTGTCATTATATCTCAGTCAAACTTAGCGTGGAAATCCAATTCTGGAATAAAAAGCACACTGCAGGCTACGGTAGTATAGTCAGAGTTAGGCAAAATACTCCCAAAATGTATTTTAGATACAAAATAATATTTTAAAATACTTTCAATAAAATATGCTTTCTTCCATTCAAAAAACAATACACAGTTTTTTTGTTTTTTTTTTGTCGTGTGGCCTTCTTAGAGGCCGAATGCAGGTCTTTCTAGTCGACGCCCGTGGGCGACCTGCGCGTCAGGATGAGAGGTGGAATGAATGAAGATGAATGAAACTTGGCAAGGATGTGGAAGGAAGTGGCCGTGGCCTGTCAGAAGGTACCGTCCCAGCATTTGCCTGGTGTTGAAAATGGGAAACCACGGAAAACCATTTCAAGGACGGCCGACGGTGGGGCTCGAACCCACGCGTCTACCGAGTCAGCAGATAGCTTGGCTCCATTGCCTAACGCTGCGCTTTAGCCAGCATAGCCACTACTGTCTGTACAATATACAGTATTACTATTATACAGTAGATATTATTGACCTGGACTGATGGCTCGTTAACGTGCAAGGTCGAAGGGTTCAAATCTCACAGTTAGTCTCCTTGATTTTTTTTTTTTTTTTCAGGATGATACTCCCTGTAGGGCAAGAGGGGAGAGGGACACAGCGGTCAAGCTCTTGGCCTCTCACCACGGCGGACCGGGTTCGATTCCCAGTCAATGCACGTGAGATTTTCAAAGGTTAAAAGCCATGTCCTGTGCTTCCGATTTCACATAAAAAGGGGGCCTCGTGGCTCATTATCGCGAGATTAGCGGTCACGTAAAACCTTATCTGCCTGAACCCACTCCATCTCATCTCACTCAAACCTAGTAAGTCCAACCTGTAGCGCTTCATCTCCCTAGATACTTCGGCCAGTCTACCTGTCTGGCACATTGTTTATACGTTACAAATTCCAATTCTCGTGTCCGATTTCATGCTAAAGGTCAAATCCGTTTTATCCACCTGGCTTCCATTCATTTCTGTTTCTGTAATAGGAGTAATCTCGGGTGTGTAGGTTATTGGCCTTCAGCACCCAAAGCCTGGAGAAGGGGCTGCCTTCTAAGTATCCAGGCCTACTGATTTTCTATCAGGGTTTCTTCCCTTAGCCTTTGAAGTTCCCACTTCTGTCCACAAGGCAGTGGTGGTCCCGACCTCTTAACCCTGGCCTCTTCCGCCAGCTCCGCCATACCAAAGACCATCTTCTCCGCCCTCGTTGCCTTTGAGGACTTGAGGGTTCTGGGTTGCTTTTTAGTATGACTTTTCACCCTTGGCCTGTCCGGCAAGGGAGGCCCTACCAGTAGCTATGCTACCACCGGAATAGCCCAAAGGATCATGCAAGCACTCCCACCACGTCAAGGTCATGCAACCCCTAGGGAGTGATTGGAGCACTATAATCAATCTATATACAGTCAAGTCTTAGGAATATTAGTTACAAATTTGTCTTCTTCTTCTTCTTCTTCTCCCAGAACTGTTTCATTCTTCATTCTGTCTGACCTGGCGGCCCGTTCTTCGTCCGTTATGGTGTATTGTTTGCATGTAGAAGCTTTTGGACTAGGTCTCACATCTTTGTTTCTCAGGATCCTCTTCTCTTCCCGGTGTTCAATTTGTTGCATTGTCAAGCCTAACTCATCTAGATCAGGGCCATCCACACAGCGCTCCGGCCGCGCTCTAAGCCAGTGCTCCGAGAGCTTTGGTGGGTGGTAGTTTCGGTCGTGGTGGGAGGAGCATGGCTGGCTAAGCGAGCGGTCTGCCCGCCGCGCCGAAGTGAGCAGCCGATCCATCAGTCGGTAGTCTAGTCCAATGCGCTTTGTTGACAGCTTGTAAGTAAATCAGTTTTGCAGTGGTCATGACTGAACATCATACAAAAAAAAAAGGAGTGGTGAAGCAGCAGCTTTCCGCAAGAAGAATACCCCCTTTTGTATAAATATGCATGTTAAGTTCTGTCAATTCGGCTCAGCTTACATTTGTGGGCGTTTCTTTGCGGTTCGTAAGCTTACCAAACGTAAGCATCGTGCGACGATGAGCGATAGAAACTAGCGCAATTGTTTACGGATAGCTGTGTCCAGAAATATTGTACCCAAATTGGAGAAGATTGTTTCCTCCAAAACTAAAAGCTCGTAAAAACGACGGAGAAAAAGTCACTCAAGGTCTGTATTATTTGTTCATATTGGTAAAATGTTGTTGAATTTTCCTCTCAAATATGTTCGAATTTTAGTTTGGAATAGATCACAATATTCTTTACTTAACACTTGCGTTCATTTCCTGCACATTCCATATATCGGAGTGCCATTCGATTTGTATATGCGGTATATTTTTTTATGGCAAAACAGCTCGATCAGTATGATGTCAACAATCCCACAAAAGGCGTCGGTCGCACGACTGTACGTATGTATCCAGTCAGCGCGGACCGATCATCACCCGTCTGTCTCATGCCTCCTCGCTGCCACAGTGTAGTGATGGTAGGGGGAGGAGCGCTAGTCTGACTGCCCAGTGCTCACCGAGCGCGGCCGCGCTCTCAGAGCACAATGACTGGATGGCCCTGATCTAGATCATCTAGGACTTCTTTGAACCAATGATTTTTGGTTTTACTTTTCCAAAAGTATTGGAATAGCTGTCTGAGTATTCTGGTCCCTGGTAATGGTGATATGTGACAGAAAATTACTTTTTCTTTATTATAATTTGGAGGTTGGATTTTGATAAATGCCATCGAAGTAGCTTTTAAATGTTGTACGAGTTCAAATAGGTTCCTTTATATCATGGAACTTTCTTTCATAAGTCTTAGCTGAAGACGAGCTATGAACCCATGGCCTTGTAACACTAGTTGCGAGTAAGTCAATCATCTATTCCACATTAGTATGTTATATTATAATACCAGACAGGTAGAAGTGTGGTTTAGTTGCCACCAGTGTTAGCAGTAGTGAAATTGCTTCTAGCCCGTTGGCAGGGGTATAAGATATGCAATCCCTTAATCCAATGGCACAAGAACATAAATGGCCTCAAATAAACAACTGTTTAGGTCACCTCAGGTGTTGACAAAACTTACAAATTACATTATTACACTGTATTATTAGCATATCAAATCTCCCATAAGTCGAACCCCTCGTCCACGTCGTGGGAGACGGGCAACGGCACAAAGTAGGGGATTGCCTGTAGGGGCGAAGTACAGTGGGGACTTCGTGTGCCCCGGGACCGTTACGGTAGCTGTGAAGGTCCTACAGGAACCCTGAAAAGTGACGGCTAACGGGGCTCTGGTGAAGCTACGATAGGCCCAGCAAGCCAGTAGTGGATAAAACCAAATGCTTTCAAAAATGGAACGAGCCTCGGACAGGATGGATTTAATAGACGACGACACGGCTGTACACACGGACTAAGATTTGGAACTTTAAACCTAAGAACGCTGACGGGGAAGGTGGAGGAGATAGTGGATATGATGGAAAGAAGGAAGTTGGATTTATTGGGATTGGCAGAAACAAAGTGGAAAGGGGAAGGAAGGAGAGTACTGAGAAAAGGCTATAGACTGTACTGGAGTGGGAACGAAGAGGGAAAGAGGAATGGAGTGGGAGTAGTAGTACGAGATGGTTTAAAAGAAGAAGTGAGGAGAATAAGTGATAGGATGATGAAAGTGAAAGTAGCACTGAGGGGAGAGACCGTAGAAATAGTGCAAGTGTATGCTCCACAAGTAGGCTGCACCTCTGAAGAGAAGGAGGAGTTTGAAGAGGAATTGCAGAAGCAGCTGGTAGGAAGAAATATGATTGTTATGGGGGACCTCAATGCCCATGTAGGAAGAGAAAGACAAGGGTATGAGAGTGTTCTAGGACCAGAGGGTTGGGGCGGAAGAAATGAGGAAGGAAAGAGACTGTTGGACTTCTGCCAGAGGAACAGCCTGCTAGTTGGGAACTCCTGGTTTAAGAAAAGAGAGAGCCACACAATCACATGGTACAGTGATGACTTGACCAGGAAGTCGGTGGTCGACTATATACTGTATGAGAAAGAACTAAATAAGAACATCACGGACATCAAGGTTATACCATCGGAGAACCTGGATAGCGACCATCGATTGCTGGTAATGAACCTGAGAGGCAGTAAGGAGAAGAAAGGGACTGAGAACCAGGAAAGACGTATAAGGATATGGAAACTGAAAGAAGGGGATAGAAGGGTCGAGTACCTCAAAATGGTAAAGGAAGAAATTCCAACAGATGAAGAAAGAGGGGTGGAAGAGGAATGGGCTAGATTTAAGAAGACACTAGTGGGTGCAGCAGAAGCAGTATGTGGGAGGACAAGTAGTAAGAAGAGGTGGAAGGAAACACCATGGTGGAATGAGAAGACAAAAGATATAGTAAGGGAAAAGAATAGAGCCTTTAGGAGGTGGTATCAAAATAGGACGGTAGAGACAAGGGAAGAGTATCAGGAAAGAAAGAAGGAGGCGAAGAGAGTGGTGGCGGAGGAGAGAAGGAAGTGGATGGAAGAGTGGACAAAGATGATGGAGGAGGATAGTGAAGGTACAAAAAAGGTCCTGTATGGGATGGTAAAAAATAAGAGGCGGAAGGATCCTACGGATTATGTTAGAATGGTGAACAAAAGGGGACAAGAGATAGAAAATAGGGAAGAACTGAAGAAAATGTGGAAAGAATATTTTGAAGAACTTCTGAACCCAAATGGAAAAGATGGTGAGGAGGAAGAAATCGGGGAAGAGGAAGATGAACTGCAAACAGAAAAGGACTTAACATGGAAAGAAGTGGAAGATGCAGTGAACAAGATGAAAGGAGGGAAGGCACCGGGTGTGGATGAGTTGAGTGTGGAGATGGTGAGAGCAGCAGGAGAGGTGGGGATACAGTGGCTGTACCGAGTGATGAGGACAGCATGGAAGGAAAGGAAGACCCCAGAGGACTGGAAAAAAGGAATCATTGTCCCGATCTTCAAGAAAGGTAGTAGAACAGATTGCAGAAACTATCGGGGAATAACACTGATGAGCCATTGTGCAAAGATCTTCGAGAAAGTTTTGGAAAAGAGAATTAGGACAAGGATAGAAGGAGGGTTGAGGGAAGAACAACATGGCTTCAGAGCAGGAAGGTCCACAGTGGATTTGATTTTTGCTGTAAGGCAGTTACAAGAACAGCACTATGAGTATGGAACAGATCTACTGATGGCCTTCCTGGACATTGAGAAAGCATATGACAGTGTATGCAGAAACAAAGTATGGAAGTCACTGGAGGATAGAGGAGTAGAGAAATGGACTATAAAGAGGATAAAGGAGATGTACAAGGGAAGCGTGAGCTGTGTGAAAGTGGGAGGAGAGAGATCAGACTGGTTGGAACAAAGAAACGGCTTGAAACAAGGAAGTGCACTGTCACCGTTACTTTTCATTGTGGTGATGGATGACATAATGACCCGAGTGGCACAAGTAATTGGGGAAGGAAAGATGAAAGCAATGGTGTTTGCAGATGATTTGATGATTTGGGGAAACAAGGAGGAGGAGGTACAGGAACAGTTGGACGTGTGGGAAGGAATAATACAAGGATATGGGATGAAATTTAGCATAAATAAGAGTGAGATGGTGATCACAACAAGGAAGAAGGAAAGAACCACAACGGGAATAACAATTGGTGGGGAACAGCTGAAGAAAGTGGAGAGTTTCAAGTATCTGGGAAGCCTGATACAAGATAATGGAAGAAATGATAGAGAAATAAATGAGCGGGGGAGGCAGGCAGAAGCATTTCGGAGGAGTGTGAGAAGCATGTTATGGAGCAAGGATGTCCCTCAGAACAGCAAAAAGATCATATATCGGACGTACTATGTCCCTATCCTGACGTATGCCTCGGAGACCTGGGTTATGAAAGGAAGGGAGAAGAGCAAAGTACAGGCCAGTGAGATGAGGTTCTTGAGAAGCAGTATTGGAGCTACAAAGATGGACAGAATAAGAAATGAGAGGACCAGAGAATTAATGAAGGAGGAACCATTACAGGATGGTATAGAGAAATCTAGACTTAGATGGTATGGACATGTAAAACGAATGGAGGAGAAGAGGATGCCCAGGAGGATACATGAGACGAAGTGGGAAGGAAAGAGACCGAGGGGAAGACCGAGAGACAGGTGGCTGAAGGGGGTGGAAGAAAGTGTGAAGAAGGGAGGAGAAGACTGGACAAGGGTGGAGGCTGAGAGATGGTGGGAAGACAGAAGACGTTTGAGAGGCTTGTGTTCCAAACAGACCCGGCCAGTGGCTGGAAACTGTGCAAGATGATGATGATTAGCATATCAAGAAAGGGGCACACAGCAAACCAAAGCCCTTGCCAATACTACATATTAATTTGAAACTGTTTTGCCTTTCAGCATCCAGTCTAGCCTGCAAGCCTCTGTTTGCAGACATGTCACCTCCAAGATCCCCTATTAGCAGTTAACTCTGTGACATCCTCTGCTTCTACACCATTCAACACTGAATCTAACCATCACCTACTACCTCTACCTCTGCTTCTCTTACCCTCTACAGCTGAACTCATTAACCTCTTAGGTAATCTCTCCTCTCCCCCTTCTCTTCATATGACCCCACCATCTGAGTCGGCTCATACGAACAGCTTCATTTAGCGTGTCCATTTCTAGCTTAGCCTTTATCTCTTAATTATGAGTACCTACCTTACCATTGCTCACATTTGTACTAGCAATCATTCGTGCTACCCTCATATCAGTTACCTCTAGCTTATGCATCAGCTGTCACTTCCATCCAGCAAGGTCGGTCTAAATACTGAGCGATATAGGGATAGTTTCATTGCGCTGCGAAATTCTTTCTTGCAGAATACTGTGGATGGCAACCAAGAACTCACTGCATTGGCTTTTCTGCATCTCAACTCAATTTCTTTCACCATACTACCTTCCTGAGAGAATATACAGTCCAAGTACTTAAAATGGTCTACCTAACATAATTCATTTAGTTCCTATCTAGCATTCTATTTTTTGCATTTCTTCCCTACAGACGTAACCTGTTTTTGAAATGCTGATTTTCATGCCATTTTCCCTACATTTCAGCATAAGCCAGACTACTTACCTGGTTTCCACCTATTGAATCCCGCCCAGTCAGTTTATGCCCTTCAGCAAATGGTCCATAATAAACAGTAGAGGTGAGAGGTTAGTCTTGCCTCACTCCTGTAATAACTTCAAATCAATAACTCATCCTACCATCAACTCTCACTGCATCCTGATTATCAATATAAATACTTTTGATTGCCTGTAGCAACCCTCCCTCAATGCCATAATCCCTCAGGATGCTCAGCATCTTCTCCTTGGGTACTCTATAGAACGCCTTCTCTAGATCTACAAAACACAAACGTCTATTCCTCTCATAGCATTTCTCAATAACTTGGCAGATATTAAAAATTTGATCTTGACATCCTCGTTGTGGTCTAAAGCCACACTGGTTTTCATCCACTCTCGACCATTTATCACTCTCTCCTTTCTACAATACCTGTGTACACTTTGCTCAGGACACTTATCAAAGAAATTCCTTTATAATGGTTGCAATCTTTCCTGTTACCTTGCTTTAAATTGGGTTGATTTCTGATTTTGTCCAGTCAGAGGGTACCTTTCCTAATTCCCATGCCAATTATATTATCCTATGCAACCATTTCATCCCTGCTTTCCCACTATACTCTGCCATTTCTGGCTGAATTTTGCTGATCCCTGCTGCTTTGTAACCATCCTCTCTAATTCCTCAACCTTGAATCCTGTTCTTATTCTCCTCCTGCATAATCTCAAAATCTGCCACATTTACATTTAGCAAATTTTTGAAGTACTGTTGCCCTCCTCCCAATGCTACCTTAATATTTACAAAGTGTTCCCCTGAATTATCCAGACACTTTTCACTTCTCTTTTCCTTCCATTTCTAAGATTCTTTATAACACTCCAAAAAAGCTTTCCTGCCGCTTGGCCTAGCATTTCCCCCCTTATTTCCTTTTAGCTGTACTATTATTTGTTTGGTCTGTTCCTTTCTATTACATAAAGCTGTCTGCTGGATTCCTAGTTTGGAGCCATTTTTTAAAGCATTCTTTGACATTTACAAGCCGAATTCACTATGCCATTTCACGAGGATGTGTGCTTTTTTCTGTCTTTACCCAGTTTTCCCAAGACATCCTTGTTCTCTGACCTCTCCTTTTCATTGTGTTGTAATTCTTTACCCTCTACTCTTGGGAATATTTCAACAATCATATCAATATATTTCTGCCAAGTTCATTATCCCGAAGATTTCCAACTATAATCCATCTGCAAATAGATCACACCATACCAGTTTGTGGTCTGTTTCAGTAAAAAATACCCTGCAATTCCTTAACAATTTCCTAAATTGAAAGTCAGTCGTCATGACGTCAAGAGGCTGGAGTAGGGCAAACTATGAGTTGCGACACATGCTCACCAGGCTCCATGGTTTTCATTACAATGTCGAAAAAAGACTTACCAAAACCCTGCCGAGGACTGCGAATGTGAAAGGTGCAATGAAAAATGTGGAAGATATCACGTCATGAAGTGTCATAAACAAGCAGAATCCCTAACAGTGTTTTGCACAGAAGACTGAGAACTTTGTATTGAAAAGCAGTCGTGCTGAAGATTTCATTTACGACTTTGTACTAACTGATTATGTATATTTTGGCCATTGGCTGCTCTCATTACATTATAAATTGAAAGTCAGTAATGATATCGTGTATTATCGACTTGGTATCCGTGAATCTCCTTGTGCTTCGTGAATGAGTTTGCAACAGCTAACCCCATGTTAGCACATAAGTCTAGTAAATATTCTCCATTGGTGTTCGCTTCTCTATCATCACCCCACTTACCCATTACCTGCTCATACCCCTCAGTCCTATTTTCTATTCTAGCATTGAAATCTCCCATCAGTACTACACCATCTTGATTGTTAAACTCTCACTACCATATCACTCAGAGCCTCATAAAATCTGACTACTTCGTCATATTCAGCCCCTTCATATGGAGCGTACACTGAAACAATCCTGTAATTTCCAAATTTATCCACATTAATTGTTCATTTACATACCTCACAAAAACTATGTTACGCTCTAAGGTTCTCTTGACATACTACCCTACTCCCCACTTTGCCCTGTCTCGCTTTACACCTGACGGGTCATCATCATCATCATCTTGTACAGTTTCCAGCCCCAGGCTGGGTCTGTTTGGAACATAAGCCTCGCCACTTAGTCCTTTCTTCCCACCACCTCTCCGCTGTCACTCTGGTCCAGTCCTCGCCTCTCTTCTTGACACATTCCTCCACTCCTTTCAGCCATCTATCTCTTGGTCTTTTCTTCTGCATCTGCATCTCATGTATCCTCTTGGGAATCTTCTTCTCATCCATTCTCTTTAAGTGTCCATACCACCTCAGTCTTAATGACTCAATCCTACCTTGCAAGGGCTCCTCTTTCACCATTTCCCTGACCTTTTCATTCCTCACCCTGTCTCTTCTTGTTACTCCGATCCTACTTCGCAGGAACTTCATTTCACCTGCCTGTATTCTGCTTATGTCTCTTTTCTTCATTGTCCACGTTTCTGAAGCATAGGTCAGTATCGGGATATAGTAGCTTCTGTATAACACTCCCTTGCTTTTTTGTGGGACATCTTTATTCCACCTGACAGGTACACCTTGTAATCTCCTACTTCCTCCTCTCGAGCTCTCTTTATCTGAATTTGACTAATCCCTAGAATATCCGATCCCTTCCCAATTGCTGACTCAGCTAGCTTTACTTTCTTCCTTCCATAAGCCCCGTCGATATTAATAGCACCTCATCGAATACCCAATCTATTGCTTGTTCGTTTCCAAGGAGTCCCTGATCTGTCAGATGGGAGTGGGACTTCATCACTCCGTTAGGTCCGAGGCATGCTCAAGACATTTTTAGCAGGTTTAAGAAGTACATATATAAGGTGTGCTATAACCAACTGAAGAGCCCAATTGCACACCGGGGCGAAACACTGTCATTTTTGTTGAGTTATGCCGGAACATTTAGCACAATTTGTGTTTAAATTAAGAAGTACACGTGAAGCAGGTTGCTAGCCTTACTTACACAGGGCCCCACGAGTTTCACCTCAGGGAATAAACAAGGGAGTTGGGTAGTTTAGATGCGTAAGCACAAGGAGGGCCCTGACTCGGAATATGTCCAAGATGCCCACTCATTCCATAGTAACTGGTATCCAGACTGTCAGGACCCCTTACTAGGCTACTCAGCTGTTGCCTATGGTTCACGAACTAGGACGTGAATACACCGTGAACCACTATACAGCATAAAATAATTAACTACTGTTGAATGAAGTATGATACTGGAAGGAATCAGGATGTGCATAAGGAATTATGAAGGAATGATATCAGGACAAAAATAAGTGCATATGCTGTATTACACATAGTATATATTCTTCTTTTCTATTTTTTAAAGAAATAAAATCCACATTACATTTTCATAAAAAGAGCAATATTGAATTTCATGAAGTCATTTTCCCAGTAGAGAACTGTCATTGAATGGTAGAGCCACGTGCATTGCAAACCTGCAAGAGAAAAATATCAAGTTAACATACCACTCTTAATAATGTTGTTCATTCATTAAGGGGCCTTGCCACATTGTGATCATCTAACCCCATGTAGTTGGTGTGTAATCTGTCTGGCAACCTGTGATAGCTGTAAGTGTATTTGTATTGGAGGCTAGGGTTTGGAAGGAGGTGGCCGTGGCCTTAATTTAGGAACCACACCAGCATTTGCCTGGGGTAGAGGTGGGAAAAAGTTTTTAGGTTGGCTAAGATGGAAACTGAACCCATCTCTTCTCAGTTCTGCATCACGAGATTGAGTGTATCTAGTCTCAACCCTCAGACCATATTATATGTCTTGGCACAGCCAAATCATCTGGATCTACACGTACACAGAAGGCAGAAGATGCATTATTTTTAATAATAATACATTCTTCATTGCTCTGGAGGAGTGTAATAGGCCTTACCAGCCACCTCAATGCACCTGAAGCCTTGATTTTAGCCACTCATATTGAATGCCACGAAGTAAAAATATGACTTTTCATTTTCCACTCCCAAAGAAAGAAAATTTCAACAAGAATATTTTCCACCCAAGAAAGTGCAAGACGATCAATATGCATGAAGAAGTACTGGGATGACCGCAAGGCTTGTACAGTTCCTACAAGTCGACGAACGAATGGTTGGTTCAAGTGATCCTATGTGGTCTCAAAAGGCGAAGAAATAGAAGAAGAAGAATGCCACGAAGTGGGGAATGCCACCAACTTACATTAGAACAAATAGGCCAACACCATAATTTAATGCAAGCACAATATGCAGAAAGGTCCTTGTGCACTCTGTCTTGCTGTGATATTAGACAGACCACCTTAAAATTATACCGAGGGCATGGTGGTGCAGCGATCAAGCTGTTTGCCTCTTACCAAGGCGGACAGTGTTCGATTCGCGGTCAATGCATGTGAGATTTTCAAAAACAGAAGTACAAGTTTGTTGGGGTCAGATTGAGAATTAATGTTCACAAAAATTCATGTCTCATCCCCTTGCAGTCAACATACAGCTTGATCAAGAGTAACAGGGCTGCTAATATTCACTTCGGCTCTCTGTCAACTGTTATGAGAAGAGGAGCTGTAATATTTTGTAATGCATATTGTGTTCATTTCTATTTGTGTTTGATTGGCTTGTTGTTATATTGATTGAATATGAGGAAGAATGAATAGTTGATTGATTTTTCGATTGAATGTACGAGTGAGCGAAGTAATGTAATCTTTTGTTTTTAGATCCTCGAATGTCACTTCCATATATATAATTTTTCCCGTTTCTGGAACTTTTTCTTTCTAGCTGTTCATTTACTGTATATTTTTTCCCTTTTGTACACATTTTCTGTATCTCCAGGTTTCTGTTTACTGTAGATAGTCTTTAATTTTCTGTAAATAATGTTAATGTTTCTTGAACATTTGGGACTGTATGAATGACTGAAAGCAAGAGGTAATTTTCTTACAGGATGTTTGAGTATGTTTGTAAGGTTGAGGTTGTTCATAGAAATAGTATCAAGGACCGTGAACATTTCCGTATCACTTCAAAATTTCCATTGGAGCAAGAAGATAAATACAGTACATATTCCAACCACTCCGCAAAGAGCCTTTATTCATCTCATAGTCCATATCAAGATGTTTTTAAAGAAAAATATTTTAGACTAATTTACAGGAATATACAAATACCAACTATTTAGAAATATGTAATTTTCACAAAATTACTTTTATATTATACTGGCTATACCCAGCATGCGTTGCAATACCAATCAAAGACAGATAGAAAGACTGGAAGATAATAATGTTATTGGTTTTACATCTCTTTTAACTACTGTGGCTTTTAGAGACGCCGGGGTGACGGAATTTTGGCCCGAAGTCTTTAACGTGCCAGTAAATCTACTGACATGGCCCCCTCGCATTTGCGCACCCTCAAATGCCAACTGGCTGCACCAGGATTTGATTCAGCAACTTTGGTTACAACAGGCGAGAACATTACCGCTGAGCCATGCAGCCAGCCCAAGAAAGAATAAGAATAAGTGTTTGAATTGTAATTTCATTTACTGAAGTGCCGTTGGATAAACAATATTCTTTGTTTTTCTGTCTGGTGTGTATATAAATAAATCCAAAGGTTTTCCGACGCGTGAGCACGCCACACCCAGCTGACCATGTGAGCATTTGTTGAAACTACTCGTGTGCCATCTAATGTAAAATGGATTTACTTATTCAGAAAAATTGGTGGGAGTGTGCACAACAACTCACCAAAGTTTCATCGCAATTGGCGGAATTGTATATGAACGCTTACAGGACTCTCCTGAAATGATTCGCTGGCCGACAATCATTTGTTGAAACTACTCGTATGCTACCTACTACCAAATGGTTTTTCTAATTCAGAAACCTTTGCGGCAGTGTGCACACAGGTGCAGTGGCACCATCTTTTTTAAACAACACAGGAGGATTCCATAAGTTGTACGTAATGTGCAGATGTTACCGTCACAGTTTTGGCCTTCTCTTCAGAATGGTAAGGGCCTACAATTCTAAAATCAAGGACAGTGCACCAAACAGTTACATGTTCGCTGTGGAGGTTCTGTCTAGGATAGGTTGCGGACCAGTACCGAAAATTTTGTTTACTAACGTAGCCCAACAAATGAAAGTACGCTTCATCGCTTTCCAGTAGCCTGGAGTCAGCTGCCACAGCTTCCAGGATAGTCTCACAACACGCTCTGCGGTTGGCCCAATCACATTCACCGAGTTCCTGCACACCTACCATTTTATACGGAACTTCATAGCGGTGTGTAAAAGTCTCCGTACGGTGCGATCTGAGAGTCGCATAGCACGTGCGTGCCTACGTTGAGTAAGGAATTCCTCACTGCACGGATGTTCTCTGACCCCACGAGGTTTGCCACGGTGGGTGAGTGGATAGCGCGTCGGTCTACTAACCCCAAGATTGCAGGTTCGCCCCTGGCCGTGGTAAGTGATTTTTGAAAGGCGGCAAAAATACGATACGCATGTCATACGATGTTGGCATGTCAAAGAACCCATTTGAATTCAGTAGGCCGAGTTCAAAATGGCAAAATTAATCTCGGGAGATTCGCCAACACAAAGTTCCTCATTTCTCTACTAGAAAGCGCTATAGTGTTCAAGGAGCTTAGATATCTATTATCTAACCTCCTTGACTTTCATAGTGATTCAAGGAACAACGAAATTCGACATGCAAGCTACCCTCTGGGTGTCAAATTACAAAGCTTGCACCCGGCACCCGAGGCCATACGATATTATTATAATATTATTATTATTATTATTACGAGGCCTACCACATGGATTCGCTTTAACACTTGAACCAGTTCCTTTCAAACACGCCATGCTAGCGACTGACGAGGCGATGCACGTGTTCTCCAAGGCCACACACACATCGACGTGGCCAATATCATAAATGGCAAACATTCCTCTTTTAAACTGCGCAATAAATTTGTAAATTTCATTTTGCGTTGCTGTATTATTTATGTTCAAAATTAGAGATTGGTTGGATCTTAAGTTTAGGGGCTGCGACAACCCGGTCCTATAGCCCCGTGTACTTTGGGTGTGTGTAGAATCTGTCTGATAACCGGTGTTAATTGTGATGACTGTATTAGTGTGTGTTATCTGTTTTTTAAATTAAGTACTGCAACTTAGAATTTTTCAAATAATTCCTACTTTAGCCACCGTCAACGACTACTAGGCCAAGTTCAGAACTTGGCTACTAGACGCCACCGCAGTCGGCTCTTGGCAACGAACGTAGAAACCTAAGAGCGTTGTTTACATTCTTAACCTATCCAATTTAGCTTCACACAGGTGCAATTAACAAGCCATAAATCTATGACATGGGACCGCCGGCTTTACTTCCCCTCCGAAGGCATACCGAGGGATTTTAAACACTCTTAAAAAATCCGACGGCTTCGGCCGGGTTTGAACCAGCTATCTTGGGCATAGAAGCCGCTTGAAATTAGAGAGTTATTTCTGCTGCACCCTGTACTTGAGCTCTGGCTCATTAGGACCTATGTAAATAAGTGATTAACCCTACAATCATATGTAAAATGTAGGTGTATGGATAATTTAACTGCTTAGAATTCCCTCTATATCTGTCCCCACTCTACCAGTGCTTCTGCTGGTCTATGGTGGTGATGTAAATGCTTTTGTTATTAATGACAAACAGATCTAGAGGCATAATCATGGGGCAAAGAATTGCCTGGAAACTATCCTTGAATTTAACAACATATAGGTTTCTCCATGACAATAACAAAGAGGTAGGGAATTTCATGTAGATATGTCACATCACTTCAGAGGGATTATAAAACCACCTCATAAAAACCAGAGATGTATAAGAGGCTGGAGAGATTACATACTGCTTTTTACGTCAAAGTAAACGACTTCTGTATTTGTTGTATTTAAGAACTTGGCATATTAAACTTCAAAGACCACAGAGGATTCAGTGTATGTAAATAGTGTTACATACGAAATATATATTAATTTCAACCATTTAACAAATTGGTGCCTTAGCACAAAGTTCGTAATGTACCATACGTAAATTAAATGTATTATTAGTAGAGACGGGAATTTGCCTATTTTATTCCTGTGTTTAGAAACGTAGGCTTTCGAGATATAAATCCGTTTTAGGCTCGATTTCGTTGGTTTTATTGTGCCTATTTCAAGGGTTTGTGCCTATTTGGAGTATAATTGCCTATTTGATGCCTTTTAACTGTATTTTAAAGTGCATTATATTGCTCGACACAATTATATTCTCATTTCTCAATATGTGTTTACCCCACGAACAAGAATGGGAATTCTCGGAAGTCACCAAAAATAGCGCCTGCCGCCTGGGATCTCGATATTAAGCCTACAAAGCTAAAAACCCTTCGTTTCAGGTATCGTCCCCTTCAAAAGCCGCGTTAGGTTGGCGCTGCAACCTAACTGTGAATTAATATACAGTATATCCTGTACGCTAAATGGGATCAATATAAATTAACACCAAGAAGAGAAGCTGTAGCCTTCTGCAGACTTAACACTGGCCATGACTGCCTTGCAGCTCATCTGAAACGAATCAACATCCTGAGATCTGAAGAATGCACACTTTGTCACGAACCTGGAAGTAAAATGGATAAGGGGCACCTGCTACATTGCAACAAACTTGATGTGACTGCTAGAACTTCAGGAAACCTCACACAACTCTATTGGAACGCAAGAAAGCTGATGGATTGGAATCCGGGCTAGCCATAGGAAACAACAATATCCTGTACGCGTCTGAGTGTTGAATGGGCAGGCAGTTAAAAGCAGCCAGGAGGGATGCGATCCAGCTGGCAGTTAAAATGCCGCGGCGATCACAGTGGGTTGGTGCTGTAACCTATCTTGTGTTGAATGGACAGGCAGTTTAAAGCAGCTAGTATGGATGCGCTCTAACTGGCAGTGGGTGTAGCATGCCCTCTTACCGAGATAGATGGAAACTTGGTGGTCCCGTCTCGAGCTACTGTTGCTATTGAGATGGCCGGCCTTGCTATTACTTCATCAGTTTATTTTCTGCTTTTATTAGCCTATGCTTGAGTGCAAAATGGCCGAAATCAGAAGAATGAGAAAGACTATCGAAAATTCATGTAGCCAGCCGTTCCTTCTGAGTCCTAAACTATGTGTATGCAAAATTTGGTTGAGATTGGTGGAACGGTGTAGATTAGTATACGGAACAAATCCACCCACCCACATAGATATTTACAGACTTTCACTTTTATATATAAGATAAGTATGTTATTAAATTATAAGTTGCTTATTTTTGATTCTTTTTATAGTAATTAAATATGTTATTAAATTACAATAATTTTTTTCATGCCTATTTTGGCTATATTAAGAGCCTATATGCCTGCCTATTTTAACTGTTTTAGTGCCTATAATTCTCGTCATTAATTATTAGTATTAAACATTAATTCAATGATGTTAGTATTCTAGGGTTAAATAAATTTAAAAAAGCCTGTCCCATTCATATAGGTTAAGTTGGGCTCTCAGAGTACTTCACCGGACTATTCTAATAATAATCTAGCTATATCGAATAATTAAGAATACTGCAACGGAATGAAACATTAAAACTCATGAGTATCAAAATCTGCTAATAAACACAAGCACACATGACCATAAGCACAACATGTTCTTCTGACATGTCGAACAGTAAAAGCGATGGGGAGATTTCTTTTATATTACAAGCGTGTAATATAAAAGAAATCTTTAAGAAGAAGACAAATCTAGTTTTAGTGATATATCAGTACATCACATCCAAGATAGCGGGTTGAAGCCGTCGGATTTTTTAAGAGCGTTAAAATCTCTCAGTATGTCTTCCTTCGGAGGGGAAGTAAAGCCGGCGGTCCCATGTCATAGATTTATGGCATGTTAAAGAACCTTCCACTAATTACACCTGTGTAAAACTAAATTGGATAGGTTAAGAATGTAAACAACGCTCTTAGGTTTCTACGTTCGTTGCCAAGAGCCGACTGCGGTGGCGTCTAGTAGCTAATTTCTGAACTAGGCCTAGTAGTCGTTGACGGTGGCGTTTGGCGGCAAAAGTAGGAACTATTTGAAAAATTCTAAGTTGCAGTCTGTACTTAAATTAAAAAATAGATACACACACTAATACAGCCATCACAATTAACACCGGTTATCAGACAGATTCTACACACACCCAAAGTACACGGGGCTACATGACCGCGTTGTCGCAGCCCCTAAACCGAGGAACCAACCAACCAAAGGCCATTAACATAAGTTCACCTATGGTTCATTCAATAACCTGGTGATCACAAAACCAACATGGCGGCGACACGAAATTTAAATGTTTAATGGATTTTTCTCGCGACTTTTCATCCAAGCGCTGTGAAACTTGGCATGGTATATCTTCATACAAGCCTTAATATACTGATATCTAATTTAAAGGAATTTTATGAGAACTTAAAAATGGCGGCTGTGCATTTTTATTAAATCTCGTATCCTAAGTAAGACCAGTAGGATAAATGAAAATAGGATATTTTGTTCTTCACGGAACTACAGGGTCACGTATAAGTGCGCGTGAGTAAACACGGCAAGCTAAGCCGGCTGTGACCGGCGCACATCGCGGCCTCGTGTACCCGGTTCAGCCGGTGGTGGCGCGCACTTCACACTATTACGAAACATGTTCAATAATGTGTACTTGCAGTGCTCATAGCCGATGCTGAACATGTCCTCCCTCTCTAGTAACACACACCTGACATCGTCTGATGAAAGAATGTCTGTCAACTCTTCTATTATTTATGGAGCCTGTTTCCTTGAATTGCTTAGCGAGCCTCCTAATTGTACTGGCATTAGGCACAGGTCTTCCTGGAAACTTGATTCGAAATTTTCGTCTCGTTTCAGAACAAGATTTTCTGCTTTCCATATACAAATTATGGATATACACACGTTCGCACAATGTGTATTGGTGTCTTGGCATGACCAACAATCACAGTAATCACAATAATCATTAAACGTGCAACACTAACGTCTAAGCTTTGCAGATACACGTCCATATGAATGACATAACACGCGTGAACTAACAATATGAGTCAGCGGAGCGCGCCAACCACCGGCTGAACAGCGTACGCGCGCCCGCTATCTGCGCCAGTTACAGCCGGCTTAGCTTGCCGTGTTAACTCGCGCACACATAGATAATGACCCTGTACTTGTTTCTTTTGCGACAAATCAAAATTAAAATTTTTGTGCCCACACTTGCATCATCTCCCTACTAGGTAAAGGGTTCAGTAGGCAACTATACTAAACACAAAACAACTCTAAACATGAGGGTGGAGCCAGATTCACTCGCTGTCCCACGCAAACCAATAGTGTAGAGCGGCGTTGCGTAGATAACTGAACACACTAGGCTCACTGTGACGTATAAAATTTTTATTTCTCTCCACGCAAGAAAATCATTAAATATTAAATTATTATACTGAAGAGCTAAATATTTTGAAGCTGGCTGTCCAAACCCCGTGATACCAGCCCTTTTGGGTGATAACATCTGCCCTTGAACTGAAGGAATAATGTTGAGTGACAAAGGTTGGTTGGTTCCTTAGTTTAGGGGCTGCGACAACGCGGTCATGTAGCCCCGTGTACTTTGGGTGTGTGTAGAATCTGTCTGATAATTGGTGTTAATTGTGATGGCTGTATTAGTGTGTTATCTGTTTTTAATTCAAGTAAGGACTGCAGACAGTAATTTCAAGTACCGTAGTTTGTACTTTTGCTACCAAATGCTACTGTCCACTACACCTAGCTTGCGGACTTACCTACTAGATGGGATTGCATTCAGCACCTGGCAGCGAACGTTGGAACTAATGGAGCGTTATCAATTCTAACCTACAAATTTTGGCTTTACACAAGTGTAGTTAGTGGAAGGTTCCTTTTCATGCCATAAATCTATGACATGGAACCACCGGCTTTACTTCCCCTCCAAAGGAAGGCATACTGAGTGATTTGTAACGCTCTTAAAATATCTGATGATTTCGGCCGTGTTTGAACCCGCGACCATGGGCATGCTACCAACTACACCACCGAAGTCGCCCTTGAGTGAGAAAGATTTGGTGTTGAAATACTTAGGTTTGCTGGGGTAGGAAATAGAAACTTGAGTGACAGCAGGGGCGTAAAACTCCTCCCAAACGTGGGGAGGGCAATTTTATAATCTGTGGTTGTCTAACTACCAGGGAAAACTTTTTTTTAGTTTAAGGCCTTAAAGTTTGAAATAACACAGTAATGTAGGCCTAAATATATATATATTCATTATTTCTAATTAAAATACAAAATTCAATCAGAATATGCATACAAAACATAAAACATTTGTCAATGTTTAGCTACAGACCCGAACTGACCACTAACTGCCATCGATCTTTGTTTGCAAACTGTTGAGCAAGAATCGTGTCTAGCTTGACAACCATTTCGGACTAGGTGGCCAGTATACAGCAATGATTCAATCTAATTTGTCCCATCGTAGATCGGAGGTAGTTTTTAACCCCGAGTTGTGGGTGGCTGAGGACGGTTGGCCAGTTGTCGACCCATCATGTCCCACACATGCTCAATAGGACTGAGGTCCGGGGATCTGGCGGGCCATTCTAAGGTTGTGATGTCGTGGAGAGCTTCTCTGGAGATGCATTCAGTGTGAACCCGGGCATTGTCCTGCTGAAACAACCCATTAGCAATGTTCGCCATCATAGGGACAACCACTGGATTGAGTACCCTATCAACGTACTGTCGAGCAGTCATAGTGCCCTCAACAAGCACTAATTGTGATTTCACATTAAAGCCAAGAGCTCCCCAAACCATAATGCTTGGTGTTGGCCCTGTGTGCCTCTCGACAATAAGGTCTGGGCGGCCCCTCTCCCCGGTACGTCGGCGCACACGATTCCGGCGATCACTGCGGGCAAGAGTGAAGCGCGATTCATCACTAAAGATGACCCTATGCCATTCGTCGACCCACGTCGATCGTTCTCGACACGAGGCCAGCCTTACACGTCGCTGTTGTGGGGTCAATGGAACACCTTCTGCAGGGACACGGGATCGTAAGCCAGCTGCACGCAGGCGATTACCAACTGTTTGTTGTGTAACGTGGGGTGCCACAGCTGCTCGAATTTGCGCTGCTGTTGCATGGGGTTCCATCCGGGCCATCCGAATGATGACGCGATCCTCTCTCACAGTTGTCTGTCGCGCTGGGCCTGTGCCAGGTCTACGAGTGTGGGTACCTTCATATGACCACTGCTGCCATACACGTTGTACCGTAGATGCCTGTCGGCCAACACGTGCAGCGACAGTCCTTAGCGATAATCCAGCCTCACACAGCCCAATTATCCTAACCCGTCAAACGGCGACAGTTGTTGATAGCGTGCTCTTCTCTGTCGTCGAGGCATGTTTGACGGGGAACACTTCACTGCACAGATTGCAAGTCAACTACGCTACACCAGAGGCCGTATACTGGAGTTGATTCCTCCGCGACCAATCACGTGGGGAAACCTGTAGCAACAATCCAATGGGTCTGAAACTTTGATCGTTTACATATCTACATGGCATCGTTCCATATCTTGAAAATCAACACAAACGACCAATGCCTTCATGGTGTTGCAATTTCCATTTTCTTCAGTGTATATATATTTGCTCTGGACTACAAAAGAGGGAGAAAACTAAGGGGGTGACATGATTCGCTCATCAAGCAAGCATCATCAGATCCAAATCTATAAAAGACAAAATAGCTCTACAAAACACTACTAAACCTACAGTGACACCCACTAACTGTCACTGCCCACCATAAACAAAAAAGACAAAAAAATGTTATAAGCTTAGAAAGTTTTAGAACTTAGAAAAAGAAAGGAAGCTTGTAGTTTAACGTGCCCGTTAATCTCGCGTGGAGTCCGAACAACAGGACATGGCATTTCACTTGGAAAATCTGACATGCATTGACCGGGAATCAAACCTTGGCGAGAGGCATAGAGCTTGACCGCTTCACCATCACGCCCCCAACCCCATTTAGAACTTAGAACTGCAACATACAAAAACAGTGTTTCTCTACTAATAATGTGTTGAAAGCTTTAATCTGAAATTGTGCAATGTCTACAAGCTGCTCTGACAACAATTTTCTGATGTAAAGAAAGAAACTGTATGCATAGTAGTGTAGTTTTAGGAGCTTTTATAAAAGCGGTTGGTATTGAAACTTTTCAGTTTATGTAAGAATGATGTACCGTAAACAAAGTTACATTCAAACAATAGTGAACTGAGAAAGGATATACGGTACATCTTTGTCAAAGTAGACCTAACATAAAGATACTTGGATTCAAAGAAAGAATTTGAAATATTAGATTGATTTAAAATAATTTAAAAAAAACAGCAAGGTCATCTGCCTTTCACCCAAGTAAAAGAAACCTGTCTTAATAATACTGTCCTGTTGTCATTTCCATTTCCTGTATATGCTGAATAGTTCTGGACCCTCACAGTGTACCTTAGATCAGTGCTCCACAACTTTTTTTACTCACGGCACACCAAAATGTCTGGTCCCTCAAATTCATATGAATCTGAATATAATTACAAAATATTACGTCGTTATGTAATTATTATTATTACTATACACTCCTGTCTACAACAAGTAGGATGGAATACGGAAATTAGAGAAGATATGAAAGAATTAGAAATAACCTTGGATGACTTGCAAAACAAAACAAAAAAATGTAAAAGACTGAAAGACATAAAAATGAGATTTCAACCAAAAATAGACAAACGTCATACAGTAAAAAAGGTATTCACAGATGAGGAACGCCTGAGAAGATCAGGGCGAATGAAAAGCTTCTGGGCAACTCGGAAAGAAAACTTACCAAAGAAGAGGACCAAGAAATGATTAACTGAAGTGGTCCAATGAGGCCGTAAAAGCAGGAGAAGAAGAAGAAGACTCCTATATTTATTAACAACTTATTAACTTCAATTTACTGTAGAAATTACACATTTCTAATACGAAATTTAAAGTACATAACTCTACTCATACCTTCAATGTGATACTTGAGCCTGCTTAGCTGCACACAGACGGCTGATTCGTTGACAAAGCAAGCCTCATTTCTTCGTCAATGGATTTAAGTCTATATTTGATGTTTTAATTTGAGTCAACGTCGAGATGCCCAGTTCACCCAAATATGTAGTTGAAAATGGTAACGACAAATCAACTGCCATCTCGGAGATACCCACGTATTCACTGCTTATTGACAACCAAAATGTGTCCAAAGGCATTTCTAAAAATTTTTATATCAATGTTCTGTCTGCTTTGATATCTGCCAGTTCCTCTAGTAAGCCTATATTCGGGAGATGCTTATAATTAATGGATCACTAACCCAGTCAAAATCTTGAACACTCTCTCTCTCTCCAAAATATTTTTTTGAAAATCTGCTGCAGGAGTACTAAAATGTTCTTTACTTAGGTCCATCAACACATTATTATCGTCAGCAAGAGATCATATACACTGACTGTCAAAAAAAAAAGAAAAAAAAAACGATCACTTGAAAAATTCAACAATACTTTCATTCAAAGCATAAATATGAACGGTTATTTATTTATGGTTGGTTGGTTCCTTAGTTTAGGGGCTGCGACAACGCGGTCATGTAGCCCCGTGTACTTTGGGTGAGTGTAGAATCTGTCTGATAACCGGTGTTAATTGTGATGACTGTATTAGTGTGTGTATCTGTTTTTTTAAATTCAAGTAGGGACTGCAACTTTGAATTTTCAAATAGTTCCTACTTTTGCCGCCAAACGCCACCGTCAACGACTACTAGGCCTAGTTCAGAACTAGCTACTAGACGCCACCGCAGTCGGCTCTTGGCAACGAACGTAGCAACCAAAGAGCGTTGTTTACATTCTTAACCTATCCAATTTAGTTTCACACAGGTGTAATTAGTGGAAAGATCTTTAACATGCCATAAATCTATGACATGGGACCGCCGGCTTTACTTCCCCTCCGAAGGAAGGCATACTGAGGGATTTTTAACGCTCTTAAAAAATCCGACGGCTTCGGCCGGGTTTGAACCCGCTATCTTGGGCATAGAAGCTCAGCATGCTACCGACTACGCCACCGAAGCCGCTTTTATTTATTTATGCTTATGGCATTGTACACAAAAAGATATACTATTAACATATATACATATATATACAACAAAAAAAAGGGAGCAAACCATTACAACAATCAACTTGGCCCTACAGATTTCACAGCTGTATGTCCAGTTCGTCTAGCCAATGTATGGCCTGAGTAGATGTCACCAGAAAGTCGTCCATTCCAGAGTATGCCCTTCTCGGACATTCTGTTACAATATGGTGGATGGTTTGATTCACTGCACCACAGTCACAGCTGGGGGAAGTTCGCATGCCCCACTTATGAAGCAGTGAGCCACATCGCCCGTGCTTGGTTCGGATTCTGTTGAGGGCAACCCAAGTTCTTCGTGGGAGATCAAAACCAGCCGGAGGGTGCTTGATATTAAATAATGGCTGCCACTCCTTCGGAGCTGTGCCGTTCCAAACAGATTGCCATTCTGCTTTTCCATTATAGCTTCTGCTGATGAGCAACTGTGCCGTCTGAACTGGCGGTGATCTCGATTTTAAGCGCCTGAATCCTACAGCTATGTCCTGGTGGATTGGAAGGGCTGTGTTTGATGTTATTTTTCTGTACTCTCTTACCAGGTTGTTGATGCGTCTTATATCTGGAGGCTCAATATGACTCCACAGATAACCAATACAGTGGAGTAGATTTAACGGTGCCGCTGATGATACGCATGGTTTGATTCAAGACTACGTCGATCTTCTTGACATAAGGACTGTTTAGCCACACTGAAGAGCAATACTCTGCTGTAGAGTACACTAATGGCATTGCTGATGTTCGAAGAGTGGATGCAGAAGCTCCCCATGTTGAACCAGCGAGTTTGTGGAGGATGATGTTCCTAGTCTGTAGTTTAGCAGAACTATTGTTCAGGTGTTTCTTGAAAGATAGCATGCGATCGAGACTAACGCCCAAATATGAACGGTAAAGGCCAACTAGAGTACATACTGTAGTAAGTAAGGTTAATTGGCTTCCTGGATACATTGCCATTTTTCATGTCATTGTTTCACTTAACAATAGCGATTCTTTGACATGAAGCTGTTTCCCACGGAAAGATGTGTGCGCCATCACTATCGTCAACAATGCAATGTTTTATTCCTTTTTCTTTTGCCACTTTTTGGCGTAGGAAAAGGTCAATACAGCCAAATCCTCAGTTGTTCTTGTGCAATTCAGAAACGAATATGCGCTTGAGGCCTGAAGATGTTGCCAGGGCAGTGGCTCTGATCGAAAATGGTGGCGCGCACATCTTTACGCTGGAAACAGCATCATGTCAAAGAATCGCTATTGTTAAGTTATTTTATTTATTTATCGTATGGTGTGGCACACACTTACATCATAATACATCATAATCTTAATGAAAAACAAAAAAGAGAGAACAGATAGTACCATAATTTAATATCTAAATTCAAAATCTAGTCCACTGATGCAGGAGTCACTGAGGGAAAATCCAATATGTTGCCTCCATAGGATCTTAGAGGACAGTCCTGAATGATGTGCTTCACCGTTTGTCTATCGGCTCCACAGTCTCACTTTGAACAAAGAGTCCGCACAAACACCAGAATTGGTCCTGATCCAGTTTAATTTCGACCATATCCGACGAGGAAGATCAAAACCAGGTACTTTAGATGTGACAGATGGCATGTCTTGGCACTCCTGTGGAGCAAAAAATCTTCCAATCATGTGACCACTGCTGGACTAAGTCAAAGTTCTCATTGATAAGTCTCGTAGCTGTCTTCACAGGGGGCTGCCTTGAGCGAAGTCCGGGTAGACAAGCAGCACGTATATCAACATGAATAGGAGATCCTGATTTTGGAGTAACTCATCCTGTGGTATGTTTTGACCAGGATATTACCCCTGCGGAGATGGGGTGGAGGAATGTAGTTCAGAACAGGAAGCCATTGAATAGGTGTGCATTTAATTGTACGAGATATCAATCGCATGGTCTTGTTGATTTCAACATCGATCTTCCCTATGTGAGGGCTGTTTAACGACCAGGGGCACAATATTCAGCTACAGATAGAACTAGGATACAGTGAAACCCCTGAAATCCGAACTAATTGGGGCTGTAGCCTGTTCGGATTTCAATTTGTTCGAATTAGCCGAAAATATCCATAACATAATAACCAGCCCTCGTTACGGTATAGGACTGTACGTTTAGCTAGCGACAGTGAGGAAGAAGAAACTTCGACAGAGCTGCATCTGCTCTTGACATCGCATTGCGCTTCGTAGAACAACACGCAGTAGTCACGCCAAACGATGTCATGTTCATGCAACGCTGGCGTACGATTGCCACCGCGGAAATGTTTTCGTCGCTTCGACAATTGAAGATAACTGATTTCAAGTGAAAGATTAAGTGATATTTTGTGTTTTTCTATTATTTCATTTGTTTTTGCAAAGTGATTAACCTAAGGAATTACAATAAACAACTTTTCAGTTTATCAATCCTGGATGAGATAAGTATGTACACTTTGTTAATTTTTCAACTAATTATTTAAAATAACGTTATATTGTACAATATATAATTGTTTTATGACTAACTTGAAATTGTGGAAAATACCGTAACTCGTTCGGATTACCCGGGATTTCGGATTTGAGGGGTTTCACTGTAATTGCAGAAGATCGAAGAGTTGAAGCATTAGAGCCCCATATTGTTCAACATAGTTTCTGGATGATGATGCTGCATGATCTAAGCTTAGCAGCAGTCTTCAAAAGATGTTGTTTGAAGGATAACGTTCTGTCTAAAGTAAAACCCAAGTACTTGGGATGCCGATTGTGTGGCAGAAGGACGTTATCAAAGTACACCCTGAGACCCATGTTAGCCATGCGATTATTCAACTGGAAGGCACAAACTTCTGTTTTGGTCATATTGGGCTGTAGTCTCCATTTGCGAAAGTAGTCGCCAAGGACACTCAGGTCTGTTGTTAGTGTGTTCTCAGTTGTTCTTATAATTGCCTCAGAACTAATTGACCCTTGTGAAAATCTAGTAGGAAGCTGAAGAGAGAGTCTGCTTTTCTCAGCCTGTTGGGTGCTGTCCTCTGCGTCACCCGTCAGTCGTCAGAAGTACACTCTGTTCACACAGCAACTGTCACTCTCATTCACACGATAACAACCATTATTTATTTCACTCGTTACAAACTGTATTAGGCGATTAGAATAATTAAATGGTACCAATACGTTTAATGGAATAATTTTGTAACGAAAATTTTATGACTATATAGTTTAGCACTGTACTGTTAATAATCAACCATTCTTTCTGCGTGTTGTGGTACGATGCGTTGTCAATAACAAGCACTGAGTTGCGTTCCAAATTAGGGATCAACTTTTCTTTTAACCAACGAATATAATATTCACTGTTCATATCTTTGTGATAGTCCTCACTTCTTTTATGTGACTGGTAAATAAGTAGCACGTTGGGAACAACTGGCTGACTGTACCTCTCTGTTATAAATCTGTCACAAGAAGCAGCCTTTCTTCCTTCGCCCCCTCTCACCCCTTCCCAACCCTCTTCTGCATTGCAAGCTGTCATTGAACTTGAGGTAGGCCCGGTGGCCAGCTTCAGTTTCTAACTCACGGGCCAATTTGTTCCGAGGAACTTCTTGTAGCTATCGCCCAGTCGTCTGCATACCCAAATGTCCTTGATTCCGTCCTTGGCATATCAGCTATGTACATGCTGGAAAGAAGTGGAGCCAGGACAGAACCTTGTGGTAATCCGTAATTCAATTTCCTTTGAGCACTACAACTCTTAAACAGTCTGTTACTCATCATGTTATTGACTAGATTGGCAATGGTCTTGCAGGGAATTACTCGAAGTAGTTTGTAAATCAGACCTTCCCTCCAAACAGTGTCGTATGCAGCCTTGAGATCAATGAATGCCACTGATGTTTTAAGGCAATTTTGAAATCCTGCCTCAATAAATGTCGCTAGTGACACTAATTTGTAGCATACACTCAATAGAGATATTGGTCTGTAACTCTCTGGCTTATTATTTGGTTTCCCAGGTTTCAAAACAGCAATGATTTTTGTTTGCTTTGGACACGGAAACTATGTGCGCAGCAACTTTATTAGGAGTTATTGTAGGTGTCTCTCGAACTGCTGGTTGACCATTACCCAGTTTCCTCAGCAAGGACCAAGCTTGTCTGCTTGATTTCTTAAGATCCAAAGATTCTACAGTTTCAACCCATTTTTGTCTTCGGAAGTTATCCAAGCTTTAGAGGAGTTCATCAGCAATATCCTGGTTTCCATAAGTAATAAATTCCTTGTAAAGCTCCTCAGAAACATCAGTCCAGCCAGGAATGTACTCTTTCCTGTAGCCTCTTGGAATATGTTTTTAGCAACAGCTAGAACGGCACCAACGAATCTGCCATAATTATCGGCATTTGGAGGAATCCATCTGTTTTTTCGAGGTCTCGTGAAAAATCATTCCAATTTACTTTCATAAAATTCCATCGAGGTCGTGGGTAGGAGGTCACAAAAGGTATTTGAGTGCCAACATCTAGGAAAACAGGGCGATGTTTCCTGTGGGGAAAATCAGATGAAACTTCCCATGTAGTGGGTAGAGGTTGGCCGTATCTGTCTGTAAATACGAAGGACAAGTCTGGATTAAAATCATGTCTCCATGCAGCAGATCGAAAGGTAGCTCTGTCTTTTGCATCAAAGATAAGATAGAGGCCATTTTCCTCAGCCCATTATGAGACAGATTCTCCATTTACATCATTTGTCTCGTATTTCCAGTCAACGTGGTGGTTGTTGAAGTCACCTACGTAGATTGCAGGATGAGGATACGGTTGTAACACATGATTTGGCCATTCCATTTCTGGTGGCTTATACACGTTGGTAATTACAATGTCCCCTATCTTTCATTGTGACGTTTGAAGCCATTTTTCAGTGTTGCCTAAGAAAACAAAAGTTTGGTGCTTTTCAGTCGGTCAACACGAATGTACCCAAATAGAGCTGGGTTATGCCCTGATCCTGAAATAAATTACATAAGATTAATAAATACACTAGGATGACCAGTTTCGATCGTCAAGCGATCATCATCAGATCCACTACACTTAGGCTATAACATCTAAGTTTGAAAATACAGGTGAAAAATATATACAATATGTACAATTATTTAGTTGTAGTGTTGGTAATGCAACAGTCGGTGTATGTTAAATGTGGTTAAATTTCTTGTGGCACACACACCATAGTTAGTTCGGATCCGGTTTAGCTTGGACCATACTTTCCGAGGTTGTTCAAAGCCAGGTACCTTCTGTGTGATGCATGGCATTTCCAAAGACTCTGCTGGGGCGAATTGTCTCCATTCATTAGACCATTTCTCAGTCAGGTTGAAATTACACATTACAAGATTCTCTGCCGTGCAGATGGGTGGATATCTTGACTTCAGTCTATCTATATGTAAGTGGTGGATATCCTCATGAATGGGCAGTCTTTGATTAATCTGGATCTTCTTGTATTCATTCATCAAAGCATTGCATCTGCGGAGGTGGGGTGGGGGAATATGGCTTAATACAGGCAGCCACTGAATAGGAGTTGATCTGATCGTGCCTGTGATCATTCTCATTATGTCATTTACGGTAATTTAACATCTATTCTCTTCACATGAGGGCTGTTTATCCAGACAGGGGCACAATACTCTGCAGTAGAGTAAACCAGGCCAAGAGCTGAGCAACGTAAAGTAGTTGCACTTGCACCCCAAATAGTAATGCATAGTTTTCAAATGATGTTGTTGAGTGTTTGAATCTTGGCAGCGCTCTTTCTCAGGTGTTCTTGGAACGATAGTGTTCTATCGAGTGTAACACCCAGGTATTTGGGGTGTCTATTGTGGCGGAGAAGGGTGTTATCAAAGTATACCTTGAGATCCCTTGAAGCCATTCGGTTGTTCAGATGAAAACAAGAAACTTCTGTTTTACTCATGCTTGGTTGGAGTCTCCATTCTCGGAAGTAGTTTCCTAAAACAGCGAGATCTTTCGTCAGTGTTTCCTCTATCTCCTCGAAGCATAGGTCATTAGTGGCAAGTGCCCAATCATCTGCATAACCAAATTTCCTGGATTTTGTGGGGGGTATATATGAAATATATAAATTGAACAGAAGTGGGGCAAGCACTGATCCTTGTGGGAGTCCATTGTTTAGTTTGCTGATTTCACTTCCCATGACTACGCGAAATGTTCTGTCACTCAGCATGTTGTTTATAACTAATTTATTATGTTTTATACAGGTCCGCCAATCAATACATACAATAAAATGTGCCGATAAGCACTAGGAACGGTACATGTTTCGAACCTTACCAATGTGGTTCTTCATCACCCGTCTTATATTAGCACAGTATAATCAAAGACTAGAAAAAAAAGGAAGCTTGTAGTTTAACGTGACCGTCAATCTTGAGATCATGAGCCACGGGTCAAAGACTAGAGTATTTCTTGTGGCACACACACCATAGTTAGTTCGGATCCGGTTTAGCTTGGACCATACTTTCCGAGGTTGTTCAAAGCCAGGTACCTTCTGTGTGATGCATGGCATAACCAAATTTCCTGGATTTTGTGGGGGGTATATATGAAATATATAAATTGAACAGAAGTGCTCCAACGTGGGCATAAATAAATAAATAAATATACCTTATTCCAATATAAGACAGTAAATACAATTAGAAACTATAGACTAGAGTATTGACATATTATCATGCAAGTACACCCTCAATACATACATTAGAAGACAATTAAAAACATTTCTAACAAACACTCTTATTTAAATAATTAGTTAAAATTGTCAATACGGACCTTAAAGGATGGCTAATTCTCCCAATTTTGTTGTTTATAAGGTGAGCTAGACTCCTGCATGGATCACTTTAAGGAGTTTACTAATAACGCCTTCTCTCCACACTGTGTCGTAAGCTGCCTTTAGGTCTACAAATGCTACCGAAGTCTTTAGTCTTTGTTGGAATCCTACTTCGATGAAGGTAGTTAATGACAGGACTTGATCGGCACAACTTCTTTGTGGTCTAAATCCTGCTTGTTCAATAGGGATCATTTCGAACACTTTTGTAGCTATTCTATTCAAGATTAGTCTTTCTAGTAGTTTATAGCATGCACTGAGCAATGCTCTCTGGTGTTTCACTAGACTTTCCTGGTTTTAGGATTGCAATGACTTGACTCATTTTAAATAAGCAAGGTAGGTTGCCTGTTCGAAGAATGTAAGTTAGAAACCTAGATAACCATAGTTTCGTATTTTCTCCACCATTAATTCTGAATAATAAATAATCTAGACTAAAAATCAAAATTTCAATATGTTATATGTTATATCTGCAGAAGAACGGGCCGCACGACCATCAAGGATGAAGAAGTTTTGGGAAAGAAAGAAGTAGTCAAGTTTCAGGTTAGGTGGTGCAAAATATGAACCACCAGCTGTCATCGCTTCAATGCATGGTGGTACAGGGAATGTACCACCAAATGGTGAAGGTCTGTCTCTTCCAGCATGCTGGTACACTCTCTGTACCAGGTTGTGTTATGATGCTACTTGTTACTTCTTTCCCTCCATTTTGTGTTTAGGTGGCTTTTGTCTGTTGCCATGCACACAGAGCTTATTGTGAATAAATAAATATCTTGTGACTCAACGGTTAGAATTCCTGTCAAATTAATGTGCTTGGAAGAGTTAAAAGTTGAATTTATTTGTTTTCTGAATACTTTGTTGTATAAGGTTTGATTTTAGTGCTCCAACGTGGGCATAAATAAATAAATAAATATACCTTATTCCAATATAAGTTGAGAGTCAAATGACAACACGCCAGGGCCGAGGAGAAGAGCTCTTACCTCTTACTGACGTGATAGGGTGTCTGTAATATTTCAATCGAAGGTAGTGTGCTCGCATATGTAAGAGCTCTTCTTCGAGTCTCTAGCGAACAGAGGAAAAGGATAGAGTGGGGATAACAAAACGTTGCTACTGCAGGACAGTTGAAATCACAAACCACATTCTACAGTAAATACAATTAGAAACTATATCACTTTAAACAATTCCTGTGTAAATATATTATCATCATCAACTTCCAAAGGCAATGCCTTGTCTCCACAAACATTGTTCCCTGTCTTCAGCACCTTGTTTCATTCCATTAATTATGTAAATTATAATAATCTTAAGTAAATAGATTATATTAATTTTAACCCTCCGGCAGGAGCGCCCATTTTTGTAACACGAGCAGAAAGAAGTGGAAGATGCAGTTAACAAGATGAAAGGAGGGAAGGCACCGGGTGTGGATGAGTTGAGTGTGGAGATGGTGATGAAGATGATAATTGTTGTTTTAAGGGGCCTAACATCTAGGTTATCGGCCCCTAATGATCTGGGTGATAGCGAAAATGAGAATGAAATGGAAACCAGAACGAAAATTATGTGAGACGGAAAATACTTACAAAGAGAAACTCAGATGGAAACAACTCACAATATGGTCGTACAAGAGGGAATTTAGAACGAAAAGATTCACAAAAAGAATAGATTGAAAACGACCCACAAAACGTAGGCTAGATTCAAAATACATACAAAATGCAATGTAGCGTTGAAATACTTACAAAATGCAACGGAAATTCAAAATACTTACAAAATGCAATTGAGGTTCAAAATACTTACAAAATGCAATTGAAATTGAAAATACACAATGCAATTCAGATTGAAATATCCCAGCTCCAATCCAAATTATTCACAAAGTGCAATTGAAATTCAAAATACTTACAAATGCAATTGAAATTGAAAATGCTTACAAAATGTACAGTAGATTCAAACGACTCATGTGGATTGACAATACTGTACTTACAAAATGCAATTTAGATTGAAAATACGTGACAAAATGTAATTTAGATTCAAAATATCCACAAAATGCAATTGAGAATCAAAATAGTTGCAAAATGCCCGCCAAACAAAATGCAATTTAGATTCAAAATTCTGGCGAAATGCAGTTTTGGTTGAAAATACTTACAAAATGCAATTGAATTCAAAATACTCACTGAAAGACCCGGCCACCTGCATTGAAAGACTTACTAAAAAGCAATTTAGATTGTCAATGTTTACAAAATGCAATTGAGGTTGAAAACAATCGCAAAATGTAATTTAGATAAAAAAACTTACAAAATGAAACGTAGATTAAAAATGCCTTAAAAAATCGCAAAAAGGGAATTTAGATACACGGTGAACCAAGTAACAAAAACAGTGCGGGAATCTTAAAGAGAAAAGGAAATATAAGGAAAAGAGGAGAGGAGAGAGAGTCCGCCCCAAAGGTAAGGGACAAAAGGGGAAAACGGACCCAGCTCAGGAATCTCTTGGGGTCGCCAACTCCCGAACTCACCAGCCGTGAGCCCCTGAGGGTGTAGCATTATCCAGGGTGCACCAGAAGTGGTGGGGCTACATACACCCTGCCTCCTTAAGGGCCTGGAGCACAAGACAGGAGGTAAAAGGAAAAGAGGCTGACCCCTCACAGAAGGAGGGTATCAGGAAAGATGAGACAAGGGCCAATTAAGGCGGGAAAGTGAAAGACTCCCTAGGCCTCTCAGAAGAGAACAAGAGGTGACCAAGGGAGGTCGACAGCAAAGAAGACGGAGAGGAGCCTGGCACAAGTAAGTGGAAGCAATGCCGGACTAGCTGGGGTCCCGTGGTCGCCAACCCACAAGATGTGCACCCCTGGGGGAGGGGGGGGGGGGGGGGGGGGGCGGTGGCGCACTTTGTGCGCCATGCAGTTTATTAATTTAAATGTTGACTTTCTGTGGATTTATATGTGCATACTTATTTAGGGACGTTCTTAAGTAGGTTATAATGTGATTGAGTTATAAAAACGCTTCAATTATGCTAGTAAAATGCTAGGGTAACTAGGCCAATGTATTATTTACAGAATAATAATATAAATTATGGAATGGAATTTCTTTCAGTTTTTAGACATCGTTACTCGGGAGAACACAAATTTCACAGAGATAGTTTATCTTAGCATGCTTCTTACAAACAAACTTCCTGTACTGATCACACATGATGGTCGTATTGGCATTCTTGGATCGTCCACATGTTTGACATCTTCCTCGCTTTTTCTGGACATATTGCACAGGTTCCTCTGCAGCTTCCGTACGGTACTTGATGAGAAATTTCTTTATATCAGCAGGTATGCTTGGCATCATAGCGCGACTACTCATCTGCTCTTTCATCAGTTGCAGAGCTAAATTTCGGAGGAAGACCCTCCTCCTGTCTTTAGGGTTGCCCTCATTGAACTGAAAAACAATTTGAGCATTTATCCCGGCCATATTCATCACAGCATAAAAGAGCACCAGAGGCTATCTCTTCGTAACCCTAGCCACTGTGTATGATGAACACATCTGATCCACCGTATCTACTCCCCCTTTAGTTGCATTATAGTCCAGAATTATGTGAGACTTGTTTGAGGCTTCGTCTATTGTCCCAGTGTCATGCATCGTAGAGAGTAAAATAACAACTTTGTTGATCTTTGTAACTTGAGATACAAGAGTTAAATCTTTTTGATACCCAAATGTTGATGATCCAACCTCTCTACCTTTTTTGGGTAGAAACTCAGATGGCAGTTCTCTCTTGTCTTTTCCAAGAGTTCCAATACAAGTTATTTTCTTTTCAAGTAGCTCCCTTGCCAAAGGTACACTTGTATACCAGTTGTCCATGGTCAGGTTCCAGTTAGAGCCTTTGATTGGGTCCACTAATCTATGGACAATTGCAAATGGTGAATTGTTTACAGAAAGAGGGCCATCTGGCTGCTTCCCGCAGTAAACTTCGATGTTACCGGTGTAAAATGTTTTAGCATCACAGAGGGCAAAAATTTTTAATCCGTATTTTGCCGGTTTATTTGGAATATAGTGGATGAATGCACATCGCCCTCTAAATGGTTCCAATTTCTCGTCGACAGTAACGTACTCACTCAACCAGTAACTTGTTTTACACTTATCGGTAAATCTATCAAGCACATACCTGACAGGAGCAAGCTTGTCTGTCTTCAACCTCTCAACTCTTGTTGCCTTGTCATCAAAGCGCATACAACTCAAAACAAAGAGGAACCTTATAGCACTCAAGCAAGCACGTAGAATTTCCAGTCCAGTACCATCTGTGGTCCAGAGTTCATTGACATTAGTGTGGCTGAGCTTCTTCATTCCCAGTAAGTACAAGACACCAAAGACAGCCATCATTTCACATCTCGTTGTGTCCTTTGCATCCCTTTCTCTAGAGTATTGAATTTCTTCTCATTGACACGCAATGAATAAGTTAGTGCACCTAACAATTTCGTCTACCATACCAGTGTCAATAAACAGCAAGAACGCATCAATTTCCTTTTTTAAGTCTCTGTACCTTAGTACTGGCATGGGCAATTTCTTTCTCAAAATATTTTTGCGTTTGGTCTTGGATGTGGTTGAGAAATCAGTTTTTCTCCATTTTGTCCTTCCCCACGAAATATGCACTAGCTACAGGCTCACTAACATCATCATCGTCACAACTCTGTTCAGAGCCAGTCTGGTGGTCGCTGAAATTAACTACTTCATTCTCTGTGTCTGAAACTTCACTCTCACTGTCTTCCTTGCTTGATTCAACGGGCTGATCATCTTGCAAGTTGTTTACAAGTTCACGGATAGCCTCGTCATCAAGGAACACCGTCCTGAAAATATTATTGCTAATATAAGCTTGAAACTTACCAATTTTCCCCATTTTAACACCCAGCAAAACAGAATAAATTTGGAATAAATGAATAGAAATGCTAAGAATGTCAACCGTACATGGCCATGCCTTAGAGCTTGTTATACGACAAAAAACGTCATTATAAATAGGCACAAATGTTCAATATTAATCAAAGATTGTTGCTACAAACTTAAACAGCGTTAAAATAATCATAGAGAATAAAAATGAAACAAAGCTACTTGGATAGTTTTACTTACATGATCAGGCGGAGACATGTGTTGTACAGGAAATGTGTTTCTAATGTGGTAACAACTACAACAATTATGTTTTTGTCACACGACAGAAGACACTCCACTGAAGGAATAGGCGGGCGAACAACATGATGGTGCGCATTCCCTCCACGCACCATGTGAAATATCTACCATGGCACACTCTGTGCGCCAGCGCGCCCGCCGGAGGGTTAAGTACCATGCATTTAACTGTTTAATACCGGGTGAGTTAGCCGAGGTCGTTGCGGCATGACTGTTGGCAGTTGCTCACATCCGGGAGGCGAGGAGGTTCGAATCCCCCCGCCGGCAACCTTGAAGATGGTCTTCTGTGGTTTCCCATCTTCCTTCCAGGCAAATGCTGGGGTTGGTCCCTAACTATAGGCCACAGCCGCTACCTTCCAACTCCTCGACCCTCCCTTCCAACTTTCCTCCCCAACGGTACTTATAGCTCACCCATTGGGTGTCCGTCTCGAAGCAGCTACAAAACTGGCGAGCCGAACATGTCCTCGGACACTCCTGGCACTAAAAGCCATACGCTAAAAAAAAAAAACTGTTTAATTATATTTACACTTTATAATTAATAGTTTATTTGGAAGTCTAATCAGCAATGACAACAGGTGTAGTAAAGAGATAAGAAGGTGAATAGTGCTTGCAAAGCTGCCGTTCAATAATAAGAAAAAACTTTTGAATAATGCAAATTTGGATATTGTAATTAAAAAGAAATTTGTCATGTCCTTGTGTGGAGTGTGCTTCTGTATGGATGTGAATTTTGGACGATCAGAGGTCAGGATTGGAAGCGACATGAAGCGTTTGAGATGTGGGTCTGGCGGACAATGATACGTGTTGGTTGGTTCCTCAGTTTAGGGGCTGCGACAATGCGAGAATGATACGGGTTAAATGGATTGAAAAGAGGACTAACATCAGAACCTTGTAAGAAATTCAAGGGAAGAGAGAACTGAGACCAACAATCCATGAAAGGAATGCTAAATTCACTGGCCACATCCTGCGACACAACGCTTTCCTAACAAATCTGGAAGGAAAAATCACAGGGAAGAAAGGCGGAGGTCAACCGAGAAATTTTTCCTGCAAGACATCGCACTAACTCTTCATTATGGTTCCTACTGTGAGATGAAACGAGGTGGCGAAGACAGAGAACAATGGTTGTGGACACAAGGTATTGCCTTTGGAAGTTGATGAATGATAGGTTAACATTGCGAGGAATAAAATAAAAGTTTGTATTGGCAACACTGAAAGAATGGCTTCAAAACTTTACATTATATAAAATAAAATGAAAACAAAGAAAAGAAAGAAAGCAGCGAGAATTGAACCCGAGCTGGCAAGTTGCAAACCAGTGCGCTTGACCACTGTGCCACGCCTCTGACTTGAAACTTATTGAAAACAAATCCCTCTAACTCTACTGAAAAAAAATTTATAGAGGGAGTTTTACCTTTCCCTATGGCCCACTTCAGCGAGATATTCTAGGAACTAGGATGGGGCATCTATGTGCTTCTACTCACACAGCCCCGTCCAGTGCAAGTACTGTATAATAAGACCACACCGGTAGATATTTGTTTATACATTTACTAGCGGACCCATGCTAGATATCTCGCTTGTTCATAAACCACACTTTCCCCAATAGGTTTATAATGAGAGACTTAAGGAGAAAGGTTGTTATGTTTTCATTTCAACCAAATTATTATAGAACACTATTTACATTTCAGTTAGAATTCCAAGTTCTACGTTCCCTAACTTAAGAAGGCAATCACTGAAAATTGGATAACACTCACCAGTTATTCGATATTTATGAAATTATATGATTTGAGTACCGGTACTCATTTATTTGATTTACTGTTTCTGAAATCCATGCAAAATGATAAAAACCTCAGAATGTTAAAATGACATGAAACAGGCGTCACAGTAGTGAACCTGCAAGCTTGGGGTTAGTAATCCGACACGATAACCACTCATCAACCGTGGCAACCTGATAACCAGTGTTAATTGTGATGGCTGTATTAGTGTGTGTTATCTATTTTTAATTCCAGTAAGGACTGCAGACATTCAATTTTTCAAGTAGTTCCTAGTTTTGCTACCAAACGCCACCGCCAACGACAACTAGTCTGAACTTTGTTTCAAGATACCACCGTAGTCGGCTCCTGGAGACAAACGTTGGAACCTAAGAGCGTTTGTCAAATCTAACCTATAATTTAGCTTCACATAATTGCAATTAGTGGAAGGTTCTTTTACTTGCCATAAATCTATGACATGGGACCGCCGGCTTTACTTCCCCTCCGAAGGAAGGCATACTGAGGGATTTTTAACGCACTTAAAAAATCCGACAACTTCGGCCGGGTTTGACCTATGTCCTTGGGCATAGAAGCTCAGCATGCTACCAACTATGCCACCGAAGCCGCCTTATAAATTTATACTTCAACCCCAGTGATCAGAATCTGATGATGACCGCTTGACGGTTGAAATGTGTAATCCTAAATTGCCCCATTATTAATAGTGATCATAATTAATACAATTTTCTTCAGGAGTGTTTATTTACTTATTTTATATTATTATATTCAAGGTTCCAATTCATAGTCCATGTTCATAGCCAGGTCGTTGTCCTTTAGATCTGTCATTTCCGAGGCTTGCTTGTGTTTTGAAAGCAGTTGATTTACCCACTACTGGCTTGCTAGGCCTATCATAGCTTCATCAGAAGCCGTAATATTTCAGGGTTCCTGCAGGGCCTTCACAGCTACCGTAGCGGTCCCGGGGCCCACAAAGTCCCCCGGTACATCACCCCTACAGGCAATCCCCTACTGCATGCCGTTGCCCATCTCTCACCGCGTGGAGGAGGGGTTGGACTTCTGAGAGACTTGATGATCTGGGGAAACAAGGAGAGGGATGTACAGGATCAACTAAATGCACGGGAGGAAGTAGTGTCATCCTATGGAATGAAGTTCTCGACGCAAAAGAGAGAAGTGGTGATAACACGTGAGAAGGACGGAGTATACTCTGGGATAAAGTTAGGCGGAGAGCAGTTGAAGAGTGTGCAGAGCTTCAAGTATCTGGGAAGTGTCATTGAAGAAAATGGGGGAAATGCCTTGGATTTAGATGAAAGAGGAAGGTGTGCTGATGGATTCTTCAAGAGTGTTAGAGGCCTGATATGGAGCAAGGATGTGCCTCAGAAATGTAAAGGGATCATGTACAAGACATACTTTGTGCCGATCCTAACGTATGGATCAGAAACTTGGGTGATGAGGGAGAGAGATAAAAGCAGAATACAAGCAGTGGAGATGAAGTTTCAGAGGAGTCGTATAGGTGTAACCAGGATGGACAGTCAGAAATGATAGTCAGAGAAATATTAAGAAAAGAGCCCCTACATGATAGAATTGAAAAATCAAGGCTACAGTGGTATGGTCACGTGAAAAGAATGGGAGAAGAAAGAATACCACGGAAAGTATTGGAAATGGAGTGGAAGAAAAAGAGACCTAGAGGAAGACCAAGGGATAGGTGGATAAAGGTGGTGAAGAAAAGTGTCAAGAGAAAAGGACTTAATTGAACAACAGTGTCAGAAGAGAAGTGGTGGATGGACAGAAAACGATGGAGAGGCTTGTGCTCCAAGCAGACCCAACCTGCGGTTGGAAACTGCTCTAGTTGACGATGATGATGATATACATTGCAGCCCTGTCCAGCCATTGGGCAGATTCGTGTGGATCAACTGAAGAGTTACAACTAATGGTTTTCTGTTGTTTGTATAAAATACAGTACTGTATGTTATACCATCATTAATGCCATGGAGCAGGCTTGGTTGTATCTGGGGGTGGTTGATATATTTAGCATCAACTGTATTAACCTTCTGAATTAGCTTGCCACAGTGGGCGAGTGGTTATCATGTCGGATTACTAACCCCAAGCTTGCAGGTTCGCTCCTGGCTAGGGTAATTGATTTTTGAAAGGCGGCAAAAATTACGACACGCATGTCATAAGATGTTGGCATATTAAGGAAACCATTTGAATTCAGTAGGCTGTGTTCATAGTGGCAAAATTAATCTTGGGATTTTCCGCCAACACAAAGTTCCTCATTTCCCTATTAGAAAGTGCTATAGTGTTCAAGGAGCTTATATATCTAACCTCCTTGACTTTCATAGTGCTTCAAGGAAAAACAAAATTCGACATGCCAGCTGCCCTCTGGGTGTCAAATAACAAAGCTTGCACCCGAGGCCATACGATATTACTATACTTTCCGAATCACGAAGGCAATTACAACTATAGGTTGTTTAGCGGCTTCGGTGGCGTAGTTGGTAGAATGCTGAGCTTCTATGCCCAAGATCGTGGGTTCAAACCCGGCCGAAGTAGTAGGATTTTTTAAGAGCGTTAAAAAACCCTCAGTATGCCTTCCTTTGGAGGGGAAGAAAAGCCGGCGGGCCCATATCATAGATTTATGCCATGTAAAAGAACCTTCCACCAACTACAATTGTGTGAGGCTAAATTTTATGTTAGATTTGATTAAAGCTCTATAAATTCCAACGTTCGCTGCTAGGTGACGGATGCGGTGGCATTCAGTAGCCAAGTTTACAGCAAGGTGTCATTGACTGTACCATTTGGCAGCAAAAGTAGGGGAACTACTTGAAATTGATAGTCTGCAGTCCTTACCTGAATTACAGATAACACACACTAATACAGCCATAATAATAACACCGGTTATCAGACAGATTCTACACACACCCAAAGTACACGGGGCTACATGACCAAGTTGTCGTAGCCCCTAAACTGAGCAACCAACCAACTAGGTCGTTTAAAGGCAAGAAGAAATAATTCTATTTCACAAGACAGTTATTATTGCTTCATTCTGAACGAAGAATGATGCTGAGGTGTAGGGACTTGGCACCAAAGTAATTCACATCATTAATAAAAATGATAAAATTGGTCTCTTTAGGATCAGAATCGGCCATAAATGGGGAAATTTCAAGAAGGCACCTAGACCATTGAGATGTGAAGAAAATTATAGTTGACTAAGGGAGGTCGGACATAGCGGAATACGTTAATGAGCACCAGCAAACTCAACCCAGGGATAAAAATGTAAAAATCCCGGTTTGTGCAAAGCAACCTAGGCCCGGGATGAATGACCTCGCTGCTCCAACTCTTAAGACAACAATAACTAACCAATCAAGGCCTATCTAAACACTGCTGCCAAAATGTAACATAGGCTAGGCTTCAAATAAATTCTGGATCTTGGACATATGAAAAAGTTGGGATGTTCTTCCTCGAAGAATGGGATTTAAATCTCCACTAAATGTCTTGACTCTTGCCATGGTTCATGGATGTATTGGAATAACTTGATGTCCTCTATTTAAGAGATGGTTCTTCATGAAACTACCACTACCTCTTTGTCTAGATTATGAAAGTATCTTGCAGGTTATGCTGACATATTCAGTTAATTATTGCGTTTATACCGTTTTACGAATTTGTGCAGTCATTTAAGAGCTCATGTGGGCTGTGTAGTGAAATTATTGATTACGAACCGCCCGTTCCACTACTCACAGCTGTCACTGCAGGTGGTACTTTCGGAACATACTATACCCGTATATTAGCATTCCGTACTGCTGCTGAAACGACTCTGGTTTATCGAGGAACAAAACCGGTATCGTTTGAATAGAAGACATTCTACGGCAGTTAATTACTGGTTTAATATGCTTCTTTGGTGCTGCATTAACTCTACTCGTACGTCCGGTAGCAAATAAACGATTATAATCACGAACCTAATCAGTAATAGTTATGTGTTTCTTTTTAAGGGTACCTATTTTTGACATTACATATATGCCTTAATTTTCCTATTACGGAATGCAGCTCATTATACCAACCAAACTACGGCGGAAAAGAAAATCGAAATTAGCTGATGCAAAGAATATGGGCTGATGGCAAGACGACACGAATGTCCTGCGTCAAGTTACATGATCCTTGCCCTGCGCATTCCCCCGCGTGCCCCTGTTGGGTGGCGGTTTCAAGGTGAAGGACAGTGTTTAATTGCGAATCATTAAAACATTGTAATTAATAGAATACGATATATTTCTTTCATTTGCTTGAGAAAATAAATTTTTAATTTGTAAAAAATAAAAAAAGTTTACAGATAATATACTTGAGCAAATTTATCGATACTTAGAAAATATGCATTTAATCCCTGGGGTGCGTTCAGTTTAACATGTTTTGCAACAAGGTTTTTCAGCTGAGCTTTTCTAAAAGAAAGAGATTTAAGAAATACTATTCAATTTGAACAACCTATATTAATATCACCATTATGAACATCTGAAAATTATTTAATGTCATGTCTTCGATTTAGTTTGAAATACATAGGTATCGATTGTTGAGCGTCACGCCTAACGCTTCCGTTTCTGAACCATACTTGTTTCGGCGCCCTACAAGTGTTCAGCTTTCATTTGCGGCGTTCTGCTGGTGATAAGCATTAAGCAGGTATTTATGATGTCATAATTGATTGACTTATTTTCTTCTCCAAGTTTTTCCTGTCTATAGGTATTTAAGTTTTATAATATTGTGCTTTGTAAAATATTTTTCAACAGGCTCAATTTGCTTGTTTAACGGTTGTATTGAAATGGCGTACCTAACCTCTTATTGAGTGTTGCGCGCTTTTTTTTTGTTGGCGTAAGCTTGTTGTTCTCGGGCAAGTTGGAAGCTTCCATATCTTGTTTGTTGGGAGTACGTCCATTTTTACGTAATATAGGCTGCAAGTGACCGTAGATTTACAGTAAGTATTTATCACTGTGGCTTATCGAACATTATTTTGAAGGGGATAACGTCAGTTTTGGTAACAAAGGCTTAGTCAGATTATCTCAAATGATGGATGCTCTTTGATGAGGGCTTCACGTGTTTTAAATGTTGTTTCCGAATAGGTTTCTCTCTTATCTAAATAAATGTGGAATGTTTAGTGAAGTTTATTCAAATTTTGTTAATTTTCAGTTATCTCATATAGTCTAAGCGAGGTGAAATACTTACCGGACAAAGCTTCAAATCTTCGGACCCGGCATGCAGCTTGCTAGTCTTGTTTCAAATGTTTGGTTAAATTATGCGTTATTTCTAAGGTTGAGGGACGTGAACGATACATGTAAAATAGCATTTAAATGTACCATTTCGCTGTTTATTTTTCATGTGTGTAAAGGATTTAATTTAATCACTTTGGTTATAGTGGCATTTTTTTTTACTAACTTGGCCTATGTTATGAGAATTGCGATTTACAAAGCGATTGTGCTATGCAAGTTGCCCGTGTAAATGTTGATGACCCAGTCGTTTATAAGTTCGCGATTTGATTCCATTTAGAGCATAAGTTTCGTATGTAGCAGGATTCCTAGGTAATCGTTGTGGAAGTGTATGAGAAGTATTTTAGAAATATGTTCAGGTTTACATGAGAAGTCTGACTGATAAAGTTTGAAAGTTAAGTTTGTTTTTTCAGTCCTGTGCTCATATTCTTGTAGGTGTTGGGAGTTCAATCTTCCCAGGTATGGAGAGCAAATGGGTAACAGTATAGGAGTGGTGAACCTACTACAAAAGTACTTAAATTAGCAAAAATAACTTTTGTAATGATGGATAGTGAGGAAAGGAATGGCAAACTACCTCACTCCTCTTCTTGCCTAGAATGCCTCAATATAGCGCTGCCTTGGGTTTCTGTGGGCATCTACTCACATAACGTAACGGCGGTGCTTTTTGAGGATCCAACCAGCCTTCGGGCTGACTACCTAACAGACAATGATGGCTAATAATTGTGGAAATGAGTCCTCTGCTGACTATAGCCTTCCGTTTTAGATCACTACTTATATAGTAAAATTTCTGTGGGCCATTGTAGGCATGATTTATGAGACAAATAAAATATTGCCAACCCCACGCATACGGTAAGTAAGGCAGAGTGTTATTTGTTTTATGCTGCGCTAGCGTCATTTGTGTATTCTGTAGGGTCTCATTGGAAATCGTAGACTCGGATTGGTGGATGTGTTGTATTGTTGATATTAAAGAGACCAAACAGGAGTTGCCTAGGACCGTAGTTCATCAGATTGTTACTTAACATTGTTTTACGATGCATTGCCTGTTGTATACACTTATTTTTGGCCAGACAGTGCCTTACGTATAGTGCCGCCATTGTTACTTGCGACGTGACAGTTCACTTGCTAGTGATACGGTGTTGCCAGTCCTCTAACGCGAATCAGCTGACGTACATGATAGTATATAGCTCAGCAACTCCAACTGAAACCCCGGAAGAAATGCGAACTGCAAGCTCGCTGTCCTGTCACACTGGCTGACAGAGCTAACGCTCACACAGGGTTGCACTTTCATACCTGCCAACCCTTCCGATTTATTCGGAAACTCTCCGAATTTTCACCTAGTCTTCCGATCTTCTTAATTAATATTATTTCTTCCGAATTTCGGGCCCCAGTGATATATTGTAAAAGAAAAAGGAACTGCCAAACAATTTCCATTCTCAACAGGGTGAAGGTGGATCGAATCGTTGAAACTCGCGCCTCTAGGCTCAGAGATTGCGACGGAGCGAGTTTCACGCAAGCGGTGCCGTTTGCATAAGCTATATTTCCCCGTGCCTGAGGATACCTTGAGTGGTATACATCGTTCAGCGTATATTTTCGGCATTAAGAAGACGTTCTGGTTTTGTGTGAAATATTTATCTGTGTTATTAGGAAACCTGACTTTTCGCGAGACGTTTATTCGCGAGAACTTCTGAAACTAATCAAAAACCTCGCATTTATTTGGAGACTATGTCAAATTGAAGTCCAGAAATATCGAAAAATAATTTAATATCTCAATCTTGCGAAATGTTACCGTTTCGAAAAAGAATTATGAAAAAGCTTCGAAATACGTGGGCTATAACTTATTTTAAGAATCTGTCTCTTAAATTTGCGACATCCAGTATGGTTAATTCGAAATTCCGTTGTCAATTTTTCCTTCGAACTTGGGTTCCATCGGATATATTATAATTAACCGGTTATTTCGAAAACTTGTATAATTCGTGATTCGCATTCGAAAGAAAACGTGTCCTGTAGTCGTATTATTCGTGCAATCCTCTCAGAATAATTCTTAATATTTGATATCTACTTCGAACATTCATACTCAAGACGGCCGGCTGACGTCGACTTGTCTGCGGGAATCTCGTCAAATGGACCGAAATCGACGTCAGTGACTTAAAATCATAAAACCCGCACCCTAGTGTGAACTTGTGACCACGAGGACTGCGGGAATCCCGTCAAAGGTGATCGGGCACCAATCACGAAACATTTCGAAACCTACTCGCTACTTTTCCCATGTCCGTATACTCAAAAGCGTACAGGGAGCGAGAAGTACATTAACCCACTTAGATATGACAGCCTACATAGGGTCGCGATACTAATTTCTCCTAGTGATCCATCCTGAACTGATGAGCTCTCAACCACAGCATAGGGACAGCGGGAATCACGGCGCCGGCCATACAACTTGTCCATAACTACTCGTGAATTTTAACCATGTCCAACCTTGAGCTTGCCTCCACCATTCTGTCAGGACGAATAGACAATCGTTTAACGGCCGGGTGCGACGCGGTATGCACAATATCGCGAGGACAACGTGAATCTCGTAAAACGGCCGAGAGCGGCAGCGTTTGCGGTACATCGCGATATTTCTCCGCATTCAATGACGAGGACAACTTGATTATTGTCAAACGGACAGCAAGTGGCGCCGATTGCGTTATAATGCTATATTTTCTCGTGCCCGACCTCAAGGACAATGGAAATCTCGTCGAATGACTAAAAGTGACACAGATTATCTAAATCGCGATATTTATCAGTGTTCTATCGCGAAAACTACGGGAATCGCGACAAACGGGTGAGACCAGCGCCGATCGTGTAACATCTCGAAATTTCTCCGTATCTGACTGTGAAGACAGAATTCGGTTACTATCACGTAACATCACATAAATTTCTTCGTGATCTACCAAACGGTCAAGAGCAGAGCATCCTCTTGGCAATTATAAAAACGCCTTGTGCACAAGACGACATATTACCTGAAACAACTCATTTGATAATAAATATCTAGTATTTTTTTTATAACTCCCTAAGTGAATTGTATTTACCACTTTAAACGCAGTTCATTGTTTTTTTTCTTCACCGCGTGATGAGCCCCTTTACTTGCAGACCTCAGACGTATCTTGAATTCAAACATAACTAAAGGGTAACTAAAAGGTAGCTAAAAAGTAACTAATTTTTACTTCATCCTTACAGTAGACACCCTGCTCAGATTCTCTCGTAAGTCGTAATTTCTTTTGTGATTTGCGTAACCTTGGTTTTTGTGCAAGTTTGTGTAAGTTCCTCGCTTGGCAGTGAGCTCCATAGCTGAGATTTCGGAATGGTGAGTCAGCTGATCGTCGTACCGCATACTGATTGGTGGTATATTACGGACAAACAGTAGTCAAGCCTACGTGAATATGTGGTAGCGAAATTAACGTGTAATCCATACGAATGATTGTATGCATTTTCTTCAAACACACAATTATGTTCTCTTACGTCTAAATATTGGCCAAACATACTACTCGTTGATTGATGATTGTTTAAATTTTTGTGAATTTTATGCTGAATTCATACTTTGCCAATAAAGACACGCAGGTCTTTCGTGTACCCTCATTCGCCCTCGCCACGGTATACTGCTGATGATATCTATAATTTAAAAAATCTTCCTATTTTTGACTTCCGAAGGTTGGCAGGTTTGAAATCGCGATGTTTATCCGTGTTCTATCACGAAAACTACGGGAATCTCGACAAATGGGTGGGACCAGCGCCGATCGTGTAACATCTCGAAATTTCTCCGTACCTGACTGTGAAGCCAGAATTCGGTTACAATCGCGTAACGTCCCATAAATTTCTTCGTGATCTACTGCGGTGACGAAGGAAATCTCGCCAAACGGTCAAGAGCAGAGCAACCTCTTGGCAATTATAAAAACGCCTTGTGCACAAGACGACATATTATCTGAAACAACTCATTTGATAATTAGTATCTAGTATTTATTTATTATTTTAATTTTTTTTATAACTCCCTAAGTGAATTGTATTTACCGCTTTAAATACAGTTCATTGTTGTTTTCTTCACCGCGTGATGAGCCCCTTTACTTGCAGACCGCAGACGTATCTTGAATTCAAAGGTAACTAAGAGGTAGCTAAAAAGTAACTAATTTTTACTTCATCCTTACAGTCGACACCCTGCTGAAAGAGATTCTGTCGTAAGTCGTAATTTATTTTGTGATTTGCGTAACCTTGGTTTTTTGTGCTAGTTTGTGTAAGTTCCTCGCTTGGCTGTGAGCTCCATAGCTGCGATTTCGGAATGGTGAGGCAACTGATCGCCGTACCGCATACTGATTGGTGGTATATTACCGACAAACAGTTGTCAAGCCTACGTGAATATGTGGTAATAAACCAATATAGTACAATATATTTCCGTTTGGTATTGATTGACTGAAATATATTGTATTATATTGGTTTATAATCTCTTGTCAATACGGACCATGGCGGAATCTAAAGTAGAATGAATATGTGGTAGCGAATTCGATGTGTAATCCATACGAATGATTGTATGCATTTTCTTTAAACACACAATTATGTTCTCTTACGTTTAAATATTGGCCAAACATACTACTCTATGATTGATGATTGTTTACATTTTTGTGAATTTTATGCTGAATTCATACTTTGCCAATAGACACGCAGGTCTTTCGTGTACCCTCATTCGCTCTCGCCACGGTATACTGCGCATGATGAAATCTATAATTTAAAAAATCTTCCTATTTTTGACTTCCGAAGGTTGGCAGGTATGCACTTTAAAGTTGCTGAGCTCGAGCCGTCAAGTTAACAAAACACTCGTAATGTGAACAGACATGCTGACACACATCATACTCCTGAATAAGTACGTACTGTAGTAGCAGAAATTACGCACACACTGCGGTTAACAGAATATTTCTGATAATGAAGCAGAAAAACATTGTGATAAATCAATTACTCGCCATTAACGCCTCGCATCCGAAGTCGAAGATGTTCAGAGTTTGAGAAAATGTATTATAAAACATATGAAGGGAACACGCCACTCATTTCGGAGTGCCGTCACTATTGCCGTCTGACCCCACTCAATGAGCACATTCTTTCTTGCTGGCATTGATGGAGACTTGCCGTGAATGACACTATGATACGGGGCATTGTCCATAACAATTGTGCTCGCACATTACTAATCATTTCGTGGGTTTGACTCCTTAGTGGAGTCCCTTGTCCTAAGGCCTTTCTTTTCTTGGCGCTTTTGCTTCCTTGTGCTAGACCCCGGCATGACACTATCACAAACACGCACGGCAGAAATAACACCCAAACACTCACTGACCTAAAGCTAAACTAAAACTACACGTAATTATACTACACTATGTCAAATGACTAGGGGCCGTATTTTTTGGTAATAGCAATACTCACGAACTTTTTAAGTTTCCTTCCTTGCCTATATATGACCTAGGTACTCTTAAGTAGCATATTTTAGCAAAATGAACTCTCGAAATATCACAAAATCTGATTTATTGCGCAAATTGCACAAATATACTCATTTCGTATCAAAAATGCTAAATATTATCGAAAAAGATCTCCACATTGAAATGCTTCTGAGGAATTGACAGTCATGGTTTCCTTCTCAATTGATAGTGCTGCATATTCTCTACACAAAAGCCCGCAAAGCCGTAAGTAGGCCTATGTGTATTCAGTTCCGCGATCTCTAAGGCTTATTAGGTACAGCACTCATTTCAGGTTCCGTATTGACCGTGTTTACAACAAGTAAAACCTGAATTTTCCGCCGAATCAATACTTTACTTATGGAAAACTTTATGGGTACATGTTTCGGAGACCCTACTGTCTCCTTCTTCAGCCCTCCTTTAGTACTACAAACATCGTATAACACATTCGAAATCCCCTAATATAACACAGAATACACAACATAAATTACAAAGCCACAACATATTAAAAACTGAGCTTAAAACACATTAATTAAAATTCAACAAACAACCAAAGATAAAACATGTAATGCCCCTCGCATTTCAGTCATTCATTTCTAGTTAAGTTTGTGTCTTAGGACACGTTAAAATATTGTTAATGCACAACCAATTGTTTTGTTCAGTGTCTTCAAACTCTAAAATAAATGTAATCAATCTATGGAGATTCTTGCGTACGTAGGGCTTGTTGAATTGACAGCATCTAGGATTTGCCTATTGTCGATGTACATTTGTTGTTTTAAGTAAAACATCAAATATTATGGTGTTCCTTCTCTAGGATACTTAACATGCTATAGTAAAGAGACTGTTGTTATGAATAACAGTCCAATTAGAATTGAAGACGGTCAATTCAAGGCTTCTTATGATGGTAAGCTGACGGTCGGCGGTATCGATTAAATATTTTCATTACTATTGTTTTGGTCGAGGAACATTATAAAGTTGATACCTCGTCTTATTCGTCACGGAAATGCTGAATAGTTCCAAATAATCGGACATATGTGACCTAGTCAAACTCACAGCCCTCATAGAGGGCTCATAGAGGGCTGTGAGTTTGACTAGGTCACATATGTCCGATTATTTGGAACTATTCAGCATTTCGTGACGAATAAGACGAGGTATCAACTTGATAATGTTCCTCGACCAAAACAATAGTAATGAAAATATTTAATCGATGCCGCCGACCGTCAGCTCACCATCATAAGAAGCCTTGAATTGACAGTCTTCAATTCTAATTGGACTGTTATTCATAACAACAGTCGCTTTACTATAGCATGTTAAGTATTCTAGAGAAGGAACACCATAATATTTGATGTTTTACTTAAAACAACAAATGTACATCGACAATAGGCAAATCCTAGATGCTGTCAATTCAACAAGCCCTACGTACGCAAGAAACTCCATAGATTGATAACTTTTATTTTAGAGTTTGAAGACACTGTGAACAAAACAATTGGTTGTGCATTAACAATATTTTAACGTGTCCTAAGACACAAACTTAACTAGAAATGAATGACTGAAATGCGAGGAGCATTACATGTTTTATCTTTGGTTGTTTGTTGAATTTTAATTAATGTGTTTTAAGCTCATAGTTTTTAATATGTTGTGGCTTTGTAATTTATGTTGTGTATTCTGTGTTGTTTTATTAGGGGTTTCGAATGTGTTATACGATGTTTGTAGTACTAAAGGAGGGCTGAAGGAGACAGTAGGGTCTCCGAAACATGTACCCATCAAGTTTTCCATAAGTAAAGTATTCATTCGGCGGAAAATTCAGGTTTTACTTGTTGTATCTCTAAGGCTATCGATATCTGCTTTCGATTACATCAAATGGCGTTGTGGTCGTAGATACAGCAGTGCGAGTTTGCGACTGATAAAACTTTATCGACAAATATCTAGTATTTAAGTATAATAATGCCAAAAACTAAAGTCACAACAGTTTTCTCGCGGGCCGAGGAATAAAACTGAGGGGTTCTATGTATTTGACGCTGCAAGAAAGATTCTAATGTGTAAATACTCCATGTTCATATTCAGTGGAAACGAAAAGACACGTTCGATAAACACTGCAGGGATTGAGAAACGCATAAAGAGAGGAAGAAAGAAGGAAATAACATAATTGTAAGTGGCAAATAACATTCAGCGGGGACTACTATACATTGCGATCCAGCCGCGGATAAAATTCCCCGAAAACAAAATGGCGACTTCCGTGACGTCATCAACGACGTCACGAAATACTCCTCTAGCAAGCTTACGGGTTTTTGGGTGGGGAAACTCAAAAAGCCTCGAAACAACCAATGCATCGAAATTAAAGATTCCGATACATTAAAAAAATCGCAAATTCACGTCATTATTTTAAAATTTCCGTATCGAAATATATAATTGGCCTATGTAGATCAATTACAGATTCCGATACACATCGTACACTTTAGACCATCCTTTGTATAAATATTTAAAAAAACTGAAATTACCTGATTTAATAGTCGGGAGGATATCAGGAGAGGATTTAGTATTAGATGTTCCCTGCTCCGCTGTCATAGACCCACCATCCCGCCCAACTAGCGGCACGTCTTATATAGTTGAAATCGAAGTTCTCACCCCCATCTTTCTCACTGAGTCAGTATTGACAACCCCACGCGTTACTATTTCGCACGTGATGTATGAAATCACTAAGTGAACTCGATTACAGTGTTTATTTATGTATTTATAATGTTTTACATACAAAAACAGACCTAACCTGGCGCTTACGCCCCAGACCCCCTTGCTTGTGGTACTAGCATTAATTTTCGACCAGGCAGTACCTAACCTAGTAGCGGACATAAATTTTATGTTATTAATGTTTTACATACAAAAACAGACCTAACCTGGGAATTATGCCCCAGACCCCCTTGCTTGTAGTTCTAGCAGTAATTTTCCACAAGACAGTGACTAACTTAGTAGCGAAGGCGTGTGGTGAATTTCTTTATAAGGGTTGATACGCGACCGGGAAAAGTCAGGGATTTTTGTTGCGGTCAGGGAAAACCGGGAAAAGTCAGGGAATTTTGTAGAAAAAAAAGAAAGAAAAAAAAGAATTAAGGTTTGACAATAATTTTCGGTTGTTATACCAGGGTGTCGACCGGTAACGAAAAGTAACGAAAAAGTAGCTAATTTTACAAACGGGTAACGAAAGTTAGCTAATTTTTGTGTCTGGATAGTTGGAGGTAAGGAAAATTCGCTGAGGTCGGTTTAAATCATTTAAACCCGCGCCGCTGGGCTCACAGATTGTGATGAAGCGAGTTTCACGCAAGCGGCGCCCATTGCGTAGGCTTCCCCGTGCATGACCTTAAGGAAATGGATACTGAGGATACCTTCAGTGGTACTGTCTACATCGGTTCAACGTATATTTTCGGCATCAAGAAGAGAGTTTAATTTTGTGTGAAATGTGTTTCTGTATTATTCGAAAACCTGACTTTTTGCGAGACGTTTATTCGTGATAAAATCCGAAACTCAACAGAAACCTCCCATTTCTGATATTGACCTATAAATTTGGATATCTCAGATTGAAGTCGAGAAATAATGGGATATAATTTATTCTGGAAATATCTGTTCCCGAAGGAAACGGGATGTAAATTGTCCGATTGAGCTATGTACATTAACAAATTCACAAAGTAATTTGATAAAATTGTCCGGCTAGCTCAAAAGTTGCCAGCGTTTCGCCCCAGTATGGATTAGCAAGGTAAGCTAACATTATTTTTGAAAGGAAGTTTTGACTTCCGTAGTACATTGGCGCTGCTCGTGGCGACATTTTGTGCCTTGCAGCGGCCTTCACAGTATGTACTAGCCACGCGTCTTGGTGAGGTGTACCATAACCAACTGAAGAGCCCATTGGTACACTGGGGCGAAACGCTGGCAACTGTTTTGAGCTAGCCGGACAATTTTATCAAATTACTTTGTGAATTTGTTAATATAATTTATTGTCGCGATCTTGCGAAATGATACAGTTTCGAAAGAAAATCGCAAAGATGCTCCGAAATACATAGACGACTGTGTATTTTAAAAATCTATCAGTCTCGTAAATTTGCGACATCCAGTTCGGTTAATTCGAAACTCCGCTATATGTCTATTTTTCCTTCGAACTTTGGTTCCATTGGATATATAATCTAACCTGTTATCTTGAAAACTTATATAATTTGAATTCGAAAGAAAATGTGCCTCTTGTCGTATTATTCGTGCTATCCTCTCTGAATAATTCGTAATCTCCGATACCTACTTTGAACGTTCATCCTAAAAAATCACATCCTCAAAACGGCCGGCTGACCGCAAGACTTAACTGCGGGAATCTCGTCAAACGGACCGAGATCGACGCCAGTTGCACAAGTCATGAAACCCGTGCCCGGTAGCGAACTTGTGTCTACGAGGACTGCAGGAATCCTGTCAAAGTTGGTTGGGCACCCATCACGAACCCTACTAGCCACTTTTCCCATTACTGTATACTTAAAAGTGTACGGGGAGCGAGAAGTGAATCAACCCACTTAGAAATAAGACTACCTAGCATCGCGATACCCATTTCTTCTCGTGATCCATCTTGAACTTCCATCCACAGCATAGGGACAGCGGGAATCACGGCGCCGACCATGTCCATAACTGCTCGTGAATTTTAACCATGCCCTACCTCGAGCTTGCCTCCGCCATTCTACCAGGACAGACAGGCAGACAATCGTTGAACGGCCGATTGCATACTATCGCGTTCTCAGTGTTCAGCCACAAGGAAACGTGAATCTCGTAAAACGACAGTGTGTGGCAGCTATTGCGATACATGGCGATATTTCTCCGCTTTCGATGACGAGTACAACTGGATTCTTGTCAAACGGACAGCAAGCGGCGCCGATTGTGTAGTAATAAAATATTTTTCCGTGCCCGACCTCAAGGACAATAGAAATCTCGTCGAACGCCTATAAGTGACACAGATAATGTAAATCGCGATTTTTCTCCGCGTTTGATCGTGAAAACTACAAATTGCGTCAAACAGCGGAGACCAGCGCCATCGTGTAACGTCTCGATATTTCTCCGTATTTGACTGCGAAGACATGATTCGGTGACAATCACGTAACTTCGCATATATTTCGTGATTTTCCATGGGGACAAAGGAAATCTCCCCAAACGGTCAAGATCAGAGCAACTTCTTGGTAATCATAACTTCTTGTACATAAGACGACATATTAACTGAAACAACTCCTGTGATATTAAATATCTAATGTTAGAATAAAATTGATCTGTTGACAGTTTCTAGGTACTTTTATTATGATTGACTAGAAAGTAAGAATTGGTGATTGATTCCTTTCTTCAGTTATTTTTTTAAAAATTGATAGCAAATTAACATTTATTGTAAAAACGTGTTCCTGTTCTTATCGTAATAAATATTATTTATTACAGTAAGGAACTGTTTTTTAAATTTATTTTTGTTATTTGTTTTTATACTTTTAAAGAAACGAGTTGATACGGGAAATACGGGAATTTTAGTGACCCGGGAAAAATACGGGAAACTCGCACATATAAGTCCGGTTTATATAATGAAACATTGCTCGGATATTTTTTTATCACTATTATTTTCATCTACTGCAACATTTCTCCTCATGTTTAAGGATAGCCTTGCACAAATAATTAGTCTAAAATCAGTTTTTCTAACTTAATCTTAATCTATCATACAGAAGAACGTTTCCTAAAGGTAAATGCACTTTTGCTAGGTTTGAAAACCCTAAGGAACAGCGAGGTAAATGTTGTCCCTGTGGTTAATGAATTTTCTATACTTTGCTCTGGAAAATCGGGAAAAGTTAGGGAAATTTGAAATCCTGAAAGCGTAACAACCCTGTTTATTCAAGTTGGTAACATAGTCACATGATCGACTTTCGGGCGTCACATGACTGTCAAAGATGGTGTCCGTAAGTGAAGAAAAATTGCATGCTTTCCGTGAAATAACAATTATTGCAGTGCAGCAGTGGCTATTGTGTATGAAGAGATTGTGAAACGACTCCCAACAACTCTCCGAAAGGTATGCATATCATAAATGATATTTTTTCAATAAGCTAAGTTAAAAGTGATGCAAAGGGAGGATGGTCTAAAGTGAACAATAAATAAGTCATCTGCAATTCAACTATATGCTCAAATTACAGATCCCAAAACTGAATTTTAAAAATATGTCATAAATGTAACCCTAAATTAAAATATTTTCGTATGTACGGCGTGCCAAATTGAGGTAGGCCAATAAATAAATTACATCTGACGAAACACAATGCAGGGTGTCGAGCGATACGGGAAATACGGGAATTTTAGTGACCCGGGAAAAATACGGGAAACTCGCACTTGATACGGGAAATCTTGAAAAGTTTCATAATGCCTGACTTCTTCTCTACGCTCGGTAGAGTCCTCCCGCTCAGTCTTTCTATTTCGCCTGCAGACCGCGCTGCCACTCACAATTTTCACTGATAGAGCGCTAAGCGGGGTGAGAACCCAGCCAACGTCGAATGCATGCTTTGCCTGGCCGACCGCCGGCCGTACCCTCTCCGCGCTCTTTGTTGACAATGACATACAGGAATCAGTCCGCCTAGTTATTCAGAGGAGACCTGGGTTTCTCGACAAGAGCAGCCCTTAAAGAAGCTAACAGCTCAAGATCTCAGAAAATTCCAGACACGGATGTGCTGCAATTTCGCACATTCGTACCCTATGGCTGAAAAAATCGAGAGGTCACCTCTTGCTCACAAGATGACCCGTGCTATTTCCTGCCTAGACCCTATAGGGGTCGCTGAGACTCCTAAGTTGGAAGAAGTTAGGATCGTCGTTGCCCTGGAATTTCTTTGTAATCAGAATAATTTGATTTCTGGCGCAATGGCTGACCGAATCAAGAGCAGCTACTCCGCACTTCTGAGACTGCCCTCCGTCACTTTGCGTTTGAAGCAGTTCGACGGAAAAGAGCCACGGGTCGACGTGCTGTGGTCTGAATTAGTGACTTCAGCACCTTCCTCAGTTCCTGCCAAATACGATCTCACAACCTTCGTTAAAATGATGATTTTTTTATCACAACAATGCAGCTCTAGACTGGGGTTTCTCCCTGAACAAGAAGTGCAATATCGTCAATCACAAAGAAGCAAGTCTGATTGGAATGCTTACTGATCAGGACGCTGTGATGGCAGCTGGTGGAGTAGAAAAGATAAGTGGGCAAGAGTCCATACTGCACGAAACTCCTAGGCCGTGTTCAAGGAAGCAAAACAGGTGCGAAGCGACGGCTGAGATGGCAGTCGAAAGAAAATCCACGAAAGATCTGCAGGAATTGGAAAAAAAGATATTGAACGACGCCCGTTCAGAAGCAGAGAAAATTGAAAAGATGAGTTCCCTAGTGATGCTTTAAATTAATAAATCCTTGAATGTTGTTTGTTTTATCTTATGTTTTGTGACTAAAGTTCCTAACCATAATCTAGTATTAACAAAGTGACTTATTTTATTTTGTGTATGACTAGACTAGAAATTAGTACTGTCAGGGTGTCTACGACCCGGGAAAACCGGGAATTCTCAGGGAATTATGAAGTTCTGGAATAATCAGGGAAAAATCAGGGAATTTCTTTGTTAATCAGGGATTTTTCTCCATTTGTCTATATCCCGTAAAATTGGAAGCAATACTTTCGAATTTCGCGGGAAGTGATCGCTCGTTACCGGTAACGAAAGTAACGAATTTTACAAACGGGTAACGAAAGTGACGAAAAAGCAACGAATTTTAGAAATGGGTAACGAAAATTTTCTGTAGGTGGGTTGGATCATTTAAACTCGCGCCGCTAGGCTCAGAGATTGCGATGGAGCGAGTTTCACGCAAGCGGCGCCGATTGCATAAGCTATACTTCGCCGTGCCTGAGCTAGAGGAAATGCATACTGTGGATACCTTGTGTGGTATAGGCTACATCAATTCAACGTAAATTTTCGGCATCAAGGATACTTTCTAGTTTTGTGTGAAATATTTTTCTGTGTTCTTAAGAAACCTGACTTTTCTCGAGGCGTTTATTCGCGAAAACTTCCGAAACTAAACAGAAACCTCTCATTTCAGTTATTGACCTCTAAATTTTGAGTCAAATTGAAGTCCAAAAATAACGTGAAATAATTTAATGTTGCTATCTTGCGAAATGTCACAGTTTCGAAACAAAAAATACGAAATAGCTTCGAAATACATAATAACCTACCGGTATTTTAAAAATCTGTCTCGTAAATTTGCGACATCCGGTATGGTTAATTCGAAATGCAGTTATATGTCGATTTTTCCTTCGAACTTCGGTTCCATCGGATATATAATCTAACTGGTTATTTCGATAACTTGTATAATTCGTGATTCGCATTCGAAAGAGAATGTGCCCTCTTGTATTATCCGTGCAATGCTCTCAGAATAATTCGTAATATTCGATACGGTACCTACTTCGAACGTTCATCCTCTAAATCACATCCTCAAGACGAATGGCTGACATCATGACTTGCCTGCGCGAATCTCGTCAAACGGACCGAGATAGACGTCAGTTGCGTAAAATGATAAATCCCGTCTCCTATCGTGAACTTGTGACCACGAGGACTGCGGGAATCCTGTCAAAGGTGATTGGGCACCCATCACGAAACATTCCGAAACCTACTCGCCACTTTTACCATGACCGTATACTTAAAAGCGTACGGGGAGCGAGAAGTGCATCAACCCACTTAGAAATGACTGCCTACGCTGCATCGCGATACTAATTTTCCCCCGTGATCCACCCTGAACTTATGAACTCCCAACCACAGCATAGGGACAGCGGGAATCACGGCGCCGACCATACAACATGTCCATTCTACTACTCGTGAATTTTAACCATACCTAACCTTGAGCTTACCTCCACCATTCTGTCAGGGCAGATAGGCAGGCAATCGTTGAACGGCTGGATGCAGTGCCGATTGCATAATATTGCGAGGACAACGTGAATCTCGTAAAACGACCGAGAGCGGCAGCGATTGCGTTACATCGCGATATTTCTCCACCTTCAATGACTAGGACAACTGGATTCTTGGCGCCGATTGCGGAATAATGCTATATTTTCTCGTGCCCGACCTCAAGGACAATGGAAATCTCGTCGAATGACCAAACGTGACACCGTTTATCTAAATCGCGATTTTTCTCTGTGTTCTATCGTGAAAACTGCGGGAATCTCGTCAAACGGCTGAGACCAGCGCCGATTGTGTAACATCTCGATATTTCTCCGTACTTGACTGCAAAGTCAGAATTCGGTGACGATCACGTAACGTCGCATACAATTCTTCGTGATCTACCGCGGGGACAAAGGAAATCTCGCCAAACGGTAAAGAGCAGAGCAACCTCTTGATATTAAAACGTATTGTGCACAAGACGACATATTAGCTGAAACAACTAATTTGATAATTAATATCTAGTATTTTTTTATTATTTATTTTATTTACAGCTTTAATCACCGTTCATTGTTGTTTATCTTCATCGCGTGATGAGCCTCTTTGCTTGCAGACCACAGACGTATCTTGAATTCAAAGGTATCTAAAATTGACTAAAAGGTAACTAAAAAGAAACTAATTTTTACTTCACCCTTACAGTAGACACCCTGATGACAGTGCTCAGCCAATGAGCAGTGCCTTCTCAAGGTCAACTGAACGTATGATGTGGCAACTTTTCCGTTCGCTTTCTGCGCAGGAGCCAACTACGCCATTTTATTGGGCCTTGAGCATTTTGTTCGTTGCGATCAGTATTGCCAATTTAGCGATTTTGTCGGTAGATGTAGCAACTTTGGCGACAAAATATTTTAAATTTAGTATTGTTTATAAATATACTATGTGAGCTGCCTGAATAGAATTGACATTTCAGCGAAAATTCCACGTCAGTCATCACCGCTCTGCCTCTTGACCAATCCATGTTCGTATAGTTGATGTCATAATACTCTGCGTTGCAATATTGCCGCCCACGTGCCTCAGTGCCTGGTCAGCTTTATCTCTGGCTTGTACAGTTTGGCAATCTCGTTCTCAGACCACATGGCGAAACGAGAAATGTCAATCCTATTCTGGCAGCTCTCAGAGTATAATATACTAGCTTCGCCCGGAAACAGTTATGAATGCATTACGTGACAAGCGCTTTTTTTTTTTATGTCAATGAACTACGACCTAGGCCTATATCCGTTTTACGTCTCTGCATGATGGGTTGAAATCACTGACTGGACTATTAATTATATTATCATGGAGATAGCATGTACAACGAATTCTTGTCAGACGTAATTTAAGAATGGCGAGGTGCATGAAACTCAAATCCCCCTCCCGTCCAATCTAAAATCACTTATAGTGGGCGATGTATTGAAGATAGATATATACTCTCGTGGATTTTTTGTAGAACTTTCCATGCTGAACAATTCTTACACTCATAGTATATTGATATTTTTAACGGTTTGCCCAGTGTAAGCTTCAAAAGCGCAGATAGGTATATTGTCTCGATAGTGCTTTCGGTACAGGAAGTGAGGTTTTACCGTGTGTATTGTCATGTCAAGTGTTAGCGCGCGCCCGGGCAACATGTGTTAGACTTGGGTTGACAATACTGTTTGCGCGGCTTTTCGATCCCGGTATTCTTTGATTGTCTGCTGTAGTTCTACTGTTAATGCTTTAGTGTGCTGTTTGAAGTTTACTAAAAATATAACATTTGTGCCATTGTGTGCTAAATCTATAGTGAAAACTTATGGTGTGCAATAATTTCCAGGGTGTTCTTGTGCTGCTGTTGATATATGATTTAGCCCCTAAAATACGTAGTCGTTCAAACACGTGGTTGTGCTACCCCCGATTATATCGTGTGCTATTCAATCTGTGTCTACTCTTGTGCATCGAGGCAAATAACCTCTCGCTCTGCTTACGAATATTTCATTTGGGATACCTTGTACTTTATACTGTAGTGATCAAAAGGCTTAACGGAAGCTCAAGCACTTGTGCTGTTGTCTAGCTCATGATCATTATGAGGTTGTTAATGTGATCATCTGAAGTCCACTTGGTATCTTTACCTTGTAGATGCTGCCAGTTATGTTCAGGCTGGTTCACGATTGGCCCGGGAATGAGAACGGGAAGTTTGCTGGGGGTCTGGTTAACCACTGGAACGGGAACAAGGAAAATGTTTGATGTTTATGTAATGTGATGGATATGCCTAGTGCCCTTAAATGCATATTTATTGCTCCTACGTTCCTTGGCTAGGCTAGAACTTATGTCCTATTTTGTTATTATTGCGCCCAGGAAATGTGTTTGTAACACCTTTCAAACTCGGCCTTGTATTATCAAACAGACTAGGTTAAATTATTTTAGACTGATAATGGTGTGTTCTGGCCTGTCGAAACATCATTGATAATGATTTCCTTCATTTGAATGTATTTAAAAATTACTAAATTGACGAAATTAATATTATATAAACAGTATTTCATACCAATTGTAACATATGGACTGGAAACACTGGTAACGAATATAAGGCAAAATAGTAAGATACAAGCAGTAGAAATGAAATTTTTAAGAACGTCAGCTGAAAAGACAAGAAGGGACAGAATTCAAAATATTGAAATGAGAGAAGAGTTAAATATGGAACCGTCAAATCAGAAGATACAGAAAGCATGGTTACGTTGGTTCGGACATGTAAAAAGAATGGGTAAGGAAAGAGTAGCAAAAAGGGAATTAGAAAGTGAAGTCAAGGGAAAGAGACCAGTTGGAAGACCGAGAAGAAGGTGGTTGGACCAAATTTTGAAGGACATTGGAGAAGCTGGGTTGGATGTGGCAGAAGTGATGGAACAGTAAAAATGGAGGGACCGAAAGGAGTGGAGGGGGTTTGTAAACCACACCAGGGTGGCTGTAGTGAGACTTGGATGATGATTACTCAATTACATCTGTCATGACGAGATGGACCTATTTCAGAGTGAGAACTTGGAATATGCCTCCCTTCGTCCCTTGGATATGTGTAAATTACTATATAGGCTTATACTCAGACTTATGCTACCGAATATCATACCTGCGACGTAGATTAGTGATTTCAATGGTAATGAAAGGTTTTACAAATTAAATATTGGTCTAAGATGATCCCACTCATATGGTGACACCTTGATGTGTGTATTAAACCTCCCTTTGTCCCTTTTATTGGAGGCATTTACTGTAGCATGACTTAATAGACCTTGCTTATTTTACTGGACAACAAGTTCACTTATTGAAATAAATTTATTTTCACAACTGTTTCCCTTGTGCCGCCATTGCTCACATCTGTTTGGATCCTGGAATTTCCGAGAACAGAAAACATAAAACTTAATTCTATTTTCCTTTTGCTTTCCTGGATTACATTTTGCTTCTTGTTCCTGGAGAGCGCTTAAAACCAATCAAAAATAGCGTGCATTTCATCTTACTTCCCGTTCCCGGGCGAATGTTTAGCATTCTTTACTCAGGGAATTCTCTCATTAATTCTGGAAAAATCAGGGAATAATCAGGGAATTCTTTTAAGATGAGTTGGTAGACACCCTGACTGTCAAAAGAACTTAATTTTGTGCTGTGTATAACTGAAGTTCCTAGTAACAAATTTGCATTTGTCAAAGTGACTTATTTAATTTAGTTTTGCATTATTTTATTTTCTATTATCTACTTTGATAAAATAAATCTAAATTAAAAAGTATTCGCGGCGTGTCGCGTGTGGAATTTTACTGTGTTTAGCCTTTACATGGTCTGTTTTCGCAGGGGAGATACACATACCAAATTGTTTTAAAGTCCGCGCAAACACTCAATGCAAATGCATCACACATGCATACATTTCAAAAACTACAAACAATGTCTCAAATCTCTCGACATTTTACTATCTAACACCCGTTACCAACATGTGGCTACAAAATTAACCACATAAGTGACAGAATTCTCGTATGGGCAGGCATTGTTTCAGTCGCTTGTTAACCACTGTCTGTGTCTGATTTCCTTTCATTGTCATTGTTTCGTTACTTTTACTTCGCCGAAGTTCGACCCGAGGACTGGACACATCCCGTATAGCATGTACTGAAAGAAATACTGAAGGCGGTCTGGATATCGAGGTGGATGGAATGATTATTAACCTTGGCAATTCATCAAGCTCTGACGAAGACAATGATGGTGGTGATGATAGGGACAGTGAAGGGATGGAGGGTGTCTAAGTCACCCTTGCCAAGTGACTGAGGATAACTTATTTATTGGTGTCAGTTCGCTTGCGTCAATCGATAATAGAGCTCAGGCTATTGTTTCCCGTCATAGTGTTCAAAATACTGTCTGTCATTTAATAGCCTACAACTCGACAATATAAAACAACGGCAATAATATCACCACAGAGCGGCTTGTTTGAGTGCTCAGTGCTAAATATGTCTTTACCTTAACTTTACTTTTGCTTTATCACGAAAGCTAATATTAACCGTAGAGTCGCGATTCAGTGAGTGTGTATGGTGTTATCTGTCGACTACTGTAGTAAGCTGTGAACGACCTCCACGACTCTTGTTTCATGTTAAAGGATAATCATTGCATGGTGAGTGTTTTTATATTCATTAGCTGTAGAGTGTTTGCCATCTTTGTCGTAATTATTGAATTGAATACCGATGATAAAGGTATCATAGCTTCGGTGTGTAATTTATTTATTCATCTAAAAGTATCGTATTTTTCTGTTTGAATGTCCTCGGGGTTGACTCAGGCTCGTTTTTTAAAATATATTACGTATAATTGTACAGAAATAATGTCTGAAGTGTAGCGCTGTGTATTATTTGAATCAGTTGATTTACAACAACACTAAAAACTTAGCAACACAGCTCAGCTGTTCCAAGCTCCCGACATATGCTTCGCGTTGTTTCCTTAGAAAAACAGGGTGTAGGTTTTTTTTTGTCGTGTAGCGTCCTGAGAGGCAGAGTGCAGGTCTTTCTATTTGACGCCCGTGGGCGACCTGCGCGTCGGGATGAGATATGGAATGGATGAAAAGCATGCTCAGAATTCTTGCCGTGTGGCGGTTGAACATAGGGTCTTGTTATGTGGCGACCGTGGGTTGCGGAGAGGAAAAGTGGGGCAAAGTGACAGGAAGGCTGTCAGTACTGAATGCGCGGGGTGAGTAATACTGATTGCCTCATAATTTACGCGTGTAATAGCGGACACACCTCCAATTTTACTATAAAAGTCGTGATCTAAAAAGGGATAGTGGGTGGGTAACATCTATTACTACATGGCCCCCAACATTATTATTCATTATTACAAAGGGTATTTTGACTATTTTCAGTAGCGTAGAAAATTGTATCGCCTTGTTCCGGGCTTCTATAGAGCTTACATTTTCTTTCGATCTTTCATTTGCCATTGGACGCGCCACCGGCGTATGGTTATGCATTATCAGCTTCTGGTTTAGTAGTCAGTTAATGGAAGCAATGGGAACTGTGTACTACAATTTTCCTTGCATGTAAATAAGCAAATTATTGTTGTTAAGAGAACTTAAAATGTACCAAGAATTATATGTATGATCTTCAGCTGTGTGCAGTGAGAAAGCTCTGCATGTGTTCATTCCTCATGTATTAATGATGCGGAATGTCTGCTAACGTTGTGCCACATACAACACTCGTAGTCTCTAAATGTTGCACATTTTCCTGTAAATTACAGCAGTTTATGTTTGAATTGCTTATAAGATCGTGACAAAGAAAGTGTTTCTCCAATTGGATGATTGTATTTAACTGTATGCACGTCGTATAATCTTGGCGGTGTATCTTCTTCACGGAGCTACTTAACACCATAGTAGGCACGCAGCTTTTTGTATTTACTTTTCTGGCAACTTGTTTTAAATTATTGACTAACATATTTCTAAATGCAGACAATCTCTGGAACTACCAGTTGGATTCGAAAAATTATTTTTGTATATGATAGCCTGATTCAAGGGGAATAGTTTAGGCTATGTTGCATTAGGCTACACCTCTCAGGCAACCATAAAGATTGATTTTTGTTCAGTACGTCGGAAGAACAAGCGCTCCAGAACAGCTTGAATAACACCTAAGTCTATTGTTGCCTGGCAATGCGGGCTGCATCGCGTCGCCCCTACCAGTGTTCTGGTGCAGAATTGCGAGCTGCTTATAAATTGCAGTCCCAGGATTTCTTAGGCCCCTTATAACAGTTCTCATGACAATAGTATGCCTCTGTATAAGGGCTATAGTGTAGTATACTGAGCTTATCAGCTGCAATAAGCATTGGTGCTTTCAAATTTATTTTCATTTATTCTGATCCATATCCTTGAGTGCTCCAGTTCTGTAGTATTCATTATCATCTATAAAACAAATAAATCCACCGCGCGAAGCCGGGCACTACTGCTAGTATTACATAAAAGTGTTTCTTTTTTGTTCAATTTGGACTACGGCCGTCATGTTGTTCACTCAGAAGGCATTCAATTGTTATCTAGGCGAGACATTGAGGAAATACGAGACATGACGTGACATCTGTCACGGCAGTTTTCCCGACATGCAAGATACAAAATACACCACCGCTAGGCAAAATACGTAGACATGGCTATGCTGTAACCCATGTCAAAAACCATTGGATTGGGTGTGTTAGGCTGTAACCATAGTCCAAAGCCATTGGATTGGACAAAGCTAAGGTTGGATGGCCGGGTTGAGCTGCGGCCTTGGTCGCAGGAAGCTAGCGGGGCACTGGAGACAATAAAAACCATTGATCTGGACGCGTTAGGCTGGAACCATTGCCAAAAGCCATTGGATTGGACGTAACGGGTGGTACTTGACAGTAACTGAATCTTTCTATAAAAAAAATTAACTACTGGAATTACCTGAATTAATAGTCGGGAGAATATCTGGAGAAGATATAGACTGAGATGCATCGTGCGTAAAAGTGCTCCGTAGAATACCTGCCGAAACCGCAACATAATTCACAAATAGTCTGCTAGGGTGTGTATTATTAACTATATACAACTTAGTGAATATTCAGTCAAGTCATGACCCTAAAAGCCGTCAATCAAAGAATTTCAGAGTTTGAAGAAAAGCTCAAAGTATTTCAAACTCGCCTAGAGGGAGCCACCACAGCTGGAACGAGCACTTCTACCAACCTCAACTCCGTGAAAGTGGAAACCCTAGCTTCGGAGTTCGAGACTTTTCGCCTCGAAGTCATAACGGAGCTAAGTGTCTTAAAAAAGGATTTGAATGACGAGATTGTGAAGCACTTCGAATTGATGAGGCAGAACAATACAGCCGCCGGAACTGCTTACTGCTACATGGGGTAAGTGAAACTCCCAACGAAGACGTGTACGCTAGAGTAACGGAGGTACTTAAGGACAAGCTTAATATAGAACTGACTAGGATGAGCATCGATCGGTGTCATCGATTGGGAAAACCAAAGAGATCGTCTGCGGATGTGGTGGTTACCGGTAAAAGACCAATAATTAAGTTCACCCGCTACCACGAGAGGGAACGTGTCTATCGCGCCAAGAGGCTTCTCAAAGGGACTTCGATCCTCATAACTGAGTCCCTCACAGCATCACGCAAGGACATGCTCAACAAGGCCAGGGATCACTTTGGAGCAAGGAACACCTTCACTCTGGATGGGCGGATAGTGATAGTGGATTCTGACGGTTAAAAACATTATGTTAACACTCCAGCAGAACTTGCCTGTTTAATGAAACGGCAGGTATCGGAAGTTATGTGAACAGGTTAATGTGTGTAATTGTGAGTGTGTGTTTAATATATTATTTTAATTTTAGTGTAAGTGATAGGGGGTTCAATTTTAAATTCAGTGAGAGTGGTTGTTTAATTGCTTCTAGTGGCTTGTGCATACATGAGGAAACAATGGTAAGTTGCATGCTCTCTTCTGTTTTATGGCCAGTGTAGTTGGTACCGTTACATTCAGTCCCGACAGAGATAATGACCTTCACCTTGACAATGAGCCTCCCAGCCCTCCCCAAACCCTGTCTCCGTCTCCCCCCACCCGCAATCATCTGGAAAGGGAATTTTCCGCCTTTCCCCCTTCACTGATGTGTGCACATGTCAATGCCCAGTCCTTAATAGCGCATCACGCTGAGCTCCAAGCTATTTTTGAAGGAAGCATGGTAAACGTGAATTAGTGAAAGCTGGATGAAAGACTGTCCCTTTAAACATAAGTCTAGTAGGGTACAATTCGCTCTTTCACAACAGACTGAAGCGTGGAAGAGGAGGAGTAGCTTTATTCTATACAAACAATTTGACGGCAAAGATTATAAAAACCTCGAACCTATCTACTGACCCCTTGACCGAATATATGTTTGTTGGGCTCACTGTTGACGTGACTAAAGTGCTTATTGGTGTAGTATATAAACCACCTAAAGAAGGGAACTTAATGGATTTTGAAGAAACTCTACTAAGACTGTTACCTACGAACACGTACTTATATTTGGTGACTTTAACACAAACATATTAATAGACTCCACTAACGCAAATCGTTTACGGAATATGTTTACCTCTTGTAACATGACAATATTACCACTCGGTCCTACTCACCACGTACACACCCCCCCCAAGGGTCTTCACGCACTCTAATTGATTTAATTATCACAAATAACCCACAGAAAATACTAAAACGCGGACAGATTTCAGTACCTGGCATATCTTTACACGACCTGATTTATTTAGCTTATTCTCTAAAAACTCCAAAATCTGCACCTAAATACATAACATATAGAGACATGAAAAGATTGAACCTTCAAGAACTAACACAAGACTCAATTCTCTGTCCATGGAACGATATACTACACTTGACTGACGTTGATGAAAAGGTGAGCAGATTTAACTCAATACTGCTGGAACTATATGACAAACATGCACCTAAACGAACAGCTAAAATCACTCGTTAAGCTGCCCCCTGGCTATCAAGTGACATTAAATCCGCAATGGCCGAACGTGACGCACTTCACAGACGTTATAAGCAGACCTTATCGAGTGACTATTTTGAAAAATATCGTGTGCTTAGAAATCGAGTTAAACAAATGATTCGAAATAAAAAGTATGCCTACTTCCAACAGCTAGCCGGCAACTTGAATGCTAGGAGCACCTGGCAGCAACTCAGGTCGGTAGGTATTGGGAGACGCACTAAAAGCACCAATAAGCAGGATATTAATCCCAATGAATTAAATGCTCACTTTGCTCGAGAAATAATTAGTACTGATCCCCAAATAATACAAACAACAATAAATTCATTGCAATGTGTCCCACTACCTCACCGACTGTTATTCAAGTTTGGTAAAATAGATGATACTGTCGTAAGAAAAAAAATAATATCTATCAAATCACAAGCAGTCGGAATAGATGACATCCCAATTTCCTTTATCGTTAACCTGATAGAAGTATTACTGTCAATTATTACGCACATTTGTAACACATGTCTTTTAGAAGGTTTCTTCCCAACAATATGGAAAGATGCTTTAGTTATTCCAGTTCCGAAAAATTCTCTTGCAAATTCTCCATCCGACTATCGACCTGTAAGCATACTTTCCTCAATTTCCAAAATACTAGAAAAACTTATGCATGAACAACTTCTTCAGTACTTGACGCAATACTCACTACTTGATCCGTTACAATCTGGATTTAAGAAAGGACACAGCACATCTACTGCACTCATTAACATCACTGATGACGTAAGATGAGCAATGGATGAGCGTAAAGTGACTAGACTCATTCTTCTAGACTTCAGCAGTGCATTCGACACCATTAACACGGACATACTTATGGCTAAATTGCAATCCTTCCATCTTAGCCCCGTTGCTCTCAAATTATTCGCCTCCTATCTTCATAATGACAATTTAATAACCGAAGACAACGTGTACTCCTTAATGAAAACAGAACTGAGTGGAAGTTCAAAATAAATGGAGTACCTCAGGGTTCAATTCTTGGCCCCCTTATATTCATTCTATATCTGAACGACATCTCTTCGAAACTGGAAAACTGCAACTACCATCTATATGCTGATGACCTTCTGATATATTGCCACACAAAAATTAACTACATTAACTACAATTGAAAATATGAATCTAAATCTAAAGAGGATCAGCCGCTATGCAGCTGAAAATTCTCTTGCCATCAACCCAATTAAAACACAAGCTATCATAATAGGGCAGACTAAATTGCTTTTCCACTTACACAGTAGACCGCTATCTTTAATTCAACTTAATGGTGTTGCTATCCCGTACTCTAAATCGGTAAATAGTCTTGGAGTCACGCTAAATGAAACTTTGAATTGAGATGGGCACGTTACTAATACATGCAGGAAAGTTTACTCGTCACTTCATCCACTTAAGATTCACCAGTCCGTTCTACCCCGTAACTTGAAAATAAAACTCGTCCAAACCTTGATACTCCCTATATTTAACTACTGTGATGTTGTATTAGTAGATGCTACCGGTGAACAAAACAAGAAACTTCAGAGAGCTTTAAATTCCTGCATTAGGTTTATTTTCTCCTTGAAATTTTCCTCACAAGTGTCTCCTTTTTATGATCTACTTTCCTGGCTAAAAGTAGAACTAAGAAACCTGCACATATGTACCCTCATCTATCGACTTCTCAATGAAAGTACTCCTCACTATCTCTCTTGTAATTATCGTTTTCTTTCTTCCTTTCATGATCGTCACACACGATCTGGATCTATAATTGCAATTCCTCTACATCATTCAACTGCCTTCAGTAACTCTTTCCTCGTGTCGGGAACTAGAATTTAAAATAACTGTCCTAGTGACGTCAGAAATTGTACATCCCTAACAACTTTCAAACGTGCATGTAAAGATTTCCTCTTGAATTCGTAGGCCAACTAGAACAATTTGTGTATGAATGTGTGAGTGAATGACCATAGTATAATTTTGTTAAAAATGTATGTCATTTAAATTATATAGCTTAGTTGATGTCACGCAGTCGCCAATTTAATTTTTATTTTATTCTAGTATTTAAGTTTGGTAGGTTAAGAATAACATATGTGAGTATTCATGTAAGTTGCACTGTGTGTGGTTAAGTGTAAGAGAGGGCCTAGAGCCCTAACTTCGCCACAATAAAGGCACCAATAAATAAAATAATATTAGATGTTCACTCCTTCGCTATCATAGACCCGACCAGCCATCCCAAATAGGATCACGACTTATATACACTGACCGGCAAAAAAAAGTGGAACAGTTAAAAAAAAGTAATATAAATAGTATAAATCTAGCCTTGAAAAAGATTTAATCACATTTTAAAAGCTTTTCATGCATTAGAACAAACATCTGAAACATCCGGGAATAGAAATTGATATGACATTTCTTAGGGTGGTTTATTACCACCAATTACCCCCAATCCTCAATGAGCCTATCTTAATGGTTTTATGGCGGGAAGCGGACTGGAAGCGTTTAAGGTTTGAGTGTTGCCGCTCGCTTATTGTTCTAGGGATAACAACTGGCACTTGTTGGAACACGTGTGAACCATTGTCACACATTTTAGCAAGTTATCCATTTGCAGTTCACACTAAAACATGCCTCTTAGCCGTGAAGAAGCTGCACAGGCAGTTGCATTGGTGGAGGATGGCCGCAGCTTCCGTTATGTTGCTGAGGTCATTGGATCCTCTCTCGGTAGCATACGTCGTGCAGTGCAACGTTACAGAGAGCTCCGAACATACGACAGGAGATGAGGGTCAGGCCGTAGAAGAAGCACAAGTGCCAGGGATGACAGATTTCTCACCCTCCAAGTTCTGCGTGATCGGCATACCACAGCAATTCAGGCACGAAATCAACTGGAAAATGTCAGAAATGTGAGAGTGAGTGAGCGAACAGTAAGAAGAAGGTTTGAAAAAGCACATCTTTCGTAGAGGAGACCTGCACGTGGACCCGCACTCGAACGGCATCACAGAGAGGCGCGTTTTCACCTCGCAAGGCAGCATTTATGGACCCACGAGCAGTGGGCCTCTGTTCTCTTCCCTGACGAGAGTCGCTTTAACCTTAGATCTCCTGATGGAAGAGAAAGAGTGTGGTGAAGGCGCGGGGAGAGGTACAGCCCTGTTGCTTTCTCCTCCAGGACTCCATTTGGAGGTGGCTCGGTTATGGTGTGGGGTGGCATCAACGTTATGGCCCGCACTGAGTTGGTGTGCATCGATCACGGGACGCTCAATTCCCAAAGGTACATCGAAGGCCCTTTGCGCCTTTTATTGGTCAGAATTTCATGATGCAGGATAATGCCCGCCCTCATACTGCTCGCTGTGTTGTACAATATCTGCAGGAAGTGGAGATTCAAACCCTGGACTGGCCAGCTCGTAGTCCTGACTTGAACCCCATCGAACATATATGGGATATGCTTGTAAGGAACGTCAGACAGCGTGACCACACCACCTTGACACAACTGAGAACTTAGCTGCTGGAGGAATGGGATCGCATCCCGGCAGATGCCATTCGACGAGTTGTGACCAGTATACCTGAGCGTTTACAAGCTGTCATAGACGCTAAAGGTGGAAACACCCGTTTTTAGTGACCAGTGTTCTCTTGCAGTGCAGTGCAAACATTAATACTATTTTGTTTGGCAATACGTTTGATAAACACCAGCCCAAAAGAGCATTACTAAAAAAAAAAAAATTGTAAGATTTGCAAAATGTAACGAAATTTGTGAGTTAAAGGGTGTTGTAAAACATGATTCGGTATTTTCTGTTGCCAACCATCTAAATTTACATGAATAATGCAAATATTGGAAAACCGATACATTTTAGTGGAATAAATTAAGAAATTCCATAAAAAAAACTAGTGTTCCACTTTTTTTTGCAGGTCAGTGTAGTTGAAATTTTGTCTCTGCGAGCCATTATTCTTGTGAAGTCAGTAATGCCAACCCTATACATTCGGTACTATTTCGCATCTGGCAGACCAATGGTGGTTAGGTAGCGCTGGCCGCGTTAATAAATATATAACACCCCTGGTTTTTGTCACGCACGGTGGGGATAGTCGCGCATCAATAATCTTAATCCAGGTCAATGGTTTTGTCTTTTATTTCATTATGCACGTGTCTTGTAGTGAATTTTGTATCGGACATGTTGGCAACGTGTCGCGTGGGGTATGACGTACTGTCTGACGTCAATGTAACATGGCGCGGCTAGTGAAATGAACATTATCAAAAATGCTCTCTTTACGTAAAAAAAACTGATTTCCGGTGTGGAGTGGCAATTGAAATAGACTCGTAACGAATCCCAGAAAGGTATGTGAATAATAAATTATACATTTTCAATATCTACCTTGTGAAAAGTTACTAAGGGCCGGTTGCACCACGAGGCCGCTTAAACCCTGCTTTGCTAAGGGTGGTTTACGGTTAAGCGATCTTAAATACGACGGCTTAAGGTTGGGTGTTGCACCAACTCGTCTCGTATTCCGCTTAGGTGAACTGAGTTTACGGTGGGAGTCAAAGATCTTCGTTGCGTGAGTAATGCTCCCTGCAGCAAAGAATACGTAGTCTTACCGTTATGCCAACATAATCCGAGCCGTGCTGAATTACTTGCGTAACGATCATATGCAATATAAGGAAAGAATGACAACTTAAGCTATTATTGTATTCGCATCATACATATAGCATGAAATAATTTCGGCAGTATTGATCCTCAGAGATTGATTTTGTTTGATATGTTGGTCACGGTTATAATTTGTTTCTAGCCGTCGCAATAATTTTCCAAGACTACAGCTGTTCTACTTTTGGGGTTGGCGACCAAAAATACATTACTAGTTGTAGAAAGAATTGCCTACTGTGTTTGCGAGACGTGAGCATCAGCTGTAGTAGACACTGGGAAAACCGTTGTTGAAATATAATGCAGTGTATTTTCCTTATCATTACGGTAGCCTACTTCCTGAACATGTTATTGACTACACCCCACATTGAGGTGGTCGCATCTTGCGAAGGTTGTTTTCTTACTTGGTTTTCATTATATCGCTTGTTTATAAATACGCATATATTATAGCATTAAGCTCATGTAGTGCGTATTTTCTAATGATATATATACAGTATGTATATGAATGACACAGCATGTTGTATTGCAAGCATCCACAATAGGCTAGTTCGTCATTGGCTAAGGATCTCTACATCCGTCCCTGGGCTAATATTTAGTTTAACAACCAAAAATGTACATTGCGTTACTGCCAATATAAAGAAGAGTATTTCATTTTACGTTGTCAAAAGCTATATCTGTAGTACAAGCTACCGCGTTTTTATTAGGAACGTTAAGGAAATCCCTGTGGCAACCCGTTGAAGGTATGTTAAACGTATATATTTAATTTGCATCGCAAAATCCACACTATGTATGCTTTATATTATAACGACTGAGTAATTATAAAACAATAAAAACAATAAAGTCAAGCAAAAATATTCCTCCCCGCTGGTAATCAAACCCCGGCACTCCGGGCGGGAGTCTGTAATGTTATCCACTCAACCACAGATAACGATATACGTTCCGCCTTTATTTACAGGTATAGATACTAATGCTTAGCAATTGAGCACACGGAAGAAAATATCTCTTCAGTGTATTGTGCCGTCATTATAAACCATTTAATAATATTTTTTTATTATTTCGTTCACTACATTATATAACACCACCTCCAACCTACTGAGATATGGATCAGACACAATGGGGCCGGCCGCCATTTTGGCGTATGAGTGAACGGATTGAAACATCTTTAAGTCTTAAACCACCGAGCACGGCCGCTCAATCTAAGCCTAGTTTAAGCCATTGCTTGTGGTCTGGTGCAACGGGCCACATCCTTGAGGATAGTTTAAACCACCCTTAGTTCGTTAAGCGGAGCTGGTGAAACCGGCCCTCAAAGGGAGGATGCGTTACTTGCAACGAAACGAAGGTTAGAATAGTTCGTACTGTGTGTCAGGGGGTGGCAATACTGTACTAGTGCGTAATTTATGGCGAAAATGGCCGACACAGCTGGAATTTGTACTGTTTGTTATGATGTAATTGGGAAGTTGGGTGAGTTATATTTCCAGTGCAGTAATGGACAGTTATTTCAATTGGTAATGACTCCCAGAATATCAAATTAGATTTGGAAATCATGAATATCATAATATAATTACCCAAGTGCAAGTGTAGAATTGAGGTTTCCACTCCTGAACAATAACCGAGTAAGTGCTTGTATTTTTCCTTCCTCCCCTGTGTGCATGACTATCCTAAAGTTATTAGTTCAATTCTTGGTATGTTTGTTGCTAGCATTCTAGCCTGTCACTACAGAGGTCCATTTTGAACAGGATTCACTGAGGTGGTGGTTTGGTTCCCACCTTGGTCATCCTGGAAGTCGTTAGCACACTTCTACTCCAGACAAATGTCGGGATGTTCCCTAACTTACTGCCACCTCCTTCCCAATCACTTGAATTATGAAATAACTACGGCAATTATGATCACTTGTGGGGTTTACTTCCTCCATTTTTGGTCCGTATTGACTTTGATGATTTATTGCAAAAATGCTAGTCCGTCGATCAATACATTGAGTTACATATAATTCAACAGTGGTACATGTTTCGGGCCATTACATAGCCCTTCCTCAGCCACAATTTATCGAATCTAAAGAAACAATCTCATAACATCAAAGACCCTGTAAAAACATGCATAAAACTTGGTATAAACAGCTCAACAACATGGAGTAAAATGTATGTACACATTGTTAAAAGATCACTAAAAGGGGCTCTCCGGCCCATGAGTTTGTGGAAAAATGAGTAATTCACATGGAATATTGGCACTATATGAAGTCAGCCAATCACTGTTCATTTTTCCTGATATCAATGTGGCTTGAAGGAGTTTTGAACATTTCTTGACATAGATGCCTGAAGCGTCAAGTTGTGTTAACATGCGGTCAAAACGGACGAAAAATGGATCCCATGAAATGTGGCCAAGTTAGCTCAAGCGAAGAAGCTGATGTTCCATAAGTGAAACAAGAGGAACCAAAATCTTAGTGAAACAGAAAGAAGGCCAAAAATTAGTGAGAACGCAAGAAAACAGGGAAAGCTAACCCAATCATGTAGAAAAACCAGCTAAGTCATACCTGAGGAGAGACCCACTTGAGAACGTGGCCTGGGAGAGCTCAGGAAGCACTGACACGCTGGGTTGAGTTGAGCAAGTCAAGAGAAGGGAGGGTGGAGGACAGAGGGACGGGGATGGGCTGCGCAGTGAGTGAGCGCATAAGAGAGCAAGGTTGTGGCTATCGTGTGGGAAGCACAGGAGTAGCCAAACCGAAAGAAATAGAATTATGGGTGATAGTTTAAGGGCCGATTGTATAAAGCGTTTGATCTCAGTTCACCGGGTTCAGCTGATCTTAGCGTGTGCTGAACTCAGAATTTCTGTTGTATAAACGTTAATCTAAGATCACCGCGTCTTGATCTGAGTTCATATTTAACCGGCGGCAGTTCTCGGTTCAGCCATGTTGATCTTAGTTCACAGCTGTTGTCCGTGAAACATTTTAGTGCTTAGATTCCAGTTCTAGGCTGTATTAAAAAGAGAAATATGTTAGAAAGCTTGTACATTAGTAGGTTATACGAAGGTATTATTTCTTTCTGGACTAGGACTAATTTGTGCGTGCTCGCTTTCAACGATGATGGATTTTAGTCAGAGTGATTTTGGATTTTGAGGAGAAAGAATGCCGTTCTCCTAAAAATCGTGACTTATTGAGACAGATGAACGATATATTCCTTCCGTTTTAAATAAATTTAAAAACACGGCCTGTTTTTTAATATTTTATTGTATTAGGTCACCTATAAACCATGTTGTTCTTGCCTGGACAATTCGAGGGTTACCAGGCCTAAAGGCTATACGGACGTAAAACTTGTTCACATTTGATAAATATTCATTTTTGCACTCCAAACTGTGTTTTTAATCAGTGATGGTATTGTAACCTTTCTTTATATCGTTGACATATGCACCAATACCGTACCGTGATTAAGCTTACGAATGCGATGTACAATTTTGAGGTTAAAAGCATTGCGAGAGGTGCTTCATACCACCAGTGAATATAGTATTAATACCGGTACCACACATACGGTACGGTAAAAGTAGTATCAAATGACTATTTTATCCACAGTACTTTTTGTTTTTGAAAGTGGTAGGCCACTGGTACTTTATCTTACCTTTGCTAATAGGGTAGCCTATTAGATATCCTGTAGAAGAACCATCATAGTCCTAGTATTCATGTGACACACACTTCACATTATTTAGCCCATAGCCTATGCCAGTAAACATGCACCACAATTAAGCCCATAACTGGGTGCCATAAGCTACGGTAAATAGTCCCTCATGTAAATTTAGATAGGCCTACATGCACATTTCAATGGCTTACATTTATACAAAATGTTTGATCAAGAAATCTTTGCTAGGTATATGAATTTATTTGTACTGAGAAAATGTTTTTTAACATTTCCATCTATCCTACTTTGCTTCCATTCATCTCCATTCCCCACCTTTTACTGTGCTCATGTGTTTTATTTCCAAATACCAGTAGTGTCATTGGACCTAGGTCATCCAACCATCCCCGGAACTGTCCCCGAGTAGTTGAGGAGAGGCCCATGTTGTTCAACTGCATCACATTAACAAGAAAATGCTAAAACAATGCTGTAATAGATCAGCTGTAGCATGTAGGGTGTATATTCACAAATTCCTTTCTTTTCTTTGTGGAAGGTATTTTTCTTCGATTGGGGATAGATGTTATCTCAAGCAGGGATATAAAATGTGTTTGATTGAGGTGTAATGTTTTAAGGGGTGGAGAGAGTACAAATCCCCCAGAGAAGGAATACCCCGTTCAATAACTCACACCCTACATGAGTCAACGGAGCACAATATTGTGGTAACAACTTCAGGAACTCTCAGGGCCTATAATTGCTTTAGCACATTTCATTTCCTTCAGTTTCTACCTGCTCAACATTTCATTTATTGACCCAAGCAAACTATCTGCATGTAATCATATGTCAACCCAGCAGCTTAGCTGAGTATATCGGGCCATGGTCCAAGAGGAAATGCGACATGTCCAGAGATTTTAATCTCAGTGCTGACATTGATCATCCTGAGTGGCTCTTCAGGGGTACCCACACTATACCAAGGCAAATGCTAGAATGCTACTTACAGGTACCTTTAAGTCCTGGGTCACTTAACCCAAACTTGTTCCAGATTTTCCTTAAAATATCATCCATAGAAAACTTACTAAATCCACTGTTTTCATTACACAGTTACATACTGGTACACTACCACAGCCACCTCAAATTATCAGACAAAATCAACACACACCCAAGTACACAGGGCTGTTGACCATGATGTTCCAGCGACCATTTGATAACATATTCTAATGTTTACATTTTTTAAAGTGATAAAAACCCATATTTAAAAACTGCTTTTTGAAAGAAAAGTGAACCTGGAACCTCCAATAAAACAGTGGTCTGCTTCATAGTAAGTTCTCCAAAACCTACCCAATTCGAATGTTATTATGTTGACCAAATTTCAAGAAATTCAATATGCGAGCAATTAACAACTTGGCTTCGACTGTCCCATACATGACAACTGTAATTAAATGGCAAACAACAGATTTCTGATTAAACTTTTTAGTGCATTACAAATGATAACTGTTGTACTGGACATTAACTTTGATCAATAACGCTGAATGCCCCCTCGACCAATTTTGTAGCATATCTGCAGTGATCACCAGTCTTATGTTGCACATTTAACACAAACATTTTTTTATATGCACATAACAAGAATTTATAAATATAAATCATCCATGCTCAGTTGTAGAGATAGCATAAATGAGTGTAAGGGACTTGGTACTCCAATCACTGTGTAACCTTGTTAAGTCAATGGAGGACAATATTGTGGCAACAATTTCAGGAACTAACAGGACCTGAAGAATTAACAACTAGTTCAGAATAACATTACATACTTTTATTTTATTTTTATTAAATAATGCATTAGTAATTTCATTTCCTTCAGTTTCTGCCTGCTCAACATTTCATATTCTAATTATTTCATTTTATCCATTGTCCTCTCCACACAGTGGCTTCTGCTTGCTCTGTGTTAAAAGTTCCTCCAAAGCTACCTGCAACATGTTAGAAAATAACAAGTGATGTGTGGAGTGTACTTAACAACTGAATTCTCACCATGGTTAAGCATTCATTTAGCCTTAGGGCATAAAGTGCACTAATTTACAGTATAAATAAATAATAAGCAACAGTCTAGGAAAAAGTCATGCTAAATAATTTGTTTTATTTAATACGGTGGTCACGTTTTAAATTTATTTGTCTGTTGGTTGGGAATTAATACCTTCTTGCTATGTTTGATGCTGACATACTAAAACAGATACCATCAGAAGATATCATTCCTCCCCCTTTCAATTAAATGTAGTCCAGTGTAACAAATTCCACAGAGGCTTTATATCAAAATGTTGCCATAAATTAAGTTGAGACTGTGGTAAACCATGCTACTGAACCATTGTGCTTATGTTGTCCGTAAATAGCAATCTCAGCATAGTTCCTGTAAACAGATAAGTTTGCCTCTCTACTGCTGCATGCTAAGGAGACCTAGCATTGGACAGTACTGTACCGGTCGAGGTTTTCTTAAATTTAGATTACGATAACATGACCTATCTAATCAATACAGTACACTATATACATGGTTTTAGGAAAGACAGATCAACATTTGACCTAATCTTTGCATTAAGGCAAATGATGGAGAAAAGATGGGAATTTGGAAAAGACATGGTGATGACATTTATTGATATTGAGAAAGCGTACGACAGTGTGCCTCGACAGGTGGTTTGGAATGTATTAAGGAAAAGGAGAGTTAACGGAGCTGATGTCCAAATGTTAAAAGCTATGTACAAATATTGTGTGAGTAGCGTGAAGGCCAGTATAGGAAAAACAGAATGGTTTAAAGTGGAAACAGGTCTCCGACAGGGAAGTGTATTGTCCCCCTTACTATTCATCATAGTCATGGATGAAATTCACAAGAATGTTAAACAGAGATTGGGACAAGAGGCAACAAAGGCCATGCTGTTTGCAGATGATATAGTGATATGGGGCGAGGATGAAAAGGAAGTACAAAAACAACTAGATGTATGGAATCAAGAAATCGAGAAATATGGGATGAAAGTAAGCACAGAGAAGAGCAAGACAATGGTAATGTCAAGAGGAAGGAAGGAAGAGGAAAGATAGAATTGAATGGGAAAATTCTAGAAGTGGTTAAAAGTTTCAAGTACTTGGGAAGTGTGATCGCAGAAGATGGAAGGATAACTGAGGAAATTGGAAAGAGAATACAACAAGCGAACAGTTTTTACCAGAGCATAAGGGGTATTCTGTGGAACTGAGATGTCCCAAAGAAATGTAAAAATGTATTATATTCAACCTACTACAGACCCATACTAACATATGCAGCTGGAGCGTGGACTACTACAAAAAGAGAGAGTAGAATACAAGCCGCGGAAATTAAATTCCTTAGAGGTATAGAGGGCAAGACCAGAAGAGATAGTTAGAAATGAAGAGATTAGAAAAAGGACAGGAATCTTGAAGCTGCAGGACAGGATAGAAACAACAAAGTTAAAGTGGTATGGACATATGAGAATGGGAGAGGAGAGAGTACCAAAGAAAACTTTCTGTGAAAAGATGACAGGGAAGAGACCACGAGGAAGGCCCCGAAAGAGATGGGCAGATACAGTGTGGGAGTGTGTAGAGAAGAGAGGAGGAAAACCTGAAGAAGTACTAAAAACAGGAGAGGAGTGGTGGAGAGACAGGAAACGTTGGAGGTCCTTAATTCACAACCCGACCCAGGAAGCTGGAAACGGGAAATGAAGATGAGTTCAGCCCTGTCGTACATGATAATGAATTCACTGTAATTTACTGCCCCCTATGAATGGAGTAAGACTAAAGGAAGAAATCTATTTTATACAAGACAATGTATCATTTATTTTCACGTTAAGCTGAGTAAAGAAATAGGCATAACAGATCAATGCAAAGGGTGAAGAAAGAATGGTAAGAGGTAGGCTACAGTATATTTCAGGAATTGGATTTTCATGGCTATATATATGACCAAGGAGGCTTTCAGCTGTTGGGTCATTTGTTGTAAAAATAGTTGGAGTGTAAGACCTTCCACTTTATTTACCTGCACAACACCATGACCTAATAACTGAAAGCCTCCTAGAGTATGATACAGTATATTTATTTACATACAGTACCAGTACTTATTTTATCTAAGTAACTTAATATAGGCTACTGCATATTTTTCTACCCACTTATTTTTAAGATTTTCCATACCAACAATGTTGCAAACGTTATAGTAGACCTAATCAATTGCAGCTTATGAGAAAGAAAAGCAATGAGTTTCCAAACATGATGTATGGTATGATGTTGCCATTGGGGTAAGCCTAATAATACTAGTATGGCATTAATTCGCAAAATTAAATTTAAGTTTTGATTTAAATAAACCTTTGGATACCATACTGTTCCGAACCTATACCATCACCTAGCAATGCATGCTAGTAGGCCTAGGCCTATATTATTTTTTGATGGATTATTTTAAGATTTAGGGGCCTTGGTTGCCAATAAAAAGGATAGCCTGTTGTCCATTGTGATACAATGACAAGAGTTTCAAGCAATGCTATACAAATAAACTAAGCAATCAATAGTTTACAATATCTAGGCTACTGATTCAGTGTTCACTACCAATAGCCTACTTACCTTGAGGAATGAGCTAGCCTACTTGTGTTAGCATGTATTATATAGGCCTAACAGTGTAATTGATGTAAAATTATACTTATGGAGACTTTCAGGTCCTAATATCAGGTATAAACATGATCTTTCCCTATCTACATTTTGAAACTCACTTCATTAATGCTTAAATCTATGGCACATGGACCAAATTCAGCTATAGGCCTAGTAGATTATTGTCAGGTTAGGTAGATAGGTGGGGCAGAGAAATGCCCTACTATACAACATACCGGTAAGTAAATGATGTGCAAGGAACTTACCTTCATGGATTTCATCCAGGAGGAAGCACAGTGATTTGTATGAAAATTACAAGTTGTATGAGACCACAATTCACATGTGAACCCACTTTTGGCCAACTCCAGGCATCGCGTGTTTACATTTGTACATTTCTATTTAACATATATATGAAACTTACCATCTAAAAAAATTGAGATTTATGCATAATAACGTCTAGATACTATTTAATAACCTCCACAAATTTCTTTGTTGTAGGCTTGATGTATGCAATTCTATAAAATTTTAAACGTAGCGTTCGTGTTTACATGGGCCGGACTTTTAATTTCACATATCTTTACGTTTTTTCAAAATTCTGCGAATTGTGATAACTTTCATTGGTAATGTTAAGATATTGCTTACAAGAAAGACAAAGGTACGTTTTTACGAAAAAACCAAATGTGTAAGTTGCGTAATATAGTTAAATGCGATCGTCGCGTGTTTACTTGACAGCGTCGCGTGATTACACGTACGAATTAGTACTATCGCGACATGGCACGAGGAGCCAACTCGTCATCAAATACGATCACTGAATGATAAATTGTAGATTTAATATCGTAGTAGTTATAAGGGGCGTGATGGCGCAGCAGTCAAGCTGACACTTGCAACCATCAAGACGGACTGGGTTCGAGTCCCGATTAATGCATGTGCGATTTTCGAGATGAAAGTCACATGCTGTGGTTCGGATTTCGCGTAAAAAGTGAGGTCCCGTGGCTTATGATCGCGAGATTGTCGGTCGCGTAAAACTAGGCACAGGTAATTTTCTTGCAATTTCAATTTCATTTAAAAAGCACTCGTCTTTCGTCGGTGGTTCACAAAACAGTTTAGCTTCATCGTTGTACTTGCGAAAATTGGTTACGAAATAAACATCACCATCACTTTCAGTTATGGTACAAACATATTTGGATTGTTTCTTTCCACTGTATTTTCCAAGTACTGTACCCGATATCCGGATAGTAGGCTGTCAGATATCCGCCCCCTCAATCGGATGGCCAATAATCAATCGCACCGGCACAGCTACATCAATGAAAATGGCACTGACAGATACTATCGAGATTAGAGCACAATAGTTAACAAGAAATTATTGTGGAACACACCAAAATATACGGGGGTTTCATACTTACCTTTACTTACCTCATAAATTTATCTCGGGGACTGGGTTGTCAACTGGATCACTTAAAGTATGCCCTCACAATAACCTCCACCATGATATTTAAAATGAACCAAAACGAAGACGAGAAACCTTAAACTGCACAATAATTTATTTCACATAAAGAATGATTTTAACAAAAATAAACAACAAAATCCACGTGGCAATCAGAAGCCATCGTCCATATAATCATGTCCTCCTGTAGGACTTGTATACTCTACATACAATGTTTCAGCTTTCTCAAGCTCATAGCAACGTAAAAATAATAATGCAGTTGGAATGGAAACGGGATTTGGGACGAGACACATATATCAATTGTTTTGCGTGTTTATATACTTCACATTTTATTTATAGCCACAAGGCTATTATGGATACGTCCTTGGCCTCTGTCATACAGTTGTCCGGGCCAGCTGCAATGCACCTGCATCGTCAAAGCGGACTCACCCCGTTCGTTCAACCCTAGCATAAGCGAGTTACCTCAGAGCTTGGCTCTCCTTTTCAAAACACGTAAATGTTCACATCTCAACTGAAATATTATCACGCAAATGTTTTAAATGCTCCACTCAAACACCAGTGGATTACTCCAACAATCCCAAATCATGTTTAATTGTTCAAACCACTTGTTTAATTAGCATTGTTTAGAGTATAAAAACAAAACTCTTAATGTTAATAACAAAAGTTCATTAATTATTTATAACAATAATAAATTGTTTATAACAATGTCAAACGACAATTGGAAAACTTATACACGCCTCTATTAATCCTTTTCATTTCAAATTATTTAACAAAGATATTTACAAAATTATTTTACAATATTATATTGTTTATATTATTTATACAAGAAATACATTAAACCACACATTTATCCGGTTGATAATTACTCAAATCGTGGTGATATAATCGACCAATGAAGGTTAGTTATATTTAACTGTCAAATTCAGGTTTAATAAGGTTTAATAATAATTATTATTATTTGTGACGGTAACCTCCATTCAAAATCTTTATCTCAAATTATTTAACACTCTTGTTAATTTTAACAGTGTCTTCATATGAATAACTTTCAAAGAACCAGGACAATACATTCAGCGGCAAAATACTTCGCCCAAGACGCACAAAATTGCACAAAAATTGGCCCAAAATTGATCATATATCTTCATATATATGGCATAAAAATCTTCCAAACTACATACAAAAATCCTCCACTTATAAATTCATCAACTTCATTAATTACTGTGGGAACCTCCTTCATTGTTCACGGGCATTATTCATCAGCGACTTTTACATGTCCACTGAACTAACGATTATACATCCATTGTTCCTCTTTAAAAATTCTTATATTCATCAATTGTATTAATGACTGTTATTATTTAACCTTCGTGGGTTTCATTCATGAATCGATATGAAGTAAAAATTTGCCAATCACAAATAAATTTAATAGCAAATACGATTACACTCCTCCCTGGTCTATCAAAATTGAGATTAATATCTTCAAAGTAACGCAGTATAAAAATACTATCTTCAATCAAAGTTCATCTAAACTGTATGAATAGTCGAATAGAATACAATTAGACTGTGGAATGCAAACATTATTGTTCCAATCTATAATTGAGAAAAACTCCTATCAAATGTTCATTACTATAGTGTATTCAATAAATCGTAATCAAAGTTCATATTTCATAAAATTGTCTATAATGCAATGATAAATGTCTATGTTGCAATCATGTTCATAAGACGACTAGTATTTCAAAGATCGTCGATATCGTAATAGATTTTAACGCTCTAAAATCATTTAATTATTCTTCTTTCTTGAGGATGACAGAAAATTGGTCAAAGTAATTTACTGAATAGAATTACTTTAATAAAATGACACGCTGTCTGAATTCAAATCTGCCATAGAAAATCGTTAACTTTACAGTCAAATCGTGACTACACAAATATGCAAATTACTGAAAGAATCTAAGTTATCAGTCTCAACTGATCCAAAATTATTTAAGTATGCCAATGACATAACAATGTCTCAATAAAACGTAGAAAAAGGCATAAATCATCGAAGTGTACGGAGTACAGAAATGTTAATCAAGAAAATGGGGCACAAAAAAAATATGGGACAGAAAATATGGGAAGAATGGTTGCTCAGATATCGCTACAAGACTCAAATAATACAAGAAACGTTCACGACTACCTTATTTGTTGATTGAAGTTCTAGAGGAAAGTTTTCAAAGAAAACTGCTGTTGGTTCCATTTCACCAGCGTGAAGATGTGCTCCGACCTCGAACCTGGAATCAGCGCCCTCGGAGAATCGAACTGCTTCCTTCTCCGAAAATTGCACTGCTCCGTGGATACGAAAACATCCTTCTGGCAAAACTCTTCTTTGTGAGCCGGGTCCACCCTAGCCTCTCTTGAAAGTTCCCTGAAGTTCCGGTCGTAAATCGCCATGAAGTTTATTGTAGTTATTTCCGCAGAAATATTCATAATCGTGGAGTATGAAAATATTTCCACTGTCATCTGGTATAATTCAGCGATGGATTCACGATGCATGAGTGTAGTTGGATGTTCATTACATGCTCGCTTTTGTAGAAAGACGATTAACGAAGTTCCATGCTGTTATTTCACTCCAACGATATATGTCCCAATTGCATTAAAGCCTTAGCCTTCCATCTCAACTACTGTTATAATCATTGAAAGCACTGCAAGATTATAATGTTCCATAGTAGACTGTATCGTTGTATTACCAAACGTATTCTCCAATATCACTGTTGCAATCCACGTGTCAGCCGTAGTGTATAATGTGGAATTTTAAAAGTGTTTCTCATGTGGCGAGAAAATCACTTTTGTTGGCAGCCTTAAAGTGCCAATATCTTTCGAAGTATAACTGTGAAATTGTTCAAATCTTCTACACACCTCAATGTTGTACTGCCCAATTGAATTATAATAAAGGCTGAAGTTAACTCTTGATATCTTATCTGGTGGAAACGTTAATGTGAGCGTTTCAACTTCACCTAGTTTCGAGCAGCGTAAAATGGAACTGCTCCGTGTTCGTTCGATGCGCCGGGCTTTAACCACACGCTAAAGACAACTTGCTTCACTTATTCACTCGAAAATGACTCTATGACATCTGAAATATATATGCGGTATCAGCGGTATGATCCGTATGAGTTCTGAGAGCTCCTCTCTTCTGTGCACGACCTTTTATCAACTTCTTAAGGGGCGTATCCATCCCTTCCATAGCCTGTTGCTGCGTCATTGCTAGTTTTCAAATTTCAAAAACTCAAAATTAATTTCTTCAAAATTCCAAATCAATGCCATAACTGAAAATAGATTTCCACAATTCTGCATGCCAAAAGTAATTAAATATCGTAGTCTCAGCAATCTCCGTCTTCCTTCCAAACTATCGTTCATTGGTTCGAGTCTCTCCTCCAATAGCGTAACTTCTTCCTCAGCACAATACCTTGTTTCCTGCGACTGCGTCGTAAATCTCAGATTTTTCTCGAACAAAATCATGACGTCACCAAGAATCTCAGCTCAATCAGCCTACTTGCATGAAATCTGCGTCATCCGTGCCTACGTCATGAATATACACGTCACAACTATGACATCCATAACTTGACTCATTTATGCCAATACAGCCATCGTGGTCTCAATATAATTCAATTTACGGGGGCAGTACGAAGTGGCCCACTTCCAAAGCTGTCACGGGGTGCATTTCTGTCATCTGCTTCGAACTTGTAATCTGGATGTAGAGAGTGTGTGGTAGTTGTTTCTGAATAATATTTTCTTGCCTGAACTATGTATTTTTTAACGGCTCCACATAATGAATATCATGTGTGTTCCTGGTAGAGCACAGACATCGACGAAGCGGATTTCGAGAAGGGGTTTACTCTTTTCAACGTCTTCAGAGGAACAAATATAACATTTGTGCTTGCTGAATTTATTTTCGCCACTTCCACAACATCGTGGACGTTTATAAGGTCTCTTTGCTCGTAGAGCAACAGTCAAATTACGTTTTAGTGTCCCGAGTTCGTACGAGACATGTGGATTTTCTGTTCCACAAATGATGCAGTTATGCGTGTTGACTCGGCCACTCGCATGGAATGTGGCTTCGTCAGTGAACATCCATCGTTTTAACCACCTTCCTGCCGCTCACACATCGTCGTAACAAAACTGAGTCGAGCTGTGTCAATGCTTGTAGGTGCTGCATACGGTATGGACGCATGTGAAGATAACGCTTAGCAATCCTGTGACATGCTGTGCATGGTGTATTCTGCTCTGTTGATAAGCGGCTGAGTGACTTTCGTGGACTCTGCGTCATGACTTGTCGAATATCTTCCTCCTTGTTGCTATCACGCCGCCTTCCACCTGTGTGAGGGAGGCATCTGCAATCCATTTTCCAAAAACATGTTGTACCATTTAACAATGTCCCGATGTGATGGGACATCCCTAATGTTGTACTGACGTCTGATAGCTCGCGGCTCCATGTGACGGGAAACTCCCCAGCCGCCTACTCGCGAGAACATCGTAAACACGCGACGTATTTTACTACCAGCTTTGTATGAATCCATTTGAAATTTTAAACGAGTGATATAGCAGTTTGAAAGGGTGTACAAAATTGGCTTTGCATACGAAATTTTATTCAAATTGAGCCACGCACTTTTCGCCTACAGAAACTTTTATACCTTTTACGTCGCGTGTTTACATGGCCTGCAGCTATAAATTCATCGCCTTATTACACCTTATATAAACTGTTAATAACCTAAATAAGTACTTTACTGTGAAGAGAAAGAACATTAGAATTAACATTTACCATAATTATTTTCATACCTTTTCATCATTTAATAAACTAATTCCTAAAACCCTGGAGAAACTTGAAATGAATTTAGACTAACATAAAGGTTCAATTAACCACTCAATTAAGAACTGAAATACATCAGCAAATGAATACATATCATAAAATTAATAAAATTTCATGTTTCATCTATCATGAAAACTTATTGCAGAGTTTTTACATTCCATTTTACTTTTTCCTAATTGGGTGGACTATTCTCTGGAATCAGCCTTTTAGCACAGGCAGGACCAGTTTGGATCAGCTAGCTATAGTCAAATCAAAAAAGCTGTAAATAAGTATATCAATTGACTTCACCTACCTTTATGAATTCGGTTACAAGCCGCGAATTTGAAGTCCATGGAATATTCTTTTCCGGTTACTGAAATGGTATTTCATGTTAATCTTTTATCTTAAACTTCCCCGCTCAGACGAACCTGGTGTGCACTTAGCTTATGTTCTAGATAGGTTTTCCCAACACATGTCAAACACTTCCTTTTGAGGTTAACATATACAACAATAAACAAACAAAAAGTTGAAGATCACTCAGCGAGATGAGTTTAGTGCGCCCTATACGTGAATATTCTTACTATTTTGCGCTGTTGCCATATTGAAATCTTTGAACTTGAGATCAAATTGAACTGGGATCTAGGAACCCGCGAATAGTTTTATACAACATGGACGGCGACTGAACTTGGTTCAAATTTTGAACTCCAGTTACTTTGATCCCCAGTCAAGCGATGTTTATACAATCGGCCCTAAGGGGATGTTAATGGTGTTTCTGGTTAGCGTGTCATAAAGTATGTTGCTGTCGAAATTAATTTAGTTGAGGTTGGCACACGGATTTAATTTTTGAGCCTTATCTATTTCAATCTGCTCCAGAATGTTTAGCATAGTGCCTTTACTTCCATAATGTAAAATCTTGATCGCCCTCAATATTTGTGAATTTATGCCCCATTTCAGACACATGGTTGCCCATGGCTGAAAATTTCCTGTCTGACAGCATTTAAGTGCTCATGGTATCTAATTTTGAAATTCCTGCCTGTTTGGCTTAATGATCTTTCTTCCACAATTTCTTAAAAACTTTTTCGCTTCCTACCCTTGTCCTTCTCTTTCTTATAATATAAATCACTTTCACTACTATTCTCATCATGAGAACAGTTGTATTCACTTTTATCGGAACTTGCGTGTGGTGACACTGCAGCCATTGAGATTACCTACGCCCGTCCTGCCCAAGACAGCCGCGATCTGGAAGACGGGCGCAAATCAGAAATGTATGAAAATGACTCTCCACTGCCATCTATGGGAGCTAGCATAAGCCACTTTCACTGGTTCCTGCAGACACCACCAGGGAGCATATAGGGCCATTTTACGAACAAACGGCGTAATTCGAGTTACGCCCATCTTCCACCCAACCCTTCAATTCTTAAATGTGACGCATGGTTGAAATGCGTTTAAAAATGGGGCACTTTTTGTGTTCCAACTGTGATAAAAAATATTAAAATATAAATTAAAAATTCCAAACCTACATGGACTAACGTAAAATAGAAAGACGAAAATGATGTTATTGGATTTTTATGTCTGTCTATTGGTTACTTCACAAACAACCTTCAAACTCTAGTGCACATAATATTTTGGTCGACAGTAGGCACGATTGTATTTTAAGGTGGAACCGCATGCGTTACCAAATATTGCTTTCTTGCAATACCTGGAATATGTATATAATTATAAAATTGTTATTGGTTAAATAAGTGTTAATAGATAGGCTATTATAATTGTAAGATTAAATAGATATTAAAGAAGAAATGAAGAGTTAGTAAATATTAGGCCTATAGTAAGGCGAACAAGTCCAACCCCTCTTCCACGTGGTGGGAGACGGGCAACGGCATGAAGTAGGGGATTGCCTGTAGGGGTAAAGTACAGTGGGGACTTTGTGTGCCCCGGGACCGCTACGGTAGCTGTGAAGGCTCTTGTGGGAACCCTGAAAAGTGACGGCTGACGGGGCTCTGGTGAAGCTACAATAGGCCTAGCAAGCCAGTAGTGGATATCATATTTGCTTGTACTGGAGTGGGAACAGTGAAGGAAAGAGCAGCAGAGTAGGAGTAGTTGTGAGAGATGGAATGAAGGAAGAGGTAAAGGGAATAAGTGACAGGATCATGAAGATCAGAGTAAATGTAAAGGGAAGAAGCCTGGAGGTAGCCAAGGTGTATGCCCCTCAAGTTGGATGTACAGCTCAAGAGAAGGAAGACTTTGAGGAGGAGCTACAACAGCAGTTGAATGGGCAGAGCATCATTGTCATGGGAGATTTGAATGCACATGTAGGAAGTGAAAGGCAAGGATATGAAAATGTATTGGGAGCAGAAGGATGGGGTAGCAGGAATGAAGAAGGGAGAAAGTTGCTGGATTTTTGCAAGAGAAACTGTTTAGTGGTAGGCAACTCCCGGTTCCGGAAGAAAGAAAGCCACAAGATAACGTGGTACAGCAGTGATTTAACAAATAAATCTTTGGTAGATTACATGCTGTACGACTGGGAAATGAAGAGAGGTGTCAGAGATATAAAGGTAATACCATCAGAGGCCTTAGATAGCGACCACAGAATATTTGTATTGAACCTGGGAGTTGTTAAGGATAGCAAGAGGACGGAGTACCAGGAAAGGAGAATCAAAGTATGCAAACTCAAGGAAAAGGAAGTCAAGGAAGAATTCCAGAAGATAATAAGGGAAAGGATGCCAACAGACGATCCTAAAACGGGGGAAGAGGAATGGAAGCAATTCAAAAACACAATGGTGGAAACTGCAGTGGCAGTATGTGGAAGAACAAGCAACAGAAAGCGGTTTAAAGAGACACCATGGTGGAATGAGGGAGTAAAAGAAGCTGTGGGGAGGAAGAACAAGGCTTTCAGAGTGTGGTTCCAGGAAAGAACTGATCTGACAAGGGAAGATTATAAGATAAAGAAGAAAGAAGCAAACAAGATTGTCGCAGAGGAGAGGAAGAAGTGGATGGTAAAGTGGACAGAGATGGAGGAAGACAGCAGAGGAAATGAGAAAGTACATCATGGGATGGTCAAAAGTAAGAGGAGAGGATGTGGTAATGATGGACAAAAACGGAAATGAGGTACACAACAAAGAGGCACTCATGACAGTGTGGAAAGAGTACTTTGAGGATTTGCTGAATCCAAATGGTCATAGGGAGGAAGACAATGTATTGGAAGATGGAGAAGACAACACAGGAATGGAAAAGGACCTGACTTGGAGAGAACTGGAAATGGCTATAGACAAGATGAAAGGAGGAAGGGCACCAGGTGTGGATGAAGTGAGTGTTGAAATGGTGAAGGCAGCAGGGGAGGTTGGGAAACAGTGGCTGTACCGTGTGATGAGGGTGATATGGAAGGAGAAAAAGACCCCAGAAGATTGGAAGAAAGGATTAATTGTCCCAATATTTAAGAAAGGAGTGCAGAAATTACAGGGGAGTCACACTCATACCTCACCGTACCAAGATATATGAAAAGATATTAGAAAGTAGAATACGAGCCAAAGTGGAGAGAAAATTGAGAGGAGCAGTATGGATTCAGACCTGGGAGATCAACAGTGGATCTCATATTTTCAGTGAGACAGCTCCAGGAACACCACTACGAATTTGGAGAGGATCTGCTGATGGCCTTCCTGGACATCGAAAAGGCCTATGATAGTGTGTGTAGGGAGAAGGTTTGGAAAGCAATGGAAAACATGGGAGTGGAAAGAGACTGTAGGCAGAGTGAAGGAGAGGTATTGTGGAAGTGTGAGTTGTGTGAAAGTTGGAGGGGAAAGAAGACTGGTTCAGACAAATGAGTGGCCTGAAACAAGGTAGTGCGCTGTCACCCCTTCTTTATTGTGGTTATGGACGAGGTAATGACACGGATAGCAGGAAAGATAGAATATAAGATGAAAGCAATGGTGTTTGCAGATGATCTCATGGTCTGGGGAAACACGGAGGAGGAATTTCAGGAGCAGCTGAAGGCTTGGGAAGAAACCGTGGGAGAGTACGGATGGAAGTTCAACATCAGTAAATGTGAGATCCTGTTAACGACCAGGAAAAAGAACAGACCAATTAGTGAGATAACACTTGGAGGTGGACAGCTGAAGAAGGTGGAAAGTCTCAAGTACTTGGGAAGTATAGTGGAGGAAAATGGGAGAAATGACAGAGATTACGGAACGTGGCAGACAGGCAGAAGCATTTGAGAAGCATTAGGAGCTTAGTGTGGAATAAAGATGTCCCACAAAAAAGCAAGGAAGTGTTATACAGAAGCTACTATATCCCAATACTGACCTATGCTTCAGAAACTTGGCCAATGAAGAAAAGAGACATAAGCAGAATACAGGCAGGTGAAATGAAGTTCCTGCGAAGTAGGATCGGAGTAACAAGAAGAGACAGGGTGAGGAATGAAAAGGTCAGGGAAATGGTGAAAGAGGAGCCCTTGCAAGGTAGGATTGAGACTTCAAGACTGAGGTGGTATGGACACTTAGAGAATGGATGAGAAGAAGACTCCCAAGAGGATACATGAGATGCAGATGCAGAAGAAACGACCAAGGGGAAGACCAAGAGATAGATGGCTGAAAGGAGTGGAGGAATGTGTCAAGAAGAGAGACGAGGACTGGACCAGAGTGACAGCGGAGAGGTGGTGGGAAGAAAGAACTAAGTGGCGAGGCTTATGTTCCAAACAGACCCAGCCTGGGGCTGGAAACTGTACAAGATGATGATGAGTAAGGCGAATAGCCTATAACGCGTAGCTTCCGTCACAATTTAGGATTTAAACGGGTCATGTTAATGCATAATAACATACCTGCCAACTCTCCCGATTTAGGCGGGAGACTCCCGATTTCAGACCATTTCTCCCGCCCTCCCGCTTAACGTAATAAATCTCCCGATTTTTCAAAAATCCCACGCGTAATTTCGGATTTAATGTGTCGTCTATCGAACGGATCGACTTGACGTGTTTCGAAGTTATATCTCGATACCGCAGTTTCGCTTTTTATCGATAATCGACAACTGCGTACTAACTCCCGCGTCGCGTCCTGCTGTTATAAAAAGTTGGCTTCGAATAAGTCTTCGTTTGAAATCGTCGAACGTTAATTCAGCGCTTGTTCCTAGATGTTTTGCATAATGACCAGTTGGTGAGAGGTAGTTGTACGCTGCGGAATATTGTATCTGCTTCACACGTGAAATTATATGATTTGTGTATAACTTAGATGTTGTTGGCGTTAATATGCCGGTAGGCTATTGTGATTTTTCGATCTGAGTGATTGCGTCGGTTCCTCGGTAATATGGCGAAGAAATATGATGTGACATTTAAAAGTGTGTACAAAGACAATATTCCCAGGGTGTCTACCGGTAACGAAAGTAACGAATTTTACAAATGGGTAACGAAAGTAACGAAAAAGTAACGAGTTTTACATACGGGTATCGAAAATTTTCCGAAGGCGGATTGAATAATTTAAACTCGCGCCTCTAGGCTCAGAGATTGCGATGGAGCGAGTTTCACGCAAGCGGCGCCGATTGCATAAGCTATATTTCCCCGTGCCCGACCTCGAGGAAATGCATACTGAGGGTACCCTGAGTGGTATACATCGTTCAGCGTATATTTTCGGCATCAAGATGACTTTTTAGTTTTGTGTGAAATATTTATCTGTGTTATTAGGAAACCCGACTTTTCGCGAGACGTTTATTCGCGAAAACTTCTGAATTTAATCAGAAACCTCGCATTTCTGGCATTTATTTGGAGACTGTCAAATTGAAGTCCAGAAATAACGCTAAATAATTTAATGTCGCAATCTTGCGATATGTTACCGTTTCGAAAAAGGATTTTGAAAAAGATTCGAAATACGTAGGCTGTAACTTATTTTAAAAATCTGTCTCGTAAATTTGCGACATCCAGTATGGTTAATTCGAAATTCCGTTATATGTCGATTTTTCCTTCGAACTTTGGTTCCATCGGATATATTATAATCTAACCGGTTATTTCGAAAACTTGTATAACTTGTATAATTCGTGATTCGCATTCGAAATAAAACGTATCCTCTAGTCGTATTAATCGTGCAATCCTCTCCGAATAATTCTTAATATTTGATACCTACTTCGAACTTTCATACTCAAGACGGCCGGCTGACCGCACGACTTGCCTGCGGGAATCTCGTCAAATGGACCGAGATCGACGTCAGTAGCGTAAAATCATAAAACCCGTCCCCTATCGTGAACTTGTGACCACGAGGACTGCGGGAATCCCGTCAAAGATGATTGGGCACCAATCACGAAACATTCCGAAACCTACTCGCTACTTTTCCCAAAAGCGTACGGGGAGCGAGAAGTGCATCTACCCACTTAGAAATGACAGCCTACGTTGCGTCGCGACACTAATTTCTCCTTTTAACCATGCCCAACCCTGAGCTTGCATCCAGCATTCTGTCAGGACGAATAGACAATCGTTCAACGGCCGGGTGCGGCGCGGTATGCATAATATCGCGAGGACAACTTGAATCTCGTAAAACGGCAGAGAGCGTCAGCGATTGCGATACATCGCGATAGTTCTCCACATTCAATGACGAGGACAACTGTATTTTTGTCAAACGGACAGCAAGTGGCGCCGATTGCATAATAATGCTATATTTTCTCGCGCCCGACCTCAAGGACAATGGAAGTGACACCTATTATCTAAATCGCGATATTTATCCGTGTTCTATCGCGAAATCAACGGGAATCTCGACAAACGGGTGAGACCAGCGCCGATCGTGTAACATCTCGAAATTTCGCCATACTTGACTGTGAAGACGGAATTCGGTTACAATCACGTAACGTCCCATAAATTTCTTCGTGATCTACCGCGGGGACAAAGGAAATCTCGCCACGGTTAAGAGCAGAGCAACCACTTGACAATTATAAAAACGCCTTGTGCACAAGACGACATATTAGCTGAAACAACTCATTTGATAATAAATATTTCGTATTATTTTTAAAATTTTTATAACTCCCTAAGTGAATTGTATTTACCGCTTTAAACACAGTTCATTGCTGTCTTTCTTCACCGCGTGATGAGCCCCTTTGCTTGCAGACCGCAGACGTATCTTGAATTCAAACTAATATTAACTAAAAGTTAACTAAAAGGTAGCTAAAAAGTAACTAATTTTTACTTCATCCTTACAGTAGACACCTTGATTCCGCATATAACTGAGTCAAGAAGAGGCGCAACATTTGCATTTTGTAGTGTCTGTAGGTGTGATTTCAGTATCTCGCATAGTGGGGGACATTTTCCAAAATTAAGTTTTTTGTAGATACATTTCCAGCATTTTAACAGACACTCAAGACAATTTTAATGAGGAAATGGATGCTTTACATTCCCAATTCTGTAACTTCCAACTAGAGGATGTGACATCTATTGAAGAAGAAGAAGAAGAAGTGAGAATTGTTGTGAAGTGGGCACTGGTAGGCCAAATGATATGTAGTGGTGGGGTACTCAAGTTATGCTTTCCATTCTGACCATTCCGCATAGTAATGCAGAGTGTGAGAGGATGTTCAGGTCATCTCTCTCTGACAAGACTTTGGACAAACTTATAACTCTGAAGTCGATTCAGAAAGGGAAGTGTTTTGAGCAAGAATATAGCAAGACCTTTTTGAAGAGGGCAAAATCAGCCTCAGTCACCTGCAACAACGACCAATTGAATAATATGATCTTCGATACGTCACTAGTTTTGTATGCCTGAGTGTGGTCGAAAGAAAGGTATGCTTGTTTGATAGACTAGTGAGAATTTAAAATGACTGTACTCAGTCTTAAGTACATTTGTAAACTGGGATGTCATATCATGTTAGTCATATACAGTTTAATAAATAGTGTAACATATATTTGCTGCAATGTCTTAGCCTGTGTATGTATTATGTTGCATCCCCCCTCCCCCCCCCCCCCCCCCGTCGCCGCGTCGAATCTCCCGATTTTTCATTTTGAGAGGTTGGCAGGTATGATAATATACTAATACATCAACTGGATTGCAAATTATAATAATATTCTCACATATAATATGGAATTTTTGCACCGACTTATTACAATTGTAGTCTTAAGATAATTGTTAAACCACCGCCATTTGAAATGTGCCAATCGCACACTTTGTTGTTTGTCATGGTCGTCTCTGATGCGAAGTTTTACTAATTACTCTTTTTAGGAGACACTTGTCTTTGGAATATTCATGAAAGGCCAACCCTCTAGTTCTTATTTCATAAGTTGAACGTCTAAAATCAAAACCACATTCCGAAAAATAAGATAATTGCGAACGATTCACTGCCAATGAAAATCAAATGGAAGTTCGCTAGCATAAGCTTCGGTGCCATTTTAACTCATGGAAGCTCAATACTGTTGCGGTACCATACAATTCAGTCACTTCCCATGAACATTCGTTATGTGACACTCCTATTCTGTACTCTCTCAACCCTCCTCAGTAAAACAGTCATTTATATCAGCTCTTCTCAGGTAAACTGTATTGTATTTGTGTTCGTAGCATCTCATCCCATCTGCAAGAGAGTTCACTCGCGCACGCTTTGCTCCCTCTTCGGATTAGGCCTAAATCTCACCATCACCCGTGGGCTGCGGAAGTTCGCTAGAAAATCTGGAAGATTAATTGGAGGATTCGCGCTTTAAGATGAATTTTTCAGCCATTCGGTGTGCGAACTCTATTCTTAAGAGGGTTCTAAAATATTCAGAAAATATACTGGAATTTTAAAGCACATCATCGCTCGACACCCTGAATGTGTGCTTCCAGTGCTTGTAGTCTATGCTGAAAATGTCCTCCCTCTCTTGTATCATACACCACATCTTCTGATGAAAATCTCATCCAATTTATGTTCTGTAAGAACACAACGTTGTGTCAACTTTTTATTATTCGCAATTTAGGTGGCGTAGTCGGTAGCATGCTGAACTGCTGTGCCTAAGATAGCGGGTTCAAACCCGGCCGAATTCGTCGGATTTTTTAAGAGCATTAAAATCCTTCAGTATGCCTTCCTTCAGAGGGGAAGTAAAGCCGGCGGTCCCATGTCATAGATTTATGGCATGTAAAAGATCCTTCCACAGACTAAACTTGTGTGGAGCTACATTTCTAGATTAGATTTCGTTGTAACGCTTTATCAAAGTTCCAACGTTCACCACTAGGTATCATTAATATCGGTAGCGAAAGTTGGAACAACTTGAAATTGAACGAAACTTGGAGCTCACCCTAGTGGTGTCCGTTTGAAGCATCTACAGCCTCTGGCGAGCCGAACATGTCCTCAGACACTCCCGAGACTAGAAGCCATACGATAAATAAAATCCGGTGTATAAAGAGTTCAATTTAGGCAGGTTTTACTGTATGAAGTTTGCTGATTCTGTTCTCTCCTGTTTCAGGTCTGCCCGCTGCTTCTTGGGTTTTACTCCGAGTCAAACTTAGGTAATGCCAGGGTTGGTAATCTGTCTTTTTTTTTAAGTATCAGACATCACAATTACTTGAAATTAATGCACACCTTTGTTTCCAAATGTCAATTTTATGGTGTGCTTCTAAGAATAGTGTCATACTGCTGTGCATCTTCACTAGTTCTATCTTGAAGATCCCTTGACCAATTTCTGGCTTTGATGGTATGACCGAAACTGACTTCACATTGCTATTCTGTCCATGAAGTTCTCCAAGGTTGAAGCGAAATGCACATGTTCCCAGACACCTCCGTTCTCAGGAGCACTCAGCCTGCTAGACTGAGCCGTTGCATTCTCTTTGTCATATGATGCAGTAAAGTTGTTAACGGAAAACTCTAATCTTAGATGACCCTTGGTTGGAGTTGGTGCCCAGATTGTAGGTTTCATAGAATGTGGCTAATTGGTGCAAACTTCAGGTAATTGTGTTGATCGAGGAAAGTCGTGTAACTGTGCAGCTGCCTTTTGGAGAGTATTTATTTAACAGATAGGAATTGGTTAAGATCAGTTCATGAATCGGAGATATCCATTCTCTATGACGCTGATGGGAGTCCAAGCATTGCACCAAGCCTCTGCACACAGACTAGGGCACCATTCCTGGGACAACCCAAGCCTGTGAAAGAGGGAAAAGTAGGCAGTTTCCTCCTAACCTCGCAGATTGTGTCTGCCCGACGGAGGGCTAAAAAACATTTGATGCATGAAATTAGAGTTCGTTTACTGTAACTTTTTGCAATTTTTTTTGACAGTTCTTGCAGGAACAATTAGTCGTACTGGACAGATCAATCTGCTGCTGCCACGTGCATTGCACCCAATGGGCCATCACCCACATGGCAGCCAGCAATGGCCAGGTATATTCCGTCAAGGGGTGAACAGCTGTTATGAGTTGCCTAAACCTACATTCATCTCGCAATATTAATTAATTTCCCTTTTTAGGGGAAACTTTCATTTCCTTGTGGCATTTATCAAATAATCGTTCTAACAGCACACCTGAAACACACTGACAGCTCGCTGACAGAATGTTACATCATTGTGCGTGCTATGGCACAGCAGCTGATAAACAGGAGTGGAATTATTTTTAGGCTCATTTCACACTGCTCAAGGTAAATGCTTACTAAGGTATGGTGTAAGATGTCCTTAGGACGATAAGATCATTACTTAAACTGTTGTCTTGATATTAAAACGTACAGAGAATGTCACCATGCAAGTTAACTTTTAGGCCCACACAACAACTTAATTTTAGGTCCAATTTTTTGCAGAAAATGTGAAAATAATTCACCCGGCCACTGTCCTTGGGGAAATAAGAGTTCAGGCTTTTCCTTTACCTTCAAAGAGAGATAGAAGTATAATAAATATCTTGAACAAGAAATTCCGCATCTGCTTCAGACTCGATAGTCGAAACAAAAATGTCCGACCTGGAAACAGACCTTCCTGCTCAGGCTAAATATTTACTGAACATTTAAGATAACCACTATATTTATCTGAATAGTGAAAACTCTCTAAAATTGGAATAATACTTTGACGACTTAGCGCAATATTATCAATTATAATTTAATATAATAATCACGTTATTTGCATAAATAAGTATCTGGTTGAGGGAGTCTGGAGGATTCTCCCAAATGAAACTGTCTATCGTGAGATTGATCCTATCACCAGCACAATGAAGAAGAAAAGAATTTCATATTTTTTCACATCTTATGGCTTCCAGAAAACAGAATTGTATGCCAACTGGTGATGAGAAATCTAGGAAAGGAAAATGGATCCCAGAAATCCAACAAGATCTCAAAGCAGTTGGACTCAAGATAAGATGCCGAGGAGAAAAATAAATTTAACACCATTCTTAAAACTCACAAATTTTCTGCAGAAATGACACAGAAAGCCTATGGAGATTTCAGAAGAGTTGAGAATCCCGATCTGAAAGAATGAAAAAGTACTGGAAAGAGCGCAAGAACCAAGCAGTGCTACCTTCAAAGAAGAAGTGATTGTGGAACGACTCAAGTGGTCCAATGTGACCAATCAAGATTAATAATAATCAAGTTATTTGCACGGGTGAATGAACACTGTAATGTGTCCATTACCAACCGCACACCCATGCTGCGAGCATGTGGTTCTTTAGTTTGATAAGGCAACTTTTCAGGATATGTTCCCAATTCCTGGGACAAGCGAAAAAATAACCGGAACAACTTGCGTGTGAATATAACTTGTATTATATTTGTTATGGACTACAGGTTGTGAATTGAGTCTTTCCTTTTGAGAGTTGGTAACCCTAGCTGTCAAAAATTGCAAAGTTACAGTAAACGAACTCTTCATGGAGTATGCGTCCTTCCCAATTCTCACCCAAGTACACAGGGCCGAATGACCACAATGTGAAGCCCCCCCGCAAATGAATTAACTTGATATACTGGGGAAGTTTGAACTACTACTATAGATTTGTGGTTTATGAGCAGCCGAGAGCAGTACTGAAGAAGCTACGTGCTTTTCTCATTTAGTGTTGTATTTTCGACCTAGCAGTTGCACATAATCCTCACCAGTGATTATAGGTTTTACGAACACTGAACGGGGTTGCTTATTAGTTTCAAGTAAATGTGGTAAATCTGATAGTTTTTATTTATTTTATTTAAATTCTTTAGTATCACTTTATTAATAATCAGTTTCATAGTAGCCTATATTGTGTGTATATGAAAAGGTTCAAGTGTCCCTCAAATGAATGAATAGAGAAGTCAAAGGCAAACTAATTTCTACAGTATATTTTCTAAGTCTCTAAGATGAGATCAACAGCGCACAGCTCAGAAATGTTGTTGGCTTAATAATTGACTACTGCTCGAGTCTAAGCTGCTTGGACTTGGGAGGAATGTGCATCGTAGACTATCAGTAGTGGTGGTGACGAGTGATGCGATTTCACGGTCCTTGCGTAGTAACAGAAGCAAATACATTAGTCGGTGACTCGGTCACTCATTCCCAACGCCACACTGGTTTCAGAAAAGACCCATGTTAGCAGTATTGGAATAGACGAGAATGTCAGGTAACGCAGCGGGCTGTCGACAGGCTTCTCAATTCTCGCCTGCTCCTACCCTGCCTCTGCTCTTCATCCCGCAAGTTCACCGAGCTTGGAACCGAGCAGTACTGAGGCCCTTTGATGTGCATGCTCTTATATAATGTTGCGGATGTTCTTAATATTTACAGCTCGATCAAATTGAAATAATACTTTCAGATGACTTTGCACTATATTATCAATTATAATTATTATATTAACATTATTTGCACGGGCGGATGAACACGGTAACGTGTCCATTCCGAACCGCACACCCATGCCGTAAGCCCGTGGTTCTTCAGTTTGATAAAGCAACTTTTCAGTCGGGCCGACAGAATATGTTCCCAATATATCCCCAATTACTGGGACAAGCAAAAAGCAACATGATAAAACTTAAATGTGCTTAAAACATGTTTATATTTGTTGTGGACTAAAAGTTATAAATTGAGTCTTTCCTTGACAGTTGGCAACCCTTGTTGTCAAAAAAAGTGCAGTTACAGTAAACAAACTTTAGTATTAGCAGCAGCAGTCTGCTTTCGGGTGTCATTGGTCGTGATGGTTGGTTGTTTCATATATATGATTGAATTGATTAACCTGAGCGGCAGATGACCTCGTAGTTCCGCCCCTTAATGCAACAATCATTAATCAATTGTCCTCATCTGTCGATGTTCACTTGACCAAAATACACGTAGTCCTGTTCTAATATATTCGCTTTAATAAGATTTCAGGTAGTCTTGATTTTGTGCATATTTTAATTGGGCATACTTCCAAGTTGACAGATAAGTTGTTAGTTGGCAACATTGAGAATGGCTTTCTGTTGCACCTCATGCTGGTGAGGTACTGTGAAAAGAATTAAATTGAATTGTGCAGCATAATTAAATAATTATTATAATTAAAATTCTGTAAAATTAAATGAAATAGTAGACCCAACCTAGAAATCTGCCATTATGGAAAGGATTTTGATAACTTTCTACTCTAAGCGATTGATTTCATGTTTCCACAATAATTTTATTTAAATAACGAGACTTTGTCCTTTCTCATAATTGTTTGAACATGTATACCAACTGCTCATTAAAAAGAAACTAGAAAGTTTGCAGGCAATTTTTCAGTCAAGGTTGGTGCCAAATTCCTTCCATTAGAATTTCGGTGGCCCAGGAAGCCTTCCTTATATTACGTGTTTGGGATAAGAGTGCTGCTGATGTTGGTTGCACTGGAGTTTGTTGGCTAAGGAGGGAACTGATGCTTGGCCATGAACATCTCTAGTTCCTAATTTATTGTTTGGCAATGCAAACCGTGTAATGCCTTCTACAGTAAACCATGCCTTTAGTGGAATTGAACTGGACTCTCAAACTTTTCCGTTACAGATAGGTTTCTGGTTAATGGAGGTAGGCCCGTGCTAAAATAATTAAACCATGGACATGCATATAATGGACATATTGGGAAAATATAAAATGGCTTACATAACTTATTCAATGTTCCATTTACATATTTCTGCTACTGTATTACTTAACTCTTGTGCAGGGGTGCACAACCTTTTTATAAGTTAGGGCCAAGGTTATTTTTACATAAGTGGCCCCCTACAGCTAAAGCTAATATTACTATTATCTGAATAACCTATGTTTCCAGCAGACAAAATATGTTTAAATACCATTTTTGTGTCCTCTAAATGGTTTAAATCCATTTTTGAAGTTTTTTGGCACATTGAGTTATTAAGTTACCAAATTACTGATTTGCCATCAACTTACTCCTAATTCAAAAAGGTTTAGGGGTGAGTTATATAAAACTAGAGGACCCTGCAGACGTTGTCCTGACCGAATATATAGAGCGGGTTCAGTAAACATTTGAATTTTCAATGAACTTTATGCTAAGAGACATGGCATGGATTTTTTAAGAAGAAAGTAGTTCCATGACAAACGAAAGAGCCTACTTTTCTTAAAATTTAAGATCATGCCAATGATTTCGTCTAATATGACGAAATTAAGTTGGTAATAGTGACATTTCTAATTGGTGAAATATACCTGAAATAGTGTAGCCTAATATAGCACTACATTTGGCAGCCCTGGTGACTCTGAATATATTCTTAGTACCATCTCTTAAGATACAAAATAGCATGTCCAAATTTGGTTGAAGTTCAATGGATAGTATGGACATTACATACAGTTTGACATTGGATCTATCAGGGCACATTAAGTCTTGTTGGCAACAATGTCATGTTTGTGTTGCTTCTAATTAATCTGAAATATTATGACCTATTATTGTGCCAATTTTTGATGAAATCCATTTTTTTAGTATAGAAGTTACATAGGCATATATTTAAAAATTGAACCTTTTAGCAGGCTTAGGATCATGTTAGCAGCACAACGTATATCAGATGCTCCAAATTAATCTAGAATGTCAGGTACTATATGTGTACCAAGTTTAGAGCTGTTGGCTTGCATACTTTGATATATTGATATAGGGATAAAATAATATAGAGCATTTATTAACAGTTGGCACCCCTTGTGGCTCTTATGAATATGCAGTCATATCAATAATTATGGAGTACAAACAAAATTTTATTTAAATTAATTTGTTAGTATAGAAGTTGTTTGCATTAAAACATTTGACCTATCAGCAGCCTTACCTTAGAATCATTTTGGCAGCACTGACTTATATTATTTACTCCAAATTAATCTAGAATGTCAGGTATTCGTATGTGTGCAAATTTAAAGCTGGTGGTTTGCATCCTTTCTGATATATTGGTATTAGGATTTAAAAAAAGACAGAACATTACTGAACAGTTGGCAGCCCTGGTGGCTCTTAAGAATATGCATAGTCATATCTGTTATGGTAAACATAGAACATACAAAATTTGGTTGAATTCCAATCGATAGGTCCAATTTTAAAAAATACTATCAGCAGGCTTAGAACCATGTTGGCAACACTTGTCTTGTATGGACTCCTGCAAATTACTGTAATGTTATCTATGTGTGTGCCAATAATGGAACAGTTCCCATGTATACCTTCCGAGATATCAAACATACAGCTCAAATTTCAATCGTGATTTTCCAGCAGCTGGTAGTACTGACATCATTTTCAAATATGGCCATGAGATATTCAGGTATAGATCTTAACTTGTACCAAATTTGGTTTCGATAGCTGCAGCCGTTCAGGAGTTGATGGGAGGGGGGACACACACAGATTCAGAGCGACATTTGCCCGGATCGATCTCATAAGTCTATTTTTTCCTCATTTTTACAAAATGTGAAATGTAGGCTAAAAACTCGGAAGTCTACTTCAAATATCAAGAATTCATCACCGCCACCTATGGTACAAAAACATAACCATGAATTATTCTCAGAAAGTCAATTATTCGTGAACATTTTAGGAGAAACCACTGCCGAGGGAACGGGTTAGGGAGAATTAGTGGGGAAGATGTCCCTGTTTTGCGGAGAGTTTTCACTAAGGCTAGCTGTTTCCATAACAACAGTTTTCATTCTGTTGAGTGTATCTTGTGGTTCTAAAAGTGTTTTCATCCTACATTTTGGTTGCTACGCCACCTACCAGGTCCTATTGTGAATCTCATTGCGCCATCATTTTAGTAAAATTTCATTTACCGTACATTTTAGGCCGAATAACACAAGACTTTTGAATTGCCACAACCTGTAGGCTGGTGATAGCACGCGCAGCTGCTTCACCACCACTGCAACACAGGAAAGCCAAGAAAACTTCATCGGGCTAGCTGCCTCAGTTCAAATGTTGTGGCAATTCAAAAGTTGGTGTTAATAGGCTTAAAATTTACGTGAAATGAAATTTTACTAAAATGATGGCTAAATGAGTAAGAACTTCTTTAAGGCCTTCAAACAGGGAGGGGTCACATTAAAGCTGTTTTCTCCTAGGAACCACATATCAGCATGCATTGTTGGATAGCTTTTTAATTATATTATTTGGAGGTCATAAAAGACAAAAAAAATTCTCATGAACTATTTGAGCTACAGTCCTCAAATTTTCAACCAAACAGGATGTTCGAGTACTTTGCATTAGTTATACTTAAAATACATCATAAGTTTAAAACAAGGGATGGTCTATTCAAGTCTGAAATATACGGTTGTCCCTAAACATTTTGGCATTAAAAAATTAATCAATCGGTCCAGCTGTACACACACGTGTCGAAGAATTAGGTTGAACTATAGCTTCCGATACACCGGCGTTGGGGAATATTTAGGGGACTCTATGACGTATTGCTATCCGTAACGCTATTGGTTGTTCGGAGATGTTTGTCAGCTGACTACTACGCCAGTTCCGTGGTTAGTTCGTTGCGGGAATTTGTTGAAGTTGGTGCGCCATTTTTGTCGTTGGTGTTTTCGAAACGTAATATTATAATAAATAATCCCTTGTACATCCTATAGAACAAGATTTTGAAATAAGCAGTGTCGTGTGCTCGATTGTGTCGGCGATTTGTATTAAAATTGTTGAATTCCTGAAGTTGTTGAATTCAAATAAAATGTCGTTACGTGCGTGAACGTGTGCTTGAACATTACTGCCTCTTTTTGTACATGTGGAATAATACAGCATTTGGGATATATCGGCGAGTTTTTACGTTGTTCATATATGTATATTTTGGTTGTTGCATTTAATAGGAAAGTTGTCTAAACGATAATATTACGTCAGGAACGGTGTTGGAGAATACGCCTGTTAAAATAGTAATGGATGGGTAAAATTTAGACAAATTGGCATTTACATGAACACCTGCAAAATAGATATGACGAATGTTTTTGTATTAGACCTATCGGCCTATAGGTCTTGTTTTTGACATTTCATATAGTATGTCTGTGAGGCATTATTAAACAGAATTTGCAGCCAATATTGGAAAACATAAAAATACCAACCTATCGGTGGGGGTGGGGGCACAGCTCCCCCCAGCAAAACCATATTGACCACAATGTTAGCAGCCAACATTGGAAAAAAAAAACGAAACTACACATTAACATTATTGACCACAATGTTTTATAAGAATATTTCAATGTGCAGCTAGGTTAATGTATTGATGTCAACCGGCGATTATTACAGACCGCAATCGTTTGCGCATAAATATATTATAAAAACAAATTGTCTGTTTTTGTGATGTTATCAACCACTTGATGAAATGCTTCTCTGGCAAGATTATGGGAAAAGTCTTGGTTATAGGGTATTTTGGGTGGTGAGAACTCAATAATAGAAATGAGCATTAAGAAACTTCGAAACGTATTGTGTTTCGTCACATGTAATTTATCGGCCTATCTCAATTTGGCACGCCGTACATACGAAAATATTTTACATTTATGACATTTTTAAAATTCCGTTTCGGATCTGTAATTCGCCTATATAGTTGAATTACAAATGACGTTAAGCGTCGTAATTAATTTAATTTTATATTTATTTATATATATATATATAGCTCAATTAAAGATTTCGATGCAATGTTTCATTAATATGAAATTATACTAATTACGATGTGTATCGTCATCTGTAATTGATCTACATAGGCCAATTATGGAATATCAACTGAAATTACGACTTGTATCGGAATCTGTAATTGACATCTATAGGCCAATTAAAGAATTCCATGCGGAAATTGTAAAGTATAAAGTTAAATTGTGAAATTTTATTCACCATCGGAATCGTTAATTGAGCTATATAGGTAAATTATAGATTTCAATGCAATGTTTTTTATTTACGAAAAGAAAATAATTATGTGTATCGGAATCTGTAATTGATCTACTTAGGCCAATTATATATTTCGATACGGAAATTTATAATATGACATGAATTTGCGAATTTTCTTATGTATCGGAATCATTAATTGAACTCTATAGCTCAATTAGATTTCGATTCATTGGTCGATTTGATGGTTTTTGTGTTTGCCCATACAAAAAGAACTATTATCCAGGCCTTTCCCGGATATATATAGCGTGTATTTGCGATTTTTTTTAATGTATCGGAATCTTTAATTGAACTATATTGCTCGATTATAGTTTTCGATACATAAAAAAAATTGGTGGTTTTTGTGTTTCCCCGCCCTAAAAAACCCTATTACCCAGGCCTTTCCCGGATATATATGACGTGAATTTGCGATTTTTTTATGTATCGGAATCTTTAATTGAACTATATAGCTCAATTATAGATTTCGATACATAAAAAAATTGATGGTTTTTGTGTTTCCCCGCCCAAAAAACCCCTATTACCCAGGCTTTTCCCGTAAGCTTGCTAGAGGAGTATTTCTTGACGTCACAGAAGCCGCCATTTTGTTTTAGGGGAATTTCTTACGTGGCCGTATCGCAATGTATAGTAGTCCCAAGAATTATATATCTAAAGATACAGTAGAGTCTCGCACTCGGCCCCCGGTAACCCGGCCCTCCGGATTTCTCGGCTACCCTGACAGGAAAAAAATATCATGATTTTTGTTTGTTTTTGGGTTTCCGCACAGAGAGTTATGTTTTCTTTAGTCTTCTTCGTCAATGGAATTATCGACAGTTAAATGCGACGCGAGACAGGTAGATCTTCAGTACATAGTAAGAAGAGAAACGACGACCTAATAAATACAGATTGCAGGTATGCGCGTTCCCCTCCCTCTCAGCATTCCAGTGACCCATGAAGTACCCACTCCACTTCCGCCACACACCTGCAACAGTGTCTCAATTCGCACTCAGCTCTACCATTGCAGTCTACTGCTTGCCTTTGCGAGTGTTACGTCTTATATTCATTCCCGTGTTCCACATTTCATTGTGAGATATTAGTTCTCAGCCAGACTAGAGAAAAGGGCACGCCGATCTCTGGGCCAATATTGCATGAAAAAGCATTGAAATTTTATGAAGAGTTGAAAAACGGAAAACTATCCCAAATTTGTCGCAAGCTCTGGCTGGCTTGACCGCTGGAAAAAACGCTATGGCGTCAGGCAGCTTAGTGTTTGTGGAGAAAATCTATCTGGCGACATGGCGAGTGTTTCTCAATTTAAGTTTCCATAAATTTATCGAAGGTTTGACCGGACAGCAACTATACAATTGCGACGAAACCTGGATAAATTTTAAACTTTCACCAGCTAAATCTGGTGTTCAGAGATGAATAATCGGCCCCTGGTTTTAAAGGAAGCAAGGAGAGGGTTACAGTCCTTGCTTGCAGCAATGCAACGGGTGATCACAAATTAAAACCGTTATCTTGGAAAATCGAAGAAACCCTGTGCGTTCAAGCACATCGAAATGGATCAACTTCCAGTGTGGTACAGGAACCAGTCCAATGCCTGGATAAGTGGAGCTATTTTTAAAGAATGGTTCAGTGACCAGTTCGTGCCATCATTTGAACAGTTTTTAAAATCGACCAAACTTCCACGAAAAGCTGTTTTAATTTTAGACAACGCTTCATCGCACCCAGACATTGACGAGTTACGAGATGGGGACTTTGGAGCTATGTTCTTACTACCCAACGTGACACCACTATGCCAGCCCATGGACCAAGGGGTTTTGGTTAGCCTCAGAGGTTACAGGCGTAAGCTGTTAGCGGCAAACGATGACGGTCAAGCATTAACCCAGAAGTTAAACAAATTGACCTACTAGACGTTGTTGGATGGGTGTCTGACTCGTGGAATGAGGTAGAACCTATAACTCTGGTTCGATCCTGGAGAATGCTGCTAGACCACGACGGGAATGAGTTTGCTGACAATCATGAAGAGGACAATGTAAACATAATGGACCTGGTAACGAACATACTGTACCTGGTTGTGAAGATGCCAGCGAAAATGAAATTGAAGAATGGTTGCAGGGTGACATGCAGGACATACTGTTGGATGCAGATATTGTAGAGATCGTCACAAGAAATGATGAAATCGACGAAGAAGTTGAAGATTGCGGAGTAGTGGATCCTAAAATCACTCAATGCCATTGAAACTACTCTTCGGTACTTTGAACAACAAGGTGCATCCGCTATGGACATTCTGTTTCTTCGCCGTCTTTGTGACGAGGCTTCAAGAAACAGGTTTCAAAGCAAAAGAACATTACTTTTTTGCAAAAATGTAAATAGTAATTTTCATTAAGTGAAAAAACTATTTGCCTACACGAATTGTTTTGTACATATACTGTAGTGTACATATTATAAAAATAGTTTGTAGGCATAGGTTTTCTAAGTTTTCTTTTATATTGTAATTATATTTTTATTAAAAGTACTGTAATTGTAGTGGCTTAATCGTTTTAAAACTTGTGTTTCTGTTAAGAACAAATAAATGTACTGTACTGCATTGCATTACTTTTAAACCAAAACAAACAGCTTATTTCTTCTTTTTAACACCTTTCCCGATAACCCGGCATTTTCGCGAACTCGGCCGCTCTTCTGTCCACATTAGGCAGAGTTTGTGAGACTCGACTGTAATTCTTAATTCTTAACATCAAAGTATATAAAAAATGAAAATCAATATATCTAACCGACCATCAAATCGGGTAGTATCGTAATGTGATGCTTGCATTGTTTGTTTTTCAGTAGTCTGCAAGTATCCCTCCGATAGTGTATCACTTAAACGGGAACGGCACTATAATATAATTATGTATATATTCACGTTTTCAACAGTATAAAATATTTATCCGCGTGCCGCATAAAGGGACTTGGAGGGCCGCGGGTTGTGTACCCCTGCCCTTGTGTTAAGATCAATCAAAACTCGTGCTTTCGAGGCCATATTGACTTCTGCTGAACTATGCCAGTAATGTAAGTTGAGAAGTGCTCAGTTAAAAACTGAATTCTAAGCTGATTGACAAAGGACGAGAGACTGGCATTTGTTGCATAAAACAAGCATTGGGAAAGGCTTGGGGTACAGGAGACTGGAAATTAGCCAAACACAAGAGAGGGAACGCAAATTTGCTCATTCCTTATTAGTTACAGAATCAACTGTTCAAGCAAACAAGGTTCCAAATCGCTGCATTCCGGAACTTCCCATTAAAATGTGCATTTTGATTTCCATTGTCCACGTAACAGTTTCTGTTTACTGAAGAGAATATCGGTATCCCTCCATTTACGCGAGGGAAAGCGCTTAAGGTGAATGTATTATAATATGGGTTAGACAGGAGATAAGGACTATTTCATGGGAAGAAATAAAAAGCCTATGAGTGTTGAACAAATGCAACATGAGTCTGGATAGGATGCTTTCAGTTCTTGAAACAGAGCTTTTGCTTTAGCCTGAATAACCATGGTGGATATCAGGTTAGAACGTTGATTTTGATGTTCAATCCATTCGTTCCATTTTCTCCATAATTTATGCCCTTATTTGTTATCTTGGATGACGTCATTCTGGTCGCACCCACGGGGCGATTGTGAATCCGCAACCTAACTTGTATAATTAATTATACAGTATTTTCTTATTTTACACGGGCATTCTTTTAAGATCGTGTTATAGCTAAAACGCGTAAAGTGGGAACTTGTATAACGAATGGTGACATGTTTATCGCTCCGAAGTTCACGGGACCGTCAAATATCTGTTTAAGACAGATTTCAGTTAATAAAGGATCCCTTGAAGGCAGGTTTTACTGTATATCTGCCCTTGATGAACAGTTCCGAATTCAGCCTGCATAATATTGTAAGTTATAATAAACATTGCATTGTAAAATGGTAGTAATAATTAAATTTAATCTAGCCTGCAGAAACTTGAGACTTATGAGCTGTGGTATTGTTTCATTCTCCACTGCCTGTGTAGGCTTGTTCCTTCTGTGTTCCATTTATTTGTTTTCAAGTATTGTATGTTTTGCAGGTCGATAAAAATGAAGAAGAAGTACGCAGGTGATGAATCTGAGAACGAGTTCTCGGTTGATGAGCCAGAAGAGCTGCAAGGTTCGGATGATGATTGGACGCCGGCTGCTGGAGAGGTACGTGCACCTCCCTTTAGAGAGGAAGATCTAAATAACTCATAGTCTCGCATCACTACACACATTGTGATTCGTAGTAATTATCGTGCTGTTAGTTGCATTCAGTTGCCACACTTGCAGGCACCTGCCTGGCGCACGAGCCCCCTGTGTGTTGTATACTGAGCCATTTATGACACCTAAACAATTTTCTGTCTAAACATGATTGTAATGGTCGAAAACTTCAAAACATTAATGCGTCTAAAATTGGACATTGGAAAGAACTACAGTGGAATCTCGTTAGTACGTTTTTCAAGGGACTGAAAAATTTGGACATCATATGCGGGAAAACGTTGCCATACTGCATTTACAACGTATAAGAAGGAACGCGGCGTATATATGGACGTTAAATCGCCGACCTTAGTAAGTGATTGTATGCACTACTACACTCACGACATAAACATAGGTTATCAGTAACTTACACGGAATAAATAACATAAAAATGAGTTACTGTACCTCTACAGGTACACTACAGTATATTACAGGGTCTTAATTTTTGCTTAGCAAGGACATTTTCGCTTCGCCAGTGACGGCTGTTGCCGGCGACCGCGCACGAATATGTAGGCCTACGGCAGAATACGGTGCTTAAAATCAGTATCCTACCAAGCAGATTTACTGGCCATGATTTACAGTAGATGCTGAAAATGTTCCCCATCCGCTTCCAAACACATATAATACAGGGTCTTTCTTTATATTTGATCAGCAAAGACATTCTCGCTCTTGCGCTCCGCCAGTGACAGCTCTGTTGCCGGGGACCGCGCACGCATGTTTGAAGCACTGGCTTGCTTGCACCACTTCAATAAAGTGCTTTCTAGTTCAGGAAACTATCCCTCGCGCACACGTTTCCTTTTGCCGAGAATCTTTTTCAGTGTAGACGGAGGAATGTTCCACTTTCGCGCTATATCCACACGCTTCATGTGAGGATTGCAGTCCATGTCTCGAATGTATTTCATCTTCTCATCATTAGTTATCTGCCGTACTTTCTTATCCATTATGAAACACGCAATAAAATAGGTCATAACTGGACGTGAACACTTAAGACCTACATGGAAGACAATAATGGGCCTACGTGAGAAATAAACAAAGGGAAGGGGGTGAAGGGCTGCGGGAGAGAGAGTCACCTATGTTGCGTCATAGCTATAGCCACTTCTACGCCGTCAAACCCAATGAAATCCTCTACACTGTCAATAACTATCAGAGAATATGAGGCAATATCGCGTCGTGTTTTCCAGAAGCCGAATTTTATAATGAATTAAGAATAAAATCCGGTTCGCTTTCAAATAGTACAATAGAAATATGATCGTCGTAAGCAGTAATAGAGAACGTATCAAGGGGATATATCAACATGTATTTTGTAGAATTGGGACTGGGACTTGAGAAAATCATCGCGCTAAACTGGAGAACGTGCTAACGAGATTCCACTGTATATAAAAACATACTTTTGAATCCTGCTACCATAAAATTAATGAATCGAGCAGGACTTGGAAGTGTTTTCTGTTCAGATATTTCTTTCGAGATTGATGTGGCTGCTTAGACTGGTAAATTACATGTTCTTATTCATTTGTGAATGATTCTTCCAATTTATATAAACCATTTAATCTTTGGTTTTGTAAGGATCTGGGGTATCCTCATCCCCTTATTTATACGAAATGCAAAAAGGGCACAAATGTTGTTTCCTATGGCTAGCCCGGATTCCACTCCATCAGCTTTCTTGCGTTCCAATAGATAAGTTACTCACGTCCGAAGCATACCTTAAGCTGTACGTGTCCCCTGGGTGGTGCTAAACGAGTAACAATTTTGGCAAAAACGTTCCAGTATGGGGCACAAATGTAGTAGTACAAAATTATAATTTGTGTAAATTATGTTTCTATTGCAATGAATCTAATTCAAGGGTTATATATTGATATCCTGGATCAATTCTTGAAATTTGAACTGCGTATTACCATTATATCTCTTTAAATAAAGTAAGCTTTTTGTCATCACTTTTCATTAAAAATTAACAAATCCTTACCTGAATCATTAATAATGGCACTGTCCACATTACTAGCCTTTCATCAAATGACCGTCTAATCTGAGAAATGCTGCAACATGCATAATTATCAGCTGTCACTGCTAGAGTAATATCTTTATTTATTGAGGGAGAATCTTTATGCTCTCATGCTATTTCATCATTTGTATATGGTTCCACCTGTGCTGAAAAGAAGCAAGTATATATAGTTTCATTGTGCTTGCAAATCAGGGTGCACTCAGGGAATTTTTAAATCCCGGAAAACTCAGGGTATTTTAATGGCACTCGGGGAATTTTAGTTTTATAAGGACCAACCTTGAATAATTTGAAATTAAGCATTTATATTTTGATGGGGGAAAGGTATATTCGGGCGATTGTTGTAGATGTATGTTCGTTCTGACGTTAAATCAGTAATCTCTCATTTCTTGCAAAATAGAGGGCACAAATTACATGTGTGGACTGTGTAATTGTAAATAAATGTCCTCTTGACAATGTTGCTTTCTCCCATTCTTTATATTAAATCTGGCCATACCTCCAGCCATATGTGGATATATAGCCCTACACAACAATCTTGTAAGGGTCATTTTTTATGTTTATGAGAGAAATAACCCGAAGGGATGATTTCATTTGGACTGGAGCTGGGAGGCGTGATTAGCATTAGAGTAAAGAGTGGAAGTGAACAACATAGTCCAACCGTGGACTTTGCAGGTGCGATGATACCGTATATACCCGAATACCACCCGCACATTTTTATACAAAATCGGACTTGAAAAATTGGGTCGCGTGTATTAATTGGGTCATCCAAATTTTAAAGATTTAAATTTCCCGCCACGCACGAATATCCACTGTTTTGGTGCTTGTTCGGGTGTACTTGTTTATTTCCGTCTAATGGCTTGACCGGTCGCACAAGCCCAACACAAGCGTCAGTTCCGTTAGTTGCGTGATAGCATGGCATCAGTAAAGGTTCGGTCAAACAGGAAGCGGGCTGGCCGTCCGACCGCTGCGAACTCTGTATTGTGGAATATTGCATCATCCTGGTTAAACAGAAGGCGATCTACCGCGGTGGGTAAGTGAGCAGTTGTGATTTTCCACAAAGTCTGCGCCTTGACTTGTCCGTATTCAGTTCGACCACCCCAGTCCACGAAGGGCTGCGGTCGTTCCGTTCATGCGAGCAGCCAGTGTCCTGTTTGACCGAGCAGAACTCGGCGCACGCACTGGAATGTTTAAACTTCGCTGCTGTTTAAACCGTACCAGCAGATCTTGTTCTAAGTCGTCTTATTTCCCGATTTTAATTTTCTTGCAGTTTGCGGAGGTATTCCCGGCAGAAGCCAGTGTTTTCCATATCTCCTCACACGTTTCAAGGTTAACACTGTCCAATGAGCTGCTGCTGTAATGGCGTGACGTCATATAGCCTTGGCGTAGTTCACCCGGTCAGATGATTCACTGGAGACCCGCAGACACTCAGAACTGCTGTATTCTTTCACTCGGAACACCAGAAGTATCTTTCGCGGAGATTGGTGTGATTTGATTCAATCGCGGGACCGAGAATATCGGAAGTTTTAAGTGGAAAAACATTTTATGCGGGAACTTATTAACTGAGTTTTACTTTATTACGGTGTTAATAGTTTACATTTTTGTTTAAACTAAAGTGTCAAAAAGTTTTTTTTTAAATTTCCCTACAAAAATGAGGGTGCGGGGATTATTTCGGGGCAGGTTATATTTGGGTATATACGGTACAGTTATTAATTACGCTCAGAAACAGCTTGTTGCAAACTCGCTAATCCATAAATTTTGCAACAAGACGAGCAATATATTATTTCCGCCTGCACTGTAATTACTGCTGGTGGAACACACATCTTGCTGCAAACTAGCTAGGTTTTGGGATGTGGAGGTTTCCCATATATTAGTGACTGGCAACTACCTTCTTTCTGAGCATTTCCACCTAATTTTACAATACAAACTCATGTCGTTGCTGCTGAAACTATTCTTGCCAGCCAGCTGAACCAATGTCTTGCTGAGGGGGCAGGTTTGGAGACATCAAGAATTCAAATTCCCTGAGAGATATGCAGTGACCTCTGAACACCATGTGTTTTTAATTTCTTTCAGAAAATTAGTGTGAGGATTGTTTGACGGCTGGTAGTATTCACCTAGTTCTTGTTTCCAGAATGTAATTGTCAAACTGATTTCATGAAGGGCACTGGTACAATACAATTGCTTTATTGCATATCAATACTTTTTGGATGAAAAACTAAAACCTGAAATAGCTATTTATAGAAAATCCCTGTTAGATGACTTATCATGTCGTGTTGTCTTAGGGACGGCGCCAGTCTAAACGCCTTCGCACGTCTGTGACCAAGAAGCCCCGTCTCGTTGAGCCTAGCACAAGTGAGGAGGAGGATAGTCCCTCAGAAGAAGAATCCGATAGTGATGGGCAGACTGCAAAGAAGGGAAAGCGTCCTATTGGTCCGAAGGGTCGTGGAAGGGGTAAGAAAATCCAAATCGTGACTTCGACATCTCCCGGCAAAGCAAAGGCCAAAATGGACACGGTGAGCTGTGAGGCGACATCCACAACTATAAACTCCCCTGCTGCTGCCCCGGTTCCCATCGAGAAGGAGTACACTGTGAGTAGACTACAGAAGTATTCCTAGAATAGAGACTTGGATTTTTCTGCCAAAAACTAGTTTCTTCACAGGTCTAAATAACAGATTAAAAATTATGTAATACTCCTAAGCCTAAAATACTGACAACGAACAACAGAATATCTTCTTTAGTCAGTGAAATAGACTGCATATCTTTTAGGCTCAAATGCAACACAAATGTTTAAATTGGCCTACATATTTACAAATCACTGGTAGAGCCCTGCGCGGATCAACAAAACTCTATCCGCATCCCCACTACTGGTATTACAATTATGTTTTTAATTACATAAAGTATTAAAGCAACACATTTAGACTTTTGGGAGAAAGTAGTTGCCGCCTTAGGCTATGTGTCTCATGTGCAATGTTTGAAATGAATATTATACAGCCAGAGTTGTAACCCTTTTCTGTTCGTAGTGTTAATTGTGCTTATTGACAATTTGAATGAGATCGGCAAAAATCATATTACAATTATCATGGAAAAAGAAAAATACCAAAAAAAAAGGCATAAACATCTGGGTCCTAGTAATGATATTAAAGTTCGGATTGTATTTTGAAAACTATCCACAAATGTGCTCCAAACTATATCCGCATGGCGAAATTTTTTGCGGGGCTTTAATCACTGGCCTCAGTCATTAGTCTATGTGCTGTTGAGATGAATACGAATTATGACATTGGCAATAATAGCTTTCAGACCTTCCAGGACTGACAAACATTTTCTTAGAATCCAGCAATCCTAGGTTTTTTCCAGTCCCTTCTCTTATTAAATTGAGATCTGTAAAGACGAATTTATGTTATTATTATTATTATTACGACTTGTACCCTATATATAGGAAAGCATTACAAAGGACTTATATTCACTGGACACTTAAAGGATGGAAACATGTAAAATGGACTTATATTTTACAGGCATGTCTGGATTTGGTACAAATTTACCCTCATTTGTGAAGTGCTGAGGTTCGGATTTTCTCATCTAGAAGGGCATTCTGTTAAGCTCCCCTTTGTGGTGTTGTGTTGAGCAGCTAGACATACCTTCATCTTCCATGGACATTAACACCATCCATCTAATAAGTAGCTCTTCATTGCCATAGCGCCATAGTCTCATTTGACCTCCCAATCTTATCAGGAGGGCAAGTTGCAACCATTTCTTGTCTCTCAAGATCGTACAAAGGAGCAATCTCTTGCGATTTTCTCTTGAAGTGGAGGAGTGGTAACCAGGAAGATTGGGAAGGTTCATTATCTTACTCACCTGTACACTTGATAGTTTCCTTTTGATCATTGTTCTCATGTGACAATAAATGTTCAAATGTGCATTATCATACTGATGCTCTCCATCACTTAGTTTCTCTGAACATATCGAGAACTAAAATATCTGCAACATTTGCTCTAGTCCTCAGCATTAGCCTAGTAGATTAAAACTCCAATTATGAAAGCCACTTTTCTATGATGTCTGGTTTAAGGATATAACCCCAAATTTTCTGTAACAGGTATAAAATTTACCTTTAACAAAACTTCAAAATAAGTTTGAACATTTTACCAGCGTTTCGCCCCTTGCTACTAAAGTGCTAAAATTAGGATGTTCTTATCTCGAGCATTCTGCCAGGCTTGCATTTGTGGTGCCTTTACTCTCATCCGCAGGCTGTGGTGTTCAGTCCAAGACCATACAACAATTCCGTATTTCCTCGCATAATCGTTTTATATTTTTAGCACAAAATTCGTGGAAGAAAAGCAGGGTGCTAAATATACTGTAACATCATTTGCTGCACGCTCTTGTGCTTTCACGGCATTGTAGTACTCGGTTCTCCATTTTATATGTTATTTATATTTTACTGATGTGTATATGCCATATGAAATAAATAATTCACACTGTAGCCAGATAGCAACACATACTAACATTACCTATGAAGCAATGCCCATTGAAGAACATTGATAAATTTTCATGTTATGCAGTCCCCACATTTTGTATGTGATAGGCACCAGCTTATACCATCTATAATGTTGTTTTATTGCAGCATAATATTAAGGCTGTTATGGAAAATAAATTTTCTTTAAAGAATGCAAAATTTACTTTTTAGTGGATAAAGTTAGGTGATGCCAACTGAGGAAAGTCTTCAAACAAAAATTAATTGTAATAATAAATTCAATAAATCACTATGCAATTTGATCGTGAACTGAAACAAAACTATAGGTGTATTATCCGGAGTTGAAATCTGACAGTTCGGCAGAGAACTGTTGAAATAAAGGAAGCGTTGCCACGAATGCTGTCGGCCACCGTGTGCGTACTCCCACCCTCCCGCTCTTTTCCTCATGCTCATAACATCATTAGCACCGTCATTACATTTTTTTCTCAGATGGTTTTCAAAAATCTTAAAGCAATACCTACCATTTGGTGCACACTGTAAAATAAAATAGCCTGTCTAATTGAGGAGAGGCCTAAAATATTGTAATGAATAGCAATATTACGAATACTGCCATATCATAAAGCAAAATTGTTAAAAGCCAAACGACTGCACATGATTGTTTCGGTGATATTTAGTTCTTTATATTTCCTGTAGAATAAGTTTCAAGGCACAATAAACACACAAATGTTTTACAAAATATACGCCAATTGTGTAGGCCTTTAGAAGACAGAAGCTAATCTCAGTAGTCTTACCAATTCCAAGAGCAGAGGCAGTAGCCCACGCGACTGAAGGAAATTACTCGTTCGCCTCATATTCTGATATTTTCACCCCCTCTTTCAAAAAATACCGCGTGGCTATATCATTCTTCCATGGCTTCGAATAGGTACACCTCGACCAGGTCTTGACAATTCCCGAACTGGATGTAGCCTTGGCCTACCTCTACGAGAAGTCATCCTTAAAAACATCACCACTCGCAAGCAAAAAGAAAGCTAACCTTAATCTAATTCACTCTAGCCTATGAACACAACCTATGCTTAAACTAACGCTGCTACATACATAAATAACTGTCACTAATGAATTAAAGTATAAATAAGTATAAATCCTACATGAAAAATTAACTAATTAAATCAAAACAATTATAACTCTTTAAAAACAACAGTTATGAAACTCAGCAAGGTGAGAGTGCACTGGAGGCAACGAAACAAGCGACTACTCGGCGACTAGCACGTGGTCAAATAGCATCATTCATATTGGCAGCGCTGTAGGGTTTCCATGACAACAAGCCTTGCGTGCGATCTAGTAGTAACTGTTTTTGCTAGTGGCACCGAACTTTCAGATTCCAACTCTGGAAAATACACTATAAGGAAGCAGGAACTAAATCTGGTGAAAGATTTTAGGATTTTTTACTCTTCTTTCCTTCAAGTTGTATACAATGTTTTGTCTGATCAATGAATTTTTCTTTACAGTCTGGTGCGTTTGTGGTGTTGAAAACGGATTTCCAAAATGGGGGTGACCCACCCATTTGGAAAATAGATGGCAAAGCATTGCTGCAGAAATACATGCCATTTGAACAAGATGGGAAAACTCTGTACAAGAACACATCCACTGTAAGTAGCCTATTCTGGTAGTTCCTTATTGCAGACTGAATCCAGGGTAGAGAGGTGGTCGGTTGTGATGTGATTGGTGAATAGTTTTGTTGTGTGTATCTCGTGAACCTTTTTGTCTGAAATATCAATTTCCTAATGCTATTGCCTCTAAAATTAGTGTTAGACTTGCATTTAAGTGATTGCTAATTTGTGCTGCTTTACTGCTTTCTCCTCCCTAGAGGTTTCCAAAATAAGGTATTGGATTTCATGGCCAAGCATTCAAGCCTCTGCAAATCGTCAGGGTCTTTGTTGTCTTTTCATATAGGGGGACGTAGTGCATAGTTCACTACCCCATGCGGCGGTCCAGTCAGTCGCCATGAACAAGTCAATAAACCCCCATTTTATATTTCTTCTTTGTGTGGAAATTCTCCTCTACATTTTATTAACAATGAAAATTGGAGATTTATGTTTTGTTTAAATGAAATCTATTTGGGAATTCATCATTTTAGTAACACTTCTTTTCTTCCCATTATTGTTAGTGCAACTTTTCAGTCCATCAACAAATTATCCCAATTACTGGAGCAAGCATAACTTGATCAGAATTGAATGGGATAAAAAAAAAGTTATGGACTAGATTTATGGTACAGCATTAAGCACCCAAAAAAGAACTATTTCTTATAATATCGACACAGTACTGCCATACGTTAAGTCAGTTTCTTCAATGCATATAACTACTAAATAAAACTATGCAAACCCATTAATATACAGTGGAACCTCGTTAGTACGCTCTTCAAGGGACCAAAAAATTTGAACATAAAAAGCGGGAAAACATACTAATGAAAAATGTTAATTAAACATCATTAACTTTTTTCAGTGAGAGAAAAGTTAAAAAAAAGTGATAATCGGAAGTACGTACTATCGAATATACAATTTTAAACAACCTACAGAATTATTGTATTACAGAACTAGTTTATACAGCACAGAGAAACGAGAGTAATGAAAACGAGAATAATGTACTACTGTATTCCGGTACCGTACTCTTAATTGAAGTACAGTAGAAAGAGTTGAAATATTTAGTTTTCTATAATTGATTTCGGCTTAAATACATGTTTTTCTTGATATTCTGTGGAAAAGAAGTGCCGTATTCTTGGCGTGGACGTTTGAATATAACCGAAGTGTTTTTTAAATGTTAGATATGCTCGCGCGTGTAAAGAAAGAAAACTACATTCACGCACTTAAGGTGAGGATTATACAAAGGTTTCTCCTACTTTGGAGCGCCACCTCCATTATTTCAATATGACTCAATAAAATTACAACTAGGTTTCACCACTTCTTCGGTAGTGTAATGCGTAATTGCGCGAATCAGATCGTATTGAGTTTCAAGGTCTATAGGGTAAAATTGTGGGATCGTATCCAAACTGATGTTCAGGAACATATAAACGCGTATCGTATTGAAAGAGATTCTGTGCGCTGACGAAAATGCAGTCTTACTAAAGCGATGCGCGGCGAAATATGCATCGTGACCTTGTTTAAAGGTTCTGTGCTCACGGGCTATATAACTCACGCTACGCGACAGTCGACGAGGCGGCCAGTCGCCAAATGAACGCTGCCGCATTTACGGAGGACGAGACACTAGTGGTCGGCCGGCATACGCACGCCAATCTGTGGTGTATTTTGAAACAAAGAACGTGTTAGAGGTAGCATGTGCTACTGGCGTGAGCGAGACACGTCGGCTATCTTCCCTGTTGCGTCGCGAAATTTGTGAATTTTTCAAGTGTTAAATATGATGGGAGAAAATCATATAGGGCTTGTGTTACGAATTTAAATGTAATTTGGAACATTTATCTATTCGCGAAATTTTGACATTTCGGCTCCATATACGAATTTTTAGGTTTACTCACGAAATTTATCGCAACTAGAGAAATACCGTATTTCCTCGCATAATCGTCGCACCCCAATTTTCAAACACTAAAATAGGTTTATAAAATGTCATCGCATAATTGTCGCATAGCGTATTCGTATTTGTGCGCCAGTCAGTTGCACATGCTGGCGTGACTTTGTCAGAAGAAAAATTTCGTCTTTATGCTTGCGGGCTATGAACTGTGATGCCAGCGCCCTTTCCGCGAGCTTATAGGCCTAACTAATGTGGCGTGATCTTGTCAGGAGAAAGGAATCTAGTCTTTATGCTTGCGGGCTATGAACCTCGACGCGAACGGAAAGCGCACATTCCGAGAGCATATAGGCCTAATCTGACGTGATCTTGTCAGCAGAAAGTAATCTAGTCTTTATGCCTGCGGGCTATGAACCGCGACGCGAACGGAAAGCGCACATTCCACGAGCTTATAGGCCTAATCTAGCGTGATCTTGTCAGCAGAAAGTAATCTAGTCTTTATGCCTGCGGGCTATGAACCGCGACGCGAACGGAAAGCGCACATTCCACGAGCTTATAGGCCTAATCTAGCGTGATCTAGTCAGCAGAAAGTAATCTCGTCTTTATGCCTTGGGGCTATGAACTGTGACACGAACGGACAGTGCACATTCCACGAGCTTATAGGCCTAATCTGGCGTGATCTCGTTAGGAGAAAGTATTCTCGTATATATGCCTGTGGGCTATGAACCGCAACGCGAACGGACAGCGCACATTCCACGAGCTTATAGGCCTAATCTGGCGTGATCTTGTCAGCAGAAAGTAATCTCGTCTTTATGCCTGTGGGCTATGAACTGTGACATGAGCAGCCAGCGCACATTCCGCGAGTTTATAGGCCTAATCTGGCGTGATCTTGTCAGCAGAAAGTAATCTCTTGTTTATGCCTGCGGGCTATGAACTGTGATGCGAGCGGCCAGTTTCGACACTTAGCATATTCCGCGAGCTTATAGGCCTAATCTGGCGTGATCTTGTCATCAGCCCCCCAGGGGCTCACATCTAGTGGGTTGTGGGTTGGCGACCACGGGGCCCCAGCTGAGTCCGGCATTGCTTCCACTTACTTGTGCCGGCTCCTCTCTTTCTTCTTTCCTGTCGACCTCCCTTGGTCAACTCTTGTTCTCTTCCGACCCCGACGGTATTAGGGTATCCGAGGCCTAGGGAGTCTCTTCCTTTCCCGCCTTCATTGGCCCTTGTCTCATCTTTTCTGATTCCCTCCTTCTGCGAGGGGTCAGCCTTCTTTTTCTTTTCCTTTTACCTCCTGCCTTGTGCTCAAGGCCCTTAAGGAGGCAGGGTGTATGTAGCCCCACCACTTCTGGTGCACCGTCGATAATGCTACACCCTCAGGGGCTCACGGCTGGTGAGTTCGGGCGTTGGCGACCCCGAGGGATTCCTGAGCTGGGTCCGTTTTCCCCTTTTTGTCCCTTCCCTTTGGGGCGGACCTTCTCCTCTCTCCCCTCTCCTCTCCTCTTTTCCTTCTATTTCCTTTTCTCTTTATGATTCCCGCACTGTTTTTGTTACTCGAATCACCGTGTATCTAAATTCCCTTTTACCATTTTTTTTAAGGCATTTTTGATCTATGTTGCATTTTGTAAGTCTCTTCGATCTAAATTACATCTCGCGATTGTTTTCAACCTCAATTGCATTTTGTAAAGATTGACAATCTAAATTGCTTTTTAGTAAGTCTTTCAATGCAGGCGTCAGGGCATTTTAGTGAGTATTTTGAATTTCAATTGCATTTTGTAAGTATTTTCAACCAAAACCGCATTTCGCACGAATTTTGAATCTAAATTGCATTTTGTTTGGTGGGCATTTTGCACATATTTTGATTCTCAATTGCATTTTGTGGGTATTTTGAATCTAAATTACATTTGTCAAGTATTTTCAATCTAAATTGCTTTTTGTAAGTATTGTCAATCCACATGAGTCGTTTGAATCTACCGTACATTTTGTAAGCATTTTCAATTTCAATTGCATTTTGTAAGTCTTTTGAATTTCAATTGCACTTTGTGAATAATTTGGATTGGAACTGGGATATTTCAATCTGAATTGCATTGTGTATTTTCAATTTCAGTTGCATTTTGTAAGTATTTTGAACCTCAATTGCATTTTGTACGTAATTTCGATCTCATTTGCATTTTGTAAGTATTTTGAATTTCAGTTGCATTTTGTAAGTATTTCGACGCTACTTTGCATTTTGTACGTATTTTGAATCTCGCCTACGTTTTGTGGGTCTTTTTCAATCTATTCTTTTTGTGCAACTTTTCGTTCTAAATTCCCTTTTGTAGGACCATATTGTGAGTTGTTTCCATGTGAGTTCCTTTTTGTACGTATTTTCAGTCTTAGATAATTTTGTTCTGGTTTCCATTTCATTATCATTTTCGCTATCACCCAGATCATTAGGGGCCGATAACCTCGATGTTAGGCCCCTTAAAACAACAATTATCATCATCATCATCATCTTGTCATCAGAATGTAATCTCTTCTTTATGTCTGCGGGCTATGACACGCGACGCGAACGGACAGCGCGCATTCCACGAGCTTATAGGCCTTATCTGGTGTGATCTTGTTGCTCGGACTGGAGACAAATTCCAAACCAATTGCTGCAGAAGTGTGTCCCAAACTTCAGAATTTGAAGAAGCATTTACAAGTGGTTGCTGCAGGAATGTTCAGCAACAAAGTCCAGGAAGAGCTATGCCCTGAAAGGTAATCTTAGGGGCAGAGCGATGGAGGAAATAAAGATGTCAGGCCATATGCATACAAAGTTGGACAACCTGATGTTGGGGGACCCAGCCCGTACATTTTTGGAGCCAGTGTCAGCTCTTCTATGGGCAGAATATCTTGTCGCAGTCTACAGCAAGAGACAAACTGAAGGCCCTATTCTGCAAAATACAGTCACTGAAGGGTATTCCCGTTGATGAAGTGCTCGCATATAGGGATCTTCAGGATATTCTGAAGAAGAATGCAGAAATAGTGGTGGAAGATGCCCTTCAGATTCTTTTCAAACTTTTCTTTCGGGTTGACAGATTTCAGAACTAATCTAACAATGACAAATTTGGATTTGCTGTCACCCTACATTATGAATGTAAAGCATGAAAGGAAGCATGGAGGTAAAGTTTGTAAATATCTTTTTTGTCTTTAATGTTTGCGATTTCAGTCTTTTGTACCGATAATTTTAAAGTTAAAATATAAATATTTTGAAAGTACTGACTGCCTTTCTATTTCCCTAAGATCCATATTATCTAAGAATTTGTCTTTTCTACCCTAGAATTTTTGTTTCCTACTCAAGTATTTTAATTACCTACCCAAGAATTTTCCCTCGTTACTCAATAATTTTTTATCTTTTTACTCAAGAATTCAGCACCATTTCATTCAAGAGTGTCCCTAGTCATAGCTTTCAAGCCACTTCCACACAGTCAAAACACACTAATCGTCTACACTGTCAATAACTATCAGAGAATAGGAAGCAATATCGCATAGTGTTTTCAAGATGCCGAATTTTATTATAAAATCCGGTTCCCTAACAAATAGTACAACGGATATTTGATCGTCGTAAGCGGGAATAAAAAACGTATTAAGGGGATATATCAACATGTAATTATTAGGAATGGGCCTGGGAGTTGAGAAAATCATAGTGTTAAACCGGAAAACTTGGAACGTTGAACGTGCTAACGAGATTCCACTGTACATACATTCTGCAAGAACATCCAAAAATGCTATATAATTAACATACTCCTATTTGAAATGATCATCATTTGTGACAACACCACGGCAAAGACGTTGGTCACTCGTCCTTAGCTGTACAAATGGTGTCCAGTGGAATTTTTCAGCTGAGATCTCAATATTAGTGCCTTTTTTGACATGCTATCACCTCTAGCATCTGCCACAGAGAATAATCCAATGGACTTCCACTAGGCCAGTCAGCAGTGGTAGACAACTTCAGAAGTCTTTACTCCACCTTTGCAGAAATGCAGTTTCAATGCTCCCCGCTGGGAAAACGCCCACCATACCAAAGGCAGGTCATGTCCACACTGCATGCATGGAACTTTCTCCTTGCAGGAACAGCATTCACATTTATGCGTACACCTATGGTCCAATCTGATGCAATCAACAGTTGCACCAGTTTATTTAAACTATTTTATTGTCCAAACCCCGAATTGTTCATCGATACTGATAGGTTTCAGCGCAGAAACAATTTACTTACCTCGTTTCAAGCTGCTGCAAAATAATTAAAATACAGTGATACGATTCTCATACACTCCCACTCCATCTTTCACTGCAAGCCGGTTACTGGCGGAGTCTTGAAGGTGACATATTGGACGAAGAAATACAGCGTCACACTTTTTCATTCACCTTTTTTTTTTTAGACGTTTCGGCCATCAATGGACCACGTTGTTCTTCACTCATGTTGTTGCTTGAGTCTTCAGTCTTTTGACTGGTTTGATGCAGCCCTCCATGCCTCCCTGTCCTGAGCCAATCGTTTCATCTCTACATAGCTACCACACCCTACATCCGAGGCTATCTGTTGAACATATTCTAACCTTGGTCTACCCCTACAGTTCTTGTCCTCGACCCTTCCTTCCATAACTAAGCTTGCTAATCCTGGGTGTCTTAGTATGTGTCCTACCAACCTATCTCTTCTCTTCATTAGCAGTCGCCAGAAACATCTCTCCTCTCCCACTCGCCTTAATACCTCTTCGTTTGTAACCCTATCTACTCATCTGATCTTCATCATTCTCCTGTAACACCACATTTCAAATGCTTCAATTCTCCTCTTTTCTGCTGCACCAATAGTCCAAGTTTCACTTCCATAGAGCGCTACGCTCCAGACAAAGGCTTTCAAAAATGACTTCCTAATACCTAAATCTATATTAGATGTCAACAGATTCCTTTTTTGTAGAAAGGCTTTCCTTGCCTGAGCCAACCTACTTTTTATATCCTTATTACTTAGCTCGCTTCACGCTGCTGTATTCACTCATGATATCTGTAATGCTTGTTTTCTTGTCTGCCAGTAGTTCTTCATTCTTGACGAATATTCTGCTCTTTCTTCCGTCCACTTGCAGTGAGGGCGAGGCATCACAGATGTTAAAGGGTGTAGATTACTGGTTGATTTAACCGCCTTTCTGAACAGGGTCCTATCCCAAACGAGAGCTTGATTGATTCGAGCTTCTGTTAGGTCCTTTTTAACTTGCATCGACCATTTACAATAGGAATTTTATTTAGATATTGATGAGTTGATTCGATATGAAAGTCGATGATGCTCCATCCGCTCCAAATGTCCAAAGAAAGACATAATCCTTTTTCTCATCACACTCGCCAAATCTTCTATATGTTCAAATAATTACCATATTGGTTTTACCCTCAGAACTTGTGGCCGTGCTGTGTATATGTTGCAAGACTGAGAAATGAATCCCTTCGACAGTCTCCCTCCACCAACTAATCTACAAAGGTGTAACTACTATTGCTGTGATATACTTGCAATAAGCCCTGTAATTCTTTTCAAGTTATTTTTGGCATGTCGCATTGTTTACAATTTCTCGGTTAATACTCTCCATTGGCACTGGCTAGAGTAAAATGTGTTTTTTGTTTTCTTTGTTTTTGTTTTTTGTACCAGCGTTTCATTCATGGCTGTGAATATATTGAAGCTGCAGAGTTATGACTCGTGCCTACGATGCCTGTGGATGCTGTAAAAGTTCTACTTATAGGTCAGCACTGCCTCAGAGGAAAGGTGTGGCCAACTACCTCACCTTGGGTTCACTGTTTGGCATTTATGTTGCAGTACTCGGGCTGGTCCATCAACAATAAGGAACTGTACTACCCAGCTCCAATTGTGTTCAAGATGCAAAATAGAAAAGAAACCATTGTCGAGTTCCTGAAAGATTCCATTAAAGAGTGAGTATTTGTAGCAACAGAACCGTCAAGTACAGTAGGACCTCGATGCATCGTTTTTCAAGGGGGAGGGGGAAAATGACGATAAATGCGGTAAAACGATAATAGCGGGTAACATAAAAAATGTTAGTTAAAAATTGTTTTTTCCTGGTCCCTGCGAAATCCCTATATTTTCCATGTTAATTTATTTCTGATATATGTTTTTCACGCTTATACGATCATATATTAAGTCCCTTGCAATATAAAGCGTCATTTATACGTTGCGTGTTCTGAGAAAGTATGTATGGTTGAATACAAACTTTTGGTACAGCCTGTACTTCCGCTCCGAAGGATGCACCGCGTGCTATTATTTGTTATGATGGCCTTGAGCGACACCGGTGGTCACGGCGACACTCTCTTGTCAGTGTAGAAACAAGGAAGAACAGCTTGCGTAATAAGCGAGCGCTATTTGTGTTAGCCAAAGTGTTGTTGACCTCTCAAAATAACAGGAAGCAGCCAAAGAACACAGACAGCATCTGAAGCTTGCGTTAAGATGAGCGAAAGAAAGCGGAAGTGTTTTACAATCACCGATATATTAAACATTTTATTATTTCCGCTTTTATAATTTTTATTCGTGTTTTTTTAGGACTTCTCGTCAACCCATTAAAAGTACGCGATTTATTCTGTGTTATAATAATCTTACGTCTTCAGACAAATGAAAATCCATAAATTAATTTAGGCCTACACTATGGTATTTTATTGATGACGAAGAGCCCCAGCATAATACAGTGGATTTTAATGATACTGTCAATGCTCTAAGGACTATCAAACATTTTGTGACGTGCCTCAACGTTTCTGAGGAAATAATGGCCGAATTATATCGGTTTGAAAATACTGTTCACGCCGTGGCTGCGGCAACAAAAAACAAGTCAAGATAACAGACCACTTCGTAAAGTGACTCAATTTTCTTTGTTTTGTTGTATCTGGGTGCATTTCTCTTGTAGTTGTTTTGTTACATATTGCCGATTATAGTTAAACAATCATAATATTATTTCTTTTTTTTATTTTTCACACTTTTTAACGGGAACCCTCGCTAGCCCGCCCGCGTTGCGAGCCTGTCTCCCGCCGGCACTTTGCCGTAATGCATAGCTCGCGCGGCACTGTCATTGAGTAGCCTGTAGTTCACAGCTGGTGCTGAAAATGTTCGCCATTGACTGCTACGCATCCCTGGCACCTCTTTATGAAATTGTAATTTACGTTCTGAAGTTCCTCAGCACCGATTGACTGCATTTCAGCTGTAATACACTGCAGTCCAGCCTACTTGAACCTTGCTCAAGCCTAGGAACTCCCAATCGTTCGTACCTCGTACATTCTCGCGCAACCGATTGCCGCTATTCTATGCCGCTTCCAATTCAAAATAACGTTTGCATATATTTTCTCATAAACGATCAGTGCGGGAAAATTGTTGCCAAGGACTGGTGATTCTTTGACGATCCTTGCGAAAAAACGATAGTTCGAGGAACGATAGATGCGGGGAAATTTAACATTAGTTTATATGGAAAAATTTCGGGACTAAATAAATTGAACGATACATACGGGAAAACGACAGTTCCGGGAACGATGCATCGAGGTTCTACTGTACATAAGTTCAATATAAGTGAAATAAAAAAAAAACTTTTTACTGCAGTGGCTAAGCCCTTGTCCTAATAATTTTCTCTCCTTTGATCTCTCCCTCTGCCCATCATCGGTTATCCTTGATCTCTATCCTCCATGGCTTGTGTGTTTACCCCGTTTTTTCTTGATCACTGAAACCTGGTTTTAAGTTTTTGAAGGGACCATTTAGAGTGAGTGAACTCCAGAAAATCTTCAAATCACTGGTATTTAAGTTCTGAAATAGTTTTGAAACACAGCATTAACATCTGAACATCACAAAATGCTGGCTAATAAATAACTAGAAGGTAAAGGTTGTGTATGTTGGTCTAATTAGGCCATAAATAATAATAATTTAAGACTACCATTGATAGCTACATTTACCTTAGGTTTCGAATCTTAAAGAATAAGAGTTACCCTTCATAATTGAAATGAACAAAAAGCAACAAACCATCAGCCTCGTGGGCTCGCATAATATAACAAAATTGAAATACCTCCTTGGCAAATAAAATTTACATGGAATTGGTACGGTGCCAGAACACAAATTAAAATAATTCTTAACTAAAATAGAGTACAAAAATCTACTTCTTAAACTAGACCTTAACCTTAAAACTTCGTTGATACGTTATAAAACTATAGGATTACTGTCTGCAGAGAAAACAAACTTGCTGTAAATTCAACAGTCTCTCCCTGGACAGAAATCCATGCAAGAATTATAAGACCCATTATATTAGACAATGACTTAAAGCAACAATACAACCCCCTATCCTTAACATAAGGATATAAATAATAAAACAATTCCTAGATTTCAAGATCAATTTCAAAACAGATCCGTTCATAAAATTGCAGCATGATCATAATAAAACATACCGTATGTCATGGAGCAGTGGTTCCCACCCTTCATACAGGAGGCGCACTGACCACAACCGTGGGTAATCTCGCCCCACCAGCACAAATAATAGCTCGAAGCTTCGCAAATTGTCGAATGCCTAGCACACAACCCCGCGAGACACTCGTACGCAGTCGCAAGAAAGCGCGGCGCTCACTAGAGCTTGAGTCAGCTCGGAAGGCGATGCGCAGAACACACGCTACCATTACGTCTTGCGTCACTTCCATCCCACCAATCAGTCAGTCTGTCTTGAGAATCTGATCTAGTGTGTTGTGAAGTGATTATATCGTAATATTTAAAGAGAAGGTATGGGAAACCATGGTTAAGAAGAGACTGGGAAGAGAAATGGTGCAAGCAATGTACAACAACTGTGTTAACAGGGTACTGACCCCAGTTGGAAAGACAGATTGGTTTAGGAACAAGACTGGACTAAGACAGGGGAGTGTACTGTCACCTCTTTTATTCATAATGGTAATGGATGAAATTGTAAAGGAAACAAAGGAAGCATATGGACATAAAGAAATGAAGTTACTATTATTTGCAGACGATATTGTGGTCTGGGGAAGGAACACCGAAGAAGTGCAAAAACAACTAGATGCACTGAATGAAAATATTCAGAAGTATGGCCTGAAAATCAGTATAGAGAAAAGCAAGACCATGGTGATGACAAGAGGGGAAAGGGCACTGTGAAAATTGGAAGTCAGAGTTTGGAAATTGTGGACACGTTCAAATACCTAGGAAGTGAATTGATGCAAACTGGTAGGTTGGACATGGAGATTGGCAGGAGGGTACAGCAGAGCAATGCATTCTATCAAAGTGTAAGAAAACTTGTTTGGGATAAGGAAGTACGGAGGTAATGTATAAAATGTACTATGTACCCATATTAACTTATGCAGCTGAGACTTGGACCCTGACGAGCAGGCAAGAGAATAGAATCCAAGCCAGTGAAATGAAATTCCTAAGAAGTATGATAGGTAAGACAAGGAAAGACGAGTGAGGAATGAAGATGTTAGGAAGGTAGTTGGGATGGGAAAACTAAATGAGAGAATTGAGAAGAATAAACTAAGGTGATTTGGACATGTAAAGAGGATGGAGGAAAATAGAATACCAAGACAGATGCTGGAGGGGAAGAGCAAGGGGAAGTCCTAGAACAAGGTGGATCGATTCAGTGGAGAACAGCGTGAGAAAAAGAAGTCTGGACTGGGACAAGATCGTGGAAGAAGAATTGTATAAGGGAAGTGGAGAAGTGCCATAAATACCCCGACCCAGCAGGAGCTGGATAAGGGGAAATGATGATTTAAAGATCCAGTGGAAGCGGTTGTGTACATTTTGAGTGCTAAGGAAGCAGAGGGAAGTAAACGAGAGGTTGTGCATAGGCAAGCCCGAGAAATAGTTAACTAAGTGCACGAATACTTTAAAAGTGTAAAGCAGGGTGAAAGACACGGGCTCGATGAGGTAAGCGGCAGTGTTGCCACACCGCGGGAATTCGCAGCAGCTTGCGGTGTGGAGACGTGGACCTGTTGCAACAGTGGACATGTATCTGTCTCTCTATGAGCAGTTCCCAGAGAGCCGGCTGACCAGTGTTCTAGTGTGCGTGAATTACCAATCAATACAGCATGAGGGGAATGTAAAATACAACCCAGTAATTTTACTTAAATTTTATTTGGACCTATCTAAATTCACGACACTCAGTGCAGACCACTTGGGCTAAAAGAATTATCAAAACGGCTATGCACCAAGAGAGCATGAGATCCCAACCAAACTATAGTTACTTTCCCCTAATCCCCAATTTACGACAACCATCCATTTCAAAACCAAACAAATTAAGGACATTTAATGCCTTCGTACATGTTGTCACAATAGTATGCAATCCAAGTACTGTGCATAACTACTCTCTTATAACCAAACACATGGAGCCCACTTCAAAATGGAGAATACGCAACCCAGTACACCTTGTCAGCAATAAGAAAAACCTGGACTTCCACTGACGAGGATGAAAATGCTAAACAAGGGAATTCGAACGAATCCAATAGCTAAAATTCCTCTACGAACCTAAATTACTGATCCCAAGTATCAAAATGATATTGGGACCTCCGTGCATCTTAAGGCTTCACCAATTGGATTACAATCCCTTTTACGACATTTAAATTATAATTTCTCCCTTTTATAGAATGTTCAGTCAATAAAATGTCAAATGAGTCCAAGCAAGATATTGCTCTCATTGTTTTTCTTCAGATATCTGGGGGAATCGGAGATAGCCAAGGGCTTCCTCAACGTAGCACAGGTCCGTGCAATCCCTAAGAAGCAGCTATGTGTTGCACACCACTCATAGTAACCACGGGTGGTTAATTTGAATTTGAATGCTTCCAACACCAGATGTGTTTCTTTAGGGATGGCAACTTTAATTTTAAGAGGCATATTTATGTTAAAACAGAGAGATGGCAACTCGTTAGCATTATAACAAAATGTTGAAACCATCCATGTGCATCTTACCTAGTTTCCAATTTCTTGGTGCGTTTAAATTATGCTGATGGAGTCAAGGACAATGGGTCTCTGAAATTATCGATTCACAGATTTGAAAGACCCATAATGATATTGTAACTGCTTTTAAACACACAGATCCCAGGACAGGAATTACCCTGTTTCAGTCCAGGTTCTTAATTTTACCCAAGAATCCGTTCCACACCACTTCTTCGAATACAATGGAACCTCGTTAGTACGTTTTTCAAGGGATTGAAAAATTTGGATGTAAGAAGCGGCGAAAATGTACTAATGAAAAATGATAATTAAACTTCATAACTTGTTTCACTGGTAGATGTGACAGCTATGCCAAGAGGAGATTTTGAAGGAGACCATAAAGTGGTGATAGCCAAATTAAGGCTTGGGAAAATCACAAAGCTTGCAGAGAAAAGGGAAAGAAAAATAAAGGTGTGGAAGCTAAAAGAGAGAGAGGCAATGGAAAAGTTCCAAGAAGACTTGAAAAAGGAAATTCCCAAAGACGAAGCAAAAAGTGTCGAACAGGAATGGGCATGTTTTAGAAATTGTTTTGCGAAATGTGCAGTAAACACTTGTGGAAGACTATCAGGGAAGAAAAAGGAAAGGGAGACTCCTTGGTGGAACAGGGTAAAGGAAGCTGTTAAAGAAAAACAAATGGCATGGAGGAAGTGGATAGGCAGTAAGAATGCAGAGAAATGGCAAAAATATAGCGAAGCAAAGAAGGCATGCCAAAAAATTGTACAAGAAGAAAAAAGGAAAAGTTGGGAAGGTTTCACGGAAACTTTGAAGGAGGATATCCAAGGAAGTAAAAAGGTTTTATATGGATTGGTGAAAAACAGTGTAAAAGGTAGGGAAAACACAAAATTTGTAAAAACTGAAGCAGGACAGATATTGTATCAAAGAGATATGTTAAAAAGATGGGAAGAATACTTTTCAAAGCTACTAAATGTTAAATACATTGAACTGGAAGATGAAAAAGAGCAAGAAGAAACAATGGAAGAAGAACAAGAAAAAGAGATCACTATGCTAGAAATAGAGGAAGCCATACAGAAGATGTAGAGCGGTAAAGCAGCAGGAGAGGATGAGGTGTCCGCGGAAATGATAAAAGCAGCGGGACCAATAGGTGTACAGTGGTTGTATAGACTATTTAGAATAATTAGGAAGAAGAAAGAGATTCCAGAAGAATGGGGAAAGGGATTAATTATCCCGATTTTTAAGAAAGGTGACGAAAAAGGAATGCAATAACTACAGAGGGATCACTCTTATCGCTCATGTAGCTAAGATCTTGGAGAGAGTTTTGGAAGGCAGACTGAGGAGGAAGATAGGAGAGATGGAAGAACAGTATGGTTTTAGGAAAGACAGATCAACATTTGACCTAATCTTTGCATTAAGGCAAATGATGGAGAAAAGACATGATGATGACATTTATTGATATTGAGAAAGCGTGCGACAGTGTGCCTCGACAGGTGGTTTGGAATGTATTAGGGAAAAGGAGAGTTAACGGAGCTGATGTCCAAATGTTAAAAGCTATGTAATAATATTGTGTGAGTAGCGTGAAGACCAGTATAGGAGAAACAGAATGGTTTAAAGTGGAAACAGGTCTCCGACGGGGAAGTGTATTGTCCCCCTTACTATTCATCATAGTCATGGATGAAATTCACAAGAATGTTAAACAGAGATTGGGACAAGAGGCAACAAAGGCCATGCTGTTTGCAGATGATATAGTGATATGGGGCGAGGATGAAAAGGAAGTACAAAAACAACTAGATGTATGGAATCAAGAAATAGAGAAATTTGGGATGAAAGTAAGCACAGAGAAGAGCAAGACAATGGTAATGTCAAGAGGAAGGAAGAGGAAAGATAGAATTGAATGGGAAAATTCTAGAAGTGGTTAAAAGTTTCAAGTACTTGGGAAGTGTGATCACAGAAGATGGAAGAATAACTGAGGAAATTGGAAAGAGAATACAACAAGCGAACAGTTTTTACCAGAGCATAAGGGGTATTCTGTGGAACCGAGATGTCCCAAAGAAATGTAAAAATGTATTATATTTAACCTACTGTACTACAGACCCATACTAACCTATGCAGCTGGAGCATGGACTACTACAAAAAGAGAGGAGAGTAGAATACAAGCCGCGGAGATGAAATTCCTAAGAGGTATAGAGGGCAAGACCAGAAGAGAGTTAGAAATGAAGAGATTAGAAAAAGGACAGGAATCTTGAAGCTGCAGGACAGGATAGAAACAACAAAGTTAAAGTGGTATGGACATATGATGAGAATGGGAGAGGAGAGAGTACCAAAGAAAACTTTCTGTGAAAAGATGACAGGGAAGAGACCACGAGGAAGGCCCCGAAAGAGATGGGCAGATACAGTGTGGGAGGGTGTAGAGAAGAGAGGAGGAAAACCTGAAGAAGTACTTAAAACAGGAGAGGAGTGGTGGAGAGACAGGAAACGTTGGAGGTCCTTAATTCACAACCCGGCCCAGGAAGCTGGAAACTGGAAATGGAGATGATGATGAACTTGTTTCAGTGAGGGAAAAGTAAAAAACGTGATAATCGGAAGTACGTACTATAGAATATACAATTTTAAGCAACCTACAGAATTATTGTATTCCAGAACTAGTTTATACAGCACAGAGAAACTAGAGCAATGAAAACAAGAGAATAATGTACTACCCTATACCGGTACTGTACTTATAATTCTAGTACGGGTTGAAATATTTAGTTTTCTATCATTGATTTCGGCTTAAATACATGTTTTTCTTGATATTCTGTTGAAAAGAAGTGCCGTATTCTTTGGCGTGAACGATTGGATATAACCGAAGTTTTGTTTTAAATGCTACGTATGCTCGCGTGTGTACAGGGGAAAAAATTTCCATGCGCTTAAGGCGAGGATTATACAAAGGTTCTCCTACTTTGGAGCGCCACCTCCCATTATTTCAATACGACGCAACAAAATTATCACTAGGTTTCACCACTTCTTCGGTAGTGTAATGCGTATTTGCGTGAATCCGATCGTATTCAGTTTCAAGGTCTATACCAAGGAGGATGTATGGCTAGAGCTGCATCTTAATGCAAAATTTTAACAACCTATTGCTCGGCGCAAGAAGGTCCAACTGACAATATGAGATGGCGCGACGATGCACTTTCGACCGCGATCCGTCCCCGACCTGGCCTACAGGCCCCTCTCCCGGCCCGTGCCTATTCGACCCTTTCCACTATTCTATCCCCCCACCTCTACTTTATATTCCGTCCTTTCTTTCTTTCCCCTGCCTTATAATGGTCATATTTTAGTAATTGGTCTAATAATATGCAATTTCTTCCCCCTGTGTTATCAGGTAGAGAAGAAAACATAGGCTCTATCAGAATAGTTGTGGATGTTTCAAGGTTATCAGCCCATGTTTCCACAAAGCACATAGCATGACAAAGGCCTACCCCACAACAGATATGTACAAATAGAAAGAGTAGGCTACTATACTACAATATTAAAAATGAATTGTAAGACAAAATTATAGCTGCACTTATCACACACCAGTATTATTTGTCAGTGCGGTACTTCCTATCAATCGAATTAAGAAATATCTCGTTTCAATTACGGGAAGCGTTGGAACAACCAGCTCTTCTTTCCAATTATTTCGATAGCATCTGATATCGTTTTCGAGCGCAGTGTATAGACGAAAATCGATGTGTGATTCAATATACTGTATTTGCTCGCGCATATCTCGCACCTTTTTCCCTGAAATTTCAACTAAAAAATGGGGTGTGAGATATACTCGAGCCGAAAATACGAGTGAAATTTGTCGGTGCGAGATATACGCGCGGAATTTCCGTATTCCCGAAAAAACACAGAATTTTCATTATTGAAACAAGGCAACTGGTATACGGTGCTTGCCCTATTCATTATCACTGCCTTCACTGCTACCAATCTCCGAGGTACTCTCGCGTGCATCATTCTGGTCATCCCACACGGCTTCATCCTGACTTCCGTCCAATGCATTTGCGATGCCTGTCTTCAAGAAGCTCTTCACAACAATGTCCGGCGACACCATAACCCACGCCCGTATAACCCAATCACACACGAGTTCAACTGACGGCCTCTTTATTTTGCAAGACGTTTCTTCGTGTCTTCCACCAACTGTCCGCGGAAACTGTCCCACACTAGCATTGCCGGGCGTCGAAGCAATGCACCTGGCCGTGCTCCCCACACTGTACGGACCCAGTCCTGGATAAGAGCTGTATCCATCCATCCTTTCTCTTGCGCACGAACATGAATGCCTTTTGGGAAACTTCGCTTTAGGCATTGTTTTTTCTTTTAAAAATAACATGGTGGCAATATAAGACGGCCTAGTTATCAACTGCCTCTTACAGATTTTTTTTCAAAAAAATACTGGCTAACTCATAACTTGTACAATATATGCCCTCAAGGTCGTGCTTTCATTTTTATAACGTCTCGTGTTATCAGAAATCCCTCTGCCCGCTTTTCCAAGGCATACTCTATAATTTCTTTGTTCAAGAATGGGAGACGTTATTAAATTAAGATACGTTGATCACTCGATTACTGCTTGTAAAACTGACTTGTTGTTCTTGTAAAGATTGTTTTAAAACATATTTCCTTATGCTTTCGAACATATAATTTATCCGCTTAAAATGACATGTATGCATAAATCCTAACCTCAAAATGTACGCTATTCGTATATGCATGGTAATTAAACATAACAAACCATATTTTAATCTTCATTAACGCATTGATTTGTTGTGAGTTACAAGATGCCAACACCACATACTACTTTGCGAATAATAATAATAAAATAAAAACTTTTTTTATACCCTGAATATAAGACGACCCCAAATTTTTATAACACAAAAAGTGGGAAAAAACTCTTCTTACATTCGGGTATATACGGTATACAGTGCACTCTCGTTAATTCGTGGTAATTAATGCACGAACTTCCGCGAATTATCGAAAACCGCAAATTATCCGCAGTTATTTTTGTCAAGCCTAGGAAAAACAAAACTATTGGTTAAAATATTGAAATAGGCTTGAACACGCGAAATAATAATTTTAACTCCTGATTGTAGTGTCTTATACGACATGCTAGGCTACTGGTAGGCCTAGGCTTGAACACGCGAAATAATAATTTTAACTCCTGATTGTGGTGTCTTATACGACATGCTAGGCTACTGGTAGGCCTATGTGGATTATGCCTACATTAATATATTTAAAAAAGCCATCATTACTTTTTGTTTCTTAGATAGTTTATTCTATTTTTCGATTGCACATTTCGGAAGAAAATATTATATGAAAACGAAGATTCATCTCGTTTTTCTATATAAAAGATAAGTGTGACTAGAGGCACTACTTGACTGTGGGGGAAACTTTGGGTTTTCCGTTGCATCATTCCCGCACTCTAAATCTACTGGATTTCCGTTTTCCTCACCAACAGTCAAATTCCATGCTATTTCTTCTTTGCTTTTCTGTAGTAAATCATAACCGTCTTTATAGACGTCTAACTTGCCCGTTCGAAATATCGTCGTTACAAAAGTCGGCAAGCGCTTGCTTTTCTACGAGCGGAGTAGCGGTACTTTCCTCCCGACTAATTGACTGCATGAAGAGCATCGAACAAACACGCTCTCAATGTCGTGCGCCATTACGCAATAATCACCGTTTACAATACGCTGTCCGCGCATCCACCCTTCACAACTCACAGATAGCGACCTTGGAGCGTGGCTGTTGGGAAAGGGAGGGTAGGTTCCGAGTGAAAGTGCATTCCTCTTGTATTGTTTGGGCTTCAAAGACCAAGGAAATCTGTGCTATACCACTCGCGGCAACATGCGCGTAAGTTTCGAAGATTGCGCAATTAGGCCTACTGTTGCATCGCAGAGAAACGCAGTTCAGTCTTCCCTAGTCTCAATGATTTCGTCTTTACGCATTGCGTCGCATCAAAAGAGAGATTGCTTAACTTAGCGTGACGATTAGTTGCTGTGAGGATTCCCAATTTAAAAAATACTCTTAAGAGACCCACGAATTATCCGCACGCGAATTATCGGGAGTGCACTGTATTCAAATATTAATTAAATATACAACATTAACAAGAATACTCGCCAATTATCCGATTTTGCTGCCATCTATAAGTACAACTAGACTACATCATCGTACGCGATGACTGCTAGCGGTTTTAACGTTGTCAGCAGGTACTACTACAACGCAAGCTAGCGTTGGTACCAAAACCCCCTATAAAGTTTCACCCACCCGGTCTATACGGTAAAATTGTGGGATCGGATCATATCCAAACTGGTGTTCAGGAACATATAAACGCATATCGTACTGAAAGCGATTCTGCGCGCTGATGAAAATGCGATCGTACTAAAGCGATGCGCGGCAAAATATGCAACGTGACCTTGTTTAAAGGTTCTGTGCTCACGGGCTATATAACTCACGCTACGCGGCAGATGACGGAGCAGTCGGTCGTCAAATGCACGCTGCCGCATTTATGGACGACGAGACATTAGTGGTCGGACGGCATACGCACGTCAATCTGTGGTGTATTTCGAAACAAAGAACATGTTATAGGTAGCATGCTCTACTGGCGCGAGCGAGACACATCGGCTATCTTCCGTGTTGCGTCGTAGCTCTCAAGCCACTTCTACACAGTCAGCTATTTTCTGTATTGCGTCATACCTCAAGCCACTTCCACACCGTCAAAACACACTAATCGTCTGCACTGTCAAGAACTATCAGAGACTAGGAAGCAATATCGCATCATGTTTTCAAGATGCCGATTTTTATAATGTAATAATAAAACTCTGTTCCCTAACAAATAGTACAACAAAAATTTGATTGTCGTAAGCGGGGAATAGAAAACGTATTGAGGGGATATATCAACATGTAATTAGTACTACTGGGACTTAAGAAAAATCATCGCGTTAAACGGGAAAACGTCTTAACCGAGAACGTGCTAAAGAGATTCCACTGTATCTGCTTTAAAGTGAAGTGTCCTCATGCATGTATCCTTTTATATTGCTGTAGTTTTGAGTTGAGTAAGACAGGTCTTTTGTTCTATCTGTTCAGTGATAAAGTGACCACCGCTGACTCTGACTTACCCCACAGAGACGACAGTGAATGAGCTGCTGCAGCCTGCTGGAGCCTTCGTGCGCGACAAGAGGACGGGTAATCACCAGTTTACCAGAGTTTTGTAATAACCCTTATTCCTTATCTTGTGAGAGACTTGAAGACATTTCTATCAGTTTCTGGTTACTTAATTAGCTACTTTTAATTTTGTGTCCAGCTCTAACTAGAATTGTAATTTTAAAAAGAGTGGAAATGTGTTGCGGAGACAGGTCACAGAGTGCAGAGTCTGGAGACTCTTTTATATTATCAGTAACCCCTTACACTCTGCTGCATAGATAGTTTCATTTTGTCATTGCCAGTTGCCTCTTGTCGTGAATCTTTGTTTTCCTATTTTGTCAGAAGTGCTGATGTAAGTCTGATTTGCTATTCTGTAGTAAGTTCTGGCCTTGGCAGTTTTTATCCAGAGGCGTCATTTTTTACTCTTTACTGTAATGATATTTTTTGTAAATCTTAATGTTGCAATATTTTGTCTGTGAGCAGATTTATTTTTGTTAAGCTTAGGATTTAGAGGGAGTAAGTATTACCATTAAGACAAATGAGTGTTGAAAATTGTCATAAATAAAAGAAGGAAATCGCTGAATGTTTAAGTGTGCTATTCAGTGTGGAGTACTGCATCCCACATGATTGTGCAGTAAAGAATCCAGCCACTTCATAGCCCTCCTTCCACCTCCTGAATTGCTTACCCAACAGCAGCACACCAGACTTCCAAGTAGAGTTCCATGAATAGACTAGTCTAAAATCTCCATGCTGAGTTCTATGAGGGACAATAGCAATATACTTAACGAGTGGGGTGTACATAATTTTCGAACTAAGCACACATTGCCGTAATTTTGAAACAAGTAATAAGATATATAGTGGGTGAGCGGTTTTGCCATGTATGTTGTCACCAGCTCAGAATACACTCTTTAAATACACTGAATTTGTGCAACTTAGTCAACTGTATTAAAGGGGATTGCAGCACAAAGTATCTGAATGTTCTTGTCCTTTATAACTAGGCAAATTGATTTTGACTTCTTGCTAGACACTGTCGGCTGAGTGGTAGTTCCTTCCTCTGTCCTTAACAAAATGCCTCAATGTGCTGTTCTTGAAATGCAGGAAAGAGAGGAAATTCTCATGGTTGCAGTTCTCTTTTAGGTGATAATGAATGCCCAGGAAGAGCGAAGGCTGCAGTAATTCAAACTGCAATATATTGAAATTTACCTTCAAGCTCCATGTTCTACATGTGGCATGATAGTTTATTCAAAAGTCTGTGCTAGTTTGAAGAAAAATTCAATGTTCATTGCAAAACAGAAACTAAAATACTAGAAGCTTCCGATATTCATCAAAGTTACAACCCGAGAGATGAGTGATCTTCAGGAAAATGCTAGTGAAGACAGAATCGGTGTATTAAAATAGCATGTTTTCTCATTTGATGGGTTTCTTTAGGGAAACAATTATAATTGTTTTGTGCTACACCTGTTGTAAGAGAGTAGTCATACTTCAATGTTGCGTGTCAAAAGGGTCGTAATGTACACTGGTATTCATGTGAAATGGCAATCATTTAGAGAATAAACATACTGAAACATTGTTTGCCTGTCAACTTTACACTACTGATTTTAATTAAAGAAACATACTAAGACATTGTTTGCCTGTCAACTTTACACTACCGATTTTAACTAAAGAAATTAACTCGATTGGCGTTGCTGCGAAGTTAATACAGTCCTTAGTAGTGCTTACCACCTCACGTGATATGTTCTTAAAGGGTGTTATGAGGGTAGCAGCCAGCATGCGGTTTGCTCAAGTTGGTATGATCTGGTAAGGTTTGACACATGGACTGTCGTCACACTGCAGGCCTTCACACTCTAAAACTCCAGCTCGCACAACATGATTTAAAGTAACCTAATCTCAGCTATTGAGCATTCGATATTTGTGTTGTGATGTCCTTGAACTAAGCATGACTGAATGTACCACTGTTCAGCTACTCGTTACCTGATGAAGCTGCTGTTATTTCAAAGTAGTCTGGGCGATGGTCGTTAAGTATGGTAATCACTGAAAAGTAGTTCTTGATGTTGGGTAAGGTGAAAGAATATTTCGTTGTAGGCCATGAGGACCATAGTCTTTAATTCTTACATGAAATAATATTTTCCAGATCTTACACGGAATCTGAAAATCACAACCAATATTACACTGATGGAACTATTTCTTTCGGGTTTGGTATCTTTGTCTCTTTTACTAGCCCTCTTGTAATCGTGTGTGAATAAAATGCCAAAGGTTAATGATAATTTAATATCTCTAAAATATCCAGCATTCCTTGTCCAGACCTATCCTTGGCATGTTGCATTGTATGTGTTCAGTCCTCTGGTCAAATTCCGGTAATGTGATGTGCTATCTGTCGGCCAACCAATAGAATATTTTAATTCTTTCCTGCCATGAATCTCATCTTTCTTTTGAAATTAAGACTCATACTGGCAGAGATGGTTCTTGAAATACATACGGGATGAAAGGCCATGAAAATGCCCTGTTCCTTATTGACAAAGTATATTATAAGATAAAAATCTTACGTCAATGCATGATGTACCGGTTTTAATCTTCTTATTATAATATATATGGGAAGAAGTTCTGTTGGTTGGTGTAATGGACTCTACTTGGAGGTCAAGCTTCTCTCTGGACACGATATAGCCTGTTTCTGTTTCCTTAGTAGCAAATGTTTCATGTATGTTTTATGTAAAGAGATCTTTATTCCTCAATGAAGGAAGCATGGAATGAGTGAAGGAAAGAATAAATAAATGATTTTATAAAGCGATCTTATTGTTTGCATTTTCCTGTCTCCTCTAGGGGATCTCATACCTGCCAACATTTATGGTTTTTTCGATAATGTATGACATTGCAAAATGTTTAATGGATCTGTATTGTTACTATTTTTGCTGAGTGAAGCTTCTGCATGCCGATAATGGGTGGTGTGACCAGCAAATATTCGATATATTGCTCTGATGGTATGTTTTACTGAATAGTCTTCAAAATCATGAATATGGTATGGTGCTCCTAGTTCCTTTATATACTCGTATTTCTTATCTTGAGGTTAAAAGATTTGTTTGAAAGCAGTTTTCACATTGAGTTGAGACAGCTGTGAAGCTAAGGGTTCGAATGGATTACATTGATTTGTATTCCTTTTCGCCTTGTTTTATTGAATTTGACTAGTACAAGTTTCGAAAGTTTCCTCTGCTATGCCCCACGTCAGAGCAAGACCTGAGGAAAATATCCCTCCGCGTATCTTCTCTCCCTGTCCCGACTTGTGTTTCCTGTATGGTGCGCATCTAATCGAGTATTTGAAACTACCTTAACCACAAACGACTTTATTGCGTTCGGACCTTCGATTCCCTTCAATTACGAATTTATCTAAGGTATATTGACTGAAACAAATGTTTTTTTATCGTGTTGGATCACCCAGTCGAAACCCGAGGCTCTGTGATAATTAAAAAAAGGATGCTTGTAGTTTTACGTTATCGTGCGATTATTAAAAACATTAGTGTTAGGCGCGGTATAACAGAAACTAAGATGAAATGGTGTGTCCTTCAACCCTATGAACCAACTAATTGCTTGTGTGTCATCCTTAAGCATCTTATCTTGGGAACGATCGAAAGTAGACGGGGAGAAACAGGCTGCTTCCTTGAAGGGTTACGAAACGTACTCTTGAGAATCAGAAGGCAGAATGATCTACTGTCAGTACAAAGACTTAACTGTAACGTGAAGTGGAGGGTAATTATAAAACTAATTATATCGTGCATAGGAAAATAACTGTCGGGTGTATAGGCGTATTAGTAGGGATAGGAATGTTTCGGTGATTTCAGAGTGAAGAAAGCTCTATTTTAAAGTGGCAAATTCGGTGGTTTCAAGTGGACTTTTCGGTACTTTCAAAATGTTAAATTTTAGGCAGGATTTTTTAAATATGGATGACTTAACATATTTCAGTCATCCTTCAAAGTATACTTCAGTGAAGAGATCCAAATTCTCTTGTGACAAACGGTGACGCATATCACTAAACGTGCTAGTGTAAGCTGAAAAACAAAAGTTCACAGTTAGTGTTTGAAAAGGGTATCAAAATTGTTTTCAACACAAATTCTGAGAACTTTGGAAATACTCACTTTCTTCCAGTGTTCCACACAATGGCAAGTTCCTAATTTTCTTTGCAAGGTCCTCTAGAAGGTGAACAGTCTGATAAGACTGGCCTTCTAATAAAGGGATGAGTTCAGCGAGGTTTGTGCCAAATTCTTTGAACCTCGAGTATTTCGCCATGTGAAACTTGGTTCAGGAAATCAGTTATCAGTCCCTACTACATTCATTCATAAATTGCATAATATCTTTCAAGTACCCTGACAGATACAGTACAGAATGAAACCAAGATCACCTGGTTGACTGGTTCAGGAAACGGTGGCACATTTGGATATGGATACTTGCCATCTACACATTCATGTCTGAAAGGCGCACTATATGACGCCACACGTTGAGTAGTCGCTAGGATGAAGGGGCAGGTGACCTTGCTGTTCTGGCCCTTGAAACCTCAATAACTTGGTAACTTACCAGGATGACCGCCCAGATTTATAAAGATCGCTGTATGCAGAACGTGTGGTCCGCTATCTACCGTTAAGTTTCCGTGTTAGTTGGATGCTCTCCATGCAGTCAAGTCATGAGAGAAAATTACCGCTACTACACTCGCACAAAAACAAGCCTTTGTCGGCTTCTGTGATGACTATATTTCAAATGGGCAAGGTGGTCTCACTACGATGACATTAGGGCAAAGCCTGGATGAATGCCAAGATGCAGAAGAAAGTGACATTCAGTAGTTAGACTTCGATAAATATGATCATGGTTTCCGACATGACTGTCGGTGAGGTAAACTGACATCCAGTGCATGTGAAGTGAAGGAGTGATGCAAGGGAAATCCAGAAAGTTCCCACAGTCAAGCTAGTGTGTCTATAGTCACACTTATCTCTTATATAGAAAATCGAGATGAATTTTCGTTCTCATATATTGTTTTCTTCAGAATTATACAATCTAAAATTAGAAAAAAATAATCTATGAAACAAAGTGATGACGGTCATTTCTCTTAGTTTTTAATATTGGTATAGGCCTAATCACGTAGTGTCTCTTACAATACTAGGTTATAAAGTATTATAATTATATTTTTCTGAGTGTTCTTAAAATAAATTTCAATAGTTTAACCAATAATGATGCCAGGCATTTGCATGGAGTGGGTTTTATAGTGGACAAAAGTTTGCATTCTGCTGTTATCAGTTGTATACCATTCTCCAGTAGAATAATGATGTTAAAGTTACGTGGTAAACCTTTCCACATTAATCTCATTCAAGTTTATGCCCCTACTAGTGACAAAAGCGATGAAGATGTTGAGGAATTCTATGCCCAAATTCAGACCGTCCTCAAAGACGCCAAAGAACATGATGTAACCCTTGTTACGGGAGATATTAATGCAAAGGTTGGGAAAGGTTCTGAAGAACACATTGTGGTCCAGTGGGGTCTCGGACAAAGAAACAACAGAGGGGATCGTTTAGTGCAGTTTTGTAGAGAGGAGAACTTTATAATTGCTAATACTTGGTTTAAGCTTCCTGCCAGGAGACTTTATACGTGGAAAGCACCTGCTGCGAGTCCAGACAACATAATAAGAAATCAAATTGATTTCATTCTAATTAAAAACAGATTTAGAAACAGCGTGATTTTTGCAAAAACCTATCCAGGAGCAGATGTTCCTTCTGACCACAATCCTCGTTAGCAAAATTTGTGTCCGGCTTAACAAGATTCCGATAAAAACAACACAAAAGAAATATGATACTGATGCCCTTCGGGAAATAAATACAAGGTCACAGGTGGCTGCTGCTATTGCCACTGATCTGAAGACGTTGAATTCAAATGACATGCAGCCCTTGGAACTTTGGGACACTTTTAAAACCTCATTGAAGAGGGTTGGAGATCATTTTCTTAAGAACAAGAGACAACATAAAAAAAAGGAAGGCATGGATGATGGATGCAATATTGAATCTAATGAATAAACGAAGAGAAGTCAAAGGAAGAGATAATGAAGAATATTGGTTGATTCATAGATAGATAAAGAATAAGATCAGACAAGCCAAGGAAGCTGGATGTCATCAGATAGGTGCAAAGAAATTTAAGAACTTAATAGTAAATATGATACTTTCCAGGTCCATAAGAAAATCAAAGAAGTTTCAGGTAGACACAGGAAAAGAAACACAGTCAACTTAGTTGATAGTCAAGGTAACACTGTATTTGAAGTTGAAAAATTACAGGTTTGGGAGAACTACCATATATACAAGAGCTTTTTAATGACGATCGTCCTTCCCGACCCGAAATTCCTTCAGTTGGACCCATGATCACCATGGATGAAGTGAAATATGCGATTAGGATAGTAAAAAATGGTAAGGCTCCTGTTTAAGATGAAATCCCAGTGGAATTATTGAAGCTCTTGGATGATGATAGCATTGTGACGCTCACTAATTTATATAACAAGATATACAACACAGGCATATTACCAGAAGACTGGCTCTTCTTGTCTACATTTATTGCTCTTCCGAAGAAACCGTTGGCTAAGTCATGTATTGACTTCAGGACAATCAGTCTTACGAGTCATGTGCTCAAGATATTTCTCAAAGTTATCCATAATCGCATATACAGGAAATGCGAGATGAATATCAGTGACACACAGTTTGGGTTCCGCAACGGTCTAGGAACTCGTGAGGCATTATTTGCGCTTCAAGTTCTTTTCCAGAGATGCCGTGAGGTAAATCAGGATGTATATGCATGTTTTCTGGACTATGCAAAAGCCTTTGACCGTTGTCAGCATGATAAGTTGTATAATGCACTCAAGAACTCAGGAATAGATGAGAAAGACATTCGGATCATCATTAATTTATACTGTGGTCAAAAGGCTAGCATCAGAATTGATGGACATATATCGAGATCAGTGGAAATAACGCGTGGTGTGAGACGAGGATGCATTCTTTCACCGCTTCTTTATAATATCTATGCAGAACAGATTTTCTCTGAGGCACATGATGGCATTCAACAAGGTATTAAGGTCAATGGTAATTATATTATTAATATACGGTACGCAGATGATACTGTTTGCAAATAGTTTCGAAGGACTTAAAGACATTGTTACTATGGTGTACCAAAAGAGTAAACAATATGGCCTTGACCTCAACATTAAGAAAACAAATTATATGATAATATCTCGAAAACCAGCATTGTCACGAGTCCTTTTAGTCGATGGACATCAGATTGAGCGAGTCAAGAGTTTGGTTTATTTAGGACAATATTAATGAGAATTGGGATCCTTCGGTTGAAATAAGATGCCATATAGAGAAAGCTAAATCCATCTTTATGACAATGAAACAACTACTATGCTGTCGAGATCTCAGTATGACGCTTAAGAAAAGAATTGTGAAGTGTTATGTTGTCTCCACCCTTCTTTATGGTGTTGAAGCTTGGACCTTGTCCGTAGCTACAGAAAAGAAAATTCGAGCTTTTGAAATGTGGATATACCGGCGGTTTCTTGAAATCTCGTGGACAGATCATGTGAGTAATGCCGAGGTTCTTCAGCGTGTAAGCAGCCAACCTGAGCTGTTAAACACAAGAAGAGGAAATTGGAATACTTGGGACACATGATGAGGAATCCAAAATACCGTCTGCTCCAAGTTATACTTCAGGGTAAAATTGAAGGTCAGCGTGGACCGGGAAGGAGACATATAACTTGGATGGATAATTTAAGAACGTGGTTTGGGCTGTCTTCCACGGAACTCGTCAGGATTGCACAGGATAAGAAGGTGGTAGCCAACGTCCGTATCGGATAAGGTAGAAGAAGAAGAACCAATAGTTTTCTTTTTGCTAGGCTTAAAAACACTACTGCAGATAATTCACGCCCTTCTAAAATCCACGGAAATTCGTGCATTAATTGCCGCGAATTAGCGGAAGTGCACTATAAAGAAAAAAGCTAAAATTCGCGAGCTCATTTTCACCATTTTTAGGGTTATTATAACACATTATCACCTGTGTATTACCGGGTGAGTTAGCCGTGGTGGTTACGGCATGACTGATGGCAGTCGCTCACATCCGGGAGGCGAGGAGGTTCGAATCCCCCCGCCGGCAATCTTGAAGATGGTCTTCTGTGGTTTCCCATCTTCCTTCCAGGCAAATGCCGGGGTTGGTCCCTAAATATAGGCCACAGCCGCTACCTTCCAACTCCTCGTCCTTACATTCCAACTTCCCTCTTTCCCTCCCCAACGGTACTTGTAGCTCACACATTGGATGTCCGCCTCGAAGCAGCTACAAAACTGGCGAGCCGAACATGTCCTCGGACACTCCCGGCCCTAAAAGCCATACGCTAAAAAAAAAACCTGTGTATTACTTTTTTTTTTAATTCGCGAATTTTTCCTATCCCTGCGTATAGCCATCATCAAAATGTCATCATTGCGTGTAGGCTACTGTATATATTTTCGGTTGAGCTCACAGGCTACTGAGAACTAAACACTCTCCTTTAAATAAGATTAAATGTTAGGATACAACATACAGATATTGTCGCTAATCTTCCTCCATTGCTTCTATTCCACTGAGACCGCCGTCAGATGATTTACTATCACCATTAACGTTAATCACAAATTTGTCTTCAATTTTGTCCACAACAAAGTCCAGATCCTTCTCCCTTGACGGACACCGTTTTCCCACTTCTCCGTTGTAACTTGAGCGATTCTTTCCTGCAGTAGTTTAAAAGTGTTGTTACGAGCAACGTAGCCCTTTACTTGGCTCCATGCTAATTCTATTGGATTCAATTCGCAGTGATATGGTGGTAAGTGAAGCACTGTATGTCCAGCGAGCTGAGCAATGCTGTCGATACGATATCCTTCATACTTATGTTTGATACTTCGAATGACACCCATCAGCTCTACCTTTATCCAACTGACCTCGAAGTGAACACCCTTTTCTTTCAGAAATTTTTGCTTGTCACTTTTCTTTGATGATGTGTGATAACTGGCATTGTTCATAACAATCACACTATTTGGTTCAAGTTTTGGCAATAGTTCCCGAAACCAGGCTTCGAACCTGGGACCGTCCATTTCCTAGTGGTACTCACCCCTCGATTTCTTGGTTCGAAATACAAGTCCCGCACTGTCAACGAAACCTTTTTCATTTCCACAATGAACTACGATAGCACGACCCCCTTTTCCAGTAGGATTTTTGGGGCCAGTACTGACACCACTAATGAAAGCTTGACGTTGACTCTCAACTGTAGTATCTTGCCATACCTTTGATACTGTATGTTCGGCGTTGCACCAGGTTTCATCTAGATAATAAATAGTGCGTCCTTGTTCACGGTACTCTCGTATGGACGTTAGGTACTTGTGACGCCACTGAATTAAATCGCATTCCAGCAAGGCTCAAGCTCTTTTCTGTTGCTTGTAAAGAAACCCTAAGTCCTTCATTAACCTACGAACAGTACTCGCACTGAAACTAGGGAAATCCTCATCACTATTCACTGTACATGTCACTTTCTTCAAAGAATGCACTTTCCTACAAATTCCGAATACTGCGACACACGAACCCTCTGTCCTTGTTACGTCGGTTGACTTCTCGCTGGAGACTTGCATTCGCCATGAACTTTGAATTCAGCGCGTGCCGAGTAAACACTGTATGTTGAAACGCCAGTCAAGTGTGCAGTCTTCTTCACCAACTCTTCTACTGTCCACCCTGGATTGTCATCCCTCAACCTACTATGAAAATCCACAGCCTGCTTCCAGTCTCCGACTGGGTCAGGAATGGGATGAATGAAGCCCCCATCTAGCGGCGAGGATATGAACTGTGCCGGCTGCCGAAGCCTGTCACACTCCTCTGGGGCAATGAGTAAATGAATGACAGATGAAATGAAATGATAGTGGAGAGTGTTGCTGGAATGAAATTTTTGACAGGGAAAACCGGAGTACCCAGAGAAAAACCTGTCTGCCTCCGTTTTGTCCAGCACAGATCTCGCATGGAGTGACCGGGATTTGAACCACGGACCCAGCGGTGAGAGGCCGACATGCTGCCGCCTAAGCCACGGATGCCCCCTCAACCTACTATGTACATTTAAAATAATTTGTTTGCACCTTTTACTCAACTTCTCTCCACTTTTGTTACCTCTGAAGTATTTTTTTGGTGATTCAAGCTTTACAGCTGCAGTTTGAACACGTGTACTTGAAGATGCCATGTTGAACTCGTAACAGTATTGCCAACATTTGAACCTGATTCGCCATGCAATCAAATGACTGGGGTACTCTTATGCCTCTCAAACAAGGTTTATACAGAACGAAATACAATATAATATCAAATTCGTACTGAATTACTCTGCCTATCATTTCAAATACCACTAAAAACTATATTCACACACACATATGAAAAGCAAAGTTGGTGCAGCATCCAATTAAAGAGAAAATGATTAACTTATCCATAGATTTATACCAAGGAATTTCTTAAAAGTAATCTAGCCAGTTCATCGAAACATAGCAACATAAGCTGAAAAATCTTGTACTGCAAAAACAAGCAGAAAGAGTGGGAACTATTTCCCTGCGCGTTAGCCTTTTCACAGACCAGAACATCAAAGGGACCGCTTAGGTTTGGTATAGTTATAGAGCCTCCACCCTTTGTTAATTCTCTTGGCGAGCGAGTGCTACTCTGCAATACCAGCTTCCAGTTTGGTAATGAAAGCTATGGGATCAGTGTATTGCTAGTAAGTGAGCAATATTTTTTCCTTTACTTTTGCTACAGCTTAAATTAAACCTGTTTTCAATAAAAGGCTTGGGGATTTTGTAAAATGGAACAAATGTAAAAACTTCCACAATTTTGTGGTCTGAAAGTGTGGTACTAATTATGAGTAGGGACCCTGATTTATGGTAATATAAAAGGCTTCAATGCGGTGAAATGAATTGTTCAAAGTGGTGAAATAAAATTTCCATAGCAGTGAAATAAGCGATGTGTGTGCTTAATAACCATGTGTAGGGTGCATGGATTTGGTTAAATAATGATCACTATACAAACATTTGGAGCAACAAACAATTTATTCTAGTTCTTCGAAAGAACTTAAACTCAAATGAATTTGCGTTCAATACCTAACCTAAACCCGGTCGTGAAAACCAAGATTAATGGCCGAAGGGGACCCGATGCGCTGACCACTCGTCGCCCCAATATCTGCAGGCAGCTGGGCAGCGGTCTCTTGGTAGGCCTAGGCCATTCATAGGTTGTGGTGTCAAGGGTTATACCGGTATTTACTTCTCCATGACTACCTTAGTCCTTTTCTCACTTACTCGTGAAACTTATGTTGTCCCCAAAATTATTTCCATGTTTTCAGGGCTGCAATCAAATCTGAGAAGGGACTTCGTTATCCTGTATCTTATGAAACTTTTATATTTTTAAGGTTCCTTATTTTCTATGAAGGGACTATTTCAATTAATTTTAAACCAAATATTTAAAAAAAAAACGTATTACCAGTGGTTCATTGGCATTGAGCATTTTAGGGTGAATATGTGTCAATTTATTTCACAGTTTTTTTATTCAATCACAGTGTTCTACTTCATCTTATCTCCAAATAGAACAAGGTCTTCTCAGTGGTGGTTATGCTCGATGTTACACTGGATGAGGGCAGATCAGCGACTTGAATCTTCCCCACGATGATAAGTTTGTACATGGTAGTACAGAAGGAGGTTCTTTGTAATGTTCCAACCTTTTGAAATAATGAATGAACTATGAAATTTGTAACATGATACCATAGCCTTTAAAGGCTTTTGCTCCCTTTCCTCACCCCTGTTTGTCAACGTGACTTGTTTAAGTTGCCTTTAGAGGTTCTGTTCAACATTCTCATATAAAAAGTGTATTTGGCAAGAATAATCTTATTTCAATGCTGTTAAGTTGCTTTCAAAGATTCAATGAGCCCTAAAGAGGTTGCCAAAACCTCAAAAGCCATAGTAGTTCAGTATAATTGTGTTTTTACTAGGAAAGTTTTGGGGTAGTTCTGATTTCTTTCATTTTATATGTACTTTGGGATGCTGAATCCGAATATGAGGTTTGCGGACAAAATTTCGTGACGCAACATTGAAAAAATCGCAAAAAAAACTGCTTTTTTTTCGTTTTTTTGCCTAAAACTCGAAAACTATTAAATTTTAGTAAATGGTTTGTTTACAGAAATTAAAGTAACTAAAATTCTCTACAAATATCACTACTTCGTTTTTTTTTTCAGACTAACGGTTCGGTCTCAAATGCGAGTTGAAAATTGGCAATTTTCAGCGGTCTCTGCAAAACCCAATTTTTACATTCCAAAACTTTATTTTTTATTAGAATGCTGTTATTTGATAAATTTCTCCTAGTTTACTGCACATGTAATCAAAATTTTAAAAAAGGATCGAAATTATTAAAATTCAGTATCAAAAAAGGTAGGACTCTAACAAAATAAAACTTAAGATATCGTTACTTATGATCATATAATTATTAATAATATTACAAATTATAACATGCAAAAATTATATGAGCCGTTGTCTTGTAGAAGGTCCTGGCTGAGGTTCTTCGGTGGCGATGGGTCCCGGTACATATTTTGCTTGTTCTGGAAATTGAAAGAGGTGGTGTCATTTCTCAAGGAGAGATGAGGATTGCAAATTAGATAGTGAGAATAAACATACCTTCCGCATCGTGCTGAGGTTCTTCGATGGCATCGGGTCCTGGCTCAGGGTCTGATCACTCCATCGTCAGCGTTAGGGGTCGTTCTCCTGGAAAATAAAAGAGGTGGTGAGACACTGACTTGTGATTATTTATCAAGGAGAGATGAATGAATACAAAATAACTTTTGAGATTCGACATACCTCTGTCTCTTTCTTCAGTCTCGTCTATGTCAGAGCTGTCTTCCGGGGGCTCAACGTTGTCGCACAGACTTTCGCATGATGTGCAGATTGGGGAACAATGAAGGCCCGCCTTCCTGCATCCACAATTGCGTTGGCAGCCCTTTTTACATTTACATGAAATGTACCGTAGTATTGAGTTTGGTGCAGGGTCGAAAGTGGTTGGCACTGGCACGAGACTTCTACTAGTTCTTTTCCACCCCCACTGACTTGGGTCTTTTTGTTGCTCGTCAGGTGTGGCTTGACCGGATAACCACTGCTGCACCTGATAGTAAACTCTCAGTGAATGTTCTCGTGCAGCAGCTTCGGTAGGGGGTAATGAGGCAATGTTGGTCTTATTTTTGTATGATGAGGTTACGTATGGTCTGTATCTCAAATCGTTCAGACTGGTCTGTTTTTTTTTTCTTTCTTTCATATAGAGCCATGAGAAACATGTTTCCTGCTGTGACAATCTCATCTTGATGTGCGTTAGGGTCTTTGAAAGCTTCAATGACTGGTTGTAAGTATTTGTTATTCTGCAGGACTAAGAAATTTCAGTTTCCCCTGATTAAACAATGCAGAAGTAGTATCACAACCACTCATCGCATGCAGGAATAATATATGGTCTAATAGGATTTTCTCAGCAGCCAGACGAGGGTTGTAGAGGCTTTGCGAAATCTTTCCTTTTTCTGGTTTCAGAAAAAATACGTTATTTATATCACGGCTACACAGGTCAATCAAAATGACCAGAAGGTCGATATCTTCCCCCACCACTGTCATATGTTCGTTTGACGGGGCCATCTCAAGAGCTGTTGTGATAATTAGGATATCAGCATCCTCCACAGCTTGCTTTGAATCAATTTTTGCATCATGAAGTTTCTCCATTAACATATATATTAACCGGCTCTTGTTTTTTGAGTTTGCAAGAAAACTATCCTGCGAGACAGTGGGCACCATCATTTCTGTAAATGATATTGCAGCAGATTGTTTTCTTTGTGCTCTTCTCAATCGTTCTATGCGCTTGGTGCTATCACAAGCCTCGTCAGGATAGCCGTCGTAAATGACAATGGCACTTGATTTGTAGTTTGATTTGACATATGATACATAACTGCTGCAAATTTCTGCATATGTCTGACCGTGGCGCCATTTGACCCGGTGTAACAAACAAAAAAAAAGTATGACATATTTTGTATCATTCAAGTCAGTCGGTGTAAAAGCGTTGTACAAGCTGGATGTTGTTCCTTTACTCATCCCATGCTCGTCAAAAAATAGTAAGACGATAGGGGCTAAGTTCGTAACGTAAAAATTCTCGCAGCTCAACTTTCTTCAAATAAGCGGTAATTATTTTTACATCATTGTAGTTTTTACGACATTTTTCATGAACCTCAACTGTAGATTTTTTACTTAGCTGAACATGATGATCATCCTTCCTCTTCTTGCTCGACTCAATAAATGTCTTCAAACCTTTTTCCCGCACCGTCGTCACCTTTTCAACATCATTATCCAGTACTTTATTACAAATAAAACACACGTCAGAAGCCATTTTTATCACCACACGTAAACATAACTTGTAGAAATCGTATTATTGTTTATAAACAATGGAAAGAAACTGGAAACGGGGCCGCGCAAGTAGGTACACATTCGCAGGCGCCGCCGCTCCGAGCCACCCACGCTCACAAACTGACTCATCTCGGGAGAAGTACCGTGTCTGTTAACGTGTGTGTGTGTGTGCGAGGTGCCATCCAGTAACCAGTTTATAGTGCGCTAGTGTGTGCTGGTGCTACTGGCTACATACATACTACAGAAAGTTAGCACATTGCTGCCGATTGGAATGTGAATAGCCTTTAAAACAAAGTTTTTTTTTTTTGCAATATAGCTATAGTAGCTGTTCAACAATAAAAAGAATAATCCGAACGTGAATTCTCCGTGTGACTCAGTCTTTATTGAAATCAACTTAAAAACTAGGTGAAATTAACTGAAAGCCTATCAATAAAAAACTAAAAAGTGGGTTTTGCAGAGACCGCTGAAAATTGCCAATTTTCAACTGGCATTTGAGACCGAACGGTTGATCTGAAAAAAAAAACTAAGTAGTGATATTTGTAGAGAATTTTAAGTACTTTAATTTCTGTAAACAAACCTTTTACTAAAAATTTTCGAGTTTTAGGCAAAAAAAAAACGGTTTTTTTGCTTTTTTTCGTTTTTTTTTCTTCAATGTTGCGTCACGAAATTTTGTCCGCAAACCTCAGATTCGGATTCAGCACCCCAAAATACATATAGAATGACAGAAATCAGAACTACCCCAAAACTTTCCCACTAGCGGCCCTTTAGAGTACAAATTGACTGAACTAGAGCATATTGGGATGGGTTGAGTATTGCCTGTAAAGAGAGAAAGGTGTGTAATAAGAGACCAGCCACATTCAGATTCAATATGAACAATTGAAAATAAACTTCGCATATGAATTCCATTTTACCTAAAGGTCATTGAGAAAAGTATGCTACTATGATCCCTTAACAGTTGTCATATTAGCTGCGTCATTTCTTCTCCCTTCAGTTGGGAGATGAATAAATTACAGATTATTGTTAACATAAGGTTGGCATTAATTGTTATTGTGGTTACCCAACTCATAACACTGGCACAAACAAAAATGACTCCATTTCTGCATTTAACATATTTGCCCCCGATGTCTGTGTAGTGACGGTAACACATGGCAGGGGTATGATAACCAGTCTGAAAGAAGAGAATTGAAAGGTGCTGCATTTTAACAAACTACGGAAAGGATGTTTAAGGTATTTAAATGAATATTTTTTTACTTATCGATAAAAGACTCTCAACTACATCAGAAATTTCAAATATGATTTTATGTCACATAAAATAGAACCTGCAAGCATGGGGTTGGTAGTCCAACATGATAACCACTTACCCACCGTGTCAATAGTGCTACTGAAACCCAAGAAAAAGATACTGATATGTCTCCACCACCAAGACCACATCATACAACTGATGAAAGGAAGTGGAGCTCTGTAGGTAGGTTCCTTCCTACACTTTCACCTGATGTTGATACTTTACAATCGGGAATAAGTGATGATTAGGGGTGGTGAATTTTAGCATTTTGGAGCTTTTATACATTTGCAATTTAGCATCTTGCAGCATTTTGAAAAATAAAAAACATTTTGATTTGAATCTGACAAATGAGTAATGTCTTTTGAAATGACATTAATCTGAAAATAAAATTACATTTGTAAAAGTGAAATAAAAATGCATGAATGTATTTTAATTGAATTAGGTTAAAATAACACAAAAAAATTGTTACATGTTAAAGAATTACACAGAAAATTTTATCAATCAATCAATCAACCCCTGGCACTATACAGCCCATGACGGGCTAAGGCCGACCAAGCGACCGCTGCCCAGCCATTTGGCCTGCAGATATTGGGGTGACGCGTGATCAGCGCGTCGGGTCCCCTCAGCCGTTAATCTTGGTATTCGTGATCGGGGCACTGTCTCACTGTCAGACAGCTACTCAATTGTCCTCACGAGGCTGAGTGCACCCCGTTCCAACCCTCACCTCAGTTTCAAAATCTCTGACTGAGCCGGGGCAGCCGGGTGAAACACCACGGGGCCGGCTAATATCAATTTATACTGATGCAAAACCAGAATAAATCAGATAAAATACAAAAAAAAACTAGTCTTGCTTCATTAACCACCACAGTGGGTGGGTGAGGTCATGAATCATTGTTGAATGAAATCTTAGAGCTGTAAAGAAAGAATAAAAAGAAACCCAATTGAAAAAAAAATCGTGGATTTCGCATTTATGTAGCATTTTGGTATAATTTTCGCATTTTGTCAGTTTCTCAAAATATATTTAAAAGTGGTTTACAGGTAGAGCCCTGCACGGATAAACATAACGTTATCCACATCCGCACGACTGTTATCCGTATCCTCATGACTTTTATCCAAATCCGCTGTTATTTCAATATTATTTTTAATTTATTAGATAAGTTAAAGCATAAAGTTTTAAACAAACACATTTAGACATTTGAGGAGAAAGTCGTTCCTGACAATTTGCTTCATTGCAAGGAACTTCAAGTTGAATGATACTTCTGGTTTCTTGACCTCCGCTTTGGTTGGTTGGTTCCTTAGTTTAGGGGCTGCGACAATGCAGTCATGTAGCCCCGTGTAGAATCTGTCTGATAACCGGTGTTAATTGTGATGACTGTATTAGTGTGTGTATCTGTTCTTTTAATTCAAGTAACGACTGCAACTTTGAATTTTTCAAATAGTTCCTACTTTGGCCGCCAAACGCCACAGTCAACGATTACTAGGCCTAGTTCAGAACTTAGCTACTAGACGCCACCGTAGTCGGGCTCTTGGCAACGAACGTAGCAACCTAAGAGCGTTGTTTACATTCTTAACCTATACAATTTAGTTTCACACAGGTGTAATTAGTGGAAAGTTCTTTAACATGCCATAAATCTGTGACTTGGGACCGCTGGCTTTACTTCCCCTCCGAAGGAAGGCATACTGAGGGATTTTTGCTCTTAAAAAATCTGGCGGCTTCGGCCGGGTTTGAACCCGCTATCTTGGGCATAGAAGCTCAGCATGCTACCAACTACTCCACCGAAGCCGCTGACCTCCGCTTTAGACAAAAAAACTGGCTATACATTTTTTTGGGCTACTTTCGCACTTGTGCCTCAGTAAGTTTGATGTGCCTGATTTGTGTCCTGAGTATGAATACACTTTTTTACACGTAAAACATCCTACTATATTGTTCACATTTTCGTTTCCATTGAAAACGTAACCAAATGTCTGCCATATAGTTGACTTGAGCTTTGTTTCACGCACTATTGAATATTCACCTTGTTTTATTTTAATAGATAGTTGATCCATGTTGGTGAAACGATGTTTATACTCCCGGTCGCGGTAACATTCACTAATAATAATTGAACTTCTCTTTACGCTTCGAGAAAGGGATTGACATTTGGCCGGAAATTCCAAGTCAGTCATCATCCATCTGCTTCTTGACCCATCCATGTTCGCATAGTTGATATCATAACTCTCTCTGTTGCAATATCACAGTCAACGTTTTTCAGAGCTAAGTTGGAAATAAATCTACAGATACACATGGAACCAGATCTTCCAAGATAGCTTATACGGCGAAGTAGCCGACTTGAGGAATGTTAATGACGTCACCACGATGAACTAACAAGCTTATTGACAGCATTACATCTCGTACGTATAGTAATAATGGCAAGGAGAATTGATGAGATGTCAAGACCATCTAGCCTACTACAAACATACGGTACTTAATAAAATATATTTGAAAGCATATGAGTAATATAATCTCCTCGTGTAGAAGTGCAATAGGCCAAGTGACTGAATATTCCGTATGCAATAAGCTATAGGGGTATTCCTCTTTTAAACATGAAACTGTAGATTGGCTTATCAAATATCTAATATTATCGTACATTCCACATTGTATTCTGAAAACTATACACAAATTTACTCGAAATATTATCCGCACAGCCATGGAAACTATATCCGCGTGGCGAGAAATTTTGCGAATATCCACATCCACGAAGGGCTTTATTTACAGGTGATGAAAAGTAACAATACAAGAGCGCTAGCCGTTATGAGCATTTCGCACTTTATCACCTTTGTGGAAAAACACCACCCCTAGTGATGATTTATCCATGCGACTTGAAGCAGACAATACCTGACCGCGGGTGTCTATATTCAAAGAGATAATTGATCTACACTTTACAAGTGCATTTTTGCAGAAATATGTCATGGTAAATACAGACATAAAAGTAAAGTCTAAATGGCACCAGTGACATGGAATTACTGTGGAAGGTTTTTTGTTTTCCTTGATGTTGTTTGATTGGTGGGCCATGTGAAAAAAATAGATTGCGTGATTATTGGTCCATAAATAAGTCTATTATAGTGCCAATGTATGGTAAATCTAAGGCGTTGGATCCGTTCTTCCTCAGATCAAGATTGCTTCACTTTGCCGATAATACCTAAGTAGCACACTGAAATTGATCATGATGAAAAACTAAAAGTGAATCAGTTCTGAAGATATTAGTAACTCTATTTACAGGCAAAAACCTAGAAAAATTGCCGAGTTTTGAAAACCACAATGTCTGTGGATAATGTTGGTACAGTAGAATTCCAATTATCCAAACTCCGACTATCCGAATTGCTTTCAGAAAAAAATTAAAGACGGAAACGTACTGCGATTCGCAAAATTATCATTCCGTTTATGTGCGCTAATGTCCTTCCCTCCACGAAGCTGGTGTAGGTACAGCACGTACATTATTGGGATGATTAGCTTACTTTGACCGAGATGTTCAGCAATGAATTTCATCATACTAATATATAAAAAAGAGATGGTGTGTGTGTCTGTCTTTCTGTCTGTGTGTTACTCAATAACGCAAGAACCACTGGTCCGATTTAAATGAAATTTTGCATGGATGTAGCTGATTTACCATGTTTACATATAGGATACTTTTAATTTCGATATTTTGCACTATTATAAAATAGCGACCATTTTAGTGACGTCACTACACCCTTTGGTTTCAAAATTTCATATTTCCATATCAAATAAAAAGAGAACGCTAAAAAATAGCAAACTTTTGATGGCACATGCGAGCTTCAAAATTTAATTTCCTATCCGAAAGGTCCTTATCACTTTTCGTGTATCTCCAACGGTTAGCGAGTAAAACCCACATATGTGACGTCACTACACCCTTTGGTTTCAAAATTTCATATTTCCATTTCAAATAAAAAGAGAACGCTAAGAAATAGCAAACTTTTGATGCATACACGAGATTTAACATTTAATTTTCTATCCAAAAGGTCCTTATCACTTTTCGTGTATCTCCAACGGTTAGCGAGTAAAACCTAAATTTGTGCAATAAAACACGGTCAACACCGAGCGGTGCAGTATATCTCTACGTACATAAAAATTAAAGTTTGTATGGTTTTTTTTCGCAATTTCTACGGAAATTTGAGTTATTTACGCGTTTCAGACTGTTTTATTATGGATGCGCACGAAAATAATTTTTTGGTCTGTCTGTCTGTTTGTTTGTCTGTGGACAACTTTGTTCCCTTATAACTCGAGAATGGCTGGGTGTATCAACGTAAAATTTGGTACAGATATCCATCAGAGGCACGACACTAATCATTGATGTAACCCTTCTCCGTACCTCTCATTAAAGAGGGCCTACCCCCTTAAAATACATGTTGAAATAGGAGTAGAAGGACGAGACAAAGATCATTTTCAGCCCCTCAATGTGAGAGACAAACCTCGGAAATCCACATTTTAAGGCCCTAAAACCAACCATTTTTGAGATATTCTCAGAAAACTAATTTCATTTAATAAACTAATGAACGAATACAAGCCGGTAACCATGGCAACAGATTTTCGGAGGTCCGTCTATTGCTGTAAGACGCAATGCAATTCCATTAATTACATTGGTGTGAAAGTTTGCAAACGGCTAGAAGGTTATCACGGAACCAAATTAAGCTGTAAAATTCATCAATACGTATAATGCGGGGTACAATAGAATTTTTCACGCGATTTACACCTGCGGGTGTGGTACGGCAGGTCTATTATATTCTTATCCGGTTTTTTTTTTGAGTCGTTTCGGCCATCAATGGACCACGATGTTCTTCACTCATATGATCACTGTAATGCTTGTTTTCTTGTCTGCCAGTAGATCTTCATTCTTGACGAATGTTCAGTTCTCCTTTCTTCCGTCCACTTGCAGTGAGGGCGAGGCATCACAGATGTTAAAGGGTGTAGATTACTGGTTGATCAGGGTGTCTACCGGTAACGAAAGTAACGAATTTTACAAATGGGTAACGAAAGTAACGAAAAAGTAACGAATTTTACAAACGGGTAACGAAAATTTTCTGAAGGCGGGTTGAATAATTTAAACTCGCGCCGCTAGGCTCAGAGATTGCTATGGAGCGAGTTTCACGCAAGCGGCGCCGCGCCTATTGCATAGTACTAAGCTATATTTCCCCGTGCCCGACCTCAAGGAAATACATATTGAGGATACCTTGAGTGGTATACATAGGTTCAACGTATATTTCGGCATCAAGAAGACTGAAGTTTCGTGTGAAATATTTTTCTGTGTTACTGTATTAGGAAACCTGACTTTTCGCGAGACGTTTATTCGCGAATACTTCCGAAACTAAAAAGAAATCTCTTATTTCTGTTATTTGGAAACTATGTCAAATTGAAGTCCAGAAATAACGCGAAACAATTTAATGTCGTAACCTTGCTAAATGTTACCGTTTCGAAAAAAAATGCGAAAAATCTTCGAAATACATATAACTTATTTAAAAAATATGTCTAGTAAATTTGCGACATCCAGTATGATTAATTCGAAATTCCGTTATAAGTCGATTTTTCCTTCGAACTTTCGTTCCATCGGATATATAAGTTAATCTAACCGATTATTTCGATAACTTGTAGATAATTCGTGGTTCTCAGTCGAAATAAAACTTGCGCTCTTGTCGTATTATTCATGCAATCCTCTCAGAATAATTCGTAATATTCGATACCGTACCTACTTCGAACGTTCATCCTCCAAAATCGCATCCTCAAGACGGCTGGCTGACTGCACGACTTGCCTGCGGGAATCTCGTCAAACGGATCGAGATCGACGTCAGTTACGTAAAATCATAAAACCCGTCCCTTATCGTGAACTTGTGACAACGAGGACTGCGAGAATCCTGTCAAAGGTGATTGGGCACCCATCACGGGGCACCCATCACGAAACCTACTTGCCACTTTTCCCATGAGCGTATACTTAAAAGCGTGTGGGGAGCGAGAAGTGCATCAACCTACTTAAAAATGACAGCCTACGTAGCTTCGAAATACTACTGGGTAATTCCTCCTCGTGATCCACCCTGAACTAATGAACTCCCAACCACAGCATCGGGACAAAGGGAATCACAGCGCCGACCGAACATGTTCATAACTACTCGTGAATTTTAACCATGCCCAACCATGAGCTTGCCTCCGCCATTCTGTCAGGACAGATACACAGGCAGACAATCGTTGAATGGCCGGGTGCGGCGACGATTGCATAATATCTCGAGGACTACGTAAAACGGCCGAGAGCGGCAGCGATTTTGATACATCGCGATATTTCTCCGCATTCAATGACGAGGACAACTGTATTCTTGAGCAAGTGGCTCCGATTGCGTAATAATGCTATATTTTCTTGTGCCCGACTTCAAGGACAATGGAAATCTCGTCGAATGACTAAAAGTGACACTGATCATCTAAATCGCGATTTTTCTCCGTGTTCTATCGTGAAAACTACGGGAAGCTCATCAAACAACTGAGACCAGCGCCGATCGTGTAACATCTCGATATTTCTCCGTATTTGACTGCGAAGACAGAATTCGGTGACGATCACGTAACATCGCATACATTTTATCGCGACCTATCGCGGGGACGAAGGAAATCTCGCCAAATGGTCAAGAGCAGAGCAACCTCTTGGTACCGTAATTATAACAACTTATTGTGCACAAGACGACATATTAGCTGATACAACTCATTGGATATTAAATATCTAGTTTATATTTATTATTTTTTAAATTTTTATAACATTTTGTGAATTTCATTTAAAGCGACTTCGGTGGCGTAGTTGGTAGCATGCTGAACTGCTGTGCCCAAGATAGCGGGTTCAAACCCGGCCGAAGCCGTCGGATTTTTTAAGAGCGTTAAAATCCCTCAGTATGCCTTCCTTCGGAGGGGAAGTAAAGCCGTCGGTCCCTTGTCATAGATTTATGGCATGTTAAAGAACCTTCCATTAATTACACCTGTGTGAAGCTAAATTGGATAGGTTAAGAATGTAAACAACGCTCTTAGGTTTTTACGTTCGTTGGCAAGAAAAAGGAAGAAGGAAGATTGTAGTTTTACGTGACGTTAATCTCGAGATCATAAGCCACGGGACCTCTTTTTAACGTGGAATCCGAATCACAGGACGTGGCATTTCACTTTGAAAATCTCATGCATTGACAGGGAATCGAACCCGGTGGCGTCTAGTAGTCGTTGACGGTGGCATTTGGCGGCAAAAGTAGGAACTATTTTGAAAATTCTAAGTTGCAGTCTGTACTTAAATTAAAAAACAGATACACACACTAAAACAGCCATCACAATTAACACCGGTTATCAGACAGATTCTATACACACCCAAAGTACACGGGGCTACATGACCGCGTTGTCGCAGCCCCTAAACTGAGGAACCAAACAACCAAAGCCGGCGGTCCCATGTTATAAATTTATGGCATGTAAAAGATTCCTTCACATACTAAACTAGTGTGAAGCTAAATTGTTATGATAGATTTCGTCGGAACGCTCTATCAAAGTTCCAACGTTCACGACTAGGTATCATTGATATCTGGTAGCAACATGAAATTGAACGGAATTTGTAGCTCACCCTAAGGGTGTCCGCTGGAAGCAGCTACAGACTCAGGCGAGCTGAACATGTCCTCGGACACTCCCGGCACTAAAAGCCATACGATAAATAAAAAACCTCTTCAAAAAAGGTTCATTGTTGTTTTTCTTCACCGCGTGATGAGCGCCTATGCTTGCAGACCGCAGACGTATCTTGAATTCAAAGGTAACTAAAATTAACTAAAGGGTAACTAAAAGGTACCTAAAAAGTAACTAATTTTTACTTCATCCTTACAGTAGACACCCTGTTGATTTAACCGCCTTTCTGAACAGGTTCCTATCCCAAACCAGAGCTTGATTGATTCGAGCTTCTGTTAGGTCCTTTTTAACTTGCATCAACCATTTACAATAGGAAATTTTTTTAGAGATTGATGAGTGTATTCGATATGAAAGTCGATGATGCTCCATCCGTTCCAAATGTCCAAAGAAAGACATTCTCCTTTTTCTCATCACACTCACCAAATCTTCTATATGTTCAAATAATTCATTGTTATGTCTTCTTCTGTAAGTACCATTATCATTAACAGGTCCTAATATTTTTCTTAGAATTTTCCGATCCTTAAGTTCTAATTTTCTCAATGGGCCTTTGTTTGTCATCTGTAGGCATTCTGCAGCATACAGTGCTGACGGCCTAATTACTGTGTTATAATGACAAAGTTTGACATTCCGGGACAAGCTTTTACTCTTGTAAATGTTTTTGCAGGTTTGAAAGGCACCTTCCAATTTGTTACATCTGCTCTCAATGGCAGCTATTTCTGAATTATTAGGAGTAATCCATTCGCCTAGGTATTTAAATTTTCGGACTTGTTTGATTTTTTGCAGACCAATCGTGATGAATTTTGAGGCATCTTTGACATTTGTGATAAAATTAGTTTTATGGAAGGCCACTTTAAGTCCAGTTTTAGCAGCTATGATTTGTAGTTTATTAAGTTGGTCAGTGGCCTCTTCCATTGAATTAGCGAACAAAGCAATGTCATCTGCAAAAGCGAGACAGTTTATATTCAGGTCTTCTTTTTTATAACCAATTCGAATACCATAATTATTTGGTAAGATTGTTAACCATTCTCTTATAATTTTTTCCAAGACACAGTTGAACAGCATCGGTGATCCCAGATCACCTTGTCTACAGCCAGTCTTGATTGCAAAGGCTTCGGACAATTCACCACGAAATTTGACCTTAGAAATGGTGTTTTCTAAGCTTGCTTTGAACAAATTAATTGATTTATTGTCTAGGCCAAACTCACGTAAGGTGTTAATTATTGTGTCTCTATGAATGCAATCATAAGCCTTTTGAAAGTCCACAAAAATCACAACATAAGGTTTTGATCGTACCGTACAGTAGGAAATTATGGTCTTAATGTTATGAATCTGTTCAGGACAGGATCTTGATTTCCTGAACCCAGCTTGATATTCCCCTAACTGACGGTCTAATATCGGTTCTGCTCTGTTCAGAAGAGCCCTTGCAAATATTTTGTACGTTACCGATACCAGTGAAATACCTCTATAATTATTTGGGTCGGATTTATCCCCTTTCTTATGTATAGGTTGAATGATGGCAGAAGTCCAATCCTCCGGCAACTTTTCACTATGCCATATTTCTTCAATGGTTTTCTGGAGACAAATGATGGAGTCATTATCTGCATATTTCCATAATTCAGCCACAATACTATCCTCCCCAGAGGCCTTATTATTTTTTAGCACCTTGATGATTTGTGTTATTTCTTCGACGGAGGGTGGTGAACTGTCGTGGTATGCAACGCTAGGATAGAAAGCAAGTTGTTCAGTAGGTATGTCCGTGTTCAAAAGGGTTTCAAAATATTCTCCAAAAGCTTCAGCACAGTCTTTATTATTGAGATTAAGTTTACCATCAGATCCTCGGATGTGAAGAGTAGGGGCGACGTATTTGGACAGTTGGTGTTTAAAAGTTTGATAGAAATCCCTTGTTTTGTGCCTTTGAAAATCATCTTCAATTTGAATAATTTGTGATTTGTGGAAATTTCTTTTTGCCAATTTTAAAATTTTACAAGTTTCTTTCCTGATGCAGAGAAAGTTCACAAGGTTCACATCGTCTTTCTTGTTATTCCACTTGATCCAAGCTTTTCTTCTTTCCTCTATTGCGTGATCACATTGACCGTTCCACCAAGGATGCTTGCGCGTTCTATCAAGAGGAATGGATTCCGAAGCCGCAGTAACAATGGCGTTCCTTAAAGTAAACCATGTTCCATCTTTTGGTTTATTGTGGAGTGTTTCCGCAAAAGTGTTGTTATTTGACTTCAGACCACCGATGTTGTACTTTTGCGTTTTCATTCCCTTTTCAACATTCACTCTATTGTTCCTAAACGGAATACCTTTCATTTTAATAAGGGACAGATAATGATCTGAGTCTATATTCGCATTACGCAGGACCTTCACATTTTGGATTTCACGATCTGATTTTTTTGATATTGCCACATGATCCAGTTGAAATTCACCCATAAGTGGATTTGGATGTCTCCATGTCTTTGCTTTCCGAGGAAGATGTTTAAACGCAGTAGATTTCAAAACTAGGTTGTTATTTTTACAGGTGTCAATCAGCCGTTCGCCATTTTTGTTTGTTCGTTTATGTGCAGGATAGTTTCCAACTATATTCCTAAACTTTTTCTCTCTTCCTACTTGGGCGTTAAAATCACAGAGTAGGATGGTGGTGTGATGCGCTGGAATATTGTCAATCACGTCTTCTAATTGTTCCCATATTATATTAGTTTGCTCTCGGTCTTTCTTGTTTGACACGTTCGTCGGTGCATGAAAATTGACCACGGTGTAGGCTTTATTAAGTGATCTAAATGACAATGTGGATAGTCTTCCATTGAATGATGTAAAATCCAGCACTGAATCAACAGCTTTCTTGTGGACTATAAAACCTGTACCAAGATGAGGGATGTTCGGTGTAACTCTTGTGCCAGGTATTCCTTTATAAATTCTGAATCCTTGAGACTCAAAAGCTTTTTCATCACAAAATTGTGTTTCTTGCAATGCAGCAATGACAATGTTATGTTTCTCAAGAACATCCAATGTTTGCTTTAGTTTTCCTATCTGAAGGAGTGAGTTTATGTTAATTGTTGCTAAGTACATAATATATTTCTTCTTACATGACATTGCAGGCTCCCCAGACTCCGCAGGCCTACTAACTCCACAATACGTGGAGGTGGATTTATTACCACCTGGGGTAGATAATCCAATACTTTGTGTTTCCATCATGAGTGAAGAAAAGAATTGAGAAAGGCTATCCCGAAGGATAGCGGGGTTATAACTGATGAGGTAGTAAGCCTCCCAGTATTAAAATCAGCCGCCCAATCTGGAACAGACGCTGTTTGTAGCCGCTCAATCTGAGACAGACGCTACCCTGATATGTGTGGACCACATACCTTTTACTCCTAATCTCCCGAGCACAAGGAGGCCCCTTCCGCCATTATTACTGTACCGCAGTTCAACCGCTCCACCAACAATGCCGTTGAGGACTTCACCGTAACCCTGGCAAGGGACCCTTACAAGGTACTACCAGCCGGGTCAGCTGGACCTAGGTTTTTTAACGAGGTGTTACTCCTCCGACTCCTCCTTCCCCATTTCTTGCAAATAGGGCCCCGGACTTGCCTATCCCTATATTATATTCTTCTTCTTTTTTCGATTCGGCCATCTAAGGACCACGTCATTTCAACTGTTTCTTGTTGCATCGAGCTTTAACGTCCTCCCAGTACTTTCGCATTAGTTCTCGATGCTGTTGTTTCCTTTCTGCAGTCCACTTCTTGCCAGTTGGAAGCTTTGGCTTTTCTTGAAAACATCGGTGTGCTGTTAGTTTTTGCTTAAGTGTGGCACGTTCCCAAATATCGTTGCCTGTTATTCCCACTTCTTGTAAATCTTTGTCCACCTCAATGAACCAAACTCCCTTGGTTTTCTTTTTGAGGAAGTAGGTGAAAATTCTATTTGTCAATCGTGCTGGGTTCATTCTTGTTATATGACAGTAAAAGGTAATTCTCCGTTTCCTCATGGCATCAGTTATTTTTTCCACGTGGGTGTAAAGTTCGTGGTTGTGCCTTCTCCTATATTCCCCATTTTCTTTTACCGGACCCAAGATTTTTCTTAGAATTTTTCTTTCTTTCACTTCCAGCTTTTCTGTTAGTCCCTTGCGATGCATTGCAAGGCACTCTGCAGCATACAAAGCCTCTGGACGGATGACTGTTTGGTAGTGTCTTAACTTGGCATTTGTTGATATGGATTTCTTGTTGTAAATGGCCTTTGTTAGATTGTATGCCATTTCCATTTTCCTGATTCGTGACTCGAAAGCTGCCTTCTCGGAGAGATTGGGGTCTATCCACTCACCCAAATATTTGAACGCTTTCGTTAGCTTGATTTTCCCCTGTCCTACATCCAGCTCTTTTGGCGCTAGCTTGATATTAGTGATGAATTCTGTTTTTTCAAAGGAGATCTTAAGGCCCGCTTTTGCTGCTTGAATCTGGAGTTCATTAATTTGCGCTGCGGCTGCATCGAGGGAATCTGAAAAAATTGCGAGGTCATCTGCGAATGCTAGGCAGTCAACTATCAGGTTCTGTTTTTTGTAGCCCAATCTGACTCCATTTTCAGACTTGTTAATGTTCATTACTTTTTGCCACTGCCGGATGACTTTTTCGAGCACACAGTTGAAGAGCAAAGGAGATAGTCCATCTCCTTGTCTTACACCAGTCTTGATTTCGAAGGGCTCTGACATTTCTCCCCTGAATTTCACTTTGGACGCAGTGTTGGTTAAGGTTTTCTGAATGATTGCTCTTGTTTTGTTGTCCAGTCCCAGTTCTTTCAGTATTTCAAATAGGGTGGGTCGATCGATAGAGTCATAAGCCTTTTTGAAGTCAATGAAGGTCACTACAAACTGTTTGTTTCTAAGCTTCAGATATGAAAGGATAGATTTAAGGTTCAAAATCTGTTCGGCACACGATCGTCCCTTCCGAAATCCCCCTTGATATTCCCCTAATTGTGGATCCAACTGTTCCTCTGCTCTAGTTTGAAGGGCTTTTGAAAGGATTTTGTATGTTATTGCAAGGAGGGAGATGCCACGGTAATTGTTCACATTCGTTCTATCACCTTTTTTGTGAAGAGGGTGAAGCAGAGCTGATGTCCAATCAATAGGGAGTTCCTCCTTTTCCCATATCTCACTAATTATTTCTGTTAGTTTATCGATAGCTACGTCGCCAGCATGCTTCCATAATTCGGCGATTATTGAATCCTCGCCTGGTGCCTTATTGTTTTTAAGTGACTGAATGATCTGCATAATTACTTCTTTGGTTGGTGGTGTAGAGTCCGGGTTTGTATTTGGATTGTCTTCAAATGAGAATGAGGATCCTGGGCTTTCACAGTTAAGGAGAGACTCAAAATAATTTGCCAGGATAGTGCAGTTGTCCTTGTCATTATAGGCAGTTTTTCCCTCAGGATCTTTGAAATGTAGGCTAGGTGGAGTGTATTTAGTGAGATTCTGTCTGAAGGTTCTGTAGAAATCTCGAGTGTTGTTTTTCTTGAAGTCTTGTTGAATCTTTTCCAATTGACTTTTGTCGTATGCACGTTTTACCCCACGTATGGTTTTTGCAGCATGTTTCCTTACTAACAGAAAACTCTCCCAGTTATCTGAATTCTTCTTAGAGTTCCATCTCTGCCATGCTAGTTGTCTCTGCCTTATTGCTGCTTCACATTCACTGGTCCACCAGAGATGTTTCCTTCTTTTTGTTAGTGGGACTATCTCTTTAGCTGTTCTCACCATGCCATCTCGTAGTTGTTCCCAATTCTGTGGATTCAAAGTTTCAAGCTTCTCAGTAAACTCGTGATTCAAGTGTAGCTTCTCTGTGTCAAACCTGTTGATCTCTCTTCGGCAGACCCTCCTGGTATTTCTTGGAAGAAGTTTAACCTTGATTTTGGAAAGGTAGTGATCAGAATCAAGATTTACACTTCTCAGGACTTTTACATTCTGGATCTCTCGGTGTGCCTTGCGTGAAATAGCGACATGATCGATTTGGAATTCACCAAGTTTTGGATTTGGAGAAGTCCACGTTTTCTGCTTTCTTGGCAGGTGTTTGAAAGCAGTAGATTTCATAACAAGGTTGAACGCCTTACAGAGCTCCAGAAGTCTCTCTCCATTGCGGTTGGTTCTGTAATGAGCTGGGTAACTTCCTACAATGTTTCGGAATTTTCTTTCACGGCCAAGTTGGGCATTGAAATCACCAAGCAAGATAATCATATGTTTGTCCGGAATTTTAGCCATTATATCCTCCAGTTCTTCCCAAAATTCATCTGTTCCTTCTCTGTCTTTTTTGTTTGCCTCATTAATTGGCGCATGCACATTAACCATAGTATACATTTTGTTCGTGCATCGGAAAGTGAGGATTGCTACTTGGCTGTTAGGAGAACTGAAATCGACGACCGAGTCCAAAATTCTTCTATTTACAATGAATCCCGTGCCAAGGTGAGGGATGTTCTTTGCAACACGTTTACCAACTTTGCCTTTAAATATTCTGTACCCCTGAGACTCAAAAGGATGTTCATCTGTAAATCTTGTTTCTTGTACTGCCGTAATAAGAATTTGATGTTGGGAGAGAGTATCAGTGAGATGCTTAAGTTTACCAGTTTTCAAAAGGGAGTTCATATTAACGGTAGCAAAGAAGTTCCGATGTTTGTGTTTGATCTTTAGTGGAGTCTCCGACACCTCCAAGCATTTTGGTGCTGGCTCCCCAGAATCCGAAGGCCTGCATGCATCGCTGAAGGCGATGGTGGATTGGTTACCACCTGGAGTAGTAGCTTTTGCTGAATTTTCCTCCATGCTTTCTTGAGACAGTTGAAAAACTGTAATTGGGGTCAGTGATATTTCACACCGGCCAAAGTACTACCAAGGTTGTGAGCCTTGGAGCCACCAGCACTGATCGGTTCGCCGACCCAGCTTCCCGCTGGGAGTGGTTACCCAACCTTCCACTGGGTTGCTCGGCTTAACAGGGGACACCTCGGGTAGGTTACGTGCTGGAGTTGGAGTGAAAGAGGCTAAGTTGGATTCTCTTGCTGAATCCAATATGTTTGAGTTGCAGGTGACATGCAACGACGCATTTCACTCCCATTTGCCCAGAGCCACAAGGACTCCTCCCAAGTTGATTCCTGAGACCCCCCTATATTATATTATATTATTATTATTAGTATTATGTTATGGCATACAACGAGGAGACAAAGCCCCTCGGTGCCAGAAACAAAACTTGGGGGCCTTGAAAACTACATTATAAGGCTCTAAAACCAACAGTATCTGAAATATTCCCAGAAAACTAATTTAATTTAATTTAAGAAACTAATTATTTATTTATCGTATGGCTTTTAGTGCCGGGAGTGTCCGAGGACATGTTCGGCTCGCCTGAGTCTGTAGCTCCTTCCAGCGGACACCCTCAAGGGTGAGCTACAAGTTCCGTTCAATTTCAAGTAGTTCCAACTTTCGCCACCAGTCAATAATACCTAGTGGTGAACGTTGGAACTTTGATAGAGCGTTCTGACGAAATCTAACCTAACAATTTTTGCTTTACACAAGTTTAGTCTGTGAAAGGATCTTTTACATGCCATAAATCTATGACATGGGACCGCCGGCTTTACTTCCCCTCCGAAGGAAGGCATACTGAAGGATTTTTAACGCTCTTAAAAAAATCCGACGACTTCGGCCGGGTTTGAACCCGCTATCTTGTGCACAGCAGTTCAGCATGCTACCGACTACGCCACCGAAGCCGCTAAGAAACTAATGAAGGAATGGAAATCGGTAACCATGACAACATTATCTCAAGGGGTGGCATCCAACTTCCCATCTATTTCTGTAAGAAGCAATGTCACTCCATTTATACCTTGCCACGGTGGGTGAGTGGATAGCGTGTCGGTCTACTAACCCCAAGATTGCAGGTTCACTCCTGGCCGTGGTACAGGCCGGACGTTTGTTTTAGACGAGTGAAAAATCTTAATGGAAGCCTGGAGGCGAGTTACTACAGTACCTGTGTTGTTATCAGCTGCCCCAAGCGCTCCGATGATTGATAAAGCTGTTTAACACTATTGCTGAAGTATAGTCACTGGCAAATATAATGACGTTCTGTTCGTAACTATGTAACGTGTGCTTCCGTGTCACACAATACTTGGACGTGGACTGTACTGTCTGATCAAGTCTGGAATTCCATTACATCAGATCGGTGGTGACAAATGTGAAGTGATAGGGTGAGAGAGTGACTGTGTACAGGCTCACCCGCAGGCTTTAAGGTCAAGGGCAATCGTCTAAAACAAACGTCCGGCCTGTACGTGATTTTTGAAAGGCGGCAAAAATACGACTCGCATGTCATACGATGTTGGCCTATTTGAATTCAGTAGGCCGTGTTCATAATGGCAAAATTAACCTCAGAAGTTTCCGCCAACACAAAGTTCCTCATTTCTCTACTAGAAAGCGCTATAGTGTTCAAGGAGCTTAGATATCTACCCTCCTTGACTTTCATAGTGATTCAAGGAACAACGAAATTTCAACATGCAAGCTACCCTCTGGGTGTCAAATTACGAAGCTTGCACCCGGCATCCGAGGCCATACGATATTATTATTAGGCTACTCCATCTTTTACATTTCTGTGAAAGTTTGCAAATGGCTATAAGGTTATCACGGAACCAACGTAGACTGTATAATTCGTCAATGCAATTAAGGGGGTCAAGGGGTAACCTAGAATTTTTTCATGCAATTTTGCGTGCGACATATAGTACAGAAAGTCTATTATATCTACAAACAGCAACATTATTTTCAAAAATTCCTCAATTGAATCATCATTTTTTGCGGCTTTTAGGAATTTGAGGCAAAAGAACCTGAATGTTCATGCACCACAATCCTTTATAATTTATGAAAGAGGTCTTCCTGTATATGGGGACCTAACACAACGTAGAGGGTAATTTTTTATGTGAGGTGTATTGCGTTTCGTCTACAAGGCTTTCAATTCTATTTCACATCAGGAAGTACACGTTAGGTGAATTTAGTTTGAGAGCACATTTTAACTAATCTTTTTTTTTTTTGTCGACATACGGGTTCATCGTAGGGATGATCTTGTTTGATACGTATGGTAGATATACCCATATTTGGATATCTGGGTGATATGAGACAATAGAATTGTCTGTCTGTCTTTCTGTGTATCTTTATGTACGCCTATAAATTGTGTTTGGATGCTTGGCGCATCGTAAAATTAGGTATGGTAAACATGAGTCAATACACCAATCATTTATAAAACTCCTCACTGTACTTTCAATACAGTAGAAGGGTGGATATAGGGAAAAACTTCTCAAAATACATGCTAAAATAGGCGAAATATAAAAATTATCCTTGAAGGACGATCAAAGCATATGTTGCGTATCTCATTGTGAGACACAAAATTCGCGAGTCTATAAGGGGTCTCCGAAAACCACATTTTAAGGCCCTTAAATTAACAGTGTGTGTGATATTCCCAGAAAACTAACTTCGTTCTGATAAACTTATGAAGGAATGACAAACCGCTAACCATTGCAACAGTAGCTCAATTGATAATGTCTGGTGTTAATATATAACACCGTTCGAAGAACGGGTACTTCTGCTAGTTTACTATAATAGTACGGTACTTCTAAGTATGTATGCTATGTATATATAAGAGTGTTGCCTTTTCATTAAATTACAAAATAAAAATGCATACAGTACCAAAAATAAGTTCTTTATCTTTAATAGACATAAGGAAACTTACTGAAGAAGAGGACCAAGAAATGATTGACTGAAATGGTCCAATGAGGCCGTAAAAGCAGAAGAAGAAGACATAATTTATGTAAATCCAATTATCGGAATTTTTGATTATCCGAATGGAGTCCAGTCCCAATTGATTCCGGATAATTGGAGTTCTACTGTACACAAATACTGAGTTGAGTATCTCCACACGGAAAATACTGGAGCCTGCAGAACTGCCCGAAAAACAGGAAGGGAGCGATTGAGTTTCCAAAGAAGATGAATGTCTCGAGTCATACTGATGACAGGTTGCATGATAAAAGGGATGTCACGATGTTAGAAGATTTGATGATTGACACAGGAAAGAAGAATCATGCAACAGATGAAAATGTGAAACCAATAAGAGTGATAAATTACAATGAAAATGTGGGACCAATGGACAAGTCTGACATGCAAACCAAGGCCAATGGCAGAAAATCCATGAAATGGTATCTACGTGCTTGATATAGGGATGTTGAATTCCTACGTCATTTATTTATTATTTACATAGTTTACGCCCACATTGGAGCACTTAAATCAATCCATATACACTACAGTCTTTACAATATTGGGGCAGATGACCTCGTAGTTCCGCCCCTTAAAACAACAATAACTAACTAACTAACTTTACAATATTAGTTGTAATGGCTTCTCAACTTCCTTTTCTCCTTCCAGAGCTTCTTTAATCTCTCCGACCTGGCCGCCCTCTCTTCATTTGTAATGGAGTACTATTTTCGTTTGTCTGTTTTTAATTTCAATCTTGTATCCCTACTTCTCAGAATCCTCTTTGGAAAAGGGTATGTTGCACCCTTTTAGGGATTTCGAAAAGATGTAAGGTTTCGGACACAGGGATTGAATCTTGGGTGATGGAAGAGACCAAGATTAGAATTTGCCTTTGCGTTTATTAAAGTTTTTAAACAGCATATAAAGTTACTTCTAATAAATATAGCTTTAAGAATTAACAAGAAGAAGAATAAAAATGCAAATTCAAAATGCAATATTTTTTAAACAGCGTATAAAGTTACTCCTAATAAATATAGTTTTAAGAATTAACAAGGAGAATAATAAAAATGCAAATTTTCAAGTTTCTCCAGGAAACGGAAACGGTTAACAAAATTCCCTTATGAGGGATTAAAAATTTATATTGTTCATAAAAAGAGAGACATAATTATAAATACCTAAACGAGGAACTCTTAATGATTAACCATGATGAATATGATACCACCTTTCAATGAGGTGAAAATACATAACCCTTTCTTTAGGCCAGCAAACCCTTGGCTGGAAACAGTTGGTTGGTCCGCAAGGGGCTGATGCTTTGAAATGGCAGTTCTATTTGCCCGCACAGGGCTGATGCTCGTGGTTAATGCGCCCACACTCCAGCAGCGCTGGTTCAGAGCCAAGGTTTTGGCGATGTTCAGTCGTGATGACGAGAGTTGACCAGCAGTGAGATGTTTCTTGGTATTAACATCTCCGCTGGTTCGAGAAGTTGTCTTTTCCTTAGGCAGACCTTGAACTGAGTACAGCGTTTGTAGAACATGCCCAGCCGCCAGCTGGAGCAAAGGTTGGCCTGGAGCCTAACTCCGTGATGACGTGACGCAGGGCCTTCGGCAAGACCGTGCCACCAGAGGGTAATGACCCCCGGCAAGCTTGTAGTAGCAAGTGAGTGAAGATGGAGAGTCAACCCATAGGCCGATGGACCTACGGTTATATAGCGGTAGTGACGTCAGCGCGCCGAATCTTCCAGAATGAAGGAGGGGTGAAAAAGCAGCCAATCAAAGCACAGCCCCATGCACATTGCGAGCGTTGCCGCTGGGGCGAGCACAGTACCTCATGAGAAAGTGTGACGGTATGGTGCGTCTAGAAAGACACTTCAAGAAAAAAGGTAAGTTCATGAATAATAAAGAACAACAATTCAGATGAAACATAAGTTAAATAAATAAATAAATAAATAATCAGAACACCGCGTTCATACTGCAATTATAAAGGGAAAAAATAATGGGGCAGAAATTGAACGTGTTTCTCAAACCGTGCGGGAAACATAGCCTACAAAAAACATTCGCAAAAGCGAACACTCTTCTCTTTTCTCTCTGCAATTTGTTCCATTGTAATATTTAGCTCGTCTAAATCATTCTGGACCTCAACGAACCAGTTGTTCTTGGTTTTACTTTTCCAAAAGAAATTGAATAATTGTTTCAGTAGTCTGGTGTCTGGTAGTCTTATTATGTGGCTGAAAAAGGCAATTCTCCTTTTTCGCATTGTATCCACAATTGATTCATTTTCCCGATAGACTATTTCATTAGGCAGCAGTCTCCATTGTCCATTTACTTGATGTTTTTTATTGATGATTGTCCTGATGATCCTTCTGTCTATTTTTTGGATTTTATCTGTTGTTGCTTTGGTATTCATCTTAAACAGGGGTTTGTTTTATATATTTAATAATATGGCCGCTACTGTTACTCAGCGAAATTTCTGATTTATCCTGGAAAAATTTAGAAATTGACAAAATGTAGAAAATATATTTTTCTGTTTTTGTCTTTTCAACTTTGTCATGCTGCCCTTGTTCAGGCACTTTTTGAAATGCTCTTAAGTACAAACTCTGTTTATTTATTTACATAGTTTACGCCCACATTGGAGCACTTAAATCAATCCATATACAATCAATCAATGGCTTCTCAACTTCCTTTTCTCCTTCCAGAGCTTCTTTAATCTCTCCAACCTGGCCGCCCTCTCTTCATTTGTAATGGTGTTCTGTTTTCGTTTGTCTGTTTTTAATTTCAATCTTGTATCCCTACTTCTCAGAATCCTCTTCTCTCTCTGCAATTTGTTTCATTGTAATATTTAGCTCGTCTAAATCATTCTGGACCTCAACGAACCAGTTGTTCTTGGTTTTACTTTTCCAAAAGAAATTGAATAATTGTTTCAGTAGTCTGGTAGTCTTATTATGTGGCTGAAAAAGGCAATTCTCTTTTTTCGCATTGTATCCACAGTTGATTCATTTTCCCGATAGACTATTTCATTAGGCAGCAGTCTCTATTGTCCATTTACTTGATGTTTTTTATTGATGATTGTCCTGATGATCCTTCTGTCTATTTTTTGGATTTTATCTGTTGTTGCTTTGGTATTCATCTTAAACAGGGTTTCACTTGCATAAGTTGCTTCAGGTTTAACTACTGAACCATAATGTTTGAATTTGGCATTCATCGAGAGAGATTTCTTCTTATAAGTTGACCATGTGACTCGTTGTGCTTGTCTCAGTTTTGTTGTTCTGTACTCTATTGCGGCTTTCTCATTAATTAGGTTCCAAGTTATAGTTTCCCAACCTTAATTTGTTTGTTATCATTTAGTTGAAGGACAGGGGTGTCCACCTCGAAGGTTGGCATAATCTCTGTCTTTTCAAATGAAATTTGTAATCACACTTTTGCTGCGATGTTTTCCAGTTGTTCAATTTGGACTTGAGCCTCTTCCACATCATTTGCCAGTAGTGCAAGATCGTTTGCAAATGCCAGGCAATTTAGTTTAATATTTCTACCAATCTTGATGTTCGGTTAGCATTTCTTTTTCTCATGACCTTCTCCAGTACACAATTAAACAAAATAGGTGAGAGACCATCCCCCTGCCGAAGGCCGGTTGTGATTGTAAATGGTTTGACAATTCTCCTCTAAATTTAACTTTTGCTTTAGTATTCTTGAGAGTCATTCCAATAAGGTTGATCAATTTCCTGTGAACACCAAATTCTTGAAGAGTATTCAGTAACGACTTCCGATGAATACTGTCATAAGCTTTTATGAAGTCAAAAAAAGTGATGACTAGGTTCTTACTTCGAGCCCTGTGATGCTTCATAATCCACTTAAGACTGATGATTTGATCTGGACAACTTCTGCCTGGCCGAAATCCTCCTTGGTACTCTCCAAGTTCTTGGTCCAGTTGTTCCTATATTCTTGAGTGAAGAATTTTTGAAAAGATCTTACATGTGACATCAACAAGGGATCATCATCATCATTTCCCCATATCGAGCTCCTGCCGGGTCGGGGTATTTATGGCACTTCTCCACTTTCCTTCCACCCTTCTTCTTCCACGATCTTGTCCCAGTCCAGATTTCTTTTTCTTACGCTGTTCTTCACTGAATCAATCCACCTTGTTCTAGGTCTTCCTCTTGCTCTCTTACCCTTGCACTTCGCCTCCAGCATCAGTCTTGGTATTCTATTTTCCTCCATCCTCTTAACATGTCCAAACCACCTTAGTTTATTCTTCTCAATTTTCTCATTTAGTTTTCCCATCCCAACTTCCTTCCTAACATCTTCATTCCTCACTCTGTCTTTCCTATCATACTTCTTAGGAATTTCATTTCACTGGCTTGGATTCTACTCTCTTGCCTGCTTGTCAGGGTCCAAGTCTCAGCTGCATAAGTTAATATGGGAACATAGTACACTTTATACATTACCTCCTTGCTTTTCCTTGGTACTTCCTTATCCCAAACAAGTTTTCTTACACTTTGATAGAATGCATTGCTCTGCTGTACCCTCCTGCCAATCTCCATGTCCAACCTACCAGTTTGCATCAATTCACTTCCTAGGTATTTGAACGTGTCCACAATTTCCAAACTCTGACTTCCAATTTTCACAGTGCCCTTTCCTTGTATTTCCCCTCTTGTCATCACCATGGTCTTGCTTTTCTCTATACTGATTTTCAGGCCGTAGTTCTGAATATTTTCATTCAGTGCATCGAGTTGTTTTTGCACTTCTTCGGTGTTCCTTCCCCAGACCACAATATAATTTGCAAATAACAGTAACTTCATTTCTTTATGTCCATATGCTTCCTTTGTTTCCTTTACAATTTCATCCATTACCATTATGAACAAAAGAGGTGACAGCACACTCCCCTGTCTTAGTCCAGTCTTGTTCCTAAACCAATCTGTCTTTCCAACTGGGGTCAGTACCCTGCTAACACAGTTGTTGTACATTGCTTGCACCATTTCCAACATTTCTCTTCCCAGTCTCTTCTTAACCATGGTTTCCCATACCTTCTCTCTGGGGACACTATCATATGCCTTTTCTAGATCTATGAAAGTCATGATCAAATCCTCTCCATATTCCCAGTTCTTTTCCATCACCTGCCTCAAGCTAAAGATTGGGTCCACTGTGGATCTTCCACTCCTGAAGCCATACTGTTCCTCTTGCAACTCTCCTTCCACCTTTCTTCTCATTCTTCTTTCTAATATCCTTTCCAGTATTTTTACTATCTGTGATATGAGGGTGATCCCTCTATAGTTATCACACACCTTCTTGTCCCCTTCTTAAACACTGGTATTATTAGCCCTTTCTCCCAGTCTTCTGGTACACATTTCAGTTTCCACACACACTTTAGCAGTCGATACAACCATTGCATACCAACAGGTCCAGCAGCCTTGATCATTTCTACACTGATTTCATCCACCCCTGTTGCTTTTCCCATCTTCATTTTCTGTACTGCTAATTCCACCTCCAGCATTGTTATATCATCTTCTGTTATAGAGTCGTCAGGTTGTGTCACTTCCATCTCACCAGTACAATTGTTCACATTCAATAGCTTATCGAAATACTCCTTCCTTCGACCCTTTATCTCTTCTGGGTGTGTTAACAACTCTCCATTCCTTTTTCACCAGGTTTGTAGTAACTCTTTCTTTCCTCTTACTTCTTAGAAGTCCATACAGCATCCTTTTACTGCCACTTACATCTGTTTCCATTCTTCGTGTAAATTCTTCCCAACTTTTCTTCTTTTCTTCTCCTACCACTTTCTTACACCTCCGTTTGCTGTCGTGATACTTCCTTTTGCTTTCTTCCGTTTGATCTCGGTTCCATTCTTTCCATGAAGACTTCTTTTCTTTCACTGCTTTCCTCACTTCCTCATTCCACCACGGTGTCTCCTTCTCTTTCACTCTTGTTGACGTCCTACCACAAGCACTCTCTGCTGCACCAACAAGGGATATTCCTCTATAATTATTGGGATCTGACCTATCACCTTTCTTGGATTATTGCTGTGTTCCATTCTTCAGGCATTTTTTTCAGAGTTCCATATGTCAATAATACATTTATGTAAGTTTCGGAGAGTTTGATCATTTGCATTCTTCCATAATTCTGCAACCAACTGATTTTCTCCGGCTGCTTTATAGTTCTTGAGCAAGTTAACGGCTTTGATCACTTCCTCCTATGTTGGTGGAATAACCTTTTCTAGTGGTGTTTTGTTTTTAGGTTTGGGGTCAAACTCCAGATTTTCTCTTGGGTCTTCGCAGTTGAGTAATTTTTTGAAGTAGACTGCCAAGATATTTGCATTGTCTTGGTTGTTATGTGCCATTTTCCCATTTTCATTTCTCAGCATAAGTGTAGGTGGGGTTTACTTAGCCTGATACTGTTTAAACGTCTTGTAATAATCCCTTGTTTTATGTTGCTTGAATGATTCATCTATTGTTCTGAGCATTTCATTCTGATGATTCCTTTTAATTCTTCAAATTTCTTTAGCTGCTTGTCTTCTGGCATTAGTTCTGTTCTGGATTCGTCGGATTTTCTTTGTTGATCATTTAACCATGCTTTGTGCCTCATTTGAATTGCCTTATCGCACTCCTTGTTCCACCAAGCATGTTTCTTCCTCCTTTTAATGGGAGCAAGTTCTTCTAAGTCATCACTTAGTTGTGTTTTAAATCTCTCCAAGTATACTTTATTGTTCATTAAATAAGTGGGGTCATAATTTTTCTTCCTATTGGATTGGGCAGGCTTACGCTTTCTCTTAGGTGTTAGCTTTATTTTTATTTTGGATATGTAATGATCTGAATCAATGTCCACTCCACGGAGAACTTTATATATCAAATCAAGACGGGAAAGAAACCCTAATTATTGACTTTCGCCCGATTGTGGTTGACCAGCTATTGGAAGAATTTGCAAGGGAGAGAAAATCACCAGGTACAGGAGGAGTATGTCTGAGGCTTTCTGGTAGTCATTTTCCTAAACTAATACCAGCCTCAGCGCAAATGCTTTGTATGCCAACATACTGTTTGTGAAGCCAAGTTGCTTTTGCTCCGCCGTCAGCGGCTTTGGCACGAATTTCGCTGCCACTCTCTTCATGGCCAAATCTCGGTCACAATGAAATGTGTCGAAAAAGTGCTGATGCCCACCTCTCGGATAGTCATATGACGGTCCTGTATCACCAAAGGGTTCCCTTTGGCAATGACCTGGTCATTTCGGCATGTTGATGGCCGACCGGAGCGTGGCTCACTCTCCACCGATGTACGGCCCTCTTTAAACCGGTTGTACCACTCCTTAATATGCGATGCCCATAGCATCGATACCGAAAGCCATCTTAATCTTCCAGATGGTTTCCAGCTGGCTGTCGCCCAATTTCTGGCAAAATTTGATGCAGTAGCGCTGCTCCAGTCGTTCCATTATTTTCCTTGCAATGTAAAACCAACGAGAGCACTACACACTACCTCACTCTAATGCTGCTTGCCAGCAACAGACACTAACGACGGGCGGGAAAAATTCACGCATGCGGACGAAGGGTCAAGGTCGGCTCATGCCAGCGCGGTTGATCCAAATCCATCAGTGTTTTCGCAGACAAAGAAAGGTCGAATACTTTCAGGCCTTGTACATTATTTTCTGGAAAGGGGGATTTTAAGAAATAAAACTAGTGTGATCACGTACAGAGAGACCCACAGATACATGATTACTACATGGCAACATTGAGGGAATACGCGAAAGTCCCAACCAGGAGAAGTGCGCAGGCGGTAGCCAATAATGAAATTCGTATATCACCAGATATAACCCCATACCCCGTGGCACTAAAGCCCATGATGGGCCTAGGTCTACCAAGCGACCACTGCCCAGCCATTTCGCCTGATGCATCGGATCCTCTAGGCCGCTAATCTTGGTTTTTGTGACTGGGGCCCTGACTCACTGTCACACAACTACTCAAATGTCCTCACGAGGCTGAGTGCACCCCATTCCAGCCCTCACGTCAGTTTCTAAAATCCCTGATGAACCGGGAATTGAACCCGGGGCCTGTGGATGAGAGGCAGGGGCGCTACCTCAGCACTATGGGGCCGGCATATCGCCAGATATGGTCGATGATATAACAGAACAGTGAAACTGACAACATCCCATGACCATTCATAGAATGGTTCAGTGGCGCTTCCTCCATGTAGGACGTGAGGATCATCCTACAGTCAGCTCTCAGCTGTAACTGTTTAAAAAAATTAATTGTTCTGTAAACTAGTCTTTGGGGCTACCTTGCGCGCCCTCTCGATAAGCTCTGTCTCACTGTCACTACTTGTAACTACAGTGAAACCTCTATTAAGAGACCAGTGATGGTTATATGGAAAACTGGTCTTTTAGAGGAGTGGTCTTTTAATAGGGGTAGGCATTAAAAATAATTGTATACCGCATTATTAATAAAGTACCGGCCTCCGTGGCTTAGGCGGCAGCTCGCCGGCCTCTCACCGCTGGGTCCGTGGTTCAAATCCCGGTCACTCCATGTGAGATCTGTGCTGGACAAAACGGAGGCAGACAGGTTTTTCTCCGGGTACTCCGGTTTTCCCTGTCAAAATTTCATTCCAGCAACACTCTCCACTATCATTTCATTTGTCATTCATTTAATCATTGTCCCAGAGGAGTGCGTCAGGCCTCGGCAGCCGGCACAGTTCATATCCTCGCCGCTAGATGGGGGCTTCATTCATTCCATTCCTGACCCGGTCAGAGACTGGAAGCAGGCTGTGGATTTTCATTTCATTATTAGCAAAGTACAGTTGGAACACTGCATTGGTTCACATTTAGTACAAATTAATTACAATTAGTTATTTTCTGAGCTCTGTCATTTAAAAAAGTCACGAATTGATCTCTGTTTCAGATTAGCACATCTTTTTTTTTAAACAATTTCACTTTATAGAATATTTCTGAGAGAGTTCGAAAGTCCATTAATTTGTTCTGGGTTCGAACAATCTTCTAGGAGAGATGTTTTTTGTATTTTTATACAGTACGTTACATAACACTTTTTCTAATCACATTGTATTCTGATGCAGTTCTGTGCGAACAGAACCATTGTTTACATCATCACCATCTCCAATGGGAAGGCAGTCGAGAAGTGGTCTTTTGAAAGAGGTCAGACTGAAGAAATGCCTGGTCTTTGGTCGGGGAGAGGGGTGGTCCTTAAATAGAGAAAACAAATACATTGACCTTATGAGGTTTTAAATCGGTTCCAAGAAAAATCGGTCTTTAAGAGGGGTGGTCTTCTAGAGAGGTTTTACTGTAGTTCTACATTCCACCCCTAGATGGGTGAAGTGTGACCTTCACCGCCCAGAGTAGTAAGCTGAGGAAGAAAGCCTTGCATCCTCAAAGCACGTGTTTATAGCTTAAGAAATGTATGGACGCCCTTGAGGGGAAGGAGCAGGTTTGGTCTGTTTAATGGCGCTCTGAGGAAGTCTACGGAGATCCTCAAGTCTCGCTATTAGTTGATTTTCAACCAACACTATGGGCTTAGGCTATTGGTTACGATTTTTCACGGATAAATGGACAGTCTATTTTCAGCGTGTGCATATCTTTGGAGCGGTATTGGATTGTATTATATTGTGTTCGTAATAGAGCTGTGCGACTGATGAGTCTAATATCTCAATTTAGCCCAGCTATAATAATTATCTTAAAGGAAATAGAGCAAGTAAAATCTATCTTCCTAAAGAAAGCATTGTGTGTATCGAAATTTACTCCATCCCGGCTAATGTATGAGCTGTCTGCAGAGCCATTCTGTATTGAGCAAATCAGACTACAAATGCAGCTTCCATCTAGCGCTGCCTATCAGGAACTTCTTGCGGAATTTCAATCAAAAAAGAAAGAAATATGGTTGGACTTCTATGGGACAGAAGCGATGTTATCGTCTGACTGGAAGAGAGCAGACTACGATTTATGACACACTGTGACGCGTTTCGCAGTCCATGGATTTCATTTCAGGTGTTGCGGAAGAAAAGACTTTCACACTCCAAATGCAGCTACATGCATATGTGAATTGTGTAGCGAGCCCTGTGACCGATATCATGCGGCATATTGTAAAAGAAGATTAACTTCCCTGACGCAATTTTGTAGCGACTGACAGTACCTGCATTGTATTTTTTACTTTTTCAATGGCCATTGGCTGCATTAAAACTATTATTATTATTAATAGCCTATCCATACCTGCCAACCCTTCCGATTTATTCGAAAACTTTCCGAATTTTCACCCTGTCTTCCGATCTTCTTAATTACTATTATTTCTTCCGAATTTCGGGCCCCAGTGATATAGTGTAAAAGGAACTGCAAATAATTTCCATTCTCAAGGAGATTCTCTCATAAGTCGTAATTGCTTTTGTGATTTGCGTAACCTTGTTTTTTGTTTTTTTTTGTGTAAGTATCAAGGGCGGCTGGTGATATTGTTGCAGCGTTGCACAACTCCCAATAATTTTACAACTAATTCGTCGTTTTTTTTCCTTTAATGTTTTAGTTTTATAGATCTAATGCACTCAAAAATGTGTTTAAATCATCGATATTTTGTTATTATTTATCGTAATGCTTCACACTGTACCTATAAAAGCTGCCGCCTTTAAATCAAACTCCAGGGGGTTAGCTCTCTTGTTGCGACTCCCAAGTAGACAGCGCGGCCGGCAGGGACGAGGCCAAGCTTGTACATGCTTGCTGGCCAGCATGGGTAGTAGGGAGTTGCAGACGAGCTGCCAGCCCCCTGGCAACACTCAGTTCCAAATGTCACCGTTAGACTACACCACTCTTTGGAAATGACAACACCCTCGATTTCTCTTACCCCGCGAAGGGTAGTTTAGTTGGTTAGTTACTGTTGTTTTAAGGGGCGGAACTACGAGGTCATCTGCCCCTGAAGGGTAGTTTCTTTCCTACACCACTAGGGAATGCTACACCACCCACAACAATACAAATATCGGAATTTCATAGGGAGACATTAGTTGGTTCACACCCAATTATTTTTAGATGTGATCTCATCATAACTTCATTTAATATTTTTGTCAATTGTTCTGTGAAGCGAGCCTAAGAACGCCACCATTGCTATAAGTACAGTAGATAATCGGCTGAACTATTTTGCGACGTATTGTTGGTGTACTGTAGCGGTTTATGTTTGCTTTTACCACTCTTGTTCTTGCGGGATTTGGGTTGCGATTAGTTCTGTATTTAGTTGAATGAGTATTTTGGTTCCAGGCAGATACATAACCGTGCATTATTATTAGTATTATTATTGTTTGGTTGATTCACTACTATGCATTCACTACGAAATTTCAGGCTAGCAAAATTCAGTGTTTTGTTAGTTTGCCTTTCGCGCCACTTTCCGATATAGCACCCAGATGTATCATCTGTGCATCTTGTAAGTTAGTATTTTATTTAAACGGAATGTTTAGTTTGAAACATTAATTGTATTGTGGAGTGTAAGTAAAAATTAATAGAGCAAGTAATTTACTAGTTAGACAGCTTTCCCAGCTCCCTGATGACGATAAACTCACAGTAAAAACACTCGGTAGACCATTACCAGATAAGTATTGTCCAAAATATAAGTATAGGCTACGAGGGCGTTTAAAGGATATATTTAAGGCAATAATAATTGGTTATGTGAATGCGATATTAAAAACGCTTTATTCTGTTTTCCATGTTTGTTGGTGGAGAATCCGCGTGGACCAAAATAGGAGTTACGGAAATTAATCCCTAAAATAAAGAAACATGAATCTTCAGCTCTGTGGCTTTGGTGCCGTAGTTGGTTGCATGCTGAGCCTCTATGTCCAAGATCGCGGGTTCAAACCCGGCCGAAGTCGTCGGATTTTTAAGAGCGTTAAAATCCCTCAGTATGCATTTCTTCGGAGGGGAAGTAAAGCCGGCGGTCCCATGTCATAGATTTATGGCATGTTAAAGAATCTTCCACTAATTACACCTGTGTGAAGCAAAATTATACGTTAAAAATTTGAACAACGCTCTTAGGTTCCAACGTTCGTCGCCAGGAGCCGACTGCGATGGCGTGTAGTAACCAAGTTCTGAACTAGTAGTCGTTTACGGTGGCCTTTGGCGCCAAAAGTAGGAACTGCTTGAAATTCAATGTCTGCAGTCCGCACTTGAATTAAAAACAGATGACACTCACTAATACAGCCATCACAATTAACACCGGTTATCAGACAGATTCTCCACACACCCAAAGTACAGGATATGACCGCGTTGTCGCAGCTCCTAAACTGAGGAACCAACCAATCTTCAGCTGTTTGAAAATGACACTTTTGGAACTGTTAACGAAGCTGCACAATTGGACAGTGTCTATAGAAGGTAAATTGCGGAATATAACGAAGAAGTTAGGCACAATAGGTATGTGTTAAATATTGTAATAAACTGTATTCGTTTCTGTGGCTCTTTCGAACTGGCCTTGCGTGATCATGATGAAAGTGTAACATCAACAAATCCAGGTGTTTTGAGAGAACTAATTAATTTTAGCGTTGAGTTGGATGCTGTGTTAAAGGTCATTTTGGTAAGGGCAACTGTTTTCAAAGGAATGTCCAAAACAATTCAAAATTAAATTTTACAGATTATGTTGGTGGTTTGCCAAGAAGAAGTATCAAAGCAAATAAGGGAATCGGAAATTTTAGCCATTATAGCAGATGAAACTAGTGATATTTCAAACATATTTCAGATGGCTGTTGTGTACCGATAAGTTACGTAGTAAGAGGCAAACAAAACATGATGCACACACATTAGCAGCGTGTTTACTGGATTAATTAAAGAAGCAGAAATTGAATGAAACTCCGCAAAAATGAATTGCGCAGACGTATGACAGAGCGCACTTCATGGCTGGTTCCTCTGATGGGGTTCAAGCTATAGTAAAAAAAAACAACCTATCCTTATGCAGAATATGTGCCCGTCTTTGTTAGTAATATCATTTTTTGTAACGTACAAACTTTTCGGTTGCCATGTTTTTATGTTGAGAATGTTCATTATCCTTCAGATAGAGACCCAACCTTAGACAACCTGCTGTGTTTTAAATTCTTCCAATTAACTCAGGCATAGGGCGTAAATACATACATATGATTGTTTTATGAATTCCTATAGGAAGAAGCCCAAAAGAGCCATTAAAATTTGTCTATTTGTCGAACGTACAGTTATTTTGGAAAACCCATGTATTTCAGTTTTTATAGAAATGTAGTTTATCTAACGTTAATTGATTTTTGTTACATGTGTAAACTTCTCATATAAAATTGCGACATCAGAAATGTTGGTGCAACACCCAGCTTTACATACCACCGGCCGCCACTGGTAAGTATGTGTAAGTTTCTCGCTTGGCAGTGAGCTCCATAGCTGTGATCTCGGAATGGTGAGTCAGCTGATCAGCCTACGGACAAACAGGTGTCACGCCTACGCTGATTAGTCGAGGCTGGACACATGATTGTGCAGAATGGGATTGAAACCTTGTATGCTACGCGCGGCGATTGTCACTTGCTCCGTTTGGCGCCACGTGTTTATACTCTGCTAGCGTCACGTTTAGTGCATTTAATTGAGGTATTAATGTGTGCGTCGGTAGATAATTATTTCAACGAGTTGTGTCGATGTTTGTTTTGTGTCTTGTGTTTTAAGTTTCTCTCGTCACTTTATGGCGACAAAACCTCAGAAACGTTATCTCCAAGTGTTCAAAGAAAGCTATAAAACTGAATTTCCATTTACAATCTAGTAGAGGAAACCATTTTGCTCTTTGTTCCGTGTGTCGTTGCGATATAAATATTTCTCATGGTGGAAAAACTGACATTGTAACTCACAGCAACACTTAAAACACTAAGACAGTGCTAGTTGTTTACAGAAGAACAAAAAATTAGGTACGTTTTTTGTTCACGGCATTCATGATAGAACATAACCTCTCGTTATCATGTTCCGATCACGTGGGACAATTGTTTAGAAAAATGTTCCCGTATTCGGAAATTGCGAAGAAATATACCTGTGGCAGGACAAAAAAATCCACCATTGTTCATGAAATGGCATGTGACGCCGATTCAAAAATTATTAATATTTTAAAATATGGGCCTTTTGCGATCTCCACTGATGGTAGCAATGATAGAGATAGTAAGCTGTATCCTGTCGTGTCCTTTTTCAACAAAGAATTGAAGATGATTGAAGATCGTTTGCTATCCATGGAAAATTGGAAGGTGACTCGACTGGTGCTAACATTGGTAATTTGCTTCTGCGTCCTTTGGAAAGACATGCCATTCCAATGGCAAACTGTATAGCTTTCAGTGCAGACAATGCCCCTGTTACGATAGGGAGGAAAATGGTGTTGCTGCGAAATTAAAAGAGCAGTGTAAAAACATCATTGTTGTAGGATGCGCATGCTGAGAAAGGGGTTGATTCCCTTCCTGTGAAAATTGATGTGATAATGATTGATATTTAGGCAAGATCATCTGAAGTCATATCAAGCTCTTTACCAAACTGATGTTAGGAAAATACTGAAGCATGTGTGCACGCGTTGGTTGTCCTTGGGTAAATGCTTAGATAGACTGATTTCACAGTGGAAGCCACTGCTGAGTTTTTTTAAGGATGAGGTGAACCAGTCCACTGATAGGAACACATCTCTTAGTATTTCCAAATTCCCAAAGTAAAGGCACATGAAGATAAGCCTGCAGAAGTGGAATTTGGTGTTAGTGTGAACAACAGAGTACAAGATCAAGCACGTGTTATCGTTGGTAAAGGGAAGTCGGAGAGCAGTTCTTCTTCTCCGTCTGTAAGGAAAAAAGTGACGAAACCAAGTCAAACTGTTGGTATTTCAAGACAGGAGAGACTATTTCTTTTTCTGTCATCTAAGTTAAATGAGGCATTTTGCTTGTTTCTGGCATTTACCATCCCTACATTTGAAAAATAAGTTCTTCAATCGCAAGCATCTTACATCCATGTCCTAAGATCCATACTGATTGATTTGCTGACGGAAATTCTCTGTAGGTTTGTTAAACCAGTGGCCATAAATAAATATTGCACAATTTTAGGGGGGTCTATCACACAAGAGAGAATCAGATTTGGTAATTGGTTCAACAACATCTAGTTGTGTAGACAATCTGGCTCCTGAGGAGAAGGTCTTTTATTTGCACGTCAGGAAGTACTTCACTGCAGCCTCTGATTATATTATTCATAAATTTAATTTGGACAGCGAGTTTTCTGTTAATGCTCAAGTGGCACAGACAAGGTCTTTGTCTATTGCTTCCTTTAGTGCCGTGAAGTATTAAATCTCTAAGTTTCCAATTATGTTGGCAAAAAAAGACGGTGAAGATGAGCACCAAGCAATGGATGCATTACAATGCCAGTTTTGTGCTCTCGAAATGGAGGATTTGCCATCTTCTATTGTGGAAGGAAAAATAGCAGATTGTTCTTGGTCTGCAATAGGGGATATACGAGGTGGAGATGGGTGTCTGAAATATGACAGACTAGCTGGAGTAATGCTGTCAATATTAACAATCCCACACAGTAACGTTGAATGTGAGAGATTGTTTAGCCAGGTGAAGAAGACAAGGACACAATTCCGATCATCTCTGAATGACGAAAACCTCAACAAACTGTTAGTGGTTAAATCACACCTAAGTGGAAATTGCTACGAGCAGCAGTATGACAGGGCATTTTTGAAGAGAGCAAAGTCTGCTACAAGGTCTGCATTAATATAAATCAGTAAGCAGTCTCAAGATTACCATCCACACGTATATACATCACCTAATCATAATTAGGTAAGTTGTCCATGGTAATTAACTTTAGTCTGACAAAACGTGAATATGTGGTAGCGAATGCGAAGTGTAATCCATCAGAATGATTGTATGCATTATCTTTAAACACATAATTGTGTTCTCTTAAGTTTAAATATTGGCCACACATACTACTCGATGATTGATGATTGTTTACATTTTTGTGAATTTTATGCTGAATTCATACTTTGCCAATAAAGACACGCAGGTCTTTCGTGTACCCTCATTCGCCCACGCAACAGTATACTGCGCATGATGAAATCTATGATTTTAAAAAATCTTCCTATTTTTGACTTCCGAAGGTTGGCAGGTATGCCTATCTTATTACGTCCTAAATCAAGAGTCGCCACTGGAATGGTTCCGAAGTCCACTCCCATCCCAAAGTAACTGGTATCCCGACTCTAAGGACCAGGACGTGACTACACCGTGAACCAGAAAAACATGAGGGCTTGTTTTATTAAAGTAAAAGAACAAGAACACTGGAATTTGTGAAGGTATGTTTTATTAAAATAAAAGAACACTGGCTGCTTAAAATGGTTTGGAAAACAAATGGAAGATGGAAAACTGCCGAAACACATGGAGGATACATGGGAAGGAAAGAGAGGAAAAGGAAGACCCCGAGCACGAATATGGACTGGAACAGAAGAGTGGAGGACAGGAGAAGTGGAGGAGGACCCAGCCATAAACTGGATAAGGGGGACGGATGATGACAAAAAGAACACCGATTTAAAATCATGTATTGTCTTTAGAGGACCTGGTTGTACATGCTTCGTCTCCGCTACTCTCACTTTCTGACGATGGAGGGAAGTCTGGCTTGGCATCTGCAATAAGAAACATAACAGTGTCAGTCAGAAACATTTTGTATGGAGGGAAGTCTGGCTTGGCATCTGCAATAAGAAACATAACAGTGTCAGTCAGAAACATTTTGTATTCCTGGAATTGATACAGGGTCTTTATATTTGCTTGGCTAGGACTTTCTCGCTCCGCCAGAAATGCCACAGTTGCCGGCTGCCGCGTGCGCATATGTACAGCCGAGTTGGTGCTTACAATCAGTAAAATGCATTTTTATTCACCATGCTTACAGTAGATGCTGAAAATGTTCCCCATCTGCTGCCAAACATAATGGGCATCTACCAACACCACCTAGATACACGGCCTTTGCATTCAAACAAGATGGCGGACACAGAAGGCAGAGCTGCTGGAGCACGCCGCCTGCGATGGCCCATATGAAGGGTTCCTTCCAACTGATACATCGTCGTCAGCAGCATTTATAGGCTATTAAGATGACTTGATCCTTTACCGGTACTTACCTTTACGTGCCTAACAAACAACTACAGAATAAGCTGCTTCTCACCGTTCACCTGAAAATGAAACCTCACGGGAAACTAGTTACTGTAGGAAGAAACGAAACATACACTGTTTTACTGTTCCTGGATCAATTTACTGTATGTTAATAGCCAACGACCATAAAAACAGCAGTAAAATATACGCATTTGATAGAATTAGCTTCAATATATGCATTCCTGGAAAGAGTAATTTCAGATGTAGAAGTGGTGATCATGAGAGATATGAATGCACAAGTCGGAAATGAGAGATAAGGAAAGGAAGAAGTCATTGGACCATATGGATATGGGAAAAAGAACCGGGAAGGAGGGGAACTTGTAAACTTTTGTGAAAGGAATGAACTGATGGTGGGTAATTAATGTTTCGGAAGAAAAACAGCAGGAAAATTACGAGATATGGTTGGGGCGATAGAAGAACAAAATCAGTAATCGACTAATTTCTGGTGGAAAGGACTAATCGCAGAAAGCTGATAGGTGTGACAGCTTTACCAGGAGAAGCATTTGATGGGGACCATAGAGCTGTGGTGGCAAAATATAGATGGGAAAAATTGGAAAACCTAAAGGAGATCAGAGAAAGTAAAATAAAAGTATGGAAATTGAAAAACAAAACTGTACAGGAAGATTTTCAGGAGAGATTGAAGCAAAAAGCAAAAAATCCCAGTTACTAAAGTGGAAAACATAGAAGAGGAATGGTCCCACTTTAAAAAGGCATTTGTTGGTGAAGCAGAGAGTGCCTGTGGTAGGACGTCAACAAGAGTGAAAGAGAAGGAGACACCGTGGTGGAATGAGGAAGTGAGGAAAGCAGTGAAAGAAAAGAAGTCTGCATGGAAAGAATGGAATCGAGATCAAAAAGAAGAAAGCAAAAGGAAGTACCATGACAGCAAACGGAGGTGTAAGAAAGTGGTAGGAGAAGAACAGAAGAAAAGTTGGGAAGAATTTACACGAAGAATGGAAACAGATGTAAGTGGCAGTAAAAGGATGCTGTATGGACTTCTAAGAAGTAAGAGGAAAGAAATAATTACTACAAAGCTGGTGAAAAAGGAATGGAGAGTTGTTAACACACCCAGAAGAGATAAAGGGTCGAAGGAAGGAGTATTTCGATAAGCTATTGAATGTGAGCAATTGTACAGATGAGAAGGAAGTGACACAGCCTAAGGACTCTACAACAGATGATGATATAACAATGCTGGAGGTGGAATTAGCAGTACAGAAAATGAAGATGGGAAAAGCAACAGGGGTGGATGAAATCAGTGTAGAAATGATAAAGGCTGCTGGACCTGTTGGTATGCAATGGTTGTATCGACTGCTAAAGTGTGAGTGGAAACGGAAATGTGTACCAGAAGACTGGGAGAAAGGGCTAATAATACCAGTGTTTAAGAAGGGGGACAAGAAGGTGTGTGATAACTATAGAGGGATCACCCTCATATCACAGATAGTAAAAATACTGGAAAGGATATTAGAAAGAAGAATGAGAAGAAAGGTGGAAGGAGAGTTGCAAGAGGAACAGTATGGCTTCAGGAGTGGAAGATCCACAGTGGACCCAATCTTTAGCTTGAGGCAGGTGATGGAAAAGAACTGGGAATATGGAGAGGATTTGGTCATGACTTTCATAGATCTAGAAAAGGCATATGATAGTGTCCCCAGAGAGAAGGTATGGGAAACCATGGTTAAGAAGAGACTGGGAAGAGAAATGTTGGAAATGGTGCAAGCAATGTACAACAACTGTGTTAGCAGGGTACTGACCCCAGTTGGAAAGACAGATTGGTTTAGGAACAAGACTGGACTAAGACAGGGGAGTGTGCTGTCACCTCTTTTGTTCATAATGGTAATGGATGAAATTGTAAAGGAAACAAAGGAAGCATATGGACATAAAGAAATGAAGTTACTGTTATTTGCAAATTATATTGTGGTCTGGGGAAGGAACACCGAAGAAGTGCAAAAACAACTCCATGCACTGAATGAAAATATTCAGAACTACGGCCTGAAAATCAGTATAGAGAAAAGCAAGACCATGGTGATGACAAGAGGGGAAAGACAAGGAAAGGGCACTGTGAAAATTGGAAGTCAGAGTTTGGAAATCGTGGACACGTTCAAATACCTAGGAAGTGAATTGATGCAAACTGGTAGGTTGGACATGGAGATTGGTCGGAGGGTACAGCAGAGCAATGCATTCTATCAAAGTGTAAGAAAACTTGTTTGGGACAAGGAAGTTCCAAGGAAAAGCAGGCAAGAGAGTACAATCCAAGCCAGTGAAATGAAATTCCTAAGAAGTATGATAGGAAAGACAGAGTGAGGAATGAAGATGTTAGGAAGGAAGTTGGGATGGGAAAACTAAATTAGAGAATTGAGAAGAATAAACTACGGTGGTTTGGACATGTAAAGAGGATGGAGGAAAATAGAATAACAAGACAGATGCTGGAGGCGAAGTGCAAGGGTAAGAGAGCAAGAGGAAGACCTAGAACAAGGTGGATTGATTCAGTGAAGAACAGCATAAGAAAAATAAATCTGGACTGGGACAAGATCGTAGAAGAGAAAGAGGAAAGTGGAGAAGTGCCATAAATACCCCGACCCGGCAGGAACTGGATAAGGGGAAATGATGATATGCATCAGATCAGGTTTTTAAGTAGATATCTGGCCTTGCCATCTAAACAACTGTGCCGTTCTTCACGAAATTTTCCGGCTACCCATTTAATCATTAAAACTATAGGTTTACTATATAATGTAGCCATCGGCCACATTGCCCAACCGCACTGGGCAATTCGGAAAACGAGATGGAACAGCACCAGGTATGGGTCTTGGCACTTTCAATGGGAGTGTTATCTCTTGACCATCCTCTGTCTGAAGTCTTGAGCATTAAAATTCAGCTGACAAACCTGCAATGTGCACAAGAGCCATACTAAATAACATTTGTTGAAGTTACATAATATGATTGAGTCTTTCCATGTTGAATGAACTAAATTTGAACAGGCCTACTTTTAATCTGTGTGATTTTCCAAAAATGTCTTCCTATTTAAATTATCCTAAGAGTAGCCTACATAAACACTGCAAAATTGTGATTTGTTTAATTCTACATGTTTAATTTTTGAGTTAAGAATAATCCCTCTACCTTATTACAGAAGCCCCATGAGAGAAGTTTCACAAGAGCAGCTGCTCCAATGGACGGGGGGTGAACTTGGGTGGGCTGGTTCATACTAACGGTATGAATCTAAATTCAGAATCATGCCTATAGTATTATTAATTTTTGTATGTTTGTACCATATGTTTACCATTTAGAAATGTGAGCAGAATGTGTGCTGGGTGAATTGTGTAGGTATCTAGCACCAGTGTCTAATGAATCCACTGCCCAACTGCATACTTAGAACAATGATACCATATGGTTCTCCAGAATATGTTTTGATTCTTTCATAATTTAATAGGCTGTGATCTTTACACTACCTGAGAACAGTCTGCTTGCATTACTAAACAAAAGGGTGTAGAAAAGATTATGAATGAGCCTACTGCAGTGATAGTCCGCAACTTACAGGGCTAGCTTCTATTTTTGTCTCAAGCACTGTATGGTGCAGTACCAGTATCAGAAGTTTAGCTTTAGTACAAACTATTATGCTACAGGTCTACTTATATTTTACTGTATATCTTGCATTTAAACCTTCATTAGGGAATTTCCTGTGAGCAATAGGGCATCCTGAACTAGCACCAACAGATAGTGGACAAGTACTATGTGGAATCATTTTGTTCTGTATTTCAAATAACAAATAACACACAATAGGCTGTTACAAACGCTTTAGAGCGAAGAATTATCGTATTATTAACTTGTTATTCTTCAAATTCCATGTGTATAAAATGCCAACGGTAGGCAAATCCATTGAGTCCCACATATAACAGTCATGACATTTAGCTGAAAAGTTTCGCATAAGATAACCCCGATTAAAGGGAAGTCAGGTACCTATTTAAACAATCTGGAATCTGAGCAATTTGTGGTACATATTTGATGACTTTCTAGTGACACCAGACTTAATGATATTAATCATTTGCTTTGAACATCAATTCTCAATATGCATTAAAAATAATGTTATAATTATCACATCAAAGCTTTTCAGTATTTGATCACAACTGACAGTGTGTTAGCAAATATTTAAAACAATTGAGAGATCCGCAGCTTAGCTTGATTTAACATAGAAGAGGCTCATATCAGACAAATATTTACCACAAAATGTGGTCTAGGCGAAAACCATTGGTCTGCCGGATGTGATATAGTACCGAATGCGTGGGGTTGGCTATACTGTACATGATGCTAAAATTGGCAGAGTCAGCTGGAATTTCATCTCTATAAAACATGATCATACTGTATTTGGGATGGCTGGGTGGGTTACAGGCAGCAGAGGAGTAAACATCTATTAGTATATCTTCTCCAGATTTTTTCTCTACCATTACTACAGGTATTTTGGCTAATTTCAGTAGTTTAGGAATTTTTTACTTCGGTTCTGATGTTCTGTACTGTTACCGCTGCAGCATGCTCATATGTAAACATGTACATGTGATAGCCTATTATAAAAGAATTCGGTACCGGTATAACTAGGTTTATTTGTGCCATGCAAAACAAACTTGACTCGCAGTTAGGGAGATTCGTTGATTAATTATTTAATGAGAAACACCGTTCGTTATTATCTGAAACTTGGAGCAATACTTTGCATAGGGCTACTCTAACCTTAAAAGGACGTGCTCACTTGCGAGTTGTTTACAAGCTAATGTATTAGTTCATAGGGCTCGTTATATTATTAAGAATATATCAGCTATTTATGTATAGGCTAACAAAGCTTAGATAAAAGAAAAACAATTACTGGCACTTACCACAGAATGTTTTGTTGGTATGAAGCTCTCTCGTTTAATTGCTGATACCCAACATTTCTTCAAATCCTCTTCTTCGGGGAACTTAGACACTTGAACTTTAATTTCATTATCATAATTACCCCTGCACTTCAACACACAACACTTGTGAACCATATTTTACCGCAAAAAACTGAAAAAATCGCAGAATAACTACAACAGCATGCCCACACACACACCTGCCTTCGAGATCCACCATTTTGGCTACTTTCAAATCAGTGCACAGCCTTCTATGTAGGTGGTGTTGCATCTACTCACAAAGTTTCCGGTTATTTCTGTTAATTTAGCTTCACTAAGGAAATAACGACCTTTACGTCTATTTTACTGGCTAAGAGATTCAAACGTACAGGTTCAGTAAACAATAAAAATAGACGTTAAGGTAGTTATTTCCTTACTGAAGCTAAATTAACCAGAAACTCCATAAGAAGATGCCGATTATGTTTGGCAGCGGATGGGGAACATTTTGAGCATCTACTGTAAACATCATCATCATCATCATCTTGAGCAGTTTCCAACCGCTGGTCGGGTCTGCTTGGAACATAAGCCTCTCCATCGTTTCCTGTCCATCCACCATCTCTCGTCATTTACTGTGTCCCAGCACACTCCTCTTTCCTCCACACTCTTCTTAACTCCTTTTGTCCATCTGTCCCTTGGTCTTCCCCTTGGCCTCCTTCCCGTCATTTCCATTCCAAACATCTTCTTCGGTATCCTCTCCTCTTGCATCCTCCTCACATGTCCATACCATTGTAGCCTAGATCGCTCTATTCTATTTGGCAATGGTTCCTCTCTTACCATCTCCCTGACTCTCTCATTCCTTACTCTGTCCATTCTTGTCACTCCTACCCTACTCCTCTGGAACTTCATCTCCACTGCTCATATTTTATTCTTGTCCCTTTCCTTCATCACCCATGTTTCTGAACCATATGTCAAAATTGGCACAAAGTAGGTCTTGTAGATGATTCCTTTACATTTTTGTGGTACATCTTTATTCCATATCATCCCCTAACACTCTTGAAAAATCCATCTGCGCACCTTCCCGGCTCATTTATTTCCATCCTATTGCCTCCCTGTAAACATAGCGAGTAAAAATGCATGATACTGATTTCAAGCACCGTATTCTGCCAAACATATGCGCACGCGGCAGCCGGCAACTGAGTCGTTACTGGCAGAGCGCGTGAGCAAGAATGTCCTAGCCAAGAAAATATAAAGATCCTGTATTTAGTGCCTGGATCTCCATATAATTACAATTAAATATGATACTTAACCTGCCTCAAAAAGTAAGCTTGAGACATAATGGCCACTGCTTTGACTTTTGAAGTGAAGTTTACAGTTTGTCTGTATTTTTGCTCATTTCCGCTTCCTATATGGGTTTATTGTGTGCCGATCCTAACGTATGGATCAGAAACTTGGGTGATGAGGGAGAGAGATAAAAGCAGAATACAAGCAGTGGAAATGAAGTTTCAGAGGAGTCGTATAGGTGTAACTAGAATGGACAGAGTCAGAGATATATTAGAGGAAGAACCCCTTCAGAATAGGATTGAAAAATCAAGGTTACAGTGGTATGGATACCGTGAAAAGAATGGGAGAAGAGAGAATACCATGGAAAATATTGGAAATGGAGTGGAAGAAAAAGAGACCTACAGGAAGACAAAGGGATAGGAGGATAAAGGGGGCGAAGAAAAGTGTTGCGAGAAAAGAAGTGAATTAGACAACAGTGACAGAAGAAAAGTGGTGGATGGACAGAAAACGATGGAGAGGCTTGTGCTCCAAGCAGACTGTTAGATGATGTTCCTTGACAACATGCTTATTCTGAGAACTTGACCACAGAATTCAACCAAACCCCTGTGTTCCTTGTTGTAAGGTGGAGCTGTTAATATGAATGAATAAAAGAGGAAGAATACAACGGGTAGTCCTGACACAGCCCCAACCTGTGGTTGGAAACTGCTCTAGTTGATGATGATATGTCTTTATTGTAATGTTGATATATTTTCTTTCAGTTGTGGCCTACCTTTATGTCTGGCCTGTATTTATCTATACATTTTAATTTGATTTTTGCAAAACTTGAGGAGAAAATCTGACTGAAGAATATTACCTACCATCTGTTGTTTATATTAAATCCTGTGGAACTTTCTCTACGTAATGGTTGTTTCCTTAGTTTAGGGGCTGCGACAACGCGGTCATGTAGCCCCGTGTACGTTGGGTGTGTGTAGAATCTGTCTGATAACCGGTGTTATCTGTAATGGAACAGGCACTGAGTTCATGGTGAAACTGTGCTTGGCAATGATTATCACCTAATTAATTACAGTTCCAGTCAATACAGGCATTGACTTGACTTGGCCCTATTTTTCACACGGTCAATGTTTGTGTCCTGCATCTACAACAGTCAATGTGGTCCTGAAGTAGGTGAGTGCACCTGCTCTGAATAAATCATTATTCTGGATTAATTGAAGGTTGCTGCTTTAAGATTTCATTAAAATAGTTCTACAAACTTCAATGAATCTCATACTGTATGACAGTGCTCATTTTCTAAAAAAAAAACAAAACGTGGTACTCTCTTGTAGTAGACAAAACATCATGATCTTGCACTTTTTGGCATTTGAGTCCCGTCATTGTTTGTGTTCGAATCCTTAACTTGCAACTTTTTCAATGCCTGGGTGGTTGTTAATTAGTTATTTTCTTCTACCTTCAAAACTACCCACACGTACAAAATAACAACCCACCCCGCCTCCAAACATTGGTATTTAAGTAGAAGACACTCTTAAATTAAATTAGGCTACAGGCCGGACGTTTGTTTTAGACGAGTGAAAAATCTTAATGGAAGCCTGGAGGCGAGTTACTACAGTACCTGTGTTGTTATCAGCTGCCCCAAGCGGTCCGATGATTGACAAAGCTGTTTCACACTTTTGCTGAAGTACAGTCATTGGCAAATATAATGACGTTCGGTTCGTAACTACGTAATGTGTACTTCCGCGTCACACAATACTTCGACGTGGACTGTACTGTCTGCTCAGGTCTGGAATTCCATTACATCAGATCGGTGGTGACAAGTGTGAAGCGATAGGGTGAGAGAGTGAGTGTGTGTAGGCTCACCCGTAGGCTTCAAGGTCAAGGGCAATCGTCTAAAACAAACGTCCGGCCTATACAAATCAATTTTCTACTAAGCACGTCCAGAAAGTAAGTTCTTTTTTTTACAATTTGTTCCACCATAACTGCAATAGCAGTTTGGCGCATGCACAGTTGTTTCTCTGAGGCAAGGAGAAGGAGATGACGCCATTTTGAGATTGCTGTCTATTGTTTACACTTGTTTCGAGTGGCTTAGTTGATTGAAAATCCCGCAGCTGGAGTGAGATTAGATTCCGGGTCCTAATGATTGGTTCTTTGCAGGAAGTTTCTGTTCCTACAAAAAGTAGAGTGACGTTCATCTTCGTCCTTACCTCGAGACGTAATCATTGGCTGATTTGCTTGCAGGACTCCATTACCTTCTAATTTGTGAATGAGATTTAATTTTTTTTAAATTGTTAGCACTACTTGTTTACGTTTTACACCTGATATTGTTCACACCACAACGTACCGTATCTTACAGTATGACAACAGCTGTTGACCATTTAGCGGATCCCTCAATGGAATGCAGACAACACTTGCCTTCCGCAACCTTGAAATAAGCCTTCTCCCCACCTCCTTATGGAACTTTCATTTCGCTATTACAAAACAATAGTAACATAACAATGGCGGACACTACAAGTCATCGTCTAGAAAGTGCTCTAAAAATCATTGAAAAAGTGATACAAGAAGGAGGTTATAGGAAAAAGGAAGTGAAGAACGACATACAAGAAGCGGTAAGGGAGATTAGAGAGTGTTTTGATTCACTTGCAAGGGAAAGTAAGACAGTTGTTAGTAAAAGTAAGACTCCTCTAGAAGAGGTTACGAATAGCCAAGGAGATGTGATGAGTGAGGAGGTAGACGGCCACCCTGTAGGACAACCAGCGACATCTATTGATAATACGCATGAAGGAGCAGGTCGTGATCAGCGACAATCTGAAACGATATATACCAGGTCAAAGAAATTCGTTGAAGCAACAGGCCGTGGACAGAGACAAATGGTAGAGACATCTACCGAACAAAAGAAAAACGCTTACGATACACGCCGTGACCAGAGACAAACAGAAACGACACCTAACAGATCAAAGAACATCATTGAAGTTACAGGCCAGGAGCAGAGACAAGCGGTGAAGACCTCTGCCGGACAGGCGAAGAACGTGAACGGCGTAGTGAGGTTGCAGGGAATAGACATGTGCCCTAAACGACAAGTGGAGCTATCTCTTGGCAGAACACAGGACGATGTAGCGAATGAAGACGGGGACAGTCACTATGAAGAACAAACAGAGTCATCTATCGGTTCAACTATGACTCAGTTGGCAGACAGACGGTCAGCACAGGATGTAGATATGGAGGGCCATGTTACGCTCTCTATAATTCGCACTCAGGAAACAGAGGCCAATACACCAAACAAATGTGTCGATCAAATGGCGGTGCCTAACGAACAGAAACAGAACCTTTCTGAAGTTGCAGTACTTTCAAAGAAAGTTGATAACATTATGGATTTCTTATCCTGCACCTTAGAGGGATTAATAGACTCCCAGATTAAAAGAATAATGCATAAAGATGGAGAAAGAGAAGACAGGAAAGAACCGGACCACAAGGAAGAAAGAGGTAATAATCGTACAGGCGGTAGCGGGAACAGCATCGATACCGAGACAGAAATCCCAGTACGCTATGCAACCGTAGTAGATTTAGGAGGTCCTAGTTCACGGCAACAACCACTACACCATAGCGAGCGCCCCTCTGCTATAACACGGCCAGTAGACGGAGGGCCGGGAGATCAAGACCGAGATCATCTCAGACCCCGCGCACAAAAAAGAATACAGAAGGGTACATCAACGGCGTTCACCGGAAAACTACGTGCTGCAAACAAGACTGCATGGTTATACATAGGACACGTGAATCCGGATGTAACCTCAAGCGATGTCATGGACCACTTAAAAGACAAGGGAATCAAAGACGGCATAAAATGCGAGGAACTCACCACCAGAGGTGAAAATAAAGCTTTTAAAGTCGGGATCCCCTTCGAGAGAAAGGATGATGCTTATGACCCAAACTTCTGGCCAGCTGATGTGATTTTCCGACCTTTTCGTTTTCGTTTTTGATCAGGAACTCTCGCGAGGTGCAAACAACCAGGAAGTGAAGTTACTTTTATGGAATATTGAAGGCCTGTTAAACGCTACGAACTCAACGCCAGAAAATTTATTTGATCCCTATGACGTCGTAATACTGGTTGAAACATTCTTAACATCAGATTGGAATGCGAGAAATCACTATACAGTGAACAATTTGGCAGAGCAAGGCCTGGTGGGAAGACCGAAAGGAGGAATCACCTGCCTTTTAAAGGTTCAGTTCACACCATTCCAGGTCATGTATAAAAACAACAATGTTCTAGTAGTGAAGACTAAATTGTGTGTGTTAATATGTGTGTATTTTCAGCCAGGATTCACATCTTACCAGATTATAGATGAAATAGGCACCGCTCTGAGTATAACGGAACGGGAGGATAGCATCATTATAGCAGGAGACCTAAATTGTCGAACTGATGTTCCATCACAGAAGACAAGAGAAGTCCTAGACTATTTAGAGGAGGAAGGGATATCACTTGTAAACAACAAAGAACGGAAGACGTATGTTTGTTACAACGGCACCAGCACGATAGATCTAGTCTTCTCGAATCAAGGTAACATAAAGCCAATAAAGCAAGATATAATTCCGATTCCCTACAGGAAACACCAGCTAGTAGAAACAACATTCCAACTCGGTCATGATAGCGGACAGGTGAAGCCCAAAACATTGAAATTTTCAAGGAAGACTCTACACCAGTTCATATATGAGGCCGACAACCAGGCAATCATGGAGAAGGCCCTGAAAGGAGATCTCGACGAAGCAGCAAATATGCTCGAACACCTTTTACAGGGTGAAGTCATACCGGAGGCAGTCATAACGAGAAAATCAAAATCATGGTTTGACGAAACCTGCTACAGAGTCCGTAGGACCACATTGGATGCCCTACACACAGCTCTCGAAGATCCCACCGACGATCATCTAAGGGAATATTCCAATCATAGGAAGACGTACAAGACCCTCATAAAAGAAACAAAGGAACGGTATCAAGATCAAGAGGAACAAAGTCTGATAGCGGCAGCTGATCAGTACCCCTACAAAGCATTGAGTCCAAGGCAACCGAGATACTGCAGAAGCATCCCTATGGAGACATGGGTGACTCACCTTAGCAATGTACTGCAATATAAGGACACTCGTCCAACTGATACCCCCGAGATTGAGGAGGACATTGATACAGAGATATTTACAACTGAGGAAGTAGAGGCTGCTATTATCAGCTCGAAGAATAATAAAGCTTGTGGACCAGACAATATATGTAACGAGCACCTTAAAATTGCTCTCCCAGTGCTAAAAGAAGCAATAACATCTCTCCTGAATGAATGCCTCAGGCAAGGAAATATCCCGCATAGCTGGAGAAGGTCCACAGTAAAACTGCTGTATAAAGGAAAGGGATGCACCGAGGACCCAAACTCCTACCGAGGTATTGCACTGGAATGTGCGTTATTCAAAATTCTAACAAAACTTTTATGCCAACGCCTTATTAGAGAAATCGATCCTAAGCTCCCGGAGGAACAATTTGGTTTCAGAAAAGGAAGATCTACAACACAGGCTATCCAATGCCTTCTAAATGATATTGAGACAGCTCTGACAGTCCCAAAAGGAAAGCTATATGCCATATTTATAGACTTCTCCAAAGCTTTCGACATGGTCAATAGGAAGATCATCATAGAGAAGCTAGGAAATCAAATGAGAAGTAACAGCTATACAAAACGGCTTATCACAAGCATCCTGGCCTCAAATTACATAGAGATAAGCGACGGAATCACAACATCAAACCCAATAGATCAAACAACCGGTGTATTGCAAGGGGACCCTCTAAGCCCATTACTGTTCATAATCGCGACGGCGGATATCGCACAGGTAGTCTCGGAGAGAGTAATTCTCTATATGTACGCTGACGATATTGTGCTGGCCTCGAGATCGCAAGAGGATCTACAATCTGCATTTGATCTGCTGTTGGAATGGGCGGAAGAGAATGAACTCAGCCTAAACGAAAACAAGACTATATCAATGACTTTCCGCAAAGGGGGAAAACCAGCAGTTTTTCACACACATAGAAAACCCCTGGAGAGCGTTTCTAACTTTAAATATCTAGGCGTGACACTTCAGACAACGGGCAACGTCTTTACGCTTCACGTTAACGATAGGATCTGTGCGGCTACGAGGGCCATAAATGATATCAGACAGTTGAGAAAACTCTCCGTCAAAACAGCCTTGAAACTCTTCCAGCTCAAGGTTACACCCGTTGTAACATATGGATTAGAGAATATCTGGACACATCTCAAATTGAAACACCTGGAAAAGTTGGAGAAACTAAAAGCGACTTTCTTAAAGAAGGTTCTGTGTGTTTCAAAATACACGCCTTCAAGACTAGTCTATGAATTAACACGTGAATTATATTATGTGGAAGAGCTCCGCCTCCAACTGTCGCTACCGTCTACACCAGCATACGTGCAACTCATGGAGAACCTGAAATCGAAGAAGAGAGACATATGGTGGGATTTCTACATCACTGACGCAATGACCTGCAATGATTGGAAACGGGGAGGCTACGAACTAAGACATACTGTTACACGCTTTGCCATACATGGCTTTCACCATAAGCTGTGCAAGTTAAAGAAGTTTCACCAGCCAGACGCAGACTGTGTATGTGAACGTTGCGGCAAATGTTGCGAAAGATATCATGCGATGTACTGTACATATAGACTTGAATCTCTGACGTCCTTCTGTTGTAATGAATAGTTTATTCCTATGTATGTTTCATTTTGTCTGTATCATTCCTTTGGCTATTAGCTGCAATAAATATTTTATTAAAACAATAGTTTTTAAAAAGATTTATATAACTGCCTTAATCAATACATAAATGAAAAGAATTATTAATAAAGCTGTTCTTGGTACATCTTTCAGGGATTAATCAACAACATTTTTAGCCCCTTCATCAGCCAATTGTAAAGCATAATGCAATTATGAAATAGCATAGCACTTAAAGTTAAGCTTAGAGCTAACCTCAGTGCCAAATGAAGTTTTTCCTACCACGTCGTATTCTTTTGCTTGCTACCGGTTGAATTGGCTTATGGATCTTTTAAGCTTAGAAGGCATCTTCATTGATTGTATACGGAATGGTGAAGTATTGTAATTCCGCATATGTCATCTCGAGCTATTGACCTTCGCTTGGAGCGGGAATGTGATTGAACTGTCTACTGGTTTTCTTCATATATCTTCGTCAATATTTGCAGGCTGAATACTATCACCATCACAAACTATTTAATTTGTTCTATACTTTAAAATATGTTCTACAGCCTACATATATGGTGCACCATATTAGGTTAAATATCCAATTATATTTAAGTACTATGCTATTTCCTTATGCTTTACAATTGCTAAAAATGTTTTTGATTAATCCCTGAAACATGTACCAGGAACAACTTTATTAATAATTCTTTTCATTTATGTATTGATTAAGGCAGTTATATAAATCTTATTAAAAACTATTTAAGTACATCAATATGGAACTATCATGAGTATTTTAAATAATAGAATTACAAAACAAGACTGGACAAAGCAAGAAGTTGACAGCCTGTCACAAAGTACTGTACTAAAAATACTTACTCCCCACCGGGACTACACTGCAAAAATATGTACGTAAAATAAATTCAAACGCATTCAATTTACACTACAGTATCAATTACAGAGGAGTTTTTGCACGGTATTTTTAATTGGGCGAAAATGTGCATGGTTAATCCGCAAACTGGAGATTCGAGAGTATACTGAATTAATTTTATTTGAATTGCAGCCAATGGCCATAGCAAGGTATTTTTAATTGAACGGCTGTAGGCTCCCCATCAAGTTCAATTTCAAGTAGATCTAACTTTGGCTACCTATACTCTGTATTTCAAAAGAATGAACGTGAAGCAAATGGCGGGAGCTTGGAACAGCTGAGCTGTGTTGCCAAATTTTTATTGTTGATGTAGAACAGCGGATTCGAATAATACACAGGGCTACACTTCGGATATTATTTCGGTACTATTATGGGCAATATAATGCAAATGTCGATCCTGAGTCAACGCCAAGGACATTCAAATAGAGAAATACGGTATAAAATGAATAAATAACACACCGAAGCTATGCTACCTTTGTCACCGTTATTCAATAAATACGAGAAAGAGGCCAAACACTCGACAGCTATACAAATATAATACAAAATACAAACACAAAGTAATATGATGATGAATATATCAACACTCACCATGCAATGATTATATCCTTCAAGACGAAACAAGAGTTTGGGTGAAGGTCGTTCACAGTTTACAGCAGTAAACACAGAAATAACATCATGACAATACCAAGCACACTCACTCACTGTATCGCGACTCTGTACGGGTAATAATAGCCTCCACATACGTAATGTTAAAGTCAAGTATTTAGCACCAAGCACGGAAACAAGCTGTTCTGTGGCGATATTATTGCAGTGATTTTACATTGTCGATTTGTAGGTTATTGAATGGCAAGCGTTAATTTGAACACTGCGGTATGCAATGAAACATTACTGGATACGTAAACATTAAGACTAAATGTACATAGCCTATTTTGTACGTCACGCATGTATTCTAAATTAAGTATATTTAGATTTGAATTGAACAAACAAGGCTAACCATGAAAATAGTTTGATGTCGAAATGAACGATAGCCGGGCGTTACAGGTTGGCTAATAAAACTATCAATTCTCCGTCTTTTCAATACAATATTAATAGTCTATTTATACAATTGGGTACATTTTTGGGTACATGTTTCGCAAAAACATGTACCCAATTGTATAAATAGACTATTAATATTGTATTGAAAAGACGGAGAATTGATAGTTTTATTAGTAAACATATTCAATACGGACCTGAAATGGATAATATTATTCTGTTACAGGTAGGCGCGCGCGGTCTCCAGCTGTATTTCCAGCATTTTCCCACGTTCTTCCTGCGGTACTATTTACAACTTATTGACTCGATGCTTAAAGTAAACGAAACGATGGCAATGAAACAAACTCCGACACAGTTAACAGGCGACTGAATGAATGACAATAAGCTGGCAACGTATGGTATTAGTTGTCAAAATCCAGCCAATAGGAGCCCGCGGGGGTCAGCTGTTCCAAGCTCCCGCCATTTCCATCACGTTCATTCTTTTGAAATACAGGGTATAGCAACGCATTTACGTATGATGTATGGAACCACTTGTGAAGGAGTTATTGAACGTAATGTACAGTCGAACCAGGAAACTATGGACAGAACTTTTAATTAGTTACTTCTTATAACTAAGGCCCGGATAGTTATGTGTTTAACTAAATGTTGTTGTTTGAGTCTTCAGTCTTTTGACTGGTTTGATGCAGCACTCCATGCCTCCCTGTCCTGAGCTAATCGTCTCGTCTCTACATAGCTACTACACCCTACATCCGAGGCAATCTGTTAAGCATATTCTAACCTTGGTCTACCCCTACAGTTCTTGTCCTGACCCTTCCTTCCATAACTAATCCTGCTATTCCTGGGTGTCTTAGTATGTGTCTTACCAACCTATCTCTTCTCTTCATTAGCAGTCGCCAGAAACATCTCTCCTCTCCCACTAGTCTTAATACCTCTTCGTTAGTGACCCTATCTACCCATCTGATCTTCTTCATTCTCCTGTAACACCAAATTTCAAACGCTTCTATTCTGCTGCACCAATAGTCCAAGTTTGACTTCCATAGAGCCCCACGCTCCAGACAAAGGCTTTCAAAAATAACTTCCTAAGACCGAAATCTATATTCGATGTCAACAGATTCCTCTTCTGTAGAAATGCTTTCATTGCCTGAGCTAACCTACTTTTTATATCCTCTTTGCTTCGTCCATTACTGGTTATTTTGCTTCCTAACAGAAGTCTCCTACTTCCTTTAGTTCTTCACCTGCCAATTTGATGTCCATAGAGGTTCCTGATTTATTTCGGCTGCATTCCAATATTTTTGTTTCACATTTATTAATTTTCATCATGAATTCTTTCCTCAAGATGGAGTCCATACCATTCAAAAACTTATTCAAATCCTCAGGAGGCGTTTTTATAAATAAATTCATATTTTGGCAAATTTATTCATAAGTACTTTGGTGGTATGTTGACTACTGCCCACATTTTCGACCCTTGGCAATTCCAGTAATGTGCTTCTGTATTTGGTGAATGCACCCTTGTCTCTGTATTGTAGTAGTATCTCAAGACTGGAATTCTTCGGTCATTAAGTATAACAGGAATCAACAGTCTCTTAAGCCTCCAATAGTTCTTACCTTGACAGGAAATTTTACTTGAAATTACAGCGGTCTGCGAAACTTATGAGTACCGATATTCACAGAGTGCTCTGAAAGTTTTGAGGTGACCTTTTCTTCTGCTCTTTAGAATGAAATTCAAAAACCAGCACATACATGATTTCGTATCGCGCATTTGCACGAAGTATTAAAGGATTCGGAAACTGAGGTAAGCCCCGGCCTATTAAGCGGGAACATTTGTACTTTAGACAGGATTAAGGAGCAGCTGTATTTCGAGTAACAGGGGGACAAAAATATGATACAAATTTAAGAACATATTTTGGAAACTTAATCACATATTTTCCACTTTTAAGCACATAATAAATACATATTTCAGAGTATCTGGGCCCTGCTCATAACACTCCAACAAAACGTTTCTCTGCAGTGTAGTGTACTTACTCATCGCCATATTAAACCTTACAACTCACCTTAAAAGTCCAATAGTAACTAGCAAACTGGCGGCTTCGGTGGCATAGTTGGTAGAATGCTGAGCTTCTATTCCGAAGGTCGCGGGTTCAAACCCGGATGAAGTCGTAAGATTTTTTTAAGAGCATTAAAAATCCCTCAGTAGGCCTCCCTTTGGAGGGGAAGTAAAGCCGGCGGTCCCAAGTCATAAATTTGTGGCATGGAAAAGAACCTTTAACTAACTACACTTGAACAAAAGTTTGGTGCTTTTCAGTCGGTCAACACGAATGTACCCAAATAGAGCTGGGTTATGCCCTGATCCTGAAATAAATTACATAAGATTAATAAATATACTTATGTAATTTATTTCAGGATCAGGGCATAACCCAGCTCTATTTGGGTACATTCGTGTTGACCGACTGAAAAGCACCTAACTTTTGTTTACTTAGGCAACACTGAAAAATGGCATCAAACCTCACAATAACTACACTTGTGTGAATACAAAATTTGTAGGTTAGAATTGATAACGCTCTATTAGTTCCAACGTTCGTTGCCAGGTGCTGACTGCAATGCCATCTAATAGCCAAGTCCGCAAGCTAGGTGTCGTGGATGGTAGCTTTTGGTAGCAAAAGTAGGAACTACTTGAAATTATTGTCTGCAGTCCTTACTTGAATTAAAACAGATAACACAAACAACTACAACCGGTTATCAGACAGATTCTACACACACCCAAAGTACACGGGGCTACATGACCCATTGTAATTTTAAAGACCTGCAACTGTGCCTGAATCTCGAATGTTGTCCAGTACAGCTTGAATAGGGATTTTATTGGCAACATATGTAGCTATAGGTCCTCGGTCAGTCCCAAGTGATTTAGTGTGCTTTTAGCTTTTAAATACTTCAGGACAGAAAATCGTTAATTGTTCAAGAACATCAGGCATAGTTTATAAAAGCATTTTAGAATAAAAATTAATAAATGAGAAATATTTATTGAAAAATAACTGAAAAAAACTAAACATGCTATTCATTTCCACATTGACATTGCATGTAGTTAGGCTGGTAAGCAGAATTAGTAGTCTAGGACTATATTTCTATAATTCTGCTACACAAACTGTCTCGAATCATGTTAAGTATGTGTGTCAAGTTTCAGCTTCCTACATCTTATATGTCCTGAGAAAAAGGAACATTTGTACTATACAAAACTAGTTGGGAGAACATGTATTTGAAAATGTATCTTTTGTGTGACTTACTTCAGTGTTGTGTGTGTCTGGTGGCAGTTGCATTGTTTATTAGATATAGCTCATTGTTTCATTGTTTCATTAGACTGTGATGTGTGAGGGTGCATGTGAGTGTGCCTGGTGACAGACTGTTTTAGTGGTAGTATTTTGCTGTTGGTGGAACTTGAGTATTTTTCGTTAGTAGAATTTTGGTATTTAATTGTTAGTAGATGGTTAGTATTTTTGTAACTAGAATTGCCCTATTACTTATTCTGAAAGGGAGTAGGAGCCTTTCAGAAAAAAATCAATTCTTTACTTGTCTTATAGGCAGTTAAGATATTGATAATATAAGCCAACTAATGACTACACGCTGCACGGCTGAAAGCAACGGGGAAACTACAGCCGTAATGCTCTTCCCGAGGATATGCACCTCTCTATGCATAATTACATGTGATGATGGCCTCCTCCCATGTAAAATTTCAATCCGGAGGTAAACTAGTCCCCCGTTCGGATCTTCGGGTGGTGACTACTCGAGAGGGGGTTAACATCTCAGAAGTGACAAAGAGGAAATCTGACATTCTACGGATTGGAGCGTGGAATGTTAGAAGTCTGCTGGGAAGTGGAAGGTTAGAAAACTTAGAAAGGGAAATGGATAGGTTGAGGTTGGATTTGGTTGGGATTAGTGAAATTCGCTGGCAGGAAGAACAGGACTTTTGGTCAGGAGACTATAGGGTCATTAACACTAAATCGAACAATGGGCAAGCAGGGGTTGGTCTCATATTGAGTAGGAAACTTGGACAACGGGTGGAATATTATGAGCAATATAATGAACGGATTATTGTAGCAAAAATCAATACAAAACCTACGTGCACCACAGTGGTACAAGTCTATATGCCTACCAGTCAAGCTGATGATGAAGATGTTGAAAAGGTCTACGAAGAAATAGATGAAACTCTGAGGTATATCAAGGGTGATGAAAATGTTATAGTAATGGGAGATTGGAATGCTGTGGTAGGAAAAGGAAGAGAAGGGAAGATAGTAGGAAATTTCGGATTAGGTGAAAGGAATGATCGAGGAAGCAGGCTGATGGAATTCTGCACGGAGCATGAGTTGGTCATAGCTAACACCTTATTCAATAACCACAATAGAAGAATATACACATGGATGAGACCAGGAGATACAGGGCGTTACCAAATCGACTTCATTATGGTCAAGCAGAGGATTCGAAACCAGATTTTGGATTGTAAAACATATCCTGGTGCCGACAAACTTTGACCACAATCTGGTTGTTATGAAATGCAGATTAAAGTTGAAGAAACCGAAGAAAAGTCAAAAGCCAAAAAGGTGGGCAATAGAGACTGAAAGAGAAGGATGTAAATGAAAGATTCAAGAAGAGTGTAAAGGAAGGACTAATGAAAAACCCTAAACAAACTCCAATTGCAGACGAATGGGCACTTTTGAAGAATGAAATAACAAAATTCGCAGAAGAAAACATTGGCAGGAAAGAAAGAATAGAAAACCGTGGATCACTCAGGATATACTAGAATTGATGGATGAAAGGCGTAAACACAAGAATGTAAGAGATGAAAAGGGGAAAGCAGAATACAGACGTCTGAGAAATGAGGTTCACAAGTAGTGCAAGGAAGCGAAAGAAGAATGGTTGAAAGAGAAATGTGCAGGTATAGAAAGTTGTCTGAAATTAGGAAAAGTAGACACAGCTTATCGAAGAAGATTAAGACTAAGTGCTGTAATATTAAGGACACAAATGGAAAGCCTCTAACAGATAGGGAAGAAAAGGTTGAGAGATGGAAAGTTTACATAGAGTGTTTGTATAAGGGAAAGGAGATTGAGAATCATGTAATGGAAAGGATGATGATGATAATTGTTGTTTTAAGGGGCCTAACATCTAGGTTATCGGCCCCTAATGGTCTGGGTGATAGCTAAAATGTCAATGAAGTGGAAACCAGAATGAAAATACTTACAAAAGGGAACTCAGATTGAAACTACTCACAAAATGGAGAGCGATAATACTTACAAAAGGGAATTTAGAACGAAAATACTCACAAAAGGAATAGATTGAAAAATATGCACAAAATGTAGGTTAAGTTCAAAATACATACAAAATGCAACATACAGTCGAAATACTTACAAAATGCAAGTAAAATTCAAAAGACTTACAAAATGCAAGTGAAATTCAAAAGACTTACAAAATGCAATTGAGGTTCAAAATACATGGTTGGTTTTTTAGTTTTGACACCAATGCTTCAGTGCCAAGTTGCAACAATGTTGGGCGCTGTCACTTTTACTGACGGTTGCTGCCCTGCATCCCCTCCCTCAGAGCACATGACCTCGCCCGTCCTCACCACCGCTCGTGCGCATTCGTGCCTGTTAGATGAGTAGTGTGAGACCAGCGCTCGCGAAGGACAGTCGCAATGTTTTCCAAGCAGGAGCAGAGAACATGGATTAAAATTCAATGTGCTAGGGGTCGCAGTGCTAAACAGTGTCACCGAGGATTGCAGGAAGCGTGCGGTGCAGCTGCGTTACCGTTCAGAACGGTAGCAAGATGGGTTGCAGTCTTTCGAGATGGGCGCGAACGTGTGGAGCACATGCCTCGATCTGGTCACCCACCAGTAAGTGATGACAATGTACAGATGGTGTCTGCGTTAGTAGAGGTGGATCGAACGGAACGATTCGTCAATTAGAGCAAGATACCGGACTGGCGCATTCAACTGTCCTCCACATCCTGAAGGACTTACTGAAAATGAGGAAGATTGCATCCAAATGGGTTCCGCATGACTTAACCGACATGCACAAATGGCTGCGATATGACGCTTGTCGTATGCTCTTGCAGCGTTATGAGCGCGAAGGAGGCGCCTTCTTACGGCGTATCATAACCATTGACGAGACGTGGGCCAGATCTTATGAGCCACAGTTAAAACGCCAATCGAACGAGTGGCGGCACCACGGAAACAAACAGTTTGATCAACCCCCACCAATGTGAAGGTAATGTTGATTCTTGCCTATGATTGGGATGGTGTGATCATTCACCATACTGTTCCCCCAGGGCAAACCGTTAATGCGGCGTACTACTGTTCGTTTCTGCAAGACCATCTCCGAGGAGCTCTGAGAAGGAAACTGCGCCACCACATGGTTACACCGCCCATCGTTCTGCATGACAATGCTAGGGCACACACAGCAGGCGTTGTGTCGGCATTGTTGGATCGCTGGGGCTGGGAGGTCCTCTATCACCCCCCATATTCTCCCGACATCAGTCCCTGCGACTATGATCTAACCCCGAAAATGAAGATGACAATGTGCGGGGAGCATTTCCGTACCATTGAAGACGTCAAGCAGGCTGCCAAGCGCTCTCTTCGTACCATCAATAGATTGGGCAGTGCCAACGGGATCTAACGACTTCCGCATCGCTGGGAACACGTTGTACGCAACGGTGGGGACTACATCGAGGGCCTGTGAAACTTGGAACCATCTAAGGGAGTTATTAATCCAGTTATAACTAAGGTGCCAAAACTAAAAAACCAACCCATGTACTTACAAAATGCAATTGAAATTGAAAAATGTTTACAAAATGTATGGTAGATTCAAACTACTCAATTGGATGGACAATACTTACAAAATGCAATTTAGATTGAAAATACAAAATGTAATTGAGATTCAAAATACCCACAAAATGCAATTGAGAATCAAAATACTTGCAAAATGCGCACCCTACAAAATGCAATTTAGATTGAAAGTACTTGCAATAAGCGGTTTAGGTTGAAAATACAAAATGCAATTGAAATTCAAAATACTCACAAAAGTCCCAGACCCTATATTGAAAGACTTACTAAAAAGCAATTTAGATTGTCAATCCTTACAAAATGCAATTGAGGTTGAAAACACTCACAAAATGCAATTTAGATCGAAAAGACTTACAAAATGCAACAGTGATTGAAAACACCTACCAAATGGAGGGTAGATGCAAAAAAAAAAAAAAAAACTACTTCGAATTTAGATACACGGGGAGCCAATTAACAAAAAACAGTGCGGGAATCTTAAAGAGAAAAGGAAATATAATGAAAAGAAAACAAGAGCTCTGACCCCTCGAAGAACGAGGGACTAGGAAAGATGAGAAAAGGGCCAAGTAAGGCGGGAAAGTGAAGGACTCCCTAGGCCTCGTATACCCTAATACCGTCGGGGTTGGAAAAGAACAAGAGTTGACCAAGGAAGGTCAACAGGAAAGAAGACGGAGAGGAGTCCGGCACAAGTAAGTGGAAGCAATGCCGGACTCAGCAGGGGTCCCGTGGTCGCCAACCCACGTCCTACAAGATGTGAGCCCCTGGGGGAGTAATGGAAAGGGAGGAGGAAATTGATGAGGATGCAAACGGAGATTTAATATTGAGATCAGAATTTGACAGAGCATTGGAAGACTTAAGCAGGAACAAAGCACCAGGCATAGATGATATACCGATTGATAGAGGTGTTAGAAAGTGTTATTTTTTTGAAGATTTGTTGATTTAAAATTCAAAAGGTGGAGTTTTGTGTTTTTATTATTTTTTCGGGGGATGACATGTTAAAATTTGGAAAGCGATAAGGGTTGTAAAATAAGTGCATTTAAAAATATAAACAATTAATAAAACAAAGTAAAAAACAAAACAGCAGGGTAAAACGTTAAACATGGCTATGGAAGAATGAGATAATACTTATATGGAAGTCACATTTTTATTTTACATTCACCATCTCGAAACACATTTCAGTGAATACCTTTTTCAGTTTTATCCAAATACTGTGGTGAAATCACTGGAAGTAGATCATGGTTAAAGTCTCAGCATTTGCAGCTGTCAATTTTCGCCTCCTATCACTTACTATGAGACTGTATTTCGAAAATGACCTTTCAGAATCCACATTTGAACAAGGATACCACACACACTTTAATGCAGCTGTTGCAGTCTCGGTGAGCAGACCTTAATCCCATGAGGATCTCTGGATCATTCACATTATCTTCATGATGCAGTTGGTTCTTGATTGCAGTCAGGTAAATGCTGTGAGCCTCTAAAAACTGTTGAGACTCCATCTTCGTAAGAAATGGGGCATTCTTCTTAAATTGGAGCAGTTCTGTGGGAGATACGTTCTTAGGTGCATGCCGAGGATCAAACAATGACCCGATGGCTTCTACAGTCTTCCTGGCTGGATCCGTGGTCCTTAAAGTCCTGACTTTCACTAGAGCTGACTGGGCAACACACGTAAGCTTGGACTTAACCTTTATCTGCATCTTTTGAGGAAGCTGTTCCAAGTTCTGGAGGATCGTATGATTGAACATTCCACCATCGCCTAATAGCTTGAGCTTTACCTCAAGGTCATCTAGCTTCCCAGCCAGTAAGTGAATTGTTGGGTACTTAGATCCCTCCAAGAAATTAAGCAAGTCCATAAGAGAGGCACCAACAACAGAAGCATACATCATCATCATCTTGCACAGTTTCCAGCCACTGGCCGGGTCTGTTTGGAACACAAGCCTCTCCAACGTCTTCTGTCTTCCCACCATCTCTCAGCCTCCACCCTTGCCCAGTCTTCTCCTCTCTTCTTCACGCTTTCTTCCACCCCCTTCAGCCACCTGTCTCTCGGTCTTCCCCTCGGTCTCTTTCCTTCCCACTTCGTCTCATGTACTCTCCTGGGTATCCTCTTCTCCTCCATTCGTTTTACATGTCCATACCATCTAAGTCTAGATTTCTCTATACCATCCTGTAATGGTTCCTCCTTCATTAATTCTCTGGTCCTCTCATTTCTTATTCTGTCCATCTTTGTAGCTCCAATACTGCTTCTCAAGAACCTCATCTCACTGGCCTGTATTTTGCTCTTCTCCCTTCCTTTCATAACCCAGGTCTCCGAGGCATACGTCAGGATAGGGACATAGTACGCCCGATATATGATCTTTTTGCTGTTCTGAGGGACATCCTTGCTCCATAATATGCTTCTCACACTCCTCCGAAATGCTTCTGCCTGCCTCCCCCGCTCATTTATTTCTCTATCGTTTCTTCCATTATCTTGTATCAGGCTTCCCAGATACTTGAAACTCTCCACTTTCTTCAGCTGTTCCCCACCAATTGTTATTCCCGTTGTGGTTCTTTCCTTCTTCCTTGTTGTGATCACCATCTCACTCTTATTTATGCTAAATTTCATCCCATATCCTTGTATTATTCCTTCCCACACGTCCAACTGTTCCTGTACCTCCTCCTCCTTGTTTCCCCAAATCATCAAATCATCTGCAAACACCATTGCTTTCATCTTTCCATCCCCAATTACTTGTGCCACTTGGGTCATTATGTCATCCATCACCACAATGAAAAGTAACGGTGACAGTGCACTTCCTTGTTTCAGGCCGTTTCTTTGTTCCAGCCAGTCAGATCTCTCTCCTCCCACTTTCACACAGCTCACGCTTCCCTTGTACATCTCCTTTATCCTCTTTATAGTCCATTTCTCTACTCCTCTATCCTCCAGGGACTTCCATACAATGCTTGTAATTGTATGAATTGTATTGAAGTCGATGCTTGTTGGAAAAATTTGACCCCAGAATTTGAATCTTCCAATGTTTTGAAAAATTCTACCAGATCTTCCACATGCGTGGCCATATACATTGCAGCCTTAAACCATGAATTCCATCTTGTACATACAGGCATTGGGAAAGCTAGAATTTCATTCTCTTTTTCTGTGTTTTCATATTTCTCCCTTAGAAATGCAACGTAATTGCTTTTTCTTTTTCGCGTATTTAAAAAGGCATTCTTTGTCTTTACTATAGACATGTTCAATTCGTCCAGCTCGTTTTCAAATACGCAGCCGATAAGATTGACTTTATGAGCCCAGCACTGGACATAACTTAATTCTTCAATCAATCCTTGAAGAGTAGTTACACATTTTGTCATGTAGCGTGCTGAGTCCGTAACTACTGCCACTACACGCTCCCGTTCAATTTCATAGGAATTCAAGGTGTCTAATATCGCATTGGAGCAATTTACGCTATTGGCAGAATCTAGAACAACAGAGGCAGCCAGATGGGTGTTCATTTCAGTTGATGGTACTGATGGACGAAAAAGAATGTTGAAAACACACCTACCATTCTTGTCAGTTGTTTCGTCACATAGCAGAAACACGTCTTTGTTTTTTATATCTTCCGTAATTTCTTCCCTCCTTCTTTCGCCAATCATGGGGATGTATTTCTGACGAATCTGATTTGCTGATGGTAAATCTCCACTTCCGCGAACGTACTTACTAAACCAAGTACGGATAGCAGGATTGTCTAGTTTCTCTACTGGTATATTAGCTTTCACAAACGCAGTAGTAGTGTCTAAAATAAACTCTTCTTTCATATCCTTCACACGACTAGCATTTGATAATGTTTCTTTCAAGGAACACTAACTTCAAGACGCGAATTTTCTCGGCGTTTTGAATGCTTCTCCAATTTGCAATGTTTGTCTAATGCATCTTTCCTGCGATAATCTAACCGACAATCACAATATTTGCACATAAGAATGCCACAAGAAATTATAACGTGTCATAATATTTAAATTACGTCGCGTCTCATCTTCCTGTACTGCTAAGTTCGGAACTAATACGATGAACACGTGGTCGCCAACTGATTCACGCAAATAACACACTAGCTTCGATGATAACGCACAATTTGCGCACTTTTTATTAAATTATATAGAATTCTCTACTATAATTTACACTCGCTACCGATGTAACAGGAGGCAAACGTAGTTTACATTATGAACAACTATCACATAACCTTTTGGAGGTAGTCGGCCAAACTATTCACGCCGCGATATAACAGCTGTTTACCACAGCGCTAAAATCCAACAAGTAACGAGAATATCGACAGTATATCGTAATATGACGTATATCGTAGTATTACCCCTCGCAAAACTATACAATCGATCATTCTCTCGATTTGAACACCAACCATATTCGATTATCGGCTTGTGGACAAAAATGTTCGGATTGGTGTGGGGAAAAAATATGAAAATTTGTTTTTTATTTCGCAGATTGCGGTATTTGTGGTGTTATTCACAAAATTCGCGTTATTTCGCTATTTAATTTCACTCCTGGGTGGCACGAAACATGTAAATACGTGAAAATAAAACATCCTAACCTCTAAATATGACTTTTTATTTTATCGCGAATTAACAAAAACTAACACCTCTACCGATTGAGTAGCTATGTTGCATAGGAGATGAAGGTCTGATCAGGTTATTTCACTTGGTGTGTAGGATTTATGAGACAGGTGAGGTACCCCCGGATTTCAAGAAGAATGTTATCATCCGTATACCGAAGAAAGTAGGAGCTGACAGATGTGAAGATTACCTTACAATCAGCTTGATTACTCATGCTTCAAAGATCCTTTCTAGAATAATTTACAAGAGGATGGAAAGCCAGATAGAAGCGGAGTTGGGTGAAGATTAGTTTGGTTTCAGGAGAAATGTAGGAACAAGGGAAGCTGCACTAAGTCTTAGGCTGATTTTGGAATGTAGAATAAGGAAAGATAAGAGAACGTTCATGGCATTTGTAGACTTAGAAAAGGCTTTTGATAACGTTCATTGGACTAAATTGTTTGACATTTTGAAAACAATTGGAATTAAGTACAGGGATAGGAGGGTGATCTACAATCTATACAGAAACTAGACAGCAGTCATTCGAGCTGAAGGACATGAGAGAGAAGCTGGTATTCAGAAAGGTGTAAGGCAAGGCTGCAACTTATCACCCTTACTTTTCAATCTTTACATTGAACAAGCAATGAAGGAAATTGTAGAAAAATTTAAAGTGGGAGTGAAGATTCAAGGAGAAATAATTTCAACTCTGAGATTTGCCAATGACATAGTCATCTTGGCTGACACGCCTGAGGATTTGAATGAGTTTTTGAATGATGAAAATTAATAAATGTAAAACAAAAATATTGGAATGCAGCCGAAATAAATCAGAATCCTCTATGGACATCAAATTGGCAAGGTAAAAACTAAAGGAAATAGGAGACTTCTGTTTCTTAGGAAGCAAAATAACCAGTGATGGACGAAGCAAAGAGGATATAAAAAGTAGGTTAGCTCAGGCAAGGAAAGCATTTCTACAGAAGAGGAATCTGTTGACATCGAATATAGATTTCGGTCTTAGGAAGTTATTTTTGAAAGCCTTTGTCTGGAGCGTGGCGCTCTATGGAAGTCAAACTTGGACTATTGGTGCAGCAGAATAGAAGCGTTTGAAATGTGGTGTTACAGGAGAATGATGATCAAATGGGTAGATAGGGTTACAAACGAAGAGTTACTAAGACTAGTGGGAGAGGAGAGATGTTTCTGGCGACTGCTAATGAAGAGAAGAGATAGGTTGGTAGGACACATACTAAGACACCCAGGAATAGCAAGCTTAGTTATGGAAGGAAGGGTCAAGGACAAGAACTGTAGGGGTAGACCAAGGTTAGAATATGTTAAACAGATTACCTTGGACGTATGGTGTGGTAGCTATGTAGAGATGAAACGATTAGCTCAGGACAGGGAGGCATGGAGGGCTGCATCAAACCAGTCAAAGGACTGAAGACCCAAACAACAACTGTGCCTGCCGCACGTCTCTGAAAACGAGGTTTTATAGAAAACAGGTACCTTTGCGGTTATCTCTCTCTTCCCGCACGTCCTCCAGGTACTTGTTCTGGACGGCCACCACCTCCAAACTCCCCGAGCAAGCTGCATATGCATCTAGCAGTGTCTGGTTCAGCTCTAGGAAGTGTTTGCCCCACTTGAACTTGCTCAGGTAGAGCAGTGCAACTTCTTTATAACCTGTAACACAAGATACCTCCTTGTTCAAATGGATTCTGTGAACAAACACAAGGAAGGAAAGTACAGTTTAAAAAGGTATTGAAGTTTCCCTTTTCCCCATGTTTGGGAATCCTTGGTTGGTTCCTCAGTTTAGGGGCTGCGACAAGGAGGTCATGTAGCCCCGTGTACTTTGGGTGTGTGTAGAATCTGTCTGATAACCGGTGTTAATTGTGATGGCTATATTAGTGTGTGTTATCTATTTTAAGTCAAGTAAGGACTGCAGACATTCGATTTTCAAGTAGTTCCAACTTTTGCTACCAAACACCACCGTCAACGACAGACTAGTTCTGAACTTGGTTACTAGATGCCACAGAAGTCGGTTCCTGGCGACGAACATGGGAACCTAAGAGCGTTAGTCAAATATAACCTATAATTTAGCTTCACACAAGTGTAATTAGTGGAAGGTTCTTTATCATGCCATAAATCTATGACATGGGACCACCGGCTTTACTTCCTCTCCGAAGGAGGGATTTTAACGCTCTTAAAAAATCCGACGACTTCGGCCAGGTTTGAACCCGCGATCTTGGGCATAGAAGCTCAGCATGCTGCCAACTACACCAACGAAGCCGCATGGGATTCAACTCAATCACACTACCGTATTTACTCGCATATAAGACCCTACCCCCTTTTTTGAAGTTAGGAAAAAAATTCTTTTTGCCTTGCATATTGGACCCATTATTAACGAAATACAGCTAACTTGCGATGTGCGTTTATTACAGAGTTCCTGCTATTCCTATTTTCAATATGGTATTCCACGAACGTTCCCACATTACCAATTGCAGGGACGATACTTTGTACTCTGTGATGCATTCTTTCCTACATGCAGAAAGTTTGGGGCTAGCTGTTGTAACAGAAATTACCCGGAAATCCCTGCCCTAAGGCCTCATTCCTACCCAGACTATCTCACTCAGCCATCCCTCTCACTCTTCTGTCATTGTCAAGACGCTTATCAGGCAGTGGTCCTTCAGACAAATTACAGTAGCCTGGCATACAGTCAGGGAAAGTGACAATATCATTCGAATTCAAATATCCCTTTTATTCCGTTTATTTCAGTGAACGCGAAATTAGGCCTACCCTACCACCCACGTATACCGGTACTCGCGGGAGATTTATATCAGACTAATCATAATTATTTCTGATTATTCCCCTTCAGGAGAGTGTGAGAATTTGAGCCAATCACAGCTTCACTTCCATTTCCTTTCTTCTTTTCTTTCCATTTCCTCTCTTCTTTTCTTCCCAAAACCTCTTCCTTAGTTCACTGCGCCTTTTCTTCCTTTTCTCTGTAATTTTTTTTTTCTGATGTGTCCTACCTTGAGACTTGTACAATTTCCATGTTTCTGATTTTATTTCCAAATTATTCTCTGTCCTTAATGTAGTCTTCAGAGATTTTAAGTAATTCTATGTCTTCATGTACTTCTTTTATCCACTGGTCTTTAATATACTTGCATTCACGATATTGAAAATCTTCTTAGCGAGTCTGTTCTCATCCATCCTATATATGTGTCCATAGAACTGCAGACGTCTTTTCCTAAATTTATCCATAATGGTGTCTGTATTTTCATAAAGTTCCTTTCTTGGTTTCATCATCATCATCGTTTCTTCGCTCCAGCAAGCCAGGTGTGGTTATTAATGAGCCATCTCCAATTTGTCCTGTCCATCCACAACTGTTGTTCTTGTATTTGATGCTAGCTTCAGGGTCCTTATAAATTTGCTTCTCCCACACATTGCGAGGTCTCTTCCCGGGGACACACTGGGCAAAGTACACTCGAGGTATCCTGTGGGGAGCCATCCTCTTCATGTGACCATACCATCTCGAGTGTCTCCAGCAGGCTCCTTTCCAATCCCAGTTGTTGTCGGATATCCTCATTCCTTATTTTATCCATTTTTGTCTTTTGAAGGCAAGAACCGAGGAACTTCATTTCTACTGCCTGGAGACGACTGTTTGTTGGTCCAGTAAGGGTTGCTGCTTCCAGTCCATATGTTAGTACAGGTATTATGTATAATATCTTGAACAAACTGAACTTGGAAGCTTGTGGAAATGTTTCGTCCCAAAGTAGCTGACGCACTGCCTGATAGATATTGGAAGCTTTCTGTATTCTGTTGTTGATCTCATCATCTTGCACAGTTTCCAGCCACTGGCCGGGTCTGTTTGGGAACACAAGCCTCTCCAACGTCTTCTGTCTTCCCACCATCTCTCAGCCTCCACCCTTGTCCGGTCTTCTCCTCTCTTCTTCACGCTTTCTTCCACCCCCTTCAGCCACCTATCTCTCGGTCTCCCTCTTGGTCTCTTTCCTTCCCACTTCGTCTCGTGTATCCTCCTGGGTATCCTCTTCTCCTCCATTCGTTTTACATGTCCATACCATCTAAGTCTAGATTTCTCTATACCATCCTGTAATGGTTCCTCCTTCATTAATTCTCTGGTCCTCTCATTTCTTATTCTGTCCCTCTTTGTAGCTCCTGACCCAAATTCCATCACGGAAAACAGCGCCATGGATTTTCCTAAAGATTGTTCGTTCCTGTTTCTCAATATCATGAATTCTCGTGGTTTCTGCCGCGTACAAGGCTTCTGACAAAACAACTGTGTTGTAATGGCACAGTTTTGCATTACGAGAGTAATATTGTATAATGGTCCATAATTGTATCTTTTACACCTGAATAATAAAGTTTCTGTTTCGAAATATATTTTCGAGATGTTGGCATGTACAGTATAGTTATTTAATGGATATCTTGATATGCTATTAATTTTTGAGATATGTGCATATAAGACCCTCCTCAATTTTTGAGCCTTGAAAATTGGATAAAAAACGGGTCTTATATGCGAGTAAATACGGTAATTACTTTAGGAAATTGAAGTCTCTTGTATAAGATTGATTATGCACACAGCTGAGTACCTAACTAAAAGGAGTGGAAACAAAACTACCACTTTAAGAAACGTAAATGTCCCTGGGGTTCACCTCCATGGCCTGTACGGAGTCAGGTGCGGCCCTAGGGCGGTGCAGACAGTGCGGGCGATGTTATATGGGGGACGCAGAATAGGCAATGATAGATTGTATGCGCAAAAAATAAAACCTGATTACTATTTAACCCTACCCGCAAAAATTAATTCTATATATCGGTGAGCTGGTGTATGCGCATTTCAAAGCGTGAAATTTGCACTTAACGTTCTAGAAATATTAACGAGTTGAAACCAATATCTATCTACAGAAAATAGTAATGCCCAGGACTTGAATTATTCAGAATTAATAAAGAAATATTGCAAGCGCAAAAGGGAGGAAGGCAGTATTCTAGATGTTTTTTTTCTTAATTTGTTTAAATTTTAAATTAATTTACGATGTAAATTTGACGTATGCATGATATAAGCGCTGTCTGCAACATAGCAGTTGAATTTAAAAATATTTATTTTTACTCTTATTGTTTCTCATCCACACTACTACTATACTAATAATCTTTCAGAGGTCTGAGTTACAAATAATGTCTCTTTAGTCTCTACATGCAGTTTAGTCTCCACGGGAAGGGGAGGGGGAAAGATCTCGCACCACCTGAAAACCTTCTGTACAGAGTTGGCTAAGTGATCACCACTCTTGGTGTAATAATAATAATAATATCGTATGGCCTCGGTGCCGGGTGCAAGCTTTGTAATTTGACACCCAGAGGGTAGCTTGCATGTCAAATTTCGTTGTTCCTCGAATCACTATGAAAGTCAAGGAGGTTAGATATCTAAGCTCCTTGAACACACTAGCGCTTTCTAGTAGAGAAATGAGAAACTTTGTGTTGGCGGAAACTCCCGAGATTAATTTTGCCATTATGAACAGGGCCTACTGAATTCAAATGGGTTCTTTGACATGCCAACATCGTATGACATGCGTATTGTATTTTTGCCGCCTTTCAAAAATCACTTACCACGGCCAGGAGCAAACCTGCAATCTTGGGGTTAGTAGACCGACACGCTATCCACTCACCCACCGTGGCAAGCTTCTTGGTGTAATAATTGTGTATATTAGGTGGTTTGGTATTATGTCAGATTCAAATAGCTATTAGCAGCTATAAGAGGGATCGACGACATATAGCATCCAACCATGCTCTCGCTGGAAACAGCAATTCAGCTATTCCAAAATAAAATTATTCCTACTATTACCTAGGGCATTCAACTCATCTGGACCCATCTTACAACGTCCGACTAGAAAACTCTGGAAAAAGTAAAAGCTAGATTCCTGAAAAGAGTGCTGGGCATAGCTAAGTCGGTGCCATCAAGACTAGCATATGTGCTTGCGAAAGAATGTTTCCTTATAGAACACTTGAGTCGTCTAGTATCAAAACCGGCCAAGTCACTGAAGGCATATTTTTCAGTATGGATGAAAAACCTCTAGATTCAAAGCAATGGTGGTCACAAAAGATTTTATTGCATAGTTATATCCATAATGGTTTAATATTTAAGTTCTGCTATTTTGAGAAATCTGATTCATAATGAACCCTTCTTTTTTGCTAATATTAATTTTGACTTGGCCGTTTTTGTTGCAATTTGGTATAATTTTAGTCCTTTTTTGTAAAACTTTTCTTTTTAAATTCCAAATCCCAGTGAAAAAAAGGCAATTAAATTAAAATAAATTGACATTTTAATTACCTGTTTTTATTGCAATAAAAACGAAAGCATTCTGCTTAAATTGGATAGTAGCCTAATATATGAAGATGAACATCAGAAAGCTGAGGAGAATACAAAATAGGTATTATATCATTAAAAGTTAGTAGTTCACTAGATCTTGAACACAGTAAAAGAAAATGAGTCACTTATTAAAATAACAACAATATACACGTCACACTACACAATAATGACAAAATACGAGCACACAGGAAATACGATTGCTTTCGCGCCAATGCGGTAAGAAGCCCGCGAATACGGAAGTCAGTGTTGCAAACGAACAAAATACAAATTATTATGACTTCGAAGAGTAAACAAAATAAGGAACAATGTTGCCTACTGATATCACATTCATGCGTAATCTAACAACGCTAGATTCCAGACAATAATGCTGCGACATGAAGATTGCTACTCGTTCTTTGACATGGCCGGTTTTGAAAGCACTGCCTGCATGACTTGGCCCATTCTGTTGCACGACCAAGAATTCAGTGCTGTGTAACATGAAGACATGGACGATTTTGAAGCATATTCTTGTTTCGCCTGATAGTGCTGTACTTCTACTTCAAACTGATAACCATAACTCATTTTCGTAAATTTTGTGACTTGGCCGGTTTTGATACTAGACGACTCACTTGAGATATACCCTACAGTTACAATCTACAAATCAAGCACTAGAAGTTCTTAGAAGAAGAAGACAGAAAAGAGAAGAAATATGGCCTGAGTTTTACGGGACCGGCCCAAACCAGGGTTTACGGACTGCCATCACCAGATTCTCTGTCCATGGATTTCATCATAGATTATGCATGAAATCATATTTCCATGAACCGGGCAGTGACTGTGTGTGCGCACTGTGCGATCGGGTGTGTGAACGATACCACTTTAATATTTGTACAAAACGATGCAGGACTCTAAATGAATATAGCAAAGATTAAAGTGTTTAATTATATACCCTATGTTATGTACCTTATGTACTTACCTTATGCACGTTTGTGCGCTCTCTTCTAAATAAATATCTTGTTTATAGAGTCGGTTATAATAGGTATGATTTATTGAGATGCTGCCTTACCATCAGAGTGCTCTCCATGAAACATTTGTCATCAATTCTGCCACGCAGTGGTGCTATTGACGAAACGGTTCGTCACTACGCGCGTGCCGTTTTAGTTCCATATTCCAGCTGTTTGAGGCGAAGTTACTTGAAAGTAGTCTTGCCTGCTCTTTGGTGATAGTCCATAGAACCATTAACTTTGTATATTTAATCTCCATGGTAGGACTTTGGTTGTGGCATCATACACAACCATTAACTCGGCTCAAGGGAGATAGGGTCACCTTCCCTATCCACCACTTGAGTAATCCCTGTCTGGCACATCCAAGCTGCGGGGTTGGGCATCCTCCACATCAGTAGGCCAGTGTGAAAGGATGGCTAAGTTCAGGCAGGGACCCATCCCCACAGGGTATAACGTGCAACCCATGCCTGGGGTTACAGGTGAAGACCTTACTGACATCTTTGGCAGAGAAGGAGCCCTTTGGCAGGGTTGAGATGGCGGATGAGGCAACCCATCCTCCCTGGGTAAAATTCAAAGAGGAAACAACTGCCTTGTGGAGAAGAGGGATCTTCCAAAGATAAGGGAGTAAACCCTGAAAGAAAGTCCTCAGATGCGTTAGGCTTAGCAGCCAGCATAAGAGTAAAGCATTGGCGAATTCTCCCATACATCGCATATACCGGCGGTATATCACCCGAGATTTTAAAAATCTAAAAATATTTTCTTGTCACTTTTTAGACTTGTTAATAATACAGTCATGAAAATCGTGCTTGTCATATTATATTTTCTGCAGATTGTTGTCACGCAAGTCTATGACATAGCAGCGTACCATACTTATTTTTATTTGTGGTGTACAGTTTTAGTTTTGAGTGACTGTACTTAAGTATACCGCAAGGGTCTCCCGTGGCGCTAGGCGGCTCGTCAGAGGCACGAGGGTAACAGAAGCCCGGCAAATTTCAGCACAAAGTATCGCGTTAGGACCATGCGGTTCAACTATGCCTAATGCTGATTGGCTGTTTCAAGGGGAATTTGTTGACCTGTTGAGGCATGCCAGCATGCAGTCACTTCAGTTATTTGCGAGACAGTGTTATTGTATGTTTCTTAAGTCAGTCAGTGAATTAATATAAAAATGTGTAGTGTGAGAGAAGCACCGGACGTGGATTGAGGATGTGTCATTGAGGGTGTGCTAACCAAGGGATTTGATTTAATTGGATTCCCTCAGAAAGTGGAAATTAAGGAGAAAGGAAGGCCTAATTGTGTAACGTAATTGGGCACAATTCGTGTTGACCGACTGAAAAACATTCTTTATTAGAATTAGGCAACACTAAAAATGGCTTCTATCACTACAACGTATTGATATTGGTTGCAAGGGGTGAGTAAAACTTACGGTTTACCAGGTACAGAGACCAGCAGTCGCCACTGGAGTAAAGCTGTTATTGTTTTCAACGAAAGAACTAGCCTCGGATCGGAAATACTTAATGTAGACAGCACTTCTTGCCCCTCTGGAACGAATGACTGCTCTCAGCCTGATGTATAAGATGCGTTCAAAAAGTAACGAACCGCAGGCTGTAATGCGCAAACCGGTGACGACATCGGCTAATCGTGGCATGTGTAACAAGGTGTGGTTCTGACCAGAGCGTGGAAGGTCACAGCCCGTCGCTAGAGGGTACGCGTGCACGTCACATGACGATACAAAGCGAGCAGCAGCATGCATCAATCGTCCAACGTTGCCAGTCGCATTGCAAACAGTGACATGGAGGCGTCAAGCGAAGAGCAATGAGGTGTTGTTCAGTTTCTGACAGCGGAAGGAGTAGGGGGAACGGACATTCATCGCTGAATGTCACAAGTGTACAGCGAACACTGCATGTCCCTTGCAAGGGTCAAGGCGTGGCACAAGCGCTTCAGGGAAGGACGGGTGTCGTTAGCCGATGATGCCCGGTCTGGGGCACCCCCCTGCATTGCCGATGACAACGTCCAGCTGGTTGATGCACTCAATGCCCAGGACCGCCGAGTGACAGTGAACGCCATAGCCGCCGTGGTCGGATTGAGCGTCGGAAGTGTGCACACCATCATGAAGGAAAGACTGCACTTTCGGCAAGTGTGTGCCCAATGGGTGCCCCACAGTCTTCAACTACACCAGGAAGCATGTCGAATGGCCTACTGTCTTGGTTGGACGATTGATGCATGCTGCTGCTCGCTTTGTATCGTCACGTGACGTGCACGCGTACCCTCTAGCGACGGGCTGTGACCTTCCACGCTCTGGTCGGAACCACACCTCGTTACACACGCCACGATTAGCCGATGTCGTCACCGGTTTGCGCATTACAGGCTCCGGCTCGTTACTTCTTGAATGCACCTTATAAATCCAAGGAATGCAGGAAGAAACACCAATAAAGGACGAAAAACTAGAACTCAACTAAATGATAAAAACAAGTTGAGAGTGGGAACTTAAAATGTAATAACGTTGACAGGGAAGAGTGAGGAGGTTGTAGACATGATGGACATTCTTGGTATAAGTGAGACCAAATGGAAGGGAAAGAACTCAAAATTGCTGAGAAATGGGTACAAATTATACTGGCATGGTCACAATAAAGAGGCAACAAATGTGCTTCACAAGAACATTGACCCTATTACAGATGTCAGCTTTATAAGTGAAAAGATACGTTCACAATACTCCAAGTGTACGTGCCTCAGCAAGGGTGCAGTGAGGATGAAATAGTGCAATTCCTGGAAGAGAAGTAAGAGAAGATAACACAGTATAATGATAATTGGGGACTTGAAACCTCAGATAGGCAATGATAGAAATGATTATGAGGAAGTGATGGGGCCTTTTGGATATAGAACAAGAAATGTTGAGGGTGAAGAAATTTTAAATTTGTTTGTAAGGAATAATCTGTTAGTAAAGAATACATTCTTCAGGAAACGAGATAGCCATAAGATTACGAGATATGGCTGGGATGGCAAAACTACATTAGTTATTGACTATGTATTAACAGACAAATTACAGTAAGTGGAGAAAAAGTCAGGGACTCCAAAGTTATATGAAGTGATTGTTTGGATAGTGACCACAGGCTACTAGTGGTGTAACCAAACAATGGTTCACCCTTAGGTACGGTTGGTAGTATTTGTTATTTTGTTTTTATCTTGTTGCCAGCCATGGCCACATATTGGCAGGCCACCACAGAGAATCTTATGAGTTGGGCCTTGAGATTCTTTGCTGGTGGGAAGCCAGTGGATGGCTTTGGTGATGGGCTGTTGTGTGAGGCAAGATGGAGGCCAGTTGGTGTATTTTCTTCCAGGCAATGATAATGCAATGCTCACATGTGCATAGATTATTATAATTAATAAATAAATAGTGTGTGAAGATATAGAAGTTTGTGACCTGATCTTTGTGTGGTATTATTTAAAGCAAGCATATTGCCCCACTACCTGAGCTGATAAAAATGGTAGCCCAACAAGGGGTAAGTTTTATATTAAATTACAGTGGTGGATCTAACTTATAAGATTAAACGTGTGACTGCTGTACAAAAGCCAAAAATTAAGGAATGGAAGTTGAAAGACAAAGAAAATAAGAAAAGTTTCCAAAATTTAGTAGTACAAAAATTGCCAAGAACTGAACCTTGTAGTGTGGATGAAGAATGGGATCTATTTAGTAACTAGTGCGGTGCAAATGTGCGAAAGAACAAAAGGAAAAGTGAAGGAGAAAGAAACTAGTTGGTGGAATGATAGAGTAAAAGATGTAATTAAAGAACGCAATCTAGCAAAGAAGAACATGGAGGTTGAAAAACAAAATCAGAATCAAGGGCTCTTGCCAAAAGATGAACGCAAGGTGGAAACATTGGGGCAGGAATACCGACAGAAGAAACTCCAAGCAAAGCGAGTCATGAAAGGTGAAAAGCAGAAGAGTTGGGAAATATTCACCCAGAAACTATAAGATAGCAAAGGGAACCAAAAAATGTTACATGCGTTGTTGAAAAAAAATAAAAAAAAAGCTGGCAGAGAAGATATAAAAGCGATTGAAACAGGAGGGGATATTATCAGGGACATGGAAGGCATCAGAGAAGAGATGAAAAACTATTTCAAAATCTTACTGAATGGGGGAAAGGAACAAGTACAGTGCGTGATACTGAAGTCGTAGACGCAGAAGCAGTAGAGGAAGAACAGTATCCAATTTCTTGGACAGCACCAGAAAATGCACTGAAACACAAGAAAAGGGGAAAGGCAGCAGGAGTAGATGAGTTGACAGCGGATATGATTAGCTTGTTTGAATTATTTCCGAATGCTTTGTATTCACTTTTTATTGCAATATTGTGCTAGTTTCTCAACATTCTTTTGTAGAATCTGCCTCTTTCCTGACATTGTATTTTTAGTTCATCAGTGAACAATTGTTTGCGTTGTGTTTACATGTAGTAATGTAAATTGCTTTCTGGTAGATTTTCCTAAATTGGTTGTTCTATTGTTTTAGATCGGAGAAGAAACTAAGTAAAGTGCCGAGAGTCTTGGCATCAACGCTAAAGGAAGTACATTTGAAACTGAATACCTCCAAAATCAAAGTGTTAGTTGTCAACAAATCCAATGAAAATATCCAAACAAACACACCGACGATAATACCGTAGGTGCACCACCGAAATCAAAAGGAGAATTGCCCTTGCTAAACAGGCCTTCAACAATAAGAGACAGCTTCTGACAAGCAGGCACATTAGCATTAAAAATAAAAAATCCTTTATCAAAACATTTGTCTGGAGTGTTTTGTTATACGGATGCGAAACTTGGATTCTAAGGAAACAGGACATACAATGCCTGGAAGCAGTGGAAATGTGGGTGTGGAGAAGGATGTTGAAAATAATTTGGACGGAGAAAGAGACTAACGAATGGGTCCTCAAGGAAGTAGACGGAAAAAGAAAATTGATCACTACTATAGAAAAGAGGATAAGCAAAACTTGTTGGCCACACCCTACGTCATAATGAGTTCCTGACCACCATACTGGAAGGAAAAGTTCTGGGGAAGGAAGGAAGAGGAAGACCGCGGAAGGCTCATCTGGATTCTGTGATGTATGGACTTAAATTTAAACAGTATGCTGATGATTGTTTTAGATGTCATTGGGATGATAGAAACCTGTCAAGTAGAAGACAGCCGCTAGAGCCTCGACACAGGAGAGTTGACACGGCCGCCCGTAGTTGATGGGGTTGGCTGCTATTAAGAAGGGCAACAGTCTAGGGTTGGGTGATCTCATCCTCGAGAAGGGCGTGTCTTCAAGACGGGCCCACGAGCAGTCCACGACCGCCGCTCCCCATTCCGCAACAATGGTGCGATCAGATGGAGCGATGCACTGTAACAGACATCACCTAGTGTAGCTAAAACATTACCGGTACCCACAAACAGGGCCGGATTTACATTTTATGTGCTCCTAGGTCCTTGGGATTTTGCCGCCCCCTCTTCATAGCATCCTGAAGGAGGGAGAATTTATCTTTGCGAAGGTAATTTTCATTTTATTCTAAAGTATCGGGAAGTAAAATTAATTAAATAAATTTAAATAATGAGAGAATCGACTGTTTCTAAATTTGAATATATAAAATGTGTTATCATTACTGATTCAAAAGCAGCCATCCAAGCCATCTCGTCAAATTATAAGCCTCAAAATAAAGAACTGAAAGAAATTTTTTGTATGATAAAAACCCTTTAAAGACTCCACAAACAGATCTCATTTCAGTGGATCCCTTCTCATGTTGGAATAGCAGGTAATGAAGAGGCAGACAGATTAGCAAACAAGCAACAACCTGTCAGTCAGACTGATTTTATGTCAGCAACAAGGATCTTGAAAAATAGTATCAAAAACAGGTATGAAGAAATGGCAAAGAAAACAGCAGAAACCAAATTATGGAAGGACATTGATGCTAAATGGGATCAATATAAATTAGGTTGGTTGGTTGGTTCTTAAGTTTAGGGGCCGCGACAACGCGGTCATGTAGCCCCGTGTACTTTGGGTGTGTGTAGAATCTGTCTGATAACCGGTGTTAATTGTGATGACTGTATTAGTGTGTGTATCTGTTTTTTAATTTTAAGTACTGCAACTTATAATTTTTCAAATAGTTCCTACTTTTGCCGCCAAGCGCCACCGTCAACGACTACTAGGCCTAATTCAGAACTTAGCTAATAGACGCCACCGCAGTCGGCGCTTGGCAACGAACGTAGAAACCTAAGAGCGTTGTTTACATTCTTAACCTATCCAATTTAGCTTCACACAGGTGCAATTAGTGGAAGGATCTTTAACATGCCATAAATCTATGACATGGGACCGCCGGCTTTACTTCCCCTCCGAAGGAAGGCATACTGAGGGATTTTTAACGCTCTTAAAAAATCCGACGGCTTCGGCCGGGTTTGAACCCGCTATCTTGGGCATAGAAGCTCAGCATGCTACCGACTACGCCACCGAAGCCGCCCAATATAAATTAACACCAAGAAGAGAAGCTGTAGCCTTCTTCAGACTTAACACTGGCCATGACTGCCTTGCAGCTCATCTGAAACGAATCAACATCTTGAGATCTGAAGAATGCACACTTTGTCACGAACCTGGAAGTAAAATGGATAAGAGGCACCTGCTACATTGTAAGAAACTTGATGTGACTGCTAGAACTTCAGGAAACCTCACACAACTCTATTGGAACACAAGAAAGCTGATGGATTGGAATCCGGGCTAGCCATAAGAAACAACAACAACAAATATAAACTATAAATAAATAGGGCAACGAGATATTAAAATAAGTTTTAACCATTTAAGATTCATTATACACTACATCATACAACTAGACATAATGAATTATTCAAATTGAACTGATATTAATATTCAAGACTTGAATTTTCTCCTATAAAAACATTCCTGTTCTAAAGCTGAAGTCGAAAAATCTGCTGTTGCAAAATGATGGCCACAATATAAATTGGAGAAGTGTCAAAATTTTGGAAAGTTTAATTTAAATCATAGAATTATACGAAATACATGTATTGTATTCTATAACATTTTGTAGAAATTTTCTGACAAAAAAACTTGCAGATTAATTTTGTGCCCCTCAGCATGGTGCGCCCCTAGGCCGGGGCCTATTGGTAAATCCAGCCCTGCCCACAAACAACTCAATACTGAAACGGTACTCTGCCTCAGCCTAAAAGACTCTTGTATCAAATCAATGTCACGTTTCCACTTCCTCAGCTTCATGCTTACAACAAAACAACATTAAAAAGAACCAATAACATCTTGGATTAATTAGTTTTTCTGATAAATCCTCCAAAACATTCATCAAGTTTCATATTGATGACATTAAAAATTCACTCGAGGATGTTAGGATACAAACCTTTGAATTATAGACTTCTAGGCCCCCCGTAACTATTGAACAGCTGTACCGTGTTGCCGAAGATAGACGAACACTATCTATATTGATCGCCAACGTCCGGGAGACTGAGCAGGGCATATAGAAGAAGAAGAAGTTGCAGTTGTGCTACAGGGTTATATTGCATATTCAGTTAATACGTCTATTTTCAGTCATTTTCGTCTCATGCTTCCTCATTTTAACTTTAAGCACTCTTTCACTTAAACTTCCAGTTGTAAGTAATTCTGATTTCATCGGTCTCGGTTTTGTAATTGTTACGAAGGTACGCCCTCTGGGATAGTTAATTAATTCTGGGGATTTTCTTTGCTGATTTACATTATGCTCTCTTGCCATTTTATCAACAGATCTTTCATTTGTTTAATTTTCAGAACATTGGGCCCAGCGGAAAGTTAAACTAGACTGGGGGTATATACATGGTGGCCACTCAATTCGGTCAATGATTTTCTAGGAGTTTTCCAGGAATTTTCCAGGAGTAATTCTCATTTTTCCAGATTTAAAAATAAGCGCGAGTCCCGGGTAGAGGGGGGGCTTTATCGGTTGCCTATGTCAAGACCAAAATCAAGCAGTCTTGTTAGGTTTACCTATATAGATGTTGACAAAAATTAGTGGTCATTGCGTCATTGATACGCAAGCCTACACACAAATTATTTAATTGTTGTATTAAAAAAGTCTTTGTGACTCAAATATCCCCTGTAAAGAAAAAGAGAAAAGAATGCCGCTGGCAACTTTATTGCGGTGAAGTTGTCTACACTCAATATGTTTTACAAAAATACTACCGCGTGTTCTCCCACACAGAAAAAAGTAGCCTGAGGAAATTTCTTTCGTTAACGATAGAGTGCTCACCCAAAACCGCAGCGGGAGTATGATTTAAGATGGAAAGATTTTTATAATTAATTAACAGTGGCTATTTTCCAGGAGTTTTCAAATTTTTTGTCATTTTCCAGGACTTTTCCAGGAGTATTCCAGACCTAATAAAAATCCAGTTAAACTTCCACAGCGACTGTTGAGGGAAGTACTTATAATTAATGTATTATTATTCCCGTTTTCCAACGGGGTCGGGGATGAGATGCGATGGAAGTCTTTGTGACGGATGGTTTTTACGGCCGGATGCCCTTCCTGACGCCAACCTCATGAGAGGAGTTAATGAGAGATGAAATGAATGGTGGTGAATGTAACTGGGTAAGGATGTGGAAGGAAGCGGCCGTGGGTTGTCAGAAAGTACCGTCCCAGCATTTGCCTGGAGTTGGAAATGGGAAACCACGGAGAACCATTTCAAGGACGGCCAACGGTGGGGCTAGAACCCACGCGTCTACCGAGTCAGCAGAGAACCTGGCCCTATGACCAAACGCTGCGCTTTAGCGAGCGTAGCCACCACTGTCGGTTATTATTATTAATCTTCGGTGGCGTAGTTGGTAGCATGCTGAACTGCTTTGCCCAAGATAGCGGGTTCAAACCCGGCCAAAGTCAACGGATTTTTTAATAGCGTTAAAAATCCTTCAGTATCCCTTCCTTCGGGAGGGGGAGGGGGGAGTAAAGCCAGCGGTCCCATATCAGAGATTTATGGCATGAAAAGATCCTTCCACAGACTAAACATGTGTGAAGCTAAATTTCCTAGGTTAGATTTCGTTGAACGCTCTATCAAAGCTACTGGTTCCAATGTTCACCACTACTGTCGACCAAAGTATTATGTGTACTCGAGTTTGAAGGTTGTTTGTGAAGTAACCAATAGACCTACATAAAATCCAATAACATCATCATTTTCGTCGTTCTATTTTACGTTAGCTCATGTAGGTTTGGAATTTTTAATTTATATTTTAATATTTTTTGTCGCAGTTGGAACACAAAAAGTGCACGTTTTTAAGCGTGTTTGAACCATGCGTCACATTTAAAAATTATTATCTCAAAAACCCGTCATCAGATCGAATCCAAATTTTAACACAATATACATTGGAATGTTGTACAACTGGTTTATTAATTTCAAAATGTTGTGTGTCCGGGAAAGCTGTACAGCGTTGCTGTGATGGAGCCCATCACTTCCGAGCGAGGCACGCCATGATGCGTGATGGGCTCTATTTCGGCAACGCTGTACAGCTTTTCCGGGAGCGGGTAGGTGGTGAACGATGTATTATTTCCGCCTTCAAATACAAACCGATATAAAATAAGTGAGTTAATTTACGTATTTCACAGTCATACAGCATAACTTTTTGATGTATAAGGATTACATCGCAACTAAGAACTACATTTTCCAACCACCCCGAGCCGAGAAAAAGTTACCTTACAAAAATGACAACAACTTTTTTTCTTGGACACGCAACATTTTGAAATTAATAAACCAGTTATACAACATTCCAATGTATATTGTGTTAAAATTTGGATTCGATCTGATGACGGGTTTTTGAGATAATAATTCTTAAATGTGACGCATGGTTGAAACACGCTTAAAAACGTGCACTTTTTGTGCTCCAACTGCGACAAAAAATATTAAAATATAAATTAAAAATTCCAAACCTACATGAGCTAACGTGCAATAGAACGACGAAAATGATGATGTTAATGGATTTTATGTAGGTCTATTGGTTACTTCACAAACAACCTTCAAACTCGAGTGCACATAATACTTTGGTCGACAGTAGGTATCATTGTCAACTGGTAGTGAAAGTTGGAACTACTTGAAATTGAACGGAACTTGTAGCTCACCCTAAGGGTGTCCGCTGGAAGCAGCTACAGCCTCTGGCGAGCCGAACATGTCCTCGGACACTCCCGTCACTAAAAGCCATATGATAAATAAATAATTATTATTATTAATACAAATTGTTGTCACAAGCACTACTTGTGGTCCATATGACAACATTCCTACTGTCGTAGTGGAGTGGTGGTCACGAGTTTGTAGTCAGTCATGGAAAAAACTTGCTAGCTGGTTTCACAAATGGCATTGTTCTTGGCCCATGGGAAAAGATTCAAGCAGTAATGAGTCAACCACCAGCCATTCAGAGGGTAGACGTTAGCGATTCATTATGGTCCGTATTGACTACGGTATCAGTTCATTGAGGGCTTTAACTATAAATAGTCTGCCTCTCTTTTGTTTTAGTTCAAATAGAGGTACGAGTTTCGAGTGATAATTCTCCCTTCTTCGGCCTCTCTATTATAGGAGGAGAATTGAATGAATATTATACAAAAAAGGCACATTTTTCTTTAGAATGATGAATTAAATCGATTTTTTAAATAACTAGGTTATTTCATATGCCGCGTATATCTGATGGAACTAAAATTCAAAGAAGGCTATAATTTGAAATATCACAAAATTTTGAATACTATAATTCAGCTTTGAATTCACCAGGTTTTACACCACATTGACATCAAATGTAAAAATTAGCCATTTTCCCAATACAAAATTTCATAAAATCTTAACACTACAAATAAAAAATTGTGACTTTAACAGAAATATTTCATATAACTTAATGGTAAAACAAAAATAAACGTGTGATTTTGAATTAAGTTACCTTCTCATGGAAATTCAATAAAAATGAGGGAATGAATTTTTGTTTAAAGAATGTCCGGTGAATACACTATGACATCAAATCAAATACAAGAGTCGCAACGCTCATCAATCTGCTTCTGAATGTATTTCAGGTTGATAAACGAATAGAAACAACACAAAACAAACCAAACGAAAGAAAACCCTTGGTAATGACTAATTTGAATTATATTTTCCTCAGCTACGGTATGTTAATGATTCCCTGAAATGCTTTGAGATCTCAATCGGATCCAATTAACTGTAAGCCGACCCCTGACCTTGAATATGTGGGAACATCTGGTCATCTTGAAATTCAAGTTGAAGTCTCTGAAATAATCCAGCAATTGCTGAGAACTTGATTAATTCTGAATCAGACGTCGTCGTGGCTTTTACAGTTGCATCAGACGTCATTGTGGCTTTAACATACCTTCGTTCATCTTCTTGAGGACAATGAAATTACTAACCCCGAATTACTACTAGACCGTAAATATGCGTTTTCATTTATTGCTCATTTAACAATGGCAGCCATGTTCAACAGCGCATGAGGTCTCTTCATCTGTTACTAAGGCACACACATTGTCGTCACTACAGTTGCCAACATGTGGGATACAAAATACACCACACAGGTCTGGTCTGGATAAATATTATTGATGCGCGACTACCCCACTATGCGTGACAAAAATCAGAGTTGAATATATGGCTAACATGACCCGAATTATTGGTCTAGGCAAAAACCATTGGTCTGGATATAACAAATTTTACAAATTTGCACAGGGTTGGCAATACTGTATTTTAACAAATTCACATAGAAATTTGATAAAATGGTCCGGCTAGCTCAAAACAGTTGCCAGCGTATGTATGTACATATGTATGTGCTAGCCACGCCTCTTGGTGAGGTGTACCATAACCAACTGAAGAGCCTATTGGTACACTGGGCCGTTTCCTTCGGGAACAGATATTTCCAATACTGTATTTGACGGTAATTAACGCGCATGATGGCGGACACAGTTGGAATTTTACTACGTAAGTCGTGATTTCAAAAGGGGACAGCGGTAGAGTAAACATCTATTACCGATTTATTTTTTATCATTAGAAAAGGTATTTTGGCTAATTTCAGTACTTAAGAAAATTTTATCGTATGATGACATCTCATTCAGTGTTACCAGAACTTTAAATATATATTTAAAAAAAAATACAAGGTGGAAAATATGCATTATACCCTTTATTTTGAAAGAAACAATCTGAAGCATTTGGTGAGAACAATATGTTGTTGTTTGAGACTTCAGTCTTTTGACTGGTTTGATCAGTGGCGGCTGGTATATATTATTTCTGGGCGTTGCACTATTTTGGCGGGTGGAAGGGGGCGATGGTGTAAAAGACGACTTGAGAAACATGTGTTACACACGTTTGATTTAACAGTCATAGCTCATTCGTTACGAATGTCGCAGTCCTCGTATTCCAGGTAATAACGTTCTCCCGTTCTTTCCTTTCACTTAAACACGTATCCAGAATTCCTATTCCTGTGGGAGCTCAAGACATAGACCCTACTTTATATGACCCAGCATGCAATTACAGAATATATCAGACTACGTTTTTTAAACTAAAGGTAAATCCATATTACCATCAAAATAATAGACTAAGGAACGACCGGATGCGTGGCGCAACGGTAATGTTCTCACATGCTGTGCCCAAGGTTGCAGGATCGAATCCTGGCGTAGTCAGTTGGCATTTGAGGGTGAGCAAATGCGAGGGAGCCATGTCAGTATATCTACTGGCATGTTAAAGATCCCCTTTGGGGCAAAATTCCGGCACTCCGGCGTCTCTAAAAGCCGCAGTAGTTAAAAGGGACGTACAATCAATAGCATTATTGTTATAACAAAGGAGCAAATAGATCTGTCTAGAGAATCCTTAATAATTATCAGCATTTTTTTTACTAAGCCTGAGTACAAAATTACTTCAGTAAAATAATTCAAAATGAAGTATAATATCAAAATAATGATTCACTACAACGTATTTAAAATGTTAATGATTTTTTAAATGTTGGTTAATACAGGTCTACCCACACATTTCCGCACGTAAATTCAAGCTCAGGACTTATTATTATTTGTTGAGCAGTAGACTGTTAGCTCATTCACTAAAAAACCGTGGCACTAGAGCCATTAAAGCCTTGGCCTACCAAGCGACCGCTACTACCCTCATGAGGCTGTCATTGACGGAGCCGGGAATCGAGCCCGGGGCCTCCGGGCGAGAGGCAGGTACGCTACCCTTACACCCTTATCTCATTCACTGCTCATAGGTTTATCAATCACCATATCCTTTGTGATTGTATGTAAGTGTAAATCATATACAAGCTGCGGTTCAAACGTAGCTTATCGGCTGCTCAACAAAACAAAAACAACAACAACCCCTGGCACTATCCAGCCCATGACGGGCTAAGGCCGACCAAGCGACCGCTGCCCAGCCATTTGGCCTGCAGATATTGGGGTGACGCGTGATCGGGGCGCTGTCTCACTGTCAGACAGCTACTCAATTGTCCTCACGAGGCTGAGTGCACCCCGTTCCAACCCTCACGTCAGTTTTAAAATCCCTGACGGAGCCGGGGATCGAACCCGGGGCCTCCGGGTGAGAGGCAGGCGCCCTACCCCAACACCACGGGGCCGGCTTATCGGCTGCTAGTTACCCTAATTATGATATTCACTAAATTTTATAAGTAACTTATTTTGCTTCAGATTGATCAGCCTGTAAGAAAATACTAGTTCAGTAGGGGCAAATTCCATTGTTTGCAAGGTTTGGTATTATTCTCGGAACTCTTCCTCAATGCAGCCTGCGTCTCATGACCAGAGCAGCCACTGATGACGCAACGGGAGGTGACGACAAATCAACTGCTCACCACACGTCAGCTAGAGGCAGATAGCAGATGTGTTCAAACGAGACCTTCGATATCATTCACGGACAAAACAAATGTGTCCAGCCAGGAGTGCTGTAGAGGTGATTGCTTGTCTTCAGAATTGAACAGCTAATCCATAGTATAAATATTTATCTGCAAAAACTATAGAAGAATATACTCAAGACACTATAATGCAATATGCTTGCTCTTTCTCTCTCTCTCTGGAGCAATTCAGACACGGGCATTCTCATTTAGACAGCAATTAATACCTGATGGCGCAAACCTGTGCGAACTCGCGGGTGAGGAGAAGGAAGGTAGTGGAGGGGGTCATTGCTGCTGTGCTCTTGGGAGGCACTGACTTCACACAATAAGCAATCAAATGAAATAAAAAAATGTTATACAAATAGAATTCAAACGTGGCAGTTACAGTAGGAGCCGATTGTAACATTCCCTTAGCAATGAGCGAAGTGAACGTCTCTCCCCTCTCTCCCCGCTGCAGCATATGGACTCGCCCGCATACGAAACTCTTTCCGTACGTATATGCCATCAGGTAATAAATGCGGTAAACATCCATTTCCCTGATTGGAGGTCATGGAGCTGTAAGCCTTTATCAGGACGACGGTAATATGAGCCGTACGGGGGCTATCGGAGAGTTCTGTGGGCTGTATAGAAAGCGAGAAAAGGCCTGAATTGGATGGAACCGGTGGACAACATTTCTTGGAAATGAGTCTATTTTCGATTGTGAAGGCAGAAGCACAATAGCATAGAGGATCCGCTAACAGTTACAAAATAAGCAATCAAATTTTAAAAAAACGTACGGTATTATATAAATATAATTCAAAGACAATGTTAAGAATCGGTAACAATTAGTAATAATCTCTTACTCACATTATTTAAACAGGAAGTCCATTCTCCTGTCTTTTGTTGCAGCGAAATTGTCTATTAAGCACTGATTGAAGTCTGGAATTTCCATGATAAGGTCCTTTTCAATGGAGAGCATCGCCAATGCTGTCAATCTCTCTTCAGACATGGAGTTTCTTAGGAATGTTTTAATCCTCTTCAATGTACAGAAACATCTTTCAGCTTCCACTGACGTCATAGGCACAGTTAGAATCAATTTCAGTAGTCTCGATGATTCACCGAATGTATTTTCCAAATTATTTCGCAGAACAAAATCTAATAAACTCACAGCCCCTGACACACATCTGCCGAGTAGATAGAAGACAGTTCATGAGAAAGTTTAATCCTGTCAAAAAAGTTATAAATTGTGCACACTGTTTCTTCTGGAAATTTTGATGCGTACTTTGGAAACATATCTGGCGCAAACAAATTTGATGCAACAAGATGTCCTGAGAAAGAGAAGCGGGCTTTGCCTTCGCACACGATCACGTCACACACTTCTTTTGCCTCCCTCTTCCATTCAGTGTTGTCAGTCATCCTCCTATTCGAAGAAGTCACGGTAGGTTCTGCGCTTGAATCAACATCAATTTGTTCCCGAATGAGTTTTATGTTATCTTTGAACTGAGAAATTGCCCTCTGGGCAAAACAAGGATCAATTTCTCTTCTCTGGAGTTGACCAAATAACATTTCAACAAGTGGCATTATTTTGCTGAAAAAGGAGAGCCAAAAACTGAAATCATGACTGATTAGAATTTTCTTATGACCAGCAGCCTGATTTATTGTGCTGGAGTTCTTGATCTCGTCACTGTCCAGAATCTCGTTCATACACTGAATAATATCTTAATATCTTTCTTATGGTCAAAAACGGTATTTACACTTCTAGATAAAAAGTTCCAACGAGTATTGTTAGCTCGAGGTAACCGTCTCTTCACCACTGAATCAAGTACAGCAGTACGTTGGGGACTAACAGAAAAAAAATGTACAAATACCCTGTAAATTTTAAAAGAAAATTCTCACGTTTCTACTGACAGAAGCAGCCTTACCCATTACCAGATTTACTTGGTGAGCATAACAATGCACGTATTCTGCATTTGGAAATGTGGTTTTCATTATAGCCTGTACACCTCCAGAAGAACCAGACATAACCGAACACCCATCGTAAGTCTGTGCAATTAATTTCCACGAATTTTCTGGAGAATCTAATTTATATTTTCGCAATTCTTCAAGCAAACAAGAAGCTAATGTTTTGGCGTCATGGTGTTGAGGTGAAATAAAACCCCAAAATCTTTCCACCGGCTTACCCTTCACCACATAGCGATAAACAATGGCCATTTGAAAAATGTTAGACACATCACTGGTTTCATCAGCTATTACAGCCAAGAAATTTTCATCTTTCATTTGCTTTGCAATTTCTTCGTGGCACACATCTAGCATCACTTGAAGCAGATCATTCTGAATGGTTTTAGATGTCCCCTTAAAGACCGTGGCCTTCTTTAAATGAGACTTCAAAGCAACATCTAGTTCTGCACTAAAATTAATTAATCCCCTATAAATTCCTGGATTTGATGATGTTTGAGTTTCATCGTGACCTCTCAAAGCTAGCTCAAATACGCCACAAAATCTAACGCAATTTATTAGTATATTCAGGACGTACCTATTGTACTTCTCTTTCTCATTTTCTGCTGCTATTTTCCTCCTGTATGCACTGTCCAGCTGCGAAGCTACATTTACCTTGCCGAAGAGCGCTAGCTTCAGCACATTTCTTAAATGAATACCTGAGGACTCGTGTTTTTTAATGCTTGAACTCAAATGATTCAAATCAGTAACTCCCGATTTCGTCCACGCTTGTTCGCCGCCAAATAGTAAACACGGAAAACAAAACAATGCGTTCCTATCTTCACACCCACACAGCCAGTCATGATTGTTATATACATCTTTCTTAAAAATTCTCCTAAACTGCCTCTTCCCGGTTTGAACATTTTGGACAATTTTTAGCCTATTTTTCACATTTTTCAAAAATTAGGAAAAAGTAGACTTATGAGATCGATCCGGGAAAATGTGTGTGTCTGTCTGTCCTTCTGTCTGGCTGTGTGTGTGTGTGTGTGTGTGTGTGTGTGTGTCCCTATCAACTCCTAAACGGCTGCAGAAATCGAAACCAAATTTAGTATGAGTAAAGATGTATACCGGAATATCTCACGCCCATATTTGAAAATGATGTCAGTGCTACCAACTGCTGAAAAAATGCACTAGAAATTTGAGCTCTATGTTGGATATCTTGGAAGGTATGCATGGGAGCTATTCCAAAATTGGCACACATGTAGATAACACAATTTCAGTTTAATTTCCAGGAGGCCATACAGGACAGTGTTGCCAAAATAATTTTAAGCCTTCCGATAGGTCAAATTTTAAATGCCTATAACTTCTACACTTTCAATTGGATTTCAACCAAATTTTGTATGTAATATGTGTACATAAAGAGATATGACTGAGCGTATTGTTAAGTGCCACTAGGGCCGCCAACTGTTAATAATTGCTCTCTCTATTCTTTTATCCAAATACCAATATATAACCAAGTATGCAAGCCGACAGCTTTAAACTATGCACACGTATAGTACCTGACATTTTAGATTAATTTTGGACTAACTTATATACTTCAGTTCTACCAACATGATTCTAAGCCTGCTTATAGGGCCAATTTTTAAATATATGTAACTTCTATACTATCAGTTGGATTTCAACCAATTTTGTATGTGCTATGTGTAACATAACAGATATGACTGTAAGTATCTTAAGAGCAATCAGGGCTGCCAACTGTTAATAAATGCTGTCTATATTTTTTAACCTAATATCAATATATCAGGAAGTATGCAAGCCAACAGCCCTATACTTTGCACCCGTATAGCACCTGCCATTCTAGATTAATTTGGAGTAATTAATGTAGGTCATTGCTGCCAACATGATTCTATGCCTGCTGATAGGTCCAATTTTAAAATTTATGTAACTTCTATACTAACAAATGGATTTCGTCCAAAATTTGCACAACAAGATATCATAATATTTCAGATTAAACTATTTCTGACCAGCACACGCATGATATTGTTGCCAACATGCTTTTACGCGTGCTGATAGATCCAATGTCTAACTGCATGTAACGTCCATTGGACTTCAACCAATTTTTTTATTCTGTACCTTAAAGATGGAACTAAGAATATATTCAGTCACCAGGGCTGCTAACTGCAATGCTCTATTAGGCTACATTATACCAGGTATATTTCGAACTAATTAGACATTTCGATATTACCAACTTAACTTCGTCATTTTTCTAGATAGGTTCATAAACTGTAGAATAATCATTGACATGGAAAGTAGGCTCTTTAGTTCGTCACGGAACTTCTTGTTAACTCTGGCAATGGTCTACCACGTTGTTTAATTTCAAGTTTCTCTTCATCAGTGCACTGAGAAAAAGTCTTAATTTGCAAACTACTTATGGAATTCATCCTAGATTGAATACAAGACACTAATAACACAAAATACTAATTAAATTCATACAAGAACATCACATTCACCTCGGGATAAAATGGATGAAAAACTATATAAAACTTCACGAGAACAAATCAGCGTACCTTAACACACGAGGGTAATAAAGAAATGGAAGTATCTGACTCATCCGCCAATTACATTGCAAAACGGTCGTATCGGCAGTTCACGGAGCCACTCGGGTATCATCGCCCGCCCCACTCCTTTCTGGTTGCAATGAGCGGGCAACGACCAGCCGAGTTAACTGTTGGGATAGGGCTTACCCGGCCTAGCATCTCTGCCATACCCTTCACTATTGAGATCTGGTCGGTGCTGGCGCGATGCAACGACCACACATCCAGTGCTCCTACACTGTTCGCGCGCTCTGCTTTTTCAATGCAGTTCACAGGACTATCAGATTTCCTGAACTATTAAAGAACAAATCTATCAATTCCTATCCATGTAAGAGGAAAAAATATAAAATGCATAATATTTTCCCTCCAAAATTACTATATTTTGTCTCTATGAAAAATCTGGTTGTTGTGCAACGCTGCAACCTTATTACCGGCCGCCACTGGGTTTGATACAGCTCTCCATGTTTCCCTGTCCTGAGCTAATCGTTTCATCTCTACATAGCTACTACACCCTACATCCGGAGCAATCTGTTTAACATATTCTAACTTTGGTCTACCCCTACAGTTCTTGTCCTTGACCCTTCCTTCCATAACTAAGCTTGCTATTCCTGGGTGTCTTAGTATGTGTCCTACCAACCTCTCTTTTCTCTTCATTAGCAGTCGCCAGAAACATCTCTTCTCTCTGACTCGTCTTAATACTTCTTTGTTTGTAACCCTATCTACCCATCTGATCTTCATCATTCTCCTGAAACACCACATTTCAAATGCTTCAATTCTCCTCTTTTCTGCTGCACCAATAGTCCAAGTTTCACTTCCATAGAGCGCCACGCTCCAGACAAAGGCTTTCAAAAATGACTTCCTAATACCTAAATCTATATTCAATGTCAACAGATTCCCTTTCTGTAGAAATGCTTTCCTTGCCTGAGCTAACCTACTTTTTATATCCTCTTTGCTTTGTCCATCACTGGTTATTTTGCTACCTAAGTAACAGAAGTCTCCTACTTCCTTTAGCTATTCACCAGCGAATTTGATGTCCATAGAGGTTCCTGATTTATTTCGGCTGCATTCCAATATCTTTATTTTACAATATACCCACATCAAAAGAAGTTTTGTATATTGCCATGGGGAACAGTGGGGGTATTTATTAAGCAGTGTCCACACAATTGAGATCGAGAGCATAGGCAGGCCATTCCATTCTGTGAATACCATTCTCCTGAAGAAAGGCGAGCGTTATTGTCACGAAAGTGAAATTTGGGCCGAAATTGTCACAATAGCCTTTCACTACAGGTACCAGGATAGAATGCCTGTCATACGCCCTGGGATGTACACACGAGGGGTTTGGCGACCATACATGATGCATCACCTCCTCCCTGTTATTGGTCGTGCATACGTTCCACACTCTCACAGATGTATCCTCATTGACACAGCCGATTTAATGCACACAAGATGACTCTTGGACAGCAATATGCAAAACCTTTTTTGATGTAAAAGTTCAGCAATTTTTCTAGGTTTGTGCCGTGTCTTGTGTGGGGTTTTGCCTAGGACACCAATCTGGCTCATCAGCGGGCTCTTGGTGTCCCCGCCCGGACCCCCACTGGAGAAGCAAACTGCGTGCTACCTACCTTTTTATGAAGCACACCTGCACCACTTTACTGCAAGAACTAAAAGCTCAAGCAGCCATAACCTCCTATGAAGGCCAATATACCATCTTTTCGGGGGTCCTAGGTGAAACCCCACACAAGACACGGCACAAACCTAGAAAAATTGCCTAGTTTTAATTCACTGGCCGTGAAAACCATCTTTTTTTTATAATAATTTTATTAATGCAGCCAATGGCCATGTACTTTTCAGGATGGGTCAGGGAAAGGATATTCGAAGGAAATCGGCCGTGGACCTATCGAAAGGAACCGTCCCAGCATTTGCCTGGTGGTGAAAATTGAAAACCACGAAAACCATTTTCAGGACTGCCGAGGTGGGATTTGAACCCACGCTCTACCGATGCCAGCGAGGCACGAGGTAGCGCATTAGCGCTCTCGGCCGGTTACCATCTTTTTTTTGATGTGTGTAAAATGTTCACCGCTGGCTGGAGTTTGACAACTAGCCCAATATGTTGGCAGCAAGTGTTCATCCATTCGCTTGTTAACCGTCTACGTCCGAGTTTATTTCATTCACATTAAGTTGTAATATTTATGTTTCCATTTTTACTTTGTTATTTCTAATAGTATTATTTTCTTTGCTTGAAAAAGCGGAGAGAGAATCAAGAGAGGAGCAGTATGGATTCAGACCTGGGAGATCAACAGTGGATCTCATATTTTCAGTGAGACAGCTCCGGGAACACCACTACGAATTTGGTGAGGATCTGTTGATGGCCTTCCTGGACATCGAAAAGGCCTATGATAGTGTGTGTAGGGAGAAGGTTTGGGAAGCAATGGAAAACATGGGAGTGGAAAAAGGGACTGTAGACAGAGTGAAGGAGATGTATTGTGGAAGTGTGAGTTGTGTGAAAGTTGGAGGGGAAGGAACAGACTGGTTGAGACAAATGAGTGGCCTGAAAAAACAACTCTAACCCCTTCTCTTTATTGTGATTATGGACGAGGTAATGACACGGGTAGTAGGAAAGATAGGAGAAGATAAGATGAAAGCAATGGTGTTTGCAGATGATCTCATGGTCTGGGGAAACAAGGAGGAGGAAATTCAGGAGCAACTGAAGTAAATGTGAGATCCTGTTAACGACCAGGAAAAAGGACAGTCCAATGAGTGGGATAACACTTGGAGGTGGACAGCTGAAGAAGGTGGAAAGTCTCAAGTACTTGGGAAGTATAATGGAGGAAAATGGGAGAAATGACAAAGAGATTACGGAACGTGGCAGACAGGCAGAAGCATTTCTGAGAAGCATTAGGAGCTTAGTGTGGAATAAAGTTGTCCCACAAAAAAGCAAAGAAGTTTTATACAGAAGCTACTATATCCCGATACTGACCTAAGCATCAGAAACATGGATGATGAAGAAAAGAGACATAAGCAGAATACAGGCAAGTGAAATGAAGTTCCTGCGAAGTAGGATCGGAGTAACAAGAAGAGACAGGGTGAGGAATGAAGAGGTGAGGGAAATAGTGAAAGAGGAGCCCTTGCAGGGTAGGATTGAGACATCAAGACTGAGGTTGTATGGCACTTAAAGAGAATGGAAGAGAAGAAGGTTCCCAAGAGGATACTTGAGATGCAGATGCAGAAGAAACGACTAAGGGGAAGACCAAGAGATAGATGGCTGAAAGGAGTGGAGGAATGTGTCAAGAAGAGAGGCGAGGACTGGACCAGAGTGACAGCGGAGAGGTGGTGGGAAGAAAGGACTAAGTGGCGAGGCTTATGTTCCAAACAGACTCAGCCTGGGGCTGGAAACTGTACAAGATGATGATTTGAAGTGAAAGGATGTGCCTGAAGATGATATTACCCGTGTCAGACATCTTGACCAGGAGACAAGGAGCTGTGTTCAAGTCCAAACCAACATATCAGAGTGGTGTTCAACAAGGTCTATCCCCACTACTCTTCATTAATATTATGGATGAGGTAATAAAAGCTCTATAGAAGATAGATTAAACAATAAATGCATTAATCTTTGCCGATGACGTCATGTTATGGGGCGAGACTGAAACGGAAGTACAAACGAAGCTAGATCTTTGAAGTTCGAGTTCGATAAGAAGGCACTAAGCATCAGTCAACAGAAGACAGTTGGCTTGGTAATGAGTAGGAAACCCGAAGAATCTATCTCAGACTTGGTGATGATAATATAAATATTATTGATAATTTTAAGTATTTGGGCTGCTATGTCTCTGCAGATAACACCAATACACATGAAATCAGGAATAGAGTACATACGGCATCACATTTCTATCTCTCTGTATGCAATTTACTGTGGGATGAATCCTTTCCTTTAACATCCAAAATCACACTTTACAAAACCTGTCATGCCAATATTGACTTATGGACTTTAAGCAGACACTTTAACAGCACCTGACAGTAGCAGACTTCAAGCAGTAGAAATGAAGTTGCTCCGATCTTGTCTCCAGAAGACCAGGAGAGATAAAATACGAAATGAGGAAATTAGACAACAGCTCAACTTGGATAGAAGACACACTACAGCGAGGTACGGCAGCAAAAAAAGTACAAAAAGTAAATATTCAGTTTTTTATAGTGAATAAAAGGATTTTTTTTCAAAGAAAAAGTAAAGAAAAGTAAACAAGCAAAACTTTAAATACGAGCTTCCCTCGAGGTAACGATGCGGTGCAAAGACCTTTAGTAGGGAAACGCATGTTCCCGTTACCCGTCAGAAGGCCATAAGTAATGGGATACCCTCGCTACTTCAAACGCTTGTATATGTTAAGAGGCACAAAAAAGTTCTCTGAATCCAAGTAACACATCTTAGCAAGATATCCAACTTTAGATCTTAACATTATTTTGTACGTCTTACTGCTTGAGAGTTACACGCGTTTGAAGTAGCATCACTTACGATCGCGATAGTACCATACTGGACAAATTATAAATTACAAAATTGACCCATTACAGCTTACCGCGGCCATATTAATAGTTGTTTCAGAGATTTAAAACACCGGTAGCTGCATTTTTTTTTCTGTAGCTAGTTGAAACATTTCTTAATTACTGTACATACATAAACAAATATTTGGACGGCGTGGTATGCAAAATACACTCTTTCTATTTAAAACAAAAAATATATACCGGGTACCTATATTTATGCACAATTCTTGGATAAACAATAAGGCGCCTTGTTAAAAGGTATGGAAAAACGGAGGAAAAAAAACACACATTCAAACGTTATACATATTTTATTATATAAATTAAATAAAATGGAATTAAATAAAATAACTCGAACTACAATCTTACACCATGAGGGTAGTCTCATACTGACAGAATTAAAGTAAAAAGTAACATTGGTTTTGTACTAGAATTAGTAATCAAACATTAGTCTGTCTTCGGTTTCTTCGGGGAAAAAAAAAATGACGATATGAGTGACGCCTTTCTCTGGTCCAATTTTTTCTGAAGAGCTTCTGTCTTCGTCTCCTTGTCTTTCCCTTCCTTCTTCAGAGCTTGTGCTCCTTCCAAAAGCCCTTGCGCAACTCTCGCTCCTTCCAAGTCATTCTTCTTGATAGCTTCTTTTAATCTGTTCATCGCTTCATCAAGAAGAGTGTCGGCCGCTTTTACCTGTTTTGCGTCCTCAGTCTTCGCTGGTTTCACCTTTTCTTCCAGCTTTTTTATTTCCAATCTTCCTTCCTCCATCTCTTTGTTTGCTTCGATTACAAGTCTCTTTTCTTCTTCTTTAAGTTTCTTCTGATTCCTCTTTAGCTTTCCTCTCTTTCTCAAGTTTTTCCTGGTACTTCGAATGAGCAAATTTGGCTGCGGTGATCAAATCGGGAGTAATGGGAACGTTCTGTGGCTTGTTCTCAAACTGTTTCAATCCCTGGCAAATGTTAAGTTTGGCGTTGAGTGTTGCGCACTGTCAGGAGACAAAACTCTGCCTGACAGAGAAAAACCTCTTTCCACTTCACTACTGCCATGAGCTAAAGACAATGAGGCATTGACAAGGCGCTGAATCGTTGGGTACTTCGCTTCGTTGGATGCGTTTCTAATGAAAAATACCAATATTCCTCCACAGGTAATTGTTCATCGGAATTATCAATTTGCTGTTCTACCTGCAGCAACATCCATTCATCGACAAGGCGACTTTCGGCCACCTCAAATGGCATGCAGCGGGCAACTTTAGCCACGCTACGAGAAGTGGATTTGGTTCTCCCGGAAGGTTTCAGAAATGTGAAATGTTTCGCGGCATCGTAAGCTAGTACAGATTTCTGTCTTAAATATTCACCGGCAGCAATGAAGTGCTCCTGAACATCCTTCTTGAATTGCAGGGCATCGACGCCTGGGACGTTTTTCAGAGCTGCTTGTGTTTCCTTGTCCAACACAATGTCTCCTAATGAAAGGAGATTTTCTGAAGAAATGGTCAGGCTTTTGAGGTCTTTTAAGACATCGCCCTTCACTACTTTTCCGAACAGAACAGTGTTAAGAGACAGCATCTCTTCGTGCAGAACGTGGATTAACGGTTCTTCTCTCTAGAAAAGTAATGAAAATCTTTCAAAGATTTCTGCACTTTCAATAATAAAGCAGACTTCTGCCTTCGTATGAGGTCTTTTCAAGACATTTAAAATACTTCTATAGCGGGTGCTCATTAGAAGCTGCTTGCTGCCGTATTTGGGCAAAAACTCGATGAAATAAACCTTGAGGGCAGCCCACTGTTCTATCAACCTTTTTGCTGCCGGTGCCAAAGTGAGCCATCGCGATCCCATGTGCTTGATGAATCGTGATTTGGCAACTGAAGCTTGGTTTGGATCATCACAAAGTCTTCCCAGCGACTAGGAAAGTCATTAAGAAACAAATACACTTACACTGCAAAATCACTTATGTCCATGCCGAATTTTTCAAGTCCTTTCAAAAATGCATTGTGTACGACGTGCATGTTGCAAGTTCCAATATCGACAAGTTTTTTCCCCCCATTTTTTTTACAAGCTTGTTCATTATTACTCTTATAACAGCCTTATTAACAAAAGGTCCATCACAGCTCAACATTAACAGTCTAGAAATGGCTAGATCTGCATTTTCTAAAGCCTTTACCAACTGTTCAACAATAATTTTAGCAGTTGCATGGTCAATAAAAAAAGTCTCTAAATGACGTCCTATGATCCTATCTTCCATCTTCGACCAGAAACGAATCGAAGTCTGCAGTTCTTTCAGTCCTTCATTATTCGTTGTTTCGTCAAAACACAGGGAGTAGTCAGATCGCATGGCATCCTCTAACATCATTTTTCTAAAGTGTGGACCCAGTGCTTCTGTCATCAAATACCCTACTTTAGTTAGACCTAAACTGAAATCCTCGCCTACTCCCGAACCAAACATATGTTTAAATAAGTCGGAAATATAATCCCAAGAAGATACGGAATAATTGGACACCACACATTTCATAACCCACTGGAGCTCTTGCCTGTACATCTCGTCCTTAAGGGAAACCACACCCACTTGATAATACTTTTCAGTCGAGATACCCGTCGAAGCCGGAATTCCAGAGCTTGAAGATGTGGCTGAGCGCTTCATAAATCGTTGCTGGGTTGTATCCCATCTTGCCTCTGCATTTTTTTTTTTTTGGTGTTTTCCGGTCAGCACATGTTGGTTGACAGCGTTTACTCCTTTCTTGGCACAGTCAATTGAGCACTCGCAAATTTCGCAAAAAGCTGTAGTTTCCCTTTGATCGATAACCACAGAGACATCTTGTATCCCAGCGAATCAACCAACTCCAACCAGGAGCTCTTTGTGTGTCAAGTCATGACCCTAAAAATAACAAGAAATACCTATGAGAATACCAAAGCTCATAAAGGGGTCAAACAAAAATAACAATGGCTCTGGAGAACCACATTCAAATTTGTAACATGTCAGTCGCAACGCTAGAAAAATCCGTTTAAAAGTCGCAGTTTGACACCCCCCCCTTCCCCTCTTTTTTTTTTTTTGTAATGTACTCCTACAATGTCACTTTTTGACTCCCCATCCCTTTCCATCCTAGACAACTAGTAAATAAATTGGTAGCCATTGAAGCAAGTAGCCTATTGCGGGATTAGCTGACAATGATTACCGCCCCCTTAGACGAACAATTTAACATAAGGAAGTTTTTCAAGGAAGAAGTTCTAAAACAATTTTAGATATCCCTAATACGAAAAAGCTTTGACGAAACATAATGAGACTATGCTACACTATCACGTTTATCTTTAAACCAAATCAATTCCTCCCCCTCCCCCCTCCCACTCACCTACACCACAAGTCCAGCGTGGTTGGGGAAATAAAGTTAAAGCACGACGAAGGGAAGTGATCGTTACTAGCATATAATTTAGGATAGAAGCATACTTACCTCGTAATAAAATTAAACTACACAAATCATCGCTAGGTATGCCACACCATAATTTCTCTCACCGGAAACGAACCAACGACCCCACCTTTTCCCCCACCTCCAACGTTACAATGCTTAAAAGACAGCATGTAAAATTCGACCTAATGTTCTTAACGAGAATATAATAAAAATTAAATAGTACTACCCTAGACATATTCAAACTACACAAGGCATCCACACCAAAACGAACCAACGATCCGTCCCCTCCCCCACCTCCAAAGCTACAATGCTCAGAAAACAGGTTAAAATCTGGCCTGATGTTCCTTACCAGAATACTAACATTTTAGGGAACACTTTCTTTAAGAAATTACACAAAGCATGGATAGGTTGTACCACATTAAGTTTATTGTCACACTATTTTTTCTCTCTCAGATAGCGAAACAACGACCCCTCCCCTCCCCACCTCTAACAATACTTAGAAAACAGGTAAGAATTCAATCTTTAGTGTTCGTTACGAGAATGGAATATACTGTAACTTTAGATAGTATAATACTTCTCCTAAGAAATTTCAACTTCACAAAGCAACGCTAGTACGTATTGCCACACCATTATTTTTCCAACAGAAAACGAACCAATGACCCCTCCTCTCCTAAACGCGACAATGCTAAGAAAACAGGTTAAAACCCGACCAAGTGTCCCTTACAATAATAGAATATAATTTTAGATAGAATTTCCCCACATTAATTTAATCAAACCATATTTAGTACAAACCGACAGGATTTCTCTCTCAGAAAACGAACCGGTGACTCCTCCCGCCCCCGCCCCCTTCCCCAACTCCAACGCTACAATGCTTAGAAAATAGGATAAAACCCGACCAAGTGTCCCTTCGAGAATACTGTAATTTCAGGTACCGAGTAGTGTTGTACTAAGAAATTCGAAGTGCACAAAGTATCACTACGTATTGCCACAACAATGTTGCTCTTACAGAAAGCGAAATAACGACCCCTCTTCTCCCCCACCTCTACAGCTACAATACTTAGAATGCTCGAAAAGCCCTTTGAATCACTGTAAACCACAAAGATGTGTTATAAAATAAATGGTATCTAACGCCACATTTAAACAAGTAAAGCGAATTTCCATGCAATGTAGGCCTAACCTTGACCCAGGCTTGGATTGTTCACCGACGGGAAGCATATCTTCCTAAACATAAGTCTTTGGTCCTAAACATCAGTCACTAATAGGCATCACATAAATTACACTTAAGTACTTACCGAGTTGTTAATGCACTTGCCACTCACACTTTCCACCAGGGGCGGCTCCAGGCCAACACAAGGGGTAGTGCCAAGTAAAAAAATACGAAAATATTGGTATTTACATAACATGATAGCAGAGCTGTCCACTTGCTCATTTCTCACCAAGGGTTCGATTTACGATGTATAAAATTGCATAGGTAAAACTTATAAATCCATTCAACATTGGGAATGAGTAGTATTTGGTGTGGTAAACCCTGTGCTGTTGACTGGTATAGATACGAAAATGAACTAGCTCTGTATCGCGATCGGCGTACGAAAACTCTCACAATAATGGTAGAACGATGCCTCTCGCAGAGAAAGTCTTAATCACACTTCAATATCGAAAACAAAATAAAATAACAGTTGGATTAAATCTTACTCACCCATTGCTGCAATGAATGATCTTGAGACGCCGTCACTGTCCACTTAAAATGAGCGGTAAACCAGGTCCATTCTGCGATCCTTTTTACTTGCAAATCGTTCCATGACTTTCTTGTTAAAATTGTCAATGTTATTGACAAAACGCTTCTCACAGGACAGCATGCCTAATGCTGTCAGTCTTTCTTCTTTCATGGTGTTCCTCAGGAACGTCTTGACTCTTTTCATCAGCGAAAAACAGCGTTCAGCTTCTGCAGTTGTCATCGGCATGGTAATTAACAGTTTCAACAGTTTAACAGTTTCTTGAAACGTGTCACTTAACTCGTCGTCCAAAATTAACATGAGAAATGGTACAGAACCAGAAACAGATCTCAGTTCTGGCCTGGAGAAGCAGACCTGTAGCTCACTTTTAAGTTTTTTCTCTTCTAGAAACGGGTATGCTTTGACCATTTCAGAGAGGAGTAGGTCAGGAAAATTTAGTTCAAATGAATCAAATTCGGAAACATTAAACAAGTTCGTTGCAACCAGATGTCCTGTAAACTGAAATCGAGATCGTATTTCCAATAAAATTGTATCGCATACTTCTACAGCTTCCCTTTGTTTGCAGTCAGAAAGCACAGTGTCAGTACGTCTTCTCTTTAGTGGAACGATTTCGCTATCATTTCGAATTTCAATCTCGACTTCTTCGATTAGTGTGTCAATTTGTTGGCGTATTGATTGCATACAGGCTTCAAAGTGTTGTAGACTTTGACGCACTTTTACTGGGTCAATCTTCTTCTTTTGTAGCTGGTTGAAAAGTATCTCCACGTGTGGCATTACCTTATGAAAAAACGTTAGCCAAAATACAAAGTTTACTTCATTCAGCAGTAGTTCGTAAGCACTGGCTTGAGCGAGGGTAGATTGCATTCTTATGTCATCACGGTTTCCTATCGACTGCATAACATCAATGAGATCTTTCCTGTGTTCAAACACCGTTCTCACTCCACGAGAATGAAAGTTCCATCGCGTTTGAGAAGCTCGAGGTAACCTTCTCTGGACAATTTCATCTAAAATTTGTGTGCGTTGCGAAGAGTTTGAAAAAAATGAGCATATACCTGATAGATTTGCAAAAAAAATGCGTACTTGACGATTGATTGACGCTGCCTTAGACATAATTAAATTTATTTGATGGGCGTAACAATGAATATAATTAGCATATGGGTACTTGTCTCTTACTTGCTTCTGTACGCCATTTAAACCACCACTCATAATGGACGCACCATCAAAGCTTTGAGAAATTAGCTTATTACAGTCATTTCCAATAATTAATTGTAGTTCGTGTAGTATGCAGTTTGAGATTGCATTTGAGTCATGTCCATCGGGGTTAATAAATTTCCAGAATCTCTCAACTGGTTTTCCCTTAACTATGTATCGTAGCACGATTACTAATTGAAACTGATTGGACACTTCAGTAGTTTCATCCGCAATGGCCGCTATGTATTCAACAGTTGTGATTTCTTTAAGAACTTCTTCGTGATATACTTCTAACATGCATCCAAGTAACTCGTTCTGTATTGTTTTTGATGTGTATTTCGTAGCAGATGAGGTATATTGAGAACTACCGAGGTGTTCCTTGAGGTCATGATCTAGCTCGGCACTGAACTGAATTAACTCCTTAAAAATACCTTTGTTTTCAGACTCATCGCTTTCATTATGCCCCCTTAAGGCCAATTCCAAGGCGCCGCCAAATCGTATACAATTAATTATAAGATTCAAAACATAGCGGTTCTTATCAACCTGCTCATTGTGTTTTGCAATGGCTTCCCTATATTGCGAACTCAATTGGGTTTGAATGTTTACCTTGCCTAGCATGGACAAACTCATTACATTGTTCATGTGGTCTTTCGATTTCTCGTGAGCTTTCATCTTTTCCCATATGTGAACTCTATCTGTAACACCACCCTTTGACCAGATGAATTCGCCTTCGAAAAGCACGCATGGGAAGCAGAATAACGCACCCTTTTCTTCGCAGACACACAGCCATTTATTTTTGTTATATAAATCTTTGTTGAACTTCCTGGACCTATGAACTTTGGCACTTTTTTGTACGTAATTGATAGTCAAGTCTGGGGTTGGTCTACCTAATTGTTTAACTTGAATTTTGTCATCATATGGCAACGAAGAAAATGGTCTATTCAACAAAGCACTAATCTTATTCATGTTTGACTATTAACACATATATACACTAATTTGATAGTCAACATTTCACATCGGGACTTACCGATATAATATATACAATAAGAAAATAAAAAGAAACATTTCCACCACTCAACCATGAACCATTCAGTCACGATTTCACGAATAGCGCGCAATAGCCTACAACACAAACTCTCTAACACCTTGTAATAACTCACTAAAAATAACCACGAACCGTCAAGAACTGAAGACAGCCAACATATTTCGCGCGATATCTTCCAGACCTGACAGGTGCAGGTGGTTCATCAACGATTCATTTTTAGCTACCGAGATTAATCCGTGAAGCCTGTACATGTAATCATGATCGTACTTTTTTCTCTTTTATTCCCTTAGTTATTCACTTTACCAGAGAAGGAATTATTAAATACATATTATATTCACTATTTATTAGGTAAAGTATAGATTTCGAATGTTGTATGCAGAGCCCTCTTTTAGAGAAACCTAGAATTAATATTCTTTGTGTGAGAGCGATTAGTTGTCAGTTTGTGTCAACGAACCCACCCCCCACTCCAATAACCAATGAGTGTTAAATTACATCCAGGCCATTGGTCTACACCCTCTTCTGCTCCTCCCCTCGTGACAGACAGGTTTAGCAAAGGCCCAGTACCTCTTAATTACCGATAGATGGCATTGCACTTTACTTTCTGTAATGCCACGAGCCAGGCTGCAATCGGCACGGAGTCCAGTTTATTTCCCCATAGCCAGTGATGGGAGAGATTATGAAAAGGATCGTAAATTGAACTGCGCATGCGTCAACCGTGCCGCTTAGACCGTACCACAAGATATCACAGGCGGGAGGATGGAATCAATGATCATACTCTATGGACGGAATATTTAAACTACTAAGTAATTTGAAACTAATTAAATACCAGTATTAAACTATCGACGTTTGCAATTATTATTTCAGGACTATGAATAATTAATTTTCTCTTTGAGGGCAGTGCCATGGCACGGTGGCACTACGCCTAGAGCCGTGCCACCTCACAAAACCACAGTGTTCGGTGTAAACACAACACAACACGACTCTTCACGGCACGGTAAACTCAACGCCGTCTGGACGAGGATCGCGAGCTCTATTCTACAACTGGCCGGTAGATGGCGCGGCATGGTCCGAAAACCTTAAGGCTGGTTCACAATTGGCCCGGGAACGTGAACTTGTGAATGCGTGCGCAATCAGCTATAGCGTAATAATATTGAAACAATCAGCAAGCGCCCACTAATAAACACCAAGTACACAACTGAAATGCTTCACAGGGTTATAATAACTTTATTAAACACACATTGTGCACTTTAGAGAAGCAAGTTTAGAAAGCGCATTCAAAGGTTACATCGCTGGCTACTCCTTCCGTACTGCACATGTGCATGTACAACGTTTCTGATTGGCTCCGGGAAGCTCCGAAAACGTCAAACATGAAACTTGACCATGTTTCCCGTTGGCCTTCCCGGGCTACTTTTAGCTTCTCGTTCCCGGAGATTGGTTGTGAACCGACCCATAAGGTAGCCTGCATTTCAACTTCCTTCTCGTTCTCGGGCTATTGTGAACTGGGCATATTAATCCGGCTGGAGAATCCCTTTCTTGAATTATAACTAGAGCGCGCTGCGCACGCGGCAGAGAAGACGCTATGGCTAGCGCGGCACAAGGTACAAATAATAATTGTGCAGCAGCGATAGGCAAAAAAGAAAAAAAGTAAATGAATTCCGAAAAAAGTAAATGAATTTCAAAAAAAGTAAATAAAAGTAAGTCTTTTAAACAAAAGTAAATAAAGTAAATAAAAGTGAATCGCTGGAAGCCCTGCACACTAGAACTATTTAGATTGAAATGGTATGGGCATGTAAAGAGAATGGCCCCTGACAGAACACCAGGATTATACTTTGACCAGGTCATCCTAGGTAAGAGACCAACGGGAAGGCCTCGAGACATTTGGGAGAAGCAAATCTGGAGAGACTTGGCCAAGAGGGATGCAGATTGGCACAAGTAATTGAAGCACAGTGTGTGAGAGGACCGGACAAACTGGAAGAGGTTCATTTATACCCGCACCCGGCTTGCTGGAGCGGAGAATGGATGATGAAGGTTATTTTCTTGTTGTTTCTATTGTTTCCTGTCATAGTATTCAAATATTACAGCCTCGCATCCAATAGCTTACAACTCGACAGTGTAAAAACACTGCAATAATATCGCCACAGAGTGGCTTGTTTGAGTGTTCAATGCTGAATATTCCTTTACCTTAACATTACTTTTGTGATCACCATCCTTCCCCCTTATCCAGTTTGGTTTGTTCCTTAGTTTAGGGGCTGCGACAACACGGCCATTTAGCCCCGTGTACTTTGGGTGTGTGTAGAATCTGTCTAAGGGGGGCGTGGTGGCTCAGCGGTCTAGCTGTATGCCTCTCACCAAGGCGGTCCGGGTTCGATTCCCGGTCTATGCATGTGAGATTTTCGAAGTGAAATGCCATGTCCTGTGGTTCGGATTCCACGTAAAAAGGAGGTCCCGTGGCTCATAATCACAAGATTCACAGTCACGTAAAACTACAATCTTCCTTCCTTCCTTCCTTAGAATCTGTCTAATGACCGGTGTTAATTGTGATGACTGTCTTAGTGTATTGAATGAAATGAAAATCCACAGCCTGCTTCCAGTCTCCGACCGGGTCAGGGAATGGAATGAATGAAGCCCCTATCTAGCGGCGAGGATGTAAACTGTGCCGGCTGCCGAAGCCTGACGCACTCCTCTGGGGCAATGATTAAATGAATGACAGATGAAATGAAATGATAGTGGAGAGTGTTGCTGGAATGAAATTTTGACAGGGAAAACCGGAGTACCCGGAGAAAAACCTGTCTGCCTCCGTTTTGTCCAGCACAGATCTCACATGGAGTGACCGGGATTTGAACCACGGACCCAGCGGTGCTGCCGCCTAAGCCACGGAGGCTCTCTTAGTGTATTATCTGTTTTAATTCAAGTAAGGACTGCAGACGATAATTTCAAGTATGATAGTTCCTACTTTTGCCACTAAATGTTCCCATCCACGACACCGAGCTTGCGGACTTGGCTACTAGATGGCATCGCTGTCAGCACCTGGCGGCGAACGTTGGAACTAATAGAGCATTATCAATTCTAACCTACAAATTTTGGCTTCACACAAGTGTAGTTAGTGGAAGGTTCTTTTTCGGGTAAAACTTCACAAGAGGGTTTCACAATGGTTTTGCCTAGACCAATATTTTCGTCCAGACCAATGGTGGATTGATAGCTTGGCCCTGTGGGCCGCGTTAGCTAATAGATAACACCCCTGGTTTTTGTCACGCACAGTGGGGGAAGTCACGCATCAATAATCTTTGTCCAGACCAATGGTTTTGCCTTTTCCTGTGGTGAAAGGAAACCCTCTCGTAAAGAATTAATCTTTTTCGTGCCATAAATCTATGAAACGAGACCGCCAGCTTTACTTCCCCTCCGAAGGAAGGTATACTGAGGGATTTTTAGCGCGACCTTGTGCATAGAAGCTCAGCATGCTACCTTATCCAGTTTAAGGCCGGGTCGGGGCATATATGGTACTCCTCCACTCTTCTTGTTCTAGAAGTCTGTTCCAGTCCATATTCCGTCTACTTATGCTAGACAAACAGTACTTTTGTATTATCACAAAAGCTATTGTTAACCACAAAGAGTTGCGATAAAGTGAGTGTGCTATAGCCTACTGTCAACAACCTCCACTCAGACTCTTCATATTGAAGGATAATCATTGCATACCGAGTGTTTTTATATTCATTGGAATACTTTGTACAGGGCACCCGAGAATGTTCTCCACAGTGGTTACGTGCAGCTGTGAGTGGTTGCCTCATCGGTTTAGTTGGTAGCACGGTGTCTTTGACAGGGTGAATCCCACACGTGTGGGCTGTAGCCTGTCGAAATCGTTAGTGTGTATTGCAATTAGCGAGTTTAGGCTATGTGTCATCAGCACTTCCAGCATCTGTTATGAATGGCTGTGGTGAGTACAAAGTATACGGTTTGCTTGTTATTAGGGAACACCGCGATGACAACAGTTAAACGATGACAGAGGCTACTTGAGTCGAGTCATATCCTACTCGCGCAACTGTACCTGTCAACGAAGCAGGCTGACATGTGACACAAGTAAACAAGGAACAATTCCCATCTCGACCGCCGGCAATCATTTCGTGAAAGGCTCCCGTCATATCCTTCACGTTCTTTCTTCCAAAATACAGGGTAGCCTATAGATTATAACAAGGGACATTAACGTGCTGAAACACATGGTATAAATGAGTAAATGATTACTCTGGTCTACCTTCTCTCCCATGGGTGTTAGGACTATCCCATTGAACCTCTGCCCCAATTTTAGCGTGTGCACCAGTCGGTGTCGTGAGAGCTTCCTGCCCGAGCACTTCCGTGGGTCACACTGCTCCAGGTCCCACATAGCCACTGGAAAGGGAGCCTCAGTGATGTATCCTTGGTCGTCATCTCCAGACTCTGCACACAAGATAGAAAAACAGATAGAAACTCTCTCCAATATCAAAGGCAGCTTCTGGTAAATGTGTAAGGAGGTAGCCTAATAAAGGGGAACTTTCAGGGTAATACCTACAGCAAAGTGTAAGGAGGTAACCTAATAAGGGGTTCAACTTTCAGGGTAACAACTACAGTAAGTGGCAGCAAAATATAAGGAGGTAAGAAGGGTAACTTCGGTATACAGTACGTGACAGAAAAGTGTAAGGAGTTAATAAGGGGAACTTGCAGGGTATTTAAGGAGGAATCAATTTTAAAATTTGCGTCATTCGAAGAAATATTGCTGTAATTTAAGTTAAATGAAAATAGAAATCAAGATAAAAATTTATAATTAGGAAATAAAAATGTTAATCCAGGCCTACTACAGATAACCAACCCTCAGATTCATCACTGATTGTTAATTTTGACATGAGGACATCACTCGAATGTTCTTCAGAATGGTCATAATTCCTCTTATTTGTTTGTCTTCTTCGTCCACTGTGTGGTTTTTCTGTCCTCACTTTATGCTTCTTCATTTTCTTTCAATATATTATCGCAACAACTAAACCTAACCTCATATTAGGCTAGTTTTATTAGCATGGAACGGATTGCGATCTTCTTCTGTGCCACAGTCGTGTAGCCAACACAAATTTTATTAGCAGGCCATTTGTCTATTACTGCCTGAAAAATATTTTCATATGGTATCGTTGTTTTAAAAATTTGGAAAGTCTAAAACGATTTTGTAAACGATTACATTAATGAAATAATTACTTTACCTCTTGATTCAGGGCTACATTTTCAATAGTTACTACGGTCGGAGATTGGTTATGCTTGTTGGAATGACAGTAGCTATACCAAAGAGGATATAAGTGAAAGCCATACCTCTTTGAGCCATACCGGGAATACATGTGGTGTGATTTTTTATGGCCTTAATTGGTATCAAAGAATATAGAGAGAGTGGTATCGAAGAATATGGGATGCAATACAACACGCGATGCCGGTGCGACAGTTTAATCGGTCGTTAAATAGCGGTTTCTGGTGATACGGCTTTTGATTTATTTCGTTCAAATATTTTTCATTATTGCTCTCGATCAAACAACTAAAGAATTGCAGCTCAAGCTATTAGAGTAGCCAGCTCCCGCCTTTCCATTCAAGAACATCTCTCCTTACAAGGTAACTGTCAAATGTAACTCCAATGCATTAATGAATGGTTATTATGTTGTAATGCCCTCTGTACAGAATCTTTCTGGTAGGAAGCCATGGCAATTTGCTTAGGCCTTGTAACTTAATTTTTTAGAATGACTTCGCGTGGTCATTGCTTTGACAGGTGATGGTGACTTATAAGTGGAGGAACATCGTGCTCGTCTACCCCTGTTTCTTTGGCAATGATGGCACTACTATCTAGAAGCAAGAACTTTTCTCTGCAAAAATGTATCCCCCGGCTTTGGTTACGGATTGAGCATGCGTGATTCCCCGATTTCTTTTCAAAGGACCGAAGCTAGAAGGCTCACCTAGTACGGGTACCCATGCCGGTACCTGTCAATAGTGTGTGCCGGTGTGTTGCCTACCGTTGCTTAATTATCTTTTCACAGCATACATAAACGCATCTTCTTGCGAGAATTGGCAATCGGCCGGCCTACGGGCGTTAACGCGCAAGGTCGTGTGGCTAGGTTGGTTTGAACCCTTGTAGCCTATACTGTAGTGAAGATACAAAATTGAAAATTCCTTTTTGTTCTAAAAGTCTATTGTCTACCGGTACTCTGTAACTGTTGTTTTTAACTAATGGAAATGGTTGTCTGATTGTTGTAAGTTATTATGTTCAATTTTTTTTAAATCCTTTAGAAAATTCAAAATATTTGTCACATTTGCTGTGCTAGAGTTCCATTGTGCTTTATTTCAGTGATTCTATTAGCCTGAGCACTGGAAGACACCAACTATCTTATTCATCTCGTGTCTCATTCCTTCTGGGAATGCTTAGCCTCCAATGTTTGTAGAAGGTGAAACACCCAGAAGAAATGGTCAGAGATACTCCCAGAACAGGGGTCGTGTAGGCCTGCGGTACCATACTAAGTGATGGAAATCGCGGAGAGATGGCGTGCACATTGGCCCACCAGTGACCTCTGTCGTGGGACCGGACAGGTCAGTGTTCCGCACAGCTCTGTCGGCGTGGGGCCGTCATACCAAGTGGAAACGTGTAAGCAAGTGCAACGATGCCTCGCCGACATCACAGGGTGGACTATCAGCATGTGAGTGCGGTTGAACGGGGCAGAATGCTTGGGCTCCGGGCAGCGGTTCTGTCGTTCCGGGACATTGCGGCTCGTACAGGACACACTGCATCAACAGTAAGGCATATGTGGATCCAGTGGAGAGAGGAGGGCCGTACACAGCGATGACAACAATGTGACCACAACGCGAGACGACCGCCAAGTTCTCTGCATGGCCGTATCGGACAGAACAGCGTCGTCCTCGGTGTTGGCTCGATGTTGGAGCACTGCAACGGAGGTGGACATGTCTGCGTTGATGGCTTCCATTGACTTGGAACCACCGACGCCTCCAACTACAATGGGCACGTGCACACCGACACTGGCAGGCTGATTGGTGAAATGTAGTGTTTACGGATGAGTCCCGCTTCAACCTTGTCCTACAATGATGGCCGCATACGCGTTCGACGTGCCGTGGAGAACGCAATCAGGTTTGGGGTGCAATTGCCTATAACAGGCGATCGTGCCTCGTACGTCTTGCTAGCAATCGGAACAGTGACCGCTACATCAGGAAAGTTTTACAGCCCGCTGCACTGCCCCTCTTGTAGGCCGTTCCACAGGCCATATTTCAGCAGGACAATGTCCGCCTGCATGCGGCGAGGAATGTGCAAGCCTTCTTTGCAGAACGACGGATACCTCTGCTTCCCCGGCCTGCCCGTTCGCCTGACATGTCGCCCGTCGAACATGTCTGGGGTATGGTCGGTCGTCAACTTGTTCGTTCAGGTCCACCTGTCGCCACTGTTGATACGCCTACAAACCGCGTGGGACGGTATTTCCCAGCAGCGTATACAAGTGCTGTATGATTCCAAGCCACGACGTCTAGGGGTTCTGAGTGTAGCACGTGGTGGCGCGTTGCTGTACTGAAGATCGACCGTCAATGTGCATGTACCTGACTGTCCTTCTCATCAGTAATGTATTGTAATGTCCCTAATCTGTGGTATAAAGTGCAATGTGGTCACGTCTCTTGTTCTTGGTGTTTCACTTTCTACAAACAGTAGTGTATAAAACTCAGCAATTCTTCTAGGTTTGTGCCGTGTCTTGTGTGGGGTTTCGCCTAGGACACCAAGCTAGGCTCATCGGCGGGCTCTTGGTGTCCCTGCCCGGACCCCCACAGGAGTATCGAACTGCGCGATACCTCCCTTTATATAGAGTGCAACTGCACTCCTTGACTGCGAGAACCAAAAGCTCAAGCAGCCATAACCTCCCTATGAAGGCTTCCAAAAAGATGGTGTATTGGCTTTCACGGCCGGTGAATTAAAACTCAGCAATTCTTCTAGGTTTGTGCCGTGTCTTGTGTGGGGTTTTCGCCTAGGACACCAAGCTAGGCTCATCGGCGGGCTCTTGGTGTCCCTGCCCGGACCCCCACAGGAGTATCGAACTGCGCGATACCTCCCTTTATATAGAGTGCAACTGCACTCCTTGACTGCGAGAACCAAAAGCTCAAGCAGCCATAACCTCCCTATGAAGGCTTCCAAAAAGATGGTGTATTGGCTTTCACGGCCGGTGAATTAAAACTCAGCAATTCTTCTAGGTTTGTGCCGTGTCTTGTGTGGGGTTTCGCCTAGGACACCAAGCTAGGCTCATCGGCGGGCTCTTGGTGTCCCTGCCCGGACCCCCACAGGAGTATCGAACTGCGCGATACCTCCCTTTATATAGAGTGCAACTGCACTCCTTGACTGCGAGAACCAAAAGCTCAAGCAGCCATAACCTCCCTATGAAGGCTTCCAAAAAGATGGTGTATTGGCTTTCACGGCCGGTGAATTAAAACTCAGCAATTCTTCTAGGTTTGTGCCGTGTCTTGTGTGGGGTTTCGCCTAGGACACCAAGCTAGGCTCATCGGCGGGCTCTTGGTGTCCCTGCCCGGACCCCCACAGGAGTATCGAACTGCGCGATACCTCCCTTTATATAGAGTGCAACTGCACTCCTTGACTGCGAGAACCAAAAGCTCAAGCAGCCATAACCTCCCTATGAAGGCTTCCAAAAAGATGGTGTATTGGCTTTCACGGCCGGTGAATTAAAACTCAGCAATTCTTCTAGGTTTGTGCCGTGTCTTGTGTGGGGTTTCGCCTAGGACACCAAGCTAGGCTCATCGGCGGGCTCTTGGTGTCCCTGCCCGGACCCCCACAGGAGTATCGAACTGCGCGATACCTCCCTTTATATAGAGTGCAACTGCACTCCTTGACTGCGAGAACCAAAAGCTCAAGCAGCCATAACCTCCCTATGAAGGCTTCCAAAAAGATGGTGTATTGGCTTTCACGGCCGGTGAATTAAGTGTATAAAGCCTACTTGATCGTGGCATTCTCTGCATCAACACTGTCCTCCTAGCAGTGCGCGTATTGACCACTGCAGCGCTGAGTGACCACCTAACATTAACATGTAATAGCATTGCTATCTCAAGCAAAACCAGCAAAAATGTACCTATACACTATATTTATAGTACATGAATACTCATTGAGTAGAATGAAGTAAAATATAAGCGATGTTCATACTTTAGTAGTAGGAGCTCGTTTCACGCTCAACTGTCTGGTATGTACAAAAGTAAGGTAGCCTACGGTAAAACTGAGAAGAGGTGGGTTAGATTCCCATCTCATCCTTCCTGAACAGGTTTTCCGTAGTTTCCCATTTCTACTCCAGGCAAATGCCGAGGTGATTCCTAACTTAAGAACACCTTCCAAATCATCACCGGAATTACAAATGCACACGCCGCAATGACACAGGGTATCAGACACGGGGCTAAATGACCAAATTTCTATAACGAGAGCTGCAATGGCCTATATTGGAGGGTATTTGGTACGAGCTGTCGAGTCCGCCTCATTACGTAGTGGCTAGCATTCTTGACTTGTCACTGTGGAGGCCCGAGTTTGATTCCTGGTTCTGAAGTCTGGAACGGGGTACACTCTGCCTCATTAGGCAAACCTAAGAAGAGGCGGGTTAGATTCCTACCTCAGCTATTCTGGAAGAGTTTCCCACTTTTATGCCAGGCAAATGCCGGGATGGTACCGGTACCTTATTTAAGGCCACGGCCGTTTCCTTCCCGAATTTTAACCCAATTACAAATACACACACTATTACAGACATTACAGTGACACAGGTTGTCAGACAATTTCTACACACACCCAAGAACATGGGGCCTACATGACCACGATGTTGCAATGCCCCTAAAGAAACAGCAACTATAACAACGAGCTGAAGATCATAGCCTACCTATATCATGTCAAGAGTGCTTGATAAAATTAGTAGTATCCAGAGATAGTTATTGTTTTAAGGGACGGAACAGCAAGGTCAACTGTCCCTCGGTATCAAGAGTCCATCTCCAGTAATGTCACTAATTTAAAATTCAAAGACAGAGAGAGAGGTGGTCTCCGGTATCTTAAGCCAGGTTTTGTTCCCTGAAAGAAGTAACGGACGAAATGATATCGGTTACGCTGAGCAGTCCAGGAATAGCACAAACATTAACTAGAATACTGTTGCCACATGTTGCTAAAAATCATATTCTACAGTGTGGAGTAAGTGATCATCCTGAGGAACTGAGCAGGATAAAATTGCACAAGTTTCTGTGCTCTCCTGTCACTAACTATACCAATGACATGAGACTACGTCTTGAGAAGAAAGAATCACAAAAAGTCGTTCCTTTTCACAGAAACTCTATGGTACGCTGGTAAAAATATTCAGTACAACCATCTACAGTACCGTAGGCTACCTTACTTTTGTACATACCAGACAGTTGTGCGTGAAACAAACTCCCACTAACCTACTAAAGTATGCAGCGCCTCTAGCAGCAAACATAGCATCTGCAGGGCGGACAGCTCCCAGAGGCCATTGTGCCGGCCTTTTATTATTGGAGGCTAAGGGTGATGATGGAATAAGGAAGGGCATTTAGCTGCAAAAATCATTTGCTACGTAGTCTCTCACCCTCATTACTTTAGAAATGGGAATAATAAGGGGTAGAAATACATAGAAATGCATGGCATGAAAGGGAAATTCTTCCCGTTGGTTACGTCTGCTGCTCTCACTGGTTGACATGGCACCAAAGTCTTTCCTTTTTGTTGTAGGCTACTGTAATGATATTGACAAAAGTTTGGTGCTTTTCAGTCGGTCAATACGAATGTACCCAAAAGAGTTGGGTTATACCCTTTTCCTGAAAAAAAAAAAAAAAAAACAACAACTCTAGATTAATAAATACATTAGGATGACCAGTTTCGATTGTCAAGCGATCATCATCAGATCCACTACACTTAGGCTATAAAATCTATGTTTGAAAATACAGGTGAATATATTTACAATAAGTACAATTATTTAGTTGCAGTATTGGTACTGCAACTTGTCGGTGTATGCTAGTTATGGTATATATGATGTTGGGTGAAATGCTAAAATGGTGATAGAAAACCGGAATTTGACTGTTTGGAGTGACTATATGGTTGTAAAACGTCTACTATGGTTGTACTGTATATTACAGGCTACTACTTATCTGGTTGGGTGTCTTCCGCGCTGTAGCTGCGAGCAGTATCAACTTCATTCTTTCACCAGTGACTGGCGACTGAATTGGAATGTTGTCTCACTGTACTGGTTTTCCCTCCCCCCGCCCCGTATTCCTATGTGCTGTCTGTAGTCACTGCATGTGTACTTGTGGCATGTTGCCAAGTCTAGATAAGATGTATGTTATTTAATTCAGGAAGGTTTCAACTATTAAAGACCGTGGATCAATCCTTGCCACGCCTAAGCTGCATGCGCTATACAAGCGCTGCCGGTCTTTGAGGACGTCCCGGCACCTTCAATACTGCCGCAAATGCCGGCCTTGGTTTATTGAAGAAAAAAGTCCATCGTACTCCTGATCCAGATAACATTTACGTATTAAAATCCCCCTATTTCCCCTATCCCCTCTCTCTTTTTTAAATCTAACTTGGCTGTATCGCTAACCCCGTAATGTAATGATATTGCTAAAAGATAGGGGAGACTGGGATATTGCCGAACACTGAGGTAATGGCAAGCAATGTATTTTTCGAGCAATGGTTGGCATGACTGTATCTTAATTAGTGCTGCTACCTAGCACAAGAGTTCCTCTAACTTTCACATAAACCCAAATTCCAGTTAAAGTGGCAAAACTGCTAGACTGTTTATAACATATCGGACTGGCTGCGTGGTGCAGCAGTAACGTACTCGCTTGCTGTGTCCAAGGTTGCAGGATCGAATCTTGGCACAGTCAGTTGGCATTTGGGGGTGTGCAAATGTGAGGTGCCATGCGAGTAGAATTACTGTGAATTTCAAGATCCCCTTCGGGGCAAAATTCCTGCACCCGGTGTCTCTAAAAGCTTGAGTAGCTAAGAGGGACGTAAAACAAATAACATTAATATTATTTATGACATAGGATTGTTGTCAAGTGCTAAAGTAACAGAAATAATGATGGGGCATCCATGTCATGGACGACGCTAAAGGTTTAACTATTAACACAGCATAAAAAAACGATGAAAATTAGCATTAATGGACAATGTTTAAAAATCTATAATGAACCTTTGTAGGTCAATTTTTAGGTCAAGCAAGTGAACTTTTCAGGAGAGTGAAAGAAAGGTATAATTAACATAAGATTTCATCTCGCTTCTTTAAAATTTCAACCAAGAGTTCACTATCTGCTTGCTTTCATATGTTCATGATTTTTGGGTTTAATCACAGACTGAAGGGTTTGTTACAAAAATTGTGAGATACGTCTTATTAGAATCTGTTAACTGTAATTAAGGCAAATTAAGCTACTTTTATTTATTTATTAAGAATAAGTTGGTAGAAGACTTATCCAGAAAAATATTAAATTTGCTGAAGATCCGGCATTACTTGCAGTAAATCCGCATACATTAACAAACATGTTGCCAATGTTTAAATGATACAGCTACAGAATATGGAATGAAAATCAATTTTAAGAAGACCAAGATTCTAGTGGTAAGTAAACATCAACACCAACTAAATATAACCATAAATAAAGAACCATTACAACTGGTCAGATCTTCACAGAAGACCTACGCTGTGAAGTTGAAATCAGGAGCAGTATAGCCATGACTAAGCAGGCATTCCGTGAAAAGCATTCTCTAATTTGTCAACGCTCGATGTCCCTCAGCCTTAGAAAACAACTGGTTATGACCTACATATGGCCAGTTGCAATGTACTGCAGTGAGACCTGGACAATGAATAGAGGTGACATTAAACGACTAGAAGCGTTTGAGATGTGGTGTTGGTGCCGAATGGAAAAGATCAGCTGGGTGGAGAAAATGACCAACATAACGGTGCAAGATCGAATAATGGAAAAACGGCAAATGATCCGCCAGATCAATAGAAGGAGATCCACCTGGCTTGGCCACAGGTTACGACATGGTGGCCTGATGATCGACATACTAGAAGGCAAAATACCTGGAAAACGCCCTCGCGGGAGGCCACGGAACGCTTTCATGAGATCCTTCCTAAATAGCTCTGGCCTACGAAGTTATGAAGTGGTCAAAAGGACAGCACAAGACCGAACAACGTGGAAAAGACTCATTGTAGGGGCAGACCAATCGCTTGACTGAAAAACATGAAGATTATGAAGAATATAGGAAATAAATCAATGGAACTGTGTTGTTCTACAAAGGTAAATACAAAAGTTTGGTGCTTTTCAGTCGGTCAACACGAATGTACCCAAAAAGAGCTGGGTTGTGCCCTAATTCTGAAATAAATTACATGAGATTAATAAATACACTAGGATGGCCAGTTTCGATCGTCAAGCGATCATGATCAGATCCATTACACTTAGGCTATAACATCTATGTTTGAGAATACCGGTTAAAAATATTTACAATATGTACAATTATTTAGTTGCAGTATTGGTAATGCAACTGTCAGTGTATGCTAAATGTAGTATATCTAATGTTATGTGAAATGCTAGAATGGTGATAAAAATCTGGAGTTTGTCTGTTTGGGGTGATAATATGGTTGTACAAAATCAACTATGGTTATTCTATAATAATACAGGCTGATACTTATCCGGTTAGTCTTCCTTACTGGAACTTCAAGCCGTTTCGTGGTTACTGTGGCACCAGTTTTGGTCGACTAACCCGGGTGTTAACTGACGAAACTGGTTTATCCCCTTTCTCCCCTCTTTGTTCCTATGTGCTTTTCTGAGGTCAGTGGAATGTTTGTGTGTGTGACGTTGCCAAGACTAGATAAGAATGTATGTTATTGAATACAGGAAGATCTAAAACTACTAATGACCGTGGAACTGTCCTCGCCATGCGTGGACTAAAAAGCCATTGAAACTAAGCGGTACACGGTCTATTGAAGACGTCCCGGCACCTTTAGTACTGCCACGCATACGGGCCTAGGTTTATTGCAGAAAAAAGTACATAGTACACCTGATCCAGATAACATTTACCTATAACCACCGCTATTTTCCCCCCTTTTTTTATCTAGCTTGGCTGTATCGCTAAGTTGTGTCTTGTTTCCGACAGGGTGTGTTTTTTAGTAGAGTGAAAAGGGGTGAACTCTCCATAAAAGTGTGTTCATTTAGATTGTTGGGATTGTTTTGTTTGGCTAGGTGAATCTCGATTGCTTCCTTTATGTCGAGAGCTCTGCCTTTCGATTCGTGATGAATTATTTTTAAATATTAAAGGGACAGGAATTCTGCCTGATCAATACAAAACTTGTATTGTACGAATTATTTTTAGGTCAGCCTCGATTTTAGTAAAGCTGTGCCCCGTGTCACACATATGTTCGCATACGGCTGAATGTGTTCCGTATCTTATCGCATTCCTATGTTCATTATAATGTGTATCTACTTGTCTTCCACTATGTCCAATGTAATTAGCTTGACAATCCGTGTTTTGGCATGTAATAGAATATACCCCTGGCTTTGAATACGGGTCTTGTTTATTTAGATGACTATTTTGCAGGTGCCTCCCGGTCGTATTGTTCGTTGTGAATGCTATTTTTATGCCTTGCTTTTTGAAAAGATTAGTGATTTTATATGTGTTCGTATTCACGTTATAATGAACATAGGAATGCGATAAGATATGGAACACATTCAGCCGTATGCGAACATATGTGTGACACGGGGCACAGCTTTACTAAAATCGAGACTGACCTAAAAATAATTCATCTCGAATCGAAAGGCAGAGCTCTCGACATAAAGGAAGCAATCGAGATTCACCTAGCCAAACGAAACAATCCCAACAATCTAAATGAACACACTTTTATGGAGAGTTCACCCCTTTTCACTCTACTAAAAAACACACCCTGTCGGAAACAAGACACAACTTAGCGATACAGCCAAGCTAGATAAAAAGAGGGGGGAAAATAGAGGTGGTTATAGGTAAATGTTATCTGGATCAGGTGTACTATGTACTTTTTTCTGCAATAAACCTAGGCCGGTATGCGCGGCAGTACTAAAGGTGCCGGGACGTCTTCAATAGACCGTGTACCGCTTAGTTTCAATGGCTTTTTAGTCCACGCGTGGCGAAGACAGTTCCACGGTCATTAGTAGTTGTAGATCTTCCTGTATTCAATAACAAACATTCTTATCTAGTCTTGGCAACGTCACACACATAAACATTCCACTGACCTCAGAAAAGCACATAGGAACTAAGAGGGGAGAAAGGGGATAAACCAGTTTCGTCCAGTTAACACCCTGGCTAGTCGACCTAAACTGGTGCCACATTAAACACGAAACGGCTTGAAGTTCCAGTAAGGAAGACCAACCGGATAAGTATCAGCCTGTATTATTACAGTATAACCCTAGTTGATTTTGTATAACCATAGAATCACCCCAAACAGACAAACTCCGGATTTTTATCACCATTCTAGCATTTCACAGAACATTAGATATACCACATTTAGCATACACTGACAGTTGCATTACCAATACTGCAACTAAATAATTGTACATATTGTAAATATTTTTCACCTGTATTCTCAAACATAGATGTTATAGCCTAAGTGTAATGGATCTGATGTTGATCGCTTGACGATAAACTGGTCATCCTAGTCTATATATTAATCTCATGTAATTTATTTCAGAATTAGGGCACAACCCAGCTCTTTTTGGGTACATTTGTGTTGACCGACTGAAAAGCACCAAACTTTTGTTTACTTAGGCAACACTGAAAAATGGCTTCAAATCTCACAAAGGCGACCTTCTTCGTCTCCAACACTGTTTTAATTAATGAAATAACATTGCAGGAATATTTCACTAAGAGTAGGGCAAGTTGTCTTTAGAACGTGTGGCAGTTGGAAAGTATCACTTTCTTGATATCTTGGAGATGATCCTACTTATTCACAATTGGTGATCTAACAGTATAAAGCTTGGCAACTTCCTTGTTGACTACTGCTTGGGATCTTCCGGGCATTTCCTTATAGTCAACATCATAGTTAGTTTGTAATGATTCTTTCCTGGTGGTAAATATTGTAAGCTCCAGATAGCTGTGATCACCAACTTTACTACCTGGGCAAATAGAATTGTAGTATTTAAGTCCATTGTAGTCATCAAGTAAAACGTGGGTGACATATTTGGCATTGTATGCAAAAAGTAGTTTATAAAACTCATACGACAAGTAAACCTCCCTGCCTTTCAGCTTGTGCTCTATGACAGCATGCTTGGTGTTTAAGTATATCCTATTTATAATTTATTTATGCTTTTATTATTATTACATAATTTTTGCCCTTATGGACAGTGTTTGAACTTAAATATCTGATGATGTCACAATTTTCACTTCTTTCCCTTCTTCTTCTTCTTCCTCTTCTCCTCCTCCTCCTCCTTCTTCTTCTTCTTCTTCTTCTTCGTCGCCATATTCTTCTTCTTCTTCTTCCCAAAATCTCTTCATCCTTTGACTGTGTTCCTGTTCCCTTTGTTCCGTCCACAATGTTCCTGTCTTCTTCCTTTCACATACTAAAATTTTGGCGTTCTTAATTTTGTTTCTGAATTTTTCTCCGTCTTCTATCATTTGCTTGTTGATCCCTAATTGCTTTCAGTCGTCTTCTATTTCATGATAACTGTTTACTACATCAAAGATTTTCTTTGGTCGTTTATTGTTCACTCTCTGTATGTGCCCGTAGAAAGTTAGTCTGGGTTTTCTAATGATATCTGTGAGTCTGTCTGTGTGTTCATATAGCTCTTTGGTAGGTCTTTTCATCCATATCCCATCTCGGTCTACTGCTCAAAATATTTTTCTCAGAATTTTACGTTCAATTTTTTCTGTTTCTATGATGCCAGATGCTCCAATTGTGGTAGTTTTTGATGCATTCAATGCTTCTGGTAATACAACTGTTTTGTAGTGTCTTAAGTTTGGCCTGTCTTGATATGCTTTTCTTATTAGGTATAATGTGACCATGTAAGTTTGTATGCTTTCTGGAGTTTTTCCGTTCATTATGCTTTTATATATTAGGAATCATTTATGTCCCATATTCTTAGTTTCCGCCCACTGCACTAGTAGGCCAGTCATCTAAAACATTCTAGGTTGCAAAAAAATGCAAGGTTCTGATTTTTTGGGATGTTGTTAGGATAGATACCAATAGTCTAAAACCAAGTTTGCAACTTCGAAAGACCTGTGCTAACTTTGTGGTGCTCGAAAAAACTTGACATTTTCAGACTTTTTTCAGTTTGTGGCTTCTAACTTCTAAAACATACATTCTATGGAAAAGTCATCTGTGACACTTTTAAAGAAGACAAACCTAGCAACAATTTGAGCGCAACCCCAGCTCTGTATGCCTTATGTTGTTGTTTGAGTCTTCAGTCTTTTGACTGGTTTGATGCAGCTTTCCATGCCTCCCTGTCCTGAGCTAATCGTTTCATCTCTACATAGCTACCACACCCTACATCCGAGGCAATCTGTTTAACATATTCTAACCTTGGTCTACCCCTACAGTTCTTGTCCTCAACCCTTCCTTCCATAACTAAGCTTGCTATTCCTGGATGTCTTAGTATGTCTCCTACTAACCTATCTCTTCTCTTCATTAGCAGCCTCCAGAAACATCTCACCCCTCCCACTCGTCTTAATACCTCTTCGTTTGTAACCCTATCTACCCATCTGATCTTCATCATTCTCCTGTAACACCACATTTCAAATGCTTCAATTCTCCTCTTTTCTGCTGCACCAATAGTCCAAGTTTCACTTCCATAGAGAGCCACGCTCCAGACAAAGGCTTTCAAAAACGACTTCCTAATACCTAAATCTCATCATCATCATCATCGGCTTTAACTCGAATCCGAGTATAAATCTTCTTCCTTCAGTCCAGTTTGTGGATGTGTTTACGGTGACTAAAGAGTCCAATCCTGGCATGGAACAAGCGACCACACAAGTCACATAGTATTGCTGGAGGAGGACGTGGTTGGGCTGCTCGAAGTTTCCTAGCTTGACGCTTGGCCTCTTCATGTGTGCGTCGATTCCTTTCAAACGTCTTTACAGTATCCGAGATGGTACGGCACCAAGTTGAGCGGTCTTCAGCCAGCATGTCCCAGGTTTGTGAATCAAGACCTGTCAATTTCAGGGTCTGCTTAAATTGGTCCTTGTAGCGCCTCTTAGGACCACCATGAGGTCTGGTGCCATAGCATAACTCACCATATAGCATTTGACGAGGTAATCTCACATCATCCACCCGATGGACATGACCAATCCATCTAAATTGGTGACCTATTATGGATGATTCTATGCTGTTGATTTGAGCCTTTTCCAGAACAGCAATATTGGTAATGCGGTCTTCCCATTTAATCCTCAGGATTGATCGAAGTTTTTGTAGGTGGAAACGCTCAAGCTTCCTAAGATCACGTCGGTAAAGGGTCCACGTTTCACAACCATACAACAATGTAGAAATGACTACTGCTTTGTACACCATAAGCTTTGTACTCATAGACAGATCTTTATTATACCTAAATCTATATTTGATGTCAACAGATTCCTTTTTTGTAGAAATGCTTTCCTTGCCTGAGCCAAACTACTTTTTATATCCTCTTTACTTCGTCCATCACTGGTTATTTTGCTTCCTAAGTAACAGAAGTCTCATACTTCCTTCAGCTTTTCACCTGCCAATTTATATCCATAGAGGTTTCTGATTTATTTCGGCTGCATTCCAGTATTTTTGTTTTACATTTATTAATTTTCATCCTGTATTCTTTCCGTAAGACGGAGTCCATACCATTCAAATACTCATTCAAATCCTCAGGCGTGTCGGCCAAGATGACGATGTCATCAACAAATCTCAGAGTTGAATTTATTTCTCCTTGAATCTTCACTCCCACTTTAAATGTTTCTCCAATTTCCTTCATTGCTTGTTCAATGTAAAGATTGAAAAGTATGGGTGATAAGTTGCAGCCTTGCCTTACACCTTTCTGAATACCAACTGCTGTCTGGTTTCTGTATAGATTGTATATCACCCTCATATCCCTGTACTTTATTCCAATAGATTTCAAAATGTCAAACAATTTAGTCCAATCAACGTTATCAAAAGCCTTTTCTAAGTCTACAAATGCCATGAACGTTCTTTTATCTTTCCTTATTCTACCTTCCAAAATCAGCCTAAGACTTAGTACAGCTTCCCTTGTTCCTACATTTCTCCTGAAACCAAACCCAACTCCGTTTCTATCTGGCTTTCCATCCTCTTGTAAATTATTCTAGACAGGATCTTTGAAGCATGAGTAATCAAGTTGGTTGTACGGTAATCTTCACATCTGTCAGCTCCCACTTTCTTTGGTATAGGGAGGATAACATTCCTCTTGAAATCAGGGGGTACCTCGCCTTTCTCATAAATCCTACACACCAAGTGAAATAACCTGATCAGACCTTCACCTCCTATGCAGCGTAGCAACTCAATCGGTATATCATCTATGCCTGGTGCTTTGTTCTTGCTTAAAGGCCCAGTAAACTCATGAAAATCGATTTTCTGTTTTTAATGAATTCAGTTAGATTTCGAGCTGAAGATTGGAATGTCGAAATCGGAAATTAAAAATCCCGATTAGCTTGCGCGATAAGAAGATTTGAAGTTTTAGGTAGGGGACAGCGTGACGTCACTGGAGCCTTACGACACGTTATTGCGCGCCACTTCCGTCTGTCGACTAGTGATTGTCAGAGTGCAGAGTGAGCATGTAGTCATGTCCAGAAAAGTGCAGTCTTATCAGTTTGAACCAAAGTGCACAACATCTGGAGTAGAAAATGAACCATCAGCATCTGTTATATCAGAAGACTGGGGAACACCGACTGGTGTAAGTGTGAACAGTGTGAGGCGATGCCCACTGCTGCTGAAAGTTTTTGCTGAAAAACAGAGAAACAATGAATGAAATGTGTGGAAGTGTGACGTGTATTGTTTGGCACGAGGACTTTTCTAATGTTGTATCAAATTAATGTGTTAAATACCGCATGTTGTCTTCATATGGACAAAACTAATATTCCCTTCGTGAGGGACAGACTGGCTATGAAAACCAACGCTACCTGGCGGTCTGTGGCCTATCGCCAGTTTGTGTACTGGGTTAACTCATGGACTCCTTGAGGAAGAAAGAAGAGGAAAGTTATACCGTCTTGTGTCGTGAAGGCAATCCGACAACAACATCCCGATGAAGGAGGTACATACGTAGGATTCCAGGCTGCTGAGGGGCAAGAACCAGAATACATTGATTAATAAATTTGAAACTATATTTAGAATATTTTATGGCATTCTTTTCTGAAGATGTGATGAAACAGTCCTTTAACAATTGAATACTTGTAAGTATAAAATAAATACCTATATTAAATAATATATTTTACACACAGTTATTTTAACAAGAGGGAGTATTAGATACAGTTTATAGCTGATGGAAGCGGGTGAAATGCGAGAACACTCCATCCAAGGGCCTGGGGTCAGAAGAAATGTTTCTTTGTAGTTCCGGCTCATAGTATGGATCTTCTTCTAAGGGAGGGATGTGATTTTGTCCATTTGCCTTCCAATTACCTCGAGAAGTATATCTGTCCTCCATCCGTATTCTTTCTCCTTATAGACCTTACTGTTAATCAACTTTTTTGATGATTTTGAGTATCTAAGTGTTTCCCCCGTTTGATCACGGTTTACATTGTTATTGTGATCCATAATTGCTAACATAGATCGATTTACCACTCCGTGAAATGAGAAACTGGTTATTTTAGGCATGTATTTCAGTCGGACGTTATGGTAAGATTCAAGGGACCCAGTGGGTCAATAATGTTTTATGCTTTGGAAGTCTTTTATAAAGAGCTTGTCTTTGAGAACGCTGCTAACCATAGTCTAGAGAATTTCTATTGAGCCATTTTTTCTTCTTCTTTATCGTTTAGGCCTACTTAGGACCACGGGGCTCGTATCTACTCTTCGGTAAAGTTGTTGCTTTCTTTTTCTTCCAATAGTCCCTCATTTTCTGACTGTGAATCAGTCTTCTTTCTTCTGTCCACTTAGCTCCTGTAGTCTTCTTAATTGTAAGGGACGTTGGGAAAATGCCCTGTCGGATGACCTGACGGAACATCAGACGGTCACGAGTTTGTTCCAGTGGGATATCTAGTTGTTCCATATCTGACTTAACTGACGCAATCCATTTGTTCTTAGAAGCCTTGCCTCTTCCTGTTACTGTGAATATCCTTTTGCTGAGTCTTTCAGAATCCAGACGTGCCAAGTGTCCATAAAAGGCCAGGCGTTTTTTCCTTATAGACGTGATGATGTCCTCCTGGTGTTCATACAATTCAACATTATGACGGATTCTGTAAATGCCTCCTTCCTCTCTAATTGGACCTAATATCCTCCTCAGGATCTTCCTCTCTTTTAACTCCAGTTTTCTGAGTGGACCCTTTCTGGTCATTACAAGGCACTCAGAAGCATACAGAACAGATGGCTTGACGACGGAGTTATAGTGTATGAGTTTGAGGTTCTTGGAGAGGCACTTAGATGAATAGATACTACGACAGGAATGATAAGCCCTTTCAAACTTGGTACATCTGGCATCTATGGCTAGGTTCTCGCTCTGATTCGCAGAAATCCATTCTCCCAAATACTTAACTGCAGGTACCTTTCGTATGGTAGTGTCTGTGAGAGGAATATTGGAAGGGGCCTCTTTGATATTGGTCATAAATTGAGTCTTCTGGATGTTGATCTTCAAACCAGTCTTAACTGCTACACTATAAAGACTCTGTAGGTTGTAGGTAGCCTCCTCTATGTTATTTGCCAGTAGAATAAGGTCATCAGCAAAAGCTAGGCAAGGGACGAAGAGGAGGTCTCTCTTGTAACCAAGCTTCAGTCCAGCTCCCGGTGGTAGCATCGTTCTCCATTCCCTAATGATCTTTTCCAGTACACAGTTGAAGAGAATACAGGACAGACCATCGCCCTGTCTAACTCCTGTTCTGATTGGAAAGCTTTCGGATAGTTCACCTCTGAATCTGACCTTGGACTTGTTTCTCAGAGTGGCTTGGACTAATCGTAGTGTCTTCCTATCCAGACCAAATTCCCGTAGTATGAAGAAAAGGGTATCTCTATCCACAGAGTCATAAGCTTTCTGAAAATCTACTAGAACCACCACCCATGGATGGCCACCTCGGTTCGTGTAGGTGAGAACTGTCTTAAGATTGTGTATCTGTTCTGGGCAAGATCTGGTCATACGGAAACCAGCCTGGTATTCACCTAATTCTGAGTCTAGCTGTGCAGTGACTATTGAGTAAGGCTACAGAGAGGATCTTGTAGGTAATTGGTAACAAGGAAATACCCCTATAATTGTTGAGGTCCGTCTTACTTCCCTTCTTGTGGAGGGGATAAATCACAGTAGACGTCCAACCTTCGGGTAGGGACTCTGTTGCCCATATGTCCTTTATGATTTGATAGATGTTCTGTAAGGACTGGTCATCTGCATGTTTCCACATCTCGGCTACTATGCCGTCTTCACCTGGAGCCTTGTTGTTCTTGAGACCATTCGAAATGATGTTCATTATTTCTTCTATTGTAGGCGGTTGAGAATCAGGATTCCTGTGCGGAGGCTCATAGAAAATAAGCTTTTCATTAGGTTCCTCTGCGTTTAGTAGCTTCTGGAAGTAATCTGCAAGAGTTTTAGTGCAGTCTTTATTGTTTAGTTGAAGTTTTCCATCCGGCCCGCGGAGGATGAGGGTAGGAGCTGTATACTGAGCCGTTTGCTTCTTAAGTCCCTTGTACAAATCCCTTGAGTTGTTTCTCTGAAAATCATTTTCAGCCTGTTGCATTAGACTCCTGAGGTAATTCCTCTTGGCTCTGCAGATGGTGTTAGCTGTAGCTTTCCTTTGCAGGAGGAAGGCTTCATAATTAGCTTCATTTTTTTGTTGGTTCCACGTAATCCAGGTTTTACGCCTTTCTTCTATAACCTCATCACAATTTGCATCCCACCATGGGTGTTTGCCTTTGGTTGATGATGCAGGGATAGTTTCCTGAGCGGCCTCCAACAAGGCCTTTTGTAAGGCAGGCCATCCGTCTTTCTCTGTATTCTTCCTAAGGGCGTTCTGAAAGTCACACTCCTCATCGCGCAGTCGCTGAGTGTTGAACCTGGGTATCTTATGACTACTTTGAAGATTTGGTTGTTTCCTAAAGGGTTGTAAATTAATCTTGACAAGTGAAAGGTAGTGATCAGAGTCTATGTTGGCTCCTCGTAATATCTTTACGTTCTGTATATCAATGTGATGTTGTCGTGCTATAGCAACATGATCTAACTGGAACTCGCCAAGCATAGGATTTGGACTCTTCCAGGTTTTGGCCTTTCTAGGTAGACGTTTGAAAGCTGTTGATTTTAGGACCAGGTTGTACTTGTCACATAGTTCAATAAGATGTTCTCCATTTCTATTTGTTCTCTTATGGACTGGATAATGGCCTACTATCTTTCGGTACTTCCACTCCTTCCCGACTTGTGCGTTAAAGTCTCCCATTAGTATGATGGAATGGTGAGGTGGGACCATTTCCAGATTATCTTCTAAAGTTGCCCAGCATTGCTCCACGTATTCCAGGTTTTTCCGGTTTGTATCATTTGTGGGAGCGTGAAAATTTACAATTGTGTGTGCTCTATTACGAGACCTGAAGGATAACGAGGAGGTCCTTCCGTTAGGTGAAGTGAATTCTAAAATGTGGTCTACCATCTTCTGTTGTACCGCAAACCCAGTACCAAACTGTGGGAGTGTCTTGATAACTCTTTCACCAGGTTTCCCCTTGAATATTCTATACACTCCGGACTCGATTGCATCCTCATCGGTAAAATGTGTCTCTTGTAGTGCTGCTATCATAACTTTGTGCTCTTCCAACACGTCAAGTGTTTGTTTGAGTTTACCTACTTTCAGTAGAGAATTAATGTTTATTGTAGCAAAGTACTTGATGTGTTTCTTTGGTTGTCGTTTAATAGAGTTAGATATAAGTTGGAAGCATGAAGGTGCAGGTTCCCTAGAGTCCGAAGACCTGCATGCCCCAAACTGCGTGGGGGTGGATTGGTTACCACCTGGGGTAGATTTCTGAATATTTGTTTTCTTCATGTTTCGAGTATTACGAGAGTCGTAATGGTGGTTACCTAAAAGGTAACGGGTTTTTAACTATCAAGGTTGTAAGCCTTGAAGCTACCAGCACTGATCGGCTCACCGACCCAATTTCCCGCTGGGATTGATTACCCAACCTTCCACTGGGTTACTCTGTTTAACAGGGGCACCTCTTGTAGGTTACATGCTGGAGTTGGAGTGAAAGAGGCTAAGTTGGGTTCTCTTGCTGAACCCAATAAGTTATGGTTGCAGATGACAAGCAACTCCCATTTGCCCAGAGCCATGTGGTAACAAAAGCCACATGGACTCCTCCCAGGTTGCGTTGGATTTTCGATTATTTTTTCGTGCTCACATTGGTAATAATAATATCGTATGGCCTCGGTGCCGGGTGCAAGCTTCGTAATTTGCCACCCAGAGGGTAGCTTACATGCCGAATTTCGTTGTTCCTTGAATCACTATGAAAGTCATGGAGGTTAGATATCTAAGCTCCTTGAGCACTATAGCGCTTTCTAGTAGAGAAATGAGGAACTTTTTGTTGGCGGAAACTCCCGAGATTAATTTTGCCATTATGAACTCGGCCTACTGAATTCAAATGGGTTCTTTGACATGCCAACATCGTATGACATGCGTGTCGTATATATGCCGCCTTTCAAGAATCACTTACCACGGCCAGGAGCGAACCTGCAATCTTGGAGTTAGTAGACCGACACGCTATCCACTCACCCACCGTGGCAAGCTCTCACATTGGTGAAAGTGAGTGTTTCCTAACCATAAATGTGTGTCACAAATATGATTCAGAACGGACACAAATTTTTCAACAAGTAGCTCCTCATTGTTCTCACAAGTCATAGCTGACCACCAAAGATGATTAATAATGCTGTGTTTCCATTCTAATATTGCGGGTGCCTTGGTCGCTACTGCTTTCAGCTTTTTACCTAAGCTTTTGGCAAGGTGCCACACATCAAACTCATGAATGATTCCAGGGTACTTGGTTTGTAAGAGCTTTCGAACGCCCTGATGCCGGTCGGATAAGAATAGTTTTATATTTAGTCCTTCTGATAGTTTTGATAGCACTTTATCACGCGCGGGCTATTCCAACTCGCCGAAAACTTGGCCTCGTTGCAGAACAACAAATTCAATAATTTCTTCTGAGCTGATGTCCATCACAGAATATGTTACATATTTTGCTCAAAAACCTGGACTGTCAAATTGACCATCAACTGCAATCCACACCCTCCTACCGGATGGCATGACATTCTTGACCGTGTTACCACGACGCAGAGCCCATGTATGCATAATAGCTGGGGTAACGATTCGTTTCACAATTTTGTAAAATGTTGTGTGGCTCATGAAACATAAATCAATACAGTCTGTCAACGATTTCAGTAAAGCAAAACCCCTCCCGTTATGTATATACCAGTATCCCAGGTGACTGATAACATGGAGAATTTGTTGACATTCTTATGAGATCTCCATACGATAGTATGGCCTGCAAGACAGGTCATTTGGACACTCACAGCAGGTCCTTTAGTAGAAGGAATAGTTTGAATTACTTTCTTGCTGCAGGTAAGGCACCTAGCAAAGAGAAGTAGCAGGTTCTGCCACTTTGCAAACAGCAACGTAGTCTCACTGAAATGCGATGCTTTATTTTTTCTACTCACCACCTCCGGCTGTACTGTTTCATCTACTTCCCTGTCATCGTCATCATCATCATCATCATCATCATCATCATCATCATCCGAGGTAATATCACTCTCTTCATCTGCTTGATATATTGCATCACGAACACCAGGATCGCTGTCACTATCGTAACACTTTGCGTTTCTAAATGTCTCTCCTAATTCGCACTGTACTCCAACTGTATTGGGATTTTCAGACATGCAGGATTCATCATGGATAACACTCTCATTTTCACTGCAAACACTCGGGGCAACACTTGAAACACTCGCAGAGGTACATTCAATCGCTTCAGTTAAAATGTTCTTCGTAATATATGTAGATGTACGCCTTGTCACCGGAACAAGTTTCATTCCTTTCAAATTTAGCGCGGGCACAGCACCTTTCCTTAACACAAGTTTCCTTTTTTGCTTCAGGAGTTCTGCTTTGTATCTGTTCTATAGTTCATAGTCCTGCTCTCTGAAATGTGTAGAGCATACGCAACTATTTCTGGTTGGTGAGAAATCAGTGCGACTTTATTCTAGATAGCCTAGATCGGTATCTCTCTGGAGATTTCTCTCGACTGGGGAATCTGTGAAAACCTACATCTTTTTCCTTCGATGTTTTCGAAGTGTTTGCGTGCTTGCAACCATACACAACGCAGTAAACCATGTTTTCACGTAGGTATTATTTACAGCACTTAAAAACGCCGAAACAACAGCTGCACTGGCTGATTCTGCTATGCCTACTGTTGGCGCGCGGAAGGCGGCTCGGCTCCAATGACGTCACACGCTCAAGCATTGTCGCCATATTCCGCTTATACCACATGATCAAAATAAAATAAGGCGGTAGGGTTTTCAGTACGTTGATTAAAATTTAATAATGGGATCGGTGAGTTAGGAAACTAAAACTCGAAAATAAGTTGCCTGGGCCTCCAATGCTCTGTCAAATTCTGATCTCAATATTAAATCTCCCTTTGCGTCCTCATCAATTTCCTCCTCTCTTTCCATTACATGATTCTCTATCTCCTTTCCCTTATACAAACACTCTATGTAATCTTTCCATCTCTCAACCTTTTCTTCCCTATCTGTTAGAGGCTTTCCATTTGTGTCCTTAATATTACAGCACTTAGTCTTCTTTTCCCCAAATGTATTCTTAATCCTTCGATAAGCTGTGTCTACTTTTCCTAATTTCACACAATTTTCTATACCTGCACATTTCTCTTTCAACCATTCCTCTTTTGCTTCCTTGCACTTCTTGTTAACCTCATTTCTCAGACGTCTGTATTCTGCTTTCCCCTTTTCATCTCTTACATTCTTGTGTTTCCGCCTTTCATCCATCAATTCTAGTATATCCTGAGTGATAGATCTTATAGATGTCGAGATACAATAATTCGAAAATGGGCCACTTTTTTCAAAAAGTTAGATATTTGTAGTTAGCTAGTTTTTCGAACAAAGTATCGTCTATAATACTCATTCTTCGAGGAAAGTCGTAAGAAGTAAAGTTGTAGAGCTTTTCATCATCATCATCATCATTTCCCCTTATCCAGCTCCTGCCGGGTCGGGGTATTTATGGCACTTCTCCACTTTCCTCTTTCCTTCCACAATTCTTCTTCCACGATCTTGTCCCAGTCCAGACTTCTTTTTCTCACGCTGTTCTTCACTGAATCGATCCACCTTGTTCTAGGTCTTCCCCTTGCTCTCTTACCCTTGCACTTGGCCTCCAGCATCTGTCTTGGTATTCTATTTTCCTCCATCCTCTTTACATGTCCAAACCACCTTAGTTTATTCTTCTCAATTCTCTCATTTAGTTTTCCCATCCCAACTTCCTTCCTAACATCTTCATTCCTCACTCTGTCTTTCCTTGTCTTACCTATCATACTTAGGAATTTCATTTCACTGGCTTGGATTCTACTCTCTTGCCTGCTCGTCAGGGTCCAAGTCTCAGCTGCATAAGTTAATATGGGTACATAGTACATTTTATACATTACCTCCTTGCTTTTCCTTGGTACTTCCTTATCCCAGAGCTTTTATTTAGCTTTAATTTAAGCATAATTAAAATGCTGCAAGACTAATCGTTCTCTTGCTAATTGGTTAATACAAATGGGAAATAGGATTTTTTAAATGTAGCCTGACTAATTGTAGGACATTTTTAAAGGATAATAAAAACATCAATCAGTGGAAAATTGTTGATCATGCAAAATGAAATTGAATACAATTAATAATAATTTGTAATTTCTTATCAATATTGAAGTCACAGTGGCGAAGTGATGGAGGGACCTCAGCTAGCACCTGCGACAGAAACACTCAACACGTCAATTACCTACTATTTATTAATAAATTACAACAAAAGGGTAGGTATGTGATGTTAGGCTTATCTGCACTTAGCGAGACAGTAGTATTCTTTTGGAAGGGCCAGGTTCATCATACGGCTCTTCTTGGGGCTCCGGAGTCTTCTGTGTAGTTGGATCTGGATGTAAAAGGGGGTCGTCGAAGTCGTCGTCTTCATCTGACTAAGTCATGTCTAGGGTAGAAGAATTAAGGCAGGTCTTCCCCCGACAAATTTTACAGAGAGCTCTCCGGCAGGAGCATCGCCCTGCTCCGCACTCTTTCTGGCACCTGCATGACAAGAATTTCAGCAGTTATAATACATACAGGTTAAAATAGATTCAGTTTTAATTTCAATCATAAAAAAATCCTATATCCAGCAGTGGACATTGACTAGGACCGACCTAATACCAATGGATTACCTTACCTGCATGACAGGAGTTTGAGAAGAGTTTGCGGCGCTGGTTCCTAGTTTGTGGTCACCGGTGTCAGCCCCTGCTGACTCCTTGTCCATCCCCACTTGGTGGGCTCTTTCTCAACCCCCAACCACTGCTGCATCTAGTGGTAGGTTCTGTAGGAATGTTGGGCAGCAGCCTCTTCGGTTGGGGGCAGACGATCGAGGTAGACTTTTGCGCTGGCAGCATATCGGACAAATATCCCGTAACGCAAGGCGTGGAGAGAATCTTCTTTTCCACCGCCATACAATGCCACGAGGCATTTGTTGCCAGCAGAGGCTATCTCCTCATGGGTGGCGTTATTGTTGAGAAAAATGGTAGCCACGTCAAGAAGGTCTGGCTGTTTTGAAAAGAGCAGAGGTGGTGAAGGCGTGGGTGAATAACTCTATTCCAGGGGGGAGTGAGAAATCACCTTGAAGGAATGATGTTGACAAGAACTGCTTGCAACCTGTTCCACCCCTGGCACTTTTCTGGAAGGAAACATTTTGTTTGTTGGCGCCCAATCCATTTAGGAGCACGAAGAGATCGACATCTTCTCCAGCGATTATGACGTGCTTGTACTCCTCGCTCTTCTCACAATGAGGCAGTCGGCACCCTCTGGAGCTTGCTTTGTTTCGATCCCTTGTATATCCAGTCCTGTGCAGATAAAGTTGATCATGCGCTGCTTGTTTCTTAGGTTGGACAAAAGCTTTTCATGGGGCACTTCGATCAGTGTCGATTCTTTAAAAAAAGATATTGCTGCACGCTGAGGTTGCATAACGTCGTAGCCGTTCTGCTGTTTTTGTGCCCTTAACAGTCCCTCTTCTGGGTAGCCATCGAATACAACTGAGACATTTTTTTACATAATGGTTGGTCGTGTAGGTAATATAAGCACCTACAATTTCCCTCACTGAGCTGTTCCGTTGCTGTATAATCTTATTGAGCAAGTATCCTCCCTACACTACAACAAACGTTCTTTCTCCAACGGCGACGTTTTCTGGGAGGGTGTAAAGGCTGATTAGAACGATGATTTTGTTCCTTTTCGCATTCCCTCTTCGGAGAATAGAGTCATAGGATATGGGGCCAACTCGTATGGTGGTTTGTTAGGTCGGGCTCAGACTGTTTTGTTACACACAGCCGTTGGAATATTGTGGGAGGGTCTATAGCAACCTGCTTGTTGTGCCCCTTGACTGTGGATGCTGCCAAGGTTCGTACTTTGTCTTTCCTTTTAAATTACCATTTCCAAATTCCTTTCCAATTATTTATTTGACTCCAGTACATCTAATTTCTATGACAGTAGCATAACGAATAGAATAAGAAGTGATATCACTGGCCTAGTCCGCCTGGTCCGCCGCAGCGCAGCGCTGGCTCCGATCTGTGATGTAAGTTAGCATTGGCTCTTACGAGACTTTTAACACCTTGCGACCAGTTTTACATGTTAAAACACCGCAAGATATCCTCATAGGTGCTAATAAGTTGGACATCTCCACTTACTTTACTGTGTCCAATTATAATTTAATAAGTCGTCTCCTGTAATAGTCCAGTTTCGACAATAAGCGAAGACAGAGAGCAAGTTCAAAATGCAATTCGTTTTGCCAGCTATCGGTAAATTTAAAAAAAGAACTGAAAAATTAACCTCGCTATCAGAAAGGATTTCTTCACATTGTTACACATTTTGCATTCCCTTAACAGACTTGCAACACAGCCAAAAAAAAAAAAAAAGCCGTACGAACGCAACTTTCAACTTTACCGTAGATTACTATAAAATTCAATAATAACCATAAATTTCACTCCACAAACACCAAAATCAGTAAACTACCATCATTTCAGAAGAACTTAACATTTGTCGTCGTCGGCTGTAACTCGATTCTGAGTGAACATACTTCTTCCTGCATAGAGCTTTTTAGATCAGCTTGTGGATGTGCTTCTGATGACTAAACAGGCCAATCCTGGCATAAAACATGCGCCCACATAAATTGCACTCGGTGGTCGGGGGAGGGCGGGGTTGCAATTGACGAAGCTTTCTTGCTTGTCGCTTGGCCTCTTCATGTCTGCGGCGTTCTTCCTCAAAGAAGTTGACAGTCGTCATGATGTGTTTTAACTGGTCTTTAAAACCATGAGGTCTAGTGCCGGAGCAAATTTCACCATAGAGGAATTGACATGGAAGCCTGGTATCACTCCTACGGTGAACATGGCCTAACCATCTCAGTTGATGAGCGATGATAGTTGTCTCAATGCTATTGAGATGCGCTCTCTCGAGAACTGCAGTGTTGGTCACGTAGTCCTTCCACTTGATATTCAAGATGTATCTCATCTTTTGTTGGTGGAAACGCTCAAGTTTCTTGATATCACGGCGATAGTGTGTCCAAGTTTCACAGCCATACAGTAGCGTTGAGATGACAGCTTTGTACACCATGAGTTTGGTATGCATCTTTAGGTTTTTATTCATGAAGACTCTGTGCATTAAATGACCAAATGCTGCACAGGCAGCCCCAATTCTTTTGTCAACATCCTGTTCGCAAGTGCACCGTTTAGACAAGATGCTACCAGTGTTGAGTCTAAGATGGAGATATTGAACTCAGGAAGAGGTAATCATGGGGCAGGTTGTGCAAGCACCTTTGTTTTCTTTGCATTGATGGTGAGACCAAAGAGATCACACGCTGTGCTAAAGCGATTGACCGATTGTTGAAGCTCTGCAGCTGTCGGAGCAGGAGATGCAGTGTCATCGGCATACTGCAGTTCTGTCACCCGGGTAACTTGGGTATGTCTTTGTGAACGAAGTCTTGCCAGATTGAAAAGACCTCCATCGAAGCGAAACTTAATCTCTATGCCTGGGTTGTTGGAAGATGATTCATACATCATGGCAGCCATGTACAATGCAAAGTGTGTTGGAGCAAGCACACAGGCTTGTTTCAAACCGTGAGTGATTGGAAATGGATCGGATACAGAGTTACCGTGAAGAATCTTCCCAGACATTCCATCATGAAGAGCTTTAATTAATTCCACATAGCGATCTGGACATCCAAAGTGCCTTAATACTTTCCACATAGCCGGTCTTGGTACTGAATCAAAGGCTTTTTCCAGGTCATAGAAAACTAAATACAGGGGCTCCTGTTGCTCTCTGCACTTTTCCTGGAGTTGTCTGGCACAGAATATCATGTCTGTTGTGCCCCTGGAGGTTCGGAAACCACATTGAGACTCCGGCAAAATCCTCTCCGAGATACTCTGGAGCCGGTTTAGGAGAATTCTTGCGAGAACTTTACCTGCAATGTATAATAGCGATATACCACGGTAGTTCCCACACACGCTATGATCGCCTTTCTTGAAGATAGTTATGATGGCAGCATTCTTCAAGTCGTCAGGTACTTCTCGAGTTTCCCAAATTAAGAGGATAAGTGTAAAACGTAGAGTCTTCAAGGCCATACCTCCACTTTGTAACAACTCCAGAGGAATGTTATCAGGTCTTGGTTCTAAAAGCCTACCCGGCGTTCTCAGATTCTTTTTACTTATGTAATTAAACAGTTTTAAGTGCAATAGATTGTATTATAGCATACATGCTTCCATCATGGATTACAGAGAATAATACTCTTTCAAAGAATACATACAAAGAGCACTAACAAAAAAAAAAACAAAGGACAGCTGTTACATCAAGGAACATACTTACAAATGATATCCCGATATCCAACATACTCCCACCTTCGAGTCAAGACTAAATTCTCAACGACTCGAACTAAAACGGCAATTCAGAACACAGTACATGAATAACAATATTAACAAAAAATAACAATCAGTCTTGGAATCTAGCTGGCAGCTGTACTTTTCGTCCACATCTAGTTTGCACAAGTCCAACTACCTCCTCACTATCTTCCACACTCTTTTGGACAGTTGTCTCAGTTCCACCACTCTTGACAAGTTCATTGCCTGTTTGAATCTCCCTTGCACAGATTTCCAAAGGATATAGTCTTTGAACTGGTCGAAAGAGGACCCCTGAAGCTGTCTTCAATTTCACCAAGCGAACTTCTCCGTCGCGTCCTGGAATAAGCTGTTCCACCACAGCTAAAGGCCAATCGATTCGCTTCTGGTTGTCGGCTCCAACAAGAACAACTTCTCCCAGTAACAACTTGCGACTCTTCTTTTGAGCAGCTAAGGCCAACTGACCTAGATACTCATTCCTAAATCGTTGTCGAAAGCTGTCTCTTAACCTCTGACGATTTCTGCTCCTTCTGTTAAGGTTGTCAGAATCCATCACATCACAGTCTGGTACCCCCATTTCTTTGGTATCTAACAGAAACATATTAGGTGTGATAGGGGTTAAGTCGGTACTATCGTCTGACACATGTCAGCGGTCTAGAGTTCATCACAACTTCGCAGTCACATACGACTGTCTCCAACTCCTCATAGGTCAGTGAAGCTTTACCAAGAGTTTTCCTTAACAGTTGCTTCAGGAGCCTTATCAGGCGCTCCCACCATCCTCCCCACCATGCTGCTGTGGGAGGATTGAATCGCCAGTCAATCTGATGAACAGTGCTATATTTTGAAATCTTGTCCCAGTCTAGCTGACTGAAGGCATTGTTTGTCCCAACAAAATTTCCACTATTGTCTGTATATACAATTGAAGGTCTACCCCGCCGAGCCACAAATCTTCTGAAAGTTCGTAGAAATGAATCCATGGACAACGATGAGGTCAACTCCAGGTGAACTGCGCGGTAAACTGCACACGTATATAGACATATCCATACTTTGTGATTGTCTCTTAAATACAAAGACCCTGCTAAATTGATACCTGTGGTCTCGAAAGCAACTGCATCCCGCACTTGTGGTTCAGGCAGAGCTGGTGTATTTGCGGATATACCTCTCGCCTCATACCTCCGACAGATAATGCAATTAGTCAAAATGGCTCGAATAGCTTTCCTTCCCTTTAGAATCCAGAATTTTTCCCTCAAATGGCTTAGGAGACCTTGCACTCCTACATGGCAAGATTTGACATGTGCTCCGAGCACTAGCTTCTCAACTACAGGATGTTTGGAAAGTAACACTGCTGGCATCCTGAAGTACTCCAAATCACTTCTTTCGGTGATCCTCGTCTTCAATCGAATGACTCCATCGACATCCATAAAGGGGCACAACGTAGAAAGTTTCTCATCTGTGACTCCCCTAAAAGTCTCCCTTTGCACCAATCGTATGAGATACTTCTCTGCTACGTTGAATTCCTTCTGTTGTAGCTCACTTTGACCCGCTACACATTTCTTTCTACATGAATTACTGAACCGCAGTATCCAACCAATGACCCTTACAACTTTCTCATAATCATTGGAGAAATTGTAGAACTGACCCACATCGCTCTCGTTGCATAGAAGTGCCGAGGTGATAGCTTTCCTACTTTCCAGCCTTACCATTTCTTCATCTGGTTCTGGTGCTTCTGAAGGCCACTCTCCCTGTGGCAGCTTCAGCCATGGTGGCCCCTCCCACCATTTAGACTCCAGCAATTGTTCAGCAGAGCATCCACGACTAGGAAGATCAGCAGGATTCATATTGCCTGGTACGTGCCTCCAAGCTTCCTTCGCTGTCAGAAGCTTGATCTCTTGAACCCTGTTCCATACAAAGACTCCCCAATGATCTTCCCGCTGTATCCATGTGAGGACAGTAGTCGAGTCAGTCCAGAAGAAGAAATCTGGATGTAGTTCTTCAAATTCTTTCTTCAAAGATGCCATTAACCTAGCTCCAATGGTTGCAGCTAACAATTCCAGCCTTGGAATAGTCATTCCTTTGAGCGGCGACACTCTAGACTTTGCCTGTATCAGCTGTACATGTACACAAGAATTGTATTCCAAGCGTAAGAACACTGTTGCGGCATATGCTAGCTTACTGGCATCACAAAAGGTATGAACCGAGCACCTTATTACACTATCGCTAACTCCCATGACACAGCGTGGTATCTTCACATCTTCAAGTGCAGGAAGTTCTTGTAACCATAACAAGAATGAATTTCTCACACTATTTGGAACTTCTTCATCCCATCCCCCTTTCATGGCCCAACACTGCTGTAACAAAAGCTTTGGACATAGCGAAACAGGGCACGTGAAGCCAATAGGATCAAACACTCTCTGTGCTATTGACAATATAGTTCTTCGAGTGATGGCCTTAATGTCCATAGGCTTGTAGCCACTCACAGCTAGAGTATCAAATTTTCTGTCCCAAATAAGGCCTAGAACAGGAGTAGCTGTCTTATTTTCTAGGTGAGTGATGGCCTTAATGTCCATAGGCTTGTAGCCACTCACAGCTAGAGTATCGAATTTTCTGTCCCAAATAAGGCCTAGAACAGGAGTAGCTGTCTTATTTTCTAGGTTAGAATCTGAATATTCCCAACCTCTCAAGTCAAATTTAGCTTCTGCCATTATGCTTATTGCTTCTTCTTGAAAACGGTGCAAGTCCTCAGTAGATTGTAAACTGGTTACACAGTTATCCACGTAAAAACTCTTTTTTAGCTTCTCGATGGTAGCTATAGAATACCTCCCATTTCCCATACGTTCAAGACGTTTCAAATGTAAATTGATCACTGCACCCAACAAGAACGGGCTGCTAGTCACTCCAAACACAACCCGTGTATGGCGGAATATTTTCATCTCTCCCTCAATGTCAACCCACAAAAACCTGAGGAAGTCCCGGTCCTCTTCACATAAGCTGATTTGCAAGAATGCTTTCTTGATGTCTGCTATTACTCCAATTTGGTGGAGCCTAAAACGAAGAAGTAATGTAGGTATAATTTCAATTAGAGTAATGCCCTTCTCTAAACACTGGTTCAGCGATGGAGAGCCACGCTCTCTAGACGAAGCATCGAAAACAGGTCGAACTCGTGTTGTACTGTTTTCTTTAAAAATGGGTCGATGAGGTAAATAGTGGCCTTCATCCCACTGTGACACAGGTACTTCTTCAATGATTCCTTCTTGTGTCCAGTCCTTCAGAACTTCATCATATATTTCTTTGGAATCACTTTCTTTCAGCTTCTTGATGGTGTGTTCCATTCTTCTTTTCCCCAAATTGAAATTTCTTGGAACTGGTGGGTGTCCTTCAATCCATGGCAACCTCACTTCATAGCGTCCCTCTTCATTTGTCCCAACAGTATCCATAAAGTAATCATGTGTTGCCTGTTCCCTCTCTTCTCTATTCTTCCTTTCACCTGGATCTTGAATACCGAGTGCATCCAGCTCCCAAAGTTTGCTTACAGATTCGGTATGAACAAGCATTGAAAGTGCTGTCATAGAATTGGAAGATTTGGGCCCCTTTATCTTTCCTGTGACAATCCATCCCAGATAAGTCTCAATTGCAACAAGCCCACATTGTAAAATCTCCCTTCTGCCAGTGAGAAGTTTTCCATATATATCTGCTCCCACCAAAACTTCAACTGGTTTATCTTCATCGAAGAGCTGTATACCTTTTCCAGTAGTTTGTCAACCATGGCCCAGGCTCAATGACAGGGATGCGAGAACAAATGTTTTCTTCATCCTGTGCTTCGAAATTACAAGCTTAGGTCCCCTTGAGACTTTTTAACCTAACCTTGTAACAAAGATGTGGTTTTGGATTAGACACCTTACCCCCAAACAAACCATGGATCAGTGTCTCTTCACCGATGGGCTCATATCCCATACACTGAGCAGTGTCCTTCCTAATATAGGAACGTTGCGAGCCTGGGTCCATGAGGACACGGACTTGTTTTTCTTGCTCTCCTCTAATGGTCACCATGAGTGTTTGTAAAAATACCTGACTACAGTTCACATTTGATAGAGAATTCTCAACCGTTCCCCCTTCTTTTGGAGTTTGCTGCCTGTGACTTCTGGGACACATAACTGGGACATGCTTACCCTCACAAATAATACATTTTAACAGTGTTTTAAATTTTCTACTAATGTGACCAATCTTAAGACAAGAAAAGCAACAGTTCCTTCTTTTTAAAATGTTCCTCTTGTCATCCAGCTCCATTTTCTGGGCCTTAAAACAAGCATCGCTTGAGTGATTACCTTCAAAAAACGCACACTTTTTGGTTTGGCTTAAAATTGACAAGGCCAGCTGCAGTTGGAACATTAGTACCGGTGTTATGACGGTTTGATTCTGCTCCTAATGTTTTCATGCTACCCTTGGAGTGGTTTCCTATCTTGAAGCCTTGGACTGCCATACAAATTCGCTCCTCATTTTCAACCTCGCATTTCAAGAAATTCATGAGGCTATCAAGTCTGGTTTTACCATCAGTTTGAGCCGAACTGGTGTTGTAGCTTCTCTGCCAAGCTCTCAAAACTTCTTCTGTGAGACATGACTCAACAAGTGGAAATAGCATTGCAGCATATTTATCTGTAGCTACTCCTAAAGTTTCCAAAGCCCTTAACTGTGTCTCGATTTGATCATATAGGGAGGAAAGACTGACTTGATTATGCTTCGAATTCATCGCTAGAGTCAGTTTGAGCAATTCCCTGACATAGAATTCTACCAAAATGTCTTCACGACCAAACCTAGCTTTCAAGCATTCAATAGCCTTGGTATAGTTACTGCCTGTAGGGGGAAAACTTTCCACCACTTCCCTAGCTCTAGTGTTTGGCTCCATAGCTTGTAACAAATACTGAAATTTGTCAGAATCATCTATGTCAGAATCGTCATTAATTTTCTTAAATTGACCCCAAAAGGTTAACCAGTCCTTGATTTCCCCTCCAAATTTATTTAACTCAAGAACAGGTAGTTTAAATTTTCTCTTGGTTATGTTTGACATAGACATACTATCATCAACAGGGTTTAGGCTCCTTTGCAAGTAAATACTTATTCTTTTGTACTTGCCTGAGTATTCATCAGCGGTCTGTACCTCTGTATCCAAATCCTGCGATTTGGTAGCCGTATTTTGCAGTAGCAAATCCAAAATTTCTGCATCCAAACGCGCCATCTCCTCGAATTTCTCGCGTAGTAATTCCAGATCCGCCATAACCTCCACATCATCTTGCTTTTCTGTGTTCACTCTTGAGTTTCTTCTTTCTTCCAAGTTGTTATACACGCGAGTAAATGCCGCCCGCACTACCGTACGTTTCTTTTTCAATGTATCTATGACCAATTGACTATGCGTTCACAAACTGGATAAAACACTTCCCGATATATGTTGCGCTAATATGCAACCCACAATTTAACAAAATAATCCTGTCATGGTCGCCATATCTTGGTTCTAAAAGCCTACCCGGCGTTCTCAGATTCTTTTTACTTATGTAATTAAACAGTTTTAAGTGCAATAGATTGTATTATAGCATACATGCTTCCATCATGGATTACAGAGAATAATACTCTTTCAAAGAATACATACAAAGAGCACTAACAAAAAAAAAACAAGGGACAGCTGTTACATCAAGGAACATACTTACAAATGATATCCCGATATCCAACAATCAGGACCAGGAGCCTTTCTCGGCTTTAGTTGATTGAGCGCTTTGGTGAAATCTCGGAATGTCGGCGGAACCGCCATCCATGGTGGTTGGGGCTGCTGAGGGACGTTTCGAAGAAAGTCCTCGGCAACATTGGAGGCACGATTTAGAAGTGCAGAGAAATGTTCCTTCCAACTCTCCAAAATTTGTCCTTGTTCAATTAAAACGGCGGAATTGTCAGCAGTTTCCAATGTACCTGATGATGATCGGATTGGGCCTTATACCTCCTTTATGCCTGCATAGAAGTTTCGCAGGTCACGGGCATCAGATAGTCTTTGCAGTTCTTCAGCTTTTCGCGGCCACCAGTTGTTCTTTATTTCTCTGATTTGTGCCTGACATTTCCCCTTAAGTTGCACGAATTGTGATTTTTTCACACTGGAAGACGGATCTTGAAGAAAGGATAGATGGGCTTCCCGTTTGGCATTGATGAGACGCATAATTTCATCTTTATTTTCATCAAACCAGTCTTGTCTTTTGTTCTTCACAAAACCAATTGTTTCCTCAGCTGACTCAGTAATGACCTTCTGAAGCGTTGTCCATTCCTGTACAACACTATTTGTGCTAATAGGGTGACTAGCCAGTTTATTTGCGATTTCATTTCTGTAATCTGTAGCAATTGATTTTACTTGGAGTTTAGAAGTGTCAAATTTCTGTCTCGACAGGTTGTGGATGGATCGTTTCGGTTTGCGGCAGATTGAGATCCTCAACCGGCAAAAAAGGAGCTTATGATCTGTCCCAACAGTCATCGACACTTCTTGTGGTCCTGGTGACAAGGATGTCCTTTTTATCACATTGCCTGGTGATGATATAGTCAAGGATGTGCCAGTGCTTAGAGCGAGGATGCTTCCAAGTGGTTTTGTAGCGATTCGGCAGGCGGAACTGAGTGTTGTTAATAAAGAGTTCATGTTCAGCACATAGACCAAGGAGTAATAGGCCATTGGCATTGCAGTTGCCAAGTCCTTGTTTTCCCATCACATTGTTCCATAATTGATGATCTTTACCAACTCTGTTGTTGAAATCGCCAAGCATTAAGAGTTTGTCTCTAGATGGTACTTTCGTGATGATTGTGCTCAGCTGGTTGTAGAATTGATCTTTAACTTCTATATCAGCATCCAAGATGGGAGCATATGCAGATATGAGTCATAAAGTGACCCCCGAGAGTGGGATTCGGAGAGTCATAATTCTTTCACTGACAGCAGTTGGAGTTCGCTGGTGATCATTCACCAGTATGGTCTTTATAGCAAAACCAACACCATGAATACGGCGCTCTCCCTCATCTTTTCCCTTCCAGAATATGGTGTAACCTGAACTGAACTCTGTAATTTTACCTTCTTTGGACAATCTGGTTTCACTTAAGGCAGCAATATCTATGTTCATTCGACCAAGCTCATGGGTAACGAGTGCTGTTCTTCGCTCAGGCCTGTCGTTGTCCTTCAAATCGAGTAACGTTCGAACATTCCAGGATCCTATCATTAATGTTTGGATATTCTTTGTTTTCGTTTTTCGACCGCAAAAGGGGTGACCTGCTGGGTGCGGCCTCCCAGCCGGCTGAAGGTGTGACTACCTATGTTTAGTCCACATTTTCTAGGGCCTTCCCCATTCGGGGTGGGCAGCGGTGATCCTAAATAGGCCTGCCCAAACACAGATGCAGGACCGAACTCCTGAGTAGTCACGAGGTCTCAGAAAAACGACCATCACACATCTGCTGCCAACGTGCAGGTCCGAACTAGAGGCTTCCAGTTTCAACCCGAAAACCTGCCTCCACCATCCGTATCCCATCGCCGCTGGACTTGTGTTGAAAGATGTGACAGCAGGAAAAAGGTGCCACAAGCGAGATTTTGTTTAAGGTGGATCACAGCTTGCAAGGAAGTGACCCACACACTATGATCTCGGAACTATACCCTGCGGCACAAAATAAATGAGACGTGCAGGTTCTAGCACCGTGACTGCAATGGACTGCCGCAGACTCTAAATACCATTGAGTTGCGCCTTCACAGCCAGTCCATCTGGCATGACCACATCCGCCTCCACGACCGTTGAGAACCACAAGGGAAGTTCCTCCTCCGTCTGTTTTTCCGTTGGGCCAATATATACGTAATGGGTTTCAGTGTCATTTCCTACACTGAGGGGACCATCACCCCACCTAAAGGGTCTCATCCGCCAGAAGCCGCCCCTTCAGGGGGTCGAGTTATTTGCCGCCTCCCAACATTCGGCGTTAGCTGTTTTTACACCTGGTTGCCAAACCAGCTAACCCTCCTCCTTTCGCATTCTGGACTTGGGACCGGACTTAACATTAAACAGACATAGAAGGCATAGTCATGACCCCTTCATAGAGTAGGCTATTGCCTAAACCCGATCACGGCTCCTTCAACTTTACCTTAGAATATTACAAAAATCAATTATACCCATAAGTTTCACTCCACAAACACCAAACTCATTAAACTACCATCATTTCAGAAGCACTTAACATTTAACAGACATAGAAGGCACAGTCATGATCCCTTCTTAGAGTAGGCTATTGCCTAAAACTGATCACGCCTCCTTCAGCATTACGGTAGATATGTTTTTAAACTCATTGTCTTTTTATTCTCATCCCTTTCTTCACAGAAGTAGTCTTTAATGGCATCAAGAGCATTTTTATTTACACCATACTGGACAAATACTTAGGCAAATTAGGAAATATATGTGGAACAGAATAGTCTTTCAATCGCCAGTTGGTTCTTGGGAGAAGTACTACTTCCTTCCCTTCTATCACAAATTTATCAAATTTAACAATTAAATCTTCTGAAAAGTGAGCATCACAGATGTAGGACTTTTCAGTAAGTTCCCTACCCTTCCCTGCACCCTTTGCACTTGATAAAACGTTTCTTATCTTGAGGAGGTTTGAAAAACCGTCTGATCTCTTTACAGTCCCCATAGCTAGATCTGCATCCTGGTACAAAACAGCAAGGCATCTTCACTACTCACATTAAGCACTCATGAAAATGTAAGGGCTAAACTGCTGTTTACTTACATTAAATAACAATAAAATTAACACACGAAGATAACGTCAACACACGACAAGAAATTAAATTCCATTTCAGTTAATGCTTCCTACAATAGCATTTCAGGTATTAATACTATGAAGTAATAGTGTAAGCACTTGTATATCAATGAAAGTTTGCACAGAACACCACCAAAACACTCCGACCGATTAAATACTTAATATATCGCACATAAACACATAAACATATGTGGAAATCAACAATCTCAAGTCGACTGTAGCGCTGCGTAGCGGCGAGTACCAACCCGATCCGTATTCATTACATGCTATTGAGGGAGAAGAGATCACACTTTTTATTCTATTCGTTATGACAGTAGCAATAATTATCACAAAAATAGACTATTAGATTAGAAACACTTTATTGCCATCAACATAACATAAATAAAAGTACAGCGAGTTTACTCAAAGGGTAGGTATAACTGACTGCAATGGGCTGCCTTATCGTTAAGATAGATTTCTTCCAAGCACCCAACCTACAAAAAAAATATGACATTGATAGATAACTGTCAATATTGATAATTTACATTCGAAGCTGTATTTCTTGTAAAATGCGATTTCCTTATTTCTTATTTTACCTGATAACATGAGAATTGTTGATCCTAAAGCGTTTTTCTTATGCTTAAATTAAAGCTAAATAACTGCTCTACAACATTATTTCTCATGACTTTCCTCGTAGAACGAGTATTTTAGACAGGATTTTGTTCAAAAGACTAGCTTACTATAAATTTCTAACTTCTTGGAAAAAATGGCCCATTTTCGAAGTATTGTATCTTGAGATCTATAAAGCATACAAAGCTGGGGTTACGCTCAAATTGTCGCTAATTTTCTTTAAAAGTTTCATGGATGACTTTGCCGTGGAATGCATTTCTTTAAACATTGTGAGCCAAAACTGAATAATGTCTGAAAATTTCGAGGTTTTTCGAGCACCACGAAGTTAGCGCAGGCCTTTCGAAGTTGCATACTTGGTTTTACACTATTGGTATCGATCCTAACAACATCCCAAAAAATCAAAATCTTGCAATTTTCTGCGACCTAACGCGATTTTTGTGTTTACGGTGACTGGCCTATAGGGCTATCAAATGGCCTCATGTTATATAGGCCTATTAATATAGTTGGAAGACATATATTAAAATAACTGGGAAGAAAATTCACCTTTTACTAAAACTGAAATATTTTGACAAGTATTTGTACAACGACGACGCTTATTGGCTTAGTCATTATACACGCTACGAACTATCAATTGAGCCCCAACTTGATTCTGTTATCCGTGTTGTAAAATAATTGCGAATTTCCATTTCACCAAGATCGTTCTTCTGTCCAAGCTGTGTGGCGGCTGTAGTGATGGGAGGAGTGAGCCAAGTGTTCTGTAGCACGCATGCACCCAGGAGTCAGATGACCTGTTCTGCTGCAACATATTAGCGCTCGGAGGCTGGCTGGCATTTTGTTTCTTGATGCGTTCTTGGAGGTTGTTTGTGCTCTCGGCAAGATGATTCATATATGATGAGTTGGATGCGAACTCGATTAAAGATGTTATAACAAATATTTCCATGAAGAACTTCTGTAAATAGCCTACTTTTCATAAAATTTAAGATTCAATCCTTATTCCTGCAATTAGATCGATTTAGAGTGATATCTTTATCTACAGAATTCTGCTCGTAGCACTGGCATCATACGATTTGCTCAAAATATAACTGAAATATTGTGCTCTTATACAGCAGTGGATTCTGATATATTGATAGTCTGTGTCTCAAATGCTCAGGGAGCGTTAATTGGTTGTTGGTAGCACTACACTATCTAAGAATGTGCACATATACTGTATATGTTATGGCATACACTGTGCATACAAAAGTTGATGGAAATTCAGTGAATGTTATGGTAGTTACATTCAGTTAATCATGAAACCTGTGTGTAGAATTATTATTTGATTTATTGACACCAAATATTCCCAAGTGTAGAATTATTTCCGAACAAGTACAGCAATAAGGTCGAATTGTACGTAGGTGTTGAGTTCATTGCAATTCCTCTATACGTTGACAACCAATTACCGTACATTTCCAGCTGTTAGGGTAATTCTAAGTTACAGTTGTCGGAAAAGTAAGCAAACTCATTTTTCATATGCCACTACTGTCTGTTCATAAGATTTTGTTTTATTTGCACGATGGCAATTAACATACTTCAGCCATGGTACTAATATAATAAAGCTGAAGAGTTTGTGTGTGTGTTTATGTGTTTAAACGCGCTAATCTCTGGAACTACCAGTCAAATTCGAAAAATTCTTTTTGTATATGATAGCCTGATTCAAGCGGAATAGTTTAGGCTATGTAGCATTAGGCTACACCTCTCAGGCAACCTTAAAGATTGATTTTTGTTCAGTAAGTCGGAAGAACAAGCGCTCCCGAACGGCATCAATAATACCTAAGTCTACTGTTGCCTGGCAATGCGGGCTGCATCACGTCGCCCCTACCAGTTTTCTGGTGCAGAATTGCGACCTGCTTATAAATTGCAGTCACGGGGAGTAATTAGTGCAAAAGGATTTCTTAGGCCCCTTAAAACAGTTATCATGACAATAGTATGCCTCTGTATAAGGGCGATAGTGTTGGTGCAGTATACTGAGGTTATCAGCTGCAATAAGCGTTGGTGATTTCCGATCCTTATCCCTGACCGCTCCAGTTCTGTGAAAGAAAATCCACAGCCTGCTTCCAGTCTCCGACCGGGTCAGGAATGGAATGAATGAAGCCCCCATCTAGCGGCGAGGATATGAACTGTGCCGGCTGCCGAGGCCTGACGCACTCCACTGGGGCAATGATGAAATGAATGACAGGTGAAATGAAATGATAGTGGAGAGTGTTGCCGGAATGAAATTTTGACAGGGAAAACCGGAGTACCCGGAGAAAAACCTGTCTGCCTCCGTTTTGTCCAGCACAGATCTCACATGGAGTGACCGGGATTTGAACCATGGACCCAGCGGTGAGAGGCCGGCGTGCTGCCGCCTAAGCCACGGAGGCTTCGCTCCAGTTCTGTAAAACAAATAAATCCACCGGGCGAAGCCGGGCACTACTGCTAGTGTGACTATATACAGGGTGATTCTTTTGCTGGAGCGGGACGGGCAACCGTGCGCGCCTTCCGCCAGCCAACCGAGCTCGCACCGTGGATTGTGCGCAGGTGGAAACCGCAACAAAGTACATTAATTTATTAATGGTAAATTCACCAGCAATTCATGACGAAAGAACTTACCTTTTCACAGAAGATGCTGAAAATGCTCTCCTTCAACTGACAGACAGGCGTTGTACCGTGTAAATAAATTAGCGTTTACACGTTCTAATCCCCTTCAGTTGTGAGGGATATCTGCTGCCGTATATTGTTCCTCGGCTCCACCAGAGTACGGGTAATTGATCTGTACACTTTGAATGCTAAATTAACCCACAATTGAACAACAAACGGGCTTAGGTCCGTGCTTCGATTAATTACAGTTAACACCTGGGAGGGGGGTGCAGGAGTAGCGACATAATGTAACGATGTCTGTCTGTCAGCTGAAGGAGAACATTTTTAGTATCTTCTGTGAAAAGATAGGTTCTAACCTTTAACTGGTGACTTGAGGTCATCCAGATTCGCAAGAAATAAAAGAACATCTGTGCTTCTTTAATTAAATCTTGCAGCTATTGTTTATGTTACCTTCTTATCTGTGTGTGGACACTACACACCCTCGTCGATGAAAGTTTAGTGACTTAATGGACTTTAATGACCCTGGTTAGCTCGCCTCCGCCTCGCACAACCCTGTGGCCCGAGTTCGGTTGGCTGGCGGAAGGCGCGCGCGGCCGGCAGCCGGTCCCGCTCAAGCAAAAGAATCTCACTGTACTAATTAGTAACAGGGCAGGAGACAGGTACCTAGTGAAAAAATTTCTTAACTACTGAAATTTGCGATAAATACTGTACCTTTTATAATGATTCAAAATTGATCTGGTAATGGTGTAGTTCACTCCTCTGCTGCCTATAACCCACCCACCTTCCCAAATTATATCACGATTTATATAGTGAAAATTCCATCTGTATCGGTCATTTTCGCCATTAATTATGCACAAGTACAGTATTGCCAACCCCACGCATACGGTACTAATTATTCCAACCTTTGTTTTGTCCAATCCAATGGTTTTTGACAATGGTTACAGCCTAACGCGTCCAGATCAAAGTTTTTTTTGTTAAAAGTGCTCCGCTAGCTTTCCGCGGCCAAGGCCGCATCTCAACCCTGTAGCAGGTTCGCTTAGGCTGGGATGACAAGTGAAATGGTATTTACTTTGCTCCACGTTGAGCGTACAAATGTAGCAGAATTGCTAGCCCCCCCCTTTGCCTAAGCTATGTTGTTTTAATGGGCGCCAAGACCTCAATGCAATGTTGTAATCTAAATTTGTATTTAACAACGTCTAGCTCTGGCAGAACACCTTCAAGACTCTATTCACTCAGATCGTGGTATGATTTGATCATTAACCCAACAAACAATTGTATCAGGAGAAGGAATTGGTCTATATCTAATGCTACCTACTGAAAGCAAAGATTGCATTGTAAAAGAAATGAATTTATTATATAAAACAAGAATAGCAAAATTAATAATAATAATAAGTTTAAAATTTAAATAGGAGCGTTGTGATTTTAATATTACCGATAGAAAATTACGTGAAAACGGAGTCTGATAAATTATTGATTTTACTCTTATTCCCAAGCTATGAAGTTACTGAAATATGAAATATAAAACCAAGAGAAATGAGAGATTACGTATTTCTGCGTCATTCGCGCTTACCACTGGAAATAGCCGAAGCCTTTCCCTCGTACTGGATGATGCTGTGAGCTTCCCACAGTCTCCTGGACGTCGACATCTTCGTCGATATTTGATGAGATTCTGGTAGATTAGATAATTCTATGGTCCGTACCTCGGACCCAAACACTCGTACAACCGCACTGGTTAAGTTTTACAAAAGTTAGTCCTCCAATCCACGGAACATCGGAGCGATTCCCGCGTACAACCGTACTCGTTAAATTCTATACAGATAGTCGCTAACTCCACCGAACATCGGACCCACTCGCACGCGCACCCATACTCGTCAAGTATTTCACAGATTGTCCTCGTTCCACGGCGCGTCGAACGATATATGCACCCGCCGTTTCCCCACTCTTCATCCGACTTGTAGCTTGCGTGGTCCTCACTGATTGGCTGACCCACCACGCGATCTTCCCCTCCTCCGGGTCATTACACACGGCGCGGCGATGATGAAGTCGATTTCCGTTCCACCTATTCGCCTTTCCTGGACGCTGCGACCCAGGATTGAGTCATGCTTTCCGACAAGATTAAGCGTGTACTTGAATTCCCAGTGAGTCACGTCTCTCGATATACCCTAACTGACGAAAACTCCGTAAAATTCCGCAATCACATAATTTTCTATGATATTGTCGTTCGTAATAATTTGCTTGATAGCGTTTTCTAAGACATAGAAAACCTATCTGAATGCTAATAATTTTTATAAAATGCTCCGAAAATACCTTAATAATAATTATAATAAATTAATAATAATAATAAATTAACATGAAAAATTCTCTTGGCTGTACAATTTGCCGCGTAAATAAATATAGAATGGCTTCCTACTGACTTATGCCAGTTGCATAAAAAACCCTCGAAAAACACGTTACATATTCGCCTCGGATCATCGGATGATTTACCGTGACGACGGTCCATTATCCGATTATCCCAGACACGTTAATAAACCCCATCCAAAATACATATTACATAAATGAAATCACCCTAAATTACAGATATATACACTCAAAATTTTTCTTCACGCACTTTGCGTCAAAGTTTGTTGTCACTATGGATTGCACTTTGCAACCAGTCCAATGTTTTACATATAGAATAGTGTTCCACGGATATTTCCGCCTCTCAAATTTCTCTATGTTGGAGAAATAGACATAATTAATGTGTGAGCACTATGTATTTATGATGTCATATCACACGCATTGAAGGTGTTCTGATATATTTATATCACCATAGAACTTCCTAATTTCACTGGAGGTCCTTTCCTTATGGTGAAATTTAATCTCACTTATCACTGAGCACACGATCACACTATTGTGGCAGCGCCTCGTGACCATAATACTTAATCTCTCTTTAAAGTAGATTAAATTAATATTGACTTCTGAAAAAAAACAGTAAATGCGCATTACATATAACACCAAATATTTCTGTGCCGTAATCGCCCTGTCTTGTTAAGTTCCCGTAGACCATATTCTACTTAATACTAGTTCTCAACACAGACCATTTCTCCTGACACAAATAATACCTTTGTACAAATTACCTTAAATTACACACTTACAAATCTTACATGGCGAGGCCGTAAACAGAAATCACGTGTGCTGATATGTATGAGTTTCATGAAGGACTGTCTCGCATTCTGATGGCCCATCTTTTGTCCCGTGGACGCCTTAAGCAAAAATACCCTGTCCAAGCGCTCACCCATCTCTTGGGGACAAATGGGAATTCACCAGCGCTACCAAATTCTGGCCTTGGTGTATCGAGACATTTTAGTGCTCAAGAGCATCCGACAATCCCGTCATATTTCCCTGTACCTTAAAAACTCTCAATTACTTACTTACTACCCCCCCTGTGTGACTTCTGATACGCCTGCCTGGAAGACCATCTCCTCCCACGCACCAAATACCACACTTACTCATTTGATAGGCTGGCTCGCCAGCTAAACACACTCACTTTATGACACATATTTTCGTAGACTATGTATATTATACGTCCCGTATAATCTGTTTCCCTTACTATCCTCCAGCACATATGCTGTTTTTCCAATACATTTGGAAACAATAAATGGGCCCACGTAGAGATAAAAGAACTTGGACATGACTTTCTCTAGCTTATTTGACTGTTTCGGCACTCTAAGTAAGACTCTGTCTCCCGGCTCGAATAGGTCAAATTTAGTTTCCTTTTGTTGGCGAATTCTCTTTTGTGCTGACTTAGATAAATTCTGTTTCGCCAACTGGACAATGTAATCCATCCCTGGTTGCTTACCCTCATTTAATCCCAACACCCTCGCTAGTTCATTTTGTGGTCTTTTTCCGAAGTAAACTTCGTATGGCGTCAATTTCGTGCTCTCATGCTGGACAGAATTCAGCCAAGTCTCGACCTTGGGAAGATGTCCAACCCAGGCCGCATGCTTGTCATGCACTAGAGTCCGAAAAAGACGAGCCACTTCCCTTAATGGACGCTCTGCAGAATTACCCTGAGGGTACCTTACAGAGGAATGAACGTGTGTTATACCAGCTTCCTGCATACTGGTTCTCCATTTCTTTGCAGTAAACTGTGGTCCACTCTCAGATAGTATCCTGAGAGGAATGCCAAACTCAGGTACATACTTATTAATGATCAGACGGCTACACGCTAGTCCCGTGGCTTTCCTTAGCGGATATAGCTTGACATACTTACTAAAAGCGTCAATAACTATAAAAATGTACTCGTAGCCGTACTGTCCTTTAACAATCGGGCCAAATAAATCCACACACAGTAGTTCGCCGGGACTACTGGTGAGAACTGCAGATCTCTCCCCCACTAAATATTTAACTGGATATTTACTCCTTTGACAGGTGTCACACTTAGCTAAAATCCTCCTAACGTCCCTTCCCATTTTACTCCAAATGAAGTCACGACCAATTTCATAGAAGACCTTGGCAGCACCAAAGTGTCCTAATTCCCTATGAATGAACCAAATTAGCTCCTCCCGCAAAGTGGCAGGAACACATATTGCCCACCGATTATTCCTACATTTCCTTGCAAGAAGCCCATCCTGCATCTTGTACGTGAGCCGTCCTACTTTCACATACTCTTCTTCACCTATTTCCAACCTAGCCAGTGGCTCCTTTAACTTAACGTCATCACGTTGCTCCACTAGCATATTTCTCAGTGTCTGTAACGATGCCCTGTTGCTACTGTCCATACATGCACATATTAAAATCCCGTCCTCTGCTTTAACCACAGGATAATCCCTACATAAATTAGTGTCCCTCGATAGCATGTCTGCAAGAATGTTATCTTTACCTTTAATATATTTCACTGTGAATTCGTATTCCTGCAGAGCAAGAATCCACCTACTAACTCTGTTAGAACTGAGTTTACAAGTTCTCATATACAGTAATGCATGGTGATCTGTGTGGATCTCAAATTTCCCCCTTACTAAATACATTCTAAATTTCCCTAAACTGAAAACAATACCTAAAAGCTCTAACTCAGTAATCGTGTATCTTTTCTCTGCTGCTGTCAGTCCTCGCGAGGCTAAAGATACAATGCACAGATTACCCTCATCATCTCTCTGACATAATACTCCAGCAATGCCTATATGTGAAGCATCTGTCATAACCACATATTCCTTATCTTTTAACGGATATTTCAGCACTACAGCTTTCTCAAAACCTTCCTTCAGCGCTCTAAAAGCCTGATCATGCTTGGACTCCCATCTCCACCGAGTCCCACTTTTAAGCAATTCCCTGAATGGTTCTACCAACCCAGAGTATTTAAGAACGAACCTCCTGAAAAAGTTGCAAATTCCCAGGTAAGTTTTTAACTGTTTAACATTCTGTGGCACCTCTGCGTTAAGTATCTTATTAACCCTACTTTCTTCTGGTGTTACACCTCTACTCGACACTCTATGACCTAAAAATGTCACTTCTGACTGACAGAATGACGACTTAGACAGCTTCAAAGTGAACCCTGCCTGATCTAACTTCTGAAAAACTATATCTAAATAACGTAGATGCTCCTCAAAACTGCGTGAACTAATTACCATATCATCAATGTAAATGGTTACAAACTCTCCTGTGTCATCCCCTAATGCGATGTTTAAAGCCCTAATTAAAGCTGCTGAACTACTCTTTAACCCATAAGGTGTTCTACAAAATTGATAAAGGTTATATTTATGGCTAAAAGCTGTAAATGGTCTATCTTCGTGCATAAGTGGCACTTGCCAAAAACTGGAACTCAAATCTACACAAGTGAAATACTTCTTCCCCTCAAATGTTTGCATTAATTCCTCTATTGACATAGATTTCAGCTGATCTGAACTAATTCTACTGTTAACCAAACGAGCGTCTAAACAAATACGAACTGTGCCGTCGGTCTTGGGTACCGTGATCAAAGAATTAACATATGGACTGTTAGAGTGCTCAATAATCCCATCTTCAAGCATCTGGTTAATTTGTGCCTCAACTGCACTCTGATAAGCGAAAGGTACGGGATATCTATGTCCTGTGAATACTGACCTATCAATAACGTTCAATGAATGTGTATAGCAATTGGCCATACCAATGCGATCCTCAAAAACTCTCCTATTACACAATAACACATCATAGAGCCGAACACACTGTTCATCCTCTATATTTCCCCGAAATGCAGCATCACGTAACGAGTCCTTTAGACTACCGTTCGTAATCACACTACCCAGAAAACATGGAGAACCCCGCTCTACGGCTGGCGATATCTCATTTAAAGTACAAATCACACCTACAATACTACTCCTCTGAATATGGTCATTGAACGCTACTTCTACTTGAGAATCTCCCCATTTAAATTTCAAACTCCCTACATCATAACATAAGTTACCAGACACTCTACTTAGCCACTCTGAACCCAAGATAACCCTGAATACTAAATTTGGAATTACAAGGCAAATCTGCTTCTCTACATGATTATTAATTTTAATGTCTACTAAAACTTGCTTAGAAATTACTTTAGACCTCTTCCCAACAGCTGTGATAACAAAAGTGCTTTTAATTGGCATCTCCTCAAAATTTACTCCAGTTCCTTTAATTTTATCATAAAATGCACTACTTATGCAACTCTTCATACAACCACTATCAATTAAAACATCTGTGTACGCCTCGGACACGTTAAATTTAACTATGGGGCTCTTACTAACCACTTCCTGAATAATACCTTCATCATTTAATTCATGTAATAATTCATTTCTTACATTTAGGTCATAGGGTTCCTGTATAATTGTATGGACAGGGCATGCTATAGACTGAGATTCTGACCTTACTTCGCAGCCTGGTTCGCGTTTAAAGAACCGCTACAGCTGGCCGTAGTACTACTAACTACTAAACTGGTCTGGTTGTTCTGGGCTGTGTTGTCATTGTTTGGCTGTATATTACTACCACTAGGCTGTCCTCTTCCTTGACCCCTATTCTGGTTGTAATTATTGTCATTATAATTTCTCCCTTGATTTCCCCTGAAATCATTGTTTCTCCCTTGATTTCCCCTGTAATCATTGTTCCTCCCTTGATTTCCCCTGAAATCATTGTTCCTTCCTTGATACTGATTACCATAGCCATTTCCTCTGTTCTGATTTAGCTGATTATTATTATTTCTATTTTGAGCGTTGGCCCCTTCGCCACCGTTCCCTTGAACTTCCTGATGCCTGGCTTCATTAGGTCTATTATTATTATTATTATTACCCTGGTTCCTATTGAAATTGTCCTCATAACCCCCTCTCCCTAGTGCATCAAATGTGCTTAACAAATTTTCTACTTGTGATATAGTCTTTACATTCTGGATACAAGCAGCCTCCTTGATCCTATAGGGAAAGTGCCTAAGTAGCAACCTCACCACATCACTTTCCTCCTTCAACCCATCTAGATATTTACACACTAATACCTGCCCTAAAAAGTATTCGGTCATGGTGGAGCTTCCTTTAGGGTTATATTTACCACACACTACTCCCTCACGATGCTGCGACTGAATAACCTCATTCCAGAACTTTTCACAGAATTTCATTTTAAAGTCATTAATATCAGTAAACTTGTCTCTGTAGACAGCAAACCAATTCCTCGTTTCCCCCACAAACACTTGTTCTAAAATTTCATCTACCTGGCACCACTCAATACTACCATTTTCCAACCTCTCCCCGAATTTATTTTCTATAGTGTTCATGAACTCCATTGGGCACCCCTGTCGATTGCTGAACTTACCCAGTTCTACCTCCCTGTGTGTGTGCTATTCACAAAAACTGGCCTATTCTGACTATTTTCTTGCCTGATCCTAGCTTTTAATTTTAACTCTAATTCTGCGATTTTCTCCTCAGCCTTCCTCTCAATACTGTTTACTGTTAATTTAATGTTTCCTTCTGATTCTTCTACTTTATCATATAGCTTTGCTTGTTTCTCCTCAATCTTGCTAATGCTCTCTCTATTACTCTCTCTTAAATCATTTACTTCTGCAACTATTTGTGAGTGGACTTTCTCAATTCTACCCCCTAGCTGTTCCTTAACCTCTTTAGTAGCTACCTGAATTTTGTCAATTTCTCCCCCCAATTGCTTTTTGACCTGCTGTGTTTCCAGTTGCACTAGTTCTTTTAAATTTTCAGCCTGTGTACTGATTCTAACTTCCAACTCCTCCTGTACTTTTCCTAATTTTCTGTCTACATCTGCAATAATCTCTTTAGCCTTTTCTTCCATTACTCCTCTGATTTCACCTCTAATCAGTTCGAATTTGTCACTCATTTCCCTACTGTTTTGTTCAAATTTAGCATTTAAAGTTTCAGTACTCTCTCTATTTTCCTTACTGTTTTGTTCTAATCTGGAGTTTAAAGTTTCATTACTCTCTCTATTTTCCCTACTGTTTTGTTCTAATTTTGCATTATTCTGTTCTAATTTTGCATTTAAAGCTTCTGTACTTTCTTTATTTTCCCTACTGTTTTGTTCTAATTTTGCATTATTCTGTTCTAATTTTGCATTTAAAGCTTCTGTACTTTCTTTATTTTCCCTACTGTTTTGTTCTAATTTTGCATTATTCTGTTCTAATTTTGCATTTAAGGCATCACTACTAACTTTGTTCTGATACATGAACTCGAGAAGTAAAGTTTTTAATTCTGGTTGGCCGCCTACACTCCCTGTTTCAGTATCGGGATTTACCTCCGCTACCCCGGTACTACCATCACTCGACATACTGCTCGTATCATCACTTTCCAGTTGATGACCACTACGTAACCTCATCTGTCTTTCTTTCTCATCCCCCATAATGATATACACTGATAAAGACAAATAACCCCCAAAATACAGGCACAGAAATATATACCCTTCTCCTTCCACAAATGCTATTAGGTTTTCAGCCCCAAGTTGTCGGCGACAATTGTAGCAGGTTCGCTTAGGCTGGGATGACAAGTGAAACGGTATTTACTTTGCTCCACGTTGAGCGTACAAATGTAGCAGAATTGCTAGCCCCCCCTTTGCCTAAGCTATGTTGTTTTAATGGGCGCCAAGACCTCAATGCAATGTTGAAATCTAAATTTGTATTTAACAACGTCTAGCTCTGGCAGAACACCTTCAAGACTCTATTCACTCAGATCGTGGTATGATTTGATCATTAACCCAACAAACAATTGTATCAGGAGAAGGAATTGGTCTATATCTAATGCTACCTACTGAAAGCAAAGATTGCATTGTAAAAGAAATGAATTTATTATATAAAACAAGAATAGCAAAATTAATAATAATAATAAGTTTAAAATTTAAATAGGAGCGCTGTGATTTTAATATTACCGATAGAAAATTACGTGAAAACGGAGTCTGATAAATTATTGATTTTACTCTTATTCCCAAGCTATGAAGTTACTGAAATATGAAATATAAAACCAAGAGAAATGAGAGATTGCGTATTTCTGCGTCATTCGCGCTTACCACTGGAAATAGCCGAAGCCTTTCCCTCGTACTGGATGATGCTGTGAGCTTCCCACAGTCTCCTGGACGTCGACATCTTCGTCGATATTTGATGAGATTCTGGTAGATTAGATAATTCTATGGTCCGTACCTCGGACCCAAACACTCGTACAACCGCACTGGTTAAGTTTTACAAAAGTTAGTCCTCCAATCCACGGAACATCGGAGCGATTCCCGCGTACAACCGTACTCGTTAAATTCTATACAGATAGTCGCTAACTCCACCGAACATCGGAGCCACTCGCACGCGCACCCATACTCGTCAAGTATTTCACAGATTGTCCTCGTTCCACGGCGCGTCGAACGATATATGCACCCGCCGTTTCCCCACTCTTCATCCGACTTGTAGCTTGCGTGGTCCTCACTGATTGGCTGACCCACCACGCGATCTTCCCCTCCTCCGGGTCATTACACACGGCGCGGCGATGATGAAGTCGATTTCCGTTCCACCTATTCGCCTTTCCTGGACGCTGCGACCCAGGATTGAGTCATGCTTTCCGACAAGATTAAGCGTGTACTTGAATTCCCAGTGAGTCACGTCTCTCGATATACCCTAACTGACGAAAACTCCGTAAAATTCCGCAATCACATAATTTTCTATGATATTGTCGTTCGTAATAATTTGCTTGATAGCGTTTTCTAAGACATAGAAAACCTATCTGAATGCTAATAATTTCTATAAAATGCTCCGAAGATACCTTAATAATAATTATAATAAATTAATAATAATAATAAATTAACATGAAAAATTCTCTTGGCAGAACAATTTGCCGCGTAAATAAATATTGAATGGCTTCCTACTGACTTATGCCAGTTGCATAAAAAACCCTCGAAAAACGCGTTACAACCCGGCCATTCTAAACTTTGTTTTGTTCAATCCAATGGTTTTTGGACTATGGTTACAGACTAACGTGTCCAGATCAATGGTTTTGACAATGGTTATAGCCTAACGTGTCCAGATCAATGGTTTTGACAATGGCTACAGCCTAACGTGTCCAGATCAATGGTTTTGACAATGGCTACAGCCTAACGTGTCCAGATCAATGGTTTTGACAATGGCTACAGCCTAACGTGTCCAGATCAATGGTTTTGACAATGGCTACAGCCTAACGTGTCCAGATCAATGGTTTTGACAATGGCTACAGCCTAACGTGTCCAGATCAATGGTTTTGACAATGGCTACAGCCTAACGTGTCCAGATCAATGGTTTTGACAATGGCTACAGCCTAACGTGTCCAGATCAATGGTTTTGACAATGGCTACAGCCTAACTTGTCCAGATCAATGGTTTTGACAGTGGCTACAGCCTAACGCGTCCAGATCAATGGTTTTGACAATGGCTACAGCCTAACGTGTCCAGATCAATGGTTTTGACAATGGCTACAGCCTAACGTGTCCAGATCAATGGTTTTGACAATGGCTACAGCCTAACGCAGGGCTTCCAGCGATTTACTTTTATTTACTTTATTTACTTTTGTTTAAAAGACTTACTTTTATTTACTTTTTTTGAAATTCTTTTACTTTTTTTGGAATTCATTTTCTTTTTTTCTTTTTTGCCTATCACTGCTGTGCAATTATTATTTATACCTTGTGCCGTGCTAGCCATAGCGTCTTCTCTGCCGCGTGTGCAGCGCGCTCGAGTTATAAATCAAGATAGAGATTCTCCAGCCGGACTAAGGTTTCCAATCCTTTTCGGACCATGCCACGCCATCTTCCGGCCGGCTGTAGAATAGAGCTCGGGATCCTTTTTCAGACGGCATTGCGTTTACCATGACGAGTCGTGTTGTGTTTACACCGAGCGCTGTGTTTGTTGTTGCACACGGAAAAGCCTGGTTTTGTGAGGCGGAAAGTGTGGGCGGCAAGTGCATTATCAACTCGGTAAGTACATAAGTACAATTTATGTGATACCTATTTGTGACTGATGTTTAGGACCAATGACTTATGTTTAGGAAGATATGCTTCCTGTTGGTGGACAATCTAAGCCTGGGTCAAGATTAGGCCTACATTGCATGGGAATTCGCTTTAGTTGTTTAAATGTGGCGCTAGATACCATTTTTTTTTCAACACATCTTTGTGGTTTACAGTGATTCAAAGGGCTTTTCGAGTATTCTAAGTATTGTAGCTGTAGAGGTGGGGGAGAAGAGGGGTAGTGATGCTTTGTGCACTTCGAATTTCTTAGTCCAACACTACTCGGTACCTGAAATTTCAGTATTCTCGAAGGGACACTTGATCGGATTTTATCCTATTTTCTAAGCTTTGTAGCGTTGGAGTTTGGGAAGGGGGCGGAGCGGAGGCGGGAGGAGTCACCGGTTCGTTTTCTGAGATAGAAATCCTGTCGGTGTATTATGTACTAAATATGGTTTGATTAAATTAATGTGGGGAAATTTTATCTAAAATTATATTCTATTCTTGTAAGGGACACTTGGTTGGGTTTTAATAATAATATTAATAATAATAATGTTATTGGTTTTACATCCCTTTTAACTACACTGGCTTTTAGAGACGCCGGGGTGCCGGAATTTTGCCCCGAAGGGGATCTTTAACGTGCCAGTAAATCTACTGACACGGCTCCCTCGCAGGTCGGGTTTTAACCTGTTTTCTTAGCGTTGTCACGTTTAGGAGAGGAGGGGTCATTGGTTCGTTTTCTGTTGGAAAAATAATGGTGTGGCAATACGTACTAGCGATGCTTTGTGATGTTGAAGTTAGGAGAAGTACAGTGGAACTTGGATAATTCGAACCTCAAGGGACCAGTAAAAAAATTCGAATTATCCAAAAATTCGAATTAAGAAAGTTCTTTGAAAAGGGTAGAGAAGATATTCAAATTTTAAGTTTTCATGCAAGAACCTGTATTAAACATTATATTACCTAGGTTTTTAACAAGTAAAGTGCTTATATACTCTGTATTACGTTTACATAATGATTTACGTTCAACAAAGCATATTAACAGACAACGGCACTGTATATTGACTGTATCGTGAATAACCTCAAAAGCTTCAAATGATAAAATAAAACCAAAATGTACTATTCACCTATTTAATGACAGTAGTAATCCAGCAATCTAGTTAAGTCTTAGAGAAATCGACTGTTTTTCAAAAAAGTTGATATTTTTACCTGTTTGCTACAATTAAGTATCTCGGCCATTACAAAAGAATGTAACAAATTTAAGGAATGGAAAACAGAATCACTTACGTCATTTCTACTTTCGAAAGAACGCTTAAGTTCTGTGATGTGGTTTGTTGCTTGGGCTGAACTCGGAAAAGTTTTTTCGGGAACTTCCACCACGAGTTCATCGCCAGATGTGTCGTCACCATCTTGTTTTTTGGAGTTGGGTACATCGGCGATGATTTCTGCGTCGGTCAGCTCACCACAAACCGCAACATTTTCGGCTTTTTACACGTAAAAACTTAGAATTATCCAAAACATAATTCGAATTAACCACGATGTTTTAGCATTGACTGTATATAAAATGCTAGGGACCAGGAGAAAAATTCGAATTAAAGAAGATTTCGAATTACAGAAGTTCGAATTAGCCACGTTCCACTGTATTATACTATCTAAAGTTACAGTATATTCCATTCTCGTAACGAACACTAAAGATTGAATTCTTACCTGTTTTCTAAGTATTGTTGGTGATGGGGAGGGGAGGGGTCGTTGTTTCGCTATCTGTGAGAGAAAAAAAATAGTGTGACAATAATGCGGTACAAACTATCCATGCTTTGTGTAATTTCTTAAAGAAAGTGTTCCCTAAAATGTTAGTATTCTGGTAAGGAACATCAGGCCGGATTTTAACCTGTTTTCTGAGCATTGTAGCTTTGGAGGTGGGGGAGGGGACGGATCGTTGGTTCGTTTTGGTGCGGATGCCTTGTGTAGTTTGAATATGTCTAGGGTAGTACTATTTAATTTTTATTATATTCTCGTTAAGAACATTAGGTCGAATTTTACATGCTGTCTTTTAAGCATTGTAACGTTGGAGGTGGGGGGAAAAGGTGGGGTCGTTGGTTCGTTTCCGGTGAGAGAAATTATGGTGTGGCATACCTAGCGATGATTTGTGTAGTTTAATTTTATTACGAGGTAAGTATGCTTCTATCCTAAATTATATGCTAGTAACGATCACTTCCCTTCGTCGTGCTTTAACTTTATTTCCCCAACCATGCTGGACTTGTGGTGTAGGTGAGTGGGAGGGGGAGGAATTGATTTGGTTTAAAGATAAACGTGATAGTGTAGCATAGTCTCATTATGTTTCGTCAAAGCTTTTTCGTATTAGGGATATCTAAAATTGTTTTAGAACTTCTTTCTTGAAAAACTTCCTTATGTTAAATTGTTCGTCCAAGGGGGGCGGTAATCATTGTTAGCTAATCCCGCAATAGGCTACTTGCTTCAATGGCTACCAATTTATTTACTAGTTGTCTAGGATGGAAAGGGATGGGGAGTCAAAAAGTGACATTGTAGGCGTACATTACGGTAAAAAAAAAAAGGGGGGGGGGCTTCTGGTTGAACTGAGACTTTTTAAACTGATTTTTCTAGCGTTGGTTGAGCTTTGGTATTCTCATAGGTATTTCTTGTTATTTTTAGGGTCATGACTTGCCACACAAAGAGCTCCTGGTTGGAGTTGGTTGATTCGCTGGGATACAAGATGTCTCTGTGGTTATCGATCAAAGGGAAACTACAGCTTTTTGCGAAATTTGCGAGTGCTCAATTGACTGTGCCAAGAAAGGAGTAAACGCTGTCAACCAACATGTGCTGACCGGAAAACAAAAAATAAAAAATAAAAATGCAGAGGCAACGATTTATGAAGCGCTCAGCCACATCTCCAAGCTCTGGAATTCCGGCTTCGAAGGGTATCTCGACTGAAAAATATTATCAAGTGGGTGTGGTTTCCCTTAAGGACGAGATGTACAGGCAAGAGCTCCAATGGGTTATGAAATGTGTGGTATCCAATTAATCCGCATCTTCTTGTGATCATATTTCGGACTTACTTAAACATATGTGTGGTTAGGGAATAGGCGAGGATTTCAGTTTAGGTTGAACTAAAGTAGAGTATTTGATGACAGAAGCACTGGGTCCACACTTAAGAAAAATGATGTTAGAGGATGCCATGCGATCTGACTACTCCCTGTGTTTTGACGAAACAACGAATAATGAAGGACTGAAAGAACTGCAGACCTTGATTCGTTTCTGGTCGAAAATGGAAGATAGGATCGTAGGATTTCATTTAAAGACTTTTTTTATTGACCATGCAACTGCTAAAATTATTGTTGAACAGTTGGTAAAGGCTTTAGAAAATGCAGATCTAGCCATTTCTAGACTGTTAATGTTGAGCTGTGATGGACCTCTTGTTAATAAGGCTGTTATAAGACTAATGAACAAGCTTGTAAAAAAATGGGGGGAGAAAAAAACTTGTCGTTATTGGAACTTGCAATCTGCACGTCATACACTATGCATTTTTGAAAGGACTTGAAAAATTCGTCTTGGACATAAAGTGATTTTGCAGTGAAAGTGTATTTGTTTTTAATTGACTTTCGTAGTCGCTGGGAAGACTTTGATGATCCAAACCAAGCATCAGTTGCCAAATCACAGATTCATCAAGCACTTAGGATCGCGATGGCTCACTTTGGCATCGGCAGCAAAAAGGTTGATAGAACAGTGGGCTGCCCTGAAGGTTTATTTCATCGAGTTTTTGCCCAAAAACAGCAGCAAGCAGCGTCTAATGAGCACCCGCTATAGAAGTATTTTAAATGTCTTTAAAAGACCTCTGCTTAATTATTGAAAGTGCAGAAATCTTCGAAAGATTTTCATTACTTTTCCAGAGAGAAGAACCGTTAATCCAAGTTCTGCATGAAGAGATGCTGTCTCTTAACACTCTTCTGTTCGGAAAAGTAGTGAAGGGCGATGTCTTAAACTCAAAAGCCTGACCATTTCTTCAGAAAATCTCCTTTCATTAGGAGACATTGTGTTGGACAAGGAAACGCAAGAAGCTCTGAAAAACGTCCCAGGCGTCGATGCCCTGCAATTCAAGAAGGATCTTCAGGCGAATATTTACGACAGAAATCAGTACTAGCTTACGATGCCGTGAAACATTTCACATTTCTGAAACCTTCCGAGAGAACCAGATCCACTTCTTGTAGCGTGGCTAACGTTAGAACCAGATCCACTTCTCGTAGCGTGGCTAAAGTTGCCCGCTGCATGCCATTTGAGGTGGCCGAAAGTCGCCTTGTCGATGAATGGATGTTGCTGCAGGTAGAACAGCAAATTGATAATTCCGATGAACAATTACCTGTGGAGGAATATTGGTATTTTTCATTAGAAACGCATCCAACGAAGCGAAGTATCCAACGATTCAGCGCCTTGTCAAAGCCTCATTGTCTTTAGCTCATGGCAGTAGTGAAGTGGAAAGAGGTTTTTCTCTGTCAGGCAGAGTTTTGTCTCCTGACCGTGCGCAACACTCAACGCCAAACTTAACATTTGCCACGGATTGAAACAGTTTGAGAACAAGCCACAGAACGTTCCCATAACTCCCGATTTGATCACCGCAGCCAAATTTGCTCATTCGAAGTACCAGGAAAAACTTGAGAAAGAGAGGAAAGCTAAAGAGGAATCAGAAGAAACTTAAAGAAGAAGAAAAGAGACTTGTAATCGAAGCAAACAAAAAGATGGAGGAAGGAAGATTGGAAATAAAAAAAGCTGGAAGAAAAGGTGAAACCAGCGAAGACTGAGGACGCAAAACAGGTAAAAGCGGCCGACACTCTTCTTGATGAAGCGATGAACAGATTAAAAGAAGCTATCAAGAAGAATGACTTGGAAGGAGCGAGAGTTGCACAAGGGCTTTTGGAAGGAGCGCAAGCTCTGAAGAAGGAAGGGAAAGACAAGCAGACGAAGACAGAAGCTCTTCAGAAAAAATTGGACAAGAGAAAGGAGTCACTCATATCATCATCATCTTTTTTTTTTTCCGAAGAAACCGAAGACAGACTAATGTCTAACTGACTACTAATTCTAGTCGAAAACCAATGTTACTTTTTACTTTAATTCTGTCAGTATGAGACTACTCTCATGGTGTAAGATTGTAGTTGGAGTTATTTTATTTAATTCCATTTTATTTTATATAATAAAATATGTATCAGAATCCTTTAGCGTTCAAAGTGGACTAAGACAAGGAGATCCTCGAGCCCCAGTCCTTTTCAATATAGCATTGGAAAAGATTAAAAGTGGAACTGGTTGGAATAGGGAAATGGAGATGGTCGGATCCGACATAATTCTTGCATTTGCTGATGATGTGGTGATCATGGGGAACACTTTGGATCAGGTAACGACTAATACATCAAGATTCCTCCTGGAAGCAAAGAAAATGGGGTTGGTGGTTAATGAATCGAAAACAAAATAGATAGATAGATAGATAGATTTTTATTAATTCCATTTGATCAAATACATGCATTCAATACATTTTTGATATAGGACACGTCAGAATTTACATGCATAAAATAAAAGAACTAACAGGTATATATTACTAAGATTAAAACTATTTATAACTTATTATAATAGCAAATCTTAATAGATACAATCTTATTGCACAACTATTTACACCTCACTCTATTATCATAATATGAAAACTTAATTCTATAAATACAACAACATACAGCTAGGTATTAAAATTAAATTAAAAAAGTAAAATATAGTTATAGATTCCATCACTCCTATACGCTAAAATATTCAACTACTGAGTAAAAACAATGGCACTGCAGATAAGCTTTCAACATTCTATCAAAGGTTTTTATTTTTGGGGCCAGTTTTATATACAGGGGTAGTTTATTGTATAATTTAACTCCAGTGTGAAAAGTTCCTTTTTGATATATGCTTGTGTGTGTGTGTGAAATATGAATGTTTTGATTTTGTCTTGTGTTATGCCTATGAACATCATTGTTTGTTTTAAGAAAAACATCTTTATTCATTAAATTATTTTTAACAAACATAATACTTTCAAAGATATATATGCAGGGCAGTGGGAGAATGTTTAAATCTTTAAACAGAGGTCTACATGATTCTCTAGAGTGTACATTTGCCATAATTCTAATCGCTCTCTTTTGTATCCTAAACGTGCTTAGTACATCTGGCGACATACCCCAAAATATGATCCCATATCTTAAGTATGAATGGAAATAAGCAAAATAAGTATTTCTTAATGTGTGCATGCTAGTGCAGGTTTTCAAAATACGTAACGCAAAGCACATCGAGTTCAGTTTAGTATTCAGATATTGTATATGTTTATTCCATTTCAAGTCTTGTTGTATCCATAGTCCTAAAAACTTTGTTTCTGATTTATTTTCTATTTGATGACCATTTAATGTTATATTGGGCATCGCAGGATTCCTATTCTGTATAGTGTGGAAATTTAGACATACTGTCTTTTTATAGTTTATTATGAGGCGATTATCTTGTGACCATTTGGTTAACTCTCCTGTAACGGAGTCAGCAGACTGCTGTATGACCTGTTTAGTTTCACCTTTTATTACGAGTGTTGTATCGTCCGCAAACAAAATTTCCTTATGTGAATGAACGTTCTGTGTTATATCATTGATATATAGAAGAAAGAGTAGTGGGCCCAAAACCGATCCCTGGGGTACTCCAAATTCAATAATTCCCTCATTGGACAATGTTTCATTAAGTAATTTGGTTCCATCATCCTTGTGTCTCAAGCTTACTATTTGTTTACGCCTTGTTAAGTAAGACTCTATCCATTTATTAGCTAGACCTCTAACACCATATTGATTTAGTTTGGTAAGGAGGATTTTATGGTCAACTACATCAAATGCTTTCGATAAATCCAAGAATACATGATAATACATGATTATATCACGTCGACAGAATATTCCGATCGCTATCAACATTGGAATGCACAAATTTGAGACAGTTGAATCATTCAAATATTTAGGATCAATATTGTCAAATAAAAGTGAAATAGAAAAGGAAATAAGACAATGAATCACCAACACTACTCATGTTTCCTATAGCATGAATCGAATTTTCACGTCACATCTAATATCTCAGGAAAACAAGATCCTCCTATACTTGACCTGTTTTAATGTATGGTTGTGAAAAGTGGGTGATTCCAAGAACTTTTGAAGAAAATGCTGCGGAAAATCTATGGCCCAAACTACTGCCCAGAAACTGACAGTTGGGAAAGGCGGAGTAAAGAGGAGTTATATCGCCGTTATAAAAGGGCAGACATCAGTAGAGAGATAGAGAAAACGATTAAAATGGTTAGGACACATTATCAGAGCAGAAGGTACTCTCCCGAACCGTGTGTTCAATTTTCAACCAACGGGAAAACGTCCAAGAGGTCGACCAAGAACAAGATGGAAAGATCGAGTTATGTTGGCACCGAACCAGGTGGATCCAGATGCAAGTATGGAAGATGCCAGGGATAGAAATCCTTGGTCTAATATATGCAACCATTATTTGAGAAGCTGAAATCATTCTTCCTGTTATGAAGTACAATGTTATATATTATGTTATGCTTGGAATTTATATTGTCATCAAGAATTGTATTCCCTTGTTTTTCTGCTATGGGTCTTGGCCTGTCACATGCAATAAATGATGATGATGATGATGATAAAATATGTATAACATTTGAATGTGTGTTTTTCCCCCTCCGTTTTTCCATACCTTTTAACAAGGCGCCTTATTGTTTATCCAAGAATTGTGCATAAATATAAGTATATTTTTTTGTTATGTTTTAAATAGAAGAGTATATTTTGCATACCACGCCGTCCAAATATTTGTTTATGTATGTACAGTAATTAAGAAATGTTTCAACTAGCTACAGAAAAAAAAATGCAGCTACCGGTGTTTTAAATCTCTGAAACAACTATTAATATGGCCGCGGTAAGCTGTAATGGGTCAATTTTGTAATTTATAATTTGTCCAGTATGGTACTATCGCGATCGTAAGTGATGCTACTTCAAACGCGTGTAACTCTCAAGCAGTAAGACGTACAAAATAATGTTAAGATCTAAAGTTGGAGATCTTGCTAAGATGTGTTACTTGGATTCAGAGAACTTTTTTGTGCCTCTTAACATATACAAGCGTTTGAAGTAGCGAGGGTATCCCATTACTTATGGCCTTCTGACGGGTAACGGGAACATGCGTTTCCATACTAAAGGTCTTTGCACCGCATCGTTACCTCGAGGGAAGCTCGTATTTAAAGTTTTGCTTGTTTACTTTTCTTTACTTTTTCTTTGTAAAAAAAAAATTCCTTTTATTCACTATAAGAAACTGAATATTTACTTTTTGTACTTTTTTTGCTGCCGTACCTCGCTGGAAGTCCTACTAAAGTGTCCAGATCAATGGTTTTGACAATGGTTACAGCCTAACGTGTCCAGATCAATGATTTTGACAATGGTTACAGCCTAACTTGCCCAGATCAATGGTTTTGACAATGGTTACAGCCTAACGTGTCCAGATCAATGGTTTTGACAATGGTTACAGCCTAACATGTCCAGATCAATGATTTTGACAATGGTTACAGCCTAACATGTCCAGATCAATGATTTTGACAATGGCTACAGCCTAACGTGTCCAGATGAATGGTTTTGACAATGGTTACAGCCTAACTTGTCCAGATCAATGGTTTTGACTCTGGCTACAGCCTAACGTGTCCAGATGAATGGGTTTGACAATGGTTACAGCCTAACTTGTCCAGATCAATGGTTTTGACTATGGCTACAGCCTAACGTGTCCATATGAATGGTTTTGACAATGGCTACAGCCTAACGTGTCCAGGTCAATGATTTTGACAATGGCTACAGCCTAACGTGTCCAGATGAATGGTTTTGACAATGGTTACAGCCTAACTTGTCCAGATCAATGGTTTTGACAATGGCTACAGCCTAACGTGTCAAGATGAATGGTTTTGACAATGGTTACAGCCTAACATGTCCAGATCAATGGTTTTGACTATGGCTACAGCCTAACGTGTCCAGATGAATGGTTTTGACAATGGTTACAGCCTAACGTGTCCAGATCAATGATTTTGACAATGGGTACAGCCTAACGTGTCCAGATCAATGATTTTGACTATGGCTACAGCCTAACGTGTCCAGATGAATGGTTTTGACAATGGTTAGAGCCTAACTTGTCCAGATCAATGGTTTTGACAATGGTTACAGCCTAACTTGTCCAGATCAATGATTTTGACAATGGCTACAGCCTAACGTGTCCAGATCAATGGTTTTGACAATGGCAACAGCCTAACGTGTCCAGGTCAATGGTTTTGACAATGGCTACAGCCTAACGTGTCCAGATCAATGGTTTTGACAATGGCTACAGCCTAACGTGTCCAGATCAATGGTTTTGACAATGGCTACAGCCTAACTTGTCCAGATCAATGGTTTTGACTATGGTTACAGCCTAACTTGTCCAGATCAATGGTTTTGACTATGGTTACAGCCTAACTTGTCCAGATCAATGGTTTTGACTATGGTTACAGCCTAACTTGTCCAGATCAATGATTTTGACAATGGCTACAGTCAAACTTGTCCAGATCAATGATTTTGACAAAGGCTACAGCCTAACTTGTCCAGATCAATGATTTTGACAATGGCTACAGCCTAACTTGTCCAGATCAATGATTTTGACAATGGCTACAGCCTAACTTGTCCAGATCAATGATTTTGACAATGGCTACAGCCTAACTTGTCCAGATCAATGATTTTGACAATGGCTACAGCCTAACTTGTCCAGATCAATGGTTTTGACAATGGCTACAGCCTAACTTGTCCAGATCAATGATTTTGACAATGGTTACAGCCTAACTTGTTCAGATCAATGATTTTGACAATGGCTACAGCCTAACTTGTCCAGATCAATGGTTTTGACAATGGTTACAGCCTAACTTGTCCAGATCAATGATTTTGACAATGGCTACAGCCTAACTTGTCCAGATCAATGGTTTTGACAATGGCTACAGCCTAACTTGTCCAGATCAATGATTTTGACAATGGTTACAGCCTAAATTGTCCAGATTTATGATTTTGACTATGGTTACAGCCTAACTTGTCCAGATCAATGATTTTGACAATGGCTACAGCCTAAGGCAGGACTGCCCAACCTACGGCCCGCGAGACTATTTTGTCCGGCCCACCGCTCCACGCCTGCACCGTGTCACCAAAATTTTGAAACAACGAAGGCTTGTGAAAAATTTGAGTGCTTTTCTATTGCTTTCTCTGATTCAGCTCAGGTTCTAACGTTTATTAGAAGAGTGAATTGTGAATTTCAAATTACCGAAGATCTGGCTGGAGTTGACTCAATGGAAACTACAGTGACTGGTGAAGAAATATTTTCCAAGTTTAAGGAAACTATGTTTGCACTTGAACTTGACTTAAAGAACTTATTGACTTAAGAACAAACGAAATACACAAGGAACATTGGAGTGCTACAAAAAAGGTGACCTGTTGCCGTTCTACTGCTCCTTGAACAATAAAGATTTCAAAAACTTAAAAAAGTTTGCTCGTACCATGTTTTCAGTGCTTCATTTTCCAAAATTAAATACATAAAATCAAAATTTCGAGCTCATCTCATTGATGAACATTTGAAATCCTTAATTATGATTGGTACAACTAATTTCGAACCTAAACGGAGAGAAATGTTAAGTACTGGTACAAAGCAGTTCCAGTCGTCGCTCTAAACTAAATGATCATTAACTTGACTTCGTAATTTGATTAAAAATTGTGACAAATTAATAAGATACTCTTTGTCAGTCATGCTGTGTGAATGAATATCATCAAACTTGTATTTTAAAGAGATTTACTAAAAAATAAATAAATAAATATATTTTTAGTGTTTTATATTTTATCCACTACATATAAATGTAGGAAAGCCTCCGTGGCTTAGGTGGCAGCACGCCGGCCTCTCACCGCTGGGTCCGTGGTTCAAATCCCGGTCGCTCCATGTGAGATCTGTGCTGGACAAAACGGAGGCAGACAGGTTTTTCTCCGGGTACTCCGGTTTTCCCTGTCAAAATTTCATTCCAGCAACACACTCCCCTATCATTTCATTTCATCTGTCATTCATTTAATCATTGCCCCAGAGGAGTGCGTCAGGCCTCGGCAGCCGGCACAGTTCATATCCTCGCCGCTAGACGGGGGCTTCATTCATTCCATTCCCTGACCCGGTCGGAGACTGGAAGCAGGCTGTGGATTTTCATTTTCATATAAATGTAGAAAACGGCAACATACCCCCCAGAGTGTTATTGGTCCACAAGGTCCCCCAACTATTGAGGGGAGGGTGGGCCACAGTAAGACAGAAAAAAATATACTTTAGTATACTGTACTGTCTTATTTTTCAAAATGTCTTTATATACTGAAATGTAAGTTGATTGTTGCTCATCAATCTCATACCCTTTGAATTTCCAAAACATCCACACTTTTCTGTAAAAATAATAAATTGTGGACATGTTGCAGCCGTCTCACTGTAGCCCACCAAGAATTTATTTTAACTAGTTAAATACATAAGCACTAAAACGAAGAATTAATGCCAGAAAACACTGCAGCACATTCAGATTGCCAAAATGTACAGAAAATTTTGAGGTATGACTTTTGTCTTTTTGGTTTGCCATATGCACAGGGAACTGGCAACAGTGATCTGTTGTCTTTCGCGGGGATTGAAGCAATATCTGCAACCTCTGGGTAAAAGGAAACTGCCTATCATTTTTGCACTTATTCTTAAGAATTTTACTTCATAATTTCCATCATCTAAATCTCTATCACTTCCCCGGTGTAAAATCTTGAGTGTTTCCCTGAAGAACGAAGTCACCTTCCTTAGGTTTGCGAGCAAGTTGATGAAATGTTAGGAGCTCGATTTCTTCATTATCTGTTGAGCTGTCTGAATTAGAAGAATCATCATCATCATCATCCATGGAAATGTCTGTAGCTAGGGCTGCCTTCTTGAAGTTCCTTTGGCTGAACAAACTCTTCACTTCTTGCAGCTCTCTTGATTTTTTTATTAGTGGACTTAAGAGCAAATTTTTTTTCTGGGGTGTCAGTTGAATGAAAGGTCTCCCCTTTTCTCTCCTAGAAGTTGACTCTGCCCTCTCCTCAGCCTTGGGGTAGCTCCGTATATCTTTGTCACTGTCTCATTGTAGCCCACCCTACTGTGTCTCACTGTGGCCCACTTGCGACATGTAAAAACAATTATGTTTACTATCTAACCTACAATACTGAACAAGCTGACAATTCCAATAATTATTTTGTAATATGTATGTATTTCGACCATATTATATTCATTAATGTACAATGATACACATAACTATAAAAAAAAACAACAACAAAGGAACATTTTACTTTTCTTACCTCAAAAACGATGATGTTGTTTAACTCATACATAACGTGCTTCTTTCAAAGAGTCAACAGGATCAAAATGTCTGCTACCAGGAGAGCCGACCTCTATGATATATTTAAAAAAATCCCCTCTTTCAAAAAATAGATTTAATGAGCTTGTCTCACTGTGGCCCACCTTCCCCTACAATGTGGCCCTTAGTTAAAAAAAAGGGTGGGCACTCCTAGCCTAAGGTGTCCAGATCAATGATTTTGGCAATGGTTACAGCCTAACGCGTCCAGATCAAAGGTATTTTGTCAACAGTGTCCCGCTAGCATCTCAACCCGGCCATTCTAAACTTAGTTTTGTCCAATCCAGTGGTTTTTGACAGTTTTACAGTCTTAACACACCCAATGTAGCCAAGTAGACACATGGGTTTTGCCTCTAAATAGTGGTGGGAACACTGCCGTGACATAAATGTCTCGCCCAGATAACAATTGACCAATGCCTTCTGAGTGAGCGACATGGCTGCCGTAGTTCAAATTGAATAAGAAGGAAACCCACATAGTTACGTAATTTAGCAGTACACTAGTCATAATGAGCAGCAATTTCAATTGGTATTATCTCTGGAACCCCTGAAAAGGTATGAAAATCATATATTATCATTTACCAACGAAGTGGAACTGTAAAAACTCTGGTTCCTGTCTCTTTCACTATTAATGAAATACAGTATATGTACATGCTTCAAGCTGTAACTAGCTCTTCTTCAGCAATTTTCTCAATTTTGATTGCATGTCATATTACAATAGACACATTAAAACACTCGTACATATTTTCCGATATAATCAAATAGAATTATATGTTTTGGTGTTTTCTTTGGCATTGCTTAAATAAAGCTCATGAATGTATTGTATGGAGGGTGTTCAATTAAAAGTGACACTGATTTTTTTCCACCATCGAAAGTGACCGCAAGTGACATCTGTTTGCGTGTGGAGGAACTACTGTCGACCAAAGTATTATGTGCATTTGAGTTTGAAGGTTGTTTGTGAAGTAACCAATAGACCTACATAAAATCCAATAACATCATCATTTTTGTCGTTCTATTTCACGTTACCTCATATCGGTATGGAATTTTTAATTTATATTTTAATATTTTTTATCGCAGTTGAAACACAAAAAGTGCCCGTTTTTAAGCGTGTTTCAACCATGCGTCACATTTATGAATTATTATCCCAAACACCCGTCATCAGATTGAATCCAAATTGTAACCCAATATACATTGGAATGTTTTATATCTGATTTATTAATTTCAAAATTTTGTGTGTCCAAGAAACAAAGTTATCATTTTTGTAAGGTAACTTTATCTCGGCTCGGGGTGGTTGGAAAATGTAGTTCTTGGTCGTGTTGTAATCCTTATACATCAAAAAGGTATGCTGTTTCACTGTGAAATACGTAAATTAATTCACTTATTTTATATCGGTTTGTATTTGTGCCGGAAAATAAGACATGGTTCCGCAGCTAGACGATACGTGTAAAGCTGTACAGCGTTGCCGAGATGGAGCCCATCACTACGTATTTCACAGTCGTACAGCATAAACCTTTTGATGTATAAGGATTACAACACGACCAAGAACTACATTTTCCAAAAACCCCAAGCCGAGAAAAAGCTACCTTACAGAAATGATAAACACTTTGTTTCTTGGACACACAAAATTTTGAAATTAATAAACTAGTTAAAAACATTCCAATGTATTAAAACTCAGCAATTCTTCTAGGTTTGTGCCGTGTCTTGTGTGGGGTTTCGCCTAGGACACCAAGCTAGGCTCATCGGCGGGCTCTTGGTGTCCCTGCCCGGACCCCCACAGGAGTGACGAACTGCGCGCCACCTCCCTTTATATAAGGTGCAACTGCACCACTTGACTACGAGAACTAAAAGCTCAAGTAGCCTTAACCTCCCTATGAAGGCTTCCAAAAAGATGGTATATTGGCTTTCACGGCCGGTGAATTAAAACTCAGCAATTCTTCTAGGTTTGTGCCGTGTCTTGTGTGGGGTTTCGCCTAGGACACCAAGCTAGGCTCATCGGCGGGCTCTTGGTGTCCCTGCCCGGACCCCCACAGGAGTGACGAACTGCGCGCCACCTCCCTTTATATAAGGTGCAACTGCACCACTTGACTACAAGAACTAAAAGCTCAAGTAGCCTTAACCTCCCTATGAAGGCTTCCAAAAAGATGGTATATTGGCTTTCACGGCCGGTGAATTAAAACTCAGCAATTCTTCTAGGTTTGTGCCGTGTCTTGTGTGGGGTTTCGCCTAGGACACCAAGCTAGGCTCATCGGCGGGCTCTTGGTGTCCCTGCCCGGACCCCCACAGGAGTGACGAACTGCGCGCCACCTCCCTTTATATAAGGTGCAACTGCACCACTTGACTACGAGAACTAAAAGCTCAAGTAGCCTTAACCTCCCTATGAAGGCTTCCAAAAAGATGGTATATTGGCTTTCACGGCCGGTGAATTAAAACTCAGCAATTCTTCTAGGTTTGTGCCGTGTCTTGTGTGGGGTTTCGCCTAGGACACCAAGCTAGGCTCATCGGCGGGCTCTTGGTGTCCCTGCCCGGACCCCCACAGGAGTGACGAACTGCGCGCCACCTCCCTTTATATAAGGTGCAACTGCACCACTTGACTACGAGAACTAAAAGCTCAAGTAGCCTTAACCTCCCTATGAAGGCTTCCAAAAAGATGGTATATTGGCTTTCACGGCCGGTGAATTAAAACTCGGCAATTCTTCTAGGTTTGTGCCGTGTCTTGTGTGGGGTTTCGCCTAGGACACCAAGCTAGGCTCATCGGCGGGCTCTTGGTGTCACTGCCCGGACCCCCACAGGGGGTGTCCTAGGCGAAACCCCACACAAGACACGGCACAAACCTAGAAGAATTGCTGAGTTTTAATTCACCGGCCGTGAAAGCCAATATACCATCTTTTTGGAAGCCTTCATAGGGAGGTTAAGGCTACTTGAGCTTTTAGTTCTCGTAGTCAAGTGGTGCAGTTGCACCTTATATAAAGGGAGGTGGCGCGCAGTTCGTCACTCCTGTGGGGGTCCGGGCAGGGACACCAAGAGCCCGCCGATGAGCCTAGCTTGGTGTCCTAGGCGAAACCCCACACAAGACACGGCACAAACCTAGAAGAATTGCTGAGTTTTAATTCACCGGCCGTGAAAGCCAATATACCATCTTTTTGGAAGCCTTCATAGGGAGGTTAAGGCTACTTGAGCTTTTAGTTCTCGTAGTCAAGTGGTGCAGTTGCACCTTATATAAAGGGAGGTGGCGCGCAGTTCGTCACTCCTGTGGGGGTCCGGTGTCCTAGGCGAAACCCCACACAAGACACGGCACAAACCTAGAAGAATTGCTGAGTTTTAATTCACCGGCCGTGAAAGCCAATATACCATCTTTATTCCAATGTATATTGTGTTAAAATTTGGATTCGATCTGATGACTGGTTTTTGATACAATAATTCTTAAATGTGATGCATGGTTGAAACACGCTTAAAAATGGGCACTTTTTGTGTTTCAACTGCGATAAAAAATATTAAAATATTAATTAAAAATCCCAAACCTACATGAACTAACGTACAATAGAATGACGAAAATGATGATGTTATTGTATTTTATGTAGGTCTATTGGTTACTTCACAAACAACCTTCAAACTCGAGTGCACATAAGATTTTGGTCGACAGTAGGCCTACATACTGTGCCCGTTGAGACTGAAGTCCGGACGACCACATATGCATTTCACCAAAAATCAGTCAGCACGAGAATGAAAATATCCCGGGGCGCCAGATGGGTTAAAGTGACTACAATAACTCTACAAAAAAAAAATTGCTTTACTGATTTTTGACTCGATGCAACAATAAGGATAGAAGGAGATTTTCTGAAAATAACACAACCTGTAAAATTATCTCTAAAACGTTAAAAATTACTGAAGGTATGCCAAAATAGCATAAATAGATGTATGACGAATCATACGTTATGTGCAAGATTTACAATTTCACCAACACATTAACACTTGGCAATTTAGACGAAGGTCGAATTAATAGTCCTGTTGACTTCGCTCAAAAGAATTATTTACAGTAGTAGGGTTTTGTCAGTGCAAATTTAATTGTCCTTCCTGATTCCTATCTTATTTGAGTATTCACATATTGAAATGAAAAAAAAATATCACTCGTTGAAAAATATATCACTGTTCACTTTTTCAAAAATATCGTAGCAAATTAACTAACACTTCAGGATTCAGTTATCTCAAGATTTGTTCAAATACAAAGTTATTAACAAGAAATACAACACAATATCATTTACATGGACATTCGAGCATTTGGATTCGACGAACTTCGATAAACAGAAAATATTTTTTGAATGATCTGTTCTCAATTCAAAATGTATTCAGCGCTTTTGACTCAATCATCAATATAATGGTCAAAATATTATTATCAACAAAATATAAATTCAATTCAATATAGATTCAACCATTTAATCAATTAACTATCACTTGGAAATATTATTTAGAAAATTTATCATAAAACAATTTCATTTGTTATTATCAAAATTACAATTATTTGACAAAATGTCAAATATGTTAATCATCAAATGTATTTGCAAAACGTTTATATATTTTTACAGAATCACAAAAATCCTCTCAGTTTGTAGTGGTTGTTAAGAAGTAACAGTTTTAAATAATTTACAGCATCGGCCCATTCGATTTAAATGCGTCAAAAATCACATAATCGTAATTAGCATTTAGACAACGGTAAAGTCTTTTCATAATGAAAGGTACAAGGTTAACAATAACAATTCTCGGGCAAGCAATTACTAGGAATACTTCTAGAACACGTGGGTAAACTGTGAATTGACAATGATAGCTCAACAAAATAACCTTTGGTTATATCTTGACGAAAGTGTGGCCAAATTCAACTCCTCCACTAATTTCAAAGACATCCAACCTACAATATGGTTGTTGCTTCATTTCAACAACCTCATTCCTGCGACTTAATTGCACAATCAGAATGGCATATTTAACTCTTTGCACACACAACAATTATTTCTTCCCAAATTATACAGAATAATCAAGCCTTTGCTTGTTACAACAACTGGAAGATTTATAATTAAGTAAACTCCCCCAATGAGTTTACAATAATAATTTTACCATCAGTTTAAAACATGAATAATTCCACACCGTGTCTATTCTTAGCCAAACGTTTTAAAAGATGTTGCTCAATAATGATTTTATTTTTATACAAACTCTAGCAAAAACCCTGTTTTATACATGCTCTTGGCTTTCCGCATCATTACTTTCCGTGTCTTCTCAAAGATTTAAATGCATAATGCAAGTGTGAAATACTTCCACTGAATTAATATGTTATTTGTTTGTGGGCATGCGTTAACCACTAACCTTCGGAATCAACAAGTATCCGATCTTAGAAAATTGTTTTAAATGTCAAATGCATAAATCACACTACATGATAATGATTATTAGAAATCACAAATATTATTATTATCTCAGAAAATTGAAAATAATAATAATTATTATTAAATCAACATTATTATTATTTCCTCAACAAATGGATTTAAAGTTGTTAAACTGTTCGGGGAATATTATCCTCGACTTCTTAATAATGGATAAATATCCATTCCTCAACTTAAATTTATTATTAAATCTTCAGTTACGACGGCTGATGACCGTGATTAAAAAAATATCAAAATTAAATAAATGCTCGTTCTGCTCGTCCATAAATTTAGAATCATTGACTTCTGAGTGTAAAAACTGCTCAGAAGAATATTTGCAACAGCAAACACATCGCTGAAAAGAAAATATGTGTTGGTAAGACTGTAGAAAAATTGAGAAATTCCCGCTAACTATGCCTAAACATAATGCAAATTGTAGGTTACATTCCTGTAGATCTTGATGCTTGTAATCTGGGCTGAACCAGATTATTTCAGTCTTCTTGTCCCCATTAGGGCACGTATTTATAATCTTGTATCGACCTCCATTTTATACCTGCAATGGTCTTACAGAGACATAGCGGTATTCATACTTGTAGCCTGAATATCTTGATGAAAATAGTTCGTAAAATATGCTGCTTCAACAGCTGAAGTAATCTTGACTGGGGTTAGATCGAACAGATCCATGATGAAAAATTACCAGTTTTAACTCTACCCAACTGTAATGCCTTCAATACTGTCACTACTCTTACAATCTTATGCAACACCTGTTAGAGTTCTGAAGATCAGTTCCCTGGGCAGAGCTTCTCACTCTCCAGACAATGCAAGCATGCTGACATTCCCTATGTCGGCTAATGAACTGAACTGTGCAAGACTGGTAGGTGAACAGTAATGAACTATTTTGGTTGGTCAAAAGTTATTAAGTCCAAGACTTATTCTGGTTGTTTGGATGAAATAATCCAAGTTAAATTTTAATGGACAGTGGAAATCAAAATATAGACTAAGTCTATTCATATGTCCGTTGTAGCAGTAAATAATTAACAATGCCACAAAGTTTATCACCTTGGTGATAACTTTTGAAAAGTTCGAAGATCACTATAATGTTAAACACTTTTATAAGACCAGTAACCATGTACTGTCGAAATCACTAAGTCCCAGCAACTGTGCTGGTAATAACGTAGATTTTGCAACCATGTGCACGAAGATTATAACAGTGTTCGGAGCGACTTGACGTGTTCAGCGGCTGAGCGCTTACGAAGGAATGAACATACTTAGCTCGGGCATGCGTGCCTTATATACTCGGGGGCGTGGTGGCTCAGCGGTCTAGCTGTATGCCTCTCACCAAGGCGGTCCGGGTTCGATTCCCGGTCAATGCATGTGAGATTTTCGAAGTGAAATGCCATGTCCTGTGGTTCGGATTCCACGTAAAAAGGAGGTCCCGTGGCTCATGATCTCGAGATTAACGGTCACGTTAAACTACAAGCTTCCTTCCTTTTTTCCTTATATACTCCTCAAGCGGACTTCTCGAGGTCAATGCGTGAAATATGCTGAAACTAAAACATCTCATATCTCAGCTTCCGCTCAATCAATTTCCTCGAAATAAAGCACATTTTTCCTCCCTTGTCCGTGCCAGTAATCTGATGTTAGTCTCAAGATTCTACTCCATCGGGAAATATTTAATGTCAATTTAGCCTCAACTATGACGCTCCCGCCTACGTCACTTAACCATTTCTTGGCTGCTAAAAGCTTCTAATTCCTTCTAAGACAAATCATTTCTAAATGTAACATTGTCCTAACCTCATACACCATATGCTTCGAACTAACCTCTCTTTACCAAGAGATCATATTCCATCACATCGAGTTTCTTGAAGCCGCTTTGTTTTGAAAAGGCTAAAATTGGATCTTTAAGGATACAGGCCGTTCATTTATTATAGACCTACACAGATTGGTGAAGTATTGGTGTTCCATATCTACCGTTTCAAGCTTCAATACGGAACTACTAGTTGTCATAAGCACCTGCAAGCTGATCACCGTCACCTTCTTTTTCATTTCATTTTATTCTGTTCTTATAACCTAAATTTTATGGTGCACCGTATTAGATTTAAATACGTATCTTATTACTGAGCTACGCTTTTTTTTTTTTTTCATTAGCTGATGAAGGGGATAAAATGTAATTAATCCTCGAAACATGTACAGAAAACAAGTTTAATAATTAATTTTTTCTTTATACCGTAGTATTGATTCAGGCGGATGTACTTTTCTTGTGAATAACTATTCTGAAGAGGATGTCAAAGAATGGCTTCTTGCACGTCTTCCAGGAATGGCAACAGAGGTAGGACAGATGCATCGCATTAAAGGGGACAAAAGTCTGTATGTGTAAATCATGACAATAAATGGTTACGTATGAGCATTAGTGCCACTTTTATTTGAACATCCCTCATAGTAATATTTGTGATTTGGCTGCCCTGCTTAAAATACTGCATGTTCTGATCCGTGAAATCCCAGCGGAGTTGTTCACAACTTGAATTCTTGTCAAATCAGTTTCTTGTCGATAATGTCATAGGACAGTGGCTTGTGTGCAGGCCAATGCGTGTATCTGATGATAGGTAGCCGAGGGCTTTGGCTATGGAAATACTTATTAAGATGGTGTTATGTTTTAGAAGGAATGAAAACTAGGAATATTGATTAGGGGAGTTTTTCATGAACTAGAGCAGTTTTCCCAGTGAGTTTTTGTTTGCTACTGAAAATTGAGTGTACCTCCAGTGTCTTAGTTCATGTTAGAATCATATTCAGCAATTTTTTAATTTTCTTTGTATTCCTAACACCAAGCGACCCCTATTTTGTCCCCACCCTTATCAGAAACGTTACAAAACTAAACACCACCAATCTTCACACATCAAGATGTAAATTGACATGCAACAACAAAGGCTCCATTGATTTCCCAATGCAACACACAACATTTTTCATGCATTTGCTCCATTATGTCTTAAAGAAGAATACACTCGTTCTGATCATCGCAACATATTAAACAGGCATTCTCCATCAACTTAACTGATACTCATGACAAAAAATATTGGACTGCAGAGCAGTGATTTAATAGTCCAATCGAGGCAGTTAGACGCACATATGAACAAAAGGAATATTAATTAGGGAAGTTTCATAGACTTGAGCAGTTTTTACCAGTGATTGATTGATTGCTGCTGAAAATTAAGTGTATTTCCAGTGTTTTAGCTTTCTGTGTAATCATTATAAGGGTGTTTATAACATGCAAGTGCAACAATCATATATGTTTACATCACATTTCATCCACATCATCCATTTTTCATCAATTTTAATGTCACAATGACTGGCCAATAATGGTACTAGTTAATGAAGGAGCAGATTATGCCTTGAAACATGTCCTAGTGTGTAAATAAACATTAAAGTATTGACTAGACGGAACACAAGTGAATTTTCAAATTTTAAACTATCATTCGTCACCCATGTTAACCCCGAACATATCTCTGATGAGGGAACATGGGTCTTGTTTCAGGTTCCACCATGGATGAGCAGGCGTTTCCTCCATCTCCCAACTGGTTCCTGAGCAACATCTTGACCTGCATCTCAGACGATACCATAGCTTACGGCTCTCGAGGGAACATTGTCGTGCTCAAGAAGAGTGATGAAGGCCACTGCAAGATCTCCATCGTGCAGGTTGCCCACAAGGAGAGAGTGTCAGCCGTCGTCTTCTCGACGTGCAACGATCCCGAAGATAAGCTCTACAAGTGCCTGGTGTCGGCCGGGGATGACTCCTACGTGAGAGTGTGGGATCTGAGTACACTAGCCCCCATACTAGTTCATCACGCTCATGGGGTAGGAATCCATGTTGATCCTCTCTTCCAACCAGGACGGTAATAGGGTGTCTTTTTCATGCACGTGAGATTTCAAAGTAAAATGCCATGTCCTATGGTTCCGATTCCATGTAAAACGGAGGTCCCGTGGCTCATGATCGCATGATTAACGGTCACGTAAAAAAGTGACAGTCTGAAAGACTAGACTGTATCATTTTAAATGCAACAAATGCTGAAAAATGCTAGAAAGGCTGGAGGCTTCTCGCTTCGCTCGAAGCCAAAGACTCTTGACATGTTAGAAAATTATCTGCATAATACTTATCTTGCTTTATAATACTTTACCTTGTTTCAAATTACTCGCGAACGCCAAGTGCAAAGCAAGGTCATGCGCGCGAGATGCCGTCATGCTCACCAGAGCGCGCGGGGACGTACCCCTTCCATCCAGTCTAAAAACACTTATAGTGGGCGATGTATTGAAGATAGAGATATGCTCCCGCTGACTTTTTTGTAGAACTTTTCATGCTGACCAATTCTTACGCTCATAGTATATTGATATTTTTAACGGTTTGCCCAGCGTAAGCTTAAGAAGCGCACAGACGCCAAGTTTGTTTTTGACTTTTTCACTGAAATCGTTACTGCTTGGCTTCCTTTGATCATACATAAATTATTTTCTACAGAATCTTTCCTCGAGATATCCTTTACAGAATGGTGAAAACCGCATCAAAATCCATCCAGTGGTTCTCGAGATTACCCATGACATCCAAAAATCGGGGATTTTTGTCTTATACTAACGAAGTAGAGATTGTCGGGGAACACATGCACCAAGCGGTGCTATGAAGTCACACACCTCAGTGCATCTGGGTACATTTCGTCCCGTCACCGTAACGTAACGCCAGACCCCAGCGTAACTACGAAGTCGACAAGATCATTTAAAATGATAAAACTAAAAGCTTCCTTTTCATTTTACATTGACAAGAAATGCTTATCTACACTCGCCGGTAAAAAGTAACGCAACACTTGATTTTTAAAATTAAAACTTGCATATTAGCTGCGTACTGTCTCTTCACAGACGAGAAGAGATTCAGCCTCAGATCGCCTGACTGAAGAGAGAGTGTGTGGAGGAGGGTTGGAGAAAAGTTCTCTCCTGTAACTTTTTCCTCCAGGACTGCATTCGACGGGGGTTCTGTCATGGCCTGGGCCGGGGTCAGTGTGGATGCCAGGAGTGAACTTCACCTAATTGAGAATGAGACTCTCACAGCTGATGGTACATCATGGAAGTCCTTGGAAACCATGTTGTACCATTTGCTCCATTTGTCGGGGATGAATTTTGCCTGATGCACGACAACGCACGAGCACACACTGCCCGATGTGTCCAGAAGTACCTGCATGTGGTTGGAATCTACGCACTGGACTGGCCAGCTAGGAACCCTGACCTCAATCCAATTGAACATGTTTGGGATATGTTAGCCAGAAATGTTCGGCAACGTGCACCTGAGACTCTCCAGCAACTTCCGGGGATGCTGCATGAGGAGTGGGAACGCATCCCAATGGAAAGCATTTCAAAAATCATTGCAAGTATGGCAGAGAGGTTACGCGAGGTGATTCGTGATTCTTGTGTCAGTACCCAAAGGAATGGATTTAATCTGTGATCATAAATTTTGGAACTCAGATTAACATTTTTCAACGACTATGTAAGTTACTCAAAATTTAAGACATTTTCACCATTTTTTTTTCTTATTCTAGAAAATTAAACATATTTTTTATTTAAAGCATTTTTTTTGTATGTGAAGTGGTTTTGAAATGTTTAAAAAAACAATTAATTATGCATAATTTTTACATAAGAATAATTTCAGTGCAATAAATTCTGAGAATAATTAAAAAATATAAGTGTTGCGTTTTTTGTGATCAATTTTATTTCATTCAATGCAGTATATTAACACGCATTTGGACAAGGGATCTTGTCTTCTTCTGCTAAAATGTTTAAAAAGGAAACATAATTACTGTAACCTGTTAAGGTCAATCGGTTGACAGAGATGGCCGAGGTTTCCTCTGGGAAGACAAAATATACGTCAAACATCAGCGATGGACCAGAATGGCTATGAAGGCTTCCAAAAGATGATATATTGGTAAAGATACGAGAAAATAGCATTTTGAAATTAATTTTGTAGCACTTTCATTTTCAAAAATAGCATTTTGGAGCATTTTGAAATTTAAAAATTAGCATTTTGTAGCATTTAAAAGTTCATCACCAGGTACAATAAACAGGTTCAAAATAATATGCACGGAAACTAATTCCAACATGTGCAGGATTGGAAATATGGGCGTTCCTGATAAATGGCATAAGCATTTAATATAAGTCTCCTGTTGTGTGTGTGGTTTTTATTTTTACTAAGGGAGTGTTGGAAGTACAGTATAACCCATCAAATCCGAACTAATTGGGGCTGTAGCCTTTCGGATTTCAATTTGTTCGGATTAGCGGAAAGATATCCATAACATAATGACCAGTTCTCGGTACGGTATAGGACTGTAGCCTACATTGAACGAGGCAGGCCGGTTTGGCGCAAACAGCGAACATGAAGAATGTTAGTCTGGTCCAAAGTCAACATGACGGCAATGTAGCTAATGACAGTGAGGGAAAAGGAACTTCGGCAGACAATGTGACTTACACTGAAGCTGCATCTACTGTTAACATCGCATTGCGCTTCGTAGAACAACACGCAGCAGCCACATGGTTTTCGTCACTTCTACAATATTGAAGATAACTGATTTCAAGTGAAAGATTAAGTAATATTTTGTGTGTTTCTATTGCTATTTCATTGTTTTAGCAAAGTGATTACCTATGGAATAATAATAACCAACGTTTTCGTTTCTCAATCCTGGATGGGATAAGTAGTCTATGTAGGCACTATGCTAACTGTACTTCTTGTTAATTTTTCAACTAATTATGTAAAATGCGGTCATAATGCAGAGTATATGATTGTTTTATGACTAAATAAATAAGTTTCTCTTTTTTCCGTGTACCGGTATTTTTCAAACTTCAAATTGTCGAAAGATCCTCGTTCGGATTATCCGGGATTTCGGATTTCCGGGTTTGGTTATGAGGGGTTTCACTGTATTAAAATCCTAATATCAGTATTACAGAAATGTAGGAACTTGACATCATACATTTTTCAGAAATGTGAGATCTCTGAAAATAAAGGCATCAGCCTGGCTAATTGGCAAGATTGAGTTCAAGTGCTGTCGGTTGGTTGTATGACGTGAGACGAGGGTACCTAAGCTATGCTCAAAAGATCCAAAGGTCATGTTCTCATTATGCAATCAACAATATCAGGTGTTGTGCAGCAACTCAAATATTGAGGGCCGGTGGAGAGTTGTATTAGTTCACTGGTACCAAGGTGCCAATTGTTAGAATAAAGCGAGCTGTGGTCAGGCAACAATGCTTGTCTTATGAAGTTTACTGTGTAGCAGGTGGAATGACGACAATACCAGGCTGTCCTGGACTCGATGGATGAATTGGTTCAAATTCTGAGGATGGCTATGAAATCCTTTTGTGTGGTTTTCCTACTAACTCCTTGCCAAGTTCCATTCATTTCTTTTAATAACTTATCTTATGAGGTAGGATTCAAGAAGTGCCATTTGACCATTAAATCACCTGCAAATAGAAATTCAATGCCCCTCATCTATGGCCCTCATTGAAAAGGAAGTAATAATGTGAATCATACATTTACTTAACTTTGTGTAAATATCACACAATGGATAATTAACTAAATAATAAAATGTATGTTTACTCCCTCATTATTTCCTGAGCACACTGCGACTCTTGACTGACAATCTGTAAAACAGTATCCGAATTCACGGAGAAATCGCCGGACGACATGTAACATAACCTATAACTCATACATGGTAGAGAATACTTTCATCATATTATACAACATTTCCCAAAGCAAAGAGAACGCCTAACCAAAATTGTCTATTCATATCACGATACATACTTGAGAATTTTCATTTTCATTTCAAATACAACAAATGAGGGCCGGCGCGATATAAACCTATATAAGCATAACCTTATTGCTCTAATTTTTAAAAGGAATCGGTACAAACGATTGGAATATTCCTTTTATTAGCACAACCAATTGAAACTATGAAATAATTTCTCCAAAATCATAGTTTTACTGACGATAAACAGTGGATATTATGCGGCAATAATAACAGCACCATTTTCAAAATAATTTTTACCGTAATCGATTGTTTTCACGACAATAATCGATGTTCGTAAATATCGATTATATAGCCGATATTTTCATTGCTGGGAACTCGCAAATTTCAAAGTTGCGGCGCGAAAATGTAATAAAACATAATATTCAACATTAATCGGTAAATTCGGCACTTTTCACATTTATTGCATTTATGGGAATAATTCGCAAGAACCCTTAGTTATCGCACTTGTCGCACATTCAGTTTCGCAAATTTTGGGTATACATAGTCATATTAGTTACCAGGTAATTGAAAAAAGGAGAAAAAAGTAAAATCCGCATTTATCGCAATTGCGATTTTCCCATATCTCTATACAGTATATTGGTTTTCACGGCCGTTGAATTAAAACGGCTTGACTTTTAGTTCTCGCAGTAAAGTAGGGAGGTCGCGCGGTCCCCTTGCCACCCAATCTCACCGACAATCGGGGCTTTACTGTGTTAAATATAATTTCAAAGTATTTGCCATGCTTTCTGTTTTTGGAGGGCAGAGACAGTTTATGGGTTTTGTAGAGTTACTTTGCATCTGCTGCTCGCTCATGTCATCCTATGGTTTTGTCCCTCTTCTGTAGTCGGCAGCTTCTATGCCCTACGTCACGGGTTCAAACCCGGCCGAAGTTGTCTGATTTTTTAAGAGAGTTAATCATTCATTTAATTAACTATCCAAAATGATACGCCAAATCAATACTCAATTTATATCATCTTCATTTCCCGTTTCCAGCTTCCTGGGTCAGGTTGTGAATTAAGGACCTCCATCGTTGCCTGTCTCTCCACCACTCCTCTCCTGATTTTAGTACATCTTCGGGTTTTCCTCCCTTCTTTTCTACACACTCCCACACTGTATCTGCCCATCTCTTCCGGGGCCTACCTCGTGGTCTCTTCCCTGTCATCTTTTCACAGAAAGTCTTCTTTGGTACTCTCTCCTCTCCCATTCTCATCATATGTCCATACCACTTTAACTTTGTTGTTTCTATCCTGTCCTGCAGCTTCAATATTCCTGTCCTTTCTCTAATCTCTTCATTTCTAACTCAATCTCTTCTGGTCTTGCCCTCTATACCTCTTAGGAATTTCATCTCTGCGGCTTGTATTCTACTCTCCTCTCTTTTTGTAGTAGTCCACGCTCCAGCTGCGTATGTTAGTATGGATCTGCAGTAGGTTGAATATAATACTTTTTTTGCATTTCTTTGGGACATCTCGGTTCCACACAATACCCCTTACACTCTGGTAAAAACTGTTCGCTTGTCGTATTCTCTTTCCAATTTCCTCAGTTATCTTTCCATCTTCTGCGATCACACTTCCCAAATACGTGAAACTTTTAACGACTTCTAGAATTTTGCCATTCAATTCTATCTTTCCTCTTCCTTTCTTCCTTCCTCTTGACATTACCATTATCTTGCTCTTCTCTGTGCTTACTTTCATCCCAAATTTCTCTCTCTTCGTTCCATACATCTAGTTGTTTTTGTACATCCTTTTCATCCTCACCCCATATAACTATATCATCTGCAAACAGCATGGCCTTTGTTGCTTCTTGTCCCAATCTCTGTTTGACATTCTTGTGGATTTCATCCATGACTGTGATGAATTTATATATAATTCTATATAAATAGGACATGTTTCGGCCTTCAATGAGGCCATCTTCAGCTAAATAAGAATCAAGTTAAACTATTATAAAAGTACTTAAATCTAATAACAAAAGAAATATTAATGTTAAAATTGAATAAAATGAATCACTATTAAAATGGATATCCTTACAAATCAAATTAAATAAAATTCTTGTCATTTTTCTTCAAAATGTAGTTAAAAACGAGAAAATATTATTGGCGAATGTAAACAAATATTAAACTATATAATAATTCTTATCAAAATAATACACTTAAAATAATTCAGAAATAAAGTTCTGTAACCAATAATTAATATAGATCAGTGAAATTGAATAAGCACATAGTTAAATGCTTAAATGAATAAGTAAATCTTCTATCTTCAACATGAAGTTAAAATTCTGAATAGGTGCCAAATATTAAGTGTGCCGAATGTTTTCGCATTTTAATCATTCATCTGTTGCTCGTATTGCAATACATGTTTTTGTTTCACACCTTTTATCGTCAATAGGCGATTGACATATTTCATGTCTATGTGAGCATTCTACCCAACTCCTGCGTGTTCCGTATCACAGCGGTACATCTTTGGCGCAGCGAGGTGTGTTTAGCAGAAACCCAATGCGCCATGTTGCATCCCACAACTCCACATTACGGTCATGCCATTGCCTTGTAAGATTAAGACAGCTGATCCTTTTTTCCGATGGGACAATGCTGGGAAGAAGTAGTAATTATTTTCAGGTAGAGTTGTATGTTTCCCAATTGGGCACTGAATAGTGACTTCACTATTACTATAGAGGGGGTGTACGTTGCTTCACATCCGTAGGTTTAACCAGCACTCTGCCCTACACGTGTCCCCCGGGTGAAGCAACAGTGATAAGATGAGACCGAACTGTCGGAAACTACCTCTCGGTCAAGGAAAGTGGAGAAGAAACACACCTAGAGGCCCTTTTTAGGGCCCTCAAGTTCGTAACATTGGCCCTTCATTGAAAATATGCCAGCTTAACGTCGAAGGCATTAGCAGAGCAAAGTGTGAACACCTAGCAAAGTTTCTCAAAGAACGGCAGACTCACATCATCCTGCTTCAAGGAACCCACACCGAAAATGATCTCCAACTGCAGTCCAGAGGGAAGATTCCAGGATTTAAATTAGTGTCCGCAATTAACCATGCGAAGTACGGGATTGCCACCTATGTGAGGAGCGATATCAAACACTATCAAGTCTTGCCATCTTCCTCAGATAATGAAATATTTACTACCTCAATCAAAGTCTGTGATTTGACAGTAGTCAACGTATATAAACCTCCTGGAACTCCCTGGCCATCTCCACCAATTCCAACTTAGCAAAATCCAAGTATAATCGCAGGGGATTTTAACAGCCATCACACACTGTGGGGATACAAGGAGAACGACAGAAATGGGGAAAAGCTTTCTGACTGGATGGAAACGGAAAACCTTAAACTTATCTATGATGCCAAGGATAAGGCTTCCTTCCCTTCTGCACGATGGAACAAAGAATACACCCCGGATCTCTGTTTTGTAACGCAGTCACAACATCCACTTAGCAACATACGACGCACAGTGCTCAACAAATTTCCTCACAGTCAGCACAGACCAATAATTCTCCAGTCTGGATTGCTTGTGCCTATTGTTCACTCCTGCCCGAAACAGAGATGGAATTTTAAAAAAGCCAATTGGGATGAATTTTCTAAACAGATTGACTCCAACCTGCGATGGATAAGACCTATCCATAGCAACTATAGCAGATTCATCGGTGTAGTTAAAAGTGCAGCAAAACGATGTATCCCAAAAGGATATCGTAAACAATACATCCCCGGCTGGAATGAGGAAAGTGAAAGGCTCTTCAAAGAATTTGAGGCCAATGGTGATCCAGATACGGCTTCTGAACTTTTACAATCCCTAGATGGTTGGTTGGTTGGTTGGTTCTTAAGTTTAGGGGCTGCGACAACGCGGTCATGTAGCCCCGTGTACTTTGGGTGTGTGTAGAATCTGTCTGATAACCGGTGTTAATTGTGATGACTGTATTAGTGTGTGTATCTGTTTTTTAAAACAGGAAGAAAATTTGGCAAGAAACTGTTGAGTCACTAGACTTCACTCACTCCAGCAGGGAAGCTTGGAGCCTGATCAGGAAATTGGACACATCAAACAGCAAAATTAGACCAAAAACAAGCATCAGTCTAAATGACATGGCCAAGCATATGATCTCTACCTCAAAGGTTTCAGTTAAAAAGCATCATAGAAGACACGTAAAGCAACTCTTCAAGGAAAAGAAATGTTTGGCTCTGCGATCCTCTGAATTCTCTGTCCCATTTCAACCACCAGAAATTAAGCAGGCCATAGAAAGTTTAAAACCTGGGAAAGCGGCAGGTGCTGATGGTATATATCCAGAGTTCATTCTACACCTTGGACCAGCTGCTGTCAAATGGCTTACTAACTTCTTCACGAACATTCTAGAGACAGGTCACCTACCTTCACTCTTCAAGAAGCCAAAAATAGTAGCTGTATTAAAAACATCTAAGGACCCAACAAAAGTTGAGAGTTACCGGCCAATAGCACTCCTCAGTGTCACAATGAAGCTTCTGGAAAGGCTGATACATAACAGGATCTCTGCGACAATCAATCAGCATATTCCAGTCGAGCAGGCTGGATTCATACCTGGACGTGGATGTGATGAACAGGTTTTAGCACTAGTTACCCACATTGAAAATGGCTTTGAGAACAAAATGGTAAGCACGGGTGTTTTCTTAGATCTGACAGCTGAATATGACACCGTGTAGCACGATAAGCTCCTTCTTAAATTTATCAGTATCATCCCTTGCCTGAAACTCACCACATTACTCAGTAACATGCTGAGTAATAGGTACTTTCAGATATTTTCAGAAGACTCCAGGATTAAAGTGCATAGGATAAATGGTGGACTCCCTCAGGGCTCTGTATTGGCCCCTCTACTATTCAACCTCTACTCATATGATCTCCCAGCAACGAAATCAAAAAAATTCATCTATGCAGATGACATCACATTGGTCGCCCAACACCAACGCTTCGATGAGCCCGAGTCGATGCTTACATCAGACTTAAAGATCCTAGACAGCTACTTTCGTCAGAACAACCTTAGACCAAACCCTCAGAAAACTGTTGTGTCTACCTTCCACTTGCGGAATAGAAGTTCTGGGTACAAACCAACCATACCATTCAGAGGAGAGAATCTACAATACTGTTGTAACCCAAAATACCTGGGAGTCACCCTGGACAGGTCGTTGACTTACAAGAATCACCTCTGCAATGTGTCAGCCAAGATCAAGACCAGGAATAACATCCTTCAAAAGCTGTCGGGTACATCCTGGGGTGCTAATGCTCAAGTCCTGAGATCCACTGCTCTTGCACTATCTTATTCCGTCGCTGAATATTGTTGCTCAACTTGGCTTAACAGTGCTCACATTGGACTAGTAGACACCCAGCTGAACCAGGCAATGCGTATCATTACAGGGTGCATCCGACCTACTAACACACACTGGCTTCCCACCCTAAGCCACATACCACCTCCATCCCTAAGAAGATCACAGTCGCTGCTTAACTTATGGAAGAAAATAGAAAACAATCCTCAACTCCCTATTCATTCTGATATAGCAGCTTCTCCAACCAAACGACTGAAATCCAGACACCCTTCTTGGCGTACTGCAATGATTCTACAGGACACCTCCTTTAATGTATTGGACGCCTGGAAAGAACAATGGCATCTGCAATCCTCGTTACCAAATCATCACATCATTAAGAACCCCGGCAAGTGCCCTGATGGATTTTCCCTTCCTAGACAACAGTGGAGGACGCTAAACCGTATTAGGACCGGCCAAGGTAGATGTGGAGCCACTCTCTTCAAATGGGGATGGAAGGCATCACCTCAGTGTGACTGCGGAGAAGAGGAACAGACAGTGGATCACATTACATTCGAGTATCCTTTACGTGCACATAGAGGCTCTATAGAAGACTTACACTGTGTCTCAAGTGAAGCCCTTCTCTGGCTCTCAACTTTAAACATGGAACTCTAGTTATGAACTTGAGATGGTAGTTGTACTGTATATATTGTATATAATATATTGTATTCATCATACGCTAAATAAATAATTACTATAGAGCATCCAACGTTTAGAAGAGACTGTGGAGCCTTATGGCGACAGTGTTGCTAACTCTAGGCAGGGGTAGCGCTGACGTCATACGTTATGTTCACTCACGTCGAGTACTGCCCTTTCATAAGTTAGCAAGACAACATAACCCCAGCAGCACAGGAAGGAGCAGTTTTGCAGGTGTTAACGGATTGGACCAGTATTAAGGATACCGTACGTGAAGAGAACCAATAACGACATTCATTTCGTTGTGATATGACGCATTACTGATTGACAGATGTCTAGAGCACAACCCGTCCTTCCTTCTCGGATGTATGCTGACGATGTTAACAATTTTTACGTCAGCTATACTGTTGATCATCACCCTTTTTGTTATTAGTTAGGCTATAATTTAGTTTCTTTCAATTTTATTCTTGTTGTTTTGTTTAGATTAATATTTGTAATATTGTAGTGAGTTAGCCATGCGGTTAGGGGCGTGCAGCTGTGAGCTTGCATTCGGGAGATAGTGGGTTCGAACCCAACTGTTGGCAGCCCTGATTCGATCGAACAGAAAATACCACAGAACACAACAGTAACACCAATGACGGATAGTGCTTCAGAACTTATGTTGCTCCACTCCGGGCGAGCATGCAGCACTGGACGAAGCTCTTCTTTCCAGCGTGTTAACCTCGAAATTTTCTAAATTACTAAGACGTAATATAAACGATACTTGTATGCAGTAACAAAGGTAATCAATTGGCAGATAATTATAGGATGCTATTATGATGAAAAATATATATGTTCCGAGTTCCTTCATGATAAAAGGTGAGGTAACAAAACTAGTGTAGGGGGATTTTTCCATTAAAAGTAAAATCCCTTAAGACCCACAGTCTTTTCTAAACGCTGGATGCTCTATAGAGACAAGAAGCGCCAACTGCTTATTCGTGATTAAAAAAGAAAAAGTTGAAGACAAGATCCCTTGTCGATACATGCACTGTGTTGTTGTCGAGGTGGAGTAAAAAAACCATGTTTCACTTCTATGAATGAATGGAAATTCTTGTCTTACCCAGTCTAGAGTGTGCAAGGGCTCGTGGCTGGTGAGGATTCCTCTCCTTTCTTTCCTTTTATATTTTTGCTTCTCATATCTTTTGCTAATTCATAAGTTGGTTGTAAGTAGTTAAGAGGTAGCAGGTAGGGGCAGATCACATCACTGCTTGCTGATAGGCCCGCAGTAATAACCTGGAGTTTATGGTTGTCATTGTCATCATCATCAAGTTTCCACTCCAGTTTCCCGGGTGTGGTTTACGAGCGCTCTCCATTTTGGTCGATTCATGTTCATGTACCACTGCTGCTTCAAGACTTCTTCCCAGTTTATTCCCTTGGATGTGATATCTTCCTTCACTTGGTCCAGCCATCTCCTCCTAGGTCTTCCAACAGGTCTCTTTCCAGTAATCTCAGTATGCAACCATTGTTTTGCAATTCTTCCTTCTGTCATACGTTTGACATGCTCTAGTTATGGTCTCCTTCAGGGACTGATTTATTTCAGCTTGTTCTCTAATCTTCTCATTTCTTACTTTGTATTTCCTATTTGTCTGAAGCATGCTTCTTAGAAACTTCATTTCTAAAGCCTGAAGTCTGCTGTCATCTTTTTTGGTAGTTGTGCATGTTTCCAACCCATAAGTCAATATAGGGACAAAGTATGTTCGAAACAGAGTTTGTTTTGATCTCAGTGGTACTTGCTTATTCCAGAGTAGATATCGAACTTGCTGATAGAATTGACTTGATTTCTGAATATGGTTATTTAATTCAAGCTGTATTCTGTTGTCACTTGATATTAAGCATCCAAGGTACTGATACTGGTTTACTGTTTCCAATTGTACACCCTCCAGCATTATATTATCTTTACTTCTCTGTCTGTTAACAGACATTGCAGCAGTTTTTGTAGCACTTACTTTCAGTCCATATGATCATTCCAGACGTTCAGCTTTTCCTGAAATCTGTGGACACTCGTTCTACTGTCTTCAGTAGAATTCAAAGATGGTTTTCTCACATCATTAAAGCAATGAGGGCCTGGCAGTTTGAGTTACTGCAACATCATAAAGATGGGCAGATGAAGCCTGGGGACATGATCACAGTCACTATTCTGCTTAGTGACTCCAGAGTAGAATTTTAGAACTAAAAGGTTCATTCTGGTTCAGTATTGATAAACTAATTGAGTAATAAATTGGTTGAATGTTTCATCTGTTCAATACTTTTTATTTAAAAAAAATCACTGTGTGGTAATTGGTGGGACATGTTTCAAGGCCTAATTGTTTTTGGCCCCTTCATCAGTCGATATGAATAAATAAATGTCAAAGACACAAAGAATGTGTAGCGCAACACTAAAAGTCCCTTGTTGAACCTTATATGGTGCACCATAAAGAAGGACTGGAAATTGATTGCTTAAAACAACACAATATGATGTGGAAGAATGTGGCTCAAGTCTTGAAAACAAACACGCACTTCACTATGGTCAACAAACGCCAATGAAACATAAAATGTTTTGGCTCTGCACGGCAGCAATACCTGTGAACACAATAAAAACCTGTTGCTGGAATCCAGCAGTAAAGATGGAATCATTTACAACACTTCAATACTTCACCAGTGATGCAGACGTACAAATTCAATGAAGTCAATCATGCTGAAACAAAGCCCTGCAAATAGAATGCTACTGGTGAAAGTAGTTATGCTCACGAACTGTACAATAAAAAGTATCGATTAGGCGGAACTTTCAACCTATTTATTACTCGAGAGTAGAAGACACACATTGTGAGATGTAGCATCTCCTACAGTCCTGATCTGACCCCTTTGTAAGTTTTTCCTCTTCTCCAAATTGAAAAGGAGCTATGTTGCAGTCGTTTTGAGATATCTGAGGTGATTCTGGACAATATCACTAAGAGGGATAGGAGGGTGAATCTATACAGAAACCAGACAGCAGTCATTCGAGCTGAAGGACATGAGAGAAGCTGGTATTCAGAAAGGTGTAAGGCAAGGCTGCAACTTATCACCCATACTTTTCAATCTTTACATTGAACAAGCAATGAAGGAAATTGTAGGAAAATTTAAAGTGGGAGTGAAGATTCAAGATGAAATAATTTCAACTCTGAGATTTGCTGATGACATAGTCATCTTGGCCGACACGCCTGAGGATTTGAATGAGTTTTTGAATGTTATGGACTTCGTCTTGAGGAATGAATTCATGATGAAAATTAATAAATGTAAAACAAAAATATTGGAATGTAGCCGAAATAAATCAGAATCCTCTATGAACATCAAATTGTCAGGTGAAAAATTAAAGTAGGAGACTTGTGTTACTTAGGATGCAAAATAACCAGTGATGGACGAAGCAAAGAGGATATAAAAAATAGGTTAGCTCAGGCAAGGAAAGCAATCTGTTGACATTGAATATAGATTTAGGTGTTAGGAAGTAATTTTTGAAGGCCTTTGTCTGGAGCGTGGCACTCGATGGAAGTGAAACCTTGGTGGAGCAGAAAAGAGGAGAATTGAAGCGTTTGAAATGTGGTGTTACAGGAGAAGGATGATCTGACGCGTAGATATGGTTACAAAGTAAAAGGTATTAAGACTAGAGGGAGAGGAGAGATGTTTCTGGCGACTGCTAATGAAGAGAAGAGATAGGTTGGTAGGACACATACTAAGACACCCAGGAATAGCAAAGTTAGTTATGGAAGGAAGGGTCGAGGATAGGAACTGTAGGGTTAGAATATGTTAAACAGATTGCCTCGGATGTAGGGTGTGGTAGCTATGTAGAGATGAAACGATTAGCTCAGGACAGGGAGGGTGCATCAAACCAGTTAAAAGACTGAAGACTCAAACAACATCACTAAGGGTGTCCTTTGCCATGTGATCGAGGACTGGTGACTGAAGTGGTTGGGGATCATGAGCAGTGTGTCGAGTCCACTGGGAAAAGGAAATGATCAGGGTGTCGACTACTCTGGAAAACAGGGAATTATCAGGGTATTTTAATGACATTCAGGGAATTTTAGTCTTATAAAGCCCAATCTTGAATAATTGGAAATTAAGCTTTTAAATTTGATGGGAGAAAAGAATATTCTGGTGATGATTGTTGTACATGTATGTTTGTACTCTTCTTCTTCTTCTTCCTCGCCTTTTCCCGTTACGCGGGGTCGGCTTTCTTAATCCTGAGGCGCCGTTCGTTTCGTTGTAAAGCATCATCGGCAGATAGGCCCAATACTCTCATTCGTCATCCATGTTGTTTGAGGTCTGCCGCTCCCTCTCTTTTGTGTAGCCATGAAAAGTACTGACGTTAAATCAGTAAGCTCTCATTTCTTGCAAGATAGAGCACACAAATTACATGTGTATTTGTATATAAATGTGTAACTGTATGAGAGCATTACTATTGACGAGCTACTTTCAATACTCGCAAGTACAATAGTTTTTCTGGATGGAAAATTTAGAAATTGGCAAAATGTAGAAAATATATTTTTCTGTTTTTGTCTTTTCAACTTTATCAAGCTGCCCTTGTTCAGGCACTTTTTGAAATGCTCTTTAAGTACAAACTCTGTTTATTATTTACATAGTTTACACCCACATTGGAGCACATGAATCAATCCATATACACTACAGTGTTTACAATATTAGTTGTAATGGCTTCTCAACTTCCTCTTCTCCTTCCAGAGCTTCTTTAATCTCTCCGACCTGGCCGCCCTCTCTTCATTTGTAATGGTGTACTATTTTCGTTTGACTGTTTTTAATTTCAATCTTGTATCCCTACTTCTCAGAATCCTCTTTTCTCTCTGCAATTTGTTTCATTGTAATATTTAGCTCGTCTAAATCATTCTGGACCTCAACGAACCAGTTGTTCTTGGTTTTACTTTTCCAAAAGAAATTGAATAATTGTTTCAGTAGTCTGGTGTCTGGTAGTCTTATTATGTGGCTGAAAAAGGCAATTCTCCTTTTTCGCATTGTATCCACAATTGATTCATTTTCCCGATAGACTATTTCATTAGGCAGCAGTCTCCATTGTCCATTTACTTGATGTTTTTTATTGATGACTAGCAGTAGTACCCGGCTTCGCCCGGTGGAAAGATGATAATATTTCAGTCTCCTTAACACTCAACGTCATAAATTATATTTATTTATGTATTCATTTCTTACATTATCAAACCCAGTGACAATGTTTATACTTAAGTCACTATGGGAAGGCTCTGTAAAATAATGATCATTCTCGTGATATTTGTCTTCAGTCCGAGTCGAGATATGTCGTTAGCGGTCCCAGAATTCGTGACATCTCAGTCGTAGAAGACTTTATGTGGTGGTGATTAGAAATATAATGGACTTAAAATCTAGGTCATTTACCCCAAATGACGTTGAGGGCGTAACATCTAGGTAATTTGCCCTACTGATCAGGATGATATTGAAAATTACTACATAACTGACATATGAAACTTAGAAAATAATAGAAAAAGTTATTTTTAGGACTCACATTTCGGGAAAGACTTGATTATTTTTTGCCAAAGAGCTCCCACTTAGATCGCTATCTGGTTAAAAGTTTCGTCTTGTTAAGGTTTAAACTGTACGATAAATGTCTGAAGCAATTCCTCAAAGAGAAGCTTCCAGATTTCGCAGTCGATATATCGTTAACGTTCCTGAGCATCCAGTTGTCTTTTCTTCTGACGCAAAACATCTTCTACATAGTGATGATGAACATAGAAGCGACTACTGGCACATGTAACTTATCAACGAATGGGAATAATTGATACTTTAAAGGAATGAGAGGTCATTTGCCCTTTTGATGAGGATCACAATGAAGACTACTACTACTACTACTGAACAGGTATATCAAACTTACAAACTAATGGAAATACGTATTTTTAAAATCACAGGCTAGGTAGACTCTGGTGTTGCTTAGTAGTATAATGGACGTAACATCTAGGTCATTTGCCCCTTTGATGAGGATGATAATGAAGACGACTACTACTGAACGGGTATATCAAACTTACTAACTAATGGAAATACATATTTTTTAAATCACAGGCGATGAAGACTGTGGTGTTACTTAGTAGTATAATGGACGTAACATCTAGGTCATTTGCCCTTTTGATGAGGATGGTAATGAAAACTACTGTTGAATTGACACGACAAACTTACAAACTACCGTGATAGAAATATTTCAAAATTCACAGGCGATGAAGACTTATTGTGTGTGGTGATTAGTGGTATAAAGGGTGTAACATCTAGGTCATTTGCCCTTATGATAATAATAAGGTAATGAAAAATGACTACTAAACGAACATGGTGTAATTTTAAATCTGATATAGGTAATTCGATGTCTTCCAAAGTCTGAACGTTATATTCTGGCTTAGGCCTATACTCGATGCGTGTAGTGAAAGCTTATCGAGTACTGCTCGGGTCCAAGCTGCACGTAGCTGAGAATATCGCAGATGATGACGATATATGATGACAGACGTTCGGGGGGGTTCCCGGTCCTATTCACATTGACCGGTGAATCACTCATTCTTTCGTAACACTACAGCGGTTTGAGCAAAGACCCTGTATGAACATCAGCATAGTCAGCAATACCAGGTAACACGGCGGGGTCTGGACATTTTTCTCATGTCACCTCGCGATGAATGAGCAAGCCATTTTCACCCCTGCCCCCTCTTCCCCCCTCCACCCACCAGGGTCACAACTTGTGGGACGTGGGTTTGCGACCACGGGACCCCAGCTGAGTCCGGCATTGCTTCTACTTACTGGTGCCAGGCACCTTTCAGTTCTCTTTCCTGTCAGCCTCCCTTGGTCAAACTCTTGTTCTCTTCCGACCCCGATGGTATCAGGTTATCCGAGGCCTAGCGACTCTTTCACTTTCCCGCCTTAATTGGCCCTTGTCTAATCATTCCTGATAGCCTCATTCTTTTCTTAATATCTCATATCTTCTGCTCAAGACCCTCAAGGAGGCAGGGTGTGTGTAGCCCTGGTGCACCCTGGATAGTGCTACATCCTCAAGGGCTCATGGCTGGTGAGTTCAGGAGCTGGCAACCCTGAAGGTTTCCTGAGCGGGTCCAGTTTTACCCCTTTTTTCCATTGCCTTTGGGACGGACCCTGTCCACTTTCCGGGAATGGAGTGGTCTGTCCGCAATTTCAAGCAGACAGTGTTACTCGCAGGGTACCAAAGGGTAAGTATACAAATTTTGGTTCTGATCGGTGAAACGGTGTAGATTTGGACCAAAGGGCCTAAATGCAGAGATTGGGTTGGACTGTCCGAAATTTCAAGTGGACAGGGTTACCCGCAGGGTTGCAAAGGGTAAGTATACGCATTTTGGTTCTGATCGGTAAAACGGTGTAGATTTGGACCAAAGGGCCTAAATGCAGAGATTGGGTTGGTCTGTCCGAAATTTCAAGTGGACAGGGTTACCCGCAGGGTTGCAAAGGGTAAGTATACAAATTTTGGTTCGGATCGGTGAAACGGTGTAGAAGTTTGCCAAAGGGCCTAAATGCAGGAAATGGGGTGGTCTGTCCGAAATTTTAAGTGGACAGTGTTATTCACAGGGTTACATAGGGTAAGTATACAAATTTTGGTTGAGATCGGTGAAACGGTGTAGATTTGGGACAAAGGGCCTAAATGCAGGGAATGGGGTGGTCTGTCGGAAATTTCAAGTGGACAGGGTTACCCGCAGGGATCCGAAGGGTAAGTATACAAATTTTGGTTCAGATCGGTGAAACGGTGTGGATTTGTATACATAACAGACAGACAGACAAACATTGAGCTTTATATATATAGATTGTCCTGATGATCCTTCTGTCTATTTTTTTGATTTTATCTGTTGTTGCTTTGGTATTCATCTTAAACAGGGTTTTGTTTTATATATTTAATAATATGGCCGCTACTGTTACTCAGCGAAATTTCTGATTTATCCTGGAAAAATCGGGGAATTGTCAGGTAAATCTGTTAGTTGGTTTTGGTAGACATCCTGATGTGACTACTTGAAGTTTTTCATTCGATTACCAGGAGAATCAGAAGATAGTGGGACTGGATGTGTCTCGTGCCGACCCCAAGCTGGTGGTGTCGATTGACGAGTCCAGCTCCATCATCTGCTGGCACCTCAACTGGAACTCGACGAGGCGAGTGTATGTGGGCCGGCTGCAGCCCACGTGTCTGGCGTGCTGTCCGCACAACAAGGAACTGATCGCCATCGGCACCAGGGCAGGCCTCGTGTGCATCGTCAACATCAGAGGTAACCTGCACTTACAAGGCTGGTGACCTTCATAATGTAGAAATATTTTATTGCTAGTCGGCAGTAGATGATTGATGATGTTTCGGAGGATGCTTAAGGATTGAGCTTCATCATCATCATCATCATCATCATCATCATCATCATCATCATCATCAAAATTGGTAGGAGGTAAGATTTGAACATTGTTTGTTTGGCTTTTAAGGGAACTGTTTTGTCCCACAAAAGGTTTCGTACTTGATAGAACATGGAACCTTTTGTCACTCCGTTCTGGATTTCCAATTTAGCACTCCCCTGGTTCCATACAATACTTCCAAGATGGTTGAAGCTTTCTACACATTCAATTCTCTCTCCATCAAGTTTTAGATCACATTCTCTGGGTGTTCTACTCAATTCCATTGCTACTGTTTTCTTCTTACTCAGAGTTAATTTATACTCTTTAAATTTCTTGACCCAGCGATCTACCGTATTTACTCGGCTATAAGACCCCCTCGCCTATAGTACCCCCCCTTAATTTTCGAGAGCCAAAATAAGAAAATTCTTGAAAATTGCTTATAGTACACCCCTCCCCCCCGCTTTCCGCCCCCTCCCCCCCCCCCTCCTTAATTATTGAGTGTCAAAATACAACAACATTCTTGGAAATTAACGAATTCTTAAATTTTTTTATAATTACAACTGAAATTCATTCTCTTTTATGACAAAAGTATTTTTCTTGTTACGGTATATTAGTTTGTTATTCAGACGATATGACCGCCATTTTGCGTGCCGCGTACGCAATTGGGCAGGATATCGAATTGTGTAGCCAATAGGCTTCACCAGATATCCAATAGAAGATGCCACACTATTGGCCGAGTAGAAGCGCCATCCGCCAATGAAAGTTATGGTTTCATATCTTGCCTGCATTCTTCTGTTTAGTATTATTTATGTTGCGATTCGATTGTGTTTACGACAGTCTCCTTGGTTTTATTTTAAACACATTTCATTTGTTGCAAGAACCGTCAGCGTTTGTGTGACACGTTATTGGTATATTAATGTGAAATATGTGAATAATACGTGCTCGGTTATGTTTACAAATGTTAGTGAGATGTGATCACTCATTCCCTAATCGATGCATTCTCCCTCCCTGTGTTCAAATAAAAATAAAGTTTGACATTTCCATGTCTGATACTTTGTCCATTCCATTCTATTTCTTTGATACTAAGATTTTTGCTTAGCAAGGGATAGTAGTGAAAGTCATTGGGGGTAGCCGGGAATAGTGAGGTTATGGCAGTCTCATAATGGGCTGAGTAAAGATGTAAACTATGTAGCATGAAAATAAAATAGCTTATCTTTACTCTCTCCCTTTCCCAAAATAATGGATTTTTGCAAAGTTTGCGTCTATTGCACCCCCCCCCCCCCACACCTCAATTTCGGAACTAAGAATTTAGAAAAAAAAAGAGGGTCTTATAGCCCAGTAAATATGGTAATTTCCTTTGGACTTTTTGCTCCGTTTCTTATAATTTTCAATTCAAATTCCAAAAACACTGAATTTGTCCATATATATAAGTGAGTTGTGCACTGGGTGAGTTAGCCGTGGCTGCAAGCAGTCGCTCACATCCGGGCGGCAACCTTGAAGATGGCCTTCTGTGATTTCCCATCTTCCTTCCAGGCAAATGTCGGGGTTGGTCCCTAAGTATAGGCTACAGCCGCTACCTTACGATTCCTCGTCCTTACATTCACACTTTCCTCCCCAGACAACACTGCACACGCGACGGTACTTGTAGCTCACCCCATGGGTGTCCGCATAGAAGCAGCTACAAACTCTGGCGAGCCGAGTGTGTCCTCGGACACTCCCGGCACTAAAAGGCAAGTGAGTTGTGCCAGCGTTTCTTCGGTAACAGACACCATCCAGTTGTATTGCCAAGGAAGGCCAAGAACTACTCAGTGGCTTTCCCGGTATGTGATAGCCAATGTCTTGGTGAGGTGTACTGTACACTGGTGAGCTGTTCAGCGAGTGACAGGTACTATCACACCCCCTGGTATCATAAGTGGCGTTAGTGGAAATTAAACAGGAATTTAACAAATGTGCCAATGTGGACCTACTAAATACCATGTCATGCCGAATGCAGGGACCGTGCGGAATAAGTCTGTCAAATGTAAGGAAGATTTTTTGGGCCGTTGTAATTTTTATCTTTTTTTATATTGGGTGGAGATAACTCCTTTGTTTTATTTTCTATTGTTCAACAATATTTAATAAGTTTAACATAATTCCATAACTCTCTCGTTGTTTGGTTGGTAGCCCCGTGTACTTTGGGTGTGTGTAGAATCTGTCTGATAGCCTGTGTTAATTGTGATGGCTGTATTAGTGTGTGTTATCTGTTTCTAATTCAAGTAAGGACTGTAGACATTTGATTTTCAAGTATTTCCAACTTTTACTACCACTGTCAACGACCAACTAGTTCTGAACTTGGTTGCTAGATGCCACTGCAGTCGGCTCCTGGCGACGAACGTTGGAATCTAACCTATAATTTAGCTTCACACGAGTGTAATTAGTGGAAGGTTCTTTTAAATGCCATAAATCTATGATATGGGACCGTCGGCTTTACTTCCCCTCCGAAGGAAGGCATACTGAGGATTTTTAACGCTTAAAATAATCCGACGACTTCGGCCGGGTTTGAACCCGCGACCTTGATCATAGAAGCTCAGCATGCTACCGACTACGCTCTAAGAGTTGTGATCCTTCAGCTTGCTCAGAAACTGCCTCGTGGAATGTTATTGTGGTGATTGTGTGAGGCAGCCATTCATGTTGTGTTGTAGGCACTGGGAAGTTAAACTACCGGCTACGAGGCCATGACTCGGAGGTGGTGTCGCTGTCATGGTGTCCCGTCCGGCGCAACGTGTTTCGACAACACGGTGAAGGTGATGACGATCTTCTGCTCGCGTCGGGCTCCAAGCACAAGTCCGTGTACGTCTGGCGAGCCGGTGGTGATGGCCGCTATGAGACAATCCTCAACGTACCCACCCAGTACGGTGGTGTTCAGAGCAGGTAATGTATAACCACAAGGTGTTGACATGAAAAAGAAGATCCCACAGTTTATTTTTCAAATACAATGCAACCGATGTCTATCGTTCCTGCAAGTGTCATTTCCCCGGGTTGTGGTCCTAGGTATCTTCCTATTCAATCTGGCTTAACAAAACTTGCTTCTATCGTTTGATTGGTTCCTTAGTTTAGGGGCTGCGACAACGCGGTCATGTAGCCCCGTGTACTTTGGGTGTTTGTAGAATCTGTCTGATAACCGGTGTTGATTGTGATGGCTGTATTAGTGTGTGTTATCTGTTTTAATTCAAGTAAGGACTGCAGACAGTAATTATAAGTAGTTCCTACTTTTGCTGCCAAATGCTACCGTCCACGACACCTAGCTTTCGGACTTGGCTACTAGACATGCAGTCAGCAATTGGCGGTGAACGTTGGAACTAATAGAGAGCTATCAATTCTAACCTACAAATTTTGGCTTCACTCAAGTGTAGTTAGTGGAAGGTTCTTTTTCATGCCATAAATCTATGACATGGGCCCGCCGGCTTTACTTCCTCTCCGAAGGAAGGGATACTGAGGGATTTTTAACGCTCTTAAATAATCCAACGACTTCGGTTGGGTCCACTTGTCCAATGATTTATTGTACGTTTGCACCTTTTGCTTAAAACAGTTCTCTGAGGAAACTAGGATTATTGTTAGCTTCAGGGGGTCTTGGTGACTTTTGTGATGTGAATAATGGACTCAGGAAATGGAAAAACTGTTGCCTAAGCAGTGTAGAAGGTATTAACCCTCACAGTGCCACATGTCAATCAGATCGGCTCTCGCTGCTTGCACCAAAAGTGCCAAAGCCGATCCAATCGACGTGCTGTTTATCTTACATTTTTAGATTTCTGTAGGCATATGTCTGTGATTATTTCATACTGTTGGAAAGGTGAGGTTTCAATCTTGCCTGTGCTGTGTTTACTTTTTCCCTTCGAAGTCCATTGCGCTCCGCAAATCACGCGTGTTCCCGCCAAAAATTACGGTGCAGTTGTTTTCTTGTTGAAGTTTTCTGCCTACAGATGTATCTAAGAATTTTCTACAGCTGGAAATGTAGTATTTCATCCAATATGACTCTTAGGTGTCCTTAATTCAGGCTCAAAACTGATTTTTTTTACACAAAAATAATAAATAAAAGATTGAAAAATTATCAGAATAACCTCAATTAAAAAGGTTTAGATGCCGTATTTACTTTTATGAACATAATGTATGAAAGAACGGGGTATTGGTTATAATGCAAAGCAAAAATAATGATTGTATCGTTGGAAATGTGGTATTTATGATTTCTTTTCGAATGGTCTGCATGACCATTCAAAATGGCTTGGCTTTCTCGGCGAGTATTTCAGGAAATGGGGTTAAACAAGTGGATTATATTGACACTGTGTCTTTGCCCTCACAACTAATTGGATGTTTGTTTTTAGCGCATGCTTACCCAAGGAGGCTCAATCGACCGCGTAAGTCTATAGAGACTAGGCACGTCCAGAAAGTAAGTTCCGTTTTGAAACATTGCTGCATTCACAGTTCTTTGTTTGCACAGTAGTTGCTCTGAGCCAAGGAGAAGGAGATAGCACTGTTGATTACGCTTTTTAGTGCTAGGTTAGAACGGCGCAGTTGATTGAAAATCCCGCCGCTTGTGAGATAAGATCTGTCATTCGTTTTCTGAATGTGCGCTGAACCCATCAACAGATTTGCGCGGAGGAAGGAGAAAATTACATGACTGATTCAATGGTAAGCAGATAGGTCCAAAAGTTCAATGAAGAGCAATGTGGGCGTACAACATTGACTATTGACAACATGCTTCGTGCAGATTAAGAACGAGCCTAGGAAAACCGTTCTAAGACTTTTTCAACAAATTTGAAGATAACTTTATCATGAAATTGTAGACAGCACAGGCACCAACGTTTTATGAAAGCATACAAAAACTCTTAACATACGATGACAGGTTCCTCCAGAATGGAGGGGGCCATGTGGAAAGATGGTGTAATATTTGATCTTTTCTTGGCTATAAATAGTTTGTATCTGTACTTGCTTAGATTTTATTACAAAACGGAACTTACATTCTGGACCTACCACGTATATTTACAATTTTCCAGTTTTCTTTTTTGCAAAGATATGGTAATTTTAATAAGCATGGAATATTGGCTCTTATTGCCCAGTAGTTATACTCCAGTGTGTTGGTAATAGATACAGCATGGAATATTGGATCTTACTGCCCAGTAGTTATACTTCAGTGTGTTGGTAACAGATACAACATGGAATATTAACTCTTACTACCCAGTAGTTATACTCCAGCCTGTTGGTAACAGATACAGCATGGAATATTGACTCTTACTGCCCAGTAGTTATACTCCAGTGTGTTGGTAACAGATACAGCATGGAATATTGGCTCTTACTGCCCAGTAGTTATACTCCAGTGTGCTGGTAATAGATACAGCATGGAATATTGGCTCTTACTGCCCTGTAGTTATACTCCAGTGTGCTGGTAATAGATACAGCATGGAATATTGGCTCTTACTGCTCAGTAGTTATATTCCAGTGTGTTGGTAACACATACAGCATGGAATATTGGCTCTTACTGCCCAGTAGTTATACTCCAGTGTGCTGGTAATAGATACAGCATGGAATATTGGCTCTTACTGCCTAGTAGTTATACTCCAGTGTGCTGGTAACAGATACAGCATGGAATATTGGCTCTTACTGCTCAGTAGTTATATTCCAGTGTGTTGGTTACAGATACAGCATGGAATATTGGCTCTTACTGCCCTGTAGTTATACTCCAGTGTGTTGGTAACAGATACAGCATGGAATATTGGCTCTTACTGCTCAGTAGTTATATTCCAGTGTGCTGGTAATAGATACAGCATGGAATATTGGCTCTTACTGCTCAGTAGTTATACTCTAGTGTGTTGGTAACAGATACAGCATGGAATATTGGCTCTTACGGCCCAGTAGTTATACTCCAGTGTGTTGGTAACAGATACAGCATGTAATATTGGCTCTTACTGCGCTGTAGTTATACTTCAGTGTGTTGGTAACAGATACAGCATGGAATATTGGCTCTTACTGCCCAGTAGTTATACTCCAGCCTGTTGGTAACAGATACAGCATGGAATATTGGCTCTTACTGCCCTGTAGTTATACTCCAGTGTGTTGGTAACAGATACAGCATGGGATATTGGCTCTTACTGCGCTGTAGTTATACTCCAGTGTGTTGGTAACAGATACAGCATGGAATATTGGCTCTTACTGTCCTGTAGTTATACTCCAGTGTGTTGGTAACTGGTACAGCATGGAATATTGGCTCTTACTGCCCAGTAGTTATACTTCAGTGTGTTGGTAACAGATACAGCATGGAATATTGGCTCTTACTGCTCAGTAGTTATATTCCAGCCTGCTGGTAACAGATACAGCATGGAATATTGGCTCTTACTGCCCAGTAGTAATACTCCAGTGTGTTAGTAACAGACACAACATGGAATATTGGCTCTTACTACCCAGTAGTTATACTCCAGTGTGCTGGTAACAGATACAGCATGGAATATTGGCTCTTACTACCCAGTAGTTATACTCCAGTGTGCTGGTAACAGATACAGCATGGAATATTGGCTCTTACTGCCCAGTAATTATACTCCAGTGTGTTGGTAACAGATACAGCATGGAATATTGGCTCTTACTACCCAGTAGTTATACTCCAGTCTGCTGGTAACAGATACAGCATGGAATATTGGCTCTTACTACCCAGTAGTTATACTCCAGTGTGCTGGTAACAGATACAGCATGGAATATTGGCTCTTACTGCCCAGTAGTTATACTCCAGTGTGCTGGTAACAGACACAGCATGGAATATTGGCTCTTACTGCCCAGTAGTTATACTCCAGTGTGTTGGTAACAGATACAGCATGGAATATTGGCTCTTACTGCCCAGTAGTTATACTCCAGTGTGCTGGTAACAGATACAGCATGGAATATTGGCTCTTACTGTCCTGTAGTTATACTCCAGCCTGCTGGTAACAGATACAGCATGGAATATTGGCTCTTACTGCCCAGTAGTTATACTCCAGTGTGCTGGTAACAGATACAGCATGGAATATTGGCTCTTACTGCTCAGTAGTTATATTCCAGTGTGTTGGTAACATACAGCATGGAATATTGGCTCTTACTGCCCTGTAGTTATACTCCAGTGTGCTGGTAATAGATACAGCATGGAATATTGGCTCTTACTGCTCAGTAGTTATACTCTAGTGTGTTGGTAACAGATACAGCATGGAATATTGGCTCTTACGGCCCAGTAGTTATACTCCAGTGTGTTGGTAACAGATACAGCATGTAATATTGGCTCTTACTGCGCTGTAGTTATACTTCAGTGTGTTGGTAACAGATACAGCATGGAATATTGGCTCTTACTGCCCTGTAGTTATACTCCAGTGTGCTGGTAATAGATACAGCATGGAATATTGGCTCTTACTGCTCAGTAGTTATATTCCAGTGTGCTGGTAATAGATACAGCATGGAATATTGGCTCTTACTGCTCAGTAGTTATATTCCAGTGTGTTGGTAACACATACAGCATGGAATATTGGCTCTTACTGCCCAGTAGTTATACTCCAGTGTGCTGGTAACAGATACAGCATGGAATATTGGCTCTTACTGCTCAGTAGTTATATTCCAGTGTGTTGGTAACAGATACAGCATGGAATATTGGCTCTTACTGCCCTGTAGTTATACTCCAGTGTGCTGGTAATAGATACAGCATGGAATATTGGCTCTTACTGCTCAGTAGTTATATTCCAGTGTGCTGGTAATAGATACAGCATGGAATATTGGCTCTTACTGCTCAGTAGTTATACTCTAGTGTGTTGGTAACAGATACAGCATGGAATATTGGCTCTTACGGCCCAGTAGTTATACTCCAGTGTGTCGGTAACAGATACAGCATGTAATATTGGCTCTTACTGCGCTGTAGTTATACTTCAGTGTGTTGGTAACAGATACAGCATGGAATATTGGCTCTTACTGCCCAGTAGTTATACTCCAGCCTGTTGGTAACAGATACAGCATGGAATATTGGCTCTTACTGCCCTGTAGTTATACTCCAGTGTGTTGGTAACAGATACAGCATGGGATATTGGCTCTTACTGCGCTGTAGTTATACTCCAGTGTGTTGGTAACAGATACAGCATGGAATATTGGCTCTTACTGCCCTGTAGTTATACTCCAGTGTGTTGGTAACTGGTACAGCATGGAATATTGGCTCTTACTGCCCAGTAGTTATACTTCAGTGTGTTGGTAACAGATACAGCATGGAATATTGGCTCTTACTGCTCAGTAGTTATATTCCAGCCTGCTGGTAACAGATACAGCATGGAATATTGGCTCTTACTGCCCAGTAGTAATACTCCAGTGTGTTGGTAACAGACACAACATGGAATATTGGCTCTTACTACCCAGTAGTTATACTCCAGTGTGCTGGTAACAGATACAGCATGGAATATTGGCTCTTACTACCCAGTAGTTATACTCCAGTGTGCTGGTAACAGATACAGCATGGAATATTGGCTCTTACTGCCCAGTAGTTATACTCCAGTGTGTTGGTAACAGATACAGCATGGAATATTGGCTCTTACTACCCAGTAGTTATACTCCAGTCTGCTGGTAACAGATACAGCATGGAATATTGGCTCTTACTACCCAGTAGTTATACTCCAGTGTGCTGGTAACAGATACAGCATGGAATATTGGCTCTTACTGCCCAGTAGTTATACTCCAGTGTGCTGGTAACAGACACAGCATGGAATATTGGCTCTTGCTGCCCAGTAGTTATACTCCAGTGTGTTGGTAACAGATACAGCATGGAATATTGGCTCTTACTGCTCAGTAGTATTACTCCAGTGTGTTGGTAACTGGTACAGCATGGAATATTGGCTCTTACTGCCCAGTAGTTATACTCCAGTGTGTTGGTAACAGTTACAGCATGGAATATTGGCTCTTATTGCTCAGTAGTTATACTCCAGTGTGCTGGTAACAGATACAGCATGGAATATTGGCTCTTACTGCTCAGTAGTTATACTCCAGTGTGTTGGTAACAGATACAGCATGGAATATTGGCTCTTACTGCCCAGTAGTTATACTCCAGTGTGTTGGTAACAGTTACAGCATGGAATATTGGCTCTTATTGCTCAGTAGTTATACTCCAGTGTGTTGGTAACTGGTACAGCATGGAATATTAGCTCTTACTGCCCTGTAGTTATACTCCAGTGTGCTGGTAACAGATACAGCATGGAATATTGGCTCTTACTGCTCAGTAGTTATACTCCAGTGTGTTGGTAACAGTTACAGCATGGAATATTGGCTCTTATTGCTCAGTAGTTATACTCCAGTGTGTTGGTAACAGATACAGCATGGAATATTGGCTCTTACTGCTCAGTAGTTATACTCCAGTGTGCTGGTAACAGATACAACATGGAATATTGGCTTTTACTGCCCTGTAGTTATACTCCAGTGTGTTGGTAACAGATACAGCATGGAATATTGGCTCTTACTGCTCAGTAGTTATACTCCAGTGTGTTGGTAACAGATACAGCATGGAATATTGGCTCTTACTGCCCAGTAGTTATACTCCAGTGTGTTGGTAACAGTTACAGCATGGAATATTGGCTCTTACTGCTCAGTAGTTATACTCCAGTGTGTTGGTAACAGTTACAGCATGGAATATTGGCTCTTATTGCTCAGTAGTTATACTCCAGTGTGTTGGTAACTGGTACAGCATGGAATATTAGCTCTTACTGCCCTGTAGTTATACTCCAGTGTGCTGGTAACAGATACAGCATGGGATATTGGCTCTTACTGCTCAGTAGTTATACTCCAGTGTGTTGGTAACAGTTACAGCATGGAATATTGGCTCTTATTGCTCAGTAGTTATACTCCAGTGTGTTGGTAACAGATACAGCATGGAATATTGGCTCTTACTGCTCAGTAGTTATACTCCAGTGTGCTGGTAACAGATACAACATGGAATATTGGCTCTTACTGCCCTGTAGTTATACTCCAGTGTGTTGGTAACAGATACAGCATGGAATATTGGCTCTTACTGCTCAGTAGTTATACTCCAGTGTGTTGGTAACAGATACAGCATGGAATATTGGCTCTTACTGCCCAGTAGTTATACTCCAGTGTGTTGGTAACAGATACAGCATGGAATATTGGCTCTTACTGCCCAGTAGTTATACTCCAGTGTGCTGGTAATAGATACAACACGGAATATTGGCTCCTACTGCCCTGTAGTTATACTCCAGTGTGTTGGTAATAGATACAGCATGGAATATTGGCTCCTACTGCCCTGTAGTTATACTCCAGTGTGTTGGTAATAGATACATCACGGAATATTGGCTCTTACTGCCCAGTAGTTATACTCCAGTGTGTTGGTGACAGATACAGCATGGAATATTGGCTCTTACTGCTCAGTAGTTATACTCCAGTGTGCTGGTAATAGATACAGCACGGAATATTGGCTCCTACTGCCCTGTAGTTATACTCCAGTGTGCTGGTAATAGATACAGCACGGAATATTGGCTCCTACTGCCCTGTAGTTATACTCCAGTGTGCTGGTAATAGATACAGCATGGAATATTGGCTCTTACTGCTCAGTAGTTATACTCCAGTGTGCTGGTAATAGATACAGCACGGAATATTGGCTCCTACTGCCCTGTAGTTATACTCCAGTGTGCTGGTAATAGATACAGCACGGAATATTGGCTCCTACTGCCCTGTAGTTATACTCCAGTGTGCTGGTAATAGATACAGCATGGAATATTGGCTCTTACTGCTCAGTAGTTATACTCCAGTGTGCTGGTAATAGATACAGCACGGAATATTGGCTCCTACTGCCCTGTAGTTATACTCCAGTGTGCTGGTAATAGATACAGCACGGAATATTGGCTCCTACTGCCCTGTAGTTATACTCCAGTGTGTTGGTAATAGATACAGCATGGAATATTGGCTCCTACTGCCCTGTAGTTATACTTCAGTGTGTTGGTAACAGATACAGCATGGCATATTGGCTCTTACTGCCCTGTAGTTATACTCCAGTGTGTTGGTAACAGATACAGCATGGCATATTGGCACTTACTGCCCTGTAGGTATACTCCAGTGTGTTGGTAATAGATACAGCATGGAATATTGGCTCTTACTGCTCAGTAGTTATACTCCAGTGTGTTGGTGACAGATCCAGCATGGAATATTGGCTCTTAGTGCTCAGTAGTTATACTCCAGTGTGCTGGTAATAGATACAGCATGGAATATTGGCTCTTACTGCTCAGTAGTTATACTCCAGTGTGCTGGTAACAGATACAACATGGAATATTGGCTCTTACTGCCCTGTAGTTATACTCCAGTGTGCTGGTAACAGATACAGCACGGAATATTGGCTCCTACTGCCCTGTAGTTATACTCCAGTGTGCTGGTAACAGATACGGCATGGAATATTGGCTCTTACTGCCCAGTAGTTATACTCCAGTGTGTTGGTGACAGATACAGCATGGAATATTGGCTCTTACTGCTCAGTAGTTATACTCTTGTGTGCTGGTAATAGATACAGCATGGAATATTGGCTCTTACTGCTCAGTAGTTATACTCCAGTGTGCTGGTAACAGATACAACATGGAATATTGGCTCTTACTGCCCTGTAGTTATACTCCAGTGTGCTGGTAACAGATGCAGCACGGAATATTGGCTCCTACTGCCCTGTAGTTATACTCCAGTGTGCTGGTAACAGATACGGCATGGAATATTGGCTCTTACTGCCCAGTAGTTATACTCCAGTGTGCTGGTAACAGATACAACATGGAATATTGGCTCTTACTGCCCTGTAGTTATACTCCAGTCTGCTGGTAACAGATACAGCATGGAATATTGGCTCTTACTACCCAGTAGTTATACTCCAGTGTGCTGGTAACAGATACAGCACGGAATATTAGCTCCTACTGCCCTGTAGTTATACTCCAGTGTGCTGGTAATAGATACAGCATGGAATATTGGCTCTTACTGCTCAGTAGTTATACTTCAGTGTGCTGGTAACAGATACAGCATGGAATATTGGCTCTTACTGCCCAGTAGTTATACTCCAGAGTGTTGGTAACAGATACAGCATGGAATATTGGCTCTTACTGCCCAGTAGTTATACTCCAGTGTGCTGGTAATAGATACAGCATGGAATATTGGCTCTTACTGCCCAGTAGTTATACTCCAGTGTGTTGGTGACAGATACAGTATGGAATATTGGCTCTTACTGCCCAGTAGTTATACTCCAGTGTGTTGGTAACAGATACAGCATGGAATATTGGATCTTACTACCCAGTAGTTATACTCCAGTGTGTTGGTAACAGATACAGCATGGAATATTGGATCTTACTGCCCAGTAGTTATACTTCAGTGTGTTGGTAACAGATACAACATGGAATATTAATCTACTACCCAGTAGTTATACTCCAGCCTGTTGGTAACAGATACAGCATGGAATATTGACTCTTACTGCCCAGTAGTTATACTCCAGTGTGTTGGTAACAGATACAGCATGGAATATTGGCTCTTACTGCCCAGTAGTTATACTCCAGTGTGCTGGTAATAGATACAGCATGGAATATTGGCTCTTACTGCCCTGTAGTTATACTCCAGTGTGCTGGTAATAGATACAGCATGGAATATTGGCTCTTACTGCTCAGTAGTTATATTCCAGTGTGTTGGTAACAGATACAGCATGGAATATTGACTCTTACTGCCCAGTAGTTATACTCCAGTGTGCTGGTAATAGATACAGCATGGAATATTGGCTCTTACTGCCCAGTAGTTATACTCCAGTGTGCTGGTAATAGATACAGCATGGAATATTGGCTCTTACTGCCTAGTAGTTATACTCCAGTGTGTTGGTAACAGATACAGCATGGAATATTGGCTCTTACTGCTCAGTAGTTATATTCCAGTGTGCTGGTAATAGATACAGCATGGAATATTGGCTCTTACTGCCCTGTAGGTATACTCCAGTGTGCTGGTAATAGATACAGCATGGAATATTGGCTCTTACTGCTCAGTAGTTATATTCCAGTGTGCTGGTAATAGATACAGCATGGAATATTGGCTCTTACTGCTCAGTAGTTATACTCCAGTGTGCTGGTAATAGATACAGCATGGAATATTGGCTCTTACTGCGCTGTAGTTATACTCCAGTGTGCTGGTAATAGATACAGCATGGAATATTGGCTCTTACTGCCTAGTAGTTATACTCCAGTGTGCTGGTAATAGATACAGCATGGAATATTGGCTCTTACTGCTCAGTAGTTATACTCCAGCCTGCTGGTAACAGATACAGCATGGAATATTGGCTCTTACTGCTCAGTAGTTATACTCTAGTGTGTTGGTAACAGATACAGCATGGAATATTGGCTCTTACGGCCCAGTAGTTATACTCCAGTGTGTTGGTAACAGATACAGCATGTAATATTGGCTCTTACTGCGCTGTAGTTATACTTCAGTGTGTTGGTAACAGATACAGCATGGGATATTGGCTCTTACTGCCCAGTAGTTATACTCCAGCCTGTTGGTAACAGATACAGCATGGAATATTGGCTCTTACTGCCCTGTAGTTATACTCCAGTGTGTTGGTAACAGATACAGCATGGAATATTGGCTCTTACTGCGCTGTAGTTATACTCCAGTGTGTTGGTAACAGATACAGCATGGAATATTGGCTCTTACTGCCCTGTAGTTATACTCCAGTGTGTTGGTAACTGGTACAGCATGGAATATTGGCTCTTACTGCCCAGTAGTTATACTTCAGTGTGTTGGTAACAGATACAGCATGGAATATTGGCTCTTACTGCACAGTAGTTATACTCCAGTGTGTTTGTAACTGGTACAGCATGGAATATTGGCTCTTACTGCCCAGTAGTTATACTTCAGTGTGTTGGTAATAGATACAGCATGGAATATTGGCTCTTACTGCACAGTAGTTATACTCCAGTGTGTTGGTAACTGGTACAGCATGGAATATTGGCTCTTACTGCCCAGTAGTTATACTTCAGTGTGCTGGTAACAGATACACATGGAATATTGGCTTTTACTGCCCAGTAGTTATACTCCAGTGTGCTGGTAATAGATACAGCATGGAATATTGGCTCTTACTGCTCAGTAGTTATACTCCAGTGTGCTGGTAACAGATACAGCATGGAATATTGGCTCTTACTGCCCAGTAGTTATACTCCAGCCTGTTGGTAACAGATACAGCATGGAATATTGGCTCTTACTGCTCAGTAGTTATACTCCAGTGTGCTGGTAACAGATACAGCATGGAATATTGGCTCTTACTACCCAGTAGTTATACTCCAGTGTGCTGGTAACAGATACAGCATGGAATATTGGCTCTTACTACCCAGTAGTTATACTCCAGTGTGCTGGTAACAGATACAACATGGAATATTGGCTCTTACTGCCCAGTAGTTATACTCCAGTGTGCTGGTAACAGATACACATGGAATATTGGCTCTTACTGCCCAGTAGTTATACTCCAGTGTGTTGGTAACAGATACAGCATGGAATATTGGCTCTTACTACCCAGTAGTTATACTCCAGTCTGCTGGTAACAGATACAGCATGGAATATTGGCTCTTACTACCCTGTAGTTATACTCCAGTGTGCTGGTAATAGATACAGCATGGAATATTGGCTCTTACTACCCAGTAGTTATACTCCAGTGTGTTGGTAACAGATACAGCATGGAATATTGGCTCTTACTGTCCTGTAGTTATACTCCAGTGTGCTGGTAACAGATACAGCATGGAATATTGGCTCTTACTGCCCAGTAGTTATACTCCAGTGTGTTGGTGACAGATACAACATGGAATATTGGCACATACTACCCTGTAGTTATATTCCAGTGTGTTGGTAACAGATACAACATGGAATATTGGCTCTTACTGCCCAGTAGTTATATTCCAGTGTGTTGGTAACAGATAAAACATGGAATATTGGCACTTACTACCCTGTAGTTATACTCCAGTGTGCTGGTAACAGGTACAGCATGGAATATTGGCTCTTACTGCCCAGTAGTTATATTCCAGTGTGTTGGTAACAGATACAACATGGAATATTGGCTCTTACTACCCTGTAGTTATACTCCAGTGTGCTGGTAACAGGTACAGCATGGAATATTGGCTCTTACTACCCAGTAGTTATACTCCAGTGTGTTGGTAACAGATACAACATGGAATATTGGCACTTACTACCCTGTAGTTATATTCCAGTGTGCTGGTAACAGGTACAGCATGGAATATTGGCTCTTACTACCCAGTAGTTATACTCCAGTGTGCTGGTAACAGGTACAGCATGGAATATTGGCTCTTATTGCTCAGTAGTTATACTCCAGTGTGCTGGTAACTGGTACAGCATGGAATATTAGCTCTTACTGCTCAGTAGTATTACTCCAGTGTGCTGGTAACAGATACAGCATGGAATATTGGCTCTTACTGCTCAGTAGTTATACTCCAGTGTGTTGGTAACAGTTACAGCATGGAATATTGGCTCTTACTGCTCAGTAGTATTACTCCAGTGTGTTGGTAACAGATACAGCATGGAATATTGGCTCTTACTGCCCAGTAGTTATACTCCAGTGTGTTGGTAACAGATACAGCATGGAATATTGGCTCTTACTGCTCAGTAGTTATACTCCAGTGTGCTGGTAACAGATACAACATGGAATATTGGCTCTTACTGCCCTGTAGTTATACTCCAGTGTGTTGGTAACAGATACAGCATGGAATATTGGCTCTTACTGCTCAGTATTTATACTCCAGTGTGTTGGTAACAGATACAGCATGGAATATTGGCTCTTACTGCCCAGTAGTTATACTCCAGTGTGTTGGTAACAGATACAGCATGGAATATTGGCTCCTACTGCCCTGTAGTTATACTCCAGTGTGCTGGTAATAGATACAGCATGGAATATTGGCTCTTACTGCTCAGTAGTTATACTCCAGTGTGTTGGTGACAGATACAGCATGGAATATTGGCTCTTACTGCTCAGTAGTTATACTCTTGTGTGCTGGTAATAGATACAGCATGGAATATTGGCTCTTACTGGCTAGTAGTTATACTCCAGTGTGCTGGTAACAGATACAACATGGAATATTGGCTCTTACTGCTCAGTAGTTATACTCCAGTGTGCTGGTAACAGATACACATGGAATATTGGCTCTTACTGCCCTGTAGTTATACTCCAGTGTGCTGGTAACAGATACAGCACGGAATATTGGCTCCTACTGCCCTGTAGTTATACTCCAGTGTGCTGGTAACAGATACGGCATGGAATATTGGCTCTTACTGCCCAGTAGTTATACTCCAGTGTGCTGGTAACAGATACAACATGGAATATTGGCTCTTACTGCCCAGTAGTTATACTCCAGTGTGTTGGTGACAGATACAGCATGGAATATTGGCTCTTACTGCCCAGTATTTATACTCCAGTGTGTTGGTAACAGATACAGCATGGAATATTAGCTTTTACTGCCTAGTAGTTATACTCTTGTGTGCTGGTAATAGATACAGCATGGAATATTAGCTCTTACTGCTCAGTAGTTATACTCTTGTGTGCTGGTAATAGATACAGCATGGAATATTAGCTCTTACTGCCCAGTAGTTATACTCCAGTGTGTTGGTAACAGATACAGCATGGAATATTAGCTCTTACTGCTCAGTAGTTATACTCTTGTGTGCTGGTAATAGATACAGCATGGAATATTGGCTCTTACTGCTCAGTAGTTATACTCCAGTGTGTTGGTAACAGATACAGCATGGAATATTGGCTCTTACTGCCCAGTAGTTATACTCCAGTGTGTTGGTAACAGATACAACATGGAATATTGGCTCTTACTGCCTAGTAGTTATACTCCAGTGTGCTGGTAATAGATACAGCATGGAATATTGGCTCTTACTGCCCAGTAGTTATACTCCAGCCTGCTGGTAACAGATACAGCATGGAATATTGGCTCTTACTGCCCTGTAGTTATACTCCAGTGTGTTGGTTACAGATACAGCATGGAATATTGGCTCTTACTACCCTGTAGTTATACTCCAGTGTGCTGGTAACAGATACAGCATGGAATATTGGCTCTTACTGCCCTGTAGTTATACTCCAGTGTACTGGTAACAGATACTGCATGGAATATTGGCTCTTACTGCCCTGTAGTTATACTCCAGTGTGTTGGTAACTGATACAGCATGGAATATTGGCTCTTACTGCCCTGTAGTTATACTTCAGTGTGTTGGTAACAGATACAGCATGGAATACTGGCTCTTACTGCCCAGTAGTTATACTCCAGTGTGCTGGTAACAGATACAGCATGGAATATTGTCTCTTACTGCCCTGTAGTTATACTCCAGTGTGTTGGTAACTGGTACAGCATGGAATATTGGCTCTTACTGCCCAGTAGTTATACTTCAGTGTGTTGGTAACAGATACAGCATGGAATACTGGCTCTTACTGCCCAGTAGTTATACTCCAGTGTGCTGGTAACAGATACTGCATGGAATATTGGCTCTTACTGCGCTGTAGTTATACTTCAGTGTGTTGGTAACAGATACAGCATGGAATATTAGCTCTTACTGCGCTGTAGTTATACTCCAGTGTGTTGGTAACAGATACTGCATGGAATATTGGCTCTTACTGCCCAGTAGTTATACTCCAGTGTGTTGGTAACAGATACAGCATGGAATATTGGCTCTTACTGCCCAGTAGTTATACTCCAGTGTGTTGGTAACAGATACAGCATGGAATATTGGCTCTTACTGCCCAGTAGTTATACTCCAGTGTGCTGGTAACAGATACAGCATGGAATATTGGCTCTTACTGCCCTGTAGTTATACTCCAGTGTGCTGGTAACAGATACAGCATGGAATATTGGCTCTTACTGCCCTGTAGTTATACTCAGTGTTCTGGTAACAGATACAGCATGGAATATTGGCTCTTACTGCCCAGTAGTTATACTTCAGTGTGCTGGTAACAGATACACATGGAATATTGGCTCTTACTGCCCAGTAGTTATACTCCAGTGTGCTGGTAACAGATACAGCATGGAATATTGGCTCTTACTGCACAGTAGTTATACTCCAGCCTGCTGGTAACAGATACAGCATGGAATATTAGCACTTACTGCCCAGTAGTTATACTCCAGTGTGCTGGTAACAGATACAGCATGGAATATTGGCTCTTACTACCCAGTAGTTATACTCCAGTGTGCTGGTAACAGATACAGCATGGAATATTGGCTCTTACTGCCCAGTAGTTATACTCCAGTGTGCTGGTAACAGATACAACATGGAATATTGGCTCTTACTGCCCAGTAGTTATACTCCAGTGTGTTGGTAACAGATACAGCATGGAATATTGGCTCTTACTGCCCAGTAGTTATACTCCAGTGTGTTGGTAACAGATACAGCATGGAATATTGGCTCTTACTGCCCAGTAGTTATACTCCAGTGTGTTGGTAACAGATACAGCATGGAATATTGGCTCTTACTGCCCAGTAGTTATACTCCAGCCTGCTGGTAACAGATACAGCATGGAATATTAGCACTTACTGCCCAGTAGTTATACTTCAGTGTGTTGGTAACAGATACAGCATGGAATATTGGCTCTTACTGCCCAGTAGTTATACTCCAGTGTGCTGGTAACAGATACAGCATGGAATATTGGCTCTTACTGCACAGTAGTTATACTCCAGCCTGCTGGTAACAGATACAGCATGGAATATTGGCTCTTATTGCCCAGTAGTTATACTCCAGTGTGCTGGTAACAGATACAGCATGGAATATTGGCTCTTACTGCCCTGTAGTTATACTCCAGTGTGCTGGTAACAGATACAGCATGGAATATTGGCTCTTACTGCCCAGTAGTTATACTCCAGTGTGTTGGTAACAGATACAGCATGGAATATTGGCTCTTACTGCCCAGTAGTTATACTCCAGCCTGTTGGTAACAGATACAGCATGGAATATTGGCTCTTACTGCCCAGTAGTTATACTCCAGTGTGTTGGTAACAGATACAGCATGGAATATTGGCTCTTACTGCCCTGTAGTTATACTCCAGTGTGCTGGTAACAGATACACATGGAATATTGGCTCTTACTGCCCTGTAGTTATACTCCAGTGTGCTGGTAACAGATACACATGGAATATTGGCTCTTACTGCACAGTAGTTATACTCCAGTGTGCTGGTAACAGATACAGCATGGAATATTGGCTCTTACTGCACAGTAGTTATACTCCAGTGTGTTGGTAACAGATACAGCATGGAATATTGGCTCTTACTGCCCAGTAGTTATACTCCAACCTGTTGGTAACAGATACAGCATGGAATATTGGCTTTTACTACCCAGTAGTTATACTCCAACCTGTTGGTAACAGATACAGCATGGAATATTGGCTTTTACTGCCCAGTAGTTATACTCCAGTGTGCTGGTAACAGATACAGCATGGAATATTAGCACTTACTGCCCAGTAGTTATACTCCAGTGTGTTGGTAACAGATACTGCATGGAATATTGGCTTTTACTGCCCAGTAGTTATACTCCAGTGTGCTGGTAACAGATACAGCATGTAATATTGGCTCTTACTGCACAGTAGTTATACTCCAGTGTGCTGGTAATAGATACAGCATGGAATATTGGCTCTTACTGCACAGTAGTTATACTCCAGTGTGCTGGTAACAGATACAGCATGGAATATTGGCTCTTACTGTCCTGTAGTTATACTCCAGCCTGCTGGTAACAGATACAGCATGGAATATTGGCTCTTACTGCCCAGTAGTTATACTCCAGTGTGCTGGTAACAGATACAGCATGGAATATTGGCTCTTACTGCCCAGTAGTTATACTCCAGTGTGCTGGTAATAGATACAGCATGGAATATTGGCTCTTACTGCTCAGTAGTTATACTCCAGTGTGCTGGTAACAGATACAGCATGGAATATTGGCTCTTACTGCTCAGTAGTTATACTCCAGTGTGCTGGTAACAGATACAGCATGGAATATTGGCTCTTACTGCACAGTAGTTATACTCCAGTGTGCTGGTAATAGATACAGCATGGAATATTGGCTCTTACTGCTCAGTAGTTATACTCCAGTGTGCTGGTAACAGATACAGCATGGAATATTGGCTCTTACTGCCCTGTAGTTATACTTGTAACTGCATTTCTGGAAATGAGACCTTTGAATAAGGGTATCAATAGCAGTCATCTTATGGGAGTCTTTTCCCAGTGTTTACAGTAATATTTTCTCTGAGGGGATGCTGGTTGCTTGGTGTTGTTGCACACGGCCATGCTTAGTGGTCTGAAGGCCAAATAACTTCCCACACATGAGTGAAGCACGAGGAGCAAATTTTCAGTGATTCCCCCTGAATCACGAAGACCATAAATGCGCTGACCGGCAAAAAAAACCTGATCACTTGAAATATTCTACATTACATTCATTTAAATAATGAATATGTACGGTATAGGCCTAGTACAGTGCATACTGTAGTTATAGCATGGAAGTAATGTTGGATGTATTATCATTCTTCATGTCAGTGTTTCACTTAACAGGAGCGATTCTTTGACGTTATGCTGTTCTCGCGGTAAAATGTGTGTGTCTTTAACAATTTATTCTTTTTTCTTTTGCTACTTGTTGGCAGAGGAAGTGATCAATACAGCCAAATCCTCAGTTGTTCTTGTGCAATTCAGAAACGAATATGCGTTGAGGCTTGAAAATGTTGCCAGTCAGTGACTCTGATCGGAAATGGTGGCACACACGGAAACGGCATCATGTCAATGAATCGCTATTGTTAACACATTGGTGACTGGATGCTTGAGCTTGTCACATATCCTGTGGACCAGACATTTTCCTACTGAGCATACTAGAGTGCACTTGATTGTAAAAATGTTCATAAATATTAAACTAGTCAAGATTTTGGTATGAGTACTCACCAATGCTCCTAGTGTGTGGTGACTGTTTATACTTGTGAATGTTTTGATCATGGTAGAGGTTAGATTGGTCTACACGCAAGGTGTCACTTGAATAAATAGGCACATTCGGTAAATTGTGGCACGTAGGGGCTTGTATATCACTTCCACTATCATCTCACATTCACTTTCCACTAATTCAATATCACTATTTCCATTTGAACGATCGTCTGCATACAATTCTTCTAAAGTATTGTCGTCAGCCAACACTGAATTACGCGAGCGCTCCATCTTACCCTTGACTGAACCGCAGAAAGAAAGGCGACGTTCGAAACCAAATCAAAGAATAAAAGAAGGCCGTGAATAAAAGAAAAGTGGCAGATATACATCTAGGATTTATTCTAATCAATGTGCAGTAGTTCAGTACATGGTCGAGAGATGTCGCAGGAAGACCGAAAACAATGACGTGTATAAAACCAAGATTTCTCGTGGTTCGTCGTCTACCGCTGGCGAGTGTACTAAGAGATTTCTAGGGGCACGTCTTCCATGTGTTAAGTGAAACAGTGACATGAAGAATGATACATCCAGGAAACCTCACTTCCATGCTATAAACAGTAACTTATGTACTAGGCCTAGAGCGTTCATGTTTAAGATTTAAATTAAAATGTTGAATTTTTCAAGTGATCGTTTTTTTTTTTTTTTTTTTGCCGGCCAGTGTATTATATTTTTACATAATTTTTCTTAATGTTCACATATAAAACATAATGCTCTTAGATTATTGTACCCTACAACACACAATAGGAGCTGTATTTGAGAAAGGATCAGGAATTTGCTGCTATTAAAAATATAAAATGAGAAATGGGTTGATGGTGATATTTCATGAATACCATGTTATTATTTGAGAATTTGAAATTGTTTGCAACTGGTCCAATGTTTCAGACAAGGAGCGAGTGATGGCCAGTGGGTGAGTCTGTGCTGGTTGCGACCCCAGCTGCTCCTGGTGGGGACCAAGACCGGTCGCCTCATTGGCTGGGACCTCAACAAAAGGTAAACAATTCACTTGGAACTTGTCGGCTGTTAGATGCATTGTAGCCAACATTTCAAGAGTTAAGGGCAGTTTGGGTGTGGAATGCAAGAGGAATTTTCCCCCATAATGTTGGGCAGGATGTTGGTATAAAATATGTCACTGAACTCCTAGGAAGACGCAGATTACAGTGGTTTGCTTGGACACGTTATGAGAATGGACAGAAATAGAACCCCAAGAAATTATTTCAACAGAGAAGTGAGAGGAAGGAGAGCGATGGGAAGGCCAAGAAATTGATGGATAGATACAGTGAAGTCTGGTTGGTTCCTCAGTTTAGGGGCTGCGACAACGCGGTCATGTAGCCCCGTGTACTTTGGGTGTGTGTAGAATCTGTCTGATAACCGGTGTTAATTGTGATGGCTGTATTAGTGTGTGTTATCATCATCATCTTGAGCAGTTTCCAACCGCTGGTCGGGTCTGCTTAGTGTGTGTTATCTGTTTTTTAATTCAAGTAAGGACTGCAGACTTTGAATTTTTCAAATAGTTCCCTACTTTTGCCGCCAAACGCCACCGTCAATGACTACTAGTTCAGAACTTATCTACTAGACGCCACCGCAGTCCGCTCTTGGCTACGAACGTAGGAACTTAAGAGCGTTGTTTACATTCCTAACCTATACAATTTAGCTTCACACAGGTGCAACACTGTTTGCATTGTATTTGGCTGCAATGCTCTATAAATCGCCCACAAACATCCCAGGTGTAGATGTCAGGTACCGATTTGATGGAGGGCTCTTCAACCTAGCTCGATTTCGCTCCAAGAAGCTAACTCAGGTTACGAAGATAACCAATATGTTGTATGCAGATGATGCAGCATCGCCTACACTCACGCCAGTGGAGTTGCAACAGACTGTTAATTGCTACAAGAATGCATGTGAACGTTTTGGTCTCACCATTAATGTTCAGAAGACCAAGGTTCTGGCACAACCCTCACCAGGCACTTCCCTTCCGCACTTCAACATTTCTATCTCAGATACTCCATTGGAGCAGGTAGACCACTTCTCGTATCTGGGCAGTCTGCTATCTGTACACGGCAATTGTGGGCAGGATGTTGAGAAGAGAATCGGTGCTGCCCATGCGGCATTTGGGCGACTATCGCACCGGGTCTTCTTGAATAAAGATCTGACCGTGAAGACGAAGCTCATGGTGTACCAAGCTGTTGTTATCTCAACATTGTTGTATGGCTGTGAAACCTGGACCCTCTATCGACATGACTTCCGAAAGCTTGAGCGCTTCCATCAACAGAAGCTTCGATCCATCCTTAAGATAAAGTGGGAAGACCACATCACCAATCTTGATGTTCTTGAGAAAGCGCTTGCTAATAGTGTAGAATCATCCATCATTGGTCATCAACTTAGATGGATTGGACATGTCCAACGGATGGATGATACGAGACTACCACGCCAGGTTCTGTATGGTGAACTCACCTCCGGCACCAGACCGCATGGAGGCCCTAAGAGACGTTACAAGGACCAATTCAAGCAGAATATGAAGTTGACAGGTCTCAATCCACAAACCTGGGACCAGCTTGCTAAAGACCGTTCAACTTGGCGCCAGACCATCCCGGCTGCTGTCAAAATGTTTGAAGAAGAACGTCGTAGAATTGTTAAGGCCAAGCGACAAGCACGTAAGCTCCGTGCAGCACAGCCACGCCCTCCACCAACAGTTCTGTGTGGACGTTTGTTTCATGCACGCATTGGGCTGTTCAGTCACCGCAAACATGCCCACAGACCTCAACCTTAGATTATTTTAGACTGTTTTGGAAGAAGATGTATACTCGGAAACGAGTTAAAGCCGACGACGACGACGACGATACAATTTAGCTTCACACAGGTGCAATTAGTGGAAGGTTCTTTAACATGCCATAAATCTATGACATGGGACTGCCAGCTTTACTTCCTCTCCGAAGGAAGGCATACTGAGGGAGTATTAATGCTCTTAAAAAATCCGACGACTTCGGATTTTTAACGCTTTTAAAAAATCCCGACTTTGGCTGGGTTTGAACCTGCGATCTTGAGCATAGAAGCTCAGCATGCTACCAACTACGCCACCAAAGCCGCCAATGCCTTAAGTTGAATGGTATGGCAAACCTTATTCAATGAAGGGGGCAGTAGTTGTCCTTGTCATTGAAAGTCAGTTTGTGTTGCGAGTCTCTGAAGTTATTCTTAGCAAAGCTCTCTTCAGTTTGGGTTGTTTGCTTCCTCGGAGTATCTTGGCTGTAAGCTTTCTTTTTTTCAAAAAGTTCTCCCTATTTTCCTTGGTCTTATTATAGTTCACTGCATCCAGGCTGCAGTCCACACAACACATGCTTCCTTCTTCTAGGGAGTTCACTGGACGAGGAGCGGCTTCGGTGGCGTAGTTGGTAGTATGCTGAGCTTCTATGCCCATGATAGCGGGTTCCAACCCGGTCAAAGTCGTCGGATTTTTTAAGAGCGTTAAAAATTTCTCAGTATGCCGTCCTTCGGAGGGGAAGTAAAGCCGGCGGTCCCATGTCATACGTTTATGGCATGTTCCACTAACTAAACTTGTGTAAAGCTAAATTTCTTGGTTATATTTCAATGAGACGCTCTATCAAAGTTCCAACGTTCACAACTAGGCACTAAAAGCCATACGCTAAATAAATAAATAAATAACTGGACAAGGGACTATTGATTTAAATCAATGTTCTGTCAATTGCCGTGTCATATACTAAGTAACATTACAATATGTTTTATCGGGTTGTTTCCAGGTGCGGTGGTGGTGGCGATGCTGATGCCGAGCCTGCGTGCACTCTGTACCACTCTTCCCACAGCCGTCCCTTGTATTGCATCAGCTGCTCACATCAGCTGGACAGTGAAGGTAAGGCCATGGCAACAAGTGCAAGTGCACTTTGTACTTGTGTGCACTACTTATTATTATTATCGATTATTCCCCTTTGGGAGAGCGTGTGAACTTGAGCCAATCACAGCTTCACTTCCTTTTCCTCTTCTCTACATTAATTACACGCTAAATAATTGCAAGAGTTATGCTCAGAAGATTCTGAAGCGTACAAGAACTTTTTAAGAATAAGCAAAAATTACTTACGATTTTATTTTGGCCAAAATTACCCCCCAGGATCAGCATATCACCCGAAGCAACCGTGCTTTCAAATTTCTGTCTCTGTATTCTTTCCGAGTACAATTCCAAGTTTCTGGATGGACTTCAATATGTTCAATTAATGTTATTGTTTTATTGAGACTCCACACAAATTCAGCCATATTCAAACACTATAATAATAAACAAATAATAACCCCCCCAGGGGCTCACATCTAGTATGACTTGGGTTGGCGACCACGGGGCTGCAGCTGAGTCCGGCATGCTTCCACTTACTTGTGCCGGGCTCTTCTCCGTCTTCTTTCCTGTCGACCTCACTTGGTCAACTCTTGTTCTCTTCCGACCCCGACGGTATTAGGGTATCCGAGGTCTAGGGAGTCTCTTCCTTTCCCGCCTTAATTGGCCCTTGTCTCATCTTTTCTGTTACCCTCTTTCTGCGAGGGGTCAGCCTTCTTTTTCTTTTTATGTTATCTCCTGCCTTCTGCTCAAGGCCCTCAAGGAGGCAGGGTGTATGTAGCCCCACCACTTATGGTGCACCCTGGATATTGCTACACCCTCAGGGGTGAGTTCGGGAGTTGGCGACCCCGAGGGATTCCTGATTTGGGTCCGGTTTTCCCCCTTTTAACCATTACCTCTGGGGCGGACCCTCTCCTCTTTCACTTATGTGCCTTTCATGGCTCTCCTTCTTTCCAAGTCCCTTAATTTGCATTCTTCGAGGGTTGAGGGCATTTCTTTTCCTCCTGTCCTTTATTTGCCTTATTCTCCTTTTGTTTTCCATTTCTTCTTCTAGTACAGTGCACTCTCGTTAATTCGCGGTAATTAATGCACAAACTTCCGCGAATTATCGAAAACCGCGAATTATCCGCAGTTATTTTTGTTAAGCCTAGGAAATACAAAACTATTGGTTAAAATATTGAAATAGGCTTGAACACGTGAAATAATAATTTTAACTCCTGATTGTAGTGTCTCTTAAGACATGCTAGGCAACTGATAGGCCTATGTGGATTATGCCTTCATTAATATTTAGCAAAAGGCCGTCATCACTTTTTGTTTCTTAGATCGTTTATTCTAATTTTCGATTGCACATTTCCGAAGAAAAGTTATATGAGAACGAAAATTCATCTCGTTTGTGTGACTAGAGTCAATGGCTTGACTGTGGGAAACTTTCTGGATTTCCGTTGCATCACTCCCGCACTCTATATCAACTGGATCTCCGTTTTCCTCACCAACAGTCAAATTCCGTCATAATCGTCTTTATCGACGTCTAACTTGCCCGTTCGAAATATCGTCGTTACAAAAGTCGGCAAGCGCTTGCTTTTGTACGAGCGGAGTAGTGGTACTTTTCTTCCGACTTGTTGACTGCATGAAGAGCATCGAACAAACACGCTCTCGGTGTCGTGCACGTTTGCGCCATTACGCAATAATCTCTGTTTACAATATGCTGTCCGCACATCCACCCTTCACAACTCACTGATCAGCGACCTTGGAGTGTGGCTGTTGGGAAAGGGAGGGTTGGTTCGGAGTGAAAGTGTACACCTCTTGTATTGTTTGGGCTTCGAAGACAAAGGAAATCTGTGCTATACCACTCGCGGCAACATGTTCGTATGTTTTGAAGATTGCACAAGCAGGCCTACTGTTACATCGCAGAGAAACGCAGTTCAGTCTTCTCGAATATCAATGATTTCGTCTTTACGCATTGCGTCGCATCAAAATTCAGACGCAAACCAAGCCAACATTAAAGGAAAATACAAGAACATGAATCAAACAACAGAGAGATTGCTTTACTTAGCGTGATGATTAGTTGCTGTGAGAATTCCCATAAAAAAAAAATACTCATGGAGACCCGCGAATTAACCGCAAAACGAATTATCCGCACGTGAATTATCGGGAGTGCACTGTATATAAGTTAGTAGTTAGTTTTAGTTATAGTTTACCTTTCATTATCATCTTCACGATCACCCAACCCATTCGGTGCCGATAACCTAGATGTTAGGCCCCTTAAAACTTCAATTATCATCATCACAACGATCCACCGCTGACTCTACGTATAGCACTTTCTAATATTCAATCGGACGAATTGAGCTAGACTGGTCTAGCTAGGGCATCCAAATACTGTTTACACCGTAGAGTCGGCCATTTTGAGCTTAGAGCGGTCTCCACTAGGGTTCTCTACCACCTGTGTGCACTGGAGAGGAGCTTAGAGTGCCCTAGCGAGCTACTCTATGCTCTAGCTAGCACAAAAGCTCTCCAGTGTACAGGCACCTTTAGACAACATAATTTAACATTTCCCAAGCCTCGAAAAATGAATTACAGTAAAAGCTCGATATTTTGAAGTGATCGGAGGGCTTTGAACTAATCAAAGACTACCCCATCCTCCGATCGTGGAACATCTTGATATTTTTCTGTACTTGACGTCGAAGACAGAATTTGTTGACGTTCACGTAAGATCACAATATTTCTTTGTGCCCTACTGTAGGAACAAACTAAATCTCAGTAATCGTAACTTCTTGTACACAAGACGACTTAGTAAAAAACTCAAGCTCCTGAACCAGAGAGAGTTAGAAGGTGCATTATGTGCAAAAATCTTCCAAATCGTCTCAATATTACAGGAAAAATCTTGCATTTCTTGGGGGAAAAAAAAACACCAATAAGATAACTAAAAAGTACCAAAAAAAAGAAGCAATTTTTACTTCGTACTTACAGTAGATACCTTGGCTGAGGGTATCATTACACTGACCACTAAGAGTGTTCTGTGTTGGCAGGTAACTGGAGAGAGCATGGAGAGGGAGTGGTGGTGTGGACGGCCTCGCTGGACAGAATGTTGGTGGCATACAAAGTGGACAAGAAAGAGGTTGTGTGTACCATTCCCACCATAGGAGGCATCGTCTACTCTATGGCAGTGTCGCCCATAGATGCCAACAGGTACGGCATCAGTTTATCAAGCTCATGTTCACCATATCATATTGTTACTTACTGAATTTTCCGCTTCCATGTGGCAGCTCCTTATGGCAGACAGTTACGAATGATCCTCGCAATTTGGCTTCTTCTCAAAGTTGGCATTACGTAACGGTATCTCTCTCCTAGCACTGTCTGGTGGCCGTGATTCGATCCCAGTGACATCCTCTGTTTGTGTATTAGGGCTGTGTGGGTCTCGGTATAGGTTGCCAAATGTTGCTCAACTGAAATCAATCAACCCTGTTCATATTGCCTGGATAGCACTGTAACATTACAGCTTCAATCACCAGGCCTTACTAGGTCCGATTTTTAAAACTTTTGCAGCGTCTAAGTTGATGCAAAGTCCTGTAGAGATAGTGATTCGGAGTGGATATCGCAGGGATGTGCCTCCTACCTCAGGTGAACCGTGGGCGAGCCCAAGGGGAAACCAGGTGGAGAACAAGCAGCTTACATTTGTTAAATTCATTCAATGAATAAGCAAGGGTGTTGAGAAAATAACATTTAGGCATCATCCTGATTTGAGAAATAAGCAACAGCTCCTAAATGATATAACAAGAGGTCTAATTCACTAGAGCCTTTAAAATTTACAACTAACAAAAGTCCAATTAACAAAAGCAAATGCCTGACATGAGAAATATAGGTTAAATGCAAAGTACAATTAACCAATTGTAAGCCAGAACAAACCTTTGAAGAAAGTAGAAAGTTATACAGTTAACAATCATAAGGCAAAACTAGCCTTTGGAGAAAGAAGAAAGTTACACACAATTATTAGGCTGAAAAACCTTGAGCAATATGTACGGTAGGGTGTCCCTTATTTTTCAAAGTTGTAATTTTGCAACGCATAGGTTATTGTTTTATTCATTTGAGCCTAAAACACCCAAAAACTGTTTTTTCCTTATTTGGAACAGTGCAACCCGTGCCGACTCTCGCGCAAACATGTCCGTACAAGTTCCGTATCTAATCGTCAAGTTCTCGCAGTTCTATTTTTCAACATATGTGAGGTTAAGTTGACTGTTAGTGAAAGCGCAAATCTTGTCATTTGGGAGTGCAATATATTCTGGGAAAAGGTTAGAATATCTACCAGAGCTGTGCCTAATTGTGTTAAGAAGTTAGTGGCTCTTTATCAGGTCTGGCAAGAACTGCAAAAAAATAGCAAGAAGATCCAGGATTTACATTTACATGGTGCCGCTAGGAGAACTTTCAACTTAGATAATTTATTCCATATCGCACATGCTGATGCTCTTGAAAGAATAAAAATCGTAGAAGATAAAATATTTTTGCAAAAGCAAAGAGTGCCTAGTGTGTGTTGACAAAAAGTTGGCTGAAATTGAAGAAAGGGCTATGCTGAGAAAACTCTCAGAAGATAAAAAAAGACTAAAGCAAATGCCTTCCGCGAGCTCATTGGAATCTGTAACTTTACAGACCTTTGATACACATGAAGACATAGAAGAACAATCTACAAACTCTGAAGAAAGCCTGGAAGGATCTCTGCCATCCACATCTCAATCTGTATGTTCTTTAGCTACGTCGACAAGAAGAGGAACAAAAGATTTTATCACATCTAAATTAGTTGCAACTTTAGACAGATTTCAACTAAGCATCAGAGATTCTGTTTATATAGTTCAGTCTGTAGTAGAAGCACTTGGTCTTAGTTCTGACAATTACCCAATCAACAAATCTTCTATTCAACGTATTCAAATACAAATGAGAAAAGATAGAGCGGGATCCATTAAATCCGATTTTCAGAATAACGTGCCCGAAGTAGTTACTGTTCATTGGGATGGAAAATTGTTACCTGCTCTGGACGTAAGAAGGTCTAAAGAAGAACGCCTACCAATTATTATTTCATATGACGAGGAAGAACAACTTCTTGCAACTTCTTCTTCTTCTTCCGGCAAAGAGCAAGTGAAAGCAGTATCAAATGCCCTTCATGACTGGAACCTGGATGATAAGGTACAAATAATGTGCTGTGATACAACAGCATCTAATACAGGACGCTTGTACGGAACTTGTGTGCTTTTAGAGCAAAAACTAGAAAGAGAGTTGTTACTCTTTCCTTGCCGCCATCATATTTACGAACTGGTGCTCAAAAGTGTGTTTGAATCAAAGATCCAACAAATCACTAGCAGTCCTGATATTCCGCTGTTCAAAAAGTTTGGAGACAACTGGAAGAATATTAATCATAGTGCCATCAAATTGTGCACTGATTTTGTCCAACAACATCTCTGTGAGGCAAATATTATTGAATTGGTGAGATTTTTTAACAATGCGCGGGCAAAATCGACTGTAGGAGATGATTATCGCTAGCTCATTGAGCTCGCTATTGTTTTTCTTGGTGGTGACATTAAAAATAAAATAAAATTCAGACCTCCTTGTGCAATGCATCAAGCACGATAGATTGCAAGAGCTATTTTCTTCTTAAAAATCAGTCCCAGTTTAAAATGAGCGCTAAGGACAAACAAGCTTTACAAGATGTTCATTTATTCATTGTGGCAGTTTACGTGAAGCCTTGGCTTGGATGTAGTTTGGCGATAAAAGCGCCGAATCAAGATTTTTGTTTTTTAAAGACCTTAAAAGATTACGAGAAAATTAACGAGTTGATTTCCAATGCGGCTTTAAACAAGTTCAGTCAACACTTGTGGTACTTGTCAGAGGAAATAGCCATCCTTTCAATTTTTGATGATGGAGTTGATGAGCAGACCAAAGGAAACAGTGTAGAAAACTTACAAAAAGAAAGCTTTGGTGATTCCGGAAAGAGATATGTTCCTTCGAACGAAGAGATGTCTGGCTCTCTATATGGTACGTAGTAGACTACTAGTGTATAATCTGGTATTTAATTTAGAACTTATTTGTTTTATTTATAGGCACTACAAGTATTTTTATCTTGTTTCAGGGAAATCTTGAAGTGATTTTGTTTCTGTCAAAAGTAAAGATTTATTTTCACGACTGAAACTTGACAGTGGTTTCCTTCAAGAAATTGTATCTTCATGGAACGACAACGTGGCGTTTGTGGAAGCTAAAAAGAAGGTTTCTACCTTAAAAGCAGTTAATGACACAGCTGAAAGAGCTGTTAAACTAATGACAGACTTTCATGGTTTGATTACCGCAGATGACGAACAGAAGCAGTTCTTATTACATTGTGTGCAAGAACATAGAAAAATTTACCCAGACTGTAAAAAAAGAGACTTTGAAGAGGAAATATCCAAATGAATAACTATAAAAATTGTATCTTTTTTGTTACTTACAAGAAGAGCATTATATAAATGTCTGTTTTCATTTATATTTCTGTTGGCCTCTCACCAAGGTGGACTGGGTTCGATTCCTGGTCAATGCTTGTGAGATTTTCGAATTGAAAAGCCATGTCCTGTGGTTCGGATTCCACGTAAAAAGGAGGTCCCATGGCTCATAATCACAAGATTCACGGTCACGTAAAACTACAATCTTCCTTCCTTTCATCTTCTTCTTCTGTGGTGTTCAATCCGAAGATTGGTTTGTAGCAGCTTTCCATGAACTCCGGTCTGTGGCTATTCTCTTCAAGTCCAAGTAATTATCACAACCTTTGTCGTGAATGATTTGTTTTATGTATCCCAGCCGTGGTCTACCTCTACAGTTCTTTCCTTCAACATTGCCCTCCAGTATTGTGTGCAGAAGACTTTCATGCCTCAAGATATATCCAATCCAATTGTCTCTTCGGTGAGTAAGCATATTCCATAAACATGGCTTCTCTCCAATCCTCTTCAGCTTTTCTTCATTACTGATTTTGTCCACCCATGGAATTTTTAGTATTTTCCTGTAGCACCACATTTCAAAGGCTACTATTCGTTTTTTATCAGCCAAGCTAAGAGTCCAGGTTTCACTACCATATAACAGTACGCTCCACACATATATCTTCACAAGACGTTTCCTGAGGCTCATACTAATGTTTTTGCATGTAAAGAGCTTTCCTTTCTTGTTGAATGCTATTTTGGCTTGGTTGATGCGGCTGACTATTTCTCTTCTACTTCTTCCATCTGCTGTTATTTTGCTACCAAGGTAAGTGAACTCCTGTACATTTGTCAGCTGTTCTCCATTTAAAGTACAACGAGGAGGTTCATACTGCCGGCTACAGAGAAGAACTTTGGTTTTCATTTCTTCAATTTCCTTTCATCTATATTTCTCTAAATTGAAATTCTGTACTTGGGTAACTAATTGACTAATAAACACAATAACGGGGTATGCGTTTCAATAAATGAAAAAAAAAAAAAGTTTTTGCTCTTTTAATGGACACCCTAATGTACGACCTATACAGAGCCCAGAATAAAAGGAATTGAAATCTGATTTTACTTAAGGTTATGGCTGTTGAAGTTGGCAAAAAGTTCTTGGTTACTTATCTTGATTACGGCCAATTTTCAATGCTTATAAGAGCTGTCTCACCAGGAGGAGAAATAAAAATAGCAATTTATGCTAATGCTTCATGTTGAAGTCGAGCAGCTGTAGAAGCGGAAAATCAGCCTAAGAAAGTCTTCATTCCTCACTCTATTGTAACGTTTTTTTTGGAATGGTGGCACACTGTTGGGTGATAAATGTAATAGGTCACGAAATGAAAATGAGACAATTAATATATACACTGGTGTTGTGGACTTACCTTCAGTAGTACACTAAAAATGAAATGTCGGGTGCCATGGTCGCAACAGAGTGTTGAAGACCAATAAAAGAAAAGAGTAAGAACAATCATCATTACAGCAGTTTCCAACTGCAGGTTGGGTCTGCTTGGAGCATAAGCCTCTCCATCGTTTCCTGTCCATCCATCACTTCTCTTCTGTCACTGTTGTCCAATTCACTCCTTTTCTCTCGGCACTTTTCTTCACCCCCTTTATCTACCTATCAGTGGAGCACCTGAGACCTCTTTCTCCCAGCCCATGGGGAAACCAAGTAATCCACCAGTTAGTTCTTGTATTGGGGAATGGGATGACTTACATCTATTTCTAACTACTGAAAAATGAATGCAAGGCATGGATTAAAATACTGAATTTAATTCGACACAAAAACAAAATAAGAAAATTTAATAATAATAATAAATACTTTACTGAAGTTAGGTTAACCTGTGGCATGAGAAAAATGATGAGACCTATATTTAAATTTACGTTATTTCCAAAACTATGAAGTTACTTGCCAGAAATGTTCAAGTAGAGATTTTGAGTAATATGTCAGTCTTGGCTTACCGAGGTTGCGTGTCGAAGGAATAAGTCTTCATATTTAAGACGAGCAGAAGTTTCCTGGCGTGCTGATTCGTCTCTCGGAATGATGCCTTGAAGGAGCCCAGCTGACAAGTTCCGTTAATTAGTTTTACTGAGCAGCGATAATTTAGATGTAGCTGCTAGCTTGACCAGTGACGAAGTGCTGACTCCATAAATCACTTTACTGACAATGACCAAAAACACAACCATTGTCGTTTTTGCATTAAAAGACAAAGTATGTCTTATATGCACAATCAAGTTCCAAACTGTAGACTTGTCTGAATGAATTACTTCATTCCGAATAAGATTCACAGTAGTGAGTGAGAGCTCAGGTTGGCCAACCAAACCCCCAAAAATAATTTGTATGTCCACTCACTTTCATGCATACCACTCCTGCAGAAAACCTTCCTCGACCAATCAAAATAACGTTGCTATGGTCTTCTGTGTCAGACATATGTTCCTTCTTAGAAACATGTGTTAATATCCTCTTCTGTTTAAACAGCCCCTTGTGAGCCCAGATGGATTTATTTTCTTAAAATGACCCAGCTTGGACTCCATTGTTCTGAACCCTCTTCGATACTTGGAAACTGTTGTAGCAAGTCTTCCATTCTTCTTCGTGTCTCTCCCGGAGATCCCCCGCTATGCGTGTCACTCAGAGTAAATTACAGTCGCCAAGGTCTTAAAATCTGTCTAACGAATTAATGAAATGGTGTCGTGACTTTGGTCACCTCACAAGTTAACATAGATAAACTGAAATATGTCGAATCCTTTTGATTCGAATAGTGAAAAATAATTGGTGTTCATCATCATCATCATCATCATCATCATCATTATTTCCCCTTATCGAGCTCCTGCCGGGTCGGGGTATTTATGGCACTTCTCCACTTTCCTCTTTTCTTCCACCATTCTTCTTCCACGATCTTGTCCCAGTCCAGATTTCTTTTTCTTATGCTGTTCTTCACTGAATCAATCCACCTTGTTCTAGGTCTTCTTCTTGCACTCTTACCCTTGCACTTCGCCTCCAGCATCTGTCTTGGTATTCTATTTTCCTCCATCCTCTTTACATGTCCAAACCACCTTAGTTTATTCTTCTCAGTTCTCTCATTTAGTTTTCCCATCCCAACTTTCTTCCTAACATCTTCATTCCTCTTTCCTATCATACTTCTTAGGAATTTCATTTCACTGGCTTGGATTCTACTCTCTTGCCTGCTTGTCAGGGTCCAAGTCTCAGCTGCATAAGTTAATATGGGAACATAGTACACTTTATACATTACCTCCTTGCTTTTCCTTGGTACTTCCTTATCCCAAACAAGTTTTCTTACACTTTGATAGAATGCATTGCTCTGCTGTACCCTCCTGCCAATCTCCATGTCCAACCTACCAGTTTGCATCAATTCACTTCCTAGGTATTTGAACGTGTCCACAATTTCCAAACTCTGACTTCCAATTTTCACAGTGCCCTTTCCTTGTCTTTCCCCTCTTGTCATCACCATGGTCTTGCTTGCTTTTCTCTATGCTGATTTTCAGGCCATACTTCTGAATATTTTCGTTCAGTGCATCTAGTTGTTTTTGCACTTCTTCGGTGTTCCTTCCCCAGACCACAATATCATCTGCAAATAACAGTAACTTCATTTCTTTATGTCCATATGCTTCCTTTGTTTCCTTTACAATTTCATCCATCACCATTATGAACAAGAGAGGTGACAGCACACTCCCCTGTCTTAGTCCAGTCTTGTTCCTAAACCAATCTGTCTTTCCAACTGGGGTCAGTACCCTGCTAACACAGTTGTTGTACATTGCTTGCACCATTTCCAACATTTCTCTTCCCAGTCTCTTCTTAACCATGGTTTCCCATACCTTCTCTCTGGGGACACTATCATATGACTTTTCTAGATCCATGAAAGTCATGATCAAATCCTCTCCATATTCCCAGCTCTTTTCCATCACCTGCCTCAAGCCATACGATAAATAAACCTGCCTCAAGCTAAAGATTGGGTTCACTGTGGATCTTCCACTCCTGAAGCCATACTGTTCCTCTTGCAACTCTCCTTCCACCTTCCTTCTCATTCTTCTTCCTAATATCCTTTCCAGTATTTTTACTATCTGTGATATGAGGGTGATCCCTCTATAGTTATCACACACCTTCTTGTCCCCCTTCTTAAACACTGGTATTATTAGCCCTTTCTCCCAGTCTTCTGGTACACATTTCCGTTTCCACACACACTTTAGCAGTCGATACAACCATTGCATACCAACAGGTCCAGCAGCCTTTATCATTTCTACACTGATTTCATCCACCCCTGTTGCTTTTCCCATCTTCATTTTCTGTACTGCTAATTCCACCTCCAGCATTGTTATATCATCTTCTGTTATAGAGTCGTCAGGTTGTGTCACTTCCATCTCACCAGTACAATTGCTCACATTCAATAGCTTATCGAAATACTCCTTCCTTCGACCCTTTATCTCTTCTGGATGTGTTAACAACTCTCCATCTTCCTTTTTCACCAGCTTTGTGGTAACTCTTTCTTTCCTCTTACTTCTTAGAAGCCCATACAGCATCCTTTTACTGCCACTTACATCTGTTTCCATTCTTCGTGTAAATTCTTCCCAACTTTTCTTCTTTTCTTCTCCTACCACTTTCTTACACCTCCGTTTGCTGTCGTGATACTTCCTTTTGCTTTCTTCTGTTTGATCTCGGTTCCATTCTTTCCATGCAGACTTCTTTTCTTTCACTGCTTTCCTCACTTCCTCATTCCACCACGGTGTCTCCTTCTCTTTCACTCTTGTTGACGTCCTACCACAAGCACTCTCTGCTGCACCAACAAATGCCTTTTTAAAGTGGGACCATTCCTCTTCTATGTTTTCCACTTCAGTAACTGGGATTTGTTGCTTCAATCTCTCCTGAAAATCTTCCTGTACAGTTGTCTTTCAATTTCCATACTTTTATTTTACTTTCTCTGATCTCCTTTAGGTTTTCCAATTTTTCCCATCTAAATTTTGCCACCACAGCTCTATGGTCCCCATCAAATGCTTCTCCTGGTAAAGCTGTCGCATCTATCAGCTTTCTGCGATTAGTCCTTTCCACCAGAAAGTAGTCAATTACTGATTTTGTTCTTCTATCGCCCCAACCATATCTCGTAAATTTCCTGCTGCTTTTTTTCCGAAACCATGAATTACCCACTACCAGTCCATTCCTTTCACAAAAGTTAACAAGTTCCTCTCCTTCCCGGTTCTTTTTCCCATATCCATATGGTCCAATGACTTCTTCCTTTCCTTGTCTCTCGTTTCCGACTTGTGCATTCATATCTCCCATGATCACCACTTCTACATCTGAAATTACTCTTTCTACATCCTCCAGGAATACTTCAATATCTTCTTCTCTGTTTCCAGTCTGTGGTGCATACACTTGTATGAAGTCCATCATGTCATTTTTCATCTTCATTCTAATTTTCATTATTCTGTCACTCACACACTCGACCACTTCAACATACTCCTCCAGTTGTTTCGAGGTTATCAGTCCCACGCCATTTTTTGCCTCTTGGCCACCACTCCAGTATAATGTATATCCTTTCCTCAATTTCTTCCTTCCTTTACCTTTCCATTTCACTTCACTCAGCCCCATCAATCCAACATTCTCCCTCTCCATGAAGTCTACCACCTCCTCCACCTTGCCTGTCAGGGTCATAACATTCATGATTCCCACTTTCATTTCGGTTACTGGTCGCCCATTTCTCACAGTTCCCCCAGTACCAAAGGAACTGCGCGACGCCTGCAGGGTACGCCCTAACTTTCTCCGAATCATTTGAAGTGCCATTTCCATTTTAGGCTATTATTACGATGGGGTCGCCACTCCCAAAGGCATTTTATGAAGCTACTGCCAGCTATTATACAGGCCGCCCATAACAAGGAGAACAGACGCCCTTGCAGCCGCCCCTAACCTGGGAAATAGACTCTGCCGATTGATGCTGTACTCATACTATTCCCTGAGTACTGGGTTGCCTCTTCCGCAATCTCCACCGTTCCGATGTCCATCTTCTCTGCTGCAGATTCCGTTGAGGTCTTCGCACGTAACCCTGTGCACGGGGGCCTATGTTATACCCCATAGGACTGGGTCCTCACCAGAACTTAGCCGGTACTGTAGTTCCATGGTATATTACAGTACCGTTGCCCACCTCCGCGACGTGGACGCGCCTGGCAAGAATTATCCATGTAGTAAATTATAATTGCCTCATGGACCGGGTTAAGGAGCTGTCTAATTCCAGCCTCCAAGGCTGGTGTTATCTTCCTTAATAAAACATCTCCATGACTCAATAAGCCTTAAATCCAAAATTAATAATGATAATATTAATGTGTGACAGCCAGTCGTTTGAGACTATGCCATTGTAGAGAAACTCACAAGGGAGAGTTAATTAGGGTTTGACCATAACAGACAGTTAAATTAGCGACCCCAACCTCTGTTCAGCCATGTAGGATCGCGGGCAGGGGGTGGAGAAGAGTCATAAATCTAGGTCCCCAGAAGTCTGGAGACATGAGGTAAACAAAATCCCAGCGGTATGGGGGAGAAAGCACTTGGCTAAAAATAATAATAATAAATCTAAATACAGTAGAACCTCGTTAACACGTTCCTCATTAGTACGTTTTATCGCATATCACGGCGTAATTTTCAAGTCCCTATTCTTATCTGATGACAATAATGTAAAAGTACCTCATTTATCACGTCGCACATTTTGCCGTGCATCGCTTGGTACGATCGCATTTTCGTCAGCCCTGAAAGCATTCTTTGTCCACCCCTAGTGGAATGTGAGACAGACTGCTCTGAGATAACGTTCCTTGCCAAAAGGCGGGCGAGAGTTGCGACTTAACAGGTATAGGTGACTCTTAAAAGTAAGACAGTAGCATGCGCCGCGCATCGCGTAGTCCGATCGCATTTTCGTCAGTCCTGCAAGCATTCTTTGTCCACCCCTAGTGGAATGTGAGACCGACCGCTCTGAGATAACATTCCTTGCCAACAAGCGGGCGAGGGTTGCGACTTAACAGGTATAGGCGACTCTTAAAAGTAAGACAGTAGCACGCGCCGCGCATCGCGTTGTAACATGTTTTTCGAGGGTATTTTACGCCACTGACATAAGTCAGTAGGAAGCCATTCAATGTTTATTTACGCGGCAAATTGTTCTGCCAAGACAAGTTTCATGTAACTTATTATTATTATTAAGGTATTTTTTTTGGAGCGTTTTATAAGATTATAAGTATACAGATAGGTTTTCGATGTTATAGAAAACACTATAAAGCGAATTATTATGAACAACATTATCGCGGAAAATGATATGATTACGGAATTTTACGGATTTTAGTCAGTTAGGGTATTGTAAGAGAGATGAGTCATTGGGAATTCAGCCACAGGTATATTCTTGTCAAGAAGCGTGACGCAAGCCGTGGGGCACTTCCAGCTGGCTGCATCAAGAAATGGCCTGGACCGGTAATCGACATCGTCGCGCCGAGTATATTGACCCTGAGGTCGGGTGTATCGCGTGGTGGTTCAGCCAATCATTGGAGACCGGGCGAGTGGAAGAAGGGTCCGGAGAGGGGATTCGACGAGGGCATATATTGTTTGCGCGCCGAGAAGGGAGGACTATTATCATTGTAAAACTTGACCGATGTGGTTTCTCGTTTGGTTGGTTCCGGTGTGATCGGACCATAACTTTATCGTTTCTACAACAATCTCCACAACTGACGAAGAAGATGGCGACGTCCAGAAGGCTGATGGGATCTCTTTTGAACCTTCAAGTAAGAGGGAAATGCCACGGCAATTTCCAATGGTAAGCGCGAATGAGTCAGAACTACATAATCTCTCGCTTCATTGTTTCATATTCAGAATTTCAGTAACTTCTTAGCTTGGGAATAATAGTAAAATCAGTAATTCATCCGACTCCGTTGTCACGTAATTCTCTTGTGGTAATATTCATATCATTACGCTCCAATTTAAATTTATTATTATTATGATTATTAAAATTGCCACTACTTAGTCTTTTATATAATAAATTCATTTCTTATACTATGCAATCTTTGCTTTCAATAGGTAGAATTAGATATAGACCAAATTCCTTCTCCTGATACAATTGTTAGTTGGGTTAATCATCAAATCATACCACGATCTGAGTGTGAAGATTCTTAAAGGTCTTCTGCCTGAGCTAGGTGTTCTTAAATATAAATTTAGATTTCAACATAGCGTTGAGGTCTTGGCGCCCATTAATACAATGTATCTTAGTCAGTGTAAACATTACATTTATCACCTCAAACGTGGGACTTGTTGTGGTTTTTCCACACTCCCCCCAGGAAAACAGTCTCACTTGTACGCTCAACGTGGAGCAAAAGAAACCGTTACACTTGTCACCCAACTGTGGGGACACTAGTAAAACCGTTACACTTGCCGCCAAACTGTGGAGCTGCTTATATATGTATTTTAAAGTGCAAGGCAGGGCTAGTAAAACTGTTACAGCGTAGTACGATCTCATTTTCGTCAGCCCTGAAAGCATTCTTTGTCCACCCCTAGTGGAATGTGAGACCGACCGCACTGAGATACCATTCCTTGCCAACAAGCGGGCGAGGGTTGCGATTTAACAGGTATAGGCGGCTCTTAAAAGTAAGACAGTCGCACGCGCCGCGCATCGCGTAGTACGATCGCATTTTTGTCAGCCCTGAAAGCATTCTTTGTCCACCCTTAGTGGAATGTGAGACCGACCGCACTGAGATAACATTCCTTGCCAACAAGCGGGCGAGGGTTGCGATTTAACAGGTATAGGCGGCTCTTAAAAGTAAGACAGTCGCACGCGCCGCGCATCGCGTAGTACGATCGCATTTTTGTCAGCCCTGAAAGCATTCTTTGTCCACCCTTAGTGGAATGTGAGACCGACCGCACTGAGATAACATTCCTTGCCAACAAGCGGGCGAGGGTTGCGACTTAACAGGTATAGGCGACTCTTAAAAGTAAGACAGTAGCACGCGCCGCGCCACGGCACTTCTGATTAACGCGTTTTTTACATTTCCCTTACTGATACAAATTTATGAGGTTTAATTATTATTTTCCATTAGTATGTTTTCCCGCTTTTGACGTCCAAATTTTTCAGTCCCTTGAAAAACGTACTAACGAGGTTTCACTGTATATAAATAACAAATAATAGTTTGACGTTATGAACATATTACACTATCTCTCCTAGTCTTTTGTACCATACTCCTCAGGAATTTCATTTAGACTGCATGTATTCTACTTTCATCTCTTCTGGTCATCAGCCAAGTTTCTGCTCCAAACGTCATTATTGGTAAGTAATGGGTCTTGTACATCACTTCTTTAGCCTTCAGTGGAATGTCTTTATCACAAATAAAACTCCGAACCTGATAGAAAACACTCCCACATTGTATTCTCCATATCCAATCTTACATTTTCCATCAATTCACTTCCTAAATATTTGAAGTGCTCCAATGTTAACAATCCCTTTTCCTTGTTTCTTTCCTCTTGTCATTACCATTGTCTCACTTTTCTCCACACTGATTTTCATTTCCCATTTCTCAATATTTTCTTTCAGCTGTTTTTGGACCACAATCTCATTTTCTCCTCAAATCAGAACATCATTAGCAAATATTATTATATTCATTCTTGTACCTGTGTATAATTCTTTTGTTGCCTTTAGTATATCCATCACCAGTATAAATAGCTATGGTGGGAGTACATTCTCTTATTTTAATCCACGTTCTAACTATTTTGTGTTATTTCCATTAAAGACGGATTGAAGTCCTGTGTCATTTATGAAATCTGTGTTCAAAGATCGCTGATAACATAACCTAAAATGGATAAATACGGTATTGGATATCCTTCTTTATCAAGTCGACTTGTTTGTACATGAGATATCTATTCAATTACAGCATATGCAGTGAGTTCGGATATTTCATTATTCATTATGTATCGAATTCGAATCGAACAGCGATCGCAAGCTAACCACTACTTGTTAGCAACACCTATAATTTCATGTTCCTTCACAGTAAACGACCGCAAACGCTTCATAGAATTCATGTTTACACTCGGAGAACGTGCGCGAGACCTTATGACGCTACGTGCTTATGGTAAAACAAAATGATCGCCGGGAGAAGGCTAGCACCATCTAGCGGATACTCGTAACACCATATATCGCGCGTGGCGGCCAATTTAAATCTTTAAAATTTGGATGACTCAAATAAGACCCGCACCCCAATTGTTCACGTCCGAATTTGTTTAAATATGTGCAGGTGATATTCCGAGTATATACGGTAATTTTCCCTTCCTGATTTTTAGAACAAAACTTTGAGAAAAAGAAATATTTGCATATTTTTCCCCTCTTGTTTTATCTACGGTTTCTACTAGTTGCGATCCACTTACTTATCTTCGTCCTCGTGAGGAAAAAGGAAAAAGTAGACTATGAGATCGATCCGGGCAAATATGTGTCTGTCTGTGTGTGCCCCCCCCCCATCAACTCCTAAACGGCTGCAGCTATCGAAACCAAATTTGGTATGAGTAAATACCTATGCCTGAATATCTCATGGCCATAGTTGAAAATGACGGCAGTGCTACCAACTGCTGAAAAATCACAATTGAAAATTGAGGTCTATGTTGGATATCTCGGAAGATATGCATGGGAATTGTCCCAAAATTGACACACATATAGATAATATTACATCAGACAAATTTACAGGAACCAATTCCTGACAGTGTTGCCAACATGATTCTATGCTTGCTGATAGGTTCAATCTTTAAATGCATGTAACTTCTTCCATACGATCTATTGAATTTGAACCATATGTGATTTGTGCACCGGAGCAGATATGTCTATGCATAGTTTTAGTGTCAACAGAGCTGCCAACTGTTGAAAAATGCACTCTATACATTTTTATCCTAATCTCAATATATCAGAAAGTATGCAGGCCAACAGTTCCTAAACTTTGCATACTTATAGTACCTGCAAATGTAGGTTAATTTTCAGTAACCGAAACGTACTGAGTTGCCAACATGATTCTACGCGTGGTGATTGGTTTAATGATGAATCACATGTAACTTCCATACTAATAAATGAAGTTCTTTAAAAATTGGGACATATATAGACCATAATATTTCAATTTAAGTTTGAGTATCCCATTTATGGCAGTGTCGCCAACCTGATTTTACGAATGCTGATAAATTTAATATTTAAATACATGTCGTGCATACTATCTATTGGACCTCAACCAAATTTTACGTGTGTGCATTGTGTACCTTACCAGATGAAACTGAGAATGTATTTAAAGTCACCAGATCTGCCAACTGTTGATATATGGTGTCTCTAATTTTAAGAAAAGTAGGCTCTTTAGTTCGTCACAGAACTACTTGTTTTTTTGTGTATTTAAATTCCTTTAATAACTTAATTGAAGTGTTGCCTATTTCTATTAAAGAAAGTTTTCATGACACTCCCCATCAAGCCCCCCCTTTAGGGGCTTAAACTGTGTACCAGGGGGAGTGTAGCGTGTTGGAATGTCCGGGGGCTGCTTACGGGGGTATCCTATGCAAGGGTGCGGAAGGATTGGTTACTTAAATCAAGTGTGATACGGGGGAAGATTCCGGATGCTCGGGATGTCCGGTCAACACGGGGTTGGGGGTGCTCTCAACTAATCAATGAAGATCAGACCGCTTATCTGAGTATGGCTGTGTTTCTACTGTGTGAAGTGAGTGCGCTCGATCGCAGAGCGGAACAGGACTGCTGACTAGCTGCTTAGCCTCAAGCCGGCCGACAATGTGCTTATTGAGCGCTTCTAAACATGCAATTAAATAACATTAATGGTTCACCTAGGTTGGGAGCTGGGTGGTTGAAGGTTAGCATGCAAGTGAAATAAACTATAAGACCAATGATGCTAGTAATTAAGTAGTTTAATAACTACTTGTGTGGTGAAGTACTATGACTTCACTAATCAGCCTTAGTGCTTAAGATTCCAGTATTTGACAAAGACGATAACAAAGTGTAACAAGGGGTGAGTGTAGGAATAGTGTAAGGATGTAACTCGTGAGCACAACTATACCTGTGTATGGCGTCCGATGGATGTGCTGACCGTCAGGGCTTCGGCAGGATAAGACAAAGGTGTCCGAGGCGTGTGACCCTTTATAGTCCTGGCTACTGTGGACTGGCATTTCAGTGCATACCTGACCCAGTTAGTGTTTACTGTCAGTGTTGGGCCATGGTTGTGTAATAAGAATGGTATATTGCTGTTGATTCCTCCAGGGTTTGATGGTCTATTATGTAGTATTGGAAATAGGGTCTGAAGGGTGTAGTGATAAGGGGCAGATAGTGTAGGTTTGTTAGGGGTGCAGCCCTATGAGATCCATATAGGATCTTAGGGATGCAACAATATAATTTTTTGGTTTTGTACATACAAGAGTGTTATTTTGTGATGTATGGCATATAAATACTTGTCTTCCCGCCTAATTTAATTCATGTTGGCCGATTGGAAAGCTTTCTTTAATTGAGTACCGTATTTGCTCGCTTGTAACTCGCACTTTTCTGACCGAAAATAAGTGTAAAAATCTTCGGTGCGAGATATATGCGGGGATTTGTCAGGGAATTACCTTATTCCTGAAAGAAATGTAAAATTGGCATTATTGAAATCAGACGACTGGAATTGTCAACTGCTGCCAATTTCCGATCTACTCTCGCGTGCATCGTCCTAACTTCCGTTCAACGCATTTGCGATGCCAGTCTCCAAGAAGCTCTTATGAATGACTGTCAACAGCATAACACATACCTCTACATCCAGTCATGCAAGAGTTCAACTGACGGCCTTATTTATCTTGTCTTCTGTCGTCAGCTTAGCATGACTAGCAACACCAGATCTCAACATGTTCAAACCTAACAATTACTTATTATTAGCATGTGGAGCACCAACAAAACAGCTGACGATTGCTGTTTTACTGCGTCGCCACATTTGGAAACACCGTATGTGTTTGGTTATTGGTTTCTAGCGTGTCTTTCTGTTGACTCCAGTAGCGAATATCAAATTCATTCACAATGAATTCTCGACAGGCAGCTCCATTAATATGGTCGTCTGCGTATTTGATCACTTTGAGTTTAAATCCAGCTGTATAACTTCCGTGTTTTTACATAACTAAAAGATCGATTTCCACAAGAAAACAATCACACTTAACTGAGAAACAAAAATGGAACGTGAAGACAATGCTGCTAGGCCTACTTGTCGACAATGCTACAGACGGACAACAAACACCGTGAAAGAAAGGAAAGCACCACTGCAAAAACGAACAATAACATTGTGGGCAAGACGTGTTTTAAAATTACTACGATCATCTTTATGACGGCGTCAGAAATTAATGCGAGATATATGCGAGGAATACTTTTTCCTGCAATTTCCAATTTAAAAATGGGGTGCGAGATGTATGCGAGCAAATACGGTAACTTACACACATGGATTTTTGCCCTGTAGTTTTTATCAAGAATGTATGTGTGTGTAAACTGTCTGCCGACAGGGTCGCATTTGGTGCTGGAGATGCAATTATTCGGGTGTGGGACCTCAGCAGCTCCAATGCCTTAGATGTGATTTGCTTGTGGCAGAAGATCAAGGGAAGAGTCTCCGCTGTAAGTATGATTCGTGTTCTACCCCCTCCATTCGTCAGGGTATCTACTACTCTGGAAAACAGAGAATTCGTAGGGAATTTTCAAATCCTGGAAAACTCAGGGTATTTTTATGACACTCACTTTTACAAAGTCCAACCATGAATAATTCCAAATTATGCTTCTAAATTTTGCTGGGGGAAAAGTATATTCTGATCATGATTGTTGTGTGTGTTCTTGCTTCTACGTTGCTCTATGGATGTGAGACCTTGACCTTATACCGCCAGACCATCAAAGAACTGGAACGCTTTCACCTGCAGAAACTCCATTCCATTATGCACATCAAATGGGATGACTATATTACGAATGCTGCTGTTATCGAGAGAGCAGAGATGAAGAGCATAGAGGCCATCATCATTAGTCACCGGCTTAGATGGATCGGTCTGTCCAACGCATGAATGACAACAGACTCTCACGGAAAATCCTGTACAGCGAGCTCAGCCTGGGCAAGAGACCTCTAGGAGCACCTCGGAAGCGTTACAAAGACCAGCTTAAACAAACCTTGAGGAGTGTAGCCATTGATCCTGATAATTGGCATACACTTGTACGTTGGTGTGCAGCCACCTCAGCTGCGGTTTCACACTTTCGAAGAAGAACGCCAAAGGCAGGAAATGGAAACTCGTCAGAGGAGAAAGCTGCGCCAGATATTGCCACGTCCTCCACCTTCCATCATCCGCATTGTGTGCGGCCGTATGTTCTATGCCAGAATTGGTCTGTTGAGTCACCACCGACATCACCATCGAGTGAATACAAATTAGTAATGCAGGAAAGAAACATACACTCGGATAAGAGTATTGGCCGCCGCCGCCGTGTGTTCTTGCTGACATTAAATCTGTAAGCTCTCATTTCTTGAAAGATATTATCTAGGTGTGACATTGCAGACGACATGGACAATATTTACAACCCACATCAAGGAGAGAGTACACGCTGCTCTGAGAACATCTCCGCATATGGCACTAAAGACAGCAATGAAAATATTTCAGACTAAGATTGTACCGGTGGCGACATATGGGCTAGAGCAGTGTTTCCCAAACATTTTTAAGTGTGTATCACTTTAAGAGATGAGAATCTCTCGCGAACCACCTAATGGTTGGGAGATATAGTAACTAGAACTTCCACAACCACTACGTAGCTGACCTAAAGATGGATTGTAAATTGTGTTTGTTAGAGCTGGACTGTTGGATGTAAAGTCCAAATAATAAGAAGTCTGTCCAGTTGTTTTACTATTTATTGCAATAAGTATTCAATTCAAACATTCAGAAATGACACTGTACAAATAATATTAATAAAAGAACTCTCAATAATTAAACATAAAATCCAAAGTTCAACTAACAACTTCAGTGTGAGCCTGAAGATTAGAAACCAACTTAGGAATGTCTGGTTTAAGATTGCTGAGTCTCAAACGGAGATCGTTTTCCACTGTAAGGAGCCTATTCCGGTATTTATTCTTGAGATAAACAAGTGAAGAAAATGCAGTCTCACACAAGTATGAAATATTGAAAGGCAGTCAAAATCTAACTGCTTTGTCAGCTATGTCTGCATAGTCTGCACACATCTGACCCAAAAGTTCACAACAACAATTTTTGAAAAAGTTTGCCTTAGTTCTGAATCACAATTCAAATCATGAAACTGCTCCTTAAAGCCCTCAGGCTTTTCTGAAAGACGATATACAAGAAGCAAATCGTATAACATTTGGGCATCAGGACTTTTTAAGATAATTTGACCCTGCTGAGTTCGAAAATGCCTGATGCCCACTCGAGAAATGGACCGGAAGTCCAAAATTCAAGATGGCGGCTTTTTCCCGAAGTTTGCTATTTTGAGCTCGCGAGTAAAATCTTTTCAACATTTGCGCCGTTTTACTTCCCAGCTATGTAGAGGAGGCAAGAAGCTACCTGTTACATACTTTGGTTATCCTGAAACTTGGGATTTTAACCCTGGAATCGTACCTGAAATCCGACTTATGGTTGTTTTGTTAAGTTACTTTTGTTTCGCTTTGATTACAGAAAAAGTACATGGTAAACGAAACTTTGGGATGGTACATTAATTGTAGTTCTAGCATTCAGCATTACGATGCGTATACGCCTAGCTTGCAGTGTCAATTAGTAACTGCAGGAGGGCGTGGAAACTGCAGCCGCGCGGCACGCTCTGCGGACGTTCCGCACCAATGCAAAGTGAAATATTACTAACTTGATTTATTTGTAGGTTGAACGGAGGTTTGTTTTCTGAAGCAAAGAACAAAGTTGTTGTACATAGCAAAATTGTACTTTTGTCACACTTTTATATTACAAGCATAGTTTATAATTTACGTCTGTTGCAGCAAGGGGTCTTGCAACGACACGTCTTTATGCAACCACATAATGTCGGTGGCGCATCCGGTCTCACACCCGCACGTAAATATGACTCGGGTCATAAGTACAGCAGTCAACTTCCCATCCGTAGACTGCCATCCTGTTTCCAGTGGTGGGGCGTGGTGGCTCAGCGGTCTAGCTGTATGCCTCTCACCAAGGCGGTCCGGGTTCGATTCCCGGTCAATGCATGTGAGATTTTCGAAGTGAAATGCCATGTCCTGTGGTTCGGATTCCACGTAAAAAGGAGGTCCCGTGGCTTATGATCTACCGATTAACGGTCACGTTAAACTACAAGCTTCCTTCCTTCCTTCCTTGTTTCCAGTGGATTGGGTAAGACAGGGTCAGGCATGTGAGAGTTTTTCCAAACACAAGCCTGCCAGAGAAACATGACAAATTAATTTACTATGAGTCACAAATAATAATACTGTGTGTATTGTGTACGTCGAATACTCAGTTGATAATGACATCTTAAAATATGAAGCCTCAGAGAGTCACAGGTCGGGGGAAGTCCTTCTTGATCCACAAGACCAAACATTAGATACCTACCTTCATCAGCAGTACAGGTAACTAGTGGCACTTAATGCAAGAAAAATTCCGCTTAGAGACTGTCATTTTTGATGGGGTTTGAGGAAAACTTAAGTTATGTGTGCTTATCTTGTACGTTTGCACGAAAAACTTTTCCACATTTGAGATTGTGGACTTCAGGAGCGGAAGCTCTCCGAGTCTGGAGAGCAGCTCAGCATGCTTCAAGTAATGAGTCCATGCTGCTGTTTTACTGATAATAACTGGCTTTGAACGCCAAAATGTTTTCCCTTTGAATAGGTGTCAGTGTGGATGCAATGGTGTGGACCGGAATGTATTTTCTGTTATTTTCCGTTCCAGCCATCACCCACACCTCTGATCATTTTATTCTGTCAAAATGATGCACGGCCAGCAGGATTATGTCAGTGTCTCTCGCCATCATCACTTTGACAGGGACGTCGGTGCGGGTAGGGTGGAGCACGACGCGCATGTCCCCTTCCTCATGGGACGCGGCAAGGTGCTGCACGGGAGTGCCTGGGCGTGTAGATTCGACTCGTCGCTCATTTTTGAAGCCCCCTGTGGTGATAATTTCCAGATCACCAAAAGGATAATTCATTAGTTCATTGCTCAAGAAATTGGCTATTCTCGAGCAAAGTCAAGAAGCCCTTCCAGTCTGGTGGTAATGGCACAGATGCATTGTCTAATTTTCATCGTATTGGCGTTTTACCTTTTGCTCTTTTCTTGCGGGTTGATGATTTCACTGAAAAAGGCCTGTAGCGGTCAAATACGATATCAACCCTTGTGTAGGGCTTTCCCAAGTACTGTATCCTCTTTGCGAAACGGCTAGCAAAATCTCTGAAAGTAGGCTGCGACTTAGAAGGCTTTCCAAGTGCAACTACCAGTGCTTGTCCTTCAATAATCAAAACAGACGTATCGTTAGCGACGGGAATGGTTCCGGGGCAGTCAATTCCAGAAGAAATGACAGAAGTGAGATTACTTTTATCACTGGCGCTTCTGAGGTCACGATTCATTTCGCTCAGGCTTATAGGAATCGGAAGTAGCTCGTGTTTCATAATGGGGTGTGCTTCAATCTCTCGTCCACCCACGTATGCAACAAGGAGGCGGCGCATTATTTTTCTGTCCGTCTGAAGGGCACTCGCAGTGTCCTTTGTGACATTGACCTTATATAGATCTGAGAGGGTAAGTGCATTGCACTTAGGTAATCTGGCGTAATAACATAATTCAGGCAGTCCTGTTTCCTGAATGAGAAAGCGCTTACGGACAGAGTCCAGGACTGCTGCCTGTCCTTCCGCCTTGGCATTCAGAAGAGATTCTTCGATTTCTTTCGATGCTTGGTCCTTGTTGGCAATGTTACAGATGCCTTGATCCTGTTTCATCAGATCGCAGGCCTCCATTACTCGCAGGAGAGAATTTTCATCAGTGTTGTCTCTCTTCCGGCGCCCTGGTAGCAGTTCACTGCAGGTGGCCACAGAGCGTACGCTATACATTTCACACAGCAACTTCGAGATTTCTCTCCGCCAATGAAAGGAAAGTGCCCACCGCTGGAGTGAGGACATTTTTGAGTGATTACTACGATGCCTCCTTCATCCTTGCAGACTCCAACTATCCATTCCTGTGCCTGGCCTGGATCAACTTGACTAAAATTGTTAGAGCCTCTCAAGACAACGAAATCTCCCTTTAAAAATGCGTCTTCGACATCTGGACTCAATTCATTCATATCAGATATATACACGGCCATAGAACGGACGTAGTTGCCATGGTCATAGTGTGCCATGTAGGGAAGCATCTACGTGAGGGACTTGCGATACAGAACCCAATCACCGTCTCTTATCGCTTTAGCATGGATATGTCATGCCAACATAATGGAAATTTTCTCCAGGAAAGCAACCAGCATTTGCTGTTTCACCATTTTGCGTCACAAGTGTCAATTATAATACCCAAATAGCATCCAATATGAAGCATGATAGAACTCATCTGCAGGCAGTGCCGGACAGTGCGGCTGCACATCGATCAAGTACTGGGCCTGCCGCGCGCACACGGCTGCACTTTCAATGCCCTCCTGCAGTTCCTAATTGACGCACCGGGATAAGGGACTACGCAAGGTAATGCCGAATGTTGGGACTACAAGTATTATACAGTCACAAATGTTCGTTTTCCGTGTACTTTTTCCGTAATCAAAGCGAAACAAAAGTAACATAAAAATATCCTTAGGTCAGATTTCAGGTGCGATTCCAGGGTTAAAAATCCATGTTTCAGGATAACCATAGTATGTGACAGGTAGCTGTATGCCTCCTCTACATAGCTGCGAAGAAAAACTGCGCAAATGTTGAATAGATTTTACTCGCGAGCTCAAAGTATCAAACTTCGGGAAAATGCCGCCATATTGGACGCCATCTTGAATTGTGGACTTCCGGTCCATTTCTCGAGTGGGCATCAGGCATTTTTGAACTCAGCAGGGTCAAATTATCTTAAAAAGTCCTGATGCCCAAATGTTATACGATTTGCTTCTTGCTTTCTTAAAAACGAAGTTTTACCCAAAAGTTTTCATATTTTTAAAATTTATTTCTTTATATGTTTATATTTTTCATGAAGCTTCCGTGGCTTAGGCGGCAGCACGCCGGCCTCCACCGCTGGGTCCCTGGTTCAAATGCCGGTCACTTCATGTGAAATCTGTGCTGGACAAAACGGAGGTAGACAGGCTTTCCTCCGGGTACTCCGGTTTTCCCTGTCAACATTTCATTCCAGCAACACTCTCCAGTATCATTTCATTTCATCCGTCATTCATTTAATCATTGCCCCAGAGGAGTGCGTCAGGCCTCGGCAGCCGGCACAGTTCATATCCTCGCCGCTAGATGGGGGCTTCATTCATTCCATTCCTGACCCGGTCGGAAACTGGAAGCAGGCTGTGGATTTTCATATGTTTATATTTTTTGTAATGTATCTAATATGTTTTATATTTTTCGTAACATCATCGCGTACCCCTGCAGCAGTACGACCGTACCACCAGTGGTACACGTACCACAGTTTGGGAAACGTTGGACTAGAGAATGGCCCCATCTAAAATACAAGAACCTAGCAGGGGAAAAGATCAAGAGTAACTTCCTGAAGAGAACCCTATGTTTCTCAAGATTCACAACAGGGGGGGGGGGGGAGAAAGGTAGATTAACACGCGGTGACCGTTAATTTGTGTATGGGTACCAACTCAAGAATAATATTTACAAAGCAAAACAACTGAAAGCATGTGGAGGCTCATGATTGCCGACCATATCAAGTGACTTAAGTGTCTATTGGGTTGGCCCTGCACATAAATAAATGACTAGCGGCTTGTTCGACAATAATTAGAGAATCGTCTTGTGACGTGGTTCCCAATAACATTATTGTTATTATTCAAATGAGGTATAACTACATTTGTTCGTGTAGCTAGTTGAGGGTGTAACCGAACTATTGGTTGGCTGGTTCCTTAGTTTAGGGGCTGCGACAACGCAGTCGTGTAGCCCCGTGTACTTTGGGTGTGTGTAGAATCTGTCTGTTAACCGGTGTTAATTGTGATGACTGTATTAGTGTGTGTATCTGTTTTTTTTAAATTCAAGTATGGACTGCAACTTTGAATTTTTCAAATAGTTCCTACTTTTGCCGCCAAACGCCACCGTCAACGACTACTAGGCCTAGTTCAGAACTTAGCTACTAGACGCCACCGCAGTCGGCTCTTGGCAATGAACGTAGCAACCTAAGAGCGTTGTTTACATTCTTAACCTATACAATTTAGTTTCACACAGGTGTAATTAGTGGAAAGTTCTTTAACATGCCATAAATCTATGACATGGGACCGCTGGCTTTACTTCCCCTCCAAAAAAAGGCATACTGAGGAATTTTTAACGCTCTTAAAAAAAATCCGACGTCTTCAGCCGGTTTCTTGGTTACAATAGCTCACCCTCAGGTTTTCGTCTTGTGCGGTTGGTGGTATTTATTTTTTTGTTTTCAGGTTGCCAGCCATGGCATTGGTAGGCCACTGCAGGAAATCTTGTGTCTCGTGCCTTGAGATTCTTTGGTGGTGGTCAGCCAGTGGCTTTAGCTAATGGCAAAGGTTTGCTTGGACATGACTATGTTACTATGGTGATGATACCAGGCAGAATGGAAGCTGGTTTGAGGAAGATCTGATAGTTGGGTAGATATTTGGAGTAAAGAAGAATGTCATGTTCGAGTGGAAGGTGGAATAATAATAAAGAATGGAGCAGAAGAAAATTAAGTTTTCTGAGTGGTTTATTTTATTAAGAAGATAGTTGTGCATACAGTGTGATAGATGCAGGTAAATGGAAGTGGCAAATAGGTACTGATAGTTCGAGAACAACCAGAAAAGAAGAAAAGAAAAGAAAAGAGCAGAAGCTTTGTGAGGGGTAATCTTATTATGAAGATAATTGTAGATACTGAAAAGGAGATACTGGTAAAGGAAGATTGCGTGCATGTAGACAAAAGGCTAGTAATGGTATTGTACAGTACAACCCCTGTAATCCGTCACCTTTGGGACTGTGGCTATGGTCGGAACGCAAAAAAGGTTGGATTATCAGAAAGTACAGATTTACATTGAAACAGGGATTTACATTAAAATAAACCATCTCTGAACTCAATATATCGGGGTTCCTTTAGGCTACTTCTTTCTTGATAGAAGCACATCCACAATGCGTTGTCAAGCAGTTCAAGTTTAGGCTTTTCCAATGTTTTGCGATTCCTAATAGCGTTATCACCATCTATCGTCACTGTACACGATTCCATGCTTTACCGATTACCTCTTCCATCCTTTATTGTCGTAACGCCTCCATTGAGTTCCTTGGCAATTTTTTGGAGTGATTTTCCTTCTTCCAGTCTTCGTAGCACTGGTAATTTTTCATTTAATGAAAGAAGAACATGTTTACGTTTCACTCCTGGTATATTGAAAAAAAAAACACACACAACTGTACAGTATACACATTGTAGGCATAAAACAAATTACTGAACAGTACTGTACCGAACACAGAAGAACAATGTTCTAAAACCAACGAACAGTAAGCACTAAAGATTTCACAGTGCAGTAGGCCTATGTACTGTACTGTACAAAACGCGGACGACAGAAACAATACGAGAGATGACGGAGCACTAAAACGCACAAGCGATAACAACAATGGTGCGACGGGTAGTGAGTCACCGCTACAAGTCGGAGCAAGTTCAGCTCGAGCACGGTCGGATCAACCAGAGCGACGGACCAGCCGAGGGCGAATGAGAGGGGTTCTACAGTATTTCTGATTTCGTTATGTGCGCAACAGCATCTCGACCCCGGAGATTATTATGAGAATGAAGATAAGTTGATACATTTTAAATACCAGTATGAGATAAAAGGTTAGATTTATTTCAAGGGATAATACCGTATTTACTCGGCTATAACTCCCCCCCCCTTTTTTATAAATTTTTAGTTCCGAAATCGAGGAGAGTACTATAGACGTGAACTTCGCAAAAATCCATTATTTTGGGAAAGAGAGAGTGTCAATATAAGTTATTTTATTTTGATGCTATAGAGTACCATATATTTAATCAAAATAAACAAAGTTTACATCTTTAATCAGCGCATTACGAGACTGCCATAACCTCACTTATCCACCACTATTCCCGGCTATCCCCCAATGACTTTCACTACTATCCTTTGCTAAGCAAAAATCTTAGTATCAAAGAAATAGAATTGAATGGACAAAGTATCAGACTTGGAAATGCAAACTTTATTTTTATTTGAACACAGGGAGGGAGATTGCATCAATTAGGGAATGAGTGATCACATCTCACTAACATTTGTCAACACAACCGAGCACGTATTATTCACATTAATATACCAATAACGTGTCACACAAACGCCGACGGTTCTTGCAACAAATGAAATGTGTTTAAAATAAAACTGAGAAGAAGGCTGCTGTGAACACCATTTCCAAGAGCAATACATCTTAGTATACAAACCAAAAGAATGCAGGCAAGATATGAAACTATAACTGTCATTGGCGGATTTAAATCTCGGCGCTTCTACTCGGCCAATAGTGTGGCATCTTCTATTGGATATCGGGTGAAACCTATTGGCTGCACAATTCGATATCCTGCCCAATCGCGTACACTAAATGGCGGTCATATTGTCTGAATAACTAAATAATGTAATAAGAAAAATATTTTTGTCATAAAAGGGGATAAATTTTAGTTCTAATTTAATTTTTTTTTAAGAATTCGTTAATTTCCAAGAATGTTATATTTTGGCTCTCGAAAATTAAGGGGGGTACTATAGGCAAGGGGGTCCTATAGCCGACTAAATACGGTATTTATTTCATTTTGCTATTCATATTAACTGTAGAACAGGCAAGCATTGATGAATCGACGGTTTGCCCATTTCTGTAGCGGCAGAGTCAATTCTTTGACGCATTTTTATACCTTCATTTAGTAGCTCTGTTCTGCTGAGATATGGCGTGACATGCCGTTTCTTGTGATCCTCATTTTCATCCATAGAAACAATCACCTTGTAATTTATCTAATATCATCCACCTGTCGATGTTGTCTTAGTCCAACAACAACAACAACAACATGCCCCACAGTTGGGCGTTATTGTAATGATTATATGAAACTTGCCACCTCAGGGTATAGGGGCTATGAAACTAGCTTTAAATAAATCCACAAAGACCAGGACACCAACTTCAAAAAAATTCAGTACAGTAGAGCGTCGTTTATCCAGACGTCAAACAACCGGAACGTCAATTATCCGGACGAGCAAAAAAAGAAAAAAGAAAAAAAAAAAAAAAAAAAGCGGATACACAAGAAGGAAGTTTTACGTCGTTTACTGTTGGTAGAAGAGATGAGAGTGTGATGTCTTTTTCAAAAAAGCTTTCTCTTAAGGGCTACTGTTACTTGATAGCTGATTTATGGAACACTTTAACACCACAGAATTTTCGAAATGCATTGAATAAATTGGTAGGAGAACAAGGGACCGTTAAGACCACAGACACTGTTGATGAAGATTTGGATTCAGTGACAAATGAGTTATTCCACCAAGTTGCTGGATTTTCCGACTGTGATAGAGAAGGTGCACAAGCTTGGTTGGAAAGTGACAGTGGCTCAGGTTTTCAAATCTTAGATGATGATGAAATTGCTTCTCTGGTGCAAGAAGTAAGTGGGGAAGACGAAAAGGATGAAAGCCTAGATGGGAAAGTGAAGAAGGGCCATGTCATGGTGAAGCTTTTACTGCATTAGAAACTGCGCTATTGTAGTATGGTTGTACTATGAAATAAACACATGTTCGATTATCCGGAAAAATCGTTATCCGGAATACATTCGGTCCCAATTAGTCTGGATAAACAACGTTCCACTGTATTTATTAATACAGGCAATCTTCCATTACTTGTATCTGTTATCCTTTCTTGTCCTTGCACAAATTTACCAAGCCAAGCCCTTCTGATCATGAATTACTGCATTTTCTATTGCATTTAATGTTTTTGTGGCTGGTTGATGCTTGGGACATTATCAGGGTGTCTACGACCCGGGAAAACCGGGAATTCTCAGGGAATTATGAATTTCTGGAATAATCAGGGAATTTCTTTGTTAATCAGGGATTTTTCTCCATTTGTCTATATCCCGTAAAAGTGGAAGCAATACTTTCGAATTTCGCGGGAAGTGATCGCTCGTTACCGGTAACGAAAGTAACGAATTTTACAAACGGGTAACGAAAGTGACGAAAAAGCAACGAATTTTACAAACGGGTAACGAAAATTTTCTGTAGGCGGGTTGAATCATTTAAACTCGCGCCGCTAAGCTCAGAGATTGCGATGGAGCGAGTTACACGCAAGTGGCGCCGATTGCATAAGCTATACTTCGCCGTGCCTGAGCTAGAGGAAATGCATACTGTGGATACCTTGTGTGGTATAGGCTACATCAATTCAACGTATATTTTCGGCATCAAGTATACTTTCTAGTTTTGTGTGAATTTTTTTTCTGTGTCATTAGGAAACCTGACTTTTCTCGACGTTTATTTGCGAAAACTTCCGAAACTAAACAGAAACCTCTCATTTCAGTTATTGACCTTAAATTTTGAGTCAAATTGAAGTCCAAAAATAACGTGAAATAATTTAATGTTGCTATCTTGCGAAATGTTACCGTTTCGAAACAAAAAATACGAAATAGCTTCGGAATACATAATAACCTACCGGTATTTTGAAAATCTGTCTCGTAAATTTGCGACATCCGGTATGGTTAATTCGAAATTCAGTTATATGTCGATTTTTCCTTCGAACTTTGGTTCCATCGGATATATAATCTAACTGGTTATTTCGATAACTTGTAAAATTCGTGATTCGCATTCGAAAGAGAATGTGCCCTCTTGACACATTATTCGTGCAATCCTCTCAGAATAATTCGTAATATTCGATACGGTACCCACTTCGAACGTTCATCCTCCAAATCACATCCTCAAGACGACTGGCTGACCTCATGACTTGCCTGCGCGAATCTTGTCAAACGGACCGAGATAGACGTCAGTTGCGTAAAATGATAAATCCCGTCTCCTATCGTGAACTTGTGACCACGAGGACTGCGGGAATCCTGTCAAAGGTGATTGGGCACCCATCACGAAACATTCCGAAACCTACTCGCCACTTTTACCATGACCGTATACTTAAAAGCGTGCGGGGAGCGAGAAGTGCATCAACCCAGTTAGAAATGACTGCCTACGCTGCATCGCGATACTAATTTTCCCTCGTGATCCACCCTGAACTTATGAACTCCCAACCACAGCATAGGGACAGCGGGAATCACGGCGCCGACCATACAACATGTCCATTACTACTCGTGAATTTTAACCATACCTAACCTTGAGCTTGCCTCCACCATTCTGTCAGGGCAGATAGGCAGGCAATCGTTGAATGGCTGGATGCAGCGCCGATTGCATAATATTGCGAGGACAACGTGAATCTCGTAAAACGGCCGAGAGCGGCAGCGATTGCGTTACATCGCGATATTTCTCCACCTTCAATGACTAGGACAACTGGATTCTTGTCAAACGGACAGCAAGTGGCGCCGATTGAGTAATAATGCTATATTTTCTCGTGCCCGACCTCAAGGACAATGGAAATCTCGTCGAATGACTTAAGTGACACCGTTTATCTAAATCGCGATTTTTCTCCGTGTTCTATCGTGAATACTGCGGGAATCTCGTCAAACGGCTGAGACCAGCGCCGATTGTGTAACATCTCGATATTTCTCCGTACTTGACTGCAAAGTCAGAATTCGGTGACGATCACATAACGTCGCATACAATTCTTCGTGATCTACCGCGGGGACAAAGGAAATCTCGCCAAACGGTAAAGAGCAGAGCAACCTCTTGATATTAAAACAACGTATTGTGCACAAGACGACATATTAGCTGAAACAACTAATTTGATAATTAATATCTAGTATTTTTTTTATTATTTATTTTATTTACAGCTTTAAACACAGTTCATTGTTGTTTATCTTCACCGCGTGATGAGCCTCTTTGCTTGCAGACCACAGACGTATCTTGAATTCAAAGGTAACTAAAATTGACTAAAAGGTAGTTAAAAAGAAACTAATTTTTACTTCATCCTTACAGTAGACACCCGGATGACAGTGCTCAGCCAATGAGCAGTGCCTTCTCAAGGTCAACTGAACGTATGATGTGGCAACTTTTCCATTCGTTTTCTGCGCAGGAGCCAACTATGCCATTTTATTGGGCCTTGATCATTTTGTTCGTTGCGATCAGTATTGCCAATTTATCGATTTTGTCGGTAGATGTAGCAACTTTGGCGACAAAATATTTTAAATTTAGTATTGTTTATAAATATACTATGTGAGCTGCCTGAATAGGATTGACATTTCAGCGGAATTTCCACGTCAGTCATCACCGCTCTGCCTCTTGACCAATCCCTCTTCGCATAGTTGATGTCATAATACTCTGCGTTGCAATATTACCGCCCACGTGCCTCAGTGCCTGGTCAGCTTTATCTCTGGCTTGTACAGTTTGGCAATCTCGTTCTCAGACCACATGGCGAGACGAGAACTGTCAATCCTATTCTGGCAGCTCACAGAGTATAATATACTAGCTTCGCCCGGAAACAGTTATGAATGCATTACGTGACAAGCGCTTTTTTTTTTCGATGTCAATGAACTACGACCTAGGCCTATATCCGTTTTACGTCTCTGCATGATGGGTTGAAATCACTGACTGGACTATTAATTATATTATCATGGAGATAGCATGTACAACGAATTCTTGTCAGACGTAATTTAAGAATGGCGAGGTGCATGAAACTCAAACCCCCCTCCCGTCCAATCTAAAAACACTTATAGTGGGCGATGTATTGTAGATAGATATATGCTCTCGTGGACTTTTTTGTAGAACTTTCCATGCTGAACAATTCTTACACTCGTAGTATATTGATATTTTTAACGGTTTACCCAGTGTAAGCTTCAAAAGCGCAGATAGGTATATTGTCTCGATAGTGCTTTCGGTACAGGAAGTGAAGTTTTACCGTGCGTATTGTCATGTCAAGTGTTAGCGCGCGCCCGGGACACATGTGTTAGACCTGGGTTGACAATACTGTTTGCGCGGCTTTTCCATCCCGGTATTCTTTGATTATTGTCTGCTGTAGTTCTATTGTTAATGCTTTAGTGTGCTGTTTGAAGTTTACGAAAAATATAACATTTGTGCCATTGCGTGCTAAATCTATAGTGAAAACTTATGGTGTGCAATATTTTCCAGGGTGTTCTTGTGCTGCTGTTGATATATGATTTAGCCCCTAAAATACGTAGTCGTTCAAACACGTGGTTGTGCTACCCCCGATTATATCGTGTGCTATTCGATCTGTGTATACTCTTGTGCAACGAGGCAAATAACCTCTCGCTCTGCTTACGAATATTTCATTTGGGATACCTTGTACTTTATACTGTAAGGATCAAAAGGCTTAACGGAAGCTCAAGCACTTGTGCTGTTGTCTAGCTCATGATCACTATGAGGTTGTTAATGTGATCATCTGAAGTCCACTTGGTATCTTTACCTTGTAGATGCTGCCAGTTATGTTCAGGCTGGTTCACGGTTGGCCCAGGAATGAGAACAGGAAGCTTGCTGGGGCTCTGGTTAACCACTGGAACGGGAACAAGGAAAATGTTTGATGTTTATGTAATATGATGGACATGCCTAGTGCCCTTAAATGCATATTTATTGCTCCTACATTCCTTGGCTAGGCTAGAACTTATGTCCTATTTTGTTTTTAATTGCGCCCAGGAAATGTGTTTGTAACACCTTTCAAACTCTGCCCTGTATTATCAAACAGACTAGGTTAAATTATTTTAGACTGATAATGGTGTGTTCTGGCCTGTCGAAACATCATTGATAATGATTTCCTTCATTTAAATGTATTTATAAATTACTAAATTGACGAAATTAATATTATATAAACAGTATTTCATACCAATTGTAACATATGGACTGGAAACACTGGTAACGAATAAAAGGCAAAATAGTTAGATACAAGCAGTAGAAATGAAAATTTTAAGAACGTCAGCTAAAAAGACAAGAAGGGATAGAATTCAAAATAGTGAAATGAGAGAAGAGTTAAATATGGAACCGTCAAATCAGAAGATACAGAAAGCAAGGTTACGTTGGTTCGGAAATGTAAAAAGAATGGGTAAAGAAAGAGTAGCAGAAAGGGAATTAGAAAGAGAAGTCAAGGGAAAGAGACCAGTTGGAAGACCGAGAAGGTGGTTGGACCAAATTTTGAAGGACATTGGAGAAGTAGGGTTGGATGTGGCAGAAGTGATGGAACAGTAAGAATGGAACGACCGAAAGGAGTGGAGGAGGCTTGTAAACCACACCCGAGTGGCTGTAGTGGGACTTGGATGATGATTACTCAATTACATCTGTCATGACGAGGTGGACCTAATTCAGAGTGAGAACTTGGAATATGCCTCCCTTCGTCCCTTGGATATGTGTAAATTACTGTATAGGCTTATATTCAGACTTATGCTACCGAATATCATACCTGCGACGTAGATTAGTGATTTCAATGGTAATGAAAGGTTTTACAAATTAAATATTGGTCTAAGATGATCCCACTCATATGGTGACACCTTGATGTGTGTATTCAACATCCCTTTGTCCCTTTTATTGGAGGCATTTACTGTAGCATGACTTAATAGACCTTGCTTATTTTACTGGACAACAAGTTCACTTATTGAAATAAATTTATTTTCACAACTGTTTCCCTTGTGCCGCCATTGTTCCTGGAATTTCCGAGAACAGAAAACATAAAACTTAATTCTATTTTCCTTTTGCTTTCCTGGATTACATTTTGCTTCTTGTTCCTGGAGAGCGCTTAAAACCAATCAAAAATAGCGTGCATTTCATCACACTTCTCGTTCCCGGGCGATTGTTTAGCATTCTTTACTCTGGGAATTCTCTCATTAATTCTGGAAAAATCAGGGAATAATCAGGGAATTCTTTTAAGATGAGTTGGTAGACACCCTGATTATGATCATAAGCTCTGTACGCATGTGTGTAATTTGTCTAAGACTCTTCCCTGAAGCCAGCCTCCATACAATAATATCAACACTAACTTCCTTCCAATCATACATTAAAAAAAAACTATCTTCATATCAGCATGGCAGCATCAACTAACAGCTGATTTCCATGGCAACCTCCACATGCCAAGGAACCTCTGCCTCATCCAGATCAAAGCCACCTGCCACCCACTAATGGAACACAAAGAATCTCGGTGCCACAACACATAAGATTTCATGGTGCCCCACCAACAGGTGGCAACGGCTGGCAACCTGATAAAAATAAAAATAACTAAAACAAACAAAAAGATACTAGGAGTCTCTGTAACCCACAAAAGTTAGGTTACAACCTCATATAAGTTTCCTTGGAAACAAATGAGGGACTCGCTGCTATATGAACCAAAACATATCGTGCAAAGGTGCTGTATATGCTATCACTATTATTTTCAGGCTGTAATTATATGTATTAGGGAGTTAAAGGTGCACCTTTGTTGTGATAATTTCCGTCTACATTATTTTTGTTTCAGTTGGCTTGTATGTAGCATAACAGCTGTAATAATATTTACAATAACGTAATTAAGTTCGTGCATGCACTTAGGTTATAGGCCTAAAATGGCTCATGGAAGTTCATCGATTGAAAAACTGCGTGTTTGGTTGGACGAAGGTGATGGTTCAGTTGTGTGAAAGCCGTACTGGTTACATAATGCATATGGAACTTTACAGTGGGAAGGCTCGTTTTGAAAGAAGGAACCCAGTAGGACTTGCTCATCAGCAATGTATGTGGGAAAGGATATCACTTGATTACCGACAATTCCTACACAAAAATTCCCTTGACAGAGGCTCTGTATCAAAAGGACATTTTGTTGACTGGAACAATTAGAAGTAATTCTAAAGGACTGCCCCATGAACCGATAAATTCTAGGTACTAACCATCTGAAACCATGTATTACAGGAAAATATCTGTTCTGACAGTGGGTTTGAAAGAAAAGAAAGGTTGTAAGACAACTTTCCTGCTGTCGACTTGTGCACATGCTGAGGACCTGCCAGTTACGAGTAGAAGTGGGAAAGAAACTTTGAAACTTCACAGGATTGTGGTCCACAATAAGGGAACGGGTGATGTTGATCTGTCTGATAAAAGCATTTATCATATAAGCTGCAACAGGCCAACCAAGCATTACTGGGAGAATTAAAAAAAAAAAAATTTTAGACATGGTATTTCCGAATGCTTACATTATCTACAGGGTCGTTATCTTTGTGCACCCCGATAAACTCAGCAAACACTGGCGCAGATCGTGGGCATGCATACACTTTTACCAAACATGTTCAATAATGTGTACTTACAGTGCTCATAGCCGATGCTGAAAATGTCCTCCCTCTCTTGTAACACACACCTGACACGCACGTCGCATCGTGTCGTGACCAGATTTGCCCACTACAAAGTATGCATGAACAGAAAATACCACCAACCAGCACCCGAATGCGTGTGCTCATGTTGCGAAAAGAAGTGTGACACATATCATGCAATGTGGCGTGAACAAAGACCACAGTTGAGTGTTTTACATACCAGTGCATGAATCAAAGCTTTCAATTTCTTGAAAGATTGATCTCACAAATGACATGTGTAGACAGTGAATGTGCAACTGTACTACATTTGAGAGCTTCTTTATTGACGATTCACTTTCACATGCAAGTCATCATCATCATCATCATCATCATCATCTTGCACAGTTTCCAGCCACTGGCCGGGTCTGTTTGGAACACAAGCCTCTCCAACGTCTTCTGCCTTCCCACCATCTCTCAGACTCCACCCTTGTCCAGTCTTCTCCTCTCTTCTTCACGCTTTCTTCCACACCCCCTTAAGCCACCTGTCTCTCGGTCTCTTTCCTTCCCACTTCGTCTCGTGTATCCTCCTGGGTATCCTCTTCTCCTCCATTCGTTTTACATGTCCATACCATCTAAGTCTAGATTTCTCTAGACCATCCTGTAATGGCTCCTCCTTCATTGATTCTCTGGTCCTCTCATTTCTTATTCTGTCCATCTTTTTAGCTCCAATACCGCTTCTCAAGAACCTCATCTCACTGGCCTGTATTTTGCTCTTCTCCCTTCCTTTCATAACCCAGGTCTCCGAGGCATACGTCAGGATAGGGACATAGTACGTCCGATATATGATCTTTTTGCTGTTCTGAGGGACATCCTTGCTCCATATCATGCTTCTCACACTCCTCTGGAATGCTTCTGCCTGTCTCTCCCGCTCATTTATTTCTCTATCGTTTCTTCCATTATCTTGTATCAGGCTTCCCAGATACTTGAAACTCTCCACTTTCTTCAGCTGTTCCCCACCACTTGTTATTCCCATTGTGGTTCTTTCCTTCTTCCTTGTTGTGATCACCATCTCACTCTTATTTATGCTAAATTTCATCCCATACTCTTGTATTATTCCTTCCCACACGTCCAACTGTTCCTGCACCTCCTCCTCCTTGTTTCCCCAAATCATCAAATCATCTGCAAACACCACTGCTTTCATCTTTCCTTCCCCAATTACTTGTGCCACTCGGGTCATTATGTCATCCATCACCACAATGAAAAGTAACGATGACAGTGCACTTTCTTGTTTCGGGCCGTTTCTCTGTTCCAACCAGTCCGATCTCTCTCCTCCCACTTTCACACAGCTTACGCTTCCCTTGTACATCTCCTTTATCCTCTTTATAGTCCATTTCTCTACTCTATCCTCCAGGGACTTCCATACTTTGTTTCTGCATACATTGTCATATGCTTTCTCAATGTCCAGGAAGGCCATCTGTAGATCTGTTCCATACTCATAGTTGCATACTCACATGCAAGTTTGTATATCAATGACTTCAGTCATGATTAATTTTTCCCCGTATTGAATTTATGATCTTTAATTACGCATATCCACTTCTCAATACAATATTTCAATTTTATTACTTCATGCTACTGGTACAAGTTTGCCTTCTTCAGCCTTGGTAAAAAATACACCTTATAATTAATATATGTTATTAAACAGTGATCAACGTCACTTAATTTGAATGCAGAATTTGTTATAAAAGATATTTTTAATAACTTTCTCTAAAAACAATGTTCTTTACATGGGTGAAACTGTCAACAAACTCTCTTTAGAAAGTGAACAATGGAATGGATTAAAATCAGGAAAACAATCCTTTTTCAACTTTTTTGAGTTGTGAACCTCTTGAATGAGTTCTTTGAAAGATCGATTTTAAACGTCCAAATGAATCTTGATCACATTTAACATGTTTCCAATTGAACCCTGATGTTATGGACCATTGCTTTTAATGTTTACATCATGTGCAACTTATCATTTTATGTGTGTACGATGCAAGTACTTGGGAAGTGTGATCACAGAAGATGGGAAGATAACCGAAGAAATTGGTAAAAGAATCCAACAAGGAAACAGTTTCTACCAGAGTGTGAGAAGTATTGTGTGGAACCTAGCGGGTGTGGTGGCGCAGCGGTCAATCTGTTGGCCTCTCACCACGGCGGGCCGGGTTCGATTCCCGGTCAATGCATGTGAGATTTTCAAAGTGAAATACCATGCCCTGTGGTTCGGATTCCACGTAAAAAGGTCTCGTGGCTTATGATCTCGAGATTAACGGTCACGTTAAACTACAATCTTCCTTCCTTCCTTATTGTGGGGAACTGGGATGACCCAAAGGCTTCTATACACAACCTATTATGAACCCATACAGTTGGGACATGGACGACAGAGAGCAGGATACAGGCAGCAGAGGTGAAGTTTCTAAGAAGCATCGAAGGGAAGATAGAGTAAGGAATGAGGAAATTAGAAAAAGGACAGGAATCGGGAAACTCCAGGATAGGATAGAAACATCTAAACTGAAGTGGTATGAACCCGGCCGAAGCCGTCAGATTTTTTAAGAGCGTTAAAAATCCCTCAGTATGCCTTCCTTCGGAGGGGAAGTAAAGCTGGCGGTTCCATGTCATAGATTTATGGCATGTTAAAGAACCTTCCACTAATTACACCTGTGTGAAGCTAAATTAGGTTAAAAATGTAAACAACGCTCAGCTTCCTACGTTCGTCACGAGGAGCCGACTGTGGTGGCGTCTAGTTGCCAAGTTCTGAACTAGTAGTTGTTGAAGGTGACGTTTGGCGGCAAAAGTAGGAACTACTTGACAAATTCAAAGTATGCAGTTCTTACTTGAATTAAGAAACAGAAACGCACACTAATACAGTCATCACAATTAATACCGGTCATCAGACAGATTCTACACACACCCCAAGTACACGGGGCTACATGACCGCGTTGTCGCAGTCCCTAAACTGAGGAACCAACCGAAGTGGTATGGACACATGATGAGAATGAGTGAGGAGAGAGTACCACAAAAAATATTTTTGGAAAAGTTAACAGGAAAAAGACCACGAGGAAGACCCCGAAAAAGATGGATGGATTCAGTGAAGGGGGGTGTAGAGGGAAGATGTACTGCAAGTAGGAAAGGAGTAGCAAAGATGGTGTTCCTTAATTCACAATCCGACCCAGGAAGAGACTAGAACTGGGAAATTAAGATGATGACTATGCAGAATTAACAAATGAAGAAGCGCTACTCTAGTAATCAACAGCTTACACCATCCATCAAATTCACCATGGAACTGGAAACCGAGTAGAATATAAATTATCTTGATATAACAGTCAGACAACCAATTTTCCACAATCAATCAATACATTGATACACAATCAATTGGTCCAACCATCCAACGAGACCTATTGGTCGTCCTTGAGGTCTTTGTCCAACTGGCGTGACTAGTTATTAACTATAGACTTGGCATCTGCTCGGGCCATGTGGCCGTACCAATGTAACCGTGACTCCCTCATTTTGGCTGGTATAGGGGCAATTCCAAGGGTGTTCCGGATGGCTTCGTTTCTGATATGATCCAATCGTTTAATATCCAAGGACCATCTTAGCATTTGCATTTTCATTGAGTTCAATGCACTAACCAGGATGTCTACCAAAACCAACTAACAAATTGCCCTTACAATTCCCTGATTTTTCCAGGATGAATCAGAAAATTTCCTGAAAAACAGTAGCTGCCATAATAAATACATGGGTTGGTTTTTTAGTTTTGGCACCAATACTTCAGTGCCTAGTTGCAACAATGTTGGGCGCTGCCACTTTTACCGACGGTTGCTGCCCTGCATCCCCTCCCTCAGAGCACATGACCTCGCCCGTCCTCACCACCGCTCGTGCGCAGTCGCGCCTGTTAAATGAGTAGTGTGAGACCAGCGCTTGCAAAAGACAGTCGCAATGTTTTCCAAGCAGGAGCAGAGAACGTGGATAAAAATTCAGTGTGCGAGGGGTCGCAGTGCTAAACAGTGTCACCGAGGATTGCAGGAAGCGTGCGGTGCAGCTTCGTTACCGTTCAGAACGGTAGCAAGATAGGTTGCAGCCTTTCGAGATGGGCGCGAACGTGTGGAACACATGCCTCGATCTCGTCACCCACTAGTAAGTGATGGCAATGTACAGATGGTGTCCGCGTTAGTAGAGGTGGATCGAAACGTAACGATTCGTCAATTAGAGCAAGATACCGGACTGGCGCATTCAACTGTCCTCCACATCCTGAAGGACTTACTGAAAATGAGGAAGATTGCGTCCAAATGGGTTCCGCATGACTTAACCGACATGCACAAATGGCTGCGATATGACGCTTGTCGTATGCACTTGCAGCGTTATGAGCGCGAAGGAGAGGTCTTCTTACGGCGTATCATAACCTTTGACGAAACATGGGCCAGATCTTATGAGCCACAGTTAAAACGCCAATCGAACGAGTGGCGGAACTACGGATCACCACGGAAACAAACAGTTTGACCAACCCCCACCACTGTGAAGGTAATGTTGATTCTTGCCTATGATTGGGATGGTGTGATCATTCACCATACTGTTCCCCGAGGGCAAACCGTTAATGCGGCGTACTATTGTTCGTTTCTGCAAGACGATCTCCGAGGAGCTCTGAGAAGGAAACACCGCCCATCGTTCTGCATGACAATGCTAGGGCACACACAGCAGGCGTTGTGTCGGCATTGTTGGATCGCTGGGGCTGGGAGATCCTCTATCACCCCCCATATTCTCCCGACATCAGTCCCTGCGACTATGATCTCATCCCGAAGATGAAGATGACAATGCGCGGGGAGCGCTTCCGTACCATTGAAGACGTTAAGCACGCTGCCGAGCGCTCTCTTCGTACCATCAATAGATTGGGCAGTGCCAACGGGATTCAACGACTTCCGCATCACTGGGAACACGTTGTACGCAACGGTGGGGACTACATCGAGGGCCTGTGAAACTTGGAACCATCTAAGTGAGTTATTAATCTAGTTATAACCAAGGTGCCAAAACTAAAAAACCAACCCATGTATATAACACAGAGCATTTCAAAAACTGATGGAACAATAAAAAGTAGCATGACGAAGTTGAAATTTTGCAAATTTCTAAATTTTTCATCCTGAAAATCTATTGTACTTGCGAGTATCGAAAGTAACTCGTCAATAGTAATGTTCTCAGAAATCATACAGTTACACATTTATATACAAATACACATGTAATTAGTGTGCTCTATCTTGCAAGAAATGAGAGCTTACTGATTTAACGTCAGTACGAACATACATCTACAACAATCATTACCTGAATATACTTTTCTCCCATCAACATATAAATGCTTAATTTATAATTATTCAAGGTTGGACCTTGTAAAATAAATTCCCTGTGTTTCATTAAAATACCCTGATAATTCCCTGAGTTTTTCAGGATAAAAAAATTCCCTGCTTTCCATGTAGTGGACACCCTGAAACAGACCAAGGCTTCATACTTGATGTCGATAGTGAAGCGTTCAAACCCTCGTTTCAGCTGGCCTGGCACCCTACCAAAGAAAACTGGCTGGCTTTTGGCACCGCAGAAGGGCGCGTGGGACTGTTCGATGTGGCGTCCAAGCAGCCACCCACTCTGTTCCGCCCGTACCACTGCCACTCGCTGTACTGTCTGTGCTGGGGCCCGCCTCTCCTCAACAAGGGTGAGTTTATTTTGGTTGTCAGTTGGCAGCAACCCACTTAATAAGACACTTCTCACAAAATGGAAACAAGTTATCCTATTTAGCTATTTATTGTACATAGAACTGTGTTATTTTAGTGATAGATATCTCGTGTATTTGGTTGGGCTCAATTTGTTTTGACTGACTGGAATGCTTTCTTTAACCTTTTAAGTGCCGAGTTCCCATTTGACTGTACGGTACCTCAGTGCTCAGTTTCTCCGTTCGTATGTAAAAAAAAATATGTAGAAGTAGGAATTTCAACCTAGCTTAAAATGTTTACATATGTTTGTTTACAAATCTAAATGCAAATGTAGAATCGTACATTTATGTTCTATATTATTTATTATTTACATATTTTACGCCCACATTGGAGCACTTAAATCAATACATTTGAGTAAATTTCTTCTTTTTCTCCTCCCAGAACTTTCTCATCCTCTCCGACCTGGAAGCCCTTTGTGTTTCCGATATAGTAGATTGTTTCCGTTCAACTGTTATTAGTTTGAGACTTATGCTTTTGCTCTTCAAAATCCTCTTCTCTTCTCTGTCTTTGATTTGTTGCCGAGTTATACCCAATTCTTCCAAATCATCCTGAACTTCTTTGAACCAATTATTATTGATTTTATTTTTCAAAAAGAAATCAAATAGTTGTTTCAATATCCTGTTTTCTGGCAGTCTTGATATGTGACAGAAAAAGGAAATTCTTCTTTTACACATTGTAGTTATTATTGATTCACATTCACGATAGACGATGTTGTTGTTGGGCAACAATCTCCACTGTCCATCAACTTGGCGTTTTTTTGTTGTTAATGAAAAATGAAAATCCACAGCCTGCTTCCAGTCTCCGTCCGTTGTAGCTTTTACATTCAATTTGAATAAAGTTTCACTAGCATAAGTTGCCTCTGGTTTATCTATGGAATTATAGTGTTTCAGCTTAGCGTTTATCGAAAGAGATTTCTTTTTATAGGTTGGCCTGGTAAGTCTTTGTGCTTGTTTAAATTTAGTTGTTCTGTATTCTATTGCTTCTTTTTCATTTGTGTTCCATGTTATTATTTCCCCAAGATATTTGAATTTCTGTACAATTTTAATCTCTTTATTATTGTTCACTTGAACAACTGGTAGATCAACTTTAAAAGTTGGCAGGATTTATGTTTTTTGAAATGAAATTTGTAATCCCATTTTTTTTGCTATACTTTCTAGTTGTTCAATTTGAAATTTAGCCTCTTCTATTGTATTTGGAAGTAATGAAAATTTAACTTTTTGTGCTTGCATGTTCATCATCATTATACAAAGTACAGGGCCCAAAATAAAATATTTCACTTTCAAATCACTCACGATGCATTAAAATCATCATCTTCATCACTTTCCGCTGTGGTTAATAACTGAAGGGTTATTTGATCCGAAATTACATCGCGACTAGAACAACTAGCTTGTTCCGCCATGTTTGTTTATATCACGGATGAACTACTGCTGTAGAGGACAGATGTCTACAAAAAGCTGTGTTAGTCGCTTCCCGAAGCTATAAGTCGTGCTCAATTAGTTCCTCAAAATGCCCAGCAGGTGGCAGAACATCCCAGACATCGATTTGGCTCTTGACAGTGAACCGGGAAACTGAAGAAAATAAAAGTTCTCGTGCACCGTCTATAGACGGGCATAGCACTCATCGGGTTAACAGACAATGTTGCCGGAATCAGGTTGACAGTAAGGAATTCATCAATTTCTAAGAATATTGACTCTCAATAGTCTCCGTGGCTTAGGCAGTAGCACGCCAGCCTCTCACTGCTGGGTCCGTGGTTCAAATACCACCCACTCCATGTGAGATTTGTGCTGGACAAAGCGGAGGCAGACAGGTTTTTCTCCAGGTATTCTGGTTTTCCCTATCACAAATTTTCTTCCAGGAACACTCTCCACTATCATTTCATTTCGTCTGTCATTCATTTAATCATTGCCCCAGGGGAGTGCGACAGGCTTCGGCAGCCGGCACAGTTCATATCCTCGCCACTAGATGGGGGCTTCATTCATTCCATTCCCGGATCCGGTCGGTCGACTGAAGCCGGCTGTGGGTTTTCATTGACTCTCAATAATTAATGGGCGAGGATACTAAAAATGCATGTTTTTTTTTTTTATTGTGACACTGTATTAAATTTTGTGCAGAGTACTGAGTTTTGAGTATTCAGTTCGTTAAAAGTGTAATCTTTCAGTTCCAATAATATTATTTCTAAAATCATGTCTTAGTTTGCATTTAGTTATTTTTTTGTAACTTTTGTTTGTTGGGATTTTTATTTGGCAGTGAATGTATATAACCCAATGCTCCAAAGATCTTCTTGGCAGTGTTCCCGTTATGTTCTGCACCTCGCCCTCCGTTTATTACTATTTGCTGCATCTAGAGCCTATATTCTCTAACGAGGGAACATGCACAATCATTTTTACAGGATGTTGAGGTTATTCAAATAGTTTCAATAGCACCCTTGCTCTGTACCAGAATTTGAGCAGATTCAAATCACGCAAATCTTTTGTTCTGGGATGACTATCAACATGTCTTTGACAGTTGCTGGCATTGAATAAACACCTGGACAGCTTCCTGTCACATGCTTGAGAGCAATAATTACACTTGTTGTTTCTCCCTTCTGCTCCTGTCACATATTGCTAACAGTCACTATCTTCGAGCTGTCTTCATTATTTTGATTTTGATATTAATAACGAGTATGTGGTTGGTAGATGCCAAAGTATTAATCTACTCAAAATATAATACAGGGTCCGGCAGCATAACTTCCTTTTTTAAAATGCGCGCCATTCAGTCGGTTGATGTCGTAGCAGAGCGCTAGTGGTCTCGTTCGTGAGGTGGTACTATAAAGTTTTGTCCCGACACAGTTCAGTCGCCATCATGCGTTGGAACAGGGAGGAGGCCTACTTTTCAAGCGGATGTCCTGTGATCGCAACCCAGCGCGCCTTTCAGAGGCACTTTAATTTAGGCCCGTTTACCCCTGTCATGGACCGGAAATCAATTGTTACGTGGGTCATTGCGATCAGACGAACTGGAAGTGTGACAGGACGAAGAACTGGAGTCCTTCGGCCTCATCTCACTTAGGGGCGATTCGGAGTGGCCGCCCACTCTCCTGATTTTTCCCCTTGTGATTTTTTCTATGTTTTTTTTTTTTTTTAAATCCCCTGTTATGTGAACTGTCCAAAGACTCTACAAGATTTGAAGACCAACATCCAGGAAGAAATTGCCAACATAACGCCTGATAAGCTGGCAAGAGTCATGACAAACGCCAGAAAGCGGTTTACTCAGTGTATGGAGAATGAGGGACGTCACGTGCCTGATTTGATCTTCAAAACTAAGTAAAACAAAACTTTATGTATGCACCTACACTACATATAAAAAGAAATAAAAGTTTTCTGATTCATCCAATGGGTTTTCTTACATTTAAAAGAAAAGGAAGTTATGCTGCCGCACCCTGTATAATAGTTGAAATCCAAATTAGCATCTTCCATGTTTGTTCCACAACCTCTGAATGCACAGTGTAGGCCTATTTATTTCAGGTGTTATAAAGGGTGTTTTGAGCTGTCAGTTCCTGTTATTGTGTTGGTCCATTGACTGTTAAAAGATAGCTTTCTTTGATAGAATCAGGCAAGTAGTTAAGTGCTCAAAATCACACTCGACCAGAATGCCTTTCAATTCAGCAATAAAGTTTACAAACAGGCAAATGGTTTAGTTCTGGGATCACCACTCGGCGGTCTAGTGGCCAATATTTTCATAAACAGCATAGAAAACAAGTTTCTGACAGCAAAGACGGGTTATAAAATGGAATAGATACGTGGACGATGTCTTGTGCATATACGACATGGAAATAACAAATGAAGATATGATATTGCAAGACATCAACAGTTTGCACCATTCAATCAAATTCACCAAAGAGTCGGAAGTTGAGCAAAACATAAACTACCTCGACATAACAATCGAACAATAACCTGTCATACTTGGTTTTCCGCAATCCCACTCAAAACATCGCACACTATAATGGTTCGAACCACCCAAGTGCACATAAAGCAGCAGGTTCACAAGGCCTTAAGTATAGCCATGTCTAAAGGGAACTACAAGAAGGAAATTAAAACTATAAAGGAAACCATTTCACACCCAACAAGACAGACCGAAGATAGTGAGTGCATTACACACACCAACAAGTAATGAAATCAAGTTTGCGCGTTTAAATTTTGTGAATGCAAACTCGTACAAAATCACATTTTTTTTTCAAAAACCAAGTTGGTTGGTTTCTTGGTTTAGGGGCTGCGACAATGCGGTCCTGTAGCCCCGTGTACTTTGGGTGTGTGTAGAATCTGTCTGATAACCGGTGTTAATTGTGATGAATGTATCAGTGTGTGTTATCTGTTATTAATTTAAGTTAGGACTGCAGACGATAATTTCAAGTAGTTCCTACTTTCACTACCAAATGCTACCATCCATGACACCTAGCTGTAAACTTGGATACTACTAGATGCCATCGCAACCAGCGCCTGGTGACGAACCTACAAATTTTGCTTCACACAAGTTTAGTTAGTGGAAGGTTCTTTTGCATGCCATAAATCTATGACATGGGTCTGCCGGGTTTACTTCCCCTCCGAAGGAAGGCATACTTAGGGATTTTTAACGCTCTTAAAAAAATCCGACGTTTTTGGCCGGGTTTGAACCCGCGACCTTGGGCATAGAAGCTCAGCATGCTACCAACTACGCCACCGAAGCCGCCTTCAAAAAACAAGGAATCAAAGTAGCATTCAGAACAAACAACACACTCGGTAAACACCTTCACAATAGCAATTTAAATAAACAAAACCCATACTCATAATCAGGAGTATACTTATTATCATGCCAAGAAACAGGGTGTCAAGCAAATTACGTAGGGCAGACAGGGAGAACGATGGATACATGTTATAAAGAACATAGAAATGCTATCAAACAGAGGAAACATTCCGCAGTTTGCGAACACATGTATGACACTGGACATAGCTTTACAAATATAGAAACAGAATTATAAATCATACACTATGAAGTGGTGAAGAGATTGGTCGTTAATAGTTGAGATTGTCCTTCTCAATTTGCATACGTTATCACAGGTTAGGTCATTGCTGGCTCTAGATAACAAAGCAAGAGTTTGAAGAAGCAACAACAGGTGGCGCAGGCTGCATGTTGGCGTAGCTCTTATAACACAGTGTTAGAGCGCAGCACTACAGGTAGGTGGTAGCCAACGGGCCTCACAGTTTAGTAGTGAACTGGAGCGGACGCCATAGCACTCAAGTTTCGTATAACAGATAAGTGTAAGTAACAGTTTTCCATTTTAGTGCATTGTATAATTTGTGTATTATAACCGCTCACAATAGGCCACCAATGTAAATAGGAATGGTTGATTTAGAACAGGGGCGTATATACAATTTTTTTCGGGGGGCTGACTACCCTGGAAAATTGTTAGTATTTTCAAGGGATTGTCACCTCAAAATACTTGGAAATATCAACCAATATCTTAGAGCATATAACTTTGTGTAATTATTTTAGTTGTAAATTTCTAAGTTTATACAGCCTAGAATTAGTGGCAATACAAAAATAGTTGTAAAATACAACACGACACACAAATAAAATTTTACATTTAATGAATTATCTATTATGGCCTATGAATGGCAAATATCTAAATATTTGTCAATTTACTAAGCAGAAAGGTAAACAGTTTTTGTTTCTTTTTACATAATAATAATAATATCGTATGGCTTCGGGTACCGGGTGCAAGCTTTGTTATTTGACACCCTGAGGGTAGCTTGCATGTCGAATTTCGTTGTTCCTTGAAGCACTATGAAAGTCAAGGAGGTTAGATATCTAAGCTCCTTGAACACTATAGCGCTTTCTAGTAGAGAAATGAGGAACTTTGTGTTGGCGGAAAATCACGAGATTAATTTTGCCATTATGAACACGGCCTACTAAATTCAAATGGGTTCTTTGACATGCCAACATCGTATGACATGCGTATCGTATTTTTGCCGCCTTTCAAAAAAAATCACTTACCACGGCCAGGAGCGAACCTGCAATCTTGGGGTTAGTAGACCAACACGATAACCACTCGCCCACCGTTGCAAGCTTTCTTTTTACAAATTGATAATTAATATCTCAGAAGTACCAAACTGTGGAATTCTCAGTTTTGCCTCACAAGGCTGAGTGTACCCCGTTCCAACCCTCAGACCAGAAATTTTCTTGGCAGATGCCGGAATCGAATTCAGACCTCTGGGGCGGCAGCCAAGAATGCTAGCCACTACACCACGAGGTAGTCTGATTTCAATCTTGATATTGTTTATAACTTAGCCCATAAGTTAAGATTAGGGTACAACCAAATTTATTATTATAGGCTTTTACCAAAGAAACACTTTCTTAATTTTTATTGGCTTTTTTCGGGGGGCTGGAGCCCCCACAGCTCCCCCCTTATATACCCCCTGATTTAGAACATAATTAACAAAATACAGTCGAACCTCCATAACTCGAACCTCCATTACTCGAATTTTCAATATCTCGAAGTAATTTCTACTTCCCGGCCATTTGTCCTATTCTTGACGTGTATTTATTTCTCTATTACTCAAAATTCGATTATACGAATTTCTCGATTTTTCGAAGCAAACTTTTCCTCCCTAGAAGCAAAAATTGTTCTCTAACTCGAATTTTGTTCCTAAGCGTTTATATTGCGGCTTATCTGTCCACCCCTGCTCTGACTGCCCACCCCTGCTCTGTTCATTAACCTTAGCTGGTGTGAGAATTCCCAGTGCTGATAAGATTCCACGGGCCATCCCCGCGCATTGCGTCAGCACCAGGAAAACTTGCAGCTTGTATCTGGCTGTTCAGTGTACGCTTACAGCCCTGTAGATGCAATCATGGAGAAACGTAAAGTGAAATGCCTGAGCCTGAGTGAAAAAGTTCGAGTGATAAGTGAAGTGGAGAAAGGTCAGAAAAAGAAGAAGGATATTGCAGCTGAGTATGGAATTCCTCCCAGCACATTATCTACAATACTGAAAGATAAAGACAAGATTCGTCTGGCTGTGGATGAAACACGATTTGCACCACAGCGGAAGAGGCTTAAAACTTCAACATTCCCGGAGCTGGAACAAGCAATGATTCAATGGGTGACCCGTGTGAGAGACAAAAACATTCCAATAACCGGTAGCTTAGTTCGTGAACAAGCAGAAAAATTTGCTAAAGACTTCGGTTATGAATCTTTTCAGGCCGGCAGTGGGTGGCTGGAAAAGTTTAAACTTCGGAATGGACTAGTGCAGATGGTAATGTTAGGTGAAAGTGCTGCTGTCAGTGAAGTGGACTGTGAACATTACAAAAAAAAACGTTTTACCAGCCCTGTTACAGGAGTACAGTTCTAATGACGTGTTGAAAGCTGACGAGACTGCTTTATTCTACAAATGCCTGCCTGGAAAGACACTGGCCTTTAAGGGTGAAAAGTGTTTTGGTGGTAAAAGAATTAAAGAAAGGGTTACGGTAATGCTGGGAGCTAATATGACGGGAACAGAAAAACTAAAACTTTTAGTGATCGGAAAATCGGCGAAGCCTCGCTGTTTTTCGGGTGTTAAGTCTTTACCGGTCCTGTACCAAAGCAACCGGAAGTCATGGATGACAAGCTCCATTTACGAATCTAGGCTGCATGGTATTGACAAGAAGTTTCAACATGAACGGAGGAAAGTTCTACTTTTTGTAGACAACTGCCCAGCTCACCCCAAGGTGCTCACTCAGGAGCTGAGAGCAGTGCGCGTGGTCTTCTTGCCACCGAACTTAACATCCAAACTACAGCCAATGGACCAAGGGGTGATTAAAAACTTGAAACATTACTATAGGAAGAGGGCTGTTCAGAGAATTCTGAGAGCAATTGACTCTGAGGAGTCATTAACAGACATCAATCTACTAGAGTCGATAACAATGCTAAGTAAATCGTGGGCTGATGTGAAACAGGAAACAATTGCTAAGTGCTTTCGCAAAGCAGGATTTTCGAAAGATTACTCGCAAGCTGCAGAAGACGAAGAGGACGAAGTCATTTCTGTTCCTGAGGAATGGGCGGAATATCAGCAGCTTGTTAATTGCGAAGCTGATTTTGAGAGTTACATAAATGTGGACTGTGATGTTATAGTGGCGGAACAACCTACGGGTATCGTCAACACTGCTGCTGAGCAAGAAGAACTGAAAGAAGACGACGATGGTGATTCCCAACAAGAAGAGTTGGAGCTGCCCTCTCCCGCACCGTCAGCAGATCAGGCGTTAAGTGCAGTGGCTGTTCTTCGATCGTACATACAGAGTCAGCTGTATGTAAATGACAGTGTTTTCACAGCAATAAATGTTGTTGAAAACTATGTTGAGGAAAAGAAGCGTAACAGTAAAAAACAAAAGAAACTAACGGATTTCTTCCCAAGGTGCTAACGGAGGTACTGTATGTTCCTTTTTTAATCACTGTACATACGTATTCTGTCTGCTACTGTAAGCTATACGGTATACCTAGGTACAATTGTTATACTGTAATTGAAGTTATGCCATAAAGTACTGTATGAGTTTTTTGTTGTTAAATGCTGTCAGATATTGTTGCACTGTATTCCGTAATGGTTCATAGACAAATGTGATTAAATAACGCGCTAAAGATTCCTAAAATCGGTATTTCTCTATTTCTCGAAATTTCGATAACTCGAAATAAAAATTTTCTCCCGAGGTGATTCGAGGTTCGACTGTAGTGTAGACTTTATTTCTGAATCTTGTCACAATAATAATTCAATAGAGCGCAGGTTAACATACATCACCATTGATACAGTGAGCAATAACATCTGTGTATAAAATTCACGTGTTACACAAGTTTTTACGAACTTACGTAATCTGAACATTACACGAGTGTAATTCATAAACATCGGAGGATGCGAAACATGTCATCCAACTTAAGTATGTTTTTGTACATAAAAACGTGTTATTTTGTTGTAAATATCTTATGTAGTGTTTTCATGTTAGGGCATATAAATACTTGTTTCTCCGCGTAATGTGATTGGACTCAAACATTTGTGTTGATCGACTGTAAAGCAACACTGAGAAATGGCTTCTAACACTTCCATTGTTTTATCTTACTGCATAGATTTGTTTATTGAGGAATTCTAACCTTGTTCCCAGAATCAAGCTCGGAGACTAAGTATGTGCTGTACTCGTGTGGGGATGGCACATTAGCGCAGTATAACCACAACAAGCCCGAGTCTGGTGAGTACTAAATACTTCTCAATTAAAACATCAGTATTCAAAGTAAATAGACAATTAACACACGTGGGGGCTGCTGATCTTGTCATCTGCTTTATAAGTGTACATTGAATCGAGGAACTCGTTCTTTTTTGAAAATTGAATTGTTGTTTTCCGTTTATTTTTGTTTGTTATTATTATTATTATTATTGATTTAAGCCCACTATGGAGCGCTTATGACTAGTTCTTCGATGCTCTTTTCCGTTCCCAATATCTCTTGAGCCCTGCTGATAATTTCTCATTTCTCTCCTGCGAAAGGGGCTTCCGACATTTAGGGACTCTAGGTGGTGGGGTCCAAGATTCTACCATGGCACAAAATTTAGAACGATCTTCTACATCCAGGTCAGCAATTCCAGCCGAATCCAAGTCCTTTAGTACTTCATTAAGCCACAGGCTACCAGTCTTGTAGCTTTTAACCAAGGAGAAGATCTTCTTGGTAAGCCTGTTGCTGTTCATTCGTTGTAGATGGCCGTAGAACTTTAGCCTCCGACGTCGCATACTGGTATTGGCTGATTCTAACTGTTGATACAGGTCAGAATTAGATTTCAAACGGTAGGTTCCATCTGGGAGCAATCTTGGGCCATGGATTTTCCTTAGGATACGTCTTTCGGCTTTCTCCAAATCATCCATGGTGCCTTTTCTGTTCATCAAGAGGGTCTCTGCGGCATACAGAAACTGTGGTCTGACAGCAGTTCTGTAGTGACAGATCTTAGCATTCCTCGAAATGCATTTCTTGTTGTACAAATTGTGGGATGGTTGGTATGCTGCGTTGAGTTTGGTACGCCTTGCTAAGATGGAGGTGCCATCTCTACCATTGGGGTGGACCCATTCACCAAGATAACGAAAGCGATTGACTCTTCCAATCGTTCCATGTATGGTCGTTATTAAGAATGATGATGATGATGATAATTGTTGTTTTAAGTGGCCTAACATCGAGGTTATCGGCCCCTGTTATTAAGAATGCATCACACATGTATTAACCAATAATAAATAGAATAATTTTTACTCGAACATAAGACATTTATTCATTACTAGCGTTCACAGTACAATGGTCATCGCAACACCAAGGAATAATATAACATAAAAACAAGTGAACATAATCAGATGCAACAGTCGTCAAAGGGGTGTTTCCGGAGTGCCGATTCTCAAAGTGTTTGTTATTATAATTATTAGTTTTTTGTTATATTAATTTTCATATTTAGGTGTCCACCTCTAAATTTTTAATTCAATTCAAAATTTGTATACTTTAATGTGTGTTAAGAGGGGCAGATAACCTTGCTGTTCTGCCCCTTAAAACCACAATACCTAACTAACACAAAAGTAACATTTGACATCAAATTATGAGGTACAGACTCATTTTACTACTTTCTTATTTATTTGTTTCCCCAAATATGAAGCTTACTGGTTTTGTCCATGCTTGGTCCTTTGCTAATACTCATATCTTCAAGGCAGTTGAAGTTGCCTCACTGGTGTCGCTACTCACTACAGCTTACGCTGGGTCGATGCAGTTCCAGACCTCCTGGCCGGTACTTCGAATCTAAACCTCGCCGCCTGAGCGAGGAGCTAAAACGTGGCCCCGAGATCACGATGGATGGATTTATTTTCATGTCAAAAATTATTTAAATTAGTGGCCGACTCAATGTGGCAAATGTTCACCCATTTTAAATACATAACACTGATCTTTCTTTGGTTTAATTTCTATCATATTGGTTGGCATCTTGTCTCATGGATAATCTTTGTGCCTTAATATCCTGAAATGCAGTTTAGAAGTGTTGAATGTGGAATACTGTTAAGGTAGAGGAATTCACTCAGCTCAAGGAATGGCCAACCTAGCATGAGAATTTAATTTCCTTGCATGGTAAGTGAAAGTAATTATCACTACTGCTGCTAGCTCACACCAGCAACCCTTAAAAACAGTTACAGTATGTCCATATACGGTAAGCAAAACCATTAAAAGTTAAACGGATTTATTCGTGTACGTCAGACGTTTACCATTGCCTGACACCATCTTAAGTATTGTTGGGCACATGAGGAGAGTTGCTTGAAGGGTTTGTGTGTGTGGATGTACTGAAGGAGTAATATAAAAGTTTGTCAGTCATGAGGTATTAATTTCTAAAGGATGATTTTGTCGCCAAACTTGTAATACTACGTATCTGACAATGCTGCTCTTTCTCAATATTTTCCTTATCAACGGTCACCACTCCCAGCCCATGTAACAGAACAATTCACGTGAGGTTAATTTCCCTGTGTATAACCCTAAAGGAAAATGAACCTTAACCCTGTTAGTGCCAAGCCATTTTCAATGGTCATGCAGACCATTCGAAAAGAAATCATAAATACCACATTTCCAACGATAGAATCATTATTTTTGCTTTGCATTATAACCAATACCCCGTTCTTTCATACATTATGTTCATAAAAGTAAATACGGCATCTAAACCTTTTTAATTGAGGTCATTCTGATAATTGTTCAATTTTACAATTTTTTTTGTGTGTAAAAAAACGAGCCTAAATTAAGGACACCTAAGAGTCATATTGGATGAAACACTATGTTTCCAGCTGTAGAAAGTTCTTAGATACATCTGTAGGCAGAAAACTTCAACAAGAAAACAACTGCACCGCAATTCAGTCGGTTGTGGACTGCGTGGGGCAGATAACCTCATAGTTCCGCCCCTTAAAACAACAATATATATTTATTTACATTGTTTACGCCCACATTGGAGCACCAAAAATCAAACCTTGTATACAAAGTCTTGAAATACTACAGTAAGTTCAGTTCTTAATTCTTGATAATTTTTTCCTTTCCCAATACTTCTTCATTCTGGAAGATCTTGCAGCTCGTTCTTCTGCTGATATAACATATTGCTTACGCTGTGAAATTTTGAATGTTAGTAGAGTGTATTTGTTATTCAGAAGCCGTTTCTCCTCTCTATGTTTAATATGATGCTTAGTAATTTTCAATTCGTCTAAATCCATTTGTATTTTTTTAAACCATGTGATTTGTGTTTTACTGTTCCAAAAGAACTCAAAAAGTTTTTTCAGGAGTCTAGTATTTGGCAAGCGGGATATGTGTCCAAAAAACTCAATCCTTCGTTTTCGCATCGTGTCAATGATAGATTCATTTTCCTTGTAAAGTATTGAATTGGGCAAAAGTCTCCACTGGCCCTCAACCTGGTGTTTATTATTGATTACTGTCCGAAGAATCCGTCTATCAACCTTCTGTAGTTTGTCAGTTGTTGATCGGGTGTTTAGTTTAAATGAGGCGCCTAGAATCAAAACCCGCCAAATCCATATATGAAAATTGAGATAAGCATTGTTTCATATAGCTTTTGCTGCGCTGAATTCATTAAATCTATTATTTTGTTACAAAACCCGCTACATCCTACTGTAAAACGAAGTCAAAGTTGAGGCTTAATTGCAATATCCACCAAGTCCAACGACAGTTTCGCCATTTTTGGTCACAAAACCCGCCACATCCACATCAGCCAATAGGAGCACCCAGATCCGCCATCTTACCTTCCATGATGCTTTGCGAAGTGTGTACTCTTTACCTAACGTGCATTAGTCGGAGAATGTACCCCTGCCTGACGTGATTAGAATGGTTTATGTTGTTGTACTTTCTGATAATAATTTGTTTTGGATAATTTTGACAAAGAACGAGAAGAACAATAACATTCTGGTCTGGGTGATGTTTTCCACAGAACTGACATTTGCGAACACAAACGTGTCACGAAACCTGATTTTGATATGACTCACGTAAAGCCAGAAGCCATAAACAGAGGGATTGTCCTTCAGGCACAAGAAGTGAAATATGTTTCGAGACTGCTTTCGAAGCATTCTGGAGAAAGATGGAGGGAAAATGTAGAGCTGCAGTTTTATTGCAATCTGCAAAGTCGTGGCGAACACGAAGAGAATGATGATGATTGAGAAACTACTATTGAGGATGAGGTAGAAACAGAAATTGTGGAGCTATAACTTCCAGTAAAGAATGTGATTTAATAGTTGAATGGCGATAGTTTTGTCTCTAAAGGCCTGGACCATAGTAATTGAATATTAATTTAATTTGACGCTTTTCCTTATTATTATTATTATTGTTCAGTACTGTAGGCTACAGTATTGCCGGCCCCGTGATGTTGGGGTAGCGCGCCTGCCTCTCACCCGGAGGCCCCGGCTTCGATTCCCGGCTCCGTCAGGCATTTTGGAAACTGACGTGAGGGCTGGAACGGAGTGCACTCAGCCTCGTGAGGACAATTCAGTAACTGGCAGTGAGGCAGGGCCCCGATCACGAAAACCAAGATTAACGGCCGAGGGGACCCGATGCGCTGGTCATGCGGCACCCCAATATCTGCTGGCCAAATGGCTGGGGATTAGGCCCTTCACAGGCTGTAGTGCCAGGGGTTATTTACTGTAAAGTATTATTACCCTTTCAGGAATTGATTGCCGGTGGTGGAGATGGGAACTACTCTTTATGTAATTGTCACACGTCAGCTTGCTTCGTTGACAGGTACAGTAGCGCGTGTAGGATATGACTCAGCTCCAGATTTGGATTTAACTGTCCATGGTGACATGAGCTCCTGTGACGCTTATCTGATGCAATGCAGCGTGACCTATGTGCAGATTGCACTCTGTCATCGCTGTGTCCTCCGCTTCGCCCCGCAGAGCTCATGCTACAATAAACATAAACGCTGGCACAGCCACACTCGGCAGCAATCAAATCTTGAATGGGTAATATGAGTTTTATTCTTTTTCTGTTTATTCTAATAAAACACAACCGCCCCTTAAAACAACAATAACAACAACAACAAAACACAAAAATTATACGATATTTTTATTTTATAACCTATATTTAGTTAACTTTCAATCAAATATTAATTTCTGAATAAAGCTTACGCAGTTTCTACAATCTATTCGCAACTTCATATGTATTAGGGCTCTTTGGTATCAAAACCTGCCAAATCCAAATCTTAGTAACAAACCCCGACAAATCCGAACTATTGCTTTATATTTTTCTACATACATTTTTAACTATATTGGGGATCAGCTTCGTACTTCGTCACTGTTTTTAAAAATAATTCATTCATTTTTCAGTGAAAAAAGTATTTCGTTTTGGGTATTGGTTCGTTTGTGACAGTTTTTGCCACTTGGCCGAAAAAGTGAAGGAATGGATTTGGCGGGTTTTGATTCTAGGCACCTCAAATAAAGTTTCACTTGCATATGTTGCTTCTGGCTTAATGACGGAGAAATAATATCAAAGTTTAGCATTAATTAAAATTTTTTCACAATCCTTATTTTCTGGGCATTATGCAGTACAATATGTGATGTGTCAACTTGAAAAGATGGCATCATTTCTGTTTTCTCAAAGGAAATTTTCAACCGAACCTTTGCTGCTAATCGTTCCAATTCCTCTGCCTGAAATTTAGCTTCTTCGATATATATATATATATATATATATATATATATATCTATATCTGTGGACTGCGTGTCTAGGTAGCACTGAATACAAACTCAAACCTATCGCGTAACAGGCTTCGAAGGAAAAAAGTAGACACCGCACAGGCAAGCTTGAAACCTCACCTTTCCAACAGTATTAAATAATCACACACATATGCCTACAGAAATCTACAAATATAAGATAAACAGCGCGCCGATTGAATCGGCTTTGGCACTTTTGGCGCAAGCAGCGAGAGCCAATCTGATCGGCGCGTGGCACTGAGAGGGTTAAATACACTGTACTGTAGGAGTCCATAACTACACGGAAATATAATTTTCTACATAACAATGTATTGAAAGCTCATTTTTCTTCATGTCCATACACAGGAAAATGAGCTTAACGTGAATTGTGAGTTTAGCGACTTGTCTGGCTATGTTGGACTTCTTTGTACAACTTTTGATGCTGAACAGTTTAGCCAGCATAATGTAAGAAGGCAGGGTGGTTTTACACCTTGCTTCACTTCAATTGTTACTGGTTGTCTTCCTTCGGTCACAGATGAATGTTTCTAAACATAAGCCTTTCTCAAGAACTGACAGTGACACACACTCTCCAGAAACCCCGGGCCACCTGCCCTATCTCCTAGCTACAGTAACATGAACCCAAGTACAGCATCTTCCAAACAAATCAACAACCACCCAGTAGTTCTCGAGTTTAGCCAGATCAGGGACTCCATTTATACTATGAGCACGAACGAAATGTAAAATGTAAATTAGCTAGGCAAAGTGGAGATGATGATGTCCTGTTATGTTCCAGAGCCGCGCAGTTTGAAGGATCTTGACTCCCTCGGAAGCACAAGCAAGAAACCGGTGGTCAGATGTGAGGTTGCATGGAAGTGCGATAATTCCATGGTGGCCATCGGGAATGACGACGGGTAAGTTGAAATGAAATTCTTTACTTCTTAGTAGTAATAATGGTCCGGGTCGAGATAATGTTATGCACACAAGGAAATAAGGATCACAATACTTACTTGTTTGTCTACATGTAAGCAAGCTATCATTACCTGCATCTCTTGCACTGTACCCACAACAAGCTTCATGAGGAAGAGGACCCTCACAATACTTCATATTCTTCTGCTCCATTCTTATTACTTCAATAATCCTCTACATCAGGGGTCTCTAAACTACGGCCCGAGGGCCACATCCGGCCCGCGAACAGATTTTGTCCGGCCCGCGGAGAGCTAGCATACTTGAAAACTCCTTTTAGAGAACATATTTTTTTATAGCAAATTAAATTTAGTTTACTGAAGTATTCTAATTTTATGTTGAATAATTATTAATATGACCCATTGATATGGTCTTGGGCTAACTACTCATAACATTGTTGTAGGCTTATTGTTATTGTTTTTGTGATAAGTTGGATCAAGAAACACAGAATTGTAGTGAGTAAAGACATGTATAACATGCAGACATATGAAATACTAATGAGATTTATGTATTTGAGATTTTCCACTGACAATAGTTTGTAGTTGTGGACTAATTTTACTTGTACCAATTATTAAAAGAGATTTAAGATGCTCATCAGTTAATTTAGATCTGTAAACATTTTTTGTGTACTTCATTTTGGAGAAGGTCTTCTCACACAAATAAGTAGTACCAAAAACAGAAAACAGCCCACGAGCAAATTTATGCAAATTATCAAATTGTGTCAGTGGAAGACTCTTATAAAATTCCAACAAAGATGAGTTTTGATATTTGTTCTTAATTATATCACTGCACTGTAGTTCAATCATTTCCATTTGAAGTTCCGGGGCTAGGGTTTCAATGTCAGTATCAAAAGGATCCTGAAAAATCTTAATTTGATTCGCAAAGGCATCGAAGTCCGAGAAACGAGTATCAAAATTTATTTTCAAAGCACTCAAAGTTTCGATTGCAAAATCTATAGGAAACTCAGTCTCAGTGGTGTGGCTGAATATTTCACATGTTTTAAAATGTGAAAAACATTTACTTCGTAGTTGTGATTGAAACAGTATCAATTTCTTCCGGAATGATTTGATATTAGTGTATAAATCAGGAAGATGCTGGTTTTCTCCTTGCAATCTCAAATTCAGTTCGTTCACATGTTTTGTCAAATCAACATAGAATGCTAACTTCCACAGCCATGCGTTGTTTTGTAATTCAGTAAGAGGGCGATGCTTTTCATTCAAAAAAATTTCGATCACTGCTCGAAGTTCAAAAAAGCGCTGAAGGACTTTCCCACAACTAAGCCAACGTACGGCAGTATGATAAGGTAAGTCATTTTCTCCAATCTCTTCAATAAATTGTTGGAATTGTCGGTGATTCAGCCCAAAAGATCTCATAAAATTAACAGTTGATATGACTGGTTTCAGAACTTCAGACATATCCAAACATTTTCCGCACAAAGACTGTTGATGAATGATACAATGTAAGACTAATGGTTTTGAACCACCGTCATTTTCTACAGCCTTTGACACAAGAGCGACCACTCCTTTATCTTTCCCACTCATGTTTTTGCCTCCATCAGTTGTAATACATTTCAAGTTTTTCCATCGAAGGTTCTTTTGATTAATGGCCATTTCAACTCCTTTAAAAATATCTGTACCAGTAGTTGTGCCATGAATACTATACATATCAAGAAGTTCTTCATGCACTTCATAGCTTTTATCTACTCCTCGAATATAAATCAACACTTGAGCAGTATCTGACACATCCGTTGACTCATCCAAGGCCAAAGAAAACCACTCAACATCTCCATTTTTGTCAAACAGTTGAGAGGATATATTTTCAGCGATGTTTTCTACCCTTCGAGCCACAGTGTTTGCTGACATACTGACAGTTTTTAATAAATTTACCTTTTCAGGGCACATTTCTTCGGCTGCTGCAATTATGCATTCTTTGATCATTTCTCCATCGGTGAATGGTTTTCCACGTTTTGCAATTTCAAGAGACACACGAAAGCTGGCACGAGATGCAGCCTCTTGTTCGGTTTTGAGTTTTGTAAATGAAGATTGCTGCGATTTCAATCCGCGCTTCATAGCTTCGAATTTTTCTGTCCACAAACTTCCTGTATATTTTGAGTAATTTTGAAAATGTTTTGTTTCATAATGACGTTTAATGTTATATTCCTTGAGAACGGCTATGCTTTCATTGCAAATCAAACATAGCGCCTTGTTACTGGACTCAATTACGAAATACTGAATGTTCCACTCATCTTTGAATTTTCTGCATTCACTATCAATTTTTCGCTTCTTTTCCATACTACTAAATCACACACAAAAGCAACAATTCAAATCAAAATACTGTTACAAAGATGTCTTAAACTTAAACACGCACAAACACGTTTTAAGGAGGTACGCACTATTTTATTTCACAACAGTGTCATAGGAACTGACTTGTGGTTGCGCAACTAGCCTTCTTATATATTCCAATTACTGCCATCTAGAAGTGAGTGGAAGACACCAGAACTCTCTCGAACCAACGAGATTACTCTGTACGTGCTATTAGCGCCATCTGTTAGCGATAGAAGGTACTACCTATTTCCGCTTGTGTCCACCAGATGTCGTGTCACGTTACTCCTCATGGCTCGTACTCTACGACTAATCTAGAAATTACAGATAATGACAGGAAAATTAATAATATGCAGTGTTGCCGTTTTGCGGACTTTAGTCCGATTTGCAGCCTTTTTTCAACGTTGCGTACTTTTTCGGACTTTTTTTTCATCAGTGGACTATTTCACTTTTTACCACCGGCAACAATGATATTATGGTTTTGGCCCTCGGAACTTACTGGAGTAATCAGTATGGCCCTAAGGCTGGAAAGTTTGGAGACCCCTGCTCTACATCATCATCGGCTTTAACTCGAATCCGAGTATAAATCTTCTTCCTTCAGTCCAGTTAGTGGATGTGTTTATGGTGACTAAAGAGTCCAATCCTGGCATGGAACAAGCGACCACACAAGTCGCATAGTATTGCTGGAGGAGGACGTGGTTGGGCTGCTCGAAGTTTCCTAGCTTGACGCTTGGCCTCTTCATGTATGCGTCGATCCCTTTCAAACGTCTTTACAGTATCCGAGATGGTACGGCGCCAAGTTGAGCGGTCTTCAGCCAGCATGTCCCAGGTTTGTGAATCAAGACCTGTCAATTTCAGGGTCTGCTTAAATTGGTCCTTGTAGTGCCTCTTAGGACCACCATAAGGTCTGGTGCCATAGCATAACTCACCATATAGCATTTGACGAGGTAATCTCACATCATCCATCCGATGGACATGGCCAATCCATCTAAATTGGTGACCTATTATGGATTTGTATGATTTGAGCCTTTTCCAGAACAGCAATATTGGTAATGCGGTCTTCCCATTTAATCCTCAGGATTGATCGAAGTTTTTGTAGGTGGAAACGCTCAAGCTTCCTAAGATCACGTCGGTAAAGGGTCCACGTTTCACAGCCATACAACAATGTAGAAATGACTTCTGCTTTGTACACCATAAGCTTTGTACTCATGGACAGATCTTTATTCATGAAGACCCGGTGCGCTAATCGTCCATATGCTGCATGGGCTGCGCCAATTCTCTTATCCACATCCTCCTCACAGGTACAGCTCACAGAAATGGTACTGCCCAGGTATGAGAAGTGGTCAACCTGTTCTAATGGCAAATTTGAAATGGAGATATTGAACTGAGGAAGAGGTGTGCCAGGTGAAGGTTGTGCCAAGACTTTAGTCTTATTGACATTTATGGTAAGACCAAAGCGATCACATGCACTTTTGTAACAGTTAACTGACTCTTGCAGCTCTTCTGGTGTGAGAGTTGGTGACGCAGCATCATCTGCATACAACATGTTAGTAACCTTAGTAACCTGAGTTTTCCTCAAGGAGTGGAGATGAGTTAGGTTGAAAAGCCCTCCATCAAAACGATCTCCACACCTGGGGTGTTTGTGGGTGAATCATAAAGCATTGCAGCCAAGTACAGTGCAAAAAGCGTTGGAGCCGGTACACATCCTTGTTTCAGTCCATGGGTAATGGGAAATTCATCGGACATCTTATTCTGATGGCAAACCTGACCTGTCATGCCATGATGGAGGGCATTGATTAGATCTACAAAACGCTGAGGGCAACCAAACCGCTTCAGCACTGCCCACATGGCTGGTCTTGGAACCGAATCAAATGCCTTTTCCAAGTCATAAAAGACTAAGAAGAGTGGATTCTGTTGTTCTCTACATTTTTCTTGTAGCTGTCTCACACAGAAAATCAAGTCAATTGTGCTTCTGGAAGTTCTAAATCCGCATTGTGACTCTGGGAGGATCCTCTCAGAGATAACCTTGAGGCGGTTAAGTAGAATTCTTGCAAGAATCTTCCCCACAATTGATAGCAGTGATATACCACGGTAGTTGCCACAAACACTGCGATCACCCTTCTTAAAGATAGTGATGATAGTGGCATTCTTTAGGTCTCCAGGTACCTTTCTTGATTCCCATATTCTGAGGATAAGGATGAAAATTCTTGTTTTGAGGGAATGACCTCCGGCTTGAATTAGTTCCAGAGGGATGTTATCTGGGCCAGGTGCTTTTCTGGGTTTCAATTGGGTGAGAGCTGCACTGAATTCATGATAAGTAGAAGGTACTGCCAACCACAGATCTTCAGGTTGTTGAGGCACATCACAAAGGAAGTCTTCAGCAACTGCTGATGGACGATTTAGGAGATTGGAGAAGTGCTCCTTCCAGCGTTCCAAGATTTCTTGACTATCAGTAAAGGTAGTAGAATTATCAGCGCTTTTCAGTGTACCTGATGATGAGCGAGATGGTCCATATATTTCCTTGAGTACGGCATAGAAGTTCCTCAAGTCTCGAGCATCCGATAGTCTCTGCAGTTCCTGAGCCTTCTGTTGCCACCAAGTATTTTTAATCTGCCTTATCTGCGTCTGGCATTTACCCTTGAGTTCCAGTAGTTGAACTCTCTTTGTGTTGGAAGTTGGGTCTTGAAGATGGGCGATAGGCATTCCTTTTGGCATTGATGAGAGACAGAATTTCCTCATTGTTGTCATCAAACCAGTCTTGTCTTTACCGCACTATAAAACCAATGGTTTCCTCAGCTGACTGTGTGATAATCTTCTGTAATGTGGCCCATTCTTGCTGAATATCATTTGTTACTGGGTTTTCTGATAACTGGGTGATGATCCTGTTTCCAAAATGTTTGTACATGGATTCATCCTGAAGTTTGGATGTATTAAACTTCTTTCTTGGCAAATTTTTGATGTTCCTAGGTGGTTTAAGTCTGATGGATATCCTGAGCTTACATATGAGAAGTTTATGATCTGTCCAACAATCGTCTATATTCCTTGCTGTTCTGGTAATAAGAGTGTCCTTCTTATCACATTGCCGGCTAATGATATAATCAAGAATGTGCCAATGTTTGGAACGAGGATGCATCCACGTCGTTTTGAAGCGGTCAGGTAGCCGGAACTGCGTGTTGGTAATGAAAAGTTCGTGTTCTGCACAAAGACCAAGAAGCAACAGTCCATTGGGATTACATTTTCCAAGTCCCTGTTAGCCCATCACATTATTCCATAGCCTGTGATCTTTCCCAACTCTGGCATTGAAGTCACCGAGGAGCAAGAGTTTATCTGCAGATGGTACCTTGGAGATGATTTCACTTAGCTGATTATAGAACTGAGCCTTTACTTCATCATCAGAATCTAAGGTAGGAGCATAGGCAGAGATGAGTGTCATAAAGGAACCTCCTGAGAGTGGTATGCGGAGAGTCGTGAGCCTTTCGCTGATTGCAATGGGCGTAAGTTGGTGATAATTTACCAGTTTGGTCTTCACAGCGAAGCCCACACCATGAATACGACATTCACCCTCCTCCTTTCCTTTCCAGAAGATGGTATATCCTGTTCCAGATTCAGTAATCTTGCCTTCAGCAGACAGCCTAGTTTCACTGAGAGCAGCAATGTCAACGTTGAGTCTTGATAACTCATGGGTTACGAGAGCTGACCTTCTCTCAGGTCTAATGTTATTGTCCAAATCAAGCAAGGTTCTGATGTTCCATGATCCAATAATCAATTTGTGATTCTTTACTGTTTTTGAGTTTCGACCGCATGAGGGGTGACCTGCTGAATGCGGTTGCCCAGCCGGACCAAGATTGTGACTTCCGATGTTTAGCCCACCTTTTCTAGGGCCTTCCCCATGTGGGGTGGGCAGCGGTGATCCTAAATAGGCCTGCCCTAACACAGATGCAGGACCGAATTCCTGAGTAGTCACAGAGTCTCCGGAAGACTACCATCACACATCTGCTGCCAACGTGCAGGTCCGAACTAGGGGCTTCCAGTTACACCCATAACCTGCCCCCACCGTCCATATCCCATCGCCGTTGGACTTTGAAAGTAAGTGACGTTCGGAAGAAGTGCCACTGGCGTGAATTTGTTTAGGGTGGATCTCAGCTTGCCAGGACGAGACCCACACACTATGATCTCTGAGCCTTATCCTGCGGCTCACAAAGAATGAGACATGCAGGACTGAACACAGAGACTGCAACGAACTGCCGCATACTCAAGTACTACTGAGGTGTGCCTTTACAGCCAGTCCGTCTGGCGTGGCCTCTTCCGCCTCTATGACCGTTGGGAGCCATGAGAGTGATTGGCTCCTCATCCGCTCATTTTGCCGTTGGGCCAAAACCTGCCCATCATAACTATGGACAATAGTTTGCCCTATTAAACCTGAGCAATAGGCTGCCCCTTCCGCCAACCACACTGTGCCAGAGTTCACCTCTTTCACTGCAGGTACCGTTGAGGACTTCACCGTAACCCTGGCATGGGACCCTAACAAGGTATTACCAGCCGGGCCAGCTGGACCAGGGTTTTTTAAAGAGGTGTTACTCCTCTATCACTCCCTACTTGATCATGCTATATATATACTGTAACACTGTATAACACTACACTATGTGCTATTGCACCACACTGTAACACTCCACTAGTAGCAATATCTACACTGTATAACACTACACTATGTGCTATTGCAATCCTCTACATAGATCACCATCATCAAAACATAACCTTGCCATACCACAAAAAATAACATTGCCATAGCTCAAGATTTCCATGTTCTCTCATCACAAGCAGATTAAAAAACACACTCTCTTAAAAGGAATATCTATTACCTACACAATTGACAAAGCCACCTGTTACCTCATTGAGAGGTCACTACAGAGAATCCAGCAGGCACAGAACACTTATCTCCCTGTAATGGCCCAGCAAGAGGTGCCATATTTCTAACCTAAAACAATAAAACATAACCACAAGGCGAAAATGTGGGGGAGATCTATGTAACCAAAATAATTTCGGTTGCAAACGCCCCCTCGAGGATAAATCTCCAACTCAGGGTTATAGATTCATCCTTGATCCTCACACAAATAATCATCATCATCATCTTGCACAGTTTCCAGCCACTGGCCGGGTCTGTTTGGAACACAAGCCTCTTCAACGTCTTCTGTCTTCCCACCATCTCTCAGCCTCCACCCTTGTCCAGTCTTCTCCTCTCTTCTTCACGCTTTCTTCCACCCCCTTCTGCCACCTGTCTCTTGGTCTTCCTCTCGGTCTCTTCCTTCCCACTTCGTCTCGTGTATCCTCCTGGGTATCCTCTTCTCCTCCATTCGTTTTACATGTCCATACCATCTAAGTCTAGATTTCTCTAAACCATCCTGTAATGGTTCCTCCTTCATTAATTCTCTGGTCCTCTCATTTCTTATTCTGTCCATCTTTGTAGCTCCAATACTGCTTCTCAAGAACCTCATCTCACTGGCCTGTATTTTGCTCTTCTCCCTTCCTTTCATAACCCAGGTCTCCGAGGCATACGTCAGGATAGGGACATAGTACGTCCGATATATGATCTTTTTGCTGTTCTGAGGGACATCCTTGCTCCATATCATGCTTCTCACACTCCTCTGGAATGCTTCTGCCTGTCTCTCCCGCTCATTTATTTCTCTATCGTTTCTTCCATTATCTTGTATCAGGCTTCCCAGATACTTGAAACTCTCCACTTTCTTCAGCTGTTCCCCACCACTTGTTATTCCCATTGTGGTTCTTTCCTTCTTCCTTGTTGTGATCACCATCTCACTCTTATTTATGCTAAATTTCATCCCATACCCTTGTATTATTCCTTCCCACACGTCCAACTGTTCCTGCACCTCCTCCTCCTTGTTTCCCCAAATCATCAAATCATCTGCAAACACCATTGCTTTCATCTTTCCTTCCCCAATTACTTGTGCCACTCGGGTCATTATGTCATCCATCACCACAATGAAAAGTAACGGTGACAGTGCACTTCCTTGTTTCAGGCCGTTTCTCTGTTCCAACCAGTCTGATCTCTCTCCTCCCACTTTCACACAGCTCACGCTTCCCTTGTACATCTCCTTTATCCTCTTTATAGTACATTTCACTACTCCTCTATCCTCCAGGGACTTCCATACTTTGTTTCTGCATACACTGTCATATGCTTTCTCAATGTCCAGGAAGGCCATCAGTAGATCTGTTCCATATTCATAGTGATGTTCTTGTAACTGCCTTACAGCAAAAATCAAATCCACTGTGGACCTTCCTGCTCCGAAGCCATGTTGTTCTTCCCTCATCCCTCCTTCTATCCTTGTCCTAATTCTCTTTTCCAAAACTTTCTCAAACATCTTTGCACAATGACTCATCAGCTCACACAAATACATAATAAAAAAATAAAGAAAACAATCCTGGCTCTATACAGCCCATGACGGGCTAAGGCCGACCAAGCGACCGCTGCCCAGCCATTTGGCCTGCAGATATTGGAGTGACGCTTGATCAGCGCGTCGGGTCCCCTCAGCCGTTAATCTTGGTATTTGTGATCGGGGCGCTGTCTCATTGTCAGACAGCTACTCAATTGTCCTCACGAGGCTGAGTGCACCCTGTTCCAGCCCTCACGTCAGTTTTAAAATCCCTGACGGAGCCGGGATCGAAGGCAGGCGCGCTACCCCAACACCCGGGGCCGGCATCAAACATACACTGACTAAAACTATCAATAAACACTATGTTTCTTGTAAGTCTGTTAGATCATTCAACAACACATTGATAATGGAAAGAAAGAATACAGCTGTTTCTCCATGATCATCATTCTTCCGACCTCTCTGGGGCCTTTTCTCCATTATTTCTTCTAAAGCATGGAGTATCACCAGCACCATTTTAATTATCACGTCTTCCCCTTTATCAACTTCTTCTCTCTCTTTTGTTTCTCCTTCCTCTTCTACTTCTTCCCTTCCTTCACCTTCTTTTTCCCTTCCTTCATCTGTTCCATATCATCTGCTTTCATTCCTTCTTCCGCTTCATCTTCTCCCTCCCTCCTTCCTTTCTCCTTTCTCTTCTACCTTTTCCCTTCCTTCATCTGCTTTCTTTCCTTCTTCACCTTCTTCTACTTCCCCTCCTCCTTTACCCTCCTCCTTGCTCTTTTCTTCTGTTTCTCCTCCTTTCCCTTCTTTTTCTTCTTCACCTTCCCTTCCTGCTTCTTTTTCCTTCTCCTCCTCATTTTCCTCATCAGCCTTATCTTGCTCAACAGTTCTTCTTAACTTTTCTTTCCTTTTTTCCTTTGTCCCTTTCATCTTCTGATCCTTCACTCTCTTATCTCCACCTACCTGACATCTCGTCCTCTTCCTATTGCTTCTCTTTGTCTTACATCTCGTCCATTTTTTCTGCTTCTCCTTTCCCTTCTTTTTCTTCTTCACCTTCCCTTCCTGCTTCTCTCTCCTTCCCTTCTTCATTTTCCTTCTTTTCCTCCTTATCTGCCTTATCCTGCTCATCAGTTCCTTTCTTCTTATATTTTCTTTCCTCTTTCCCTTAATCTCTTTTCTCTTCTTTTTTTTCTCTTCTTCTGTTCCCCCACTCTCTCATCTTTATCTATCTGACATCTCATCCTCTTCCTACTCCTTCTTTTTCTTCTTCCACCTTGTCCTCCTCATCCACCCCTTCTCCAGTGCTTCTTCGCCTTATCTTCTTCCTGGATGTTGTCTTCCTCCTCCTGTATCTTATCCTCCATCCTGTCCTCTATCTCATGCTCCTCTTTGTCTTTGGTCCTTTTCTCCTCCTCCATTTGACGTCTTCCATCACCTTGTTCTCTCTCTTGTCCATCCTTTTCATCTTCTTCATTACCATCTTGCTTACCTCCCCCAGCATCACATACTAAACACATCTCCTCCTTTACAGCCACACTCACAGATTCTACCATCTCAACTTTCTCTTCTATGATGCGTATGATCTCCACACTATGCTCTTCCAACTTCCTATCTGCCCTGGGAAATTTCTGGCTGGTCTCCAGTGGCTGGCTAGAAATGTCCCTTGCCAACTTCACTTGTTGAGCTTCCAACTTGTCTACTTCAGAGTTTAGGCTCTGTTCCTGAACAGCAATCTGATCACCTACCTTAGTTTCCAGATTAGTGACTTCTACACTGACTTCACTAATCGGGTTAGTAACATGGCTGTCTAGGCTAATCACATCAAGCTTCTCCGAGAAATGCTCCGTGACCTCATCAAGTTTCCTTGACAATCTTTCTTCCATCCCTTCATACTTTTCGTAGTGGAGCAGAAGCGTCTCCAACATGGCCATCACCTCAGCTTCCACTCGTGCCGATACGTTGGGCGCCAATGTTACTAAAACTTTTACTAATAATAATTGTCTGGATAGTGTTAAACACACAAAGAAATAAGAATCAATCCCTTACAAAACATACTCCCTTCATATCTGATGCCCTACATCTTGATCATATTTGCCTCTAATACAATTTCTAGCAGCTCAACTCCAATCTCTTAATACATTCATGATTTTCCAAAACCATTATTTGTTTCTTTTCTTCTATATTTTTCTTTTAAAACAAGCAAGACATGCATCCATCATTTAAACAAAAAGAAGACCTCTCATAACTAAGGGCCTTATTTTTTGGTGAAATAAAACTGTTCATTTCGGTGTTAAAACTGACACTATTTCGGTGGGTATTTCGCGAAATAAATTGTCATAATGATCGATGTTTTCTTCCGAAATCTTCCTTATAATCTGGGGTAAATCTAACACATCATGTGATAAGGGGTTTTAGCACATTTTAACACATTTAATTTTAAAGAGGACCGGGCAACTGAAGTACTGTGCCCAACTCTAGGAATGGGTATTCCAAGTTTCAGACACCTAGATATCAAGGGAAAGGCTGTAGCCGCTTTTGAAAGTTCAGATATTTGAATATCGCGCTACATTGCTTCGAGAAGCATTTCGAAGGATTTTACCGATAGTTGGATGTCAAGTGACGTAGCGAGTAATAGCAGAGGTGGAGGCTATTTATTGATTAAATAGTTAACTACGGAGCAGAGACTTGAGACTGGGATCAGATTACTGGCACGGCCAAATGAAAGAGAATGCAATTAGTATCAAGTAAATCGGACCAGGGATTCAAGAGATATGAGGATTTCCAGATATCAGGCGATGACGCGTGACCCTGACCGTTTTGAATAAAAGCCAGCTGGAGCAGGCATGGTTAGTTCATTCTAACACAAGCAAGTTGCGTCTACGCTGAGCCAAGGCACATGGTTGCCGTATCTACGCAGAAGTTCTTTTCAAGTCGTGATAGTCACGAGAAGTGCTGCGCAAACGAGTTGGAACTTAGTAAGTTTCTGGTGAGGAGAATCACTGAGGTGATTGTTTTTCTACAGACATTGGTGGAAATATTTATATTTCCAAAAGGACATATGCTAGACTCTGTCTAGAAAATAGTATTTTGTCACAGTCCAGTAGTAACTTAATACTTGGATGTTTAAATCCATTTTAAGTCAGTTTTCATTTTTGTAACTAGTTAACCACTTCGATCTGTCAGTACACTGAAGACTAGTCTATAACGGTGGCGTTCATTAGTCTACGCAAGGGAAACTGCAAGTTGTCTAGCGCATGGCAGATGGTGATATACAAACCATGCCCAGGGAACGATCTTCAGAACAGCCGTTAACTGCTTAGACTGTCAATGTTTTTCTTGTACTGATGAGATTACAGTGAGTTATGTTACAACTGACATATTTAAGAAGAGATCACTTAGATCTGACCCTATTTCAACAAACTGTTATGGCTTTGATAGAAGCCCGTATTAAAATGGAGCCACAGTTTATTCAAACGTCGAAAGATACTACCACTATGTCTGACTAGACGATTTGTGGGTCTACAATGGCGGCCGATACAAGGATTATACGTGCTTGTCCGCTAGGGCATGTCTATGGATAAATCTGGTACAGACCAGGTTTACTACACTTCAAGACCATCAAGAAATGTAAGCCACATTTGAATTATATTATGCTTAGCTAATTGGAACAAACTATTTTTCTGCAGATGACCAACACATTTTTTTCGTCGTATTTAAAGCTTGCAATGATTTACGCAAGACTTATTAGAGTTATTCTGAGTATTTTCAGCACTCAGAACAGTTTAGGATCGATGACCGAGCATTTCGAGCATTTGTTTGAATTTTTCATATTTTTGGGAAATCACGGTAATCAGCCGATGTAACTGTAAAAGTTAAATTTATTTTTGTTGAGGAATGGATATTTTTTCCATATTCGAAGGTTCGAACATGTGAATTCTCACATAATGAGATGATAATTAAACATATTTAAAATGATATAATTAATAATAATAATAATAATCCACTAATAATAATAATAATAATAATTTTTATAATTTTTCTAAATAATTCTTGGATATTATATTTTATAATAATCATATGTATTGAGAAAGAGCCTATGAAGTAGTTTAAACATTTCTAGTTTGGAACAGGAGATTTTCCGAAGGAGAGTGGTTAGCGCAAGCCCGCATTCAACCAACATTTCAGTTCTGGTTGAACAGTTGATAGTTGCATTGAGCGAAGTACATTTTTCAGATAACACGGAGAGGCATGAAACGGGAAGCAAATGATATTTCTATCAAATAGGATATTTTTGTATTTATATAAAATCATGACGTAAATACACTCGAAAGTGAAATGAAGCTTTTCATAAGTATGGTAAATTCACGGGTTGAACTGAATGGTAAAATAAAATAAACTTGTCAGTTTATTAATCTTCCAGTGTTGATAACAAGCAGAGGCTTGATTTATTGTGTAAATTTTGGGAAGATAATTTATGTGTGTGGAGTAGTTGAAATGCCATTCCCAGGTGCGCATGTTAAGTCGCAGGAATGAAGGTTTTTTCGAGCATCAATCAAATAGCAGGTTCGATGGCTCAGGTTTATAGTAGGAGTATTGGAGCCACACATTTCGTCGTATGAATAACCCGAAGGTTATTTCTTTTGAAACCATCAGTTCTTATTTCAACCTTGTTTACGAATTCCATTTAGACTTTGATTTTGCTAGAACCCGGATTTGTCATGATAGTAGTTTATTCTTCTTCAGAGGAAGACCTTTGTCGTTGTTGTTGTAATATTGTGTTCTTACACAAATAATAGAATGGGCCACTGCCAATTAAAAATAATTCTTTAACCACGAATAATTTGAAGGATATTTTCAATCCTAGTGCCATGAACTAAATGAATTCATTATAAAATTACAATTCTTATTTCCGCATTCTGTCGAAGAATTGCAAGTTGTAAAAGTTACTAAAAATGGCCGTGAATATAAATATTTTTATAATAATGATTCCAAGTGGAAAATCTAATAGTTGAATGGTTCAACCATTTATTGATCAAGTTGATGATTCAGAAATCATGTATTTTGTTTGGAACTTGAAGTTCATAATCGAGTCACTTCTCGAATGTTTAATGTCAGAAGAACAATTAATTGTTGTTGTGCTTCGCACAGTTCTTCGATGCTATGCTCAATGGTCAAATACTTTTCAGATGTTATTAATATGTGTTAATGATTTGTGTTGCTTCGACGATGATAATATTTTCGACGATATATATTTTTGAAACTGGAAAAACAAGTGAAAGTTTAAGAAATTCTATAAACATTTATTCTACGAGTGTTAATATCATGTAAATAGTCAAACAGTGATCTACGTTATTTCCAGTATGGACAATTAACTTTGAACTGGAATTAAATATTAATAATTTTGGAACACAGTCCACAGGACTATTAATCGGACTTGTGTTTCCAAAAAGATTGTCAAATGTGTTTGGAAGATTTCTGTATATTGTGTGTAAATAAGAGTGTGGATCGCCACACGTGGAGTGATGCTGCTTTGAGCATCTTTGCAGTCAGATTTTAACTTTAAATAAACTGAGATAATTTTACCAGATGTGTTTCACCCAATTAATTCTCCTTCTATCCTTATTGTTGCATTGAGCCAAAAATCAGCAAAGCATTTTTTTAATTTGATGTCGTTTTTGCGATTTGCTTTAACCCATCTGGCGCTCTGGGATATTTTGATTCTCGTGATGACTGATTATTGGTAAAATGCATATGTGGTCGTGCGGACTCCGGTCTAAACGGGCACAGTACACCTAGCATGAGAAGTAAGATGAAACATAAATACGTGTAACTTTACTTACTTATCCATGCATCAACCTCATCGTCACTACTTTCACTGCTATCATTGTCTATTTCACTCCTATTATTATCGTCAACATACTCTTCTGAACTGATTATCACACTGTCAGTTCCGCGCGCGCGCCGTGCTAACACTTGACAATAAACGCGGTAACGGAGTGTTATATAACCTCAATTCCCGTATCGAACAACAATATACCTATCTGCATTTCGTTCAACAAAGACCTTAGTTGGTAATAACAAGTAAGATTTCGATTAATGAACGACGGAGAGGAGAAAATTACACAAGAATGTAGCACTGTAAGAAAACGTTCATTTACGTAGCCGGTCGCCCACGCAAAAATACAAAACGACGTAAATTAACGTAGTCAGTCATCAATGTGAGAGCACTCTTTTAATGTATCCTTGTTATTAAATCTTACAACAACCAAATATACAAAATGTTATAGAAATAAATATATATACTATTGATATAGTACAGTTGGGTGATCTGCCCTGTAATATGAATTTATACAGAGCCTACATTTTTACTCGTCTCCAAAGTACAAACTGAGCATGATTTCAACATTTTCAGCATGCATAGTTGTGTGACAGTCGGAAAGTATCTTTGCGTAAGCAGAGAAGCCCCTCTCGCTGTCTACATTAGACGTCTGAAACCATAATGCTTGCAAACACTTGGATGCAAATTCACTGTGATCTTCTATCAAACCTCCTAAAACTTCAACAACTATGTCTTCCTTCTTCTCCTCGCCCAGATGTGCTTTCACTGTATTTTGCAAAGTCATATAGCCCTGGAAGAAACTGTTCGTGGATATGCCAGCAAGAATAGAAATGCTCTTCACACTGTCCACTAGAGTCGAGTTTACTTCATTGTTGAGCAGGTTCGGAAGATAAAATAGTGCCGCAGTTGCTTGAAATATTTTCCTAGCTGGGTCTCGTTCAATCATTTTTTTCAGCTTTTCTGTGCATTTTCTTGCCAGATTCTTGATTCTTCCCTCTTCTTTATCTTTTCTTCCTTCTGAATGCTGATTCAATGCAACAGTTGTCTCTTCTCCCAAAACTACCTTGCTTACTAAATCAAACCCTCCAAATATAGTGTCTAATTTAGGGGTGAGTTTGTGGGCAGTTGGATAGTGTGATCCTTCTAGCATTGTTACAAACTGAGATACATAGGTCCAGTGTTCCTTAGCACAGGTAGCTTCACACAATATAGCCTTCTGCTCATTACTGCTTAGATCCTTGAAATATGTTACAGCGTCACTGACATCACCTAACTCTTTAAAGTACTCGACCAGATCACAGAGATACCGTATTCTTGTACATACAGTAGACAGCTGACTCGAGCCAGGAACCCCAGTGGGTTAAAACAGGCATCGGGAAACGTTTGACTGTTTTCTCACCGTGATTGTACTTCTCCCGAAAGAAATTTCAAATATCTATGTTTGCGCTTCCGGGTGTTTTTGAATGCTTTCTTGGTCATACTTACGCACTTATTTAGACCGGTGAAGTAGCTGGGCACAAGCTTAGTTATAATATCTAGTTTGTGGGCCCAACATTGCACGTGAACTAAGTCGTCTGAAATTAAGCCCTTGAGAGTACGCACACACTTTGTCGTATATTGAGCACTGTGTGAGGATATGCCAACAACATCACTGTGGTCTAGAGTACTTCACAATTGCACTGTTTATTGATTGAGAGCACTCTTGCGAATCAACATTCTGCAAAATTTTCACTAAAGCAACGTATAACTTTGAAGGCAGTGCATCTATAGGAAGTATACGGAACAGAATTATGAAAACTGCTTCCCCTTTCCGATTGATAGTTTCATCGCAGTGAATTATCAGTTTTCTATTTTTCACAGCTTCTTTCACTTCCTCTTCATATTCTGATTTAACAAGTGGGATGTAATTTTGGCGGCAAGTATTTGCCTGTGGAAGGTCACCAGCACCTGTAGAAAGAAAGTATAGAAATGAATATAGGAATACTATGATAGTAATGTTTTGGGTTTACGTCCCACTGACGACGTTTACGGTTATCGTAGATGCCGAAATTGTGTCCCACAGAGTTCTTTTACGTGTTGGTTAATATACTGACACAAGCCCATTGTATTTTAACACCTTTACATACCTGGCCAGGGTTGAGTAGCTCAGACGGTTAAGGCGCTGGCTTTCTGAGCCCGATCTTTGCTCAGTCGGAGGTATTTGAAGAACAACATTCCGGCATCTCCGAAAACCGTAAAAGTAGTTAGCGAGACTTAAAAACAATTACAGTAGGCCTACAAATACTGTCATATTTTACAATGAAGACGGACGTATTTATCTTACCTTTGATATATTTGTTCATCCACCCCCTCATGGCAGGATTATGCAATTTCTCAAGAGGAATGTTGGCTTGCATGAATGCTTTCGTTGTGTCCATTACAAATTGTTCTCTATCACTTTTCAACTTCTTTGCGATGTGTAGAGTATCGCCGATTGTTATTTGCCGCTTAGAATTATGTTCATTTGCTTCTTTCTTCTTCTTTTTATGCGTTTCTGAATCCCTGCAGTGTTTATCGCATGTGTCTTTTCGTTCCCACTGAATACGAACATTGCAGAATTTTCACATTAGAATCTTTCTTGCAGCGTCAAATACGTAGAACCCCTCACTGTTGTATTCCTCGGGTCTCGAGAAAACAGTTGTGATCTTAGTTTTCGGCATTTTTATGCCTAAATGCTGGATGTTTGCCGATCAGTCGCGAACTCGCACTGCTGTATCTACGACGCTCAATGCCATTTGATGTAATCGATAGGAGATATCGATTTCTATAGATAGCCTTAGAGATCGCGGAACTGAATACACATAGGCCTACTTCCGGCTTTGTGGGCATTTGTGTAGAGAATATGAAGCACTATCAATCAAATGACAAGGAAACCGCGACGATCAATTCCTCAGAAGCATTTAAATGTTTATTGGAGAGCTCTTTCGATAATATTTAGCATTTTTCGTACCAAGTGGAGTATATTTCGTGATTATTTCCGCATTTTGTGCAATAAATCAGATTTCGTGATATTTCGCGAGTTCATTTTGCTAAAATACGCTGCTTTAAGTACCTAGAAGGTCATATATAGGCATGAAAGAAGATATGAAGAAATTTCGCGCGTATCGCTATTACCAATAAATACGGCCCCTAGAAAAAGAAGAAGAAAAAACGCACAATCATGAAAAGAACATACAACCTGCAATGGGCAAAGCCCCCTGCCACCTATTGCTGGGCCACTACAAAGAATCCAATAGTAATAAACTCTCTTCAGTGCCCCATCAACAGGTGGCCATGCATCTAACCTAACCTAAAAAAAGCATAACATTCCAACACTCACTCACTCACACCGTTGGCTTCTCTGGGACGTGACGATCCCGTGCCGCTCTCACTATCTGCCTCCATTTCCTCCTATCCAGCGCAGTATTCTCCCATACAGTAATACCCATTTGTCTGCAGTCCGAGGTCACCTCATCTTGCCATCTACTCCTAGGTCTTCCAAGGGGTCTCGAGCCCTCGATCTCCTTCTCGTACACCTGGCGAACTATTCTGGCAGCGTCCATTCAGATAACATGCCCTGCCCATTGCAGCCGTTTCGCTTTCATGACGTGCACTACCCTGGGTTGATTGGCTAACTTGTACAGCTCATGATTTGATCTGAGAACCCATCTTTGTTTCTCCTGGTCAAAAATGGGGCTGAAAATTTTTCTATATATCTTGTTTTCGAAGACTGTAAGTTGGTGTTCCTCCCTTTTGGTCACACTCCATGTTTCGGCTCCGTATAGCAGTACCGGCCTGATGATCGTGTTGTATAGTTTTAGTTTTGTTTTCCTGGTCAAAAGTTTGGAGGAAAGTAATTTATGCAGGGAAAAGTAAACTTTGTTTGCATTCCGTAATCTAATTTGGTGTTCAACTTGTCTTCTATTGCAGTCATTTATATTTACCCCAAGGTATTTGAAGTTTGGCGTGTTCTTAAAGGTAAAATTGCCTAAATGAAGGTTGTTGCGTTGGTCTGTAGTCATGTTTTCTCTCTGTATGATCATGTATTCTGTCTTCTCTTCATTTATCTTTAGACCTATTTTAGCAGCAGTTTCATTTAATTTCCTGAATAGAGCTTCAATTTCTCCTCCATTATTTCCTATTAATACAATGTCATCTGCATATGCCAGGATGTTGTGTTTGTTATCTACTAGGTGTCCAGTTGCAGCTTCTTTGGTTTCCCGAATTAGTTTTTCCAGAACGATGTTGAAGAGAAGTGGGGAGAGCGCATCACCTTGTTTTAGTCCTGTTCTGTTTTCAAAACCGTATGAACCTGTTACGTGCCACCCCTTAGTGGCAATTCCGTTAACTGGATTACGGTGGGTAGAAAGCACAACACCAATTACTGCTTTAAAGAGAAATTAGCTTTATTGCTTGCAGGTCAGAAATATACACCGTACAATAAGCAGATAGAAACAATTAGCTGTCTTACAGAAGCTCCCTCAGCATGGGGCTTGACTCACCCTTTCACTTGTCAATGAGCCACAGAAGTTAATCCCTCCTAATTAGTCCGGTCCCGTACGCTGGCTGGAAATAGCTGCACTAAGTCTGTCACTCACTGTTTTGCAACTCACCACAATGACCTCTGTCGCACTAGGTAAGCACACACTCTTCAATACCCAGCCTCTCCGTATGATTCAGACTCCTTCACTGGCAAGAGAATCAGCTTCACTAGGGGTTTCGCAAGTTAAGTCACCACACTTCTGTCGCTCAGGATAAACGCTCGCACTAGCTCGAAAAAAAAAAAAACACACACTGGTTGAGAGGTCGCTCTTATATAGCAGGCCGGTGACTCAATAAATGCTTCTAGACCCATCCAGGGTTCACGGCTTCTCGAGGCTTCCTTCACTGGCTGAGTCACGAATATTCTGGACCATCCCTTTGTCCTAGTAGACCTGTTGCATAAGGCGCACGCAACACACTGAGGCAGAGCAGCCCAGCCCTGGGGCAGTTGTGACTCATGCGGCGAACGATGAAACGAACTCACAGCCGTAACACCACCCCCTTCCTAGAAGGCTGATCGTCCCAATCAATCATTGGTCCGTCTGTGTCCCTCCGTAGGCTGCCAGGCGATCTCGATGTACGATCTTCATCTTCGCCCTCGGGCTCCGCTGGATCCTGTAGACGACATCGTTGATCCGTTTCACGACTCGGTACGAGCCCTCCCAGGACTTCTGCAGTCCTTTCTTCCGTAATGGGTTGAAGAGCCAAACCAGGTCGTCCTCGTGGAATCCGCCGGCATCCGTCTGTTGGTCGTATCGGGTCTTCATTCGGTCGGTCTCGATCCGCAGTTTCCTCCTCGCGAACGCGTGCACGTCCTCCAGTTGGTCGACCAGTTCTTGACAATACTGGCTTACCGGGACCGGATCATTCCCAGGTCGGCCGAAGGCAAGATAGACAGGTAGGCGGAGCTCCCTCCCAAACATGGCCCGGGCTGGTGTGCACCCAGTGGCTTCATGCACGGCGGCGCGGTAGGCCAGGAGAAATAGTGGAAGATGTTTGTCCCAATCCCTCTGGTGCTCGCTGACGACTATTCGGAGATGGTTCTCGATGGTGCGATTGAATCGCTCTACCATCCCGTCGGACTGAGGGTGTAGCGGCGTTGACCTTGTCTTCCAGATTCCCAGCAGCTGGCATAGGTTCTGGAACACCTGCGACTCGAAGTTCCTCCCTTGGTCGGAGTGCAGCTCCAGGGGTACTCCGTACCGGCTGACGAATTCCTTCACCAGGGTCTCTGCGATCGTCGCGGCTTCTTGGTTAGGGAGCGCATACGCCTCTGGCCATTTGGTAAAGTAGTCGCTGACGACCAATATGTAGCGGTTCCCTGCCTCGCTTAATGGGAATTGCCCAGCAACATCGATGGCCACTCTCTCCATGGGGCCGCCCACGTTGTAGGTCTTCAGTGGACCCCGTCGTCTTCGTCCTGGGCCCTTGCTGGCTGCGCAATCGTGGCACCTCGCACAGTGGTTCTCCACGTCAGTTCGGCATCCGATCCAGTAGAACCGCTCTCTCAGCTTCTCCAGGGTCTTCTTTATCCCTAGGTGTCCACCAGATGATCCTCCATGGACTTCCTTCAGGACTTCCTCCGTCATAGCCTTTGGAACGACGACTTGTTCCCGAGATGTCTTCCCGTTGGTGCTCTCCCAGGCGCGGCAGATGAGGCCATCCCTTACAATCAGCTAGTCCCACTGCGCCCATTAGGACTTAAACTTTGGGCTGCAGTCACTCACAATGTTCCACCCGGGTCTGGGGACACAGGCCCTCTTCCATTCGGCTATCAGTCCCAGGTCATCATCTTCTGCTTGTGCCCGCGTGAAAGATTCGCGGCTCCAGTTCCCTTGAAGTTCCACAGTAGTCCGTCGGCACTGTATACCGGTGTTCTCCTTCCTCCTAGTACAGAAGGTGCAGTCTTCGGGGCACGGTCTTCGTGACAGGGCGTCGGCATTAGAATGCAGTTGGCCTTTCCTGGGCTGGATCTCGAAGTTGTACTGCTGAAGCCTCTCTAACCACCGCGCGAGTTGACCCTCGGGCTGTTTGAAGTTCAGGAGCCACCGCAGGGATGCATGGTCGGTCCTGATGAGAAATTCTTGCCCGTACAGGTATTTGTGGAAGTGTTCGATGGTCTTCACGATGGCGAGCAGTTCCTTCCTGGTGACGTAGTAGTTCCTCTCTGGCTTTGACAAGGCTTTGCTGAAGTAGGCCACTACTCTCTCCTCGCCGTCCACTATTTGCGACAGGATTCCCCCTATACCAAAGTCGCTGGCATCGGTATCGACGATGAACCTTGTTCCAGGTCTGGGGTAGGCCAGAATAGGCGCGGTGCACAGAGCCTGCTTGAGTTGTTCGAAGGCACTGTGGCATTCTGCTGTCCATGTGAAGAGTTGGTCCTTCTCAGTCAGTCGATGCAGTGGTTTGGCGATGTCGGCGAATCCTCTCACGAAGCGACGGTAATAAGTGCAGAGTCCCAGGAAGCTTCGTAGTTGGGACTTGTCCTTCGGAACTGGCCCCTCCCTCACAGCTGCGGTCTTTTCTGGGTCGGTTTGCACCTCTTCCTCGGAGACAATATGCCCAAGGTACTGGACCTGCTTCTGGAAGAGCTGACACTTCTTGGGGCTCAACTTCAGCTGGGCAGCCCGTAGCTTCATCAAGATCTCCTTCAGGTTGGTGTAGTGCTCCTCGAAGCTTTTTCCCAGAATGATGACGTCGTCTAGGTAGACCAGGCAGGTCTTCCAGTGTAGTCCCCTCAGAATGGACTCCATTAGCCTTTCGAAGGTTGCAGGGGCGTTGCACAGACCGAATGGCATGACGGTGAACTGCCAGAGCCCGCTGCCCACAGAGAACGCCGTTTTCTCGCTGTCCTTAGGGTGGACCTCCACCTGCCAGTAGCCACTCTTCATATCCAAGGTGGAGAACCATCTTGATCCTGATATGGTGTCCTGCGTGTCGTCGATCCGGGGTAGAGGGTAGCTGTCCTTCTTCGTGACGTCTTTCACCCGCCTGTAGTCCACGCAGAACCTGGTGGAACCGTCCTTCTTCTTCACAAGCACGACCGGAGAACTCCAAGGACTATGTGATGGCTCGATCACCCCTTGCTCCTTCATCTCTTCTACCATCCGGTCGACTTCGGCTTGCTTGGCGAGCGGGACACGTCGGAATGGGGCCCTAATCGGTGCGCTGTCCCCAACGTCGATTCTGTGCTGGACCAAGCTTGTCCTACCGAAGTCTTTGCTCCCCACGGAGAAGACATCCTGGAATTCGCGTAGCAGGTCCTGAAGTTGGCGTGATTGCTCCTCGTCTAAATGGTCCTGGGATCCTTGGTACAGCTTCTGTAGTTCTTCTGGCAGGGCACGTCTTCTTCGGTTGTCCGTCTGCAGGTGTCCGTCCGTCGTGTCTGTGATGCGGGCAATCCATGTAACGGGCTCGCAGACTCCTAGGTTTAAACACAAATTGTGCTAAATGTTCCGGCATAACTCAACAAAATGACAGTGTTTCGCCCCGGTGTGCAATTGGGCTCTTCAGTTGGTTAAAGCACACCTCACCAAGACACTGTCTAGTACACAATCAATTCCAAGGTAAGGTTATAATTGCTTTGGAATGGAGTTTCGACTCGCATAGTACACTGGCTTTGCTTGTGACGTGGATACACATGTATCAAATACGTCTCGCAATGGCCTTCCCAGTGTGTACTAGACAGTGTCTTGGTGAGGTGTGCTTTAACCAACTGAAGAGCCCAATTGCACACCGGGGCGAAACACTGTCATTTTGTTGAGTTATGCCGGAACATTTAGCACAATTTGTGTTTAAATATATATTGGCTCAACGGACAATACATATTTTTCTTTTGAAAATTATAGACTCCTAGGTTGGTGTCCCGGTGAACCGTAATATCGTAGTCGTTCAGGTTGGCCAGGCGGACGTACGGCCGAGGCGTCGTGTTGATGAGGGTCTTGGCAGCTAGCAATCCTTTTGTCTGGATGTCCTCATATTTTGGCTCGACGACAGCCGCCACTCCCTTAGCAGTTCTGTCGTCAATTACGGCGGCGCTGACCTCCGTCCTGGCAGGAACGATGACGTCCTCTGTAATGGCCAACGCGGGAAGTCAACAACCCACCAAAAGTATTCTGGTAATAGTGGACAATGTATAAGGGTTTGTTGGCCAAAGCATTAGATAAGATGTAATGATAAAAGGGTTGACTTTACAAAGGTCGCATGACAATTTAGCAAACATGTGGAGGACCAGACAATATTATTGTCACCAAATAAGGAAGTCCAGGAAGGCATAAAGGACACAACACCACCAATAACTAATAATAAGATATATTATCAAATAGGTGGCACATAAAACAAATACTCAAAGGTGGCACATAAAACAAATACTCAAAGGTGGCACATAAACATATGAGAAACACTGGCACAAATTTACACAATTGAAGAAGCACTCGCATGGAGTTAACACACGTTAAGTCTTGAGCCTAAAACACATATATTGTCCTGAACGTCGCTGCAGATCAGTACATCATAGAACGGCATGCAATACACGGCGGTTCCAAAGAATGATATAGTTTAAATATGCAACACAAGTGGAGTTGCAACAAATAATGAAAAAACAGGTCGCATGGAACGAGAATGTGTCGTCGAACCAGGACTGACTTACAGTGATGCGCCGATACCATAAGCCCAAAAAATGAATTGTTAATAAAACAAATTATGTGTGAAACGCAGGAAGTCAAAGTAGTTGCTGTCATACAAATACCGGGATATGCCAATCGCACGGCATTGTCACAATAGTAAAGCAGTTTAGCCTAGCGTCAACCTCCATTTAGTGATGGTGCCTGGCCTTGTGGCACATGCTTCCAGACAAACGATAGATTACTTATCACACGAAGCAGCATCATTATTCGTACGTGTGAAGACAAATTGTTAGGCAGTAGATGAAGATGGAAGTAAACACATTACAACAAACTATCCGACGCCGCGGATTGAAGAATTCGTCGACATGGCGCGTAGCAACATCAAGCATGGTTTGATGAAACCGAAAATCACCATAATGTCACTGCCCTAACAAAATATGAATCATGTGCATAGGACATGATTGTTAAGCACGGTTACTATGAAGATAGCACCAATTATAGAAATGATTAGCTGGATATTCGTTGATATATCACAACCAGCGTTGAAGCACAACATGGTGTCATGGCTGCAGACTTAGAGAATGAAGAAGAAACTTGTGATTGGTCGCCACAAACAGCAAGGAGACCTCTGATAGGCTGGAAGCAGCCAATCACAGTAGAGAGTTCAAAGACAAGTCGGAGGCCTCTGATAGGCCGAAAGCAGCCAATCACAGTAGAAAGTTCAAAAACAAGTTAAAGAAGAATCAATGTGGCCAACTTGGAATGCCAAAATTACCTTCTAAGCAACAACATCCTACTGGAAACACGGCAGTGGGAATACAAAATGTAATCAAAACAAATGAATCATGACAACTAACCAACATAAACAAAACTAACTTGACAATGAATAAATACAATGAAGACAAATAATACAGATATGTACAACCACACAGAGTGGAAACAAATAGGGAAACACAAAAAACTGGTTTGCCAAGACAGTGGCCGAACCATCCTCTCTCAGCCTTACTCGTCGTGCGGTGACGGCCTCGTGTGCTGGTTGCAAAGCAAGTTCCTCACCTCCGAAGTGCAGAGTGTTGTTACTCAGGTCCAAGATGATGATGTTCTGGTCCAGGAAGTCCAGTCCGATGATCACTTCGTTTGATACGTCAGCCACAAGCACTGGATGCTTCACCGCCCGTCGACCAATGGCGAACTCCAGTGATGCTTCGCCATGTACCGGTGCGGTCTCTCCGGTCGCGGTTATTTGCTGGAGGTTCCTTTGTGTGGGTTGCACTCTCCACTTCGGGATCACGGTGGGATTAACGATGGTCCTCGATGCTCCCGTGTCGATTAGCATGGGCCAGCTCTCTCCGTTGACGACTCCGTCGACCATCAGGCTGCTATTGTCCCTCCGTAACTGCGTCACACGAACTTGGACTGCCGGGACTTGACGACTGTCACAAGCCAACCTTTGCTCCCCAAGGCTGGCTGATACTTGCTTTCCTGGGCCGCGCGGTTTCCCTACGACTGACTGTTCCGACGGAAACCCTTGGCGGCGGCGATCACCGCAGTCCTTGCTCAGGTGGCCTCTTTTACGGCAGGTCCAGCAGGTCGGTAGTCCTCTTCCAGGCCGCCTCTCCGGATGTCCTTCGGCTACGTTTTTGTTGGTGGTTCTGCGACTCTTGAAGAACCGGCCTAGCGCCTCCATCAGTTCATCGGCCAGGGTCTTGGTCTTGTCGGCTTTGGCTGGTTCGTCGACGTCCACCTGACGCACCCACGCGCGCATTCTAGATGCCTGTTTTGCCGTCTCGAACTCAAGCGCGTGGCTCAGCGCATCTGCCAGGGTCTTATTGCGTGCGAGTCGCAGCGCCTGTTGAGTGTCCGAGTCCCGTAGCCCGTCGGTGAAGGTCTGCGTCGCAATCTGTTCCAGAAAGTCGGCCGGCGCTGTTGGATTGGCGAGCCTTACGAGGCGTGCGATGTCCATCTCGAACTCCTGCAGGGTTTCCGCGTTATTTTGTACCCGGGTCCGGAGCTGCATCTGGTAGGCCTGCTGAAGATGGCTATCTCCATATCGGGACTCCATATGGGCGATTAGTGAAGTGTAGTCCTGGGATCCAGTCGGGATGGCCTGAAGGACGTTAAGGGCATACCCTCTCAGCGCTACAATGAGAGCTGTAGTCTTTTCCGTGCTGTTCCAGTTGTTTATGGAACAGGCTGCCTCGAACTGAAGTAAGTAGGTGCTCCACGGGACCTTTCCGTCGAAGGTTGGGGGCGTCACTCTGCTCTGTCCCGTTCCTGATATTCCCGGTGTAACGGTGGGCGCAGCTCAGCAACTTCCTCTTGAAGAGCGTTGAATCTCGCTTCTATCCCCGTCGACGGGCGTTGGTTCAGCTCAGCAATTTTCTTTTGTAAAGCATTGAATTTCTCTTCCACCCCCGTCAGTGGGCGTTGGCGCAGCTCGGCAACTTCCTTTTGTAAGGCGTTGAATTTCTCCTCCACCCCCATCAGCGGGCGTTGGCGCAGCTCGGCAACTTCCACTTGTAAGGCGTCGAACTTCTTTTCCACTGCCGTGGCTTCCTCACGCAGACCCAGTTCTAATTTCTTCAGGTCCTGTGTCAACTTATTCTGCCAGTCTTCCATCTTCTTCTGGCCGTCCTCTATCCTCTTCAGGTCCTCCGCTAGCTTATTTTGACCGTCTTCCATCTTCTTCTGGCCGTCTTCTAGTTTTGCAGTTAGGTCCTCGGCTAACTTCTTCTGGCCGTCTTCTAGTTTTGCAGTTAGGTCCTCGGCTAACTTCTTCTGGCCATCTTCTAGTTTGGCAGTTAGGTCCTCGGCTAACTTCTTCTGGCCGTCCTCCATCTTCTTCTGGCCGTCTTCTAATTTGGTTTCCATGCCACTTAACTTTTCTAGCAATGCTGCCAATTGCGCTTCCATTTTGGTTGTTTGTCTTGTAAAGGGCATGCACTCACAGGAAAATTAAAAAAATGACCTGCTCGGGTTTTGAAACCAGGACCGTCAGGTGTTGTGCTTGTGTTTGAGTTCTTAATCCGGCTTCTGACACCAGTTGTTACGTGCCATCCCCTAGTGGCAATTCCGTTAACTGAATTACGGTGGTTAGAAAGCTCAACACCAATTACTGCTTTAAAGAGAAATTAGCTTTATTGCTTGCAGGTCAGAAATATACACCGTACAATAAGCAGATAGAAACAATTAGCTGTCTTATAGAAGCTCCCTCAGCATGGGGCTTGACTCACCCTTTCACTTGTCAATGAGCCACAGAAGTTAATCCCTCCTAATGAGTCCGGTTCCGTACGCTGGCTGGAAATAGCTGCACTTAGTCTGTCACTCACTGTTTTGCAACTCACCACAATGACCTCTGTCACACTAGGTAAGCACACACTCTTCAATACCCAGCCTCTCCGTATGATTCACACTCCTTCACTGGCAAGAGAATCAGCTTCACTAGGGGTTTGGCAAGTTACGTCACCGCACTTGTCGCTCAGGATAAACATTCGCACTAGCTCGAAAAAATCACACACACTGATTGAGAGGTCGCTCTTATATAGCAGGCCGGTGACTCAATAAATGCTTCTAGATCCATCCAGGGTTCACGGCTTCTCGAGGCTTCCTTCACTGGCTGAGTCACGAATATTCTGGACCATCCCTTTGTCCTAGTAGACCTGTTGCATAAGGCGCACCCAATACACTGAGGCAGAGCAGCCCAGCCCTGGGGCAGTTGTGACTCATGCGGCGAGCGATGAAACGAACTCACAGCCGTAACAATACGGATCCACAGTGTGTCACTTTGCTCACTGTCTCCTCCATACACATTTTGACCAGGCTGATGAGTTTCTGCCATAATTTCCCACACCGTTTCTCTGTGGACTGAGTCATAGGCCTTTTGGAAGTCAATAAATAGGTAATGGACGTTTTTGTTATATTCCCAAACGTTTTCATTGATTGTCTTTATTTATTTATTTATTTATTCGAGTCAAAAGCATTACAACATACACAGAGGGATGATACACAATATTAAAAAGAAATAATACATACAACAATGTCTCGAATTAGATTGTCTTTGCCCAGAAACGGGCCACTGTCACACCCTTTTCGTGACCTTCCATTAACTTCTGAGTTGTGCAAGAGCACGGGCACAGTTCACAGGAACATAGGTGTATCATGGTCTGTCTCTCCCCACACTCACAGAGTTCTGATTCCTGTAGGTGTCCCCATTTGTGGAGATTAACTTTGCATCTCCCAACACCAGTCCGAAGTCTGTTGAGTGACCGCCAAGTTACCCATTTGTTGTTGTGGCCTGCTGGAAGCCTTTCCTTGGCCTTCATCCAATCTGGTGGTATGGTGGATTGCCATAGCTGTATTCTGGCTACTTCGGGTTTTGTAGTAGGCATTGATGTTGTTTGCAGAAAGCTTTTCCTTGATTTTAGCCACCTTCTTGGAGGCTGGTGACCAAAAAGAGGGTGAGCATGGTCCTCTGCGGACTTTTTTCGTTCCCTGCCAAGGAATACAAAATATATTGTCTGTTGTTGATCTGTTTTTACAGAAACCATTCTGATAGTCTCCTGTTATATCTTCGGTGTATGGATCTAGCAGCTTTGTGGTTTTTCAGTTTCTTCAGACTGCTGGTTACCTCTTCATATGAAGGATCATTTATGAAAGGTTCTACCGTTGAAAGAGTAGTTCTCTCCAATTTGTTGTCTGGTTCAGGGCAGTTCAGTAAGTGGTCAAGGTAATCTTTCCAAGCCTGTAATATGTGGGTTGTTCCTGCAATGATGTTACCATTATGTGCGACAGTAATTTGTAAGCTGTGACAAGTAGGGATATTCCTCTGTAATTTCCGCAGTTATGTTTATCTCCTTTCTTATGTATTGGAACAATAATTGCTTCCTTCCATTCATCCGGTATTTCTTCCTCGCGCCATATTTTCAGGATAAGTTTATGCAGTTTTTCATGAAGCTTCTCACCCCCATATTTCAGCAATTCAACTGGTATACCATCAGATCCAGCAGCTTTGTGGTTTTTCAGTTTCTTCAGACTGCTGGTTACCTCTTCATATGAAGGATCATTTATGAAAGGTTCTACCGTTGAAAAAGTGGTTCTCTCCAATTTGTTGTCTGGTTCAGGGCAGTTCAGTAAGTGGTCAAGGTAATCTTTCCAAGCCTGTAATATGTGGGTTGTTCCTGCAATGATGTTACCATTGTTGTCGTGGAGAATTGCTGATCGCGGTTGGTAACATTCCAACACAAGGCGAAAACTGGAGGGTGAGCTATGTACTATCTGAAATTCATTGCATAGCAGACTTTTGACTTTTGAACAATACTGTTCACGTTAAAAACGTTCAATGTAATTCCTCATGATGATGTTGCTATCAGCAAGAGTTGTGTGAAATGTTTTGTTGACAGCATCAAAGAAACTACCGTATTTGCTCGCATATAACTCGCTTTTTTGACCGAAAATAAGTGTGTAAAATTTCTGGTGTGTGTTATATGTGGGGATGTGTGTGCGAAAGACCTTATTACTGAAGAAACATTAAAATTTACATTATTGAAGCCAGACAACTGGCATTGTTACTGCTGCCAATCTCCGAGCTACTCTCGCGTGCATTACCGTATTCTGGTCATCATCCTGACTTCCGTTCAACGCATTTGTAATACCCGTCTTCAAGAAGCTCCTCACAACAATGTCAGTCAGCACCACAACTCATGCCCAGTGGTGGGGGGGCGTGGTGGCTCAGCGGTCTAGCTGTATGCCTCTCACCAAGGCGGTCTGGGTTCGATTCCCGGTCAATGCATGTGAGATTTTCGAAGTGAAATGCCATGTCCTGTGGTTCGGATTCCACGTAAAAAGGAGGTCCCGTGGCTCATGATCCACAGATTAACGGTCACGTTAAACTACAAGCTTCCTTCCTTTGCAACTCATGCCCATATAACCTAATCACACAAGAGTTCAACTGATGGCCTTCTTTATTTTGTCTTCTGCCGTCAGCTTATTGTAGCTAGCAACCCCAGAACTCGATGTGTTCTAACCTAACAATTACTTATTTAAGTGTGTGGAGCACCAACTAATCAATTGACGATGAAATACGGTATGGTTGTTTTACTGCGTTACCACAGTTGAAAATACTTTATGCGTTTGGTTAGTGGTTTCTAGCCATCTTTTTGTTTATGCCATTATCGAATATTAAATTCAGTCACAATGAATTCTCGACCAGCAGCTCTATTATCATGTCATCTGTGTATTTTATCACTTCGAGTTTAAACCCAGCCGTATAACTTTAAGATCAACCTCCACTTAACTGAGAAACAACAATGGATTGTGAAGACAGAATGCGGGTACTTGTCAACAATGCAACAGATGGGCAACAAATGCCAGGGAAGAAAGGAAAGCACTATCACGAAAACAAACTAAAATATTGTGGGCAAGATTTATGATGTCCAGTGGGTGGGGATTCTATCTGAAGATTACTACGATCATCTTTATGACTGCGTCAGCAATTAATGCTAGATATGCTGCATGCAATTCAAAGTTTAAAAATGGGATGTGAGATATACCCGATGGCAAGTCATATGCGTGCAAATGTGGCAGTTGCTGAGAGACTTTCATCTAATCTGGGTGCCCATTGTTCAAAAAGCAAAACAGTTTGAAAATAAGCAGTTCGTAAACTTAGTTTGACCTTGTAGCCCCTTTCTATTTCCCAACACCTCACTTTAGAAAGGGTACATCATCATCTTCCTTCCAAGTACAGTAGAACGTCGTTTATCCGCACTAATTGGGACTGAAAGTGTTCCGGATAATCGAACATGCGATTATTTCATAGGAAAGAACTTGCATAGTACATTATGGTTGGTTGTTAAGTTTAGGGGCTGCGACAACGCGGTCATGTAGCCCCGTGTACTTTGGGTGTGTGTAGAATCTGTCTGATAACCGGTGTTAATTGTGATGACTGTATCGGTGTGTGTTATCTGTTTTTTAATTCAAGTAAGGACTGCAGACTTTTGAATTTTTCAAATAATTCCTACTTTTGCTGCCAAACGCCACCGTCAACGACTACTAGTTAAGAACTTAGCTACCAGACGCCACCGCAGTCAGCTCTTGGCAATGAACGTAGGAACCTAAGAGCATTGTTTACATTCTTCTATATATATAAAGCTCAATGTTTGTCTGTCTGTCTGTCTGTTATGTATACAAATCCACACCGTTTCACCGATCTGAACCAAAATTTGTATACTTACCCTTTGCAACCCTGCGGGTAACCCTGTCCACTTGAAATTTCGGACAGACCAACCCAATCTCTGCATTTAGGCCCTTTGGTCCAAATCTACACCGTTTTACCGATCAGAACCAAAATGTGTATACTTACCCTTTGCAACCCTGCGGGTAACCCTGTCCACTTGAAATTTCGGACAGTCCAACCCAATCTCTGCATTTAGGCCCTTTGGTCCAAATCTACACCGTTTCACCGATCAGAACCAAAATTTGTATACTTACCCTTTGGTACCCTGCGAGTAACAATGTCTGCTTGAAATTGCGGACAGACCACTCCATTCCCGGAAAGTGGACAGGGTCCGTCCCAAAGGCAATGGAAAAAAGGGGTAAAACTGGACCCGCTCAGGAAACCTTCAGGGTTGCCAGCTCCTGAACTCACCAGCCATGAGCCCTTGAGGATGTAGCACTATCCAGGGTGCACCAGGGCTACACACACCCTGCCTCCTTGAGGGTCTTGAGCAGAAGATATGAGATATTAAGAAAAGAATGAGGCTATCAGGAATGATTAGACAAGGGCCAATTAAGGCGGGAAAGTGAAAGAGTCGCTAGGCCTCGGATAACCTGATACCATCGGGGTCGGAAGAGCACAAGAGTTTGACCAAGGGAGGCTGACAGGAAAGAGAACTGAAAGGTGCCCGGCACCAGTAAGTAGAAGCAATGCCGGACTCAGCTGGGGTCCCGTGGTCGCAAACCCACGTCCCACAAGTTGTGACCCTGGTGGGTGGAGGGGGGAAGAGGGGGCAGGGGTGAGAATAGCTGGCTCATTCATCGCGAGGTGATATGAGAAAAATGTCCAGACCCCGCTGTGTTACCTGTTATTGCTGACTATGCTGATGTTCATACAGGGTCTTTGCTCAAACCGCTGTAGTGTTACGAAAGAATGAGTGATTCACCGGTCAATGTGAATAGGACCGGGAACCCCCCCGAACGTCTGTCATCATATATCGTCATCATCTGCGATATTCTCAGCTACGTGCAGCTTGGACCCGAGCAGTACTCGATAAGCTCTTTCACTACACGCATCGAGTATAGGCCTAAGCCAGAATATAACGTTCAGACTTTGGAAGACATCGAATTACCTATATCAGATTTAAAATTACACCATGTTCGTTTAGTAGTCATTTTTCATTACCTTATTATTATCATAAGGGCAAATGACCTAGATGTTACACCCTTTATACCACTAATCACCACACACAATAAGTCTTCATCGCCTGTGAATTTTGAAATATTTCTATCACGGTAGTTTGTAAGTTTGTCGTGTCAATTCAACAGTAGTTTTCATTACCATCCTCATCAAAAGGGCAAATGACCTAGATGTTACGTCCATTATACTACTAAGTAACACCACAGTCTTCATCGCCTGTGATTTTAAAAATATGTATTTCCATTAGTAAGTTTGATATACCCGTTCAGTAGTAGTCGTCTTCATTATCATCCTCATCAAAGGGGCAAATGACCTAGATGTTACGTCCATTATACTACTAAGCAACACCAGAGTCTACCTAGCCTGTGATTTTAAAAATACGTATTTCCATTAGTTTGTAAGTTTGATATACCCGTTCAGTAGTAGTAGTAGTAATAGTCTTCATTGTGATCCTCATCAAAAGGGCAAATGACCTCTCATTCCTTTAAAGTATCAATTATTCCCATTCGTTGATAAGTTACATGTGCCAGTAGTCGCTTCTATGTTCATCATCACTATGTAGAAGATGTTTTGCGTCAGAGGAAAAGACAACTGGATGCTCAGGAACGTTAACGATATATCCACTGCGAAATCTGGAAGCTTCTCTTTGAGGAATTGCTTCAGACATTTATCGTACAGTTTAAACCTTAACAAGACGAAACTTTTAACCAGATAGCGATCTAAGTGGGAGCTCTTTGGCAAAAAATAATCATGTCTTTCCCGAAATGTGAGTCCTAAAAATAACTTTTTCTATTATTTTCTAAGTTTCATATGTCAGTTATGTAGTAATTTTCAATATCATCCTGATCAGTAGGGCAAATTACCTAGATGTTACGCCCTCAACGTCATTTGGGGTAAATGACCTAGATTTTAAGTCCATTATATTTCTAATCACCACCACATAAAGTCTTCTACGACTGAGATGTCACGAATTCTGGGACCGCTAACGACATATCTCGACTCGGACTGAAGACAAATATCACGAGAATGATCATTATTTTACAGAGCCTTCCCATAGTGACTTAAGTATACACATTGTCACTGGGTTTGATATTGTAAGAAATGAATACATAAATAAATATAATTTATGACGTTGAGTGTTAAGGAGACTGAAATATTATCATCTTTCCACCGGGCGAAGCCGGGTACTACTGCTAGTAACCTATACAATTTAGCTTCCCACAGGTGTAATTAGTGGAAGGTTGTTTAACATGCCATAAATCTATGACATGGGACCGCCGGCTTTACTTCCCCTCCGAAGGAAGGCATACTGATAGTACATTATGGTGATAAATTTATATTTTTAATTCTTATTTATTGAATGAATAACAAAAGTTTGGTGCTTTTCAGTCGGTCAACACAAATATACCCAAAAAGAGCTGGGTTATGTCCTAATCCTGAAATAAATTACATGAGATTAATAAAGAGTGCGTTGTTATTAACCTATACAATTTAGTGTATTTTATTTCAGGATTAGGGCATAACCCAGCTCTTTTGGGTATATTCGTGTTGACTGACTGAAAAGCACCAAACTTTTGTCCGCTTAGGCAACACTGAAAAATAGCTTCAAACCCCACAATGAATGAATAACTATAACATAAAACATTTATGGTACATACATGGAAGTTCTACTCTACAGTACTGGAAAAATTATTAGATTTATATTTGTGCAAGATTTCCTCGTCTCTCCTTAGCAGCTAAAGCACGCATTCTCTTTAATAGAAGTTGAGTTAAGCCATGCTGTAAGTATAATTATACCATGAGTTGAGCTACTTTCTTCCTGTATTTCATACTACAACAGCACAGCTTCTGACGCAGTAACAGCTTCTCCATGACTTGGTTTGCCTTCTTCTTCTTTTTTTTTTTGCTCGTCCGGATAATTGATGTTCCGGTTGTTTGACGTCCTGATAAACGACATCCTACTGTATTGGGCCAAATGTCCCGTTACGGTCTTGCACTTTCCCTCCATCTCTTCAACGGACGTCCTAGCGATCTATTTCCCCGTGGCTGGTAGCGAAGGATCTCCTTTGGTAATCTTCCTGGTTTCATCCTTTGGACATGACGCTTCCAGTTCTCTTGGAAGTCTCAAATGTATGTAGTTATTGGTTTCACTTTTAGTTCCTTCAGCACATCCTCATTTCCCTTATGATCCCATTTAGTATAGCCTGCTGTTGGGCGCATGAATGTCATTTCGCGTGCTGTGAGTCTGGAGATGTCCTGAGATCTTATTGTCCATGCCTCACTGCCATAGCATAGGTGGCTTCTTGACGTGATTGATAATTCCTGTTTTTCTGGTATAATTTATTATTTTTGCTGTTTTGTCTCGTTGTTCTTGAAAAGATAAATTATATCCTAAATACTTGAATTCGTTATCTCTTTCTAAAATTTTCCCATCCAGACAAATTTTACTGGGGGTTGGGTCCTTTCCTTCGAGTGAAACTAGAAACTTTAAGAGATGCAAACAACCAAAGGTAGTGAGAAAAAGCAAAACCTGTTTTTCATTTCAATTAGGTTGAGTAGAGTTAACCATGAGACAAATGTGTTGTTCCTAGCTCGGTGCAGGTGTTATCACAGCAGTTGGGCCAGACGTTGTGCCTGCTGCCTGCCCACAAGAAGGTGATCCACAGGCTGGCGTGGCACCCCGAGGGCACCGCCACCGACACGGGCTACTCTCCGTACCAACACTGGCTGGCTGTCGTCTCCAAGGACCCCGTAGTCAAGGTGTACGACCTTGCTGCCGTTGCTGATGGTACGTTCCTACTTACAGTAGTTGAGACCGTGAACACGTATTGGAGAGACAAAGGAGGAAGAGAATGTCTAGTGTGATGTCGTCGAGAGCAGCCCAGTCACCTGTCAAGGAGCATTGATACATATACTATCTACAGGGTCTTTATCTATGTGAGTGCGAGGAAACACGGCAAGCTAAGCCTGCTGTGACTGGCAAAGATCGCACGTACCCAGTTCAGCCGGCGGTTGGCACGCACTTTCACACTTTTACCAAATATGTTCAATAATGTGTACTTACAGTGCTCATAGCCGATGCTGAAAATGTCCTCCCTCTCTAGTAACACACACCTGACATCTTCTGATGAAAGAATGTCTGTCAACTCTTTTATTATTTACAGACCCTGTTTCCTTGAATCGTTTAGCGAGCCTCCTAATTGCACTGGCATTAGGCACAGGTCTTCCTGGAAACTTGATTCGAAATTTTCGTCTAGTTTCAGAACAAGATTTTCTGCTTTTCATATACGAATTGTGGATATACACAAGTTCACGCAATGTGAATTGGTGTCTAGGCATGACCAACAATCACAGTAATTCACAATACTCACTAAACGTGCAACACTAACGTCTACGCTTCGCAGATACACGTCCATATGAATGACATAACACGTGTGAACTAACGATATGAGTCAGCGGAGCATGCCAACCACCGGCTGAACCCGTGTGCGCGCCCGCGATCTGCGCCAGTCATCACCGGCTTAGGTTGCCGTGTTTATCGGGTGCACGTAGATAATGACCCTGTACAATGTATAATAGGAGGTCCTTCGGCTCAGGATTGGGAGATTAATGGTCCTTCCTTCCTCCTGCTGCTATGTTACTATAACTCCAAGGATAAATGTTGGTGTTAGGATCTATTAAATGTGACATAATGGATCTAGTCGGGCAGGTGCAGGTGAGTGGATGTAGATGTGTCCTTGCCCATTTTGTGTGTTATTACTCTTTCTGCTCCTGCTTGTTCTCTATGCATGTTCCTACCCTCTTTTTCCGCTCCATTGTTTGTACAGGGTGCGACAGAAACAATGACCCATTTTACACATTTTATTTTAGCATGAAGAAATACAACTGCGCATTATTAAAGTACACTGTTCGAAAGAACATGTCATTTTTATAAATTATATCCTTCAGGTGCACGAGCACGCAGATTCATTATAACCTTGTGAAGAGTGTCTTCTGTAATGGCCTCGATTTCGGCGTGAATGTTGTATTTAAAGTCCTGAATAGTTGCTGGCTTGTTAGCATACGCCTTGGATTTGAGATATCCCCACAGAAAGTAATTACAAGCTGATAAATTTGGCGAACGGGCTGGCCAGACCCGAACCCATCTCGTAATTGTCTTCCAGGATGAAACTTAATCATTTCGACCGAAGTAAAAATGTTGTCGAAAAGAATGCTGCGATTTGTGTGACACTATCACCACATTTGAAGAATGCTTCAATTACAAATGCATGATGTTCGTGTGACCAACCCTCCATATTGATTGGAACTGCTTTGAACCGCACGACTCACTGGTACGACCATCAACACTCGACGCACCCGTGTCCATCGATTGTGCGCTATTTAAAATGGGTCATTGTTTCTGTCACACCCTGTATTTTCACTTGATTCCGTTTTTCTGCATAGGATCGTGATTTTAAGTTGGAGTTGTTTCATTAAAAATGATTGTTACCGGCTTCTGTACCTACCCTTCCTTGAAACACTCTGCAACTTGGTTTGTCTCCTGGCCCCTGAATACATCTCGAACTTTATTTTGTGTTAACAGGGATGAATGCTAGTTTGGCAATCTCTCTCTGAAGACCCTGTACCAGTGCGCATCTCAACCGTCGAGATAGTTCTATGCCTAAACATGTTAATAATAAAATTAACTTCCTGTATTTACTTCCATATTTGTTGCCAATGAATAAACATTGCACTCTACTTTTGAAATACAAAAAAATTTCATTTATAAAATTTGATCTCATTGCACATTCGTATTTGTGTGCCGGTCGGTTGCACGCGCTGGCGTGATCTTGTCAAAAGGAAGCAGTCTGTCTCTCTGCTTGCAGGCTATGACTCACGCTATGCGAGCGGCGCTCAGCGCAATCGAAGGGAGTGAAACCTCCTTGGACCCATCGCTTGTTGGTCTCGGAATGACGAGATTCAATAAGCCGCCGTGCGAAGCACTGCTTGCCCCAGTTCAAAAAGTGTGATTGTATAAATAATTTGTGTAATATTTCTCTCCGGTTAGGGTGGTACTTCCCCAACCAATCTAAATGGGCACACTCGTGTTGATAGCGTCTCAACTCGTGGTAGGGCAGCCACAGTCTTGTAACACGTCGTCATTTGAAATTGTGCATCGAGTTACGTAGTAGTTAAATATATGTGAAATTTACTTTGGTTTTGGGAAAATTGTCCAAGATTTGAAGAGTGTTGCTGCCCAGCGTCGTCGGCCGATATTAAGTGCTGAATTGTAAACAGTATCGGGGTTGGACTGATATTTTCTGTACCACATATCCAAGAAAATAACTCATTTAGGGTGGTTAGTGGAGGTTGTACCTTAACTCTTTCAGACCTACAGTGTCTGGGGCCCTCTTCCATGCAATGTCCTTGTACTGGTCTTTGCTTTCCTTCTTTAATAAGTAACAGATGATTTTTAGTAGGGAAGGTGGGACAATTACATGAAATTACTATCAGTTACCAAAAAAAAAAAAAAAAAAAAAAAAAGTTAATGCTGGATCACACTTTTCTTTTGTACTTGTGAAAATAATACGTTCATTGCAAATTATGTACATGATTATTTTGAGAACACACTGCCTTTAGCCGAACATTGGAAACAAGGCACATACCTTAACAACGAAAGAGATAATAATGAGGCAAGGCTTGGGACTTCCCATTTCCATCAAACACCAGCACAAACAATTGGTTCCAGGGAGATTAACAGAACAAAGTTAAAATCCTCAGATCCCGTTACGAATTGGAACTGTCACTTTACCGTGAACAAAAGAGTCGTTTGGTCCATTACGCCGTATTGGAAATATCTGTTCCCGGAGGAAACAGGGTGTGAATTTGTTAACCATTACGCCATTGCGAGTCCTCTCGTCATGATAGCAAAGGCTGGTGAATGTGCAAATACCATATTTACTCGGCTACAGGACCCCCTTATTTGCTTAATTTTTAGTTCCGAAATTGAGTGTGGGTACTATAGACGCAAACTTCGCAAAAATTCATTATTTTGGGAAAGGGACAGAGTAAAAACAAGCTATTTTAGTTTGTTGCTACATAGTACGATAACTTTCATAACTTTCATTGGCGGATTTTAAAATTGGCGTTTCTACTCGGCCGATAGTGTGGCATCTTCTATTGGATATCGGGTGAAGCCTATTGGCTACACAATTCGATATCCTGCCCAATCGGGTGCATGTACGCAAAATGGCGGTCATATCGTCTGAATAACAAAATTAATGTAAGAAGAAAAATATTTTTGTTATAAAAGAGGATGAATTTCATTTTTTTTTTTTTAAGAATTCATCAATTTCCAAGAATGTTGTATTTTGCCTCTAGAAAATTAGGGGGGAGGGGTACTATAGGCGAGGCTCATGAAAGCAAGGTTAATGGTTATGTTGAACTACAGTCTTCCTTCCTTCTTTCCTTCAATCTAAATGTTTGTTTCCCCACAGTCCGGTCTTTTCAAAAAAGAAAATGAAATGTGTTGTGTTGGTCCAGGAGGTCCCGAGGCGGCTGACCAGGTGCGGTGCGTGGCGACGCTGTGTGGTCACATCACTGGTGTGCTGAATGCATGTTGGAGCCCTCACATCAGCGGCCAGCTGGTGACTGTGTCCTACGACGAAAGTGCTCAGGTATGTCGAGTTTCACAATCGTTGGTCAGTGTAACTCAGCAATTTCTCTAGGCCTGTGCCGTGTCTTGTGTGGGGTTTCGCCTAGGACACCAAGCTGGCTCAACAGCGGGCCCTTGATGTCCCCGCCTGGACCCCCACAGGAGTAGCGAATTGCGCGCTACCTCCCTTTTTATGAATCGCACCTGCGCCTCTTTACTGCGAGAACTAAAAGCTCAAGCAGCCATTACCCCGCTATGAAGTCTTCCAAAAAGATGGTATGTTGGCTTTCACGGCCAGTGAATTAAAACTCAGCAATTTTTCTAGGCCTGTGCCGTGTCTTGTGTCGGATTTTGCCTAGGACACTAAGCTGGCTCATCAGCGGGCTCTTGGTGTCCTTCATAGGGAGGTTATGGCTGCTTTTGCTTTTAGTTTCTCAGCATGTAAAACTAGGCCTTCTTGCGCACTGATACCGGAATGCTGAAATCTTGGAAACATACGAGCATGTCGCCAAACGGGGTATAGCACGGATTTCTCTTATCTTCAATGCCGAGACAGTGCAAAGAGGAATACACTTTTACTCAGAACCTAGCCTACAATAATGGTTCCTTCACCTCTCACTTGTTCTTGCAAGGCTTCTTCAAACACAATCTGCTTGTGGAGATTGATTGTCTGGGTAGGATTTAAGTATAGATTGACTTGGATAATTTGAAGTTTGTGTCTATTGCACATTTGTTTCATGATAACACCCACTCCTGGGCAGTATACATGATAACCTTCTCTAAGTTCTTTTGATCCTCGTCCGTTCCATTTGGTTTCAATGAGTCCTAGCACATTAACATTCCTGTCTTTCATCAGATCTAACACAATCTTCTATCGAGTAAGGATGTTCAGAGTTGCTTCTCTGATTGTGGTCATTGTGCTGTATTTTCTAGCTCTTTTACTGGGTCTTGGAGGAGCATCTTTGATATCATTACCGGGAGAACTTACGTCTGCTAGGCCTGTCGCAGCTTTACCAGAGCCCTGTTAGCCAGCACTTTTCAGCGGTCCTGGGGTACGCTTCACCCCTACAGGCAGTCCCCTACTTCATCAGTTTACGGTATATAAATACAGTATAACCCCACTTTTACGTTCCCGCAATTAACGTTTTCCCGCCATTTACAACATTTTTCCTCGGTTCCTTCAATTTTCCTATGTTTTTAATGCAATCTGATCCCCGCTTTTACGTTAATGAAATTTTAAATTTCCTGCAGTTTACACCTAGTAGACCAGCAAACATAAACAGAAGACAGTGATTTTAAATAATAATTACGTGATATAACAAAGCAAACACAATGCCCACGAGACGGTCTTAAATTCGTACAATCATTCATGGTTCCGTATTGATTAAAAGTCAAATATAAAGGGAACAGAATTCCGCCTGATCAATACAACATTTTTTCAATCAAGGGGCTATATTAAACCCATTTGGATGGTACATGTTTCGAGGCCTCTCTTGGCCCCTTCATCAGCCATACATATACACATTGTCAGTACAATTATCAGAATAAAATTGAAAAGGTTAAAACTAACATGATATAACAGGATGAAAATGAAACATAAAAACCATGAGGACAGTTGTGGTATAAATAAATTAAGTAAAACTTATCCTAAAAAACAACTTACAAAAATCACAAGCAAACGGAAAAAACACATTAAAAACAGTATATGTTAAAATGTGAAATTAAAATGTAACTTTATATGACTCTTGTAAAAATCTTCTAGTTTTGATAAAGTATAATGGCAGAATTCCGTGCCCGAAAATCCAGGGAATTCGACCCATAGGAAAAGTTAAAAGTATGTAAAAAACTGGTATTCATAAAATGACTTAGTTGACTCCATATGAAGGATCATTGGCGGGAAGAACAAAACATCGCCATGCATGAAAGTCGAAGCGGTCAAGCTTGATGAAAGCCTCTTGAAATGGAGACGAAAAGAAAGTTGAGCGTCTTGCGTTAGAAAATTTCTTCAGGTAGACAGTGGGCTTTAGGAGAAACCTAAAAGGGAAATAAATCTAGTATAAGAAAAATGAATTAAGTAAACGGCAAATAAAATTGGGACAAACGAAAAACGTAGAACGGAACAGAGCTATTAAAAGAAAAAGAAAAGTAACAAACTTACGTCATAGTAGAGGAAACGTGACTTCGACGCAGGAAACCGTAGAGAAACTGGCCGGCTGAACAAGTGAAAGTGAAAGTTTTATTTGACACTTTATCAGATTTTATCATAACAGCAAACAAAGGTTATAATAAACCGCCCTAAGCTCTCTTTACGCAGCTGGCTTCCCTCCCTTATCTCCCTTTTTCCCCTTTTTCCCCTTTTTCCCCCACCTAAGCTCTCTTTACGCAGCTGGCTTCCCTCCCTTATCTCCCGTTCTTCCCTCCCTCTGTTTTTTCCCCCCACCTCTGCCACTCCGCAGCAGAGCTCCTTCACCTCCCCTCCCCCGTCCAACACTCTGCTTTGTGTTTCACACTCAGCTGTTCACTTTCACTTGTTCAGCCGGCCAGTTTCTCTACGGTTTCCTGCGTCGAAGTCACGTTTCCTCTACTATGACGTAAGTTTGTTACTTTTCTTTTTCTTTTAATAGCTCTGTTCCGTTCTACGTTTTTCGTTTGTCCCAATTTTATTTGCCGTTTACTTAATTCATTTTTCTTATACTAGATTTATTTCCCTTTTAGGTTTCTCCTAAAGCCCACTGTCTACCTGAAGAAATTTTCTAACGCAAGACGCTCAACTTTCTTTTCGTCTCCATTTCAAGAGGCTTTCATCAAGCTTGACCGCTTCGACTTTCATGCATGGCGATGTTTTGTTCTTCCCGCCAATGATCCTTCATATGGAGTCAACTAAGTCATTTTATGACTACCAGTTTTTTACATACTTTTAACTTTTTCTATGGGTCGAATTCCCTGGATTTTCGGGCACGGAATTCTGCCATTATACTTTATCAAAACTAGAAGATTTTTACAAGAGTCATATAAAGTTACATTTTAATTTCACATTTTAACATATACTGTTTTTTAATGTGTTTTTTCCGTTTGCTTGTGATTTTTGTAAGTTGTTTTTTAGGATAAGTTTTACTTAATTTATTTATACCACAACTGTCCTCATGGTTTTTATGTTTCATTTTCATCCTGTTATATCATGTTAGTTTTAACCTTTTCAATTTTATTCTGATAATTGTACTGACAATGTGTATATGTATGGCTGATGAAGGGGCCAAGAGAGGCCTCGAAACATGTACCATCCAAATGGGTTTAATATAGCCCCTTGATTGAAAAAATGTTGTATTGATCAGGCGGAATTCTGTTCCCTTTATATTTGACGGTCTTAAATGTCGCCAGGCCGTGCCAAGCGGCCTTTCGCTACCCCAATGGAAATGAATTGTGCGGCGTATTGAATGCAGGTGCGGGACAAAGCCATGTGGTATTCTTCATCATTTGAGGCCGCATGGGATTGCTACTTTTTGCACTAAAAAGTGGCGATCGTCTTAAAAGATATCGATATTGGTCGCTGTCACCGAAGAGGCAGTTTTGTTTGAGAACAAGCACTGGACATGCCGCGCGGCGCGTAGTGTGGAACTCCGGTGGCCTGTGCAAAGTGCTGGGAGCAGTGACCGGCACTTTCACCAATAAGTTGAGAGCGAATTACTTTTGATGAGTTAAGTTATGCAGATGTTGGTTGGTAATAACTGACTCGCTTATAATCTCTTTGCTAACTGACACTCGGTAACATATTATTTGATGCAAATGGCGGTTTGTTTTCTTTGTTATTTTCTTCGCTTTGCGCTTCGAACTGGGCCCTATTTCAACATAAAACTCGATAAGTCGACATATGTCAGATGACAAAATGTCCAACAATTTGATAGTTCGACAAGTTGCCATTTCTCAAAGCATGACAAATCGACAAATATGTCACATATGTCACCAGTATTTCTTGATGAACTAAGGAATATATCAGCTGGTTTTGTGTTATTGTCAAATTGTCATCGAAAAATTGACAGGTGCCTAGTTACATGTAGATTACCATAACCTATGCTTTCGTATTGCGGTGCGTTTGGAAGTTTCCCGTTACATGAATAGCTTTGTTAGAATCGTTGGTATGGAACGATTAAACAACGGCAGTAGTAGAGAGTGATTAAGATCAGTGGCGTACGCAGGATTTCATTCATACAGTAAGGTAATTGTACATTATTAAAATGATATTTCGATTATTATTCATAAAAAGCAATAATTCAATAAAAATTCTCTATGTATGGTAACTATTTTAATTAAAATTTCCAGCACAATAAAAATATTGAAAAAAATGATGCAGAAATGAAGCTGTAATGTTCATATGTAGGGCTCGGATTCGAGCATATTTGCATATTTTTTTCCTGAATAGTACACATTGAAAGAAGCGTTTCGGTGGTATTTTCACCTCTCTGGGACCAACAGAATTGAAATTTATTGAGCATATAAATGCATAAAACCGCGGTATTCAGTATAGAAGCATATACATGCATAACCTTGTGGTTTTCGTCTAAATAGTTTGTTTTTCTTCGAATTACCCCCCCGAATTCGGGCCCTGACCATCCTTAAGGTTCGAAAACAGAAATAATTATTGAAAACATAGAAAAAAATCTTGTTGTACAGACCAATGCATTGACTCGCCTAATTCTGAACATTTTGTAAATGACCTTTTAAACTGTAACTTTTATAAGAAAACTTCTCTTATATATACTTGAAAAACTTGAATGCGAGTATATTGCAGTGTATCATACATACAATTAGAAAATAAAGCTCCTATATAAAGGAATGTTATTGGTTTTTTCCTTTCACTTTCTTTTCTATAGTTTTTAACAGTGTTTTTCGAGCATATTCTACATATTTAACAGCATATATTGTTTTTTCAAGCATATTTATCGAGCATATAATGTTTTTTCGAGCATATCTATCGAGCATAAAACACATGGTTTTCGAGCATATCTGGAGATTGTATCGAGCTTATCGATCCGAGCCCTATTCATATGCAATGGCTTAAAATATTGATATTATGTGAGAAAAATGTTTTGCTCTCCATGAGCTTTTTTTGGCTCAGAATGTGTATACAAAATGTAACCTAATGATTTCCCACAATTTACACTTTTTCAGTCCAGCCCCTTGAAAAGTGTAAAAGAGAGGTTATACTGTAAACAGAAATGAATCGTGCTTAGATACCATGCACACAGACACATGTTTGGACAGAAATATGGTAGAAAGCAAACTCCTCTCATTTTTAGTACAGATTGCTCTGAAAATATCATACATTTCACACAAATTGCAATTGCATGAATTTTCAGTACTTGTGCTTGAAAACGGTCGATAGGGAATTAATGTTTGTTCGCACCCATATTTCTCACTGACAAGCTTGGGAAAGCAACATTTTGGGGATTGATGGATGTGTTTCTTTTTTAACCCAGGTTGAACACTAAGATGCTCGCCCCCCACCCAGGGGCCCACGGCTATTGGGACGTGGGTTGGCGACCACGGGACCCCAGCTGAGTTCGGCATTGCTTCCACTTACATGTGCCGGGCTCCTCTCTGTCTTCTTTCCTGTCGGCCTCCCTTGGTCAACTCTTGTTCTTTTCCGACTCCGACGGTATTAGGGTATCCGAGGCCTAGAGAGTATTTTACTTTCCCGCCTTAATTGGCCCTTGTCTTACCTTTCCTGATTCCTCATTCTTCGAAGGGTCAGACCTCTTCTGTTCTCTCCCTATCTCCTGCCTTCTGCACAAGGCGCTTAAGGAGGCAGGGTGTATGTAGCCCCGACACTTACGGTGCACCGTGGATAGTGTTACACCCTCAAGGGTTCATGGCTGGTGAGCTTGGGAGTTAGCAACCCCGGGGTATTCCTGAGCTGAGTCCGTTTTTTTTCCCTTTTTCCATTGCCTCTGGGGCGGACCTCTCCTCTTTCTCTTTCCTATCTGCGTCTTCTGGTTCTCCTTCCTTCCACGTCCCTCAATCTTTATTCTTCGAGGGTTGAGGGCATTTCTTTTCTTCCTGTCCATTATTTGCCTGATTCTTTATTTGTTTACCATTTCTTCTTCTAGTTTGTAAGGCTGTAGTTAGTATTAGTTATAGTTTTCATTACATTCTCATCCCATCTTTCACTATCATCCAAACTAGATGTTAGGCCCCTTAAAACAACAATTACACAGGCCTACAAAAAAATTTTTTTTTTTGGTGCCGGGGATTTTGTAACTGATTTTGGGTATACTTGGGTCGCTGAATCGTAAGTATGAAATCAATTTTCCTCTAACAGCTCTATTTTTTTAGATATGTTTTCCTCTATACCTCTATTTTTTTAGATCTGTGTTGTTTTTATGTGTAATTTTACACGAAATGTGCAGTTCTAAGTCCATTTTGTGCAATTCTCGATCATAATATACATCAAGGCCAATAAGTGTTGATTCCGTGTGGTCCTAGGAGACCCATTTGCACAGAAGAAGAAGAAGAATATACAACATGGATGTTGGGGGGGGAATGTTGTTAATGACCCCTTAGTTGAACGAGAGAAAATCATCTTTACTCCACTGCATATCAAGCTGAGCCGTATGACGCAGTTAGTGAAGGCTCTTGATAAGAACAGATCATGCTTTGCATTTATAGGAAATTAAATGCCTCACTTGAGTATGGACAATCTTAAAGCAGGGATATTTGATGGCCCACAAATAAGACAGCTCATTCAGGATCCTGACTTTGTAAATTCGATGAGCCTGGACTTCATTTGTGTCAGTTGTAAAACATTCTCTAGGCAAACGCTAAGCTGAAAACTATGTTGAACTGGTAAACGAGATGCTTAACAGTTTCAAATCCCTTGGGTGCAAAATGAGTATTAAGGTGCACTATTTACACAGCCACTTGGACCGTTTTCCTGAAAATTTAGCAGACACCAGTGAGGAACTAGGTGAACGATTTCACCAGGATATTAAAACTGTGGAGGACCGCTACCAAGGAAGATAGGGCATGCACATGATGTCAGATGACTGCTGGAGCTTAAAAAGGGACTGTTCCAAAATACATTCAAGAATGACACGGAAAAGAAGCTTCCGATGTTTCCAGTGACTGGTTGGTTTCATTCATGACTTTTTGCTCTATGTTTGTATATAATAATATTTATGTTCGACGATGTTGAAATGTAAACATTATATGTCAGAAAACTGTATCATAATGAGGCTCATTATAACACTATTTTTCATTATGAAACAATTTCTCCCATCAATCAGAGCTCAAGAAACAGTTGTGTGGCCAATTAGATAAGGATACCTTCGCGCATGCGCTCAAAATCCAACATATTTCTGTTTTGTCAAGCAAAGTGAATGGTCTCTGCTTCCGGAGTGCCTTGACCACGCATGCGCTCTGTTCAGTTGTTCACTAACAACTGAATTAACTGAATCCCACAGATATTTATGAATATTTATGTTAAAACATATAATAAAGTTATAATTATCGTCGAACATAAACAGTCGTATGCAACTCGCCTCTAATGGGAATTAAGACACTCGTATGGAAGTTATAAAACTCGCATACGCTCGTTTTATTAAAAAAATACTCGTGTCTTAATTATAGCCATTATAGGCTCGTTGCATAATGTACTATTGTATAATATAATAATGAAAATTCCGTGTTTAGTTTTCTTATTACCATAATGTATATTTCACAAAAATATAATATCTCAGTAACTTGAACTACTAGGCAAAAACTAATGGCATATTTGAATTCAGGGCATCAAATTCATATAAAATCAGCTTAAAAAGCCCCAACACCAAAATCACTGTTGACCAGTGTTATCATCAAGATGCTTGGGACCACAGAATTTGGATGATGAATCCAGGAAAACTCTACTTTGAGGAACAATAGGTAGATGTAATATTAATGTGAGTTGTGTCTGCCAGGTGTGGGATGTTCCCAATCAACTACCGGTGGGCAACTATAACCTGCACACGGGTATCGTCTACTGCTGTGCCTGGAGTCCCTTGGATCCAAACCTGGTTATGACGGGATCGGCCGACTTCACCCTCAGGGTCTGGAAGATATCTCAACTCGCCGACAAACTTCCTGTGGACAAAAGTTCGTATTTTCCCATTTTCTACAAAAGATTGGTGCTTTTCAGTCGGTCAACACGAATGTACCCAAAACAGCTGGGTTATGCCCTGATCCTGAAAGAGATTACATGAGATGACCAGTTTCGATCGTCAAGCGATCATCATCAGATCCATTACACTTAGGCTGTAAAATCTATGTTTGAAAATACAGGTGGAAATATTTACAATAAGTACAATTATTTAGTTGCAGTATTGGTACTGCAACTTGTCAGTGTATGCTAGTTGTAGTACGAGGGTAATTCCAAAAGTAAGGTCCGATTCGCCGTAAATATTTGAAAGCGGCTCCAAGGGCAAAACACGCATGCACACAGACTCCTGGCATGCCTCCAGTAGCGTTGTTACTGTTGCTGTGTGCTGTTGATAGTGTCAGTTCACATTGTTTAAGACAATTAATCAGCCCGCCGATTGTGAAGTAAGGGCGGTGATACGGTTTCTGTCTGCAAGAAACATTTCTGGGGCAGAAATTCATCGGCAGATTACTGAAGTGTACGGTCCTAACATAATGAATGACAGTAAAGTGCGCAAGTGGGTGCGAGCCTTTAATGAAGGACGGGAAAATGTGCACGATGAACCCCGCTCAGGCAGACCATCAGTGATTTCAGACGAGTTGGCTCATGCGGTTGACGACAAAATTCCTGAAGATCGACGATTCACTGTTTCAGGGACAACGATCAATAAAGCCGCCTACTGCGCTACCCTGACTAAACTTCGACGTGCAATCCAGATTAGTTTAATCAGTTGAAACTTTCCGTCAAATCAATACAAAATATTTTGCGCTATTATTGCGCTAAGTTAGGTACATGTTTCGAACCTTATATGCCGGTCCTTCATCAGCCTTTCACACAAATGGCAACACATCAAAAAACACTGAACAAAATCCAAAAAATGCATGCACACTAATAATACATATTAAAAACATTACATTAAAAATTTTTTTGTACGAAACATATTAAAACACATGTTAAAAGTTCTGAGAGTCCATTTCACTTCTTCATAAGCACATGTCTTTCTGATAGGAGATCTTATCCTATTCTGTTGTCTTCTTCCTGTCATGTGGGGAACGGAAATAGAATATTAATCCTATTTGAATGATCCAAATGCAAACGACTTTTAGGTACTCCCTTTTGATAGGAGACTTGTCCTGTTCTGCTTCTTGTCATATGTGGAACGGAAATAGAATAGTATTCCCATTTGAATGGTCCAAATGCAACAGACTTTTAGGTACTCCCAGACTAAACAAGTAGTCCTCTGTTGAAAGAAAAATTAAAATTGATTTAGTGAATGGACTGAAGTAATGAATCTAATATATGTTCAACCAGAAAACGATTGCTATGAAATCCTTACCTCCCAGTGTGTGCAGCGAACCTGTGCGCTTGAAACAGCTGTTGCAACTCAAGTGCTGAGTCTAGGCAGGGCGAGGCGAGGCCACGTGAGACATGTAGGGGTGGAGAATACCATTGGTGGAAGCAAAGAGCGGAGGGGCGGGGAGGCAACTTGGAGCGGGAGGGGAAAAAGAAATTTGGGTGGTGCTACGAACCCAGATCTAATATTATGGAGGTTTTTTATGTTTGTTACTGGTGACAAAGTTTGTCAATGTTTCGTATAAAACATTGCTATCGAAATTGATTTCGTTCAGATTGTGTGACGGGTTGTTTCTCAAGGCCTGGTCTATCTCTAGCTGTTCCAAAATATTAAGCATAATGCCTTTGCCGCAATAATGCAAAATTTCCAAGTCTTCCTCAATTTTCGAAAAGTTGTGGTTGCGTTCCTGCATATGACTATTAATGGCTGAGAATTTTTTGTGCCTAGCAGCGTTGAAATGCTCATTATATCTTATTTTAAAACTACGCCCCGTTTGACCTATGTAATCCGCATCACAATCCTTGCACTTTATTCTGTAAATACCGGATTTCTGGAATTTGTCTTGTTTGTTGATCGATTTGGAGTTAAATAAGTGTTTCATAGTGGTGTTGTCTGTTCTGTATGCTATTCTAAGCTCTTGCTTCTTGAAAACGTTCGTGATGTTGTGCGTTAGTTGATTTGCGTATGTGAAAACTGCAACTGATTTCTTATTTTCAATTGGTTGCAAGCTTGTGACTGGTCTATTTTTAATTTTGCTTAAAATGGAATCTACGTACATTTTGCTAAAACCATTAGCTATGGCTATCTGATATATGGTGGAAAGCTCTTTGTTCCAATCTTGTTCTGAGAGGGGTACGTTAATAGCTCTGTTAATGTATGCCCTGAAAGCAGCTTTTTTATGGCTGGCCGGGTGGTTTGAATCCTTCCTAATGGTGGTGTGCGTTTGGGTTGGCTTCCTGTATATTTTAAAACGTAGGCCCATGGCGTCCCTAATGACAGTAAGATCCAGGTAGTTTATAGACTGATTTATTTCTGATGTTGTGGTGAATTTGATGCTATTATCAATTTGGTTTAGCTCTGTTGTAATGTGATTGATGCCACTGATTTCATTATCAACTATCAGAAAAACGTCATCGACATATCTTGTCCAAAAGCTGATTCCTTTTATTTTACTGATGCTGATGTTTTCCAAATGGTCAATGTAAATATTGGCCATTATGCCTGACAATGGGGAGCCCATGGCCAAACCTTCTGTCTGCTTATAGATTTTTTGGTTGAACGTGAAATAATTGTTTTGCACGGCAAATTTTAACAGATTAATGAACTCCTTGATTTCACCTTGTGACATCCTACTGTGCATTTTTAAATTTTCCTCTATTATATGTATGGTGGGGCCTACTGGGATGTTCGTGTACATGTCGCTGATATCAGCGGTGTGTAAGGTTTCTGAGCTTTTTATATTCAAAACCTTAGTGCGTTCACAGAAGTCAATGGAATTTCTAATTGCATTATTGGTCGTAAATTTATAGTGTTTTTTCAAAAATTTTTGGAGGAATTGCGACAGCTTGTAAACAGGACTACCCCTGAAATTTACGATAGGTCTGATCGGTATGTTATCCTTATGGGTTTTAGGCAATGCTCTAAGGGTTGGTATGCTTGGGTTCATATTGATCAATTTACTAATTTGATGTTCATCTAGAATCATGTCGGTGTTCTTTAATATTTGCTTGAGCTTTCGTTGTGTGGGCCCTGTGGGGTCTTTGCTGATGATGCTGAAATTTTTGTTGCTCAAAAAGGATTCTGTTTTTTCGATGTATTCGTTTTTATTCAAAATAACGATACTATTACCTTTATCGGCCTTAGTTACTATTAAATTCTCTTGAGCGATTTTCTTTTTTAAGCTGGTGACATTTTCTGTATGGGGTTGTTTATTATCCTGTTTTATTATTTTGTTGATTTTCTTGTTGATGACAAGTCTGGTTTCATTTCTTTTTTCTATTGGGAGTTTTTGAATTGCCGCTTCCGATTCTGCTATTAGTACTGTTAAATTAGTTTTATTATTGTAGGAGGAGTGCCAGTTGTGTTTGAAGCCTTTTTCCATTAATTCGATTTCCGCTTGGTTAAAATCAACATTAGAAAAGTTTTCGAACGGTTTTTGGAATTCATGGGATGGAGTGTCTGGTTCCTCGTTGCTCATCGTGCGTGCCTGCCGCATTAGTTGGTCTAACTTCCTGTTTAAAGTGCCGACCTTTTTATTGGCGTGGAATGCGACAACTTCCTCTACATGGAGAAGGAAGGAGTCCCATTCATCTTTATTCGTGGTGTTAGCAGCCTCTAAGTGAACTTCATATAAAAAATTATTAATTTGATTTTTCTTTATATATAAAAATTTTAATTCCCGTTGCAGGATTTTCTGGTTGATCATTAGCTGTGTTTTACGTTCAAAGTTGTTGTAAAATCTCTTTTTCTGAAACGCGCCTATATGTCGCGGAACTAGATTGTGCGTTCTGCATTTTTTTAAGAAATCAATGTCTTTAATGAGGCTGGCCAATTTTATTCGCAGATGTTTAAATTTATACCTTTTAGCCTGACTAGCCATTTTAGTAATGGGAATACTAGTTGCCATTTCTGGTCCGTATTGACGTATATAAATAGTTTAATCAGTTGAAACTTTCCGTCAAATCAATACAAAATATTTTGCGCTATTATTGCGCTAAGTTAGGTACATGTTTCGAACCTTATATGCCGGTCCTTCATCAGCCTTTCACACAAATGGCAACACATCAAAAAACACTGAACAAAATCCAAAAAATGCATGCACACTAATAATACATATTAAAAACATTACATTAAAAAATTTTTTGTACGAAACATATTAAAACACATGTTAAAAGTTCTGAGAAGTTCTGAGAAGTTCTGAAGAAGTGAAATGGACTCTCAGAACTTTTAACATGTGTTTTAATATGTTTCGTACAAAAATTTTTTTAATGTAATGTTTTTAATATGTATTATTAGTGTGCATGCATTTTTTGGATTTTGTTCAGTGTTTTTTGATGTGTTGCCATTTGTGTGAAAGGCTGATGAAGGACCGGCATATAAGGTTCGAAACATGTACCTAACTTAGCGCAATAATAGCGCAAAATATTTTGTATTGATTTGACGGAAAGTTTCAACTGATTAAACTATTTATATACGTCAATACGGACCAGAAATGGCAACTAGTATTCCCATTACTAAAATGGCTAGTCAGGCTAAAAGGTATAAATTTAAACATCTGCGAATAAAATTGGCCAGCCTCATTAAAGACATTGATTTCTTAAAAAAATGCAGAACGCACAATCTAGTTCCGCGACATATAGGCGCGTTTCAGAAAAAGAGATTTTACAACAACTTTGAACGTAAAACACAGCTAATGATCAACCAGAAAATCCTGCAACGGGAATTAAAATTTTTATATATAAAGAAAAATCAAATTAATAATTTTTTATATGAAGTTCACTTAGAGGCTGCTAACACCACGAATAAAGATGAATGGGACTCCTTCCTTCTCCATGTAGAGGAAGTTGTCGCATTCCACGCCAATAAAAAGGTCGGCACTTTAAACAGGAAGTTAGACCAACTAATGCGGCAGGCACGCACGATGAGCAACGAGGAACCAGACACTCCATCCCATGAATTCCAAAAACCGTTCGAAAACTTTTCTAATGTTGATTTTAACCAAGCGGAAATCGAATTAATGGAAAAAGGCTTCAAACACAACTGGCACTCCTCCTACAATAATAAAACTAATTTAACAGTACTAATAGCAGAATCGGAAGCGGCAATTCAAAAACTCCCAATAGAAAAAAGAAATGAAACCAGACTTGTCATCAACAAGAAAATCAACAAAATAATAAAACAGGATAATAAACAACCCCATACAGAAAATGTCACCAGCTTAAAAAAGAAAATCGCTCAAGAGAATTTAATAGTAACTAAGGCCGATAAAGGTAATAGTATCGTTATTTTGAATAAAAACGAATACATCGAAAAAACAGAATCCTTTTTGAGCAACAAAAATTTCAGCATCATCAGCAAAGACCCCACAGGGCCCACACAACGAAAGCTCAAGCAAATATTAAAGAACACCGACATGATTCTAGATGAACATCAAATTAGTAAATTGATCAATATGAACCCAAGCATACCAACCCTTAGAGCATTGCCTAAAACCCATAAGGATAACATACCGATCAGACCTATCGTAAATTTCAGGGGTAGTCCTGTTTACAAGCTGTCGCAATTCCTCCAAAATTTTTTGAAAAAAACACTATAAATTTACGACCAATAATGCAATTAGAAATTCCATTGACTTCTGTGAACGCACTAAGGTTTTGAATATAAAAAGCTCAGAAACCTTACACACCGCTGATATCAGCGACATGTACACGAACATCCCAGTAGGCCCCACCATACATATAATAGAGGAAAATTTAAAAATGCACAGTAGGATGTCACAAGGTGAAATCAAGGAGTTCATTAATCTGTTAAAATTTGCCGTGCAAAACAATTATTTCACGTTCAACCAAAAAATCTATAAGCAGACAGAAGGTTTGGCCATGGGCTCCCCATTGTCAGGCATAATGGCCAATATTTACATTGACCATTTGGAAAACATCAGCATCAGTAAAATAAAAGGAATCAGCTTTTGGACAAGATATGTCGATGACGTTTTTCTGATAGTTGATAATGAAATCAGTGGCATCAATCACATTACAACAGAGCTAAACCAAATTGATAATAGCATCAAATTCACCACAACATCAGAAATAAATCAGTCTATAAACTACCTGGATCTTACTGTCATTAGGGACGCCATGGGCCTACGTTTTAAAATATACAGGAAGCCAACCCAAACGCACACCACCATTAGGAAGGATTCAAACCACCCGGCCAGCCATAAAAAAGCTGCTTTCAGGGCATACATTAACAGAGCTATTAACGTACCCCTCTCAGAACAAGATTGGAACAAAGAGCTTTCCACCATATATCAGATAGCCATAGCTAATGGTTTTAGCAAAATGTACGTAGATTCCATTTTAAGCAAAATTAAAAATAGACCAGTCACAAGCTTGCAACCAATTGAAAATAAGAAATCAGTTGCAGTTTTCACATACGCAAATCAACTAACGCACAACATCACGAACGTTTTCAAGAAGCAAGAGCTTAGAATAGCATACAGAACAGACAACACCACTATGAAACACTTATTTAACTCCAAATCGATCAACAAACAAGACAAATTCCAGAAATCCGGTATTTACAGAATAAAGTGCAAGGATTGTGATGCGGATCACATAGGTCAAACGGGGCGTAGTTTTAAAATAAGATATAATGAGCATTTCAACGCTGCTAGGCACAAAAAATTCTCAGCCATTAATAGTCATATGCAGGAACGCAACCACAACTTTTCGAAAATTGAGGAAGACTTGGAAATTTTGCATTATTGCGGCAAAGGCATTATGCTTAATATTTTGGAACAGCTAGAGATAGACCAGGCCTTGAGAAACAACCCGTCACACAATCTGAACGAAATCAATTTCGATAGCAATGTTTTATACGAAACATTGACAAACTTTGTCACCAGTAACAAACATAAAAAACCTCCATAATATTAGATCTGGGTTCGTAGCACCACCCAAATTTCTTTTTCCCCTCCCGCTCCAAGTTGCCTCCCCGCCCCTCCGCTCTTTGCTTCCACCAATGGTATTCTCCACCCCTACATGTCTCACGTGGCCTCGCCTCGCCCTGCCTAGACTCAGCACTTGAGTTGCAACAGCTGTTTCAAGCGCACAGGTTCGCTGCACACACTGGGAGGTAAGGATTTCATAGCAATCGTTTTCTGGTTGAACATATATTAGATTCATTACTTCAGTCCATTCACTAAATCAATTTTAATTTTTCTTTCAACAGAGGACTACTTGTTTAGTCTGGGAGTACCTAAAAGTCTGTTGCATTTGGACCATTCAAATGGGAATACTATTCTATTTCCGTTCCACATATGACAAGAAGCAGAACAGGACAAGTCTCCTATCAAAAGGGAGTACCTAAAAGTCGTTTGCATTTGGATCATTCAAATAGGATTAATATTCTATTTCCGTTCCCCACATGACAGGAAGAAGACAACAGAATAGGATAAGATCTCCTATCAGAAAGACATGTGCTTATGAAGAAGTGAAATGGACTCTCAGAACTTTTAACATGTGTTTTAATATGTTTCGTACAAAAAAATTTTTAATGTAATGTTTTTAATATGTATTATTAGTGTGCATGCATTTTTTGGATTTTGTTCAGTGTTTTTTGATGTGTTGCCATTTGTGTGAAAGGCTGATGAAGGACCGGCATATAAGGTTCGAAACATGTACCTAACTTAGCGCAATAATAGCGCAAAATATTTTGTATTGATTTGACGGAAAGTTTCAACTGATTAAACTATTTATATACGTCAATACGGACCAGAAATGGCAACTAGTATTCCCAATCCAGATTAAGCGACGTGGTCTTTTGTCGTCTGGAGTGTTGTTGTTGCATGACAATGCCAGACACCATACTGCGAATGACACTCAAACTCTAATCAAGAAATTTGGATGGGAGCAGGTGGACCACCCACCGTACAGTCCGGACTTGGCGCCAAGTGATTTCCACCTGTTCCTCTACCTAAAGGAGTTTCTTGGCGGCAAGTGCTTCGACACAGATGATGAAGTGAAAGAAGCTGTTCAAGATTGGTTAGCTTCGCAGGCGGCAGAGTTCTACGACTTGGGCATTCAAAAGCTTGTGGAACGAAGTGACAAATGTGTCAATAAGTATGGAAATTATGTAGAAAAATAGAGAAAGACGTAAGGAATGTCAATAAAACAATTGTTTTGGAAACAATTTTAATTTTGGATAGTTTTTTTTTTTAACCGGACCATAGTTTTGGAATAGCCCTCGTATATATGATGTTAGGTGGAATGCTAACATGGTGATAGAAATCCAGAATTTGTCTGTTTGGACTGACTGTAGAGTTGTAAAAGTCAACTATGGTTATACTGTAATAGTGCAGACTATTACTTATCTGGCTGGATGTCTTCTGTTCTGTAGCTGTTAGCAGTATCAACTTCCCTCTTGGAGCAGTGACGGTCGACTGATGGATCTGATGATGATCGCTTGACAATCGAAACTGGCCATCCTAGTGTATTTATTAATCTCATGTAATTTTTGTTAGGATCAGGACATAACCCAGCTCTTTTGGGTACATTCGTGTTGACCCACTGAAAAGTGGCTTCAAACCCCACAGAATTCCCATTTTCTGCTGTGATAGCTCAATGTGGCATTTGTGGTGGGCAAACAGGGTTTCTTCCCCATGTCATTATTATTCCAGCATTGCAACTCATTTCAAACTTCAATCCTACAGCAAAAGAAATAAAGACATTTTTGTTGTTAGTTCATATTAGGTGCTTGGGACGTCTTGGTCATCAACCCTGTGTTGAACTTGTTTGCTGACTTGTTTTTCTGTGATGTCTGTAGTCGTGTGTGTAGCAGGGATGGGGTAGATACAGGGTCTTTCATATAAAGTAAGAACGCCAAGCGGCGGGTTTGTTATCCGCTAGTGTGGTGGCCTTGACCGAGCTTGTGGTGAGCCGTGGCCCCCTGCTCTAAGCGTGTGTAAAATCCTCTATGAAATATTACCTTATAAAAGTTGCTGGAAGTGTCGTCCTTCCTGGGTTATACAGGTATTGTATCTGGTAACCACATTTTGGCTGACACGAGTGAGTCATGCCACAGTATTTTTTCTGATATTTTATTTTGTGTTTTTTATTGAGCACTGAACCAGTAGTGTCAAAGTTATTTACAATTACGTGAATCTGTGCTAGTGAAGGTGGCACTTCATCAAGAAATTGCTGAACAAATGCATCACGTACCCGCCGAGCCGAATCGTAATTAAAATAAATTTTACATACAAAAATACGATGTTACAATGATAACTGTCTCAACATGTTCAGACTGGCGACTGATAACACCTGCACGCTTATTGCAAGGTCAAGTTCGTACTATGCGCGCGCTTTCAATACTAGAGCAGGGGGCCGTGGCGCGTCATAAGCTCGGTCAAGCCGGCTTCAGCAGCGAATGACAAAACCGCCGCTCGCCGTTCTTTCTTTATATGAAAGACCCTGTATAGCTGGGATGGCCAGCATACATCTGTGATAGACCATGTAGTAACGGACAAAGTGCATGATGTTCAAGTTATACCGAGTGAAAGCCTTAACAGTGACCATAGACTCCTTGTCACAGATCTGAGAATAACCGAATCTTTTACACAAGTAATTATGAGGAAAATACAAGAAATAAGGATTGGAAACTGAATGATATGGTTTCAAGAAGAGATCAGTGCTACAATAACAATGGTTGGTTGGTTCCTCAGTTTAGGGGCTGCGACAATGCGGTCATGTAGCCCCGTGTACTTAGGGTGTGTGTAGAATCTGTCTTGATAACCGGTGTTAATTGTGATGGCTGTTTTAGTGTGTGTTATCTGTTTTAAATTCAGGTAAGGACTGCGGATGATAATTTCAAGTAATTCCTACTTTCGCTACCAAATGCTGCTGTCCACGACACCTAGCTATGAACTTAGCTACTACCAGATCCCATCGCAACCAGCGCCTGGTGACTAATGTTAGACTTAAGAGCATTAATCAAACCTTACCTACAAATTTTGCTTCACACAAGTTTAGTTAATGGAAGGTTATTTTTTATGCCATAAATGTATGGCATGGGACCGCGGCTTTACTTCCCCTCCAAAGGAAGACATACCGAGGGATTTTTAACGCTCTTAAAAAATCCGACAACTTCGGACAGGTCAGACCCGCGTAAAAAAAAAAAGCAATAACAGGGGTAGAAAGGAGTAATGAAGAATGGATTGATTTCAAGACAACATTTATTTTCAGTGCAGAGAAAATTTGTGGAAGGACAAGCAGGAAAGTTAAAGAGAAAAGAACATCGTGGTGGAATTATAAAGAGGCAATAGCAGGGAGAAATAGAGCCAGAAGAGCTCTTGATGTAGCTAAGTCCAACACTGCCAAGCAAATTGGAAGAGATTGCAAGATAATACAGGTATAGGAAACTGGAAGTTAAGAGAAAACTTGGGAAGAATTTACATCCAATCTAGAAGAAGAAAGTACTGTAAATGTTATATGGGATCATGAAAAGCAAAAGATCGGATAAAGAAACAATCACAGCAATAGAGGGAGCGAATGGAAATATAGTTGGTTATGTGACAGATATTAGGGACAGAGTACTTTTAAATGGGCCTAATAGGATCGGTAATGAGGAAATAAGACAGAAAACAACTGACAAAGACATCCCAATAGCATAGATGAAAGTGATGCAAGGTCTCCATAAGATGAAAAGTGGAAAGTCAGCAGGGGCTGACGAAGTTACAGCTGCCGGTCCACCTGGAATACAGTGGCTGTGCAGAGTACAGTAGAACTCCAGTTGTCCATATCAATTGGGACCGGACACCATTCGCATAATTGGATTTACATACAAGGTATACGTACATATGTATTTTAAAGTGAAAGAGCTGATTTTCGGTACTGTATGCATTTCCAATTATGTAATTCAATGAAAAGCAACACTATTACATGTTACATAACATATGTACTTACAAGTGCTGTACAATAGTAGTAGTAGTAATAATAATAATATCGTATGGCCTCGGGTGCTGGGTGCAAGCTTTGTTATTTGCACCCAGAGGGCAGCTTGCATGTCAAATTTCGTTGTTCCTTGAATCACTATGAAAGTCAAGGAGGTTAGATATCTAAGCTCCTTGAACACTATAGCACTTTCTAGTAGAGAAATGAGGAACTTTGTATAGGCGGAAACTCCCGAGATCAATTTTGCCATTATGAACACGGCCTACTGAATTGAAATGGGCTCTTTGACATGCCAACATCGCATGACATGCGTGTTGTGATTTTTGCCGCCTTTCAAAAATCACTTACCACGGCCAGGAGCGAACCTGCAATCTTGGGGTTGGTAGACCGACACGCTATCCACTCACCCACCGTGGCGAGCTACTGTATTAGTAAATGAAAGTCATTGCTGATCATCTCAGACACAGTAAGCTCATAACCCCAGTAATGTTCGCGCTGCGCCTACACTAGCTTAGTGGAGGGAAGGAAAAATAGCGCCCGTAGACGGGACCATTATTTTGCAAATCGCAGTACTTTTCCGTCTCCCCCACCCCCCCTTTTTCTGAAAGCAGTTCGGATAATTGGAGTTCTATTGTACTCAGAACAATACGGAATGAAAACTAAATACCAGAAGATTGGAAGAAAGAGATGATTATTCCTGTCTTTAAGAAAGGAAACTGAAGAAAATGTGAAAATTACAGTTTAGTGCGGCATAAAGCCATCCAGAATGAATATTTCACATGATATTTTATTTTAAAATAAATTTTCAACATAAAAACTACCTGAGCATATCCTAAACATGATGGAGAACATTATTGAAGCCCGCGTGAGAGCAATACTAGAGCCCGTCCTAGAAGAGGAAGAAGCACAATAGATCTATTTGCATTGAGGATCATCATCATCTTGAGCAGTTTCCAACCGCTGGTCGGGTCTGCTTGGAACATAAGCCTCTCCATCGTTTCCTGTCCATCCACCATCTCTCGTCATTTACTGTGTCCCAGCACACTCCTCTTTCCTCCACACTCTTCTTAACTCCTTTCGTCCATCTGTCCCTTGGTCTTCCCCTTGGCCTCCTTCCCGTCATTTCCATTCCAAACATCTTCTTCGGTATCCTCTCCTCTTGCATCTTCCTCACATGTCCATACCATTGTAGCCTAGATCGCTCTATTCTATTTTGCAATGGTTCCTCTCTTACCATCTCCCTGACTCTCTCATTCCTTACTCTGTCCATTCTTGTCACTCCTACCCTACTCCTCTGGAACTTCATCTCCACTGCTCGTATTTTATTCTTGTCCCTTTCCTTCATCACCCATTGAGGATGCTGATAGAAAAATATTGAGAAAGAGGAAAAGACTTGAATATTGTGTTTATGGACCTTGAAAAGGCGTACGATAATGTTCCTACATCAACTGTATCTGGAAAAGTCTCAGGAAACTTGGAGTATCATAGTACCTTGTTGCAAGAATTCAAATGCTCTATTCTAATTGAATCTGTCGCAGCTGAAAAGCATGAAGTCAGTTTTCGCCACTTTTCAGGAGTCATTGACAGAACAGAACTTAACAAACACACTATATTAGTTAGTCATCTATGTTGTGAAACATCTATTCAGGATATATTTGTGTTAGCGGAATATCAACTTAATAAGCATACTTTTTAAAATCAATTTTGCAAACGTGACTTAATGCCTTTCGGCTCCGTGGTCAGTTTGGTGCGGCATAAAGCCATCCAGAATGAATATTTCACATGATATTTTATTTTAAAATGGATTTGTAACATAAAAACCACTTAATCCCTGTACAAATGTAATAAAATTTACAATAGCACAGAAACGCGCAGTAATCTTGCAGTGCGGCCAACATTAAGCATGGAATACGGCGCTGAAAGGGAGAAAATCACTGACTTAATGCTTTTCTCCTCTTATCGCACTATACCATATATACTCGAATACCACCCGCACATTTTTAAACAAATTCGGACATGAAAAATTGGGGTCCGGGTCTTATTTGAGTCATCCAAATTTGAAAGATCTAAATTGCCCACCACGCGCGATATCGGGTGTTGCGAGTATCCGCTAGATGGTGCTAGCCTTCTTCCGGCTATAACTTTGTTTTGCCGTAAGCACGCGGCGTCATACAGTCACGCGCACGTTCTCCGAGTGTAAACATGAATGCTACGAAACGTTTGCAGTCATTTACTGTGAGTGAGAAATTGAACGTTGTGAGGGAAGCTGAAGTTATTGGAAATCGTGCCCGGTAGGAAATATGATATTGACGAGTCATGTATTCGTGATTGAGCGGGATGAAGTCTATGCTACAACCACTGGATGTTTGCGTGAACCGCCCGTTCAAAGCTGCCTTGAAACAGTTGTAGACGGAGCGAATGGCGACCGATAAGCACGCACCGACTCCAACTGGTCGTATTCAGCGCCCGGAAGTTCAGCTGCTGTGTTTGTGGATTTTGATGGCATGGAATCGTATCTCTGGAGATCTCATACGGAAGAGCTTCAAGAAATGTAGTATTTCGAATGCTATGAATGGCAGTGATGACGACATTTAGTGGGAAAATGATGGTGATAAAAGTTACGAAGTTGGTACTTCTGTTGACGATAAATGAAGTGCTTGTGTACTTTTATTTGTATTTTTAATCGTTTGATGTCTGTTATTTTAGGACGACTTCAAAACTGTTGGAAACTATTTTGGATAAATGCTATTCTGTTTATTTAGTTAAGATTGTAAATAACTTAATTTTGAGTAAAATTATTCGGGGGCGGGTCGTATTCGAGTAAATACGGTATGTAGCAGTGGTTTCTGGCTTAAACCCACAAAACAAATTGCTTTGTGTTGGATTTTGCCTTGCCAGTGAGCTTCCGTGCTTTTTCTCCTGCTGGTAAGATGAAAATGTTTTGTGTGTAGCTTAAACAGAAGGCTGACTTAAATCTTTCCTATGTCGTCCCAAGGCCCGTGGGTCATTACTTCAGAATACTAATTCTTTTATAAATGTCCGTTTTTGACTTGATGCTTGTCAGCTCCGACCGATTCAATTGTATAAGCTGTGTTAACTCTCCCAGAGTAGTGTTGCCTCGAGAAGAGCACAACAGTACTTCTATCAGTCCTCCTCGTTCCTTTTTGTAATATTCTCGGTCATGTTCACAGCAAAAACCAGCATGAAAATAATGTGCTGAGACTGTGGGTTGATTGGTTGCTTGTGCTGCTGTGGGAGCGTGTTTTCACCAGTGACCAGCCCTTGTTACACCCACTATTTTTTTAATTTCCAGAAAAGTTGAGGAAAACTGAGGCGAAGAAAGGAAATTCCGCCGAGGTTGCGGAATGTGAACCAGAGGCTGCTGTCGTCAAGGAAGGTAAGCTGCAACATCTCTAATGAACTTTCTGTCTGAACATTTGTTTTAGCTAAAACCTTGTATTTATCCCAGATGGGACCTAAGATACCCTCAGTTTGTTAAACTACTGGAGCGATTGACATGAAATTTTGTAAGTAGAAGGTGCCTCTAAAATAAAACTAGGCTACAAATTACCCAAAAGGGTGAGTGGGTTAACAGGAAGCCTTAAATCCCATAGTAGCCCTATTGCGCAGTCTGTAGTCGTGAGAATGGCGAGGTGACATGTCCTCACTTGGATGTTGCATCACAGTTCTCACATGTCATGAGAAGAATACAGATCGCTCTACTGGCTTACTGCGGGATCACAGTTCTAATGCATGTGTCTCAATGAAGCCTGTGAGAAGTCGCAAGTTGTCTTATCAATCGCTTCACATCCATTGTGAACATTTCCAGTTAATAATACGAGGGCTGGTTTTTTCCAAGTTCCGATGGACTGTATAAGAATAACAGATTTTACTACTAAATGTTTGCTTGTTTTATTCTTATGTCTCAACATAATCACAAAAACAGCTTGCCACGGTGGGTGAGTGGATAGCGTGTCGGTCTACTAACCCCAAGATTGCAGGTTCGCCCCTGACCGTGGTAAGTGATTTTTGAAAGGCGGCAAAAATACGATACGCATGTCATACGATGTTGGCATGTCAAAGAACCCATTTGAATTCAGTAGGCCGAGTTCATAATGGCAAAATTAATCTCGGGAGTTTCCGCCAGCACAAAGTTCCTCATTTCTCTACTAGAAAGCGCTATTGTGTTCAAGGAGATTAGATATCTAACATCTAACCTCCTTGACTTTCATAGTCAAGGAACTACGAAATTCGACATGCAAGCTACCCTCTGGGTGTCAAATAGCAAAGCTTGCACCAGGCACCCGAGGCCATACGATATTATTATTATTATTATCACAAAAACGATTGAAACATTTGTCGTATCATTACGCCAGCTTTCCAATGCCCAAAAAATTCTGCCGCCACTGAGGTGGGTACGTCTGGACAGTCTCATGAAGTGTTTCCTTTTTGGCGAGGTGTTGCCGCCCAACCATGCCTTCAATTCTCGAACGTTTTTCTGTCGTCGTCGTCGTCAACTACGAAAAGTGGTTCATGTGTGGTCACTTGTCGCCGCCGTGCCGTTACCATATAATGCAATGGGAAAGATACTTCCCCTTACAGACGAACGCTTTCCAGACCACATGTAAACCACTGTCGCCGGCTGTAGCCAATCCCGTCCACTGTCCACTTCCCGACTGTAGTGCTTTCCTTTTCACACGGGCGACATGTCAGCCATATCGCGGCAAGTTCCCGCTCGCAGTAATCGTGATGGAGCCGTCTCTCTCGTGTCGATATGGCCTTCCTCATCACAGTATCTGTCCTAGAAATAATTGGTTTAATTTCCACATTCTGAAGAACTGGAAAAACTTACCCGGATAATTGCAAAGTTAGTGATATAAAGAATGAAACTGCCCAAAGTTGCCGTACTTCTACAATTGGATGTATCCACATTCTTTTCGTTTTTCTTCTGTTTTTTTTTTTGTCTTCGCATGAGCAAAAGAAGAGCAGTGGTTTTCTACTACAGCCTCCTCTTCAGAATCCATACTGTGAATGACCGAAGTTCCACTTGCCGAACGACATTATTAAACCTCATTATATTACTCCGTCCGCGGTGCAGCTGGCCGAACCACATTTTGACACTGGCCTATCCACAAAATGTGGCTATACTGAACTACAGAGGTGGTCGAGCGGCGAAGAAGAAGCATATTTTTGCAGTCTACAGAACAACGCTCGTGTGTAGGGGCCCTTAGAATGCAAACCCTTCAACGTCGTTTACCATTCAAACAGCTTTGTCACCTCAACCTCATTCCAAGAGTTTACACTTTTTATTTTGCAAAACTCGTCAGGATTGTCTTTGTGTTGCAGATCGAGTGCCGGCCAAGGTCAACCCCAAGGCTATCCCCAATGGTGTGGTGGTAGCGCAAAGGCCTGCCGAGGTTGCCACAAGTGAGTGAAGTACTAGTATCCTCAATCATGTACACCATCTGTAGTGTGGTAGAACTAGATCGCAATATCTTGCCCTCAGCTTGCAAGAAGAAGTCGTTGCGGGGCCGCTCCTTCTTTCCTGTGTCGACCAGAGTCTGCACCCAGAGCCGCGAGGCCAGCCTGGAACACTGTCACAGTATCCTGACAACGGAGCAGTCCGATGGGCCCAGCTTCTTCAAGGACCGCTCTGCCTTGATGCATCTGTTGGACCTAGAGGGTGAGTTTAACTGTGAGAGTTATGCAAACCAATACCAATATTGGAGCTACTCATACCGGAAAGTTACTTCCCTCTCACTTAACTGTGTCATTAGCGAGTAGAAGGTGGCTAGGTGTTTTCCATCACCTTTCCTTGAGACAGATCCCGACCACATTCCCAACGAAGTGCATTGCCATAGGTAGGTTGGTTGGTTCCTCAATTTAGGGGCTACGACAATGCGGTCATGTAGCCCCGTGTACTTTGGGTGTGTGTAGAATCTGTCTGATAACCGGTGTCAATTGTGATTGCTGTATTAGTGTGCGTTATCTGTAATTCAAGTAAGGACTGCAGACATTCGATTGTCAAGTAGTTCCAACTTTTGCTACCAAACGCCACCGCCAATGACCAACTAGTTTTGAACTTGGTTACTAGATGCCACTGCAGTCAGCTCCTGGCAACGAACGTTGGAACCTAAGAGCGTTAGTCAAATCCAACCTATAATTTAGCCTCACACAAGTGTAATTAGTGAAAGGTTCTTTATCATGCCATAAATCTATGACATGGGACCGCCAGCTTTATTCCCCCCCCGAAGGAATGCTCTAAAAAAATCCGCCGACTTTGGCGGGGTATGAACCCGTGACCTTGGGCATGCTACCAACTACACCACCGTAGTGGTCGTATGACCCCTGTGAAGCCAGACATGACGCCACAGCTTGGGAGTGACCGAAATAGTTACGTCTGGAAGCACAAAGGTGAAACTTAAACAAAGGAGAGAACATTCCTTAGAAAGACAACAACCTCTAAGATCGTTTATGTATGAACCTGTGATCATATAATGTGCTGTCCATTGTTTTGGGGTGTTCATTTGTCGTTTTCCACTTGTTTATATGATCCACCAATGTCACCTCACTACATTCACCCTCTTTATGAACATACATTCCAGCGATAACCAGTATCAGAGCAGCGAACTTCGTACTATTATATTCCAAAATGTACCCTTTGTAAACGATTTTACTGAATGAACCCCAAGTTCTCTCTGAACTTCATCAGACTGTCAACAACCTTATGAAATTTGTCCAATAGTAGCTGAAATACTGGCCTGAATTTTGAACGTTATCAGGAAAAGTTGGGGGAATCAGCATTTCTCTAATCCCCCTCATAGACAACGGAACATTTTTTTAGTTGGAGACATGAAGTTGCTCGAAGCTCATCTTTTGTGACAGGAAGCCAGTTTTCCTCATAACTTGTGTTTTAGATAGGATTCCAATTTCCTGAAGTAGTAAAATCATGACAGAATTTGGCTTTACTCTTAAACCTGTGTCGATTATGTATGGATGACAATACATGTAGAATTCTTGTATTTGGAAAAAGATCCTCCTTTTTCCAAAGCAAAACAGAACTGGACTAAGACAAGGAGATGCTCTTATCTTCTCTTTAGCATTGCTCTTGAGTGTATTACTGTATCAGGAAGTTGATTGGTGCCAACTGGCATTCATTTTGGGAATTTTCATAAAGTACAGTAGAACCCCGGTAGTCCGAGCCTCGGTTTAATCCGAGGTGGATGACAGTGAGACGCATAGCTCACCCAAGGTCTTTGGCGGAGATGCGCGCATCCCTTGTTTACAACTCTGGCCGCTATCGCCCTCCCGCCAACTAGCCAGTGTCGGCTCAGACTTAGTGCGGTGTGTGCAGTATGAGTTCAAAACAGAAGAGGAAATTTGTGTCGTTGGGGAACAAAGTGTTAGCACTGAAAAGACTAGACAGTGGCGAGACTATAAAAAAGATCGCGGCAGAGTTGGGTGTAGGCGAAGTAACAGTAGGCGTTTGGCGTCGAAACAGGACCAAATTAGAGCAGTGGATTTCTACTGAAGACTCTTGTTCTTCTAATAAAACATCGAAATGCACGGATCGTAAAACCACGACAACATCAAATTTCGAAAAGGCTAGTGCTGCACTTCTATTGTGGTTCACCCAATAGCGAGCTAAAGGAAGTCCTCTTACAAGGGGAGGATACGATGTATGGTTCACCGATTCGAACCATCTTCAGTACACGTGTAGGGCATGACTAGGTGTATACCAGGTGCAAGTAGTAAGGTGCGCTTCTCAGCCGATTCCGAGAAATTAATTATTAATTATTCGTAATTGCTGTAGCTCGTTCATGTGCGCTGTACGTTAACTTCAAGTCAAGGAGCGCATGGTTCAGCGGTAAGAGCCCTGCTTCGTAAACGTGGGATCAAGGGTTCGAATCCCACCGGTGAGCATTTTTTTTTGTAAACATAGGCAATTCGTACAACTGTAGGTGTCGTGATTAATGTTCATTTTGCAGTCAATTGTAATAACGTGTTCTGTGAGCGGGAAAAGGGATTCTGAAATCATCGTATGGGGTTGAACGTTTGTGACATTACATAATGTACAGTCGGGGCATTGCAAATACATTGGTATTATAAATGGTCAGGTGTACTCTATTATATGTATACGTTTATACACTGAAGGCCCAGTCTGTTCCGTTCATTGCACGTCAGTGAACCATCAGACCAATCCGTACCCCGCAAATAGTGTCTCATGCTATGGGTATTGGTTGGGTTACCGTTTTTACTATTCATGACATTCATCAACACATATTTCTATTTTTTTACACAATCATAATACATAACAATTCCAAGCCTTTTTTTTCTTCACTTCCTACTTGATATTTGTACTCTCGCACTGCCTTTTTGTTACTCTGTTCTCGCACTGCCTTCTCGATACTCTGTTGCTACAGTTGGAAAGTGTTCGGAACTGGCGAGGTCACCTGCACACAAACTAACGATAACGGTGGGCAGGAGGATAAACGGTTCACCCAGGAAACTTTGAATGCCGCATTCGTTCCTTGGCTCTCGAGGTAGCAACATCATAAGAGTGGGAATAATTGTGCGATGTCTGATATTACACGTTATAGTGATGTGCCGGTGCCTACGAAAGCCGATGGAAGTGGACCGCGACGAGGATGTAATCTCCTGTAAGATTTATTCCCACTCCTCTTTCCCGCTCACATAACACGTTATTACAATTGACTGCAAAATGAACATTATTCACGACACCTACTTTTGTACGAATTGCCTATGTTTACAAAAAAAAAAAAAAGCTCACTGGTATACACCTAGTCATGCCCTACATGTGTACTAAAGATGGTTCGAATCGGTGACCCATGCATCGTATCCTCCCCTTGTTAGTGGTCCGATGATTCAGGAGAAAGCATTATTTTTTCGGAAGGAGTTGCAAGAAGGAGGAGAAAGTTTTTCGGCAAGTTCTGGCTGGCTGGACAGGTGGATAAGAAGGTACGGCATACTCCAGCTTGAAATATGCGGAGAAATTATCGGCTGACAGTGAAGGGGTTGAAGTGATTCAGGAAAAAATAAGAAATATAAAGCCAGAAAATCTATTACTGGATCAAGTTTATAACTTGAATTATAGAATGCTTCCGTCTAAAACGTTAGCAGCTAGAAATGAAACTTCTGCTCCAGGTTATAGGAAATCCAAAGACAGAATAACAATCCTAGCTTGTGCCAATGCCACTGGCGATCACATATTGCCGCTTTCGTTAATTGGAATGGCTGCCAAACCAAGTACCTTCAAAAATACATAGCCTTACCAGTGTTATATAAAAAATAAAAAATGTGCATGTATGGACACCTCAATTTTTAAGGATTAGTTTTTTGATTCAAGAGAGAAGGAAGACAGAATATTGAAGTCAATGGAAATCCATTGGAAATGTTAAAAAGCTTTAAGTATTTGGGGAGCATACTCACTGAAGATGGTACAATAAATGGAGAAATTGGAAAGAGAACCCAACAAGCTAATGGGTTTTACCAGTGTGTGAGAGGTTTAGTGTGGAACCAGGAAGTCCCAGAGAAATGCAAGAAAGTTCTATTCTCAATGTATTACACACCAATTTTGACATATGCAGCAGGTACTTGGACCACAACAAAACGCGATGAAGTTCTTTAGAGGAATAATTGGGAAGACACGGAGGGATAAAATCAGAAATGTGGACATTACGGAGAGAACTGGGTTCCCAAAACTGCAAGACAAGATAGAAACCAGTAAGCTGAAGTGGTACGGACATATTATGAGAATGGAAGAATATAGAGTGCCAAAAAGAATATTTATGGAGAAAATACCAGGAAGAAGACGACGAGGAAGGCCCAGAAAGAGGTGGATAGATACTGTTACGTGCCACCCCCTAGTGGCACTTTTGTTAACTGGATTACGGTGGGGGGTACAAAGCACAACACTAATTACTGCTTAAAGAAATAATTAACTTTATTGTGGCCAGAAAATTACACTAGTCAGCAAATACAAGCAATTAGGAGCCTTATTCCAGTTTTCCTCAAGTCTCTTCCTTGAGCGCTCTTGGCCCTTCCACTTGTCAACAGATCACAGAAGTTAATCCGTCCTAATGAGTATGGTGGCCTTGACAGAAACTACCTGTTCCTCTCATTTATGTTCTCCGACCACAATTACTTACGATCACTTGCTGCAGGCTATTTCGCTGTCCACAGGCTGGAGAAACAATGTCACTGGATTTCGTAACTCGCACAGCACTTCGTCACCACACTTCTGTCGCACAAGATAATCGCTCGCACTAGCTCGTAAAACACAACAACAACCACTGCTTCACGGGTCACTCTTATATAGCAGGCCGGTGACTCAATAAATCCTTCTAGATCCATCCAGGGTCCACGGCTTCTCGAGGTTTCCATCGCTGGTCCAGTCACGAATATTCTGGACTATCCCTTTGTCTTAGTAGCCCTGTTGCATAAGGCGCACGCAATACAGGAGGCAGGACACAGCCCAGCCCTGAGGCAGTTGTGACTCATGCGGTGAGTGATGACACAAACTCACAGCCGTTACACCACCCCCTTCCTAAAAAGGCTGATCGTCCCGATCAATCATTGATCCGTCTGTGTCCCTCCGTAGGCTGCCAGGCGATCTCGATGCACGATCTTCATCTTCGCCCTCGGGCTCCGCTGGATCCTGTAGACGACATCGTTCATCCGTTTCACGACTCGGTACGGGCCCTCCCAGGACTTCTGCAGTTTGGGTGACAGGCCTTTCTTCCGTAATGGGTTGAAGAGCCAGACCAGGTCGTCCTCGTGGAATCCGCCGGCATCCATCTGCTGGTCGTATCGGGTCTTCATTCGGTCGGTCTCGATCCGTAGTTTCCTCCTCGTGAACGCGTGTACGTCCTCCAGTTGGTCGACCAGTTCTTGACAATACTGGCTTACCGGGATCGGATCATTCCCAGGTCGGCCGAAGGCAAGATCGACAGGTAGACGGTGCTCCCTCCCAAACATGGCCCGGGCTGGTGTGCACCATATGGCTTCATGCACGGCGGCGCGGTAGGCCAGGAGAAATAGTGGAAAATGTTTATCCCAATCCCTCTGGTGCTCGCTGACGACAATTCGGAGATGGTTCTCGATGGTGCGATTGAATCGCTCTACCATCCCGTCGGACTGAGGGTGTAGCGGCGTTGTCCCAGCAGCTGGCATAGGTTCTGGAACACCTGCGACTCGAAGTTCCTCCCTTGGTCGGAGTGCAGCTCCAGGGGTACTCCGTACCGGCTGACGAATTCCTTTACCAGGGTCTCTGCAATCGTCGCGGCTTCTTGGTTAGGGAGCGCATACGCCTCCGGCCATTTGGTAAAGTAGTCGCTGACGACTAATATGTAGCGGTTCCCTGCCTCGCTTAACGGGAATGGCCCAGCAACATCGATGGCCACTCTCTCCATGGGGCCACCCACGTTGTAGGTCTTCAGTGGACCCCGTCGTCTTCGTCCTGGGCCCTTGCTGGCTGCGCAATCATGGCACCTCGCGCAGTGGTTCTCCACGTCTGTTCGGCATCCGATCCAGTAGAACCGCTCTCTCAGCTTCTCCAGGGTCTTCTTTATCCCTAGGTGTCCACCAGATGATCCTCCATGAACTTCCTTCGGGACTTCCTCCGTCATAGCCTTTGGAACGACGACTTGTTCCCGAGATGTCTTCCCGTCGGTGCTCTCCCAGGCGCGGCAGATGAGGCCATCCCTTACAATCAGCGAGTCCCACTGTGCCCAGTAGGACTTAAACTTTGGGCTGCAGTCACTCACAATGTTCCACCCGGGTCTGGGGACACAGGCCCTCTTCCATTCGGCTATCAGTCCCAGGTCATCATCTTCTGCTTGTGCCCGCGTGAAAGATTCGCGGCTCCAGTTCCCCTGAAGTTCCACAGTAGTCCGTCGGCACTGTATCCCGGTGTTCTCCTCCCTTCGGGCACAGAAGGTGCAGTCTTCGGGGCACGGTCTTCGTGACAGGGCGTCGGCGTTAGAATGCAGTTGGCCTTTCCTGTGCTGAATCTCAAAGTTGTACTGTTGAAGCCTCTCTAACCACCGCGCGAGTTGACCCTCGGGCTGCTTGAAGTTCAGGAGCCACCGCAGGGATGCATGGTCGGTCCTAATGAGAAATTCTTGCCCGTACAGGTACTTGTGGAAGTGTTCAATGGTCTTCACGATGGCGAGCAGCTCCTTCCTGGTGACGCAGTAGTTCCTTTCTGGCTTTGACAGGGCCTTGCTGAAGTAGGCCACTACTCCCTCCTCGCCGTCCACTACTTGCGACAGGATTCCCCCTATGCCAAAGTCGCTGGCATCGGTATCGACGATGAACCTTGTTCCAGATCTGGGGTAGGCCAGAATAGGTGCGGTGCACAGAGCCTGCTTGAGTTGTTCGAAGGCACTGTGGCATTCTGCTGTCCACGTGAAGAGTTGGTCCTTCTCAGTCAGTCGATGTAAAGGTTTGGCGATGTCGGTGAATCCTCTCACGAAGCGACGGTAATAAGTGCAGAGTCCCAGGAAGCTTCGTAGTTGGGACTTGTCCTTCGGAACTGGCCACTCCCTCACAGCTGCGGTCTTCTCTGGGTCGGTGCGCACCCCTTCCTCGGAGACGATATGCCCAAGGTACTGGACCCGCTTCTGGAAGAGCTGACACTTCCTGGGGCTCAACTTCAGCTGGGCAGCCCGTAGCTTCAACAAGATCTCCTTCAGGTTGCTTTAGTGCTCCTCGAAGCTCCTCCCCAGAACGATGACGTCGTCTAGGTATACCAGGCAGGTCTTCCAGTGTAGTCCCCTCAGAATGGACTCCATTAGCCTTTCGAAGGTCGCAGGGGCGTTGCACAGACCGAATGGCATGACGGTGAACTGCCAGAGCCCGCTGCCCACAGAGAACGCCATTTTCTCGCGGTCCTTAGGGTGGACCTCCACCTGCCAGTAGCCACTCTTCAAATCCAAGGTGGAGAACCATCTTGACCCTGATATGGTGTCCAGCGTGTCGTCGATCCGGGGTAGAGGGTAGCTGTCCTTCTTCGTGACGTCGTTCACCCGCCTGTAGTCCACGCAGAACCTTGTGGAACCGTCCTTCTTCTTCACAAGCACGACCGGAGAACTCCAAGGACTATGTGATGGCTCGATCACCCCTTGCTCCTTCATCTCTTCTACCATCCGGTCGACTTCGGCTTGCTTGGCGAGCGGGACACGTCGGAATGGGGCCCTAATCGGTGCGCTGTCCCCAACGTCGATTCTGTGCTGGACCAAGCTTGTCCTGCCGAAGTCTTTGCTCCCCACGGAGAAGACATCCTGGAATTCGCGTAGCAGGTCCTGAAGTTGGCGCGATTGCTCTTCGTCTAAATTGTCCTGGGATCCTTGGTACAGCTTCTGTAGTTCTTCTGGCAGGACGCGTCTTCTTCGGTTGTCCGTCTGCAGGTGTCCGTCCGTCGTATCTGTGATGCGGCCAATCCAGGTAACGGGCTCGCAGACTCCTAGGTTGGTGTCCCGGTGAACCGTAATGTCGTAGTCGTTCAGGTTGGACAGGCGGACGTACGGCCGAGACGTCGTTTTGATGAGAGTCTTGGCAACTAGCAATCCTTTTGTCTGGATGTCCTCATATTTTGGCTCGATGACAGCCTCCACTCCCTCACCAGTTCCGTTGACAATTACGGCAGCGCTGACCTCCGTCCTGGCGGGAACGATGACGTCTTCTCTCAGCCTTACTCGTCGTGCGGTGATGGACTCGTGCGCAGGTTGCAAAGCAAGTTCCTCACCTCCGAAGTGCAGAGTGTTGGTACTCAGATCCAAGATGATGTTGTTCTGGTCCAGGAAGTCCAGTCCAATGATCACTTCATTTGATACGTCGGCCACAAGCACTGGATGCTTTATCGCCCGTCGACCAATGACGAACTCCAATGATGCTTCGCCATGTACCGGTGCGGTCTCTCCGGTCGCGGTTATTAGCTGGAGGTTCCTTTGTGTGGGTTGAACTCTCCACTTCGGGATCACGGTGGGGCTGACGATGGTCCTCGATGCTCCCGTGTCGATTAGCATGGGCCAGCTCTCTCCGTTGACGACTCCGTCGACCATCAGGCTGCTAGTATCCCTCCGTAACTGCGTCACACGAACTTGGACTGCCGGGACTTGACGACTGCCACAAGCCAACCTTTGCCCCCCTAGGCTGGCTGATACTTGCTTTCCTGGGCCGCGCTGTTTCCCTACGACTGACTATCCCGACGGAAACCCTTGGCGGCGGCGATCACCGCAGTCCTTGCTCAGGTGGCCTCTCTTACGGCAGGTCCAGCAGGTCGGTAGTCCTCTTCCGGGCCGCCTCTCCGGATGTCCTTCGGCTACGTTTTTGCTGGTGGTACCGCGACTATCGAAGAAACGGCTTAGCGCCTCCATTAATTCGTCGGCCAGGTGCTTGGTCTCGTTGGTTTTTACTGGTTCGTCGACGTCCACTTGACACACCCGCGCGTGCATTCTGGATGCCTGTTTTGCCGTTTCGAACTCAAGTGCTTGGCTCAGCGCATCTGTCAGGGTCTTATTGCGCGCGAGTCGCAGCGCCTGTTGAGTGTCCGAGTCCCGTAGCCCGTCGGTGAAAGTCTGCGTCGCTATCTGCTCCAGAAAGTCGGCCGGCGCTGTTGGGTAGGCGAGCCTTACGAGGCGTGCGATGTCCATCTCGAACTCCTGCAGGGTTTCCGCGTTCTTCTGTACCCGGGTCCGGAGCTGCATCTGGTAGGCCTGCTGAAGATGGCTATCTCCATATCGGGACTCCATATGGGCGATCAGTGCAGCGTAGTCCTGGGATCCAGTCGGGATGGCCTGAAGGACGTTAAGGGCGTCGCCTCTCAGCGCTACAATGAGAGCTGTAGCCTTTTCTGTGTTGTTCCAGTTATTTATGGAACAGGCTGCCTCGAACTGACGTAAGTAGGTGCTCCACGGGACCTTTCCGTCGAAGGTTGGGGGCGTCACTCTGCTATGTCCCGTTCCTGATATTCCCGGTGTAACGGTGGGCGGGCGTTGGCGCAGCTCGGCAACTTCCTCTCGTAGAGCGTTGAATTCCTCTTTCACCCCCGTCAGTGGGCGTTGGCGCAGCTCGGCAACTTCCTTTTGTAAGGCGTTGAATTTCTCCTCCACCCCCATCAGCGGGCGTTGGCACAGCTCGGCAACTTCCACTTGTAAGGCGTTGAATTTCTCCTCCACCCCCATCAGCGGCCGTTGGCACAGCTCGGCAACTTCCACTTGCAAGGCGTTGAATTTCTCCTCCACCCCCATCAGCGGGCGTTGGCGCAGCTCGGCAACTTCCACTTGTAAGGCGTTGGCGCAGCTCGGCAACTTCCACTTGTAAGGCGTCGAACTTCTTTTCCACTGCTGCGACTTCCTCACGTAGGCCCTTTTCTAATTTCCTTTGGCTCTCCTCTAATTTCGTCAGCAGACACTCTTCCAGATTTTTCTGGCCATCCAGAAATTTGGCGGTTAGGTCCTCTGCTAACTTATTCTGGCCATCTTCTAGTTTGGCAGTTAGGTCCTCGGATAACTTCTTCTGGCCGTCTTCCATCTTCTTCAGGTCATCCTTCAGGTCCTTGGCTAATTTCTTCTGGCCGACTTCCATCTTGGTTTCCATGCCATTTAACTTCTCTAGCAATGCTGCGAATTGCTCTTCCATTTTAGCTGTTTGTCTTTTAAAAAAATTGACCTGCTCGGGTTTTGAAACCAGGACCGTCAGGTGTTGTGCTTGAGTTCGTAATCCGGCTTCTGACACCAGTTGTTACGTGCCACCCCCTAGTGGCACTTTTGTTAACTGGATTACGGTGGGGGGTACAAAGCACAACACTAATTACTGCTTAAAGAAATAATTAACTTTATTGTGGCCAGAAAATTACACTAGTCAGCAAATACAAGCAATTAGGAGCCTTATTCCAGTTTCCTCAAGTCTCTTCCTTGAGCGCTCTTGGCCCTTCCACTTGTCAACAGATCACAGAAGTTAATCCGTCCTAATGAGTACGGTGGCCTTGACAGAAACTACCTGTTCCTCTCATTTATGTTCTCCGACCACAATTACTTACGATCACTTGCTGCAGGCTATTTCGCTGTCCACAGGCTGGAGAAACAATGTCACTGGATTTCGTAACTCGCACAGCACTTCGTTACCACACTTCTGTCGCACAAGATAATCGCTCGCACTAGCTCGTAAAACACAACAACAACCACTGCTTCACGGGTCACTCTTATATAGCAGGCCGGTGACTCAATAAATCCTTCTAGATCCATCCAGGGTCCACGGCTTCTCGAGGTTTCCATCGCTGGTCCAGTCACGAATATTCTGGACTATCCCTTTGTCTTAGTAGCCCTGTTGCATAAGGCGCACGCAATACAGGAGGCAGGACACAGCCCAGCCCCGGGGCAGTTGTGACTCATGCGGCGAGTGATGACACAAACTCACAGCCGTAACAATACGGTGAAGGAAATCATAGAGAAAGGAGGAGTTAAAGGAAAAGAAGTATTGAAAGAAGGAAATGAATGGTGGAGGGATAGACAACTGTGGAGGTCCTTGATTCGCAACCCGATCCAGGGAACTGGAAACGGGAAATGAAGAAGAAGAAGTTTTTTTGAAACAAAAAAATATTTAATGTGCAAAATGCTACCACTCAAAGGCAATCCTTACTTTGGATAATGCAGGATGTCACCCTGACGCTGTCGAACTTCGTAGTGGAGATATTCGTGCTATTTTTTTGCCTCCCAATACGACAGGCCTTGTTCAACCAATTGATCGAGGGACACTGGTATGTTTAAACAAAATGTATCGACGTGAGTTGTTGCAATCACTTTTGCAAGCGACAGAAAATGAGTCCCTTTTTTACTGACAAAACAAACAAAAAACTTGTAGGATGTTGCCTACTGGGTAGCAGAAGCTTGGGACAATTTAAAATCAGAAACTCTAAGTAAATCTTGGAGAAAACCTTTGGAGAAACTTAATGAAAATGAAAACATTGAGACATTTTTGGAGAGAAAAAAAATGCACAGTGGTTACATCTCATTCAGCAGCTTCCTGGGTGTGAGAATCATCATCATCATCATTAAATTCCAGCTCCAATCGCCTGGGTGGTGTTAACGAGCCCTTGCCACCTTTCCCTGACCATGAATAGTTGGTTTTCATGGGTCCTTTTCCTGACCAGCCCTTTGTCTTCAAGATCATCCTTGATTTGGTCCAACCATTTCTTCTTTGGTCTTCCTACTGGTCTTTTTCCTGGGATAATCTTGTTGAAATAAGCTTTTGGTGTCCTCTCATCTCCCATTCTTTGTAGATGCCCATGCCATCCCAATCGTTGCTTCTGCAAATATTTTGTAGCACTGATATCTATGCCAGCCTCTGTCCTGTTTGTTTCATCCATTAGTAATAACACTGGTTAGAGCCCTACCTAACTGATTAAGTTAAAATTAAATGTTACAACTTGCCCGTAACTCCCCGCAACTTTAAGTTACATTTAACAAGATCTGCCGGCTGCAGCAAATCGAAAATCACGCTCTATAGCTAACATAATTCTGTCCCATATAAAGACAAATGCCGGATTACCCGTTGTGTGGAGGGCTGGGTTTGGTACTCATCGGCCGAAGTGGTCTACAACCTGACAGACCCTGTTTGCTCTGCTACGAAATTTTAAGTTAACATAACCAGTTTTTGTTTAGGGAAGTATTTCAGCACTTTTGAATGTTGACCAAGCAAGCTTACTTTCTAGTCCACAATGGTAGTTGGAGAGATGTTACCTCTTCAAGTATATGAAATATACTACTTCGATATTCAAAAGAAATAATGTTTTCAAAACCAATAAATATATAATATATTCGTAAGAATTCAGTAGATACAGATGCCAATAGTCGGAAATAGTAGTTGATCAAATTTTTATACATGGCGGGCGAACAATGGAAGTGGGCGTGCCATATTGCACGCAAAACCAAACATATTTAGGAGTACCTCAGGCTATCGAAAATCCGAAATTTAGGTAGAACACGGTACTTAGATATTGAAATATCTCTTCCAAGGTTTGCGTCAAATCACAACGCATAATAAAATTATTAAGTGCTTTGTCGTTTAGTATCATCACCAACAAACAACGTACGATCGGCCTTCGTGCATTTGTGCATTGCAATTTCAGGCCAAACCGAATTTATGTAGCTTTCGCGAGAGAAATTATTCCAACCACGATAAAATCAAGCACAATAGAATATCAATAAAGTAATCAAATTAAAATATGTAGATTTTCACACATATTGACTTGAGCCCGATAACTAACGTCGAAGTTACCGTAAAGAAGGGCTACTTGAGCCCGCAGGGGTAACTTGAGCCCAAATTAAAAAAAGTGATTTAGCATGCTCTTAATGTCACTTGGTCTTAGTATAGTACTTAATTTGCAGTTTTCCCGATAGATGGCAGCATTACCTACAGCTTGTGTAAGTATTTAGCTTAAAGAACTCGCCACTAGAGTGCACACCTGCATTTGTAGTTTGTTTCATGAACTGACTTATTTTCGTCCTCTGCAAACTTTCACTTGTGCATCGTATGTTTATAGTCTTCTGAGTTCCGGTAAGTGTTTTTTTAATTCTTAAGTCCTTCTCACATCATTCCCCACATAATTTTATTATGATGGTAGTGTGTGGTCTTAAAATCATCGATTTTTAAAACTAGTCAACATAACCTAAAAATATGGGTTACTTGACCCCAAAGTAATTTTGAGTTCAAGTTACCCTTAACGAAGGTTTGTGTTCTTATATGCAGTAATAATAAAGGCTCCAGTAAGCGGCATGTAATTTTTCTATCCATTGTTATTGTTTTCAGGCACAGAAACCGGAATGCCTTCCAAATACAAAAGAATTCCTGGTTGTCGGATGCTTTTACGAACCGTGTTGGAAGAATTGGAACCAAATTTGTCAAGTAACCTGAAAACAGGCTTCAAGAAAGCAGGAATTGTTCCTGTTGACAAAGCGGAGATCTTAAAACGATTGCCTAATCAGGATAAACATATGGATTTGACCATGGTTGGAGAAGCCTTTCTTGAACAACTTGAAGACAAACGGAGTGAGTTTGTGAAACCTCCGATCACTAAGATGAAGAAACTACAAGTTCCTGCTGGTAAAAGCATTTTTGTTACCGATCTCCAAGTTTCTGAAGGTAAAGCTGCTGAACAGCAGAAAATGCCATTAAAATTATCTAACGCTGGGAAAACAAAATGTTCTAGACCCCCAAAGCCAGTGACACAAAAACAGAAGAGAATTCGCCATGATTCAACTTCAGAAGATGAGGACGCATTCCGTTTGCGGTCTGGAGGAGATAGTGGTATCAGCATGTATAACAGTGATGAAGAATTTGTAGGACATTTACCGTGTACGAGTTTTGGACAAAAGCTTTCAATCCACCAGTCAAAGAATCCCAGGAAAGAATTGCCTAAACGTAATATACAAACGCAGGCCTCTGCCATCAAAGAAACGCTGGAAATAGGAAATTTCGTCCTTGTTAAGTGGAATGGTAGTGAATAACCGGGTGTTATTCTGGACATAAAAGAAGATGGTGTTTTTGTAGATTGCATGGAACCTACAAAAAAGGCGTGGATGTGGCCTAAGAAGAAGGACCTGCTGTTGTATAAATGGGAGGATATTGTTCAAAAGATTGGCCCACCCAAAATGATTAAGAGAGGCTGGTTTTCGTTATCTAAGATGTAGGTTCCTCCATTGTTAACCTTTGTAACATTTGTTTGTAAAATAAAATATGTATTATTGAAGAACCCACAAGTCCTAATTGATCCCAATTCATTTAAGCATGGAAATATAATTGGAGGAAATGTTTGGGCTCAAGTAACCCAACACGAGGATAACTTGAGCCCAATATTACATATTTTTTAAAAATTATACCGAATATACAAAATCATAAATTTGTTGGCTCTATCAAACTAACACATTTCAAAGTATAAGACTGAAACAAATCCATTTCAAAAAAAATATTTTTTAAAGCACTTTCGGAAGAACAAGGAAATAAAGAAGATATCTGGGCTCAAGTAACCCTTGTTTACGGTACATAAAACAAAATTCCCAATCGGCACTCAGAAATCGCCGAAAAACATAAATAGAAGGTTAGAAGAAAATAATTATTAAAACGACGCGTCGACAAATTAAAAAACAGAATACAGTATTAAACTTCATTACCTTCGGCCTTGGTAGCCGGGCTCTACGAGCCAAGGCCCGACACTTCTGCCCGTGCTAAAGCCCCATCATGGAATGACAAAGATATCGCTTTTGTCCAACCAACAACACTGAGTTCCCGGGCGCGCATGCGCACAACATCCGGAAACCACCAATGAGCCTGCAGTGGCGACAAGATGAAATGAAACAAGTGAAGACACATGCCCGTCTTCGCATGTTACCAAAACATCTTATCTGGACAAGGCCATATCAATGCGGAAACAAACAGTTCCCACAACGTTTAAGTTGGCGATGAATTTACCCATAAAACGGATTTCGAAGCCATTGGTTAAAACCTACCTTTGACAATAGCCAAGGTCTCCCCACATACAGAACAGCTCACTTCACAATAACATGCAACATACAAGGTACAGAACTTCACAATAAAAATACAATGATTTCAATTACATGCAACTTCAGGTATTGACATGCACAATTATATTTCCAAAATAATTTCTTCTTCTTTATATTTAATGTGGCATGCAGAGGCATGCATTGGTTTTCTTAGGGGGAAGCTAATTATTTTTATTTCTTCTTTTGGCCTAATACGGGGTTTGAAAATTAAAATCTTGAGGTAAGTAACGAAGTTTTCGACGAGATACGACGACGGCCGACAGGACACGAGGGCTCCCGACTGGCCACGGGGAGGGCCGACAGCAGGGTTTGAATATTGTGTCAATTTCAATTGGCACACTTTGTAGATGCCCATGCCATCCCAATCGTTGCTTCTGCAAATATTTTGTAGCACTGATATCTATGCCAGCCTCTGTCCTGTTTGTTTCGTTCCTTACTTTGTCTCTCCTTGTACTTTGGAGCATTGTTCTTATAAACTTCATTTCGGATGCCTGAATCCTACTTTCTACTCTTCTGGACAGGGTGCAAGTTTCTACTCCTTAAGTTAGAATTGGGATGTAGTATGTCTTAAACAGTATATGTTTACACTTCCTGGGCACTTTATTATCCCACTGTAGTGTTCCAACTTGTGCATAGAAGGTGGCTGCATTACTAGTTCTATTTGTTACTTCACTGTTGTTGTTGTTATCCTTACACACTGTGCTACCAAGATATTTAAATTGATCAACAATTTGTAGAGGCTGATTATTCAAGTAAATGGTTGCATTAGGCAGTCCTGTTGTCATCACTACTGTCTTACTTTGACTTATTTTCAACACATACTCCTTGAACAGCTTGTCCCATGCATCCAGTTTTTCTTGTACCTCCCTGGAACTTTCTCCCCTAATCCTGACGCCATCTGCAAAGACAAGGGCATGTGTGAGAATGCAGACGAAAATGAAATGCATGACTGGTTGCGTCAAGACGAACAATATGAAGTGACCGACACTGCTATTGTGGAAGCTATTAACGAAGAAAGCAGAGAGAGCAGCAATGAAGGAGAAGGAGACTATTTATGCATGGCCAAAGTGTCATACTGATGGGACGGTGGCACTGGAGTCAGCTCTGCGATACGTGGAACAACAGAGTGCGGCGACACCAGGTGGCGGGATTATGCTGCTAAGAACAGATGTTCTTTTCAGAAACAAAAACCCATTGACTCTTTTTTTAGAAAGTAAGGTACAGTAGTCTACTACATATTTTCAGTACTGTACATACGTACAGTATAATAAATATCGTTCTGCACTTTAAGTAAATATGTACATATTTGCATTTCTTTTGTAGAATATTGTGTTTATTTCCGAAACAAAGCCTAAATGCAACACAATATACGATAACTGATGAAATAATGCAGTTTACTGTAAGAATATTTAAACACAAGCTTCTTGTGCATCTAATTTTAAATTAAAGGTCTTTAAATTCCGTAACTTTGTGTAATCCGAGATTTCCCAAACTTAAGCTCCTCTTGGTCCCAATTACCTCGGGTTACTGGGGTTCTACTGTAATTGAAAAATGAGAAAAAAGTAAAATTTGCATTTATTGCAGTTGCGATTTTCCCGTATCTCTAAATCTATTATACCTAAAAGAAAGTGCCCTGACTGACTGACTGACTGACTCACTCACTCACTCATCATCGCCCAGCCAAAAGTATTGAAGTTGGAAACTTGACATTTTGGGGATATGTTTGTTGCATGTGAAAAACGTCCACTAAGGAAGGATTTTTGGATATTCAGATTCTAAAGGGGGTTAAAATGCATTTCATTGAATAACAATATCTCACGAGTGGTTTCATTGCAATTTACTTGCGATTTACTTTAAAGAAGAACCATTCACAGGGATTCAACACGAAGTGCCATTGTACAGGTGATCACAGTACATCTGAAATACATTTTTTCCAATCATTAGTTTTGTCTTTTGTTCCAAAGTCAGGGAAAATCTCTGTATATTCATTTGGACTTACGATTACATGTAGCCTTTCAAATTCTTTTCTGTTTGGTGAGAAATTCTATGGAAAACACGTCCGGAATTCTACATGTTCAATGGTTGGAGGTCATCATCATCATCTTGCACAGTTTCCAGCCACTGGCCGGGTCTGTTTGGAACACAAGCCTCTCCAACGTCTTCTGTCTTCCCACCATCTCTCAGCCTCCACCCTTGTCCAGTCTTCTCCTCTCTTCTTCACGCTTTCTTCCACCCCCTTCAGCCACCTGTCTCTCGGTCACTTTCCTTCCCACTTAGTCTCGTGTACCCTCCTTGGTATCCTCTTCTCCTCCATTTGTTTTACATGTCTATACCATCCTGTAATGGTTCCTCCTCCATTAATTCTCTGGTCCTCTCATTTCTTATTCTGTCCATCTTTGTAGCTCCAATACTGCTTCTCAAGAACCTCATCTCACTGGCCTGTATTTTGCTCTTCTCCCTTCCTTTCATAACCCAGGTCTCCGAGGCATTCGTCAGGATAGGGACATAGTACGCCCGATATATGATCTCTTTGCTGTTCTGAGGGACATCCTTGCTCCATATCATGCTTCTCACACTCCTCCGGAATCCATCTGAAGCCAGTCTAATAACTGGCAAATTTTCAGGAAAGGTAAATTTGGTGACCAATGATACACAATACAGTGATCAAACATTTCTTTCATATACTGTATTTGAAAACCAAATTATTACTTCTTATTCAAAATTCACAATAGCATTCATGATGAAAGGAAGGGAGCAGAGGAAAATACAGGCCAGTGAGATGAGGTTCTTGAGAAGCAGTATTGGAGCTACAAAGATGGACAGAATAAGAAATGAGAGGACCAGAGAATTAATGAAGGAGGAACCATTACAGGATGGTATAGAGAAATCTAGACTTAGATGGTATGGACATGTAAAACGAATGGAGGAGAAGAGGATACCCAGGAGGGTACACGAGACGAAGTGGGAAGGAAAGAGACCGAGAGACAGGTGGCTGAAGGGGGTGGAAGAAAGCGTGAAGAAGAGAGGAGAAGACTGGACAAGGGTGGAGGCTGAGAGATGGTGGGAAGACAGAAGACGTTGGAGAGGCTTGTGTTCCAAACAGACCCGGCCAGTGGCTGGTAACTGTGCAAGATGATGATGATGATGATTCATGATTGAGACGTTGCCAAGTGTACAATATTTGCGGGCGAAGCCGCGACGGGTGATGCTAGTATAATATATATACAGTCATCCCTCGTTATACGCGTTCTCACTTTACACGTTTTCACTAGAACAAGATTTTAAAAAATGTACATAATTATATAAAATAAAAAGTATATACAAGTTAGGTTGCGGATTCACAATTACCCTGTGGGACGATTTCGTGCAGCGCACGGCGTGTAGTCAGTCTCAAGGAGAGTGCTGAGTGGCTGTGTTGACTGGCGGCATGTGGTCATTATTAACGAGAGCATTGAGTTAACAAGCTGTGCTTTATTGTTTCTAAACACGTTATGGAGAAAAGAGAGTGTGATCAAAATGCTTCCAAAAGCAAAAAGAAAAGGAAATCAACAACACTTGAAGAAAAGCTGGAAGTTATAAAGGAATCTCAGAATTAACTCCGAAAACCGTAAGATGTCAAGCAGAAAATGCATATTAAAGATAGCTGCAGAAGTGTGACGTCATCCAAGATAACACAAATAAGGGCGCCAATTATGGAACGAATGTTGGTCCAATGGATTAAACGTTCTAACCTGATATCCTCCATGGTTATTCAGGCTAAAGCAAAAGCTCTGTTTAAAGAACTGAAAGCATCCTATGCAGCCTCTGAAGTTGCATTTCTTTAACACTCGTAGGCTTTTAATTTTTTCCTTGATATAGTCCCTATATCCTGTCTAACCCATATTATAATACATTCACTTCACGCGTTTTCATATTACGCGATGATTACTCTGAACAAATTCATCGCGTAAATCGAGGGATAGCTGTACATACAGAATTGGCCAATTATAGGCTGCTTAGAATCTACAGTAAGACAATGGTACATTATTTTTCCTTTTCCTTTCTTCCAAGAACTTTTTCATTCGGCGGTTAATCGTTTGCCGTTATTCCACTGACATCACCCTCGTAGGCCATCATTGGACTTTGAAACGTGTAACATCTGCTGATTGGACCAGTCGCTGAAATTCCTCCCTGTCCGAGATGATAGCACCCGTGATCTTCAGTTGTTGCAGTTCCCATCGTATCTCCTCCAGCCATCCGGTAGTGTTTTTTAATTTAGAGATGTAATCAAAAATTTTCTTCGAGAGCCGATTACGGTTCATCCTGTAAAGATGTCCATAAAATTTTAGTCTTCTCTTTTGAATTGAAACTGTAATTTCTTGTATATGACGGTCAAGGTCTTCATTTCTCCTCTTCATCCACCAATTTTCTTTATTCTTTTGGGGACCCAACATTTTTCGAAGTATTTTTCTTTCTTTTTTCTCTAGTTCAACTTGGTTTCCTCTTTTATTCAATGTTAAGCATTCAGAATCATATAATTAATACCTCTGGCTTAATGACAGTTGCATAGTGTTTAATTTTTGCTTGGAACGATAGCGATCGTTTGTTGTAACGGGTGTGAGTAGTACAGTGTGATTCTTTTGCTGGAGCGGGGCTGGCTGCCGGACGCGCGCGCCTTCCGCCAACCAACCGAACTCGGGCCGCGGGGTTGCGCGAGGTGGAGACGAGCTAACCAGGGTCATTAAAGTCCAATAACTCACTAAACTTTCATCAACGAGGGTGTGTAGTGTCAGCGCACAGATAAGAAGGTAGCATAAACAATAGCTGCAAGATTTAATTAAAGCAGCACAGATGTTCTTTTATTTCTTGGGAATCTGGATGACCTCACGTCACCAGTTAAAGGTTAGAACCTATCTTTTCACAGAAGATACTAAAAATGTTCTCCTTCAGCTGACAGACAGACATCGTTACATTATGTCGCTACTCCTGCACCCCCCTCCCTCTGCGTGTTTACTGTAATTAATCGAAGCACGGACCTAAACCCGTTTGTTGTTCAATTGTGGGTTAATTTAAAATACAAAGTGTATAGATCAATTACCCGTACTCTAGTGGAGCTGGAGAACAATATACGGCAGCAGATATCCTCACAACAGAAGGGAATTACAACGTGTAAACGCTAATTTATTTACATGCTGCAACGCCTGTCTGTCAGTTGAAGGAGAACATTTTCAGCCTCTTCTCATTTTCAGCCTCTTCTGTGAAAAGGTAAGTTCTTTAGTCATGATTTGCTGGTGAATTTACCATTAATTAATGTACTTTGTTAGGGTTTCCACATGCTCGCTATCCGCGGTCCGAGCTCGGTTGGCTGGTGTAAGGCGCGCACGCCCGGCAGCCGGTTGCCCTTCCCGCTCCAGCAAAAGAATCACCCTGTATATAGTAACTGACTATATTTCTTATCCTTATTAGTGGGCAATATCACACCTTGGGGTACGGCCAAGTCTCGGTCCTCAACCATTCTTTGCCTTAGTTCTCAAAAAGTAGCAGGAAAATATTCTAAGGTAAGGGGAGGTAGGAAAATGGAAACTTATTTTTCATTCTAAGTTGTGTGTGTTGTGTTTTCAGAACAACAACACAGGTTAGTCGGGAACATGGATTACGTTCAGCACATGGCAGTTTGGAAAGGGAATCTCGGCGACACTTTGAAGGAAGCCACCCGCAACAAGCAGCTGACTGATTGGCTGGTCTCGATGGCTCCCATGGTTTCACAGAGGTAATTAAAAGTTTAAAATTATACGCCGAATCAATGAGGTCATCTTCAGCTTAAAATAAATGAAAATCAATCAAGAATTAAAATGAAATAATTTATATGTACTTAAATCTCAATAAGAAGTGAAATGTTAAAGATACGAACTGTAATAAAGTGAAATATAGTACTAAAATGGATATCTTTAAAATGCAGTATTAAATAAAATAAAATTCAATATTGGTCTTTTACAATAGTTTTTCAAAAATGCAGTTAGAAAATAAGGAATATTAATGGTAAGTGTAAATAATATCAAGCTTTGTAATAAAAGATTTCAAATACCTATACACAAATAAATAATTTAAAAAACAAGTGCCAAAAATCAAGAAATAATTCAGCTCAGCGCTCGAACGAGTAAGCTAAATCTTCTTACGGAGTTTAAATTTGGATCAGATACGGATAGGTGCCAACCAGTTATTACGTCGACATTGAATAACCGTGTTGTAAAGGATGGAGAATTCGGTATAAATCTTATAAGAATTTGAGAGAATGCCCAATGTGGATAGGTGGCAATTCTACATTCATCCAAACGCTTTGAAAACAACAAAAACAGGACCTTTGTAGTGGAATTATGGCATAGTTCCACTTAACTTGTCAAGTAGTGTGTGGTTATGTCTTCTTTTACGTAACTGTCATGTATACAGTCTTCCCGTAGTATGTAATGCAATTTCATAATCTATATTATGTTCAGATCAATGAAGTTAAGTCATAGGTGGCATGTTATCATTAGCATCTTGGTGAATCTAAGTGCTCCTCAAACACCTCCTGAACAATGAATATATGAACGAATGTGGATCCAGACTCATTATCCGATTCAGATTGCTTTGATTTTAGTTCTTCTTTATGTGGTGGCATGTTTGTCATGACACAACCCTCACTCTCGCCATTTCTCCAGGCTTGGGCCAAGCACTTGCACTGTCAACAACTGTCCTGGTTTGGGGTTAACATTGTTAATGATTGGTCCGTATTGACGAATGATAGTTTAAAAATTTGAAATACAGTATGTTCCGTCTAGTCTATACTTTTTTTTTTCCGAGGCTGATGGTGTTATATTTTATGTTATGGATGGAAGGAATATTGATTAGGGAAGTTTCATGGACCAGATTTCCCAGTGAGTGATTGCTGCTATAATAATAATAATATCGTATGGCCTCGGGGTGCCGGGTGCAAGCTTCCTTATTTGACACCCAGAGGGTAGCTTGCATGTCGAATTTCGTTGTTCCTTGAAGCACTATGAAAATCAAGGAGGTTAGATATCTAAGCTCCTTGAACACTATAGCACTTTCTAGTGGAGAAATGAGGAACTTCGTGTTGGCAGAAACTCCCGAGATTAATTTTGCCATTATGAACACAGCCTACTGAATTCACATGGGTTCTTTAACATGCCAACAACGTATGACATGGTGTCGTAATTTTTGCCGCCTTTCAAAAAAATCACTTACCATGGCCAGGAGCGAACCTGCAAGCTTGGGGTTAGTAGACCGACACGTTAACCACTCACCCACCGTGGCAAGCCATTGTTTGCTGCTGAAAATTGAGTTTTATTCATGTTAGAACCACAATCACCCCAATATCGTCCTCACCCTTATCTGAAACTTTACAAAACTAAACACACCAAGCTACACACGTCAAGGTGTAAATTGACAAGCAACAACAAAAGGCTCCACAGTTGGACGCAGATATGAACGGAAGGGAATATTGATTAGGGGAGTTTCATGGACTAGAGCAGTCTTTTATTGTTTGCTTCTGAAAATTGAGTGTACCTACAGTTTTATTTATTTATTTATTTATCGTATGGCTTTTAGTGCCGGGAGTGTCCGAGGACAAGTTCGGCTCGCCTGAGTCTTTAGCTGCTTCCAGCGGACACCCTTAGGTTGAGCTACAAGTTCCGTTCAATTTCAAGTACAGTGCACTCCCGATAATTCGCGTGCAGATAATTCGTTTTGCGGTTAATTCGCGGGTCTCCATTAGTATTTTTTTTTAAAGGGAATTCTCACAGCAACTAATTATCACGCTAAGTAAAGCAATCTCTCTGTTGCTTAAAAGAATTTTGATGCGATGCAATGCGTAAAGACGAAATCATTGAGATTCGAGAAGACTGAACTGCGTTTCTCTGCGATGTAACAGTAGGCCTACTTGCGCAATCTTCAAAACTTACGATCATGTTGCCGCGAGTGGTATAGCACAGATTTCCTTTGTCTTCGAAGCCCAAACAATACAAGAGGTATGCACTTTCACTTGGAACCAACCCTCACTTTCCCAACAGCCACACTCCAAGGTCGCTGATCAGTGAGTTGTGAAGGGTGGATGCGCGGGCAGAGTATTGTAAACATAGAGTATTGCGTAATGGCGCAAACGTGCGCGACACCGAGAGCGTGTTTGTTCGATGCTCTTCATGCAGTCAACAAGTCGGGAGAAAATTTCCGCTACTCTGCTCGTACAAAAGCAAGCGCTTGCCGACTTTTGTAACGACGATATTTCGAACGGGCAAGTTAGACGTCGATAAAGACGATTATGACGGAATTTGACTGTTGGTGAGGAAAACGGAGATCCAGTTGATATAGAGTGCGGGAGTGATGCAACGGAAATCCAGAAAGTTTCCCACAGTCAAGCCATTGACTCTAGTCACACAAACGAGATGAATTTTCGTTCTCATATAACTTTTCTTCGGAAATGTGCAATCGAAAATTAGAATAAACGATCTAAGAAACAAAAAGTGATGACGGCTTTTTGTTAAATATTAATGTAGGCATAATCCACATAGGCCCACCAGTTGCCTAGCATGTCTTAAGAGACACTACAATCAGGAGTTAAAATTATTATTTCACGTGTTCCAGCCTATTTCAATATTTTAACCAATAGTTTTGTTTTTCCTAGGCTTAACAAAAATAACTGCGGATAATTCACGGTTTTCGATAATTCGCTGAAGTTCGTGCATTAATTACCGCGAATTAACGAGAGTACACTGTAGTTCCAACTTTCGCTACCAGATATCAATGATACCTAGTGGTGAACGTTGGAACTTTGATAGAGCGTTCCGACGAAATCTAACCTAACAATTTAGTAAAAATGTAGACTTTCACGACCGGCGTTGAAATAGGAATCTCCGTTTCGCGGGCTTATAGGTCGTGTTCCAAGGACATTTTGTCGTCCTGACGTTTCGCTGAATACTGCGTTCAGCATGTTCACAGGTTACATAAAGCGAGGTAAAACAAGTAAACAAGTAAACCTCGCTTTATGTAACCTGTGAACATGCTGAACGCAGTATTCAGCGAAACGTCAGGACGACAAAATGTCCTTGGAACACGACCTATAAGCCCGCGAAACGGAGATTCCTAACAATTTAGCTTCACACAAGTTTATTGTTTTACATGCCATAAATCTATGACATGGGACCGGCGGCTTTACTTCCCCTCCAAAGGAAGGCATACCGAAGGATTTTTAACGCTCTTAAATAATTCGACGACTTCGGCCGGGTTTGAACCCGCTATCTTGAGCACAGCAGTTCAGCATGCCACCGAAGCCGCAGTGTTTTAGCTTTCTTTGTAATCATTATAAGTTTTTTTTTAATGACGTGTAAGTGCAACAATCATATATGTTTATAATATATTTCATCCACATCATTCATTTTTCATCAATTTTAATGTCACAATGACTGGCTATGATGAGCTGATCAAGGGGCAGATTTTCAATAATATTATGCCTCGAAATAATATGTCCCAGTGTGTAAATAAACACAAAAAGGTATTGACTAGATGGAACGTAGTGTTTTAAACTATAGAGGTGTTGGGAAATTCTGTATTTAATGAAAATTTGTTGATTAAATATGCAAAACGTAGTAGTTTTGTGATTTTATTCTAAGTGCAATGTCTTAAGCAACAATATCAGTTTACAAGGCTCTCAGCAATTAGGTCTTGTGTTGTACTACCAGAGACAAGCTACCTTGTTTGTGGTACTGACCCTGCTTCTACCAACGAGGCTCTGGGGACCGAGTCACAGAGGTATAATTGTTTCACCTAGTAAGGAGGCCAGAAGGCTATTAACCCTCCAAGTGCTGAACGTTTCACTCTCAAGTACAAAGCATTTTTAAGGCAGCGTGCAGATATATTTTAAACAAATTATAATAAATACAAATTTGTAACTACGAGGGCTGTTTTTTAAGTATTTAAATTAACCGAACATTTTATTTTGAAACAACATTTATGTTTAGGTTTTACATACCTTCCTCTATTTTTCTACATAGTTGCCTTGTTTATTTAGGCACTTGTCATACCTTAAAACTAAGTTCTGAAATCCCTCTGCATAAAAGTTTGTTGCCTGCTCTGACAACCAAGAATTCACACTTGAGGAAAATCCATTGATAGAGTGGTTATCATGAATCTTTGGTCCTCGTGAATTTTCGTGTCAATTGCAGTCAGCAAGTCATCTGTGATCACAGACCTGAGCGTTCATCGTCATGAACATTTTCACGGCCACTTTTAAACTCGCGTACCCATTTTCGCACTTTACCTTCCGTCATTGCATTATCACCATACACCTCACAAAGCTGACTTGTTTCTTGCACTCAAAAAACGTATCACAGATCGTACCTCACACGCGGCGGGCGAATCAATAATCTTGAACATTGTAAAGATGCACAGTTCAGCGTACAGGTTAGCTACACAGCTGCAACTGACGCCTGCTTGTTCGCAAAGGATGCTGGGAGGTGGCGCGCACGCTTGTTGTGGCGTGCGCACTAACTACGGGCTCTAAAAAGAAAAACGGCCCTTACTTAAAATACAGCCCTCGTGTGTACATATATATATATATATATACACACACACAGTGGAACCTCGTTAGTACGTTTTTCAAAGGACTGAAAATTTTGAGCGTTAAAAGCGGGAAAACGTACTAATGAAAAATGATAATTAAACCTCAATAACTTGTTTCAGTGAGGGAGAAGTAAAAAAAAAAACTTGTTAATCGGAAGTACGTACTATCGAATATACAATTTTAAACAACCTACAGAATTATTGTATTACAGAACTAGTTTATACAGCACAGAGAAATGAGAGCAATGAAAACAAGAAAAAAATGTACTATACCGGTACCGTACTCTTAATTCAGGAACTGTAGTACGAGTTGAAATATTTCGGTTTCTATAATTGATTTTAAGGTTATGAATATTCCCGAAGGGAATATGGTGTTGTTTCCATTTGAGTGGATGAATTATCAATAAATGATATAAATGGTCCAGTTAGCTCAAACAATGCCAGCGTTTCGCCCCAGTGTGCCGTTGGGCTCGTCAGTTGGTACAGACACACCTACCAATACGCGTGGCTAGCACATACTGAGGAGGCCATGCAAGACACAAAATACAAGCAGTATTGACGTCACGAGCATGCAAATGTGCTACAGGAGTCAAACTCCCTTTCTTAAAAACAAAAGCCTTACCTTGGCAATCCAAATAAGGTGCCCAATGGCACACTGGGGCGAAACGCTGGCATAGTTTGAGCTATTCAAGTTAATGGGTAAGAAATCTCTGCCCAATCAATACCTTTTTAACACATTGCTGACCGGGTGCTCATCACACTACTCAACCCCTGTGGCCGGCCATTTTCTGAGTAACTTAGTGCTACAGCGCATGCACATAAACAAATGGGTCTAGCTTTGCTAACCTTGTACTGAATTTGGTGAAATTTTCTGGAAGTCTCCTGCAATAGTCCTAATAATGTTTCCTTGTGTGGTAGGCTGTGTAGCAATTACCTCTGTGAAGGGGCACACAGCAACTTTTGCAAGTGTACCTTGTTTCACTTCGTTTGCCCTTACTGGAACACACTCTGCACACCCTTGTTGGATTTCTTTTCAGTCCTGTAGCTGGAATTTCAACTAGAATGTGGTCCTTTATCTGCCCTGAAAGCCTACCAGGAGGGTCCTTACTTGGTGCCCTCTTGGACAGGTTCGACGAAGTGGATGATTGAGGATCAGAAACACCTCGATTTTCAGTCATCCAGGCCCTGGCCACTCCCATCAGAAATTGCTTATACCTCAACTTTTTCTGACTGTTCAAGGCACAATACAGCCTAAATGCATTAAATAATGCACAGTTCACTAAATAAAACCCTACTTTCTTGCTCCACTTGATCGTCTTACGCAAGAGAGTAAAATAAGCCAAGAACTGGTCTGCTCGATCAACCCCCTTCATGTACATATTGTACTCAATTATACACTTCGGTTTCATAATAACCTGCCCAGTCTTTCTGTCCCGTTTACCAGTACATTCCATAGTGGCATCATGGATAGTAGATACCATTCTAACAATTCTTTTGTCCTTCCAAACTACGAGCAGGACCTCCCCTTTCCGTACAAAAGTCATCTCCCCTTTTTTCAGTTCCTTAGATCTAAATTTCACTTCACCTGGCAAACCACGATTCTCCCTAATTGTGCCACAAACTCGTGTTTTATGTTCAAGAAGGGTTTGAGATGTGGACACACTATTATAATAATTATCTTGGTATGTGTGATGCCACATACCAAGGAAAGGCCTCATGACTGATAAAATTGTCTCTTCCAGTTTCTTTCCCTCTCCTGTATATATCTCCATATTGCAGATATAACCTGTGTCTCACTCACAAACCATTCTCACCAAAATACCATACTTGGTCAACTTTCCTGGGTTATATGTCCTAAATTTGAGGCGCCCTCTCCATGGGATCATTCCTTCATCCAATGACAGTTGTTGTTTGGGTTTGTATAATGTCTGAAATTTTGGCAGGAAATAATCTAAAAGGGGCTGAACTTTGTGAAGCCTATTTGTATCAGGTGTGGCCTGACTGTTGTCACTGAAATGAAGGAATGTGAGGATCTGCTCGAATCTATTTCTGCTCATTGTTTTGGAGTATATGGGAGTTTCAATTAGGGGATCAGTTGACCAGTAGTCTTTCCAACATGACTTTCGTACCTGTGCCATCAATATAAACAAAGCAAAGATTTACGCATTTCACTACTGGTTACATCAGTCCACTTCAAGCTTTTAGGGGACAATTTGTGTGATGAAGCTGTTTGCTGGTGATACAAGTTTGTCTGCTCGGCAACAAGTTCAAAAAAATCATCTCCGAAAATTAGGCCTATTACTTCGTCAATGTTTTGAGGATTATCGGGTCTTACCGTTATGCCAGGAACTCCAGGGAAATCTTCTAAAGTCGGTGCACTACTATTTTCTGTCATAAAATAATTAGCAAAAAGGTTTACTAAATACAGTCCTAAACTCCAAATTGATGGGAGAAGAAACAAACACCGACATCCATTGGTCATAACCGGAAACAGACAGTTATATTCAAAAAAGTACATTTGACTTGTACGGTACACAAAAACAAAAGAAGAACACTATGAGAAATACAAAAACAAAAGAAACACACTATGAGAATTTGTGAATGCAAACTCACACTTCCCCCCATTCACAAATTGCACAAAAAAAAAAAATTAAAACAAAAATAAATACATAACTAGCCTTACACTAACAACAAACATTTGCATATCATTCCTTGTATGGTAGCAAAGGGCAACATACAGACATGGATCACATTTGCTTTGATTTAAGCCAAGCTTGACAAGCTGTGCAGTGATACAATTGTGCCAATCTTTACCAGCTTGACATAAACCGTAAAAACTCTTGTTGAGTTTTAGCACATAGTCTGGGTACTCTACACTGCGAAAACCTTCTGGTTGACTTACAAATACAGTTTCCTTAATTTTGCTATTAAGGTATGCCGATACAATGTCCAAGTGACAATTATCCCATTCACGCTCTACTCCTATGGCTATAAGGGTCCTAATAGTTTTCCTTTTTACCACAGGACTGTAGGATTCAAGGAAAATCTGTACCCTTTATCTGACTGAACCCTTGAGCTACTAAACGTGCCCTATACCTAAGTAATTCACCTTCTTGGTAATGTTTAGTTTTATACACCCATTTGGTGCCTATGACAGTCTTGCCACCTGAATCTTCTGCAAGTGTCCACACATTATGTTTTTCCAAGAGGGCAATCTCTTGGTTCATTGCTTCAAACCATTTATCTTTGTCATCTCGTGAGGTGGCTTCTTGAAAAGACACCGGATCGTTATATTCTGACCTCAACATGACAATGCGACATTTGACCTTGACTTCATTACAACACACACACTTACTGGGACGTTTTCTCTCTCTACTCGACCTGCGTAATACTGTGTGTTCAGGCTGTAATGGAGAGTCTATTATGACAACAGAATCTGACAAAGAGGCATCACTATCACTTGTTGCTGAATTTTCATTTCCTGATTCGGCTACTTCGTGTTCAAACACGTCACCTCCACAATCTTTCTGCTCGACAAACACTTCTCCAACTGTTCTAGGTTCACAATCTATCTGAGTTACAGGTTTTTCCTGGGCTTTTACAGAAAACGGAAATACATCTTCAACAAATTCTACATTCCTGGATTTAATGACACATTTCTTTTCGATGTCCCATACACGGTAGCCCCTCGAGTCATCGGGGTACCCTAGCATTGCACCAACATTTGCCCTTGGCACTAACTTTTCCACATTAAGGTTATGGATCCAAACTTTACAACCAAATGATTTTAACATAAGCAATTCCTGGTCTGACAACTTTCTACTCGTCCACAGTTCAAATGGGATGTTCTTTACAGTTGATGACACACACCTATTCTTTATATAGCAGGCTGTGCTGATGGCTTCCCCCCAAAATTGAACTGGCATGCCTGACTGAATGAGCATGCACCTACTAGTGGTGAGAAGTTGCTGGTTGAGGCGTTCAGCAACGCCATTCTGTTGGGGAGAGTAAGCCATTGTTAACCTACGAACAATACCTTCCTTTTCAAGATAGTTACAAAACTCTGTACTTAAATACTCTCCACCGTTGTCTGAATGGAAAGATTTCAACTTGATCCCTTGTGCTGTCTCCATTAGGGCCTTAACCTTGAGAAACTCATTAAATGCATCACTCTTATGCTTAAGAAACCTTACATATGACAATCTGGTACAATCATCAGTAAATGTAATAAAATATTTGCTACCTCCAATCGATGGGTGCTCTAGCTGGCATACATCAGAGAACACAACATCTAATGGCTTCTGAGATACATGATCTCTTTCATTAAATTTAAGTCTTTTCATTTTACCTTGTTTACAAGTATCACAATCAAGATTCTTTTCTTTGGGTATAAAATCACGATCTGGAATGTTCAGAGCATGGCCAAAACGCTGATGCCATATTCCGCTAGTTACAGCTTTGTTGCTCTTAGCATACACAACCTCCACCTCGTCATTACAAGCAAATTCTTTCCCTTGTTCTACCATAAAATAATCACAATTTACCTCATACATATTTCCAACAGCCTCACCCGTAAGGAATATACCCTCATGATCTGACAATACAACTTTGCTATCTTTAATGGTTACGACTGCACCTTTCCTGTCAAATTGACCTACAGATATTAAATTGTCTTGAAGACCTGGGACATACAACACTCTTTTCAGTTTCAGAAAAGAACCTCCACACTTGTCAGATAGCTTCATAAGCACACTTCCCATACCACATACACTAACTACGGATCCATCAGCTGTGTCTACACTACCAGAAACCTTTGGGGTGTAATCATACAGAATATCCTTATAAGGTGTCAGGTGCTCAGTGGCTCCTGAATCTACATACCACCTGCATACACAATCAGATGCATCATCCTTGCTTTCAGTTGTCACATAAGCCTTTACCTTAACACTACTAGCATTAACCTGAACACATTCGTTTGCCGCCTCATCGTCCTTTACCGTGGCAATAACCTCACGATTCTTAACCTTAACATTTTCCTTGCTTCCATTACTACAATTCCGGGAAGTATGACCTATCTTGGCACAATTAAAACACAAAACTGAACCTTTCTTTCTTGCTTCATGAACTAAATCACAGAACTTCGCAATATGCCCCTGTTCTTGGCACTTGTAGCACATGAATCCACCACTACCTGTTGGCTTGTTGACACTTTTGCTGCTGTTGACGACCCCCTTGGAATTTAAACGCATGGCTGCCACCATTGCCTTCACGCTTTCACCCTCAGATTCTTCCTTCTTCAGCCTTGCATAAGTCTCCTGTTCTCGCTCCATCTTTAGTTTGTCCAACTTGTTCTTTCTCTCCTCCAACAATAGTTTGGCTCGCACTACCTTTACACTTAAGTTTTCTTCATTGCTTTCCAATGAACGTATCAAATTTTCGTACTCCCGCTTTTCCAGTCCTCTGAGAATAAAAGCAGCTTTGGCCTTATCCGTAAATTTTATACCTACATCATCCAACCGTGCACACCAAGTAAGCACTTTATCAACAAATGTACGCATGCTAATGTCACTAGTTTTCTTAAAAAGACACAATTCTTCTAACATCGTCACAATTTGAAGGACTCCGGTATCGCAACATGAAGTCAGAAGATTCTGCCATGCTTCCTTAGCTGTCTCCGCTTCTTTGATATCACCTAGGAAAGGGTCGGTGACCAAACCTATGAGCAAGTTTTTCGCGTCTTGATCTTTGCCCAGCTGGGCCTCAGAGTATTCTTCAACGGGTGTATCTTCTACCTCTCCTGTCTTTCGTGGGAAACCTTGAACCGCGTCCCACAGACGCCTTGTTTGAAGCAATGCCTTTGTTCGGGTGCTCCACGCTTCCCAATTGTCGTCCTGTAACCTCACTATTGCAACTACTCGCTCGCTGCTTCCCGTAGCTGAATCCATGTTAGTATGTATACTTAAAATAAAGCGTACAAATAGGCCTAGTCCTCACAATAGAAAAATCGTCCACAAAATTCACCAAAAACTATCTTGGATGCACACTTAACTGTCCACATGTGCGCCGCACATATCAACACCCTTTAACGACCGACATTCTCCCATAACAAAGTCCACACATTAACAGCAAGAAGCGTTTAACTGGGCTCATAACCTGTCATAAAATAATTAGCAAAAAGGTTTACTAAATACAGTCCTAAACTCCAAATTGATGGGAGAAGAAACAAACACCGACATCCATTGGTCATAACCGGAAACAGACAGTTATATTCAAAAAGTACATTTGACTTGTACGGTATACAAAAACAAAAGAAGAACACTATGAGAAATACAAAAACAAAAGAAACACACTATGAGAATTTGTGAATGCAAACTCACATTTTCAACCCATTTATTAGTAGAAATAGAAATATCACTTCCATTTACACTCACAATATCACTTTCAGCCTCGCTCTCGGCCGCCGCTACTTCACGTTGTTTCGGAGGGCGTATATCATCATTGTCACCCGAGACACTTTCGTCTGAAGAGCTTTCAAAATCGAACTCGCGATCTTCAACGTCACTGGGGCAATCTGAATACTTATCCGTATACAATTCGTTAAAAATCTCGTCTGCATCTAAACACACGGCCAGTCTGGGAAGTGCCATGTTACCCACCACATGGTTCATTATACCATGTAAACAAGAGGTTATAAAACGAAACAAATGAACCGCAAAATAGCGGGAAATAGCAGCAAAGAATACCCAAACCATCCAGCACGGAAGTTCAAACAACCTTGACCAATAATTAGTTCCAGAACGTTTCGTTAGATGTCATAGAATGTACGTATTCCGTGAACACGAGTTCACTCGGGTCCCGCCACCAACGTTCGGCTAGCGAAACACGAGTCAACTCGGGTCCCGTCCGCATTGTGTTAAAAACTAGAAGTTTATTATTATTTGTTCATATTAGGGACATGTTTCGAGTAACATTTACTCTTCTTCAGCCTTATACAATTGATCATTAAGACATTTCATCAAGTAAGATGCATGCACACTAAAACATTTTCATTGCAAAACAACATGACTAAAATATACATTAAAAAACTTGGATAAAACAACAATAAGACAAATTTGGAACTTGGATCGAATGCCGAGTAACTTGAATTGTAAGCGTCAATACGGACCTTAAATAATGGAAAACCCTCCAGATAATCTTGAGCTAACCGGACCATTTTTATCATTTATTGATATTTCATCCGCTCAAATGGAAACTACATCATATTCCCTTCCCTTATTTGGATTGCCAAGGTAAGGCTTTTGTTTTTATGAAAGGGAGTTTGACTCCTGTAGCACATTTGCATGCTCGTGACATCAATACTGCTTGTATTTTGTGTCTTGCATGGCCTCCTTAGTATGTGCTAGCCACGCGTATTGGTAGGTGTGTCTGTACCAACTGACGAGCCCAACGGCACACTGGGGGCGAAACGCTGGCATTGTTTGAGCTAACTGGACCATTTTTATCATTTATTGATAATAATTGATTTCGGCTTAAATACATGTTTTACTTGATATTCTGTGGAAAAGAAGTGCCGTATTCTTTGGCGTGAACGATTGGATACAACCAAAGTTTTTTTGAGGTTAGACATGCTCGCACGTGTACAAAAAAAAACTTTCACGCGCTTAATGTGAGGATTATACTAAGGTTCTCCTACTTTGGAGCACCACCTCCATTATTTCCATACGACGCAACAAAATTATCACTAGGTTTCACAACTTCCACGGTAGTGTAATGCGTATTTGCGTGAATCAGATCGTATTGAGTTTCAAGGTCTATACGGTATAATTGTGGGATCGGATCGTATCCAAACTGGTGTTCAGGAACATATAAACGGGTATCGTATTGAAAGCGATTCTGCACGCTGACGAAAATGCGATCGTACTAAGCGATGCACTGCAAAATAAGCAACGTGACCTTGTTTAAAAGTTCTGTGCGTACGAGCTATATAACTCACGCTACGCGACAGATGACGGGGCGGCCGGTCGTCAAACGCACGCTGCCACATTCACGGAAGGACGAGACACTAGTGGTAGGCGGGCATACGCACGCCAATCTGTGGTGTATTTCGAAACAAAGAATGTGTTATAGGTAGCATGTTCTACTGGCGTGAGACAGACACGTCGGCTATCTTCCGTGTTGCGTCATAGCTTTCAAGCCACTTCTACACCGTCGGCTATCTTATGTATTGCGTCATACCTCAAGCCACTTCCACACTAATCGTCTACACTGTCAATAACTATCAGAGAATAGGAAGCAATATTGCATAGTGTCTTGAAAGTTTTCAAGATGCCGAATTTTATAATTAAATAAGAATAAAATCCAGTTCCCTAACAAATAATACAACAAAAATAAGATCGTCGTAAGTGGGAATAGAAAACGTATTAAGAGGATATATCAACATGTATTTAGTAGGAATGGGACTAGGACTTGAGAAAATCATCGCTTTAAACGGGAAAACATCGTAACCGAGAACGTGCTAACGAGATTCCACTGTATATATCAATGTATTCAGGAAAAATTAGAGAATAAGATAATATATTTTTTTACTTGCAAGTATCCAGTAGAAGTATAATGGATGATTAGTCAGATTTAAAAAAAAAAAAAAATTTTTAAAAGGGAAGGAAGCTTGTAGTATAACGTGACCGTTAATCTGTAGATCATGAGCCACAGGACCTCCGTTTTACGTGGAATCCGAACCACAGGACATGGCATTTCACTTCAAAAATCTCACATGCATTGACCGGGAATCGAACCCGGACTGCCTTGGTGAGAGGCATACAGCTAAACCGCTGAGCCACCACGCCCCTAAACCAATTTTAGAGGTTGGTTACAAGCACTACTTTATCTGAACTGAAATTCGAAGATAAACAAAATGTGCCAAATTTCATTATGAGCGTAATGATATATAATAATAGAAACTTTGATGAATAATGAATACCAAAAAAGTCACAGGAAAAAGTCTAAACCATATCACTTTTCACAGAATTTCAATCACATAAATAGAAAGTCATCATTTTTTTTAAAGATCAAAAACCAACTTGCATTGCCAACCAGATAGAGAATCTCATTTCACAGCGAGACTATTCGTAAAATCAATTGTTATATAGATTTTACTATTTGTTATATCGATTTTATGAATAGTCTCACTGCGAGACGATAGCACTTGGAGGGTTAAGATAGCAGCCCTACCCCTATCACTGGACTACTCAGCGACATGCTTGTAACTTGCCATGGGGAAATTTGATTACATTCAAGTCTCTACAAGAAACTAACCGGATGGATAAATCTGTTGACGACAATGGCGTGAATAGGAATATTAATTGGAAAAAAAATTAAAAAATGAGTGCATTAGGAATGACATGCAAGTGACCTGTACGAAGGAGGAAAGACTACGCATGGCACGGTTGAAATGGTTTGGGCATGGGCAGAGGATGGAGGAGGATAGTACTTGGAAATGGCAATACCTAGAAGGAGACCAAGAAGGAGGTGGCTGGACTATGTAAATGCACACCTTATCGAAAAAGGAACAACACTGCAGGATGTGGAAGGAGAGGTACTCCATAATGACAGGAACCGAGGAGGCATATTGTCCATAATATTCCTACCCGGCCACTGGAAGGATACCCAGATGATTTGGAAAAAACAAGTTATTTTACGCTCTGCAACCTGGAATGTTCGGGGTATTTTACACAAAGAGGACCAACTTGATGACATTCTTGCAAAGAAGGAAATAACAGTTGCAGGCATTACTGAAACAAAGAGAAAGCTGAAAGGTACAAAAGAAACATGTAACTACCATGTTGGACAATCGAGCACGTGCATTTCCCAGTTACCATAATTGATGTTACATTTGTTCAGAGTGGATTTGAAACAATGTGTGTACTCCTTTTTCTGACCTCCATAGCACCGAACTCCTTCACTATGTTCAGAGTATAGTACAAGTTCTGGAATGCGATGATTTGGCATGCAGATCATGTGACCTACTAATCGGAGTTAGTGTTGGGCTAACATTGCTTCTGTGCTCGTAATACCGGCGTCATCCAGAACGCTAGTATTTGTGTGTTTATCTCTCCAAGTGACTTTCAAGATACGTCTGAAGCATTGGTGGAATTTCTCAAGTATTATTTTGTGATGCCTGTAAGTTTTCCACGACTCTCAGCCATATTAGAGAGCCGACAGTACAACAGATCTGTACACGAATATCTTGGTAGAACAATTGATGTCGTGATTGTGGCATCATACGCAACCATTAACCCGGCTCAAGGGAGATAGGGTCACCTTCCCTATCCTCCATTGAGTAATTCGTGTCTGGCGCATCCACGTTGCGGGGGTGGGTATCCTCCACATCAGTAGGCCGGTGTGAAAGGAGAGCTAAGTTCAGGCAAGGACCCAGTCCCACGGGGTATAACGTGGAACCCATGCCCAGGGTTACGGGTGAAGACCTTAACAGCATCTTCGGCAGAGAAGGAGACCTTTGGAAAGGCGGAGATGGTGGACGAGGCAACCCATCCTCTCTGGGGAAAATTAGAAGAGGAAACCACTGCCTTGTGGTGAAGAGGGATCTTCAAAGGCTAAGGGAGTAAACCCCGAAAGAAAATCCTCAGACGCGTTAGGCTTAGCAGGCCAGCAGATGAGTAAAGATGTTAATTGCTTTCAACAATAAAACGAGCCTCTGAACACAAAAACACCGAACTGACAAATCTTCTCAAACATGTACAACGTATGATGACTGTAAGGCTGATGTTCATGTACGATGTTCTGAGAAGAAGAAACCCAACTTGAAGAACCCTAAACACTGAATCGGAACATTAAATATCCTGACTCTGAATGGTAGAACCGAAGAACTAATAGATATGATGGAAAGGAGAAACCTCTGTGTTCTTGGTCTGAGTGAGACGAAGTGGAAAGGCAGAGGAATAAGGAAACTAAGGAAAGGATATAAACTGCATTGGAATGGTCATAGAATGGAAGCCAAAAATGGTGTAGGTTTTATACTAAGAGAAGACATAGATGTTATTAGTGAGGTAATATACGTGAATGAAAGAATCATTAAACTGGATATATCAATAAACAAGAAAGTGCTGACTGTAGTTCAGGTATATGCCCCACAGACAGGCTGCAGTGAGGAAGAAAAAGAAGAATTCCTAACTGATCTAGAAGAAACTATAGAAAGAGAAGAAAATGTAATTATAATAGGAGATCTGAATGCCCAAGCTGGATCAGATAGACTAGGATATGAAAGCGTACTGGGTCCAGATGGTTATGGCAATAGGAACCAAGAAGGTGAAAATCTCCTAGATCTGTGTCTAAGGAGTAGATTGAGAATAAACAATATTTGGTTTCAGAAACAGCTAAGTCACAAACTAACAAGATATAGCTGGAACGGAGAATCTAAGACTGTGATCGATTATATCATATCAGACTATGAAGCAGGGAAGATCATCTGTGATGTTCAAGTTATACCAAGTGAAAGTCTAGACAATGACCACAGATTGCTCCTTGCAACAATTAAAAACATTGTAGTTCATAAACCTCAGAAATGCAGGAAACCAAAAATTAGGACATGGGAATTAAAGAAGACAGAGAAACAAATAGAGTACATGAAGAATGTGGGCAATAAGTTACCATCAGACTCGTTACAGGAAGGAAATGTTGAATGGACTAGATTTAAAGAAAGTATTGTCGGAGCTGCTGTAGAAGTATGTGGCAAGACTAGCAACAAAATAAAGGCAAAAGAAACCCCTTGGTGGAACGATTGGGGGAAGAAAGCCGTAAAAGAGAAGAATGAAACCAGGAAAGCCAGAGATAAAGAAGTGCAAAAAGGAAGTGGAAGAAATGAATCCAGTGTGAATGAATTACAGCAGAAATACAGAGATCTGAAGCTACAAGTTAAAAGAATTGTGGCCGAAGAAAAACATAAAACTTGGACTGATTTCACAGATAAACTGGAACAGGACAGCAAAGCCAACTCCAAACTACTGTACCGAACAATAAGAAATACAAGAAGAGACTTAGAATACATAACAGCAATAGAGAAACCAGATGGCAACATAGTCAGGGAAGAGACAGAAATAAGAAAGGTCATGAAATCTTATTTCGAAAAATTATACAGCAGTACAGGAGTAGACCCCAACGATGGAACCACAAAGGTCAGTTTGTGCTGTAATGATGAACTTGATCAAGAGAATCCACCAACATGGAAGGAAGTAGAAACAGCCCTTGACAGTATGCCCAAAGAAAAATCGACAGGATTTGATGAAGTCAGTGCGGACATGATCAAAGCAGCTGGTCCACTAGGAATACAGTGGCTTCATAGAGTAATAGGTGCAATATGGAAGGATGGAAAAGTTCCAGATGATTGGAAAAAAGGAATAATAGTACCTCTCTTCAAAAAAGGAAGCCGGAAGAAATGTGGCAATTATAGAGGGATCACTTTATTGTCTCATGGCCTGAAAATATTTGAAAAAATACTTGAGAAAAGGCTAAGGAAAATAATAGAACCGCAACTGCAGGAAGAGCAGTATGGATTCAGACAACACCGTGCAACTATAGATCTCATATTTTCCCTCAGAATGCTGCTAGAAAAACACTGGGAGAAGGGTAGAGACCTAACACTTGCATTTTTAGATCTTGAAAAAGCATTTGATAACGTCCCAAGAAAGACTATATGGGAATGCCTAAGAAAGAAAAACGTATCCGCGGGGCTAATCCAGAAAGTTAAAATGCTTTACGAAGGTTGCCACAGTTGTGTTCAGATAGGAAATGGTAATTCTGACTGGTTCCAAAAAACTAAAGGAGTCCAACAGGGCAGTGCCCTCTCGCCATTACTTTTTATCACTGTAATGGACGAAGTTATGAAAGGAATAAGGCATAACAACAACACAGAAATCAGCGCATTTGCATTTGCAGATGATGTAGTAATTTGGGGTAATACAGAGAAAGAAGTACAGGAGAGGTTGGCCACCTGGAATAACTGTCTAAAAGCACACGGATTAACAATAAACAAATCAAAAACGGTAGCGATGTCAGTCAACAGACAGAACAAGAAAGGAGAAATAAGGCTTGAAGGTACACAGCTTGAAACAGTAGACCAGTTTAACTATCTTGGGTGCATTATTTCAAGCAATAACAGGATACAGCATGAGATCAATAGCCGAACCCAAAAAGCAACCCAGTTCTACCATCAAGTTCGGAACCTACTCTGGAACAAACAAGTCCCCTTGAGATCAAAACAGACGCTCTTTCAATCATACTTTACCCCCATAATAACATATGGCCTAGAAACCTGCCCAACAACTAGACAGATAGACAGCAAACTACAAGCTGCAGAAATGAAGTTTCTACGCACAATGGTACAAAAAACTAGGAGGGATAGGGTAAGAAATGAACAAATTAGGGAAGAAGCTGGAGTGTACCCAACTTTGAAAGAAAAAGTGACAAGGGCCCGTTTGAGATGGTTTGGCCATGTCAAGCGAATGGCCGAGGGGAGGATAGCAAAACAAAGACTACACACAGATGTGGTTGGTAGAAGGCCAGTAGGAAGACCAAGGAAGAGATGGCTAGACCAGGTGAAGGAGGACATAGGAACAAGGGGAGTTAGCTGGGATAGAATCCTGAAAGAAGAATGGTACATGGACAGACGCAAGTGGAGGGCGCTCGTAAACTACACCCGGGCAACTGGAGTGGAAGACAGATGATGATTATGATTGTCGAATACTCTCCAAAGCTTCCAAATGCTGATCCAGCACATTGCAGACGATGAAGGATCTCTGAGTCAATATTAGCTTTAGAAGAGAGGTGGCTTCCAAGATACGGGAAGCAATTAACATTCTGAAAAGGTTGTCTGTTGAGGTTGTCTTTGCAGCTTGATACATAACTATTTTAGAAACGGATCGACAAATACGCGATGTTGTATAGTCTGCCATCTCTGGGTTACTATTTGAAGCGACTTCGGGTCTAATGTGAATGAAACGCACCCGCGGTGTAGTTTGAGCTCTGTAATTAGGGAACTCGACTGATTATTATTGTTATAATGTCAATTATTCAGGTCCGTATTGACGTAACAATGTGACTGTCCAACAAAACTTCACAAAGGAATCCTTTGTGAAGTTTTGTTGGACAGGCTGAGGAAGGGGGAGTATTAGCCCCCGAAACATGTCCCTGTAAGTAATAGAAATAAACAGTATTGAAGGCGGAAAATCTATTATTCTTTCAAAGTTATTATTGTTATGTCGAGATGATTGCGTTAACAAATAGAAGAATGGAAGGGACGACCGACATGACAGGTTCTACGAAAAGAAAGGTCCGTCTGAAATGTTTCTATTACATCTAAAGCAAGAGAAGATATTGTTGAAGACATGATGAATTACAAATTGGATTCCTATGTTAAGAGGGAAATGTATATAGTTTATTACGAATGTAATATCTTCAGTGAACGTCGAGATCGTCTACAGAAAAGCTAAGTGGTACTTTAATTTCTCTTGGTGTTAGCAAGGTTTGAAGAATTACCTTTACCTATGAAGCAATAACGTCATGTCCTCCCTTCTTTCCGTGTTAAAGTGTCCCTGATTCTTCGGTTTTTAAGTTAGATTGGAGATTGTCTTGTTTTGTTTTTGATAATTTCTTTATTTCCCCCCTTTTATTCACATAGCGTAGAGATGAATCGTGTTGTTGTTTGGGTTTTAATTTATTTAAGATTATTGCCGTTGTAGTTTTTAGTTTCGTTATCTTGAGGTTATATTTTATGTATGGTTTATCGTCTTGTTCGTCATGAAACGTAATTCTAATTATGGGAGGTATTTCTTATAACTCCTACTCCTTGTGATAGTATGGGGTGTTACAAGGTTTTTAGGTGTTAGTAATTTTAGGATTAATTTGTTTGGGGCCTGGACATAGGAGAGTGTGGTGGTCGTACATCAGATGACCTTGTTGTTGTTTGATAGCGTGAACACACACTATATTGTTTGTCGTTCATTTTAAGGGTTATACGCTATATCTCGTCATTTGTGCTACCTTAAGGATGGCCTCTTCGGTCTTTTCTTTCTTCCTTAAGGACTGGGCAGACATTTCTTCGTTGCGTTTTTTGTTTTCTCATGTCCTGTCAGTGGTGCTCCTTGGAATTTCCCTCTGACTTTTGTTTACTATAAGGAGTCGATGGACATTTGAACTTGTATCGAAAGGCTTCTCATCTTATAATCACGTTTCTAGACATGTGTTTAAGGGTGGATTTATGTCTTTTAAGTGGGAGCTTGGCTGAAGGTAGTGGGTCGTTCTTGGGTTTGTTTTGTGTTACTTTCGGTCAAGGAACAACACGTATTTCTCTCTTACGTTTATTAAATGAGGTATATCGATTATCCTTGTGGTTTGTGATATGTGTGTCTGTGACAAGTACCCGGGGACTGTGATTGAGGCTCATGTTACTTTCGGTAAGATAATTGAATCTCATACATTCGTGGCCTGAAACAGGGTAGTGCGCTGTCACCCCTTCTCTTTATTGTGGTTATGGACGAGGTAATGACACGGATAGCAGGAAAGATAGGAGAAGATAAGATGAAAGCAATGGTGTTAGCAGATGATCTCATGGTCTGGGGAAACAGGGAGGAGGAAATTCAGGAGCAACTGAAGGCTTGGGAAGAAACAGTGGGAGAGTACGGATGGAAGTTCAACATCAGTAAATGTGAGATCCTGTTAACGACCAGGAAAAAGGGCAGACCAATGAGTGGGATAACACTTGGAGGTGGACAGCTGAAGAAGGTGGAAAGTCTCAAGTACTTGGGAAGTATAGTGGAGGAAAATGGGAGAAATTACAAAGAGATTACGGAACGTGGCAGACAGGCAGAAGCATTTCTGAGAAGCATTAGGAGCTTAGTGTGGAATAAAGATGTCCCACAAAAAAGCAAGGAAGTGTTATACAGAAGCTACTATATCCCGATACTGACATATGCTTCAGAAACGTGGACAATGAAGAAAAGAGACATAAGCAGGATACAGGCAGGTGAAATGAAGTTCCTGCGAAGTAGGATCGGAGTAACAAGAAGAGACAGGGTGAGGAATGAAAAGGTCAGGGAAATGGTGAAAGAGGAGCCCTTGCAAGGTAGGATTGAGACATCAAGACTGAGGTGGTATGGACACTTAAAGAGAATGGATGAGAAGAAGATTCCCAAGAGGATACATGGGATGCAGATGCAGAAGAAACGACCAAGGGGAAGACCAAGAGAGAGATGGCTGAAAGGAGTGGAGGAATGTGTCAAGAAGAGAGGCGAGGACTGGACCAGAGTGACAGCGGAGAGGTGGTGGGAAGAAAGGACTAAGTGGCGAGGCTTATGTTCCAAACAGACCCAGCCTGGGGCTGGAAATGTACAAGATGATGATGATGATGACTTTCGTCCGAGAAGAAGTTTTATTCAGTGAGTTTATGAAGTCGGGTTTGTTTGGTTTTGAAGGGTTTTCTGTTGTTATTTTCCTAAGGGTTTGGTATGTCTCTCTATCTTCTTAACTTGGGGTTCGGGTTTGTGTTTGTGTTTTGTAGCGCTCTGTAGATGTGGATGTTTATTTTGACCGGTTGATATCTTTCTGCAGTGTTGTTTGTGAGGTATGCTTGGTTTTCATAATTTAAGGGGGTTGTTCTTTGTCTAGTACGACTTCATATGCTAATTAGAATATTTCTTCTGATTACTTCGGTAATCAGCCTGTGGTGGGACGAATGTATTATTTCTATTTATATTAATTAGCTTTTCCCCTTTGATGTAACTTGGATAATTTCGCTATGATCTCCAATCTAACTACTGTCGACCAAAGTATTATGTGCACTCGAGTTTGAAGGTTGTTTGTGAAGTAACCAATACACCTACATAAAAGCCAATAACATCATCATTTTCGTCGTTCTATTTTACGTTAGGTCATGTAGGTTTAAAATTTTTAATTTATATTTTAATATTTTTTATCGCAGTTGGAACACAAAGTGCACGTTTTTAAGCGTGTTTCAACTATGCGTCACATTTCAGGATTATCTCAAAAAGCCGTCATCAGATCGAATCCAAATTTTAACACATTATACATTGGAATGTTGTATAACTGGTTTATTAATTTCAAAATTGTGTGTGTCCAAGAAACATAGTTGTCATCATTTTTGTGAGGTAACTTTTTCTCCGCTCGGGGTGGTTGGAAAATGTAGTTCTTGGTTGCATTGTAATCCTTATACATCGAAAAGTTATGCTGTGTGACTGTGAAATACGTAAATTAATTCACTTATTTTATATCGGTTTGTATTTCTACTGGGAAATAAGACATGTTTCACCAGTTAGCCACTCCCGGAAAAGCTGTAAAGCGTTGCCGAAATGGTGCCAACTCGCATGATGGCGCGTCTCGCTCGGAAGTGATGGGCTGGAGAACCATGTGTTATTTCCTCGTACAAATACAAACCGATATAAAATAAGTGAATTAATTTACGTATTTCACAGTCATACAGCATAACGTTTTGGTGTATAATGATTACAACGCAACCAAGAACTACATTTTCCAACCACCCCGAGCCGAGAAAAAGTTACCTTACAACAATGATAACAACTTTGTTTCTTGGACCCACAAAATTATGAAATTAATAAACCAGTTATACAACATTCCAATGTATATTGTGTTAAAATTTGGATTTGATCTGATGACGGGTTTGTGAGATAATAATTATTAAATGTGACGCATGGTTGAAACACGCTTAAAAACGTGCACATTTTGTGTTCCAACTGCAATAAAAAATATTAAAATATAAATTTAAAATCCAAACCTACATGAACTAACGTAAAATAGAACGACGAAATTGATGATGTTATTGGATTTTATGTAGGTCTATTGGTTACTTCACAAACAACCTTCAAACTCGAGTGCACATAATACTTTGGTCGACAGTAGGGTTAGGCTTCTCTGTTCTTCTTTTATATTTCTTTTATTGTGTATTTTTATAGATGTTTTTAATGTTTTACTATGTTTATTGTATACTTTTATTACAGCCCCCTTCACCCCTCATTTACCATTTCATGCGCTTCTCACGTCCCTTGTTTTACATTGTTTTGCTATTAAATTTTCTCTGCAACCTTTATTCGAAGGATGTAGTTATTAAATAGTCGTATCTCCATCTAGTTCAAGGTTTGAAAGAATTGTACACAACTTGGGTAACAAGTTCCATGGCCTGGTCTCGCCAACGACCCCGCGTTTGTCACATATGACCAAGTCATTGTTGCTAAAACTGAAAATGATCTCCAACGTGCTATATTTATGGTAATATACAAAATATTGTTTCAAAATTTGGAATGCAAATCTCAACACATAAAACCAAAGTACCGTATTTACTCGGCAATAAGACCCCCCTCTTTTTAAACTATAGTTCCGAAATTGAGGGGGGGGGGGGGTACTATAGATGCGAACTTCGCAAAAATCCATTATTTTGGGAAAGAGAGAGAGTAAAAATAAGCTATTTTATTTTGATGCTACATAGTACGATATATTTAATCAAAATAACCTCACTTATCCATCACTATTCCCGGCTACCTCCAATGACTTTCACTACTATCCCTTGCTAAGCAAAAATCTTAGTATCAAAGAAATAGAATGAACAAAGTATCAGACATGGAAATGCAAACATTATTTTTGGGAGAGTGCATCGATTAGGGAATGAGTGATGATGCTGGACGAACACTTCCAACTACCATTTGTAAACACAACAGAGTACGTATTATTCACATGTTTCACATTAATATACCAATAACGTGTCACACAAACGCCGACAGTTCTTGCAGCAAATGAAATGTGTTTATAATAAAACTGAGAAGAAGGCTACCGTGAACACCATTTCCGAGGGAATGACATCTTCGTATACAAAACAATAGAATGCTGGGGAAACCATAACTTTCATTGGCCTATTGGCTACACAATTCTATATCCTGCCCAATCGCGTACGCGGTATATGTATGCAAAACTGGCTGTCATATCGTTTGAATAACTTAAATAATGCAACAAGAAAATATTTTTGTCATAACAGAATTTCAGTTATAATTTTAAATTTTTTTAAGGATTCGTCAATTTCCAAGAATTTTGTATTTTGACTCTCGAAAATTAAGGGGGGGAGGGGGTCCTATAGCTGAGTAAATATGGTAATGGCATTCTTGGGCAATGAACCAATTCAGTGTACAATCTCTGTAGAAAACATCATCATTGAACAAGTCAAATCTTTTAACTATCTTGGATACAACTTATCATTCCTGGATGATAAAGACATGGCAGTCAAAATCTCAAAATTTATTAAAATTACGGGAGTAATCAGTCAAGTTTTCAGACCATCTCAGGTACAACAACACACTAGACTGAAAATATATCAAACTCTTGCTAGCATATGGAAGTGAGGCCTGGACCATCAGGAAGACAGATGGAAAAAAAAACTAACAGCAGCAGAAATAAGATTCATGAGACAAACTTCTGGATACTACTTATTCGATCATCTGAGGAATGAAGACTTCCGGCAAGAACTGAAAATCACCCCAGTTGTACAGCATATACAGTGAAATTCTTTTGCTGGAGCGGGGCCGGCTGCCGGGCGCTCGCGCCTTCCGCCAGCCAACTGAGCTCGGGCTGCAAGATTGCGCGGATGCAGGCTAACCAGGGTCATTAAAGTCATTAAGTCACTAAACTTTCATCAACGTGGCCCTCAGGGGCTCACATCTAGTGGGACGTGGGTTAGCGACCACGGGACCCCAGCTGAGTCCGGCATTGCTTCCACTTACTTGTGCCGGGCTCCTCTCCGTCTTCTTTCCTGTCGACCTCTCTTGGTCAACTCTTGTTCTTTTCCGACCCCGACGGTATTAGGGTATCCTAGGCCTAGGGAGTCTTTCACTTTCCCGCCTTAGTTGGCCCTTGTCTCATCTTTTCTTTCTTTGGTGTAAATGTGTGTGTGCGTGACAGGAGGTGGAATCCTCCCCTAATCACAAGCTGAGTGGTCGTGGCGAGGTGATGAATGGCTACTGGGTGAGTAGTCACAAGCGACCCACCTCCAGATACCTGGCGACCTCTGGAGAACCTTAGCCTTACCCCGGGCAAGCGGGGCTCTGCCGGGGGTTGACTTTTAGTTCCCTAGCTACTCGTGGGACCAAACATAGCGTCCATTATTTCACAGGGTGGCTCCCTTACAAAGCCGTCTTTAAAATTTAAGAAGAGGAAGTTTATGCCTCTAGTTTTGCCGCTTGATGAAAAGGATTCAACGTTTTTCCCTCGGTACCTTATGGTAACAAGGACCGATGGGCAAAATTTTACAAACGTTGATCCTTTTGATTTACATGATGCAATTGAGGGAAAATGGGGCGATGTAGACACAGTAAAAAAGCTGCAAAACGGCGCACTCTTGATAAAAACTCAAGGAAAGAGACAGACAGATGGTCTTCTTGGGACGACAAGTTTCGGTGGTATTCCAGTCGAGGTAGTGAAGCACCAGTCCCTAAACCTGAAGAAAGGTTTAGTATTTCATAGGGACCTGGTGAACACTACCGACGAGCGTATCCTGGAAAGAACTGGAAAGCATGGCGTTGTCGAGGTGAGACGAATCAAACGTAAGATGAATGGTGTACTAGTTGACACCGGGGCGTTCATCTTATCGTTTGAGTCGGATAGCCTGCCCAAGAGGATCAAAGTGTCAATGTACACTCTCGATGTGCGACCGTATATTCCATCTCCATTGCGGTGTTTTCAGTGTCAGCGATTTGGACATACCTCATCTCGTTGCTCGGGAAAGCCTATCTGTCTTTCCTGTGGCAAGGCCACTCATGAGGGAGCGGAATGTACACCACCTCCCGCATGTCCAAATTGCAAGGGAGAGCACTCTCCTCGCTGGAAGGAATGTCCTGCCTTCCTAGAGGAGAAGAAAATTCAAGAAATAAAGACCTTAGACGAGCTCTCCTACACTGAAGCATGCAGAAAATATCGCTCCATGGCCTCTCCTATTTTCTCAGTATCATATGCTCAAAAGGTATCAAACGAATCTAGTAATCAAGCGGCAAACTTGACATCGGCAAGTTCTAAAAGAGTTACCACTGTTAAAGGGGCTACAAATAGCCCTATTATCACCCCTGTTAGCCAGAAGAAGGTTACGGAATCTTCTTCTGGCATCCAACAAAAGGCGCAGGTGCCTCCAACTAAACCGGCGCCATCGGAGAAGGCAACTCCTCCGATAAGGCCAGTGAAGAAGCAATCTCCGACTCGTTCGAGGAGGAAGTCTTCGCCGGCCACGGCTGGACCCACATCCAGCCAAACAAAACAGGGAACAGGAACGGCGGGTAAGAAAGAGACTGTTCATCGCCGTCTCTCTTGCCCTCCTGCTGAAAAGGCAGCTCCAATCCCTGCTGGCAATTCTGCTTCCACGACCACCGGAGGAGCAGTCCTAGCAAGTGCTGCATTGTTTGGCAGGACGGAGACGTCAGGGGGGAAGGGACCAACTACTTCCCCAAATAGACGTCAACGCCGGTTCAAGAAGAAAAATAGTCGGGACGTGCCGGGGACGGACTCCCAGTCATCGGACCGGGAGAAGGTCCCTCGTCACCGCTCTCGCTCTTCACAAAGGACGAGACCCGGAAAGTCCGGCGATAACCGTTCGCCAACCAAGAGAGCATTCGCTCCGTTTTCTTCGTCCTCCGAAGGAGATGTGGAGATTGAGGAATGCTCTCCTACCCTATCACCCACTCCTAAGGATAGGGATGGTTGGCAAACGGTTAAGCATAAGTAGACGACTATCTTCTACTTAAGTCCACACTATGGCACTATTACAATGGAACTGTAATAGCTATTTTCGACATCTCGCTGAAGTACGCCAATTGATTTCTCAGTTTACGGCAAACATTGTCTGTCTTCAGGAATCCAGGTTTCGTCCTGGACATGAGACAACAATGCGACACTTCAAACTCTTCTCTAAAGACCGGATGGACGGAGCTGTGGCCGCCGGTGGCGTCTGCACTCTCGTCCACTCTAGTCTCTTTAGTGAAGAGGTGCCGTTGCGTACTCAGCTAGAAGCAGTTGCAGTTCGTACTTCGTTGCCAGTAATGGCAACAGTATGTAACGTGTACATCCCGCCTGATTCTCAACCGGATTACGGACAGCTGGAGGATCTAGTCTCTCAGCTCCCCCCTCCTTTTCTCCTTCTGGGAGATGTTAATGCCCACAACACCATCTGGGGCTCCGCTACCACTAGCGGTAAAGGGAGAGATTTTGAGAGGCTGATCAGGCGGCTGGACCTGTGTTTGTTGAACACAGGGGAACCTACGCACTTCTCTATTGCACACGGCACTTATTCAAGTGTCGATATTACCTTGTGCAGTCGTGCGCTGGTTCCCCTGCTACAGTGGGGTGTACACGACGACCTTTGTAATAGTGACCATTTTCCAATTATCGTTACTCTTCCGAACCAGAGAGCCATCGAGTTACCAAGTTGATGGCTTGTCCGTCGGGCTGATTGGCCAACTTACACGGCACGTGCGGTGTTTGCCGAAGATACCTTTGAGAGTGTCGACGATCATACCATTCACATAACGAATGGTATTTTGGCTGCTGCTGAGGAAACAATACCTTCCTCATCCGGAAACTCACGCCGGAAGCTTGTCCCTTGGTGGACAGCCGAGATTGCAGCAGCCATTAAAGATCGTCGACGTGCTTTCAAATGCTATCGGAGGCAAAACACTATGGCCAACCTTTTCACCTTCAGAAGGATGCGTGCCAGAGCCCGATATCTGATTCGGGAGAGTAAGAAAACGACGTGGGAAAAGTATGTGTCGTCCATGACGGCGCATACTCCATCATCTCAAGTGTGGACTAAGCTTCGCCGGATCTCCGGACTCCCGACATCACTGTCGATACCCGGAGTGTCCATCAATGGAGACATCATCACGGACCATCTCGCCATTGCCAACAGCATTGGCTCGCACTTCTCCGATGTATCCTGCTCCGGGAGTTACGATCCTACATTTCTGACTCTGAAGCGGGAGGCAGAGAGTCACCCCTTGTCCTTTGCCACTGCTGCTTCGGAGTCCTATAATGTACCATTCTCTGAATGGGAACTGCGCAGTGCGCTTGCACTGTGCAGGGATACGGCTCCTGGACCGGATAACATACATAATCAAATGTTAAAGCATCTGTGCGAATCCAGTATAAAACAAATGTTGATCCTCTTTAATCGTATATGGATTGAAGGGGAGTTTCCATCTCAATGGCGAGAGGGGATCGTGATACCGATTCCTAAGGCTGGAAAGGATCCCAAGTTTGTAAGCAGCTATAGGCCCATTTTTTTGACAAATGGCCTATGTAAGCTGCTCGAAAAGATGGTGAACCGTCGACTGGTGTGGTTTTTGGAGGATAAAGGTCTCCTGTCTGAGTACCAATGAGGATTACGCTCTCATAGGTCCACCACTGACCATCTGGTGCGACTTGAGAGCGCCATACAGGAGGCTTTTTTCCGAAAGCAGCACCTAGTCACGGTTTTCTTTGACCTCGAGAAAGCCTACGACACCACATGGCGCTACGGGATCCTTTCCACCCTTCACAAGTGGGGACTCCGTGGTAACTTACCGACTTTCATTGCGAATTTCATGTCCGTCCGACTCTTCCGTGTAAGGGTCGGTAGGACATTATCGCAATACTATACCCAAGAAAATGGAGTTCCTCAGGGTTCAGTGCTGAGTGTCACCTTGTTCGCGATTGCCATTAATGGCATTGTTGCCGCAGCCGGGTCCGCGGTAGTTCCATCGCTGTATGTAGACGATTTAGCTCTGCATTACAGCTCTGGAAGTATGGCAGTCGTGGAACGTCAATTGCAGCTAGCTATCAACCGGGTCGACAGGTGGGCTCACGACCGGGGTTTTCGTTTTTCAGCAGCGATAACCTCCGTCGTCCATTTTTGTCGGCTCCGGAGGCTACATTTACACCCTGAACTACATCTCAGGGATGCTGCGTTGCCGTTGGTTGACACTTATCGCTTCCTGGGGCTCCATTTTGACAGCAAGTTAACGTGGCAGCACCATATACGGCAATTGAAAATGACATGTCTCAGGAAACTGAACATGCTCAGGTTTCTTAGTGGCACTATGTGGGGGGCTGACCGTGCGGTGCTGCTACGGTTCTACCAAGCCCTCGTCCTGTCCCGGCTAGACTATGGTTCTGCGGCATACGGTTCAGCAAGGCCGGCAACCTTGAAAATGCTGGACAGTATCCACCATAGTGGCGTTAGGCTGGCTACCGGTGCCTTCCGGACCAGCCCGATACCCAGCCTACTCGCCGAATCGGGTGTTCCACCTTTAAATTATAGACGCCAACATATGCTTTTAGCATATGCTGCCAATGTGCGTCAAATGCCGCAACACCCGACCTATCAAGCTCTCTTCGGTACCCAAAACCACCAGGGTTACGCCAACCGGCCTCGTGCCACTCGGCCGGTTGGCATTAGACTTGATAGCTCGTGTACTGAAATAGGAGTGGCTGTAGGTCCCTGTATGATCTGGACATCTAGCGAGGTGCCTCCGTGGCAAGTCCCGCGTCCGGAAATTCGGTTAGATCTGCACCGAGGTCCTAAGGTGAACACGGATGCCTCCGTTTACCGGAGGCAGTTCCACAGCATAGTTCACCAATTTCCGGACGCTGGCATTCTCTACACGGATGGTTCGAAGGTGGACGAGAAGGTGGGTTGTGCTTACGTTATTGATGGTGCAAATACCAAGATCTCTTTACCTGAGGCCTGTAGTGTGTTTACTGCGGAGCTCGTTGCCATCTATGAAGCTCTGCAGTTTGCACTACAGGATGCACGAATCCACTTTCTCGTGTGTACCGACTCTTTGAGTTCGTTGCAGTCAATTGCTACATGTTTCCCGCAACACCCCCTAGTGCAGCGAATCCACGACCTACTAGCCGGGCTCTGCCACGCTGACACTCGAATCACCTTTCTGTGGCTTCCAAGCCACATGGGAATTGTGGGAAATGAGTTAGCAGATCAAGCTGCAAAAGAGGCGGTATCACTACCACCTCGACCAATGGAGGTACCCGCTAGAGATATTCGCTCTCAGTTACGCCTACAAGTTCTGGCTTTTTGGGAGAGTCAGTGGCTAGCTGACCCACTGCCCAGTAAACTGAGAGCGATCAAGGGAACAACTCGCGTGTGGCGGAGCTCCTTCCGGGCCCGGAGAGAGTCCGTCATTTTGTGTAGGCTAAGGATAGGTCATACAAGATCCACCCACTCGTACCTAATGAGAAGGGAAGACCCCCCACTTTGTACCTGTGGAGCCGTATTCACCGTGGCCCACATTTTTACCGAGTGTGTGGATCTTGCTGACTTACGAAGAAACCTTGGTTTGCAGATGACACTCAAACTTATATTAGCCGATGACGCGGTGGCTGCTGATCGCGTTATCCACTTTATAAGTGAGAGTGGGTAAGGGCCAGCAATCTAAATTTTCTTGTGAACTTTGACTCAACGACTTGTTCGTTTTTGAATGATAATGTTTTGTTTTTTCCGTAATTTTTGTTTATTTTTATAATTTTTATTTTTTATTTAATTGTTTGTTTTTGTTTTATTAATTTTTGGTCTTTTTAAATTTAGATGTCCACCTCAAAATTTTAAATTCAATTCAAAATTTGTATTCTTTAATCTGTGTTAAGAGGGGCAGATGACCTCGTAGTTCCGCCCCTTAAAACAACAATAACTAACTAACTATTTCATCAACGTGGGGGTTAAGTGTCAGCGCACAGGTAAGAAGGTAACATAAACAACAGCTTCTTGCAAGATTTAATTGAAGAAGCACAGTTTTTTTTTTTAATTTCTTGGGAATCTGGACGACCTCAAATCACCAGTTAAATGTTAGAACTTACCTTTTCTTAGAAGATACTGAAAATGTTCTCATTCAGCTGACAGACTGTAACTTTGTAAGTTAAATCGTTACATTATGTAACTACTCCTGCACCACCACCACTCCCCCCCCCGCGTGCTTACTGTCATTAATCGAAGCACAGACCTAAGCCCTTTTGATGTTTAATTGTGGGGTAATTAAAAATACAAAGTGTACAGATCAATCACCCATACTCTAGTGTAGCTGGAGAACAATATACGGCAGCAGATATTCCTCACAACAGAACGGAATTACAATGTGTAAACGCTAATTCATTTACACTGTACAACGCTTGTCTGTCAGATGAAGGAAACCACTTGGCATCTTCTGTGAAAAGGTAAGTTCTTTAATCATGATTTGCTGGTGAATTTACCATTAATTAATGTACTTCGTTACGGTTTCCACCTGCGTGCAATCCGCGGACCGAGCTCAGTTGGCTTGCGGAGATAGCCAGCTGTCAGTCCCGCTCCAGCAAAAGAATGGTTGTTTCTTAAGTTTAGGGGCTGCGACAACTCGGTCATGTAGTCCTGTGTACTTTGGGTGTGTGTAGAATCTGTCTGATAACCAGTGTTAATTGTGATGACTGTATTAGTGTGTGTATCTGTTTTTTAATTTTAAGTACAGACTGCAACTCAGAATTTTTCAAATAGTTCCTACTTTTGCCGCCACCGTCAACGACTACTAGGCCTAGTTCAGAACTTAGCTGCTAGACGCCACCCCAGTCGGCTCTTGGCAACGAACGTAGAAACCTAAGAGCGTTGTTTACATTCTTAACCTATCCAATTTAGCTTCACACAGGTGTAATTAGTGGAAGGTTCTTTAACATGCCATACATCTATGACATGGGACCACCGGCTTTGCTTCCCCTCCGAAGGCAGGCATACTGAGGGATTTTTAACGCTCTTAAAAGAATCTCCCTGTCCAACAGCATAGGGAAATAGGAAAGAATACATGGATAGGATGAGTCCTGGATTCCTCCGTATGCTCCAAGTGGTCGAAGAAACCTGGGAAGTTCAAAGTAACAGGCCACTACGTGAGAGTTAATGATGATGATCATCATTCTCAAGGTTTTTGATGTACAGCAATCGAACAGAACAGTCGAAATTTCCATCTTTCTACCCAGATTAGGTAGTTTAAGCAGTATTTATTCAATACCATATGCAAATATACAATGCCCTTAAAGTAATTTAACTGGCACTGTTTTGTAAAGTGATTATGTAACAACTTCACAAATGTGCCATGCCATGTAGATTACTGCTGATAAATGGATATGTACAGAATGGACTCTTGATATTGGAGGCGTCTCCTCCACTGCAGTATCACAATCAACAGAAACCTGAAATTAGACACGCTTCTCACTATTCGCCAGCACAGAGGAAGACTTGCAACGTTCCATACATCATCTCAGCAGAATAGCCACTGAATATGACATGGAAATATCTTCAGAAAAAACAAAAGTACTCGCTTTCAAGGGCAAAGAACCATTTCCGAGTAATATCTGCCTCAACAACAAACTGTTGGAAAGAGTAAAGACCTTCAACAACCTAGGCTACTCTTTATCGTTCGACAATAATGCAGATATTTCTACTAAGATCATAAAGTATAATAAAGCCATAGGCACAGTGAACTCATTAATGAAACCATCCTTAGTCCAGAGGGACACAAGACTGAGAGTCTACAAAACCTGTCCTCACATATGGAAGTGAAGTATGGACAATCTGAAAACGAGATGAAACTAGGATCACTGCTGCTCAGATGAAGTTTATGAGACACACAACACGTTGGGACCACAAAAGGAATGTGGACGTGATGAATGAACTAAAGACAGAACCTGTATTAAACTACATAGGAACTATAGGAAGAACTGGAGAGATCACGTCAACAGAATGCCTAGGGAACGAGTCCCAAAGCAGATTGTACGACACCAACCAAAGGGGTTCGATCTATTGGACATCCAGCTAAAAGATGGAATGAGACCGTACCAGGCCACCTGGCCTAATACTTGACTGGCAGATGATGATACATTTAAAAGTAAATTGGAACTACAACACACAAACCAAATTAACTTGCAAAGCTGTTATTAGAAATAATAGAGAGTGGTGGCTGAGCCCAACAACATAAGAGAAACTTCACTCAGATTGTTATTTATTCTTAGATAGCAAACACTTTCAACTATGATAACACAATTTACGCCGGGTGCCATTACATTATACGCAGGACGGTACAGGGTACCCGTGAATACTAGTTCCTAGTATTATTTTCTTTTTTAGATTGTTATATGACTGATGGTATTTCTTATTATTGTTACGGCTGTGAGTTTGTTTTGTCGCTCGCCGCATGAGTCACAGCTCCCCCTGGCTGTGTGTGCTCTGCCTCAGTGTATTACATGCGCGTTACGCAACGGACTGCGAAGTGAAAGGGATGGTCCAGAATATTCGTGACCCAGCCAGTGTAGGAAATGTCGAGAAGCCGTGTGTCCTGGACGATTCTAGAATTCATTGAGTCACCAACCTGCTATATAAGCGGCTTCAACAGTGAGGGGACCGAGCTTTCTGTGGATGTGTGTTTCTGAGCTAGTGCGTGTTTTCCTGAGCGACAGAAGTGTGGTGACGAAGTGCCGTGCGAGTTACGAAATCCAGTGACATTGTTTCTCCCAGCTTGTGAACAGCCTGCCTCAAGTGATCGTAAGTAACTGTAGTCGGTGTACATAAGGGAGAGGAGCAGGTAGTTTCTGTCAAGGCCACCGTACTCATTAGGATGGATTAACTTCTGTGGTCTGTTGACAAGTGAAAGGGCCAAGAGCGCTCAAGGAAGAGACTTGAGGAAACTGGAGTAAGGTTCCAATTGCTTGTATTTGCTGATGAGTAGTGTAATTTTCTGGCCGCAATAAAGTTAATTATTTCTTTAAAGAAACAATCTGTGTTGTGCTTTCTACCCACCGTAATCCAGTTAATAAAAGTGCCACTAGGGGGGTGGCACGTAACATTATTATTTGTGAACACAGCTCGCTTCCATCCCAGTCATTGTCTGTTGTTACAGAGGTATGTAATAGGCTGCCAAATAAATCACCACAGTGGATGCTGCAACATTACATTACTCATGCATATGCTCAATTTAATGATTAAATGGTTTGTGTTTTTAACAGGAGAAGAAATACCGCCAATCACACTCATTCTAAAATACACATTTTAAAAATCAAGAATGAGGTTTTGAAAAAATTTCTCTCTATATACGAGGGCTGATCAACAAAGACTGCGACTCATTTTTTTCCTGTAGCTTCCGTGATAGTTACCATTCTGTCATCATCAAATTCCAGCTCCAGTCACCCAGGTGCTGTTAACAAGCCCTCGCCACCTTTTCCTGTCCATGAATAGTTGGTCTTCATGGGTCCTTCTCCAGTCTAGCCTTTTGTCTTCAAGATCATCCTTGATTTGGTCCAACCATTTCTTCTTTGGTCTTCCTACTGGTGTTTTTCCTGGGATAATCTTGTTGGAATAAGCTTTTGGTGTCCTCTCATCTCCCATTCTTTGAAGATGCCCATACCATCCTAATCGTTGCTTCTGCAAATATTTTGTAGCACTAATATCTATGCCAGTCTCTGTCCTGTTTGTATTGTTCCTTACTTTGTCTCTCCTTGTACTTTGAAGCATTGTTCTTATAAACTTAATTTCATTCATTCTGTAACATAAATATTTGAAAAAAGTGGGTGTTTATGTATAATGTCTCATATTGGTAGGTTGGTAGTAATGGTCTATTTTGTAGACGCTCTGTGCATTTCGCATAGCAGACAATGGAGGTGACGCGAGAGGAACAGTTCAGTGCAATCGAACTCTGTTTTCATTTAAACCATACACCCACTGAACTTACGGAAAGCTGAAGCAAGCGTACCTTGTGCAACAGTGATAAGGTGGTTCAAGGACTTGTCTGTGTTAAGCAAGGTGGGCCAGCTGCTGTGATTGTCCATGAGGATCGCCGGATAACATTACGTAAACCTCAGTGAAGTGCACGATCATCTCCATATGACCCGACTTTGTGGCCGTTAGGTGCCACGTCTTTTCACTCCGGAACAAACAAAAGCTGTGCGAGTGGAGACATGCCTTGAGGTGTTCCGTCTCCTTGCTGGGGGGGGGATGTGCTTATCACCGGTGATGAGCCATGGCTGCAGGGCTTCCAGCGACTCACTTTTCTCACTATTATTCACTATTTTCAAAGCAGCCTCACTTTTCTTACTATTTGATAAAATTACTCACTATTCTCACTTTTTTAACAAAACTGGTCACATTCTGCTTTAAAAATGGTCTCGTGCACAATCAAATTGCTAGAAACGACCCAAAATATACCCATGAATAGGTAGTTCGTTTTTCTGCCACCGGTACACTGGGGCGAAACGCTAGCAATTTGTTGAGTTATGCCAGACATTTGTATCACATTTTGTGTTAATATATAATGGCTCAACGGACAAAACACGTTTTCTTTCGAGAACATTTTGATTTTATATTAGAATGACATACCGACCACGCCGATCTGGCCTGTCATGGTACAAAACTTTTTCTGCCACTTAAAAAGGAAATGGATGCTGAAAAATTACTGCAGAATACATAAATCTAATCAAAATACCTTAAAATTTAACACTTTTTAAAAAAATATATTCTCCTTTTTTTAAATATAATAATCAAAAGAAATAAATTATAAACTAACTTTTAGTACCTACACTTTTAAGAAATTTTATAAAGATCAAAATGTTATCAGGCTATTGCTAGTGCTCTAAAAGTTGATAATTTTCCCGCTCAGATTGCGTCTGTAGTATTTAGTGCAAGTCTTTTTGAAATATTTTCAAAAGTATTTCAATTACAGCAACCTATGATACATGTTTTGTATGAAGAAGTGTCAAATTTATTCATATTGCTCTTGATTAGGTTCTGCCTGGCAGAAGCATTGAAGAGTACCAGTGAATTTTTGAAAGAATCTTTCATCATGGATGGCAAAAAATTTATGGAATTGAAAAATGTTGACATTGGGAAGAGTGCTGAACGTCTCCTGATCGATAAGAGCTGTAATGAACTGCAAGTGGGGCAGATGACCTCGTAGTTCCGCCCCTTAAAACAACTGTTGGGATTCGTATAATGGATAAATAGTGATCGTGAAAACACGGACGTCTTACTTAGAGCCTCAAACATGAAGAATAAATACAAGAAATAAACCAAAGAAGAAATACATGAAATAAGCCAAAGATGTCCATCTTCTCAGTCCTCCACATTCTCCCCACCCTGGTCTATCTCGAGAGGGAAGACCAGCTGTACAGGCCGACTAATCTTGGTCCCGTTGGCCATCTGAAGGATGAGGGTTCGCACCTCGTCCCTTCCTGGTCGCCTTTCAGTTATTCGCGCCTTCTGCCACATGTGTCTAGGTCGCATGTCGTCCTGTAGTAGTACTATATCTCCTACTCGGCACTCCTTCGTCTGTCCATTTGGGCGGCGTACTTCGTGGTAGCTTCTTAGATCAAGAAGATACTCATTCCTCCATATCTTGAGGAAGTCCTCCTGCATTTTCTCTCTAAGTCTCCTCTCCTTCCTCAGGTCTATTCGGGTCGTGGGTTCGGAGACGTTGGGCAGGGTAGTCAGCCGTGCGCCAGTCAGGAAATGACTTGGAGTCAGTGTCTCCGAGCCATCTTGGATTATGGGTCGGGAGTTAATGGCGGCATCTACTTCTACCAATAGAGTTCGGAATGCATCCTCACTAATCAGAGCCTTTCCCAATACCTTTTTAAGGCATCTTTTAGTCGTACCCACCATTCTTTCCCACCAGCCCGTGGGGAAATAAATTTCCACTGGACTCCGTTGTGGGCGAAGTGCTGGCTCGTTCGTGGGTCAGTGAGGACTTGGCTGAGTTGTGTCATTTCTTTGTGTGCTACCTGGAACGTTCTAGCGTTGTCTGAGTAAATGGTGTTTAGAAGTCCTCTTCGTCCCGCAAATCGTCTGAGAGCCATCAGAAACGTCTCCGTAGTCATGTCCAAAGCCAGCTCAAGGTGAAGGGCCCTTGTAGTCGCACATGTGAAAAGAACAATATACGATTTCTGTACGAGATTCCCCACCTTAACAAATAGTGGCCTGCAAAATCCACACCAGTAACTGCAAATGGTGTAGTATGTCGCACACCTTCTGGAGGCAACGGGGCTTCGATCTCATTACCTTGTTGGCTTCTGGCGATCTTACACGGTAAGCACGAGTGGATGACCTTCTTGACAGCCTGGCGTGCCTTGAGGATCCAAAATTCTTCGCGTAGTACAGAGAGAACGATTCGTACTCCAAGGTGGTGTAGCCGTATGTGAGTCTGTAGGATCAACAACTTAGTGAAGTGGTGTGCACCATCGAGTACTAGAGGATGTTTCTGCTGTATTGGCAGGTCTGCATGGTGGAGGCGCCCTCCCAGTCGAATAAGGCCATCCTGCAAGAAGGGGTTGTAGCGGGCAATCCTGGACTTCCCAGACAAGTTTCTCTCTTTTGTCAGAGCGTCGTACTCTTCGGAAAAGCACTCACGTTGGACTGTGCGTATCCAGCACAATCGGGAAGCCTCTAATTCACGTGCAGTGAGATTCCCAGAATTTTTCTTCGACTGTCTGATGTTGTTCAAGAAGCGCAAAATCCAACCCATGATGTGCAGTATTTTCCAATAACTGCTGAATCTGTAAGCAGTGATGAGAGGTTCCGTTGTAACGACATTAAGTGTTTGCTGATGCGTCTTGCGAATCTCTGGAAGTGAGGAGTTAGGCACACTGCTGTGGGGCCAAGAGCTAGGATGATCGGCTAGCCATACAGGCCCGTGCCACCAAAGTGAAGAAGACTGTAGTGCTTTTGAGGATATTCCTCGTGACAAGAGGTCGGCTGGATTATCCTGGCTCGGGCAGTACCGGCACTGAGCTGGACTCAGGATGCCTTGAATTTCCGTCACTCGGTTGGAGCTGAATGTTTTCCAACGGTTTGCATCGCTTTTAATCCAACCTAGAGCAACCATGGAGTCACTCCACAGAGTAGATGTGGTGACATTAAAGTCTGTTGCTTGGCAGAAATACCTCAGAAGACGGCAACCCACTAAGATGGCCAGTAGTTCTAGTCGTGGGAGTGTAACCTTCTTGACTGGAGACAGTCTATTCTTAGTGCAGACCAGGTGTATATAAGTGTTTACATCGGTAGACGTTCGAACATACAGTGCAGCTCCGTAGGCCCGCTCCGACGCGTCGCAGAACGCGTGGACATGTGAAGTCTCCGATGTTGTCCTTGATAAACCAATCCATCTTGGAATGACCACACTTGCCAGATCCGTGAGGCTGGTTATCCACAGCTGCCATCGCAATGCAATGTCATGTGGAAGTATTTCGTCCCAAGCTATGCCCCTACACCAAGTGTCTTGGAAGAGAACTTTTCCGACTATGGACACTGGTGAAAGTAATCCAAGGGGGTCGTAGAACTTTGCGGTCGTTTTCAATAGCTTTCGTTTGGTTCCTGGATCCTGCGAAAGGTTGTCAGTGATGTCTGTATGGTCGAAGAGCAGTGAATCTGATTCTGTGTCCCATCGTACACCTAGTACTTCGGTTTCCCTTTTCGTTTCACGTCCTTCAGCTGTCCATATGCCTTCCAATGGTCCAGAATTTGTTGCCCATTTTGCCATTGGCATCCGTATCTGTCATAGTAGACCTGTCACCTCGTAATATAAGGTGTTAACTCTGTTTTCATCTTCAGCTCCCGCAACAAAGTCATCCATCAAAGTGCTTTGATCCATAAGTGCTGCTGCTGATGGGAACTGATCCTTGAATCTCGTTGCTAGTTCACGGAGAGTTGCAGACAGAAGAGAGGGACTGCTTGCAAGGCTGAATGGTAGACGAGTGAATCTATAGACGGCTGTATCATCTCTTGCTTGCCATTTTCCAAGTTCGTCCTTCTCCACATTGAACCAGAAGAATCTTGTTAAATCTCGGTCTTCAGTATCCAGGCATAATTGAAGGAAAGCTTGAGTTCCATCTCCTACTATGGCTTTGCGGTAAGGCCGGAAGCGGATCAACGTGGACAGTATCTCTGGTAACAGATTAGGGCCTGTTTCCAGAACATCATTGAGGGATGGTGCATCTCTCTCGTAGGATGATGCGTCAAAGACGATCCTCCATTTCTCTGTGCCATTTCTCTCTTTCTTGATGGCGTGATGAGGCAGGTAGTATACATCACTTGTGGTTTCCTCTGTAGCGAACAGCTGAAAATGTCCCATGATTACGTAGTCTATCATCTGCGCGTGGTACATTTCTTTGTACTGGGCATTAACGGCAAGTTTTCTCTGCAATGTGTGAAAACGATTTAGAGCGTTCTTACGGTTTGAGGGTAAGACCAGATCTTCTTTCTTCGGTAGGGATACTACCCTCCGCCCGTCTTGTAAGTGAAACGAATCCTGGAATTCTTGAAGAATGGTGGCATCTTTCGTTGTGAGGGTCCTTTTCTGATCTTCCCTTATTCCTAGGGACTCTAGATCCCAAAATCGTCGCATATCATCGTCCTCGACAGATGGGTCATTAGCAGTATGAATGTGGTGCACGTTTACGCTGTGGACAGTAATTCCTGACCTATTTCCACTCAGAATCCATCCAAATCTAGAAGGAAGCAGTACTAACGTGTCTGAGAGGTGTATTGGCTTGTCATCAAGTATCACCTTCCAATAATGGTCTCCACCTATTAGAAGTTCTATAGGAAGTTCATTGTTGTCATCCTTGGGATCAGCAAGTCTCAATTTTCGCAAGCGTGACAGGGACTGGACGTCGAGTGGAACAGTCGGATGTGGCGAGTAAACGTTGTCACTCTCAAATGCAGAAATACGCAGAGCAGCCTCCGTGCGTAGTCCACTGATGTTGAGGTCAATGAGTCTGCGAGCTGAAGATGTGTGACGAGATGACTCGAATCCGGTAACTGTCAAATCCTTGTGTCCCACGATATTCAGTTGAAGCTGATCTACCAGACTTCGGCTTATGAAGGTTGATTGACTGCCAGCATCCAATATGCATCGTGTACGTTTTCTCAGTCCGGTGGGCCCTGTGATCCAAATATTTGCTGTTTGAAGATAAGTGAACTGCGGCATAGTAACGTCAATCTTGCCCACAGATATTGATGCGGGCTGTTCTCCAGTGCAGATGGAAATGTGATGAGATTGTTTGCACTTTGCGCATGATACCTTACTCTTCTTCATGCAGGCCTTCACACTGTGACCTTTATTGAGGCACAAGAAGCATCGGTTGGCGGTTTTTAACTGTTCAATCCGCTCAGCTACATTGCGGATCTTTCCACAGTTCTGGGCCCAATGGCCTTGAGTCTCACAGAACACACAGAATTCGGAATACACTTTCTTTGCTTTCATGTCCGTCCGTTTTGACTTTGTGTTCACATGGAGTGTCGCGGCAGTGCCTGAGAAGGATTCGATATCTCCTCCGATCTACTGTGTGATCACAGCGCCCTCTACCTCCTCGTTCATGAACTCCATCAACTTGGTAATGTGACTCTCAAGAATGCTCTCTCGTTTTGAATAAATTATCCAACGGCGGACAATACCTTGAGGGAATGCTCGGAGAATTTTAGGGCATAACATCCGCCCGTAATTATCTACATTCTCCTCTAAGGCCCGTAAGGCTTGTACGCGTCTATTGCATTCAATGTACATGGCATTTATATTAGGAGGAGAATCTTCTGAAATTGGTTGTAAGGCTTCGAGATGGTCAAGATGGGCCTGAATTATGGGGTCAGTGTTTCCGTAGCGAGATATTAATATCCGTTTTGTTTCTTCATAAGCATCAGCCGTTATCGGTATTCCATCAACTAGATTCTTCGGCTCACCCTCCAGATATCCACGGAGATAGACATGCTTGTCAATGTGAGCGAGAGATTGATTGTTGTCAACAGAAGACTGGAATTGCTCCCAAAAACTTGCCCAATTCTCAATGTCACCTGCGAATTTGTCTAATTTTACGGCAAGTAGCTTCACTGTGTGCGTGATGGGTGTTGGGATTGGAGATCCTGGCGTTGGTTGCATACTCATTCCGGCGACCGATGTTGTCAAACTGGAGAGTGACTTAGATTTATTCTCAGCGTGTGATGCTTTTAGAATCGCTCTCTTCGCAATGTCGACGTATTCTTCACATTTCTCAACATCGGCCTCGTATTCTGCGTCGGTCAAACATTCCTGTATACTATCGTCCAGAACTGTGAGATGATCTAAAGCTTCTTGGAGTCTAATGCGATTATATTCGTATTCTGAGATGTCGCCGACCGTAGCACTATTTATTATCGTACTGAATTTGGTTATAGTTGCTCGTTCCGTCTTCCGCTTTCTTGTCAAAAACGCTAGTTTACTCTCAACACTCTCGTCTTGCATCTTGAAGAATGGGTGACGAAATAAATAAGTAAATAGTACCGTGCTGCGACAAGTGAAGGTGATTGTCTGATGTCAGCGCATGCGTAATAATCGCGAGATCGTCTTGTAGTGTCTGTGTTGGCTACCGGTATTGAGTTTAGGATCTACCGCAAGATGGCAGCACTTGCTCGTCTATCATTCGTGAATTCCGTTACGTGGTGTAAAGTAATTATATTACAATTCGTGCACTGTTTAGTCGTAGTAGTAACACTTTGCAATAAGATGAAAAACTGAGATATCACGTTAGTATGTGGCGCGTGTAGAAGTTCCAGTATCTTCTTACCTCGTAATCCGGCGTGGCGTGGCTGCTTGTACATAACGTGATTGCTGTTTGTAGTAATAGCATCACCAGTTTACTTTGTACACAAGTAAAACACAATTGCCCTTAATCTAATGCACATTTCTACGTAATCTAAAGTTTTCGGCACCAAGTTGGGATTCGTATAATGGATAAATAGTGATCATGAAAACACGGACGTCTTACTTAGCAGCCATCTTTTATTACACTATCAAAGAGCCTCAAACATGAAGAATAAATACAAGAAATAAACCAAAGAAGAAATACATGAAATAAGCCAAAGATGTCCATCTTCTCAGTCCTCCACAACAACTATAACTAACTAACTGCAAGTATTAAAGTTTCATCAAGAGGTGGCGAAGCAAGGGCTTAACAAGTCCATCCTTAGTACTGGAAAGGATGCCAAACACTTGAAATGCTTGCAGCCTCAGTCCATCAAAGAAAGTCTCTGATGAGCATTGTCTTTGTTTACAAAATGTTGCAGCTGCCTTTGAAAGATGTGTACGAAGAGAAGCTTCGCGATGAATGGAAGCTGTTGTAGCTAGAAAATCTCCCACATTTTGGGGAAAGTCCAAGAATTGACCATTTTTTGGCATCAAATTTTTGACATTTGAGACTTTACTTGGTAGGCAAAATATCCGCTTGTGATCAAAGTCGTGAAAGCCATCTTACCAGCAGCTCATGGAAGCTCAGATGTGGAACGTGGATTTTCGGAATCAAGAAATGAACTTCCGGCAGATAGAGCCACAATGGAAGAGTGCACCCTGAATGCTCGACTGGAAATTCGTGACGGAATGGCGGTGTTCGGTGGGCGGGCTGAAGCGGTTCCCATCACAAAGGCGCTTCTGAAAGCGGCATCTGGTGCTCACAGCAAATATGAAAACTATTTAGAGGCTAAGCGCAGAGGAAGAGCAAAGGAGAAAGGAAGAGGTGGAGTACATTCGGCGCAAGCAAGAAGAGCAGGAAAAAACTCAAGTTAAAGAAAGAAAGGAGATAAGAAAATTACAGGGAAAGTTCAGGAAGGCAAAAGAAGTGGAAGAAGAGGAGAGACAAGCTTCTGATTACCTAATTGATGAGGCCAACCAAAAGCTAAAAGCTGCTTTGGTAAAGGTTGATCTGAAAATTGCAAAAATTGCCAAGGTATGCTAGAAGGTGCCCGCAGCATGCGATCCCGGGCCGAAGATCTCCGCAAAAAGCAGGCAGAGCCACTAAGGAAGAAAGTCAAGAAAAGCACCTCCACCCTACTTGAAAAGCTCTTCAAGAATCCTGGGAAACGATGATGCGATGAAAACAGCGACGATCCAGATGACCTCGACACTTGAATTTATTTTTAAGACTGATAACTTGTGAATTTTATCTTAAGACTAATGATATCTATTTTTAATCCTATGTGCCAGTATGGCAGTATTATTTGTTTTAGGTTTTTTTCTAGTCAAGAGTCTATTATAACATAAACATTGTTTTGTTTTCCACATTTATATTTTTTGTTTACGATTTAAATTTCTTGAGTGTTGCATTGATTTTCCAATCCATTATTTCCAAATGTCCTCTCTAACTACATGAAAAATTACGAACAGAACTCGGAGATATTAACATAGGTGCAATTTGGTTGACATTTTTGGGGGGCTACGGTTGGTTTTGGGGAGCTTAGCCACCCAAGGCCCTGCCCCCCCCCCCCCTAATTGCGTCTACAGATATCAACAAAAGTTAAAATTATGAACCAGATATACAGCCATGTTGTTGTTTGAGTCTTCAGTCTTTTGACTGGTTTGATGCAGCTTCCATACCTCCCTGTCCTGAGCTAATCGTTTCATCTCTACATAGCTACCACACCCTACATCCGAGGCAATCTGTTTAACATATTCTAACCTTGGTCTACCCCTACAGTTCTTGTCCTCGACCCTTCCTTCCATAACTAAGCTTGCTATTCCTGGGTGTCTTAGTATGTGCCCTACCAACCTATCTCTTCATTAGCAGTTACCAGAAGCATCTCTCCTCTCCCACTAGTCTTAATACCTCTTCGTTTGTAACCCTATCTACCCATCTGATCTTCATCATTCTCCTGTAACACCACATTTCAAATGCCTCAATTCTCCTCTTTTCTGCTGCACCAATAGTCCAAGTTTCACTTCCATAGAGTGCCACGCTCCAGACAAAGGCTTTCAAAAATGACTTCCTAATACCTAAATCTATATTCGATGTCAACAGATTCCTTTTTTGTAGAAAGGCTTTCCTTGCCTGAGCCAACCTACTTTTTATATCCTCTTTGCTTCGTCCATCACTGGTTATTCTGCTTCCTAAGTAACAGAAGTCTCCTACTTCCTTCAGCTTTTCACCTGCCAATTTGATCTCCATAGAGGTTTCTGATTTATAAATGTGAGCAATGCTATGAATTTACTCACCATTTACTCACTTTTTCATGCAAAAACTCACCTTTTTTCACTTTTTTGGAAGAAAAACACTCACTATTTCACAATTTTTTGGACGAGTGAGTGGATGGAAGCCCTGTGGCTACATCATTCTGATCCTGAAGGAAAACAAGCCAGCACAGTGTGGATATAGCTTTCGATTTGAGAACTCTGAAGCAGTGAGGCAATTCTCAAGGACCTGACAAAGAATGTTCAAGGGCTGGCAGAGATGCTATAAAAAGTGCATTGAAGTAGGAGGGGACTACTTTGAAAAAGATCATGTAAACATTGAAATGGAGTTTGTTTATCTTATGGCTTTTAGTGTCAGGAGTGTCCGTGAGCTACAAGTTCCGTTCAATTTCAAGTAGTTCCAACTTTCGCTACCAGATATCAATGATACCTAGTGGTGAATGCTGGAACTTTGATAGAGCGTTCCAACGAATCTAACCTAACAATTTAGCTTTACACAAGTTTAGTCTGGGAAAGGATCTTTTACATGCCATAAATCTATGACATGGGACTGCCGGCTTTACTTCCCCTCCAAAGGAAGGCATACCGAAGGATTTTTAACGCTCTTAAAAAATCCGATGACTTCGGCCGGGTTTGAACCCGCTATCTTGGGCACAGCAGTTCAGCATGCTACAAAGCCGCTTGCCACGGTGGGTGAGTGGTCAACGTGTTCGTCTACTAACCCCAAGCTTGCAGGTTCCCTCCTGGCCGTGGTAAGTGATTTTTGAAAGGCGGCAAAAATTACGACACCATGTCATACGATGTTGGCATGTCAAAGAACCCATGTGAATTCAGTAGGCCGTGTTCATAACAGCAAAATTAATCTCGGGAGTTTCCGCCAACACAAAGATCCTCATTTCTCTGCTGGAAAGCGCTATAGTGCTCAAGGAGATTAGATATCTAACCTCCTTGACTTTCATAGTGCTTCAAGGAACAACGAAATTCAACATGCAAGCTATCCTTTGGGTGTCGAATAACGAAGCTTGCACCCAGCACCCGAGGCCATACGATTTTATTATTACAAAATGGAGTAATACACATTTGTAAAAAGAAAAAAACCAGTCTCAGTCTTTGTTGATCCGCCTTCATATTTTAATAACAAGGATATTGCATTTATTTAGAGAGAAGGATTATTTATAATTTTGTCACAGATTGAAAATTGCTTAAGTTGGTATGTACATGTGTTAGTTGTTACTTGTCCACCTCAAGACCGGCTTGCCCTCTTGTTTCCAGGGTGTGGCAGGAGACATGTCTGGCCTATGCTGCACAGCTGAAGCACGAATGTAACTACCACAAGGCTGCCTCATACTTACTGGCCTGTCACAAAGTGGACGAGGTCATCGAAATGTTCGCCTCTCAGAGGATGTTCCGCGAGGCCATCTCTATAGCCAAGTGTCGTCTCGACCCAGACGATCCAACAGTCCAGAACATTGTCAAGGTGTGGATGGAAAGCCTCACTACCGAAGGGCATTTTGAAGTAGCGGCTGAGTGGTGAGTACGTGTTGTTTCTATGTGACAAGTTATAAACTTCATTTTGTTTTAGTTCCGTATCGACTCGCAATTCTTCTAACAAATGTGTTTTTTTTTTGTCCACCCATTTAATATACAGTAGCTTTCTTCTTCTTCTTCTTCTCCGCCTCGCGAATGGGTCACTTAGCACCATGCGGAATCAACGCATGTTGTGCCTTCCTCCTTGCCCACAATAGCTCTTCATATGCATGGATTGTTGTAGTTTCTTGTAGGAATGGAGGTGTGAAAGGCATGGTTCAATACCTATCAGCAGGCATCTAAGAAATTTAGACTCTATACTATTTGCTGATGATGTTGCATTGGTAGCAGCATCTGAAGATGATCTGCAGTGGTCAGTATTCAACCTCCAGAAAGTGGCATCAAAATTCAGCATGTGCATCTCTACTGAAAAGACTAAAGTAATGGCCTTTAAAGGTAAGGACCCTATCCCCAGTAAAATTTGTCTGGATGGTAAAATTTTAGAAAGAGTTAACGAATTCAAGTATTTAGGATATAATTTATCTTTTCAAGAAGAACGAGACATAACTGCAAAAATAACTAATTATACCAGAACAACAGGAATCATCAATCACGTCATGAAGCCATCTCTTGTCCAAAGGCATACACGCTTGCGTTTGTATAACACAAGAGCCAGACCAACCCTGTGCTATGGCAGCGAGGCATGGACAATAAGATCTCAGGACATCTCCAGACTCACAGCACGCGAAATGACCTTTATGCGCCGACAGCAGGCTATACTAAATGGGATCATAAGAGAAACGAGGATGTTCTGAAGGAACTAAAAGTGAAACCAATAACTACATACATTTGTGACTACCAAGAGAACTGGAAGCGTCATGTCCAAAGTATGGAACCTGGAAGATTACCAAAGGAGATCCTTCGCTACCAGCCACGGGGAAATAGATCGATAGGACGTCCAATGAAGAGATGGAGGGGAAAGTGCAAGACCGTAACGGGACATTTGGCCCAATACTTGGAAGGAAGATGATGATGATGATGATGTTGTAGTTTCTGATCCTCCGACCATGCACGGTGTGTTGGTTTCTTCCGATCTTCCTCAAATCCTCTGGGGTGAACAATATTTCTGATTACATTTCTATTCATCAGATCTGGCGATCCCATCTCCACTAGGTCCCTCTCCACCTGTTTGTACCACTTTGGTCTTGTACGTTTGATCTGCAGAAATTTGTGGATTCGGTAAGTAAGTCTCGTATGATTCATTCTTTCCAAATGGCCCAAAAATTGAATTCGCCTCATTCTCATGGTATCTGTAAGTTTAGAATTTTTTCTATATATTTCGGCACTTACTCAACAGATTGCAAAATGCACTTTGGTTATTTGCTTGGACATTCGAATGAATGGAAAGTGATGAATGCACATTTTAATTCACACAATAGGCTCAAACATTTAAAAATTTACGGAAAATACTTTCAAAATGCAATTAAAATTTAAAATACTAACATGCAATTTTGATTTTGGGAAAGGGGGAGGGTAAAAATAAGCCATTTTATTTCGTTGCTACATACAGTAGTCCAAGCCTCCGTTTAATCCGAGGTGGATGACAGTGAGACACATAGCTTACCCAAGGTCTTTGGCGGAGATGCGCGCATGCGTTGTTTACAATTCTGCCCACTGTCGCCCTCCCGCCAACTAACCAGTGTCTGTTCGGACTGTACTTTTAAGTAAATATGTACATATTTGCATTTCTTTTGTAGAATATTGTTTTGTATTTCTGAAACAAAGCCCAACTGCAACACATTATACGATAACTGATGAAATAATACCGTTTACTGTAAGAATATCTAATTTTATATTATTAAAGGTCTTAACATTTCGTAACTTTGTGTAATCCGAGATTTCCCAAATTCGAGCTCCTATTGGTCCCAATTACCTCGGGTTACTGAGGTTCTACTCTAGTTCGATATATTTAATCAAAATAAACGAAGTTTACATCTTTAATCAGCCCATTATGAGACTGCCATAACCTCACTATTCCCGGCTACCCCCAATGACTTTCACTACTATCTCTTGATAAGCAAAAATCTTAATATCAAAGAAATAGAATGGAATGGACAAAGTATCAGACATGGACATGCAAACTTTATTTTTATTTGAACATAGGGAGGGAGAATGCATCAATTAGGGAATGAGTGATCACATCTCACTAACATTTGTAAACACAACCGAGCACGTATTATTCACATATTTCACATTAATATACCAATAACGTGTCACACAAACGCTGACGGTTCTTGCAACAAATGAAATGTGTTTAAAATAAAACTAAGAAGAATGTCACATACACCACTTCAAATCGCAATATAAAGAATACTAAACAAAAGAATGCAGGCAAGATATGAAACCATAACTTTCATTGGTGGATTTTAAACTTGGCGCTTCTACTCGACCAATGGTGTGGCATCTTCTATTGGCTACACAATTCGATATCCTGCCCAATCGCGTAAGCCAAATGGCGGTCATATCGTCTGAATAACAAAGTAATATAACAAGAAAAATATTTTTGTCATAAAGGAGAATGAATTTCAGTTTCAATTATAAAATTTTTAAGAATTCGTCAGTTTCCAAGAATGTTGTATTTTGGCTCTCGAAAATTAAGGGGGGGGGGGGCGGCTATACTTGCATTTTATTAATTCTGAATTGTTACCAATTGTTTTAGTTAGTAGAAAAATCCAGCAGTTGGCAGCATTGTTTCAGTCTATATTCCAGCTCTTACATGACTTGAAATGTAGTGTGCTAATACCTGGAGAGGGAGATCATAATAGGTTGATTGCTGTTGATGATGATGGACAGTCTTTCATGTTGCAAAATAACACTTTTGGTTATTCTATTTTACGATAAGTCCAGCTCTACAATGTATGTGTTGATTCTTAAATTTTTTTTTTTTTTAAATGTAGTATTTGTAGTCCTTTGAATTGTAAATTCAAGGCACTCTTTCTGCCAAAATAGTGATTAATAAGCAAAATTATTTCAAGCATCTGGTCCTTTCTTCTTCTATGCGAATGGGTCTCCTTGGACCACGCGGAATCAACGCTTATTGGCCTTGATGTTTGCCCAATAACTCTTCATGCGCAACGATTGAGCGAGTCTTCGTTGCTGTGACCAGATGTGTCTGGTGTGTCCTTCAAAACCCTGTATGAGTAATTTTCCTAATTTCCTCTCGATCCTTGAGATTGGGAAAACCTAATTCAGCCAAGTCCATTTCCGCCTGTTTGTACCAATTGGACCTTGTTGCCTTTTTCTACAAAAACGTAGATTTTGTGTGTTAACCTAGTTGGGTCCATTCTGTCCAAATGTCCCATGAATTGGATCCTTCTCATATGGATTGTGTCTGTGATTTTAGTAATTTTCAAATAGACATCAGCATTAAGTTTTGGAAGGTGAATTCCATCTTTGGTTCTTGGTCCCAAAATGTTTCGCATGATTTTGCGTTCCTTAATCTCCAATTGATTTCTCAGTGTATTATGTTGTAGATTAAGTGTCTCTGCTGCATAAAGGGCTGCAGGCAAGACTACTGTGTTATAATGTTGAATTTTACAATTCCAAGACAGGCATTTTTTGTTATAAACTTGTTTTGTCAAATGGAAAGCAGTTTCCATTTTCTGCAGTCTTGCTTCTATAGCTTTTCTTTCGTTGCCAGTTTCATTGATCCATTCACCTGAATACTTGGTACTTGGAAGTTTTCAACTCAGGAGACCTTACAATTACCAATGTGGAGTGTATTCGGAACAGTTCTAATATCCATCATAAATTTTGTATTGTCAGAAAGCTGTAAGCCGATTTTTGCTGCTTGTTCTTTGAGTAATTCTGGTCCTTTATTACAAAAACATTACAATAAAATGAGGATAGAGGCTTACACCGGTTTCAACTTTGTATTGTCTAGTAATTTGTGATCTAAATGTAAAATCTTATAGAGCATAAGAGCAACAGGTAGACAGACACCACCAGTGTCGAGATAACAGATTTCAGATGTTTATTTATTTATCCCACGGAAATGTACAGTATGTGGAGATTGTGTGGAATGAATTGCAGTACTCGCAGTGAACAATGAGTTGTGAATAGATGCTAGGAGCGTGAGATCATCTGCTAATTGATGTTTAGTTTGTCCTCCTTGATACCTATTCTCAATCCCGAGTTGTCTGATGAAGTTTTTGTCCATTCAAGAATGACTTCCTCTAGCATGCAGTTGAAGAGAATACATGATAAACCATTGCCTTGACTAACAACTGTTCAGATATCAAAGTTTTTGTTAGTTTCCCTCTGAATTCTACCTTTGAGTTGGTATTTGTCAAAGTAGCATTCAGAAGATTCAGAGTTATCTCATCTAGTCCCAATTCAGCAAGGGTCTGAAAGAGAGACTGTCTGTGAAATCATAAGCCTTCCGGAAGCCAACAAAAATGTATTTATTAGTTAAATTATTTATTTACAGTATTTATGAACTTTATTTTGCAGGCATAATATTCTAATATCAGTGAAACTGTGCGTAAATATACTGACCAGCCCTATAATCTTCAAAATCTCTAGCTCCAACCTTCTGACCAGCATTTGCAGCTTCTTAATGTTCACTTGGAGGCCTAGTCCCTGTCACAAACAGTAAATGAAAATCCACAGCCTGCTTCCAGTCTCCGACCGGGTCAGGAATGGAATGAATGAAGCCCCCCATTTAGCGGCGAGGATATGGACTGTGCCGGCTGCCGAGGCCTGACGCACTCCTCAGGGGCAATGATTAAATGAATGAAAAATGAAATGATAGTGGAGAGTGTTGCTGGAATGAAATTGTGACAGGGAAAACCGGAGTACCCGGAGAAATACCTGTCTGCCTATGTTTTGTCCAGCACAGATCTCACATGGAGTGACCGGGATTTGAACCACAGACCCAGCGGTGAGAGGCCGGCGTGCTGCCGCCTAAGCCACGGAGGCCTTGTCACAAACAGTAAACAAAGCACCTAAGTAGACGAAAGAATTATTGTTTTAAGGGGCGGAACTAAGAGGTCATCTGCCCCTCTTAACTCTCATTAAAGTATACAAATTTAGAATAAAATTAATAATTTAGAGGTGGACACCTAAATATGAAAAGATCGAAAATTAATAAAATAAATGATGTTGTAGTGATGGGGGATAAGGAGGCACCCGTACCCTGTATGTGTGTGGTCCTGTTTCAGCCTGGTGTCGTACGGGCGGCTGGAGGAAGCAGCGGAGCTGTTGGGTCGCAGGAACGACGAGGGATTGCTTCGACTGGCCACGGCGATAGCACGGCGGGCCGGGAGAGAGGACATGGCTTCGAACCTGGCCAGGCGCTGCTTCCACGCGTGTCTGCGGAACAAGAACTGGGAGCTGGTCTCCCGGGTGCTGGAAGAGAATGAGGACCTCAGGGTAGGGTGGGCTGAGCATTGCCATGTGCTTTTTCCTTTTCGATCAATCATTATTTGAGACACGGTGCTTCATAGAGGCCAAATAAGCTCAATTCACAATAACACTCCATGTTGTCACGATAAGTGAAAGTTTATCATGCAGAGAGTTTGTATTGTGTTCTTCATGTGCCGTCTCCTCTAAGAAGGTTGACGATCATCACAGCAGTCAGGTTTTTTGATCTAGCAGCACTGAAAAGTTCACTGGAACTACACTTGAACCATTTTTTAGGTTGTCCAACCAAGAGATCCTTCTTCTTCCTCGACTCCTTCTGCCCCCAATCTTCCCTTGAAGATACCTGTCGCCTCTCATTATATGAGCCAAGTATTTTAACTTCTTTACCTAACCTACGCAATATCTCAAGATTTGTGGTTCTATCCATCCAGCTTACTCGTAAGATCCTTCGATATGTCCACATCTCAAACGCCTCTAGTCTGTTAATCGTATCTTGTTTGAGTGTCCAAGCTTCCATTCCGTAGAAGAGTACTGACTACACATAACAATTTAGCAACTTAAATATATCCTAAGGTCTCTATTGCACAATAAATTTCTCATTTGATTGAATGCACTTCTGGATTGTCCTATCCTTGCCTTAATTTCTTGAGAGCAAACATTCGTATCATTAACAATGGTTCCTAAATATCTGTATTTCTGAACTCTTTGAACTGCTTCATCTTTGATTATCATATTTCATGGGTTATTCTCTTTCAAAATTACTTTGAAACTGGTTTTCTTAACATTTAGAGTTAAACCACTTTTCTTGCTGGCTTCTACCACTCTATCCGTCAACAGTTGTAGATCTTCAAGGCATCCAGCAATTAGTAGAGTATCGTTACATGTCTTGAGAACAATAAAGCAGATTGGGTTTGGTCTCAGCGGAAGAATCTTATAATTTAAGTAGTAGGAATTTGGATTGAACATGTCTACATGTGGGTTTCCTGTGTGTTTTTTTTTCCTTTTTTCCTTTGAAGTCCGTTACACAATAGGTTAGAGTTTGTATTCACGCCTTCCCTTAGCACTCCCCCAATCACGCGCGTTCCCGCCAAAATTGCGGTGCAGTTGTTTTCTTCTTGTGGAAGTTTTCTGCCTACAGATGTATCTAAGAACTTTCTACAGCTGGAAACGTAGTGTTTCTTCGAATATGACTCTTAGGTGACCTTAATTTAGACTCAAAATTGATTTAAAAAAAAAAATGAAAATTGAAGAATTTTCAGAATAACCTCCATTATAAAGGTTCAGATGCAGTAGGCCTATTTACTTTTATGATCATAATGTATGAAAGAACGGAGTATTGGTTATAATGCAAAGTAAAAGTAATGATCTATCGATGAAAATGTGGTATTAATGATTTCTTTTCGAATAGCCTGCATGATCATTGAAAATGGCTTGGCATTCTTGGCAAGTATTTCAGGAATGGCTTGGTACTAGGAGGGTTAATATGGTTTAGGTTTAAATGACCATTCGTTACGTACCAGAGGACGATCATAATAGTTCCACAATGTTACTCTGCGAGAGTTCATCTATTCTGTAATTAATTGCTTATTTTAAAGCCTAGATGTGGGCAGTATGTCAGCGACTTTGTATTGTTACTTTACTTATTTTGTATAAACTTGGCAACCCTGTGGGAGTTTATTCAATAAACCAGAACAGTATTGTGTAAAACCATACTTGTAGGATGAGTGTGTATACACTTTTCCAGTTGTATTATTACGATGAGATTCCCATTGTCATTGAGGTCAATTTACTTCTGATGGGGGCGTTCTGTTCTGCCAACCATGTGGGAAAGCGATCGTGGCTGAACAGCGATCTCAAGTTACCCAACACCTTAAGGGCAAGAAACATATAGCCGCACTTTCGCGCCTTCAGAAGAAGTGTTTCGCGATAATCGTCGGTCATTTGTGATGGACAACCTGAAGATATATCTCGTTGTGTATTGCAATGCTTCAGCAGTCAGTGAGACATAGCATTCGTGAGAACTGCGAATTGTTTGTATTCACGTTAATAAACTTATTTATTTATTTACATATGTTACGCCCTCATTAGAGCACTTAACCAAAACAAGTATATACATATCTCAAAATCAATATTAAAGATTCAGCTTCTTATTTTTCTTCTTTTCCCAAAACATTTTCATTCTAGTCGACCTTGCCGCTCTCTCTGCATCGCTTATGGTGTAAGTTTTGCGGGTAAAGGTTTTTAAGGGAAGTCGGATGTTCTTGTTTTTCAAGATATTCTTCTCATCTTTGTTAGCAATTTGGGACATTGTCAAAACTTAATTATAATTAAATATTTTTATTTTTTTGTCACATATTTCAGGTGTTTTTAATGCATAAAAAATAAATATTTTCTGATTTTTTGCTCCTAAAAAACCGAGCCCTACTTATTATTGTAGGCTATGTCCTAACATCTTGTTGAGGAAGACCCAGTAAAAGGTGATAACTAGAGTAATAATGAACCATAAGTATAACATCAACCTAACAGAAGATTGTAAACAATGCAGATCCAACTAAAAATAAGTATGATAATTTCATATCAATGCATACTACAGAGTCTTTCACACAAAGTGTGGAGTGTCGGTCGAGCACATGGCTTCTCGCTGAGCTTGGGGTCGAGAGAGCACCCGTACGAATCACATGTAAATAATAAGCACACATAATAACGCATCATCATCATCTTGTGCAGTTTCCAGCCCCAGGCTGGGTCTGTTTGGAACATGAGCCTCTCCACTTAGTCCTTTCTTCCCACCACCTCTCCGCTGTCACTCTGGTCCAGTCCTCGCCTCTCTTCTTGACACATTCCTCCACTCCTTTCAGCCATCTATCTCTTGGCCTTCCCCTTGGTCGTTTCTTCTGCATGTGCATCTCATGTATCCTCTTGGGAATCTTCTTCTCTTCCATTCTCTTTAAGTGACTATACCACCTCAGTCTTGATGTCTCAATCCTACCCTGCAAGGGCTCCTCTTTTACTATTTCCCTGACCTTTTCATTCCTCACCCTGTCTCTTCTTGTTACTCCGATCCTACTTCGTAGGAACTTCATTTCACTTGCCTGTATTCTGCTTATGTCTCTTTTCTTCATTATCTAAGTTTCTGATGCATAGGTCAGTATCGGGATATAGTAGCTTCTGTATAACACTTCCTTGCTTTTTGTGGGACATCTTTATTCCACACTAAGCTCCTAATGCTTCTGCCTGTGCCACGTTCCGTAATCTCTTTGTCATTTCTCCCATTTTCCTCCACTGACTTTCCACCTTCTTCAGCTGTCCACCTCCAAGTGTTATCCCACTCATTGGTCTGTCCTTTTTCCTGGTCGTTAACAGGATCTCACATTTACTGATGTTGAACTTCCACCCGTACTCTCCCACTGTTTCTTCCCAAGCCTTCAGTTGCTCCTGAATTTCCTCCTCCTTGTTTCCCCAGACCATGAGATCATCTGCAAACACCATTGCTTTCATCTTATCTTCTCCTATCTTTCCTGCTACCCGTGTCATTACCTCGTCCATAACCACAATAAAGAGAAGGGGTGACAGTGCACATTATGTAAGAAAAATAATTACTCACCTTGTCACAGAAGATGTTCAAAATGTCCTCCACCTACATCTACACATTTTTGGCTTCGTCTAAGGAAATTTTCATTCACATGCTTCAGTTCATCTACCGAGATAGCCTCAATTTCTCTCGTGATATTTTGTTTGAGTTCATCTAGTGTGAGGGTTTGTTGCATAAACATTATTTTTCAATTTTCCCTATAAATAAAAATCACAAACCGTAAGATGTGGGGTTACAAACTAAGGCTATGAATGAAATAACAAAACAAATAACAAAGTCAACTTTACTCGGCAAAGTCCCGCCCTGCTCTGCAGCCTTAATTTCGTCAATCCTACAGCACTTCTTTCCTTATCTAATGACTAGGGCCTGGATTTTGATGAAAAGTCATCTTTTTTGTGAGTACACGGCGACGATGCTTAGTAGTAATTAAGTGTATTCTACAATAAATATGTGAGATATAGGGGGTTTTTAAAAGTCATCAGAATGCATTTTTCCCAATTTTTCCAGAATAAGGTCATTTTCTAACATTTAGGTGCATTTTAGGTCATTTTTCATGTGTTATACGATTATAGGTCTTTTTTAAATTGAATATGGTTAAATGCTCATTTTGAAGTTACGTTTTTAGTATCTGTATTTTCAGATATCTCAGCATTAACTTTCTTGGACTAACCCATATACTGTAGTTCTGCAGTGCTCATCTGTTTTCATTACCCGTTTCTTATTTACGCAGCTGATTTAGTTTTTCTTGACGATGCATTTGTGTGTACAGTTTTCGTCACCGATTTCTTCATGTGCACGTGAGTATTGCGTCAGTCTGAGAAAAGAAATGGGGTACAGCTTTGACGCAGTTCTGGCCGGCTCTGGCCTCTGATCGTTCACTCAGTTACCGGCCAACTATAGTACTTTTAATGTGTGTTTGTGTTGTAGGTGTGTGACGTTTTGTTGTGCAGTGCAATTGAAATGCCAAAACAAAAGCAGTCAAGTGCAAGCCGTTTAAAACAGTATGTGCCAGATTTCAGTGAAAACATATTCTCAACTGATGGAACTGTTTTGTTCTGTAAAGTGTGCGAAATCAAAGTCGCTGCAGATAAACGGTTCACTGTACAACAACACGTCGGGCGCGATAAACATTTGCGAGGTCTTGAAAATGTGGAAAAAAGGAAAGTGTCTCAATTACTGTTAAAAGAAACTGCTTCGACATCAAATAACAAGTCATCTTCCCTTTATAAAGAATTATGTGAAGTGTTTGTTAGTGCTAATATTCCACTAGGAAAACTAAACAATCCTTAATTAAGTGATTTCCTCGAACGCCACACTGGTCATACTATTCCAGACGAATCAACATTCCGTAAAAACTACCTATCAAAATGTTACGAAGACACGTTAAACCGAATACCTGAATGTGTGAATGGGAAAAACATTTACGTATCAATTGAGGAGACTGCAAATTCAGAGGTACGTTATGTAGGAAATGTAGTGATATGGACCCTAGAAACAAACAGTCCCGGGCAAACTTTTCTGCCGACCTCAGAGGTTTTGGAAGCGGTTAACCACTCAGATACGCAAACTGTTCGATAAATCCATGTGTTTAATATGCTCTAGAGGCATACAACATGAGAATGTTCTCCTCTTCCTAACAGATGCAGTACCTTACATGGTAAAGGCAGCAAAATATATCAAAGCATTTTACAATAAGATGGTGCATGTTACTTGTCTGGCCCATGCTTTTCATCGAATTGCAGAAATGTTCCGATCAAAATTTTCAGAAGTAGATAGACTAGTTTCGACAGTAAATAAAGTCTTTGTCAAAGCACCATTCCGCACTAAGTATTTCAAAGACAAGGCCCCTGGTGTAGCTTTGCCCCCCGCACCAGTTTTAACACGCTGGGGTAGCTGGTTGTCTGCATACTATTGTGACAATTTTCACATAGTGAGAGAAGTAGTGAATGGCTTTGATAGGACAGATGCTAAGGCTATTGGGAGTGCACAGGACCTGTTTTCTGATCCTCAAATGGGAGGTAAATTGGCTTGCATAAAGTCAAATTGTTAATTTTTGCCAGAAACCATAACCTGCCTAGAAGAAAGTGACATGGTATTGCCAAGTCAATAGAGATAGTCAGGGATGCTGAAGGTTGTATAAAACATGTAAAAGGTGAGATTGGGGACACAGTCAGACAGAAAATAAAATTTGTATTTGACAAGAATAAGGGGTATCAGACAGTGTGTCAAATAGCCAGTATTTTGTCGGGAGGAGACTTCAGAATTGACATTTATGACGAGGATTTAACAGCCAGTGACATAGTGTTTTTAAAATATGCTCGTATTACATCAGTGGAAGTGGAGAGAAGTTTCTCGAAATATAAAACAGTATTAGCTGACAACCGCCGTTCCTTCACCTTTGATAACTTGAGGTTGACGATTGTGGTGTATTGCAACGCTAACTAACCCTATGTTTAGTTAGCAATATATTTTTCACTTTGTAATAGAAAATATGAAAATGATGTATTTTTAATCTATTGATCAATAGTTTAGTAGTAACACACTAATTCTACTAAGAATGTTTGCTATTCGAATCATCATTTGTACAAGACAGTCATGAAATTGATCATTTTTAGGTAATTTGTTTTTTAATGAACATTTTTAGGTCATTTTTAGCCTACTTTTCACATTTTGCAAAAATGAGGAAAAAGTAGACTTATGAGATCGGGCAAATGTCTGTCTGTCTGTCCTTCTGTCTGTCTGTCTGTCTGTCTGTGTGTGTCCCCCCCCCCTATCAACTCCTAAACGGCTGCAGCAATCAAAACAAAATTTGGTAGGAGTAAAGATCTATACCTGAATATCTCACGGCCATAGTTGAAAATGATGTCAGTGCTACCAACTGCTGAAAAATCGCAATTGAAATTTGAGCTCCATGTTGGATATCTTGGAAGGTATGAATGGGAGCTATTTCAAAAGTAGCACACGTATAGATAATAATATTGCAGTTTTATTTCCAGGAAGCCATACATGGCAGTGTTGCCAAAATGATTATAAGCCTGCTGATAGGTCCAAATTTTAAATGCATATAACTTCTACACTATCAATTGGATATCAATCAAATTTCGTATGTGCTATGTGTACATAAACAGATATGATTGAGCTTATTCTTAAGAGACACCAGGGCTGCCAACTGCTAATAAATGCTCTCAATTTTTAAAATCCAAATACCCATATATCCGAAAGTATGCAAGCCGACAGCTTTAAACTATGCACACATATAGTACCTGACATTCTATATTAATTTGGAGTAACTTATATACGTCAGTGCCACCAATATGATTCTAAGCCTGCTGAGTGGTCCAACTTTAAATACATGTAGCTTCTATACTATCATTTGGATTTCAACCAAATTTCGTGTGTGCTATGTGTACCATAACACATAAGAATAACCAGGGCTGCCAACTGTTAATAAATACTGTCTCTATTTTTGTTACCCTTGCATCAATACATCAGGAAGTATGCAAGCCAATAGCTCTAAACTTGGCACACGTATAGTACCTGGCATTCTAGATTAATTTAGAGTAACTAATATAGGCCTACGCCAGTGCTGCCAACATGATTCTAAGCCTGCTGATAGGTCCAATTTTAAAATGCATGTAACTTCTATACTAACTGAAATGAATTTCATTGAAAATTGACACAACAATAGATCATATTATTTCAGATTATTTCTGAGCAATACATGTATGTCATTGTTGCCAACATGATTTTACACACGCTGTTAGATCCAATGTTTAACTGCATGTAACGTCCATGCTATCCATTGGACTTCAACCAAATTTTGTATTCTGTACCTTAAGAGATGGAACTAAGAATATATTCAGTCACCAGGGCTGCCAACTGTAGTTCTCTATTAGGCTGCATTATGCCAGGTATACAGTATTTCGAACTAATTAGAAATTTCGATATTACCAACTTAATTTCGTCATTATTCTAGATAGATCCATATAGATTAATCATTGGCATGAATCTTAAATTTTAAGAAAAGTAGGCTCTATAGTTCGTTACGGAACTTCTTGTTTTAAAATGAGGTCATTTTAAGAAAATTTTAGGGGCATTGTATAGGACATTTTTCGATAATTTTAAGGTCATCAACATCCGAGCCCTACTTATGACATTTGCTGTCACAGCTCCGCGATGCTGTGTGCTCGTCTGACCTTTAGCTCGACGTTCTACCTGCAGCGAAATACCCTGTATATATTTTATTTTTATTTTGCATTATTCTGTTACTTCAATTTGAGTTATTTCCCAGATTTAGTGGTCTATGATGGAAGTGACAGGTTTCTGTCGAGTTTTGGAAGATTTTGCGAATAAACATCATAACCGTGGATGGAAGAACATCACAGCCATTTTTGAAATTGTGATGCAACTAATTGATGGCTTTGACCGACAATCAAATCGATCAATACTTCGGAAATGTGAATTATTCAGCAGTAAAAAATCTATTTTCATTGCTGTGTATTTGTGGACTCATGTCTCAAAGTGCGGCTAGGTGAATTGTGTATAAAACATGATATTTTTTAATGAAAAGTTTTACAAATTTTGAGTTAAAATTGGCGTCATCTTTCAAATGACGACATTAAATAACGCACCTGCTAATGTTGCTGTGTTGCAGTACTTGGGTGTGCTGGTGGCCACGCATCGGCTCGTGATGGATCTCTGCAAGGAGGACAAGGAGCCGGAAGTCCCTCTACTCACTCTCATTGGTCGCAAGGTTCAAGAGGTGCATGGGGGCGAGATCCAGGCAGCTTACACCGTGCTGGACAAGTGCTCGGAGAAGGTGACCATCCTCAACGGCTTGGACAGGGTAAGTCTTCCAACAGACTAGTTCAGCAGGTTATCAGACACATCCTTAAGACTAGGATGTTTCAAAACCCAAAATAACAGTGCTACATTTATTCAGTAAATCATTGTCCAACATTGATTTAAATGAGGCCTGTCCAGCCATGCCACTGATGGCTGTGGCGCCACGGATTGCCACAAGACTCGCTCCCCGCCCCACCAGCTTCTCCTTTCACTATCTTCTCTTGCTAGAGACGAGAAGACAACTTGCCCCCCCTCCCCCTTCCGTGTCCACACTCCTGTCCTAAACACGCTGCGCTGAGTCATAAGCCAAGTGTCAAGCAAGGCAAGTAGGAGATTCTGATTTCCTCTTCTTAAATAGAACGGTATATCAGTTGTAGAAAGGTTGTGAATGGCAAAAAGACGTTCAACATCAGAAGTGACTGGCGAAAGCAAACCTTTCTGGGAATTTATTTATTTAGTAGCACCCGCCCCAGCGAAGTGGACAGCAAGTGAATGTGTCTGAAATATCACACTTTTTTTTTTAAAGAAAAAAAAGACTGATAGTCTGAAAGACTAGACTTTATATAATTTTAAATGCTACAAATGCTGCATGAACTCAGTCAGTTAGCAAGTGCAAACCAAGGTCAAAGGAGGTAGCTGGCTGGATGACGTCATGCTCACCGGAGCGTGCGGGGAAAGGAGGAAGCTCAAGCAGTACTATGACCTCACACACCTCAGTGCATTCTCGGTACATTTCGTCCCGTCACCGTAACGTAACGCCAGACCCCAGAATAACGTCCAAGTCGACAAGATCATTTAAAATGATAAAAATAAAAAGCAGGCAGTTTGATTCAAAGGATTTGTTATAGCTAGAGGTGTTAGAAAGTGTTGTTATTTTTTTGAAGATTTGTTGATTTAAAATTCAAAAGGTGGTGTTTTGTGTTTTTATTATTTTTTCGGGGGATGACATGTTAAAATTTGGAAAGCGATAAGGTTTGTACAATAAGTGCATTTAAAAATATAAACAATTAATAAAACAAAGTAAAAAACAAAACAGCAGGGTAAAACGTTAAACATGGCTATGGAAGAATGAGATAATACTTATATGGAAGTCACATTTTTATTTTACATTCACCATCTCGAAACACATTTCAGTGAATACCTTTTTCAGTTTTATCCAAATACTGCGGTGAAATCACTGGAAGTAGATCATGGTTAAAGTCTCAGCATTTGCAGCAGTCAATTTTCGCCTCCTATCACTTACTATGAGACTGTATTTCGAAAATGACCTTTCAGAATCCACATTTGAACAAGGATACCACACACACTTTAATGCAGCTGTTGCATAGTCTCGGTGAGCAGGCCTTAATCCCATGAGGATCTCTGGAACATTCACATTATCTTCATGACGCAGTTGGTTCTTGATTGCAGTCAGGTAAATGCTGTGAGCCTCTAAAAACTGTTGAGACTCCATCTTCGTAAGAAATGGGGCATTCTTCTTAAATTGGAGCAGTTCTGTGGGAGATACGTTCTTAGGTGCATGCCGAGGATCAAACAATGACCCGATGGCTTCTACAGTCTTCTTGGCTGGATCCGTGGTCCTTAAAGTCCTGACTTTCACTAGAGCTGACTGGGCAACACACGTAAGATTGGACTTAACCTTTATCTGCATCTTTTGAGGAAGCTGTTCCAAGTTCTGAAGGATCGTATGATTGAACACTCCACCATCGCTTCACCTCAAGGTCATCTAGCTTCCCAGCCAGTAAGTGAATTGTTGGGTACTTAGATCCCTCCAAGAAATTAAGCAGGTCCATAAGAGAGGCACCAACAACAGAAACATACAATGCTTGTAATTGTATAAATTGTATTGTTGAAGTCGATGCTTGTTGGAAAAATTTGACCCCAGAATTTGAATCTTCCAATGTTTTGAAAAATTCTACCAGATCTTCCACGTGCGTGGCCATATACATTGCAGCCTTAAACCATGAATTCCATCTTGTACATACAGGCATTGGGAAAGCTAGAATTTCATTCTCTTTTTCTGTGTTTTCATATTTCTCCCTTAGAAATGCAACGTAATTGCTTTTTCTTTTTCGCGTATTTAAAAAGGCATTCTTTGTCTTTACTATAGACATGTTCAATTCGTCCAGCTCGTTTTCAAATACGCAGCCGATAAGATTGACTTTATGAGCCCAGCACTGGACATGGCTTAATTCTTCAATCAATCCTTGAAGAGTAGTTACACATTTTGTCATATAGCGTGCTGAGTCCGTAACTACTGCCACTACACGCTCCCGTTCAATTTCATAGGAATTCAAGGTGTCTAATATCGCATTGGAGCAATTTACGCTATTGGCAGAATCTAGAACAACAGAGGCAGCCAGATGGGTGTTCATTTCAGTTGATGGTACTGATGGACGAAAAAGAATGTTGAAAACACACCTACCATTCTTGTCAGTTGTTTCGTCACATAGCAGAAACACGTCTTTGTTTTTTATATCTTCCCTAATTTCTTCCCTCCTTCTTTCGCCAATCATGGGGATGTATTTCTGACGAATCTGATTTGCTGATGGTAAATCTCCACTTCCGCGAACGTACTTATTAAACCAAGTACGGATAGCAGGATTGTCTAGTTTCTATACTGGTATATTAGCTTTCACAAACGCAGTAGTAGTGTCCAAAATAAACTCTTCTTTCATATCCTTCACACGACTAGCATTTGATAATGTTTCTTTCAAGGTGGCCACTCTAGGAACACTAACTTCAAGACGCGAATTTTCTCGGCGTTTTGAATGCTTCTCCGATTTGCAATGTTTGTCTAATGCATCTTTCCTGCGATAATCTAACCGACAATCACAATATTTGCACATAAGAATGCCACAAGAAATTATAAATCCTTCATTCTTATATTCTTTAAGTCTGTCTGTGGCAGAAACAGCTACCTTCGGCATTTTTAAACTCAACTGAGCGATGCCCAGTAACAAACACTGTTATCACACGGTTGACTGGAGTCACACGCCAGTATAAATTCGTAACCACACGCAAAATTTATTTCTGAATTCGTGTCATAATATTTAAATTACGTCGCGTCTCATCTTCCTGTACTGCTAAGTTCGGAACTAATACGACGAACACGTGGTCGCCAACAGATTCACGCAAATAACACACTAGCTTCGATGATAACGCACAATTTGCGCACTTTTTATTAAATTATATAGAATTCTCTACTATAATTTACACTCGCTACCGATGTAACAGGAGGCAAACGTAGTTTACATTATGAACAACTATCACATAACCTTTTGGAGGTAGTCGGCCAAACTATTCACGCCGCGATATAACAGCTGTTTACCACAGCGCTAAAATCCAACGAGTAACGAGAATATCGACAGTATATCGTAATATGACGTATATCGTAGTATTACCCCTCGCGAAACTATACAATCGATCATTCTCTCGAATTGAACACCAACCAAATTCGATTATCGGCTTGTGGACAAAAATGTTCGGATTGGTGTGGGGAAAAAATATGAAAATTTGTTTTTATTTTGCAGATTGCGGTATTTGTGGTGTTATTCACAAAATTCGCGTTATTTCGCGATTTAATTTCACTCCTGGGCGGCACGAAACATGTAAATACGTGAAAATAAAACATCCTAACCTCTAAATATGACTTTTCGTTTTATCGCGAACTAACAAAAACTAACACCTCTAGTTATAGCTACTGATTATTGTCCCATTCAACGCCACGCACAACGTTGCCAGCTCGCATCCTCCTCACTTGCAGCCAGGCCTCGATGCCCACCTTCCCCACACAACCTCTGATTCACTAAGGAAAGAGCGTGGCAGGCAACTGCCACTGTGACATTTTCCCTGGACAGGCCTGATTTAAATGGAAAATGGGTTCTCTTTAGAGTCTGTGTCTTTGTGAGCTTCTACATCTCTCACCACTCAATCTAACAATCACCATCTACATATTCCTTTGCTTCTCTTACCCTCTACAGCCATAATCAATTTAGGTAATCTCTCATCACATAACCCTACCACCTGAGTCGGCTTGTCCAAACAGCTTCATCTGGCGTGTTCAATTCTAACTTAGCCGGGGCGTGGTGCCGCAATGGTCAAGCTATTCGCCTCTCACCAAGGTGGACCGGGCTCGATTCCCGGTCAATACATGTGGGATTTTCGAAGTGAAATGCCATTTCCTGTGATTCGGATTCCACATAAAAAGGAGGTCACGTAGCTCATGATCGCAAGATTAACGGTCACGTAAAACTACAGGGTCATTATCTATGTGCGCGCGAATAAACTCGACAAGCTAAGCCGACTGTGACTGGCACACGTACGTGATTCAGCCGGTGGTTGCCGCTCCGCTCACTCATAGCGTTAGTTCACGCGTGTTTTGTCATTCATATGGACGTGTATCTGCAAAGCTTAGACGTTAGTGTTGCACGTTTAGTGAGTATTGTGATTACTGTGATTGTTGGCCATGCCTAGACACCAATTCACATTGTGCGAACGTGTGTGTATGCATAATTTCGTATATGAAGCAGAAAATCTTGTTGTGAAACGAGACGAAAATTTCGAATCAAGTTTCCAGGAAATCTGTGCCTAATGCCAGTACAATTAGGAGGCTCGCTAAACGATTCAAGGAAACAGGCTCCGTAATAATAAAAGAGTTGACAGACATTCTTTCATCAGAAAATGTAAGGTGTGTGTTACAAGAGAGGGAGGACATTTTCAGCACTGTAAGTGCACATTATTGAACATGTTTGGTAAAAGTGTGAAAGTGCGCGTCTACCTCCGGCTGGACCGGGTCCGCGATCTGCGCCAGTCACAGCCGACTTAGCTTGCTGTGTTGACTCGCATGCACATCGATAATGACCCTGTACATGATTTTTCTAACTTAGCCTTTCTCTCTTCATTATGAGTACGTTCCTGCCATTGTTCACAGATACCCTCATATTAGTTACCTCTATCTTATGTATCAGATGTCCTAAATCGGTGGCGCTGCACAGTAGGAGAACATGTGTTTAAAACATTGTAAGTAATGAAATTGGCCAAAATAACTGTAGTAATGGTATCTGGAGATGATATAGTAATAGATGTTTACTCGTCCGCTGCCGTAGACCCACCATCCCGCCCCGATAGGAGCACGACTTATATAGTTGAAATTGCTGCCCTGACTGCCAACTTTGTGAAGGAGTCCATAATGCCAACTGGACGCATTCGGAACTATATCGCATGTGGCAGACCAATGGTTTTGATTAGACCAAAATTTTCGTCCAGACCAATGGCGGTTTGATAGCGCGGATAACACCCCCTGGTTTTTGTCACGCACAGTGGGGAAGTCGCACGTCAATAATCTTTATCCAGGCCAATGGTTTTGCCTATTATTTCATTATTCATGTTGGCAACGTGCCACGTGGGTATGAGGTAGTGTCCGGGGTGAATGGAAAATGGCCGACCTTGTTCAAATGAACACGACCAATAATGCTTTATTTACGTTAAAGGTAATTATTTCCGGTGCAGCAGTGGCAATTGAAATTGTGAAATGACTCCCAACAACTCCGAGAAAGGTTTGTCAATCTTAAATACTATATTTTCAATAATATACCTTGTTAAAAGTTAAGAAAAGGCATGTTCTCCTACTCTGCAGAATTAATCCTAAATCTACCCAGGTCTCACTTCCCTGTATGCTACATGGTGCATACCATAGACATTATTTCACGTTGCATAAGTTTAGCATCAGCAGCTTGGAACGTCACCGTAAGCTATGTGGATAGAGGTGGTTTGCTATTGCTTTCCTCACTGAGTACTAACCCTATGTGTAGCTCCAAATAATCACAGCCATAAGGTTTTTTTTTTGTCGTGTGGTCTCCTGAGAGGCCGAGTGCAGGTCTTTCTATTCGACGCCCGTGGGCGACCTGCGCGTCGGGATGAGAGATGGAATGGATGAGGATGAATGAAACAGGGCAAGGATGTGGAAGGAATCGGCCGTGGTCTATCAGAAGGTACCATCCCAGCATTTGCCTGGTGTTGAAAATGGGGAAACCACGGAAAACCATTTCAAGGACGGCTGACGGTGGGGCTCGAACCCACGCGTCTACCGAGTCAGCAGAGAGCTTGGCCCCATGACCTAATGCTGCGCTTTAGCCAGCTGAGCCCAGGGGGTACCGTTACGAGCTCTGCGCGAGTAATGGTAGCCATTGGTCTAGCAGTATGTGACGTCATCCCGCGGACATAGGCGAGTCCCACAGCACTGCAGCATCTGCATATATTTTGCTTGAGGACCATTTTCTTAATATATACCAGTTATTAGCTACGTAATTGCACTCAGCTTTTGATCTACTAATGTTAGAATATTTCTGAATGATGTTGGAAATAATGACGATGACTAAACATGTAATGAATGTGAGTTAATTAACGGCTATGAAACTTAGGCCTAACACATCTTAGAATCCAACATTTCTGTTCTTAACTATTCATTTTAGGAGATTGGGACATATTGGTCATCAGTCTCATGTACTTGGACGTATAGAATTTGCCTGATAACCTGTGTTTTTGTACTGTATTAGTACGGTATGTGTTCAAGACTTGAAATTTGCACCATCCCGAAATTTTCCTTGAGGGAGTGTGGAAAACTCTTAGGAAAACCACACACGGTGTCAGAATTCGAACTTTTGATCTCCGTGCAGTTATGGTGTACACCTTAACGAACACGGCTATGCTGTGGGGTCAGAAAATATTTCTAAAGGAATATTGGAAATGTCAATATTTAAACCAATCCAACAAAGTTATGGTGGTTTAGCATAGTCCATATATGATTCAACAACACAACATTTCGAACATCGTGGTCAAGTAGCCCCATGTAGACTACTTGGGTGTATGTGCTAAATCTGTCTGATAACCTGTGTCGTTATGATGGCTGTACTAATGTGTTCATTTGTAATTGGGGTTAGGATTTAGGAGGAAGCCGTGGTCTATTATATGTCTCAATTTCCGTGTCTGGAGGTACTACTTCCACAGAAGTCGACTCATTGGAATGCGTTCATCCAGCTTTGTTTTTTCCTTGGGTGACAACGCTTCCAGCGTTGACATTGCTCCCTTAAGCACTGTTCTCTTCTGCTGGCGCATCTCCCGTTTATGATTGACCTGTAATTAAATAGCCTACTATACTTGTATTATTACTATTATTGTTATTTTGCTTTCGAAGTATGAGGCGCCCATATCGATTTATATACTTTACGTGTTAGGACATTATGATGTTATGGTCTACGGTTCCAAAGAATGAGTTCTGGTAGGAATTCAGAAGAACGCGGTCATGATCTGTGATGTAGGTAGGCTACCATCCCTGGCATTTACCTGGAGTTGAAATGGAAAACCACTTCAAGTCCGGCAAACGGTGGAATGCAAATCTACATGTCCCCGATAATCAGTGTTTAGGCGTTGACAAGGAGACACCACACACTGTACGGAAAGAGCGGTTGCAGACTTGAGAACTTGGGAGGCAAATTTCTGTCGGCCTAAAGGAAGTATTCCATTTTATTAATTATATTGCAATACACATATGAGATAGAAACGTCAAGGTCATCAGTTAGTTAGTTATTGTTGTTTTAAGGGGCGGAACTACGAGGTCATATGCCCCTATAAAAAGATTTTAGGGTGGGTGGAACAAGATAATACCTAATCCTAGTTTTTTTTTTCTTTCCAGATAATTATATTCTTTATTGGTTAACAGCCGCTCACACACCCCTGCTGAACAGAGTATCGTTGTATTGAGATGATCGTACAATTGTAATGTTTTAAAATTGTTTGTGGAATAGGACGGCAATAACCCCCAGTTTTTTTAGATACCGCTCTTTTTTTTTAGCTATTAACGTGGTCCTGTAGAAGTGCTGCACTAACTTACCGTATTTCCTCGCATAATCGTCGCCACCACGTAATCGTCGCACCTCACTTTCCAAACACCAAAATAGGTTTATAAAATTTCATCGCATAATCGTCGCATAGCATGTTCGTATTTGTGCGCCAGTCAGTTGCACACGCTGCCGCGACTTTATAACCTGGCGCGACTTTGTCAGACGAAAAATATCTCGTCTTTATGCTTGCGGGCAATGAACTGTGACGCGAGCGGCAAGCTTCGTCACTTAGCACATTCCGCGAGCGTATAATCTGGCGTGATCTTGTCAGGAGAAAGTAATCTTGTCTTTATGCCTGCTGGCTATGAACCGCGACGCAAACGGCCAGCGCACATTCCGCGAGCGTATAGGCCTAATCTGGCGTGGTCTTGTCAGGAGAAAGTAACCTCATCTTTAAGCCTGCCGGCTATGAACCGCGACGCGAATGGCCAACGCACATTCCACGAGCTTATAGGCCTAATCTGGCGTGATCATGTCAGCAAAAAGTAATCTCATCTTTAGACCTGCGGCCTATGAACTGTGACGCGAGCGGCCAGCGCACATTCCGCGAGCGTATAGGCCTAATCTGGCGTGATCTTGTCAGGAGAAAGTAATATCGTATTTATGCCTGCGGGCTATGAACCACGACGCGAATGGCCAACGCACATTCCACGAGCTTATAGGCCTAATCTGGCGTGATCATGTCAGCAAAAAGTAATCTCATCTTTAGACCTGCGGCCTATGAACTGTGACGCGAGCGGCCAGCGCACATTCCGCGAGCGTATAGGCCTAATCTGGCGTGATCTTGTCAGGAGAAAGTAATATCGTATTTATGCCTGCGGGCTATGAACCACGACGCGAATGGTCAGCGCACATTTCGCGAGCTTATAGGCCTAATCTGGCGTGATCATGTCAGCAAAAAGTAATCTCATCTTTAGACCTGCGGCCTATGAACTGAGACGCGAGCGGCCAGCGCACATTCCGCGAGCGTATAGGCCTAATCTGGCGTGATCTTGTCAGGAGAAAGTAATATCGTATTTATGCCTGCGGGCTATGAACCGCGACGCGAATGGTCAGCGCACATTCCGCGCGAGCTTATAGGCCTAATCTGGCGTGATCTTGTCAGCAGAAAGTACTCTCGTCTTTATGCCTGCGGGCTATGAACTGTGACGCGAACGACCAGCGCACATTCCGCGAGCTTATAGGCCTAATTTGGCGTGATCCTGCCAGGAGAAAGTAATATCGTATTTATGCCTGCCGGCTATGAACCGCGACGCGAACGGCCAGCGCACATTCCGCGAGTTTATAGGCCTAATCTGGCGAGATCTTGACAGCAGAAAGTAATTCGTCTTTATGCCTGCGGGCTATGAACTGTGATGCGAACGGCCAGCACACATTCCGCGAGTTTATAGGCCTAATCTGGCGTGATCTAGTCAGGAGAAAGTAATCTCGTCTTTATGCCTGCGGGCTATGAACCACGACGCGAATGGCCAGCTTCGTCAGCACATTCCGCGAGCGTTGACCTGTCGTGACCTTGTTAGAAGAAAGAACCCTGTCTCTGACTGCGGGCTATGACTCACGCGAATGACTGGCCCATGCAGCAAATGATGATACAGTATATTCTTTGAAATTAAATATTCTTCGCATAATCGTCGCACCCTGCTTTTTTTCACGAAATTTTGGCAAAAAAAGTGCGACGATTATGCGAGGAAATACGGTACTCACTTTAGGCTGTAGCTTATGTTGTTATTGCTAATTCGTTTAGGGACTTTCCGACATAGTGGTCGTGTAGCCCTGTGTACTTGGGTGCGTGTGTGTGGAATTTTCCTGATAGCTTGTGTTATTGTGATGGCTGTATTAGTGTGTGTATTTGCAATTCCGATGAGGATTGGGAAGGAGGTGGGCGTGGCCTTAATTTTGGAGCCATCACAGTATTAGCCTGAAGTAGAAATGTGAAACCACGGAAAACCACTTCCAGGATGATTGAGGTTGGAATCGAACCCGCCTCTTCTCAGTTATGCCTCACGAGGTTGAGTGAAGGCTACCCCATTCCAGCCCTCAGACCAGAATTATATAACTTGGCAAAGCCGGGAATCGTACCCGGGCCTCCGTGGTGACAGCCACGAGTGATAGCCACTACGCAACAAGGCGGACTTTTAGGCTGTATGCCCGGGTTTAAAAGTAGGTATTTTGTTATGTTTATTTGATCATTAGCTTTTCTCAACTCGTCGTTGACGGAGTTGCGTTGTTAGGGTAACAAGAAATTGCCTTCGGGAGACTGGTGACAATGTTTTGCTTAGCTAGGTATGACTAGACTGTCGGACGTGTAATTTCGCAATATTGACAGAGTGCAATCTTCTGCTTAGAATTAGGCACTGCAAGGAAGACAATTTAGGGGTGACGGCGAGAGTCGAAGCCAGTTGATCTGTGAGGAGAAGTGATTACAGATTTGAACAAAGGTTTTACTTTCCTGGATAGATTATCGCATTTATCTAGTAAGGGTTCATTCCATCATAAATGTACCGTCCCAGCATTTTCTTGGGTTGAAAATGGGAAACCACGGAAAAACATATCAAGGACGGCCGATAGGGGGGCTCTAACCCACGTTCACTGAGTCCGCAGAGAGCTTGGCGCCATGGCTTAGTGCAGCGCGTTCACGAGCGTAGATACCTTTGTAGTCTTTTTAACATACCTGTTGCTCAGTAGCACAAAGTCCCAATGCCAGCCAGGGCCGTAGAGAACGATCACTGGCCCTAAGATAACCTGGGGCATAATTTTGAAATTACGGTATTAAGCTTGCAAATATTAACCCCCTCCCCAAAGAGAAAGCTCCTCGCTGTTCTGCCGCATAGAACTTCAATCATCATTACCATCCATGGAGTTTAGTTTCCCAACTGATGATTAATTTACTTTGTTTTTAGTTATTCAGCTCTCTCCTCTATTTTCGTCTCTCATTGGTTTTCTTTTACTTAACGATTTTGATCAATGTGCCTTAAAAATTCAGTTTTATTTGTATCTGAACGTGTTGAGGCTGTACAAGAATGGTCCACAATCCTTTCAGAAATGCACAGTATGAAGTAAAGAATAATTTTTTTCTGAGATTGAATTAGAAACGTTAAGGACTCTTTAACTCTAACACGTAAAATGGATGACTCTGGCAACTTAACTATTTCCCCGTAAAACAGTGAACACAAGGGTGTAAAATTAATCATATGTTCTCTTTGTAATGTTTTGTAGACTGTTTACTGTCTGTGTTTACATCAATGTGTGTCATCAGAAAATTTCATAATAGTTTTGATATATTTCTTTTCGTAATCAGTTTACCATCCAGGTTGGCTTTTCCCACGGACTCGGCGAGGGATCCCACCTTTACCGCCTTTACGGGCAGTGTCCTGGAGCTTGACATTGGGTCAGGGATACAACTGGGGAGGTGGGACTAGCACCTCGCCCAGGCGGCCTCACCTGCAAAGCGAACAGGGGGCCTCATGAGGGATGGGACGGGATGGGAATAATGGGAGGGATAGACAAGAAAGAGGGAAGGAGGCGGCCGTGGCCTGACAGTAGGGACCATCCCAGTATTAGCCTGAAGTAGAAGTGGGAAACCACGGAAAACCACTTCGAGGATGCCTGAGGTGGAAATCGAACCCCCTCTACTCATTTGGACCCGAGACTAAGTAGACCCCGTTCCAGTCCTAATACCACTTATCAAATTTCGTGGCAGAGCCAGGAATCGAATCTCGGACCTTCGGGGTGGCAGCGAAGTACGCTGACCACTACGCAACGGAGGCGACAGTTTTAACATTAAATTAAATAGAATTGTCCACTCGAAGTCCTTTCACCGCCTCGAGCCCCTCAGCTAATCCGGGGCCCGGGGCTACAGCTCCGCGTTCCCCTCCCTCTCGTCGGGCCAGATGCCTTCCAAGAACCTCCACCAACGCGTAATTTCTTCTTCCAAGGCAAACTCAATAATTCATTTTTGAGGTCCCGTTCGTAGTCCTATGGTAAAAAAATGTGCAGAACAAACACGGGCAGTTCTATAGCATTGACGCTATCCTTTCGTCTGCATCTTAAATCCACAGCTTTTGAACTTCCTTATCGTTAGAAAATGAGTGGTAAATCACTTCAGAATTTCTACGGCCATTGTTTTGTACTCAGAAATGGCACAGTTACTGTGGCTACCCATTTTTATAAGCGCATTATTTAACATCTAAATGGATCATACAACTACATTACAAAGCACGTTTTCTACTTTAGGCGACACTGGCTTGTCCGCGAAATGACGTCAGCGTAAAGGGAGCCACCTGGCGACTGAAGCGGGAACTGCGATATCGGCCTACCTGATAGTATTCTAGTTACCTTGAGCTGAGCCAATGCTGTCTGACAGCCATAAGTGAAAAGTCACAACAGGAGATGGCAACTGGCCAAACATCCAATCAATCAATGAAACAGGCAGGTGCGGCAAGTATAGCTTGGAGAGCTTGAAATAACGTTTCCAAATAGCTTTTCTCATTTAAATTCTGTAAATGATTAAATCACCATATTTTGTGAGTAGTGACCGCAATTTAGTTCCACACTTGTTGGCTACTTGTTGCTCGGGCAACTCCGGTCTAAAATGTCATGCTTCTTTTAAAATCCTCGTTTAGGATTCCATTTATTCCCGGATTTCTGTGATTTCTCTGAACCAGTTATTCTGCAGCTTGACCAGTTCTATCAATAATTTTGTGCGTCAGCCATTATTATTGAAAAAGCGCACAATGTGCCAAATACGAAACTGAGTAACCAGCTGTACATTATTCCAATCCCAATTGGGTTATTGATGTATATCTTTGTCGGCAATATTTTGCATGATATCCTGTACAGCATTCACTGCATAGTTCACACACACATTCTTCAGTTGGCTGGTGGAATCTCTTGTTTTGGCAGAACTTGTAGTGAAAGCCATGTGTAGCGTATCGTGTCATTACATGTCGTAGTTCGTAGTTTGCCTGTTTCCATTATGGCGTCAGTAGAGAAGAAATCATCCCAGATAGCGTTTTGCTTTTCTTTTAGTATATGAAGGGCATTCTCATAGGCCTCGGTGCACGGTAGTAACATCTGCAGTCTAATGTCTTGTACGAAGAAAATTTCTTTTGTGAAGACATAAGTCTCAACAGTGCTGTCTTCCCGATACCCAAGACTCTTTTCATATAGCAGGCTTTGACTTGGTCTAATGTTAATAGGTCGTTCTCTTTTAGTTTGTCCCAAATTATGTGGATTCCATAAGTCGCTATTGGTGCTATGGCCGTTTTAAACAACGTCATAGCCGTTTTTATTGAGAGTTTTTGAAGCTGTTGAATGTGGTAAATTGCTCTTATCGCTGCTGTTGCTCTTTCTTCCACATGAATATTGAATGATGTCAGTGTTGTTTGGAGAGTAACTCCAAGATATTTGTGCATTAGCCATCGAAGGAGCATTCTTCACCTAAAAGTTCCTGCATTTCTCCAAAGAAGTTTGGAAATACTCCATGGGTTAGGTGTGTTAGTTCTTTTCTTTCCATTCTCTTACTACTTTCTCCATACACAAATTGAACATGGTCAGTGGTAGACTTATTGTCTGCTTCCCATACAACAGGCCACGCCAACTCAGGTGCTTCGCGAGCACCGGTGCTCTGCTGTAGGAGAGGAACGTGTAGTGGCAGCGCTTAGCAAGGCGACTGTCGTTTGGTGAATGGGGCTGGGCAAATCAGTGCTCGTCATGCGGCGTACCAGTATGAAAACTAATATTAATAATGCTAATTTTGTGTACAGACAGAAATAATAGTTTTATTGTGCTCCTGATTTTGCACTAATTTTCAACATTCTTTCTTTATCTTGGGCATGGCTTTGAAGCCACTAATTTGCCGATATTTGGAACAATCGTTTTGGCAGTTGCAATCCGAAGTATAGCTTCCAAGGAAGCATCAGACAAACTTGACCTTGTTTTTGTTTTGGTAATATTCTCAATTGAAAACATTTGTTCACAAACGAACGTTGTTCCGAACATAGCAACAAATTTCAGGGCAAGGGCATGAATCCTTGGGAATTCTTGTTCCTCAAAACCTTTATCAAATGAAATCCAATCACCTTTGTAATGATAATAGCGATCTGTCAAAATTGAATCACATTGTAGTTTTATCAGCTCAACTTGTAGACTTCATCGGGCATCCTCTGGACACACCGAAAAAAGGCGTCTTACAAACTTTGAGTGCCGGTTTTACTTGATTTATTTTTTCAAACCTATCTTCAAATTCTTTATGCAATGACTGTAACGCTTTTGTGTACCCACTGATGTGTTCACAACTACTTAAATTCAAGGATTTTAGGGAGGGAAAATTGTCCCAATTTCCTTCTTGAAGCCGACTTCTAAAAAGCTCAAGCTGCAATTAGAAACTTTCAATACGGTCACACACAGTACTGATTATTTTCTTTTTGTCTTGCAACGAGATATTTAAATCATTTAGTACCCTGTGATGTCTTTCATGAAAGGGAGGTCAGCGATCCATTGCTCATCATCCAAGTCTGACTGTGCTACCGCCACTACACGGAGAGGGAAGGGAAACTCACCAGTGTCGCTCGGTGTGGCACCGGGGCGCGCAAGCACTAAGTGCTCGCGTTGGCGTGGGCTGCTGTACATAATGAGGTGTCGAACACTCACATTGCTGAGACTGTAGCTATTGCCTTGTGTAGCTGGGAGGATACAATATGGTACGACATGTTTGTGAATTTAACATTTCTTATGTTGTAACAGCTGTGGCTCAGTGTGAGTGAACAACTGTCGCTGAGTAGTTGCTCCGAGAGCGAGGCCATCCGACTCCGACACTTGATCTCCGCTGCTGCGGCGTGCTATCAGTACCAAGTGACGCGACCTAAAGTCAACCCCCTGTACCGGCTCATGTCCTGGCTGGCTCCTGGTGGTAAGTGTGCGACCTAAAGTCAACCCCCTGTACCGGCTGATGTCCTGGTGGTGGTGGTGGTAAGTGTGCGACCTAAAGTCAACCCCCTGTACCGGCTGATGTCTTGGTGGTGGTAAGTGTGCGACCTAAAGTCAACCCCCTGTACCGGCTGATTTCCTGGCTTGCTACTGGTGATAAAGAGGGTTCTGCATTCATTAAAATTTAATTCAAGATACTGTACAGCTTTTCTATAAATAGAAACAATATGTCCAACATTAAAATTCAAACTTCCCTTTAATAAATAGGGGAAATGATTAGGTATTCACTAATTCGTTATTTGGTAAAAAGAATGAATAGTGAAGAAAAATCAAAGTACGATCATGCCTACATGTCAAGACTTCACAGATCGATCTCAATCGTCTAAACATTATGGTTGATAAACCATCTACGCCTATCAGGCCTGGATGAAATCGTGCAGATTTTTGCATGCACCTTCAGTTATTAATTTAGGTATTGAAGTGTGCATTTATGTATTAAATCTTTCACTAAGAGTGGCATCGTTCTATCATTATTGTGAGGGTTTCCTTGCACTAAAGTTCACTCACGATGGAGAGAGAGTTCCTCTCCGCCCCCATAAGTCAACAGCACAAATACTGCACTTCCCAAAGTTGGATGGATTTAGAAATTTTACCTATGCAATTTTATACATGGGGGATCAAACTCTTCGTGTGAAGTGAGCAAATAGATCGCTCTGCTATTGTGTGATGTTACTTGGCACTACCCCTTGTACTAGTCTGGAGCCACTACTGTATTCCAGTTGTTGTTGTTGGCTGTAACTCTATTTCCAGTAAACATACTTCTTCCTGCATAGAGCTTTTCAGACCAGCTTGTGGATGTGCATCTGATGACTAAATAGGCCAATTCTGGCATAAAACATGCGCCCACATAAATTGCACTCAATGGTCGGGGGAGGGCGGGGTTGCAATTGACGAAGCTTTCTTGCTTGTCGCTTGGCCTCTTCATGTCTGCGACATTCTTCCTGAAAGAAGTTGACAGCCGTCGATGTAATGTTCCGCCACAATAAACGGTCCGCAGCAGATGTTTCCCATGAGTGGATGTCTATACCAGTCGTCGTCATGATGTGTTTTAACTGGTCTTTAAAACACTTCAAAGGGGCCCCATGAGGTCTAGTGCCAGAGCAAAGTTCACCATAAAGGAATTGACGTGGAAGCCTGGTATCACTCATACGGTGAACATGGCCTAACCATCTCAGTTGATGAGCGATGATAGTTGTCTCAATGCTATCGAGATGCGCTCTCTCGAGAACTGCAGTGTTGGTCACGTAGTCCTCCCACTTGATGTTCAAGATGTATCTCATCTTTTGTTGGTGGAAACGCTCAAGTTTCTTGATATCACGGCGATCGAGTGTCCAAGTTTCACAGCCATACAGTAGCGTTGAGATGACGACAGCTTTGTACACCATGCGTTTGGTATGCATCTTTAGGTCTTTATTCATGAAGACTCTGTGCATTAAACGGCCAAATGCTGCATGGGCAGCCCCAATTCTTTTGTCAACATCCTGTTCGCAAGTGCACCGTTTAGACAAGATGCTACCAAGATATGAAAAATGATCAACCTGCTCCAGTGTCGAGTCTAAGATGGAGATATTGAACTCGGGAAGAGGTAATCCTGGGGCAGGTTGTGCAAGCACCTTTGTTTTCTTTACATTGATGGTGAGACCAAAGAGGTCACACGCAGTGCTAAAGCGATTGACCGATTGTTGAAGCTCTGCAGCTGTCGGAGCAGGAGATGCGTAGGAAAAAGGTGCAACAAGTGAGATTTTGTTTAAGGTGGATCACAGCTTGCAAGGAAGTGACCCACACACTATGATCTCGGAACTATACCCTGCGGCACAAAAGAAATGAGATGTGCAGGTTCTAGCACCATGACTGCAATGGACTGCCGCAGACTCGAAATACTATTGAGTTGCGCCTTCACAGCCAGTCCATCTGGTATGACCTCATCCGCCTCCACGACCGTTGAGAACCACAAGGGAAGTTCCTCCTCCGTCCGTTTTGCCGTTGGGCCAATATATACGTAATGGGTTTCAGTGTCATTTCCTACACTGAGGGGACCATCACCCCACCTAAAGGGGCTCATCCACCAGAAGCCGTTGGCCCCTTCAGGGGGTCGAGTTATTTACCGCCGCCCAACATTCGGCGTTAGCTGTTTTTACAGCTGGTTGCCAAACCAGCTAACCCTCCTCCTTTTGCATTCCGGACTTGGGACCGGACAAAGGCGGAGTTGTACTCTTACAACAATTGGATCTTTCTCCGTCTACTCCGATTTAGCTGACCGATAGCAATTCAAATCTCAAAGAAACTGACACTATTGTTAGCTCATTTCTTCAGTTTATTCCAACCTTTATAACGGGACAGATTGTTTTTTTTTTTTTTTTATATACCAAGGGCCCGTCAGCTAAGCTCCGGATGTACTGCAGCCTAAAGGCTTATTGTACTGCCCTGTGTACTCAGCACCAGTCCATTATCCCTGTGTCTTTGATAAGATGGTACAGTCCCATGATGGACTCTGTTTTGATTTCTTTTGGTTCAATTGTCGGTCTCCCAAAAAGATTGAATCTTCTGCGATCTAGAGCTTCGCAAGAGCAGATTATGTGATGGGCTGTCTCCGTTTCCTTCCCACAAAGTCTGCAGTCTAGGTTTCCTTTGATTATGCCCATTTTGTTTAGGTGCTTTTTCACGGGAGCATGGCCCGTGAGAAGAGCCACTATGTATCTTACCTGAATTTTTTTACATTTGAGTAATTTTCCAGCTGTTTTCTTACATGGTTCATTGATGAACATTTTCCCATGTTTCATACCAGGGTTAGTTTTCCATCTATCCCTATGTTCTTTTTTGATCCAGTCTTTAATAGCTTCTCTTATGGAGCATTTAGGTACTCCTAGAGCCGGCTCTGGTCCATAAAAGATTGTTGCCGCTCCCTTCCGGGCGAGTTCATCGGCTTTTTCGTTTCCTTCAATGCCCTTGTGTCCTGGGACCCATATCAGTTTGACGCTGTTATGTTCCCCCAGTTTAGTTAGGGCATTAAGACATTCTTCCACCAGTCTTGAGTTCACTTTAGGGCTTTTTAAAGCCTTCAGTGCTGCCTGGCTGTCTGAGTATATAATAATCTTCTTATTTATATCTTTTCATATTTTCATATATGCATTGTAGTATTGCATAAACTTCTGCCTGGAATACCGTGGGATATTTTCCCAGGGGAAAGCTGATGCTTTTTCCTGGTCTCGTTCCATATACTCCCGAGCCTGCCCCTGAGTCGTCTCTTGACCCGTCTGTGAACCAGATCAAAGTTTCCTCGGGATGCTCAGGTTTTGTTTCCCAAGAGTCTGTTTCAATTATTACTTCAAATGTTTTATTGAAGTTGTATTGTGTAAGAGTGTAGTCTGATCGCATTTCAAGTATGGAATCTTCTACAATTTTTGTTATTGATGATATTCCTGATTGTGAATCAGGAATATTTCCAGCTTTACCCTGTTTCAGCCTATGTAATGCCATCCTAGCTTCCCCTTTGATCAGAATGTCAAGAGGGGCCAGGTCTAGTAAAGCCTCCATAGCCGCTGTGGGGGTAGTTTTAAATGCTCCGGTAATTGCTAGGCAGACTTGTCTTTGAATTCTTCTCAGCTGTACCAGAGTTGTTTTATTTTGCACCTTGGTCCACCATACCAGTGCACCATATGTTATCGAGGGTCTCAGTACCCTAGTATACAACCAGTGTATCATCTTAGGTTTTAGTCCCCACATATTTCCATACATCCTCCTCACAGTCATAAAGGAGGTTACAAATTTATTGTATATTTTGTTCAAATGCTGGTTCCAGGTCAACTTGGAGTCAAGAATTACTCCTAAGTATTTAACCTCTCCCTTCATTTTAATTTCTTCACCTTTTAGAAGCAGGGAGTTAGTTTCCTTCGGATTTCTTCTTCTGGTGAATGGGACAATGGCTGTTTTGTGAGGGCTTATTTTAAGTCCCTCATTTTCTGTCCAATTATATACAACGTTAAGTGCCATTTGCATTCGTTCCTTAACGGTGTTAGCAAATTTTCCTTGAACTATAATGACGATGTCGTCAGCATAGCCAAAGATATTAAAGTCTAGCTGACTTACCTTTTTAAGCAGTCCATCCACAACGAGGTTCCACAGCAGAGGGGATAAGACCCCTCCCTGAGGACATCCCCCCGTAACCTTTGCAGACAGACTGCTTTCCATACATGTTGTGTGTATCACTCTGCTTTTAAGCATGGCTTCGATCCACCTGCAAGAGGTTTCATCTAGTCCTCGCTCTAGGGCAGCAGTGATCATTGATTTAAAGGAGGTATTGTCGAAGGCTCCTTCTATATACGGAAGCTTGACTTCCGTAGCACATTGGCATCACTCGTGACGTCAATACTACTTGTATTTTGTGTCTTGTGATGGCCTTCTCAGTATGTGCTAGCCATGCGTATTGGTGAGGTGTGTCTGTACCAACTGACGAGCCCAACGGCACACTGGGGCGAAATGCTGGCATTTTATGTTTGATCTGGCCGGACCAATTTTATCATATTAATTGGCTCCTTCTATGTCTAGAAAAGCTCCCAACGCTACCTCCTTTTGTTCCTGAGTTTTTTCCAGTCTTTGTACTACTTGGAAAAGAGCTGTCTCTGTTGACATACCGGCTTGATAAGCATACTGGTTCCGGTGCAGAGGTCTCTCAGCCAATGCATCATCCCTGATGTGTCGGTCAAGCATTTTTTCTAGAGTTTTTAGAATAAAAGACATGAGTGTGGGAGGTCTGTAGGACTTAGCCCGGTCTATAACTTTCCCAGGTTTAGGTATGAATACCGCCCTACAGTGTCTCCACCCCATTGGTATATAACCTAGGGCTAAACTAGCTCTAAGTATTTTAATCATAATCCTTGCAAGCATTTGGAAGCCTTCTTGGAGCATGATGGGCATTATTCCATCACTTCCTGGGGATTTATACGGTTTAAATGAGAAGATTGCCCATTTTAGAGTTTCATAGTTAACCACCTTCCTAGCTGTTTCCCAGTCTCTCCTGTCAGTTTTCCAAGATGGAAACTCCAGTTCCAGACTGCCCCAGCCTCCGGGAGGTTCTTCTATGATTTCCGACCCTGGGAAGTGTACATGAAATAGTTCTTTCATGGTCTCTTCCGCAGTTCAGGTGTATTCTCCATTATCTCTTTGGAGTGAGTTTATGCTGCTTCGGCTTTCTTTAGAGAGAATTCTTTGAAGTCTGGCACATTCCGGAGTCTCATCTATCTCCGTGCAGTACCTTCTCCAAGACTCTCTCTTTGCCAATCTTAAGGCTTTGTTGTAATCAGTAAGGGATCTCCTATATTCCTCCCATTTTCCTGATTTTTTTGCTGCGTTGAACAGTCTTCTTACCTGTTTTCTCTGGTCTGCTAGGTCTTTACTCCACCAGGGGATATTCCTGTTGGACTGCCTGGCTACCAGAGGGCAGGTTTCTTTGTAGGCTGAAATTATTGCTTCCTGTAATTGTTCTGCAACAATTTCAACTTCTTCTGTACTTTTGAAGTTTTTATTTATTCCCCCGAGATTCTGAGCTAGTTCTCTTTTGAAGCTGCCCCAGTCAGTTCTCCGGGGATTTCTGTAATATTCTGTTTGTCGTTCTAATCCCGCCATGTCGAATATTATATATCTGTGGTCTGAACAACTTACTTCCTCAGATACATGCCATTCACTTAATCTACTCCCTATATAGGGGGTAGAGAAAGTTATGTCAATAACCTCCTTTCTGTTTTTAATAACAAAGGTTGGTTTATTTCCTTTATTCATTAAGTTCAAATTACGTTCCAGAATGAATTCTAACAAGGACTCACCTCTGGGGTTGTTGTTGGTGCTACCCCAGGCCAGGTTGTGTGAGTTGGCGTCGCATCCTAAGATTAGGTGTTCACCTTCTTTTTCACACCTTGCTACCAAGTCCATTACTTCCTTGGTAGGTGGTAACTGCTCATCGTCATAGGGAAGGTATGCGGATCCAAGGATGATTTTCCTTGACCCTTCCTTTGAAGATGTCTGTATAGCTACTGTCGTGAGGTCTCGGGAACAGAAATCCATCAGCGGCAGTATCTTGATTCCTTTTTTGGCAAGTATACAGGTTCTGGGAGTCTGGTTTGTCCGACTGAAAATCAGTTCGCCTCCAACTCCTCCCAGTCCCTTTATTTCGCCTTTTACAGCCCAGGGTTCCTGAATGAGAGCCAGGTCACAGTCTCTCATCATCACACACAGTGCTGCCGAGGCAGCCCTGCTATGCTGAAGATTTATCTGGACCACTCTCATTCGCGCCCTTGGGTCTGGGTTTACCTTTTAGTGGTTTAAAGGTTACCTGACTTAGGCCGCAGAAGACCTTAAATTGTTTGGCTTCTAGCTTTTCATAAGAGTCGAGGTCCACCGAGAATGCCAAAGTTTGGCCTTTCTCGGTCACCTTTCGGCTCATAAGATGCCATTCACCTACCTCAAGTCCTGAATTCTGTGCCTTCAGTCTCTTTTTAATGGTTTCCACATCATTTGTTACTGGTACCCAGACTAGGACCCTTGGCCTCCTTGGAAGGTCTTTGGAGTCTACAACTTGTAACTCCAATCCCTCCCAAGGGCTGCCAAGTCTGCCTATAGCTCCGGATAACCAGTGTTTTGTTTGTTCATTCTCACAGGTCATCCAAAGGATACCCTGTGAGAATTTGTTATCTAGAAATTGTGGTGACACCTGTTCAGGGTTGTCATCCAACATTTCCAGAATTTTCCTTTTCACCAGTTCTGCTTTCTCCTGGTTAAGTTGTTGGGTTTTTGCCATTACGGCTACCTTGATACCTTTAGCAGCGTCCCTGTAGCTCAAAGGTTGAGATAGTTCATTCCTTCGATGCTTAGGTTCTCGCTGCTTTGGGGTGCTTGATTCAGAGCGTGGTCTTTTTTGAGTTGAGGTTGAGGTCTCTTTGCTCCTGAACGGTTTGTTTTCCGTCCAGGTCCCTTCTTTCATCTTCCTTTCCCTCATTAGTTTCTTCCGTTGTGCTCCAGAGAGTTTCTTAGGTTTGATCCCAGTTCCTGACGTACCTGGTACTGCCACCTCTCCTGGAGTTGTTTCAGTCACCTCCATTGTGGAGTCTTCTGATGTTGACAAGTCTATGGACGAGTCCATTCCTTGTAATGTCTTGGTTGAGCTTTCGCTTGAGGTTGTTTCTTGGGTCCCACAAGTATCGGAGAAATAAATAGTCCACTCAGACAGAGCTCCGGTTGTCCGAGCAAGGCTGCTTTCTCAGGGAGGTCGCCCAGATTCCCTGAGGCTCCGTTAAGGACACATCACCCATGTGCCATGCACCCCTTCGGCACGGATTAAGGCAAGCCACACTTAACACCTTGGGGTTGGGGAGGTGGTCCGCGATCTCTTATTCAATATATTCAGAGAAACACCTGCCCGGCTCGTCAGTGGTCAACTGTCGCTACCAGACAGGTGCCGGCTATCCGCCACCTGCCGACGCGTCACGATACCCGCTCAAGGTCCAGCGTTAGGGTTTGCAGGATGTTACTCCTTGCCAGGGACCCCCCGCTGAGGAGGGACAGATTGTTAGTATTGTACATCTGGACTTAGTATTCTCGAAGCTACTATATGTGGGTGGCTTGCTACCTAGTACAGTAGATATTAAGGTGCTTAACCTTTCCACTCGTGTGTCGACCGAGTCGACACAATGTGTCACCGCTCGTTTCTAGGTTACCTGGCATGCCAGGGCTTTTGTACATCGTTTGGTAAGTGCTGGTCCTGTAAACCGAAAGAAACCAATCAGGAGTGTTTTAGTTTCTCTTTGCTCGGCAAAACTGCTCTGTTTTCTTGACATGGATAGCAGTCGCGGTGAAGCAACATGGCGGCGCACAGTCTGACCGAAGCTGAGATTCTGGCATCTATTTCGGCTGATTTTGATGATAGTGACCATAAAAGAGATGAAAATTTTGAATCTGGCGATGAAAGTGATATATCCGTGAGTGATTCAAGTGACTATATTGATATCAGCATCGCAAGAAATCATAAGGAGACGATAACATTTTGAGAAGCAATCAGGGTTCCATCCAGGCATTTGCTTTGAACACTCAAGACATACCGTTAAGAAAGTTAAAAACATTATTTGGTGTCATGGAAATACCATACATTCATTAATCTTATAGTTCCTTGCTGTATACTGTATATTGTTACAACCAGTACTTAACACCAGATTTCATAATATGAAGAATGCTCACAGAAATAAATACAAGTTGGGAGAAATCAGGACTTGCAATAATTCGAGAGGGAAGGGTTAATGCTTAAGTACCGAATTTGCTCGCGTATATCTCGCAACCCATTTTTTTATTTGAAATTTCAGGGAAAAGAAAGTACTCGCATATATCTCGCATTCATTTCTGACACCGTCATATAAATGACCGTAATAACCTTGAGGTAGAAACCCGTTCTATTTAGCGCGCCACAACAGTCGTCATTGTCCAGGAACTTACCCGAAGCGATACCTTGGCGTGATTAGCGCGCCACAAGTCATCAATACGCAATGTTATCGTTTGTTTTGGCGGCAGACGCTTTGTTGTCCGTCAGTTGCCTTGTAGACATCAGTACCGGTACTCTGGCTTTGAAGAAAAAGGAAATTTGTGCTATACCACTCACGCCAACATGCTTGTATGTTCCGAAGATTGCGCAAGTAGGCCCACTGTTACATCGCAGAGGAACGCAGTTTAGTCTTCTCGAATCTCAATGATTTCGTCTTTACGCTTTGCGTCGCATCAGAGCTGGGCCGTGTGCAAGCACATGCAAACGTGTGGCGCGGCGTTGGAGTTATAGCACGCGGTACATCGTTAGTCTTCGGCCGTGGTCGGCTAAGTTCGAGCTCGCTCGTGCATGTAGCGAGGAATCGATATGCAAGATGATCGTATCGATCGCTAAGCGTCTGCGCTCTAAATTCCTTTTCTGCCTTGAATCATCCTTAACGAGCATATGCCGTCTTTTTCATAGGTTCTTAATGTCGCATAACCATAACGAATAGAAATACATGGTGTCGACGGCATTGTTGTGAAGAGCTTCTTGAAGACGGGCATCGCAAATGCATTGGATGGAAGTCAGGATGAAGCAGTATGGGATGATGACCAGAACGATGCACGATAGAGTACCTCGGAGATTGACAGCAGTGACAATGAATAGGGCGAGTACCGTATGCCAGTAGCCTTGTTTCAATAATGCAAATTTTGTGTTATTTCAGGAATACGGTCATTCCCCGCGAATATCTCGCACCAAAAATTTTCACACATATTTTCGGTGAAAAAAGTGCGAGATATACGCGAGCTAATACGGTATTTCACACGATACTAGCTGCACTTATTAAGATTTTGTTGCACCTTGGAGGGCCACATCCATTCATGGTTGACATTGTGGACTTTGGTAGTGTTTTGTAATGCTATTTTGTCTTGAAGTTTGTTCTCTTTTGTGGATCTGATGATGCTCGCTCCTCCCCTCCGTGGAATCTGTGCAGTCATTATTTAATCCCATGTAAATCTTTCTCGGGTGGAATCCCATTATCCAAATTCATTGGACATATATTCAGTTGTTAATAACAAGACACTGAAAATTACTTCAAAGCTTTCTACTCTATGTTACTGCGTTGCTGCACGCCATACTCCCTGATTGGTTTAGTTTCTCTAACGATAGCAGCATTCAAAGAACTACCCAAAGAGTTGGTACAGGCCGGACGTTTGTTTTAGACGAGTGAAAAATCATAATGGAAGACTGGAGGCGAGTTACTACAGTTGTCACCTGCTGCGGTCAGATTAGGACAAAACGATCTCACGCTACTGCTAAAGTACAGGCAGTGGCAAATATAATGGCGTTCTGTTCGTAACTCTGTAACATGTACTTCTGTGTCGCACAATACTTCAACGTGGACTGGACTGTACTGTTCTGTATGGTGGTATCGTCACGTGCTCAAGTCTGGAATTCCATTGTGACAACTGTCGAGCGACAGGGCGAGAGAGTGGCTGTGTTCAGGCTCACCCGCAAGCTTCAAGGTCGAGGGCAATCTTCTAAACCAAACGTCCGGCTTGTATGAACTCATATATTGTGACTGCTGCTGTGGTAGCATTGCCCCAATAGTTCCAGTTTGGAGATAATTGCAATATGACTTTGTGTCTTTCAGATCCTCTCCGGGAAGACAGCATACTCCAGCAACAGTCAGACACGAGCGAGATGCGCAGTCTAAGGAGCTACCTGTTTGCTGGCTACTTCCGAATGCTGCAGGACGCCCAGTTGAAGCCGGAGGATGGGGAGGATGAAGTGGTTGAGGAGAGCGTACAGGACGCTTGGGCGACGGGGGTGTTGCGGGTATTGCAGGAGTATGCCAAGGACATGGAGGGTGACGTGGACGCCATGGTGTATTATCGGGACCAACTGGACATCAAGAGCTGCGAGCAACAGGTGGCCACAGCTTTGGTGAAAGGTCAGACTGACACAGAGGGCTTGCAGAAACTGGAGCAGCTCAAGGACCGGAGGGAGGCGTTTGAGAAACGGAGACATTCTGCCCCAAACCCCTTCGTGACCTATTGCTTGTTCAAGACAGTGTGCAGCTACCTCATCAAATACAAGAACTTGACGTCGGTCGAGGATGTTCTCAACGAGGTGGAGAGCTGCTGGAAGAAGCTAGAGTCCAGTATAAGTGAAATGTGAGGCGTTTCATGTTTCACCCTTGTCATCGTGTGGTCTCGACTAACTGCACGGTGCTAGCTATAGCCTCAGGAGAAGGCGGTGCCAAATCATACAGCACGAAAGGAAGAAATGGCAACAGTTACCAAAGCCCTCCATCAATATAACAAGAGTTGACTTTATTTGATTGCATATTTAGTTTTGTTGTGAAATCAAATTGCTGGTTCATTATCTTGGCTAGCAATAAACATTACATTACATCACCGGCACTTATTCTAACAAACTTTGTTCAATGGATCATTTAATGTTTCATTTTCACGTCGGTGATGTATCGACAAACACTTCAGCAGCTGTTAGCTGTCCCGATTTGCTCCTTGTTGAGCCGAGAGAAACACTTAGACATGTGTCCTGTTTCCAGTCTTTTGATTTGTTGCTTTAAACAGAGGGAATAAATACAAAATGTGTGTTCTGATTGTTGTCCTGTCCTCCCCATGTGCGGTAACTTGGAGTTGTTTTTTTGTGATGTTGAAAATGTAGAACGTGTTGTGTGAATTGTCTATCCATAAAGCAAACTCTTTAATTAGGCAGTTTGTCACATCACTATAGATACTGTCAAACGTATTGTAAAAGTTTTACAACTTAAAAATAAATTCCAAAAAGAAAAACACTTATTACTGTATATTGAATTCTTGTTTAAGAAAACCTATTCACAGCCAGAACCTGCGTCAGTCTTTCATTCATACTTGGCCTTCAAAACGTTTGTGGGCTAAGAAGAACAAGAAGACCAAGCTAACTAATGGTTGTATGTGCTCCAAGGAGGGCCAAACGCATTATACAGTGTGGTCCACCCGCCCCTTATTATTTAGTTTTATGAAACCCAACTAACATCGCAATTCTCCCGATGGTCGATATTGCTCTGCGCTCTGACTGTGTGACAGCAATGTAATTGGGTCAAGGGTCTAGCAAAGAAAAACCGACCTTAAACTTTTCCCCGCCAAATACTATGGCCCATTCTACTAACATATGACTTATTGCTCCTTGAAATAACACACATACACGTAATACGATCGAATTAATAGCTTACGCCACGTGATCTGTAATAGTAGAAAGTTAAATCAACACCATAAACCGTGATTGAAGACTTTGAGATGGACTTAAACGTTTGAGGTGGGACGGCTACAGTAACTACAGCACGTTTAGCATGCGGTAACTTCCATGTGTTGGTGGCTGAGAGGGTTAAAGCCTGACCGTACGTGGTGGGCGCGAGCGGGTAGAATGCTGCTTCGAATCCAGTAGTAGGCATACTTTTTTAAGGAAAGCCCACATTCCATTTTAGTCGGGATGTAACTACATGCCACATTTATTGCCTTACGCCGTATTTTTGTGAAGAGTACGATGAATTTTGATGATTTATGAAGAGAATACGATCGAATTGGTACGTTATGCCACGTGACCTGTAATGGCAGAAAATTAAAAACTGACATGAATATTAACATAACATATCGAAGTGTTGCTCCGGTTCCGGGTTCGATTCCCAGCTCTGCCAAGAAATGTAATACTTGTCTGAGGGCTGAAATTGGGTACACGTAGCCTTGTGAAGCAAATATGAGAAGAAGTGGGTTCGATTCCCACCTCAGCCACCCTGGAAATGGTTTTCCGTGGTTTCCCACTTATACTCCGGCCAAATTCCGGGACGGATTCTATCTTGAGGCCACGGCCGCCTCTTTCCCAATTCTTAATTGCAAATATACAAATCATTACAAGCCCGCAATAACTCAGGTTATCAGAAAAATTCTACACACCCAAGTAAACGGGTCTAAATGACCGCGATGTTCTAGCCGCTCAAATGAAACAAAACAACAACATATCGAAGAATATTCTGATCGCCAGTGCTTGCATCGAAGTATACGTATTCCTTAGAAATTCCCATGGTATTATTAGCATACTTTCGATTTTTGCAAAAAATGAAAGTAGACTTATGAGATCTACACAGGGCCAAAAATTGTGTGTGTGTGTGTGTGTGTGTGTGTGTGTGTGTGTGTGTGTGTGTGTGTGAGTGTGTGTACTCTGAATGTCTGAACCCTCCCCCTATCAATTCGAACACGGTGAAACCGAATTGAACGAAATTTGGTACAGAGGTAGAACTAGCTAAGGGCACCTCAGTGTCATCTTTTATATCGCCGCCATCTAGACGGAAACATAATGGCGGCCACCCAAATGTTCAAAGCTTGAATCAAATTACGAATAACCTAATCATCCGATCTCTACCAAATTTTGCAACAACATATATTTATATGGCGAGCGTCTTTTGACTAAACTTCAAGGTAATCAGCCCAATAGTTTGCAGATGGTGGCCATGTGTGTGCAAATCTATTCCCCCTATCAATTCAAACACGGTGAAACCGAATTGAATGATATTTGGTACAGAGGTAGCACTAGCAAAGGACACCTCAGTGTCATGTTTTATATCGCCGCCATCTTGACGAAAACGTAATGGCGACCTCCCAAATGTTAAAAGCTTAAATAAATTACGACCAACGTAATAATCTGATCTCTACCAAATATTGCAACAACATACCTTTATGTTGGAAGCATATTTTGACCAAACTACAAGATCATCAGCCCAACAGTTGCATATGGCGGCCATGTATGTGTGCAAATCGATTCCCCCTATCGATTCAAACACGGTGAAACCGAATTGAACGAAATTTGGTACAGAGGTAGCACTAGCGTAGAACACCTCAGTGTCATGTTTTATATCGCCACCATCTTGACGAAAACGTAATGGTGGCCACCCAAATTTTCAAAGCTTAAATCAAATTACGACTAACTTAATCATCCGATCTCTACCAAATTTTGCAACAGCATATACTTAAATGGCGAGCGTCGTTTGACTGAACTACAAGGTCATCAGCCCAATAGTTTGCAGATGGTGGCCATGTATGTGTGCAAATCTATTCCCCCTATCAATTCAAACACGGTGGAACCGAATTGAACGATATTTGGTACAGAGGTAGCACTAGCAAAGGACACCTCAGTGTCATGTTTTATATTGCCGCCATCATGACGAAAACGTAATGGCGGCCTCCCAAATGTTAAAAGCTTAAATAAATTACGACCAACCTAATAATCTGATCTCTACCAAATATTGCAACAACATACCTTTATGTTGGAAGCATATTTTGACCAAACTACAAGATCATCAGCCCAACAGTTTGCATATGGCGGCCATGTATGTGTGCAAATCGATTCCCCCCATCAATTCAAACACGGTGAAACCGAATTGAACAAAATTTGGTACAGAGGTAGCACTAGCATAGGGCACCTCAGTGTCATGTTTTATATCGCCACAATCTTGACGGAAACGTAATGGTGGCCACCCAAATGTTCAAAGCTTAAATCAAATTACCACCAACCTAATAATCTGATCTCTACCAAATTTTGCAACAACATACCGTTATGTAAAGAGAATCTCTTGACCACACTACACGGTCATCAGGCCAATAATGTGCGGATAGCGGCCATGTATGTGTGCAAATCGATTCCCCCTATCTTTTCAAACACGGTGAAACCGAATGGAACGAAGTTTGGTACAGAGGTAGCACTAGCAAAGGCCACCTCAGTGTCACGTTTTATATCGCCACCATCTTGACGGAAATGGAATGGTGGCCACCCAAATGTTAAAAGCTTAAATCAAATTACGAACAACCTAATCATTTGATCTCTACCAAATTTTTAAACAACTTACCTTTTTGTGGGAAGCATCTATTGACTGAACTACAAGGTCATCAGCCCAATAGTTTGCAGATAGCGGCCATGTATGTGTGCAAATCGATTCCCCATATCAATTCAAATCCGGTGAAACCGAATTGAATGTTTTTTTTTTTTTCAGAGGTAGCACTAACAAAGGGCACATCATATTCATGTATAATATCCGTATAACACGTTGTATTTCAAGAAGCTACTACAACCAACATTCAATTATACTCCTTGAAAAGGACAAAGAGTTATATCAATACCCATGCATTTAGGAGAAAGTAGGCTGTACGTTCTTTACCAAACATCTTGTTTTGTTATTAAATTCTAACAAAATGTCTTAGCATATCTTTAGGCCCGTATCAGACGACATTCGCTGGCAAGGAAGCTGCTGTGATCGCTCGTACAAAATCCTGTATGATTCTGTTCTCTTCGTCAGTACACCTGCTTGTATGACCGAAGTGTATCACACGCTAGCATTTTGTACGCTAAGTTTTATGAAATTAAACAGAAGGGCTGTCGTTTGAGGGCATTATTTGCAGTTCTTTCGCCTTATTAACGCAAAGCGGTCGCGAAACTTGCTTTAAGTAAATTAGAAAACATGTCAGGTACGGAATCAATGCATTCCAATTAATATTTAAGATCTAACTGTAATAATTGAAAATTTTACCATACGCGTTAATAAGAAGCGCAACAAAAACGTCCAGAATGTGTTGGAAATGTGTGCGAGTGTCATTGCGCCCGCACGCTCTTTCGAAGATCCCGGATTCAAGACTATCCTACGGCAGATTTTTAAAATTCTTTTTAACTATTTTATTATACCCTCCCTACCTCGTACAGCAAGATTTCAACTGGGTTTTGTTCACATTATCTACGAAGACGATAGGGAAAGTTATTTTCTTGTCTCATTGAAATGGTTATTTTCCCTAAATACTGTTCAAAACCATTGATGGATACTATTCGTTATAATTATTATTTTTTTAGTCGATTTTACCCTCCAGGTTAGGTTTTCTCACGGACTCAGCGAGGGATCATTTCATTACCGCCTCTACGGGCAGTGTCCTGGAGCTTGGAACATCTCGTCTGGGGGATACAACTGGGAAGGTGGGATCAGCACCTCGCCCAGGTGGCCCTACCTGCAATGCGAACAGGGTCCTCTTGAGGGATGGGAAGGGAGGGGAAGATCGGGAGGGATAGGCAAGGAAGAGGGAAGGAGGCGGCCGTGGCCGTACGGTAGGTTACATCCCAGCATTTGCCGGAAGGCGAAGTGGGAAACCACGGAAAACCACTTTGAGGATGGCTGAGGTGGAAATCGAACCCCCTCTACTCATTTGGACCACCCGAGGCTGAGTAGACCCTGTCCCAGTCCTCATACCACTTTTCAAATTTCGTGGCAGAGCCGGGAATCGAACCCAGGACGTCCGGCGTGGCAGCTAATCACGCTGACTACTACGCAACGGAGGCGACTCTATTCGTGATAATTATATTTTTAATAGTTCAATATTTATAAAAATATGACACGTTCTGTAATTACTGCCTTGCTGCGAGGCTCAGCGGTAACGTTCTCGCTTGCTGTGCTCAAGGTTGCAGGTTCGTATCCTGGCGCAGTCAGCTGGCATTTGAGGGTGCGCAAATGCGAGGGAGCCATGTCAGTAGATTTACTGGCACGTTGCAGATCCCCTTCAGAACAAAATTCCGGCACCCCGGCGTATCTAAAAGCCAGAGCAGTTAAAAGGGACGTAAAACCAATAATGTTATAATTATCTGTATTTACTGTATGTGTGGGGCAGATGACCTCGTAGTTCCGCCCCTTAAAACCTCACTAACTATTACTGTAAGTGTATAGCAAGCGCTTTTCGCACAGACGCCGTTGAAAGAAATTATAGTTTCGGTCTGACGTGTTTATTCGTGAGCCTACCCACATAACAAATCTAGATTTGTTATGTGGGTCGTCAGAGTTTTTCTTTAAACCGAGGTGGTCAAAATTTCGAACACTTGCTACCTTGAACATACAGGATACCTTGGTTTCGTTCTACAGATCATTATGTCGTCGTCCAATCTTACTGCGTACCATCGGATAAGTACGGTCCTTTTAAGGACCAAATAAAATTCACTCGTTGGAACATATAGATATGCGTCCATAATACATCCACAATAAACGAAATTAAGCACAAAAAAAATGTAGTAGTTCAAGGTTCGAACCTACTACAATGCGACTTCGTTGACACTACTCTAGCAATTCTTGATTTAGCCACCATAGCTACCGAGAACCATGGTGTATTGCTGGCACGTATTGAATCTATTCGTAGACACTTCCTGTCCAAACGTAAGAAGGTGTTATTCGGAGCTCTGATCGTTTCAATCATGCATTATATTTGAAGTCATTGAAAGAACACTGCCACTATTGATTTCTGCTATATTCGCGAGGATGTACTCAACGGTAAAGTTGTACAATGGACGTAAAGGAGCAGGTACTAATGTTTTTAGGATGACTGTGATATACGCGTTAGTTGGGTTGCCTTCCTCCAAATAAAAATAAGGGGCTGGTGGACCACACTGTATATAAACCATATCAAGATAGTTTGGTCATGGGCAAAGGATGGAAATGGACAGAGCTGCAAAGAGGGAGATGGTGAGGAACCTTGATGGTATTAGATTGGTTGGAAGTCCTAAGAAGAGATGGATGGACCAAATCCGACAAGATACACAGGCTGTATCAAAATGAATATCGGAATTTTAAGGCTTTGTAGTACTCATTATAGTTAACTTACAATTATAAATAACTAGCAGTAGTGCCCGGCTTCGCCCGGTTTATTTACTTGTATTATGGATGATAATGAATACTACTACAGAACTGGCACATGATACTTAAACTAAAAGAAAAAAATATTTTAAAAATGTAACTTTTTGTGGTGGTGGTAGTGGGGGTGATAAGTAGTACAGTATAATGGACATAACATTCAGGTAATTTTCCCGTAATGATAATGATAATAATGAATAGGGAAACGGCTATTTATTAACTACAGTACTGGCATATGTAATTTACAAACGAATTGAAAAATATGATTAGAATGAGGAGTATGTGAAACAGCAAACAATGCCTAGGGACTATATCTCATTGGCTGTTAGAAAAGTACAGATCAATAATGTCGTCTTTTGTCGCATAGTTCCTTAGAAAAATTCTCTATAAGACTTGAGACTACGGAAACATTTTCTTAGATTTGTCACTCTCAATCATTGGGAATCGGCAACGTCGCCGGGGTAGAAAAGGACGAAGCTAATTGCAGGACATAGGATTGCGAGTGAGAGGCAAATGAACGAAAATCCACAGCCTGCTTCCAGTCTCCGACCAGGTCAGGAATGGAATGAATGAAGCCCCCATCTAGCGGCAAGGATATGAACTGTGCCGGCTGCCGAGGCCTGACGCACTCCTCTGGGGCAATGATTAAATGAATGACAAATGAAATGATAGTGGAGAGTGTTGCTGGAATGAAATTTTGACAGGGAAAACCGGAGTACCCGGAGAAAAACCTGTCTGCCTCCGTTTTGTCCAGCACAGATCTCACATGGAGTGACCGGGATTTGAACCACAGACCCAGCGGTGAGAGGCCGGCGTGCTGCCGCCTAAGCCACGGATGAGAGGCAAATACTACATTTAATTCCATACTGTCTTTTAAGGCAGAGACGCACTATAGTGAAAGAGCTTATGAAGTACTGCTCGGGTCCCAACTGCACGGACCTGAGAGGATCGTACCGGTGAATCACTCACTCTTTCGTAACACCACAGTGGTTTGAGCAACGGCCCTGTATGAACATCAGCAATACCAGATAAGACGGCGGGCTCTGGACAGTCTTCTCATGTCACCTCGCTATGAATCAGCAAGCTATTCTCACAAATACCCCGCCCCCTCTTGTGGGACGTGGGTAGGTGACAACGGGACCACAGCTGAGTCCGACATTGCTTCTACTTACAGGTGCCGGGCTCCTTTCAGTTCTCCTTCCTGTCGGCCTCCCTTGGTCAACTCTTGTTCTCTTTCGACCCCGACGGTATTAGGGTATCCGAGGCCTAGGGAGTCTTTCACTTTCCCGCCTTAATTGGCTTTTGTCTCATCTTTCCTGATACCCTCATTCTTCGAGGGGTCAGCTTTCTTTTTCTTTTCATAATGTCTTCTGTTCAAGGCTCTCAATGAGGCAGGGTGTGTGTAGCCCCACCACTTCTGGTGCACCCTAGATAGTGCTACACCCTCAAGGGCTCATGGCTGGTGAGTTCGGGAGCTGGCGACCCCGAGGGATTCCTGAGCTGGGTCCGGTTTTACCCCTTTTTTTCCATTGCCTTTGGGGCGGACCCTCTCTTCCTTCCTCTTCCTATCTGCCTTTCGTGGCTCTCCTTCCTTCCAAGTCCCTCAATTCTCATTTATCCAGGGTTTAGGGCATTTCCTTTCCTCCTGTCTTTTATTTCCCTTATAACTTTCTTTTGTCCTTATCTTCTAGCCCGTAAGTTTTGTAGTTAGTTTTAGTTGTAGTTTCAATTTCACGATCCGCCAAACCATTAGGGGTCGCTAACCTCGATGTTAGGCCTTTTAAAACAACAATTATCATCATCATCACAACTGGCATTGTGCAATTGGTATTTGAAACTTCCTGTTAAGTCTCTCACCCTTTTGTGTTACATAAATAATTTGTAGGCAGAAACCTTCCCTGCAATCCACACAACAAATCACCTAAGTTTCTTCGCAATCGGATTAATGGTATATGAACGCATAGGGGACACATACACTACCACTATTGAGCAAGACTTTATGTAGTGAGATGACTACTACTACTGAACTGGTTCATCAAACTTAGAAACTAATAGAAAGACATATTTTAAAAATCACAGGCGGGGAAGAGTATGGTGTTGCTTAACTTCAGACACGATTGGTTCAAGGGCCTTAAAACGTGATTTTCTGGTCCCGCACAGTTTCACCGAAGTACTCGTTGGGTTCCAAGGAGTAAGTATACAAAATTTGGTGCAGATCGGTGAAACTGTGTAGATTTGTGCCAAAGGGCCTAAATACAGGGAAGGGGGTCATCTGTCCGAAATTTCAAGTAGTGAGTGTTATTCGTTGGGTTCTAATGGGTAAGTATGCACAATTTGGTTCAGATCGGTGAAACGGTGCAGATTTGTGCCAAAGGGCCTAAATACAGGGAAGGGGGTCGTCTGTCCGAAATTTCAAGCAGTGTTACTCTTGTGGTTCCAAAGGGTATGTATGTAAAATATGGTTCAGATGGGTGAGACGGTGTAGATTTTCGCCAAAGGGCCTAAATGCAGGGAATGGGGGTTGGTTTGTCCGAAATTTGAAGTGGACAGTGTTACCCGCAGGGTTCCAAAGGGTAAGTATACAAATTTTGGTTCAGATCGGCGAAACGGTGTAGATTTTTTGCCAAAGGGCCTAAATCCAGGGAATGGTGTGGTCTGTTCGAAATTTAAAGTAGACAGTGTTACCCGTCGGGTTCTAAAGTGTAAGTATACAAATTTTGGTTCAGATCGGCGAAACGGTGTAGATTTTTGCCAAAAGGCCTAAATGTAGGGAATGGAGTGGTCTGTCAGAAATTTAACGTGGACAGTGTTACTCATCGGGTTCCAAAGGGTAACTATACAAATTTTGGTTCAGATCGGTGAAACGGTGTAGATTTTTGACAAAGGGCCTAAATGCCGGGAATGGAGTGGTCTGTCCAAAATTTAATGTAGACGGGGTTACCCGCAGGGTTCCAAAGTGTAAGTGTACAAATTTTGGTTCAGATCGGTGAAACGGTGTAGATTTGTATAAATAACAGACAAACATTGAGCTTTATATACAGGGCCATTCACTCAAAGAGCGGCCGGCCCAGCGCTCTAGGTAGAACGTGCAGCTATAAAGGTCAGACGAGCGTATCGCAGCGCGCTGATGTCACAGCATATGTCACAATTAAGATAAGGAAGGAAGTGCTGTTGGATTGATGCTTCGGACTCTCGACCCTAAGCTCAGTGAGCTGCCTCTACGCGCCGCGCTGCTGGTCGCACTTTGAGTGAAAGGCCCTGTATATACACTGACCGGCAAAAAAAAGTGGAACACGTTAATTTTTTATGTATTTTCTTAATTTATTCCACTAAAATGTATCGGTTTTACAATATTTGCATTATTCATGTAAATGTTAGATGGTTGGCTACAGAAAATACCGAAACATGTTTTATAACAAGCTTTAACTCACAAATGTCATTACATTTTGCAAATCTTACAATTTTCTGTTTTTTAGTAATGTTCTTTTGGGCTGGTTTTTATCAAACGTATTGCCAAACAAAACAGTATTAATGTTTGCACTGCACTGCACGAGAACACTGGTCACTAAAAACGAGTGTTTCCACCCTTAGCGTCTAGGACAGCTTGTAAACGCTCAGGCATAACATTCACAACTTGTCGAATGGCATCTGCCGGGATGCGATCCGATTCCTCCAGTAGCGATGTTCTCAGTTGTGCCAAGGTTGTGTGGTCACGCTGTCTGACGTTCCTTCCAAGCATATCCCATACATGTTCGATGGGGTTCAAGTCAGGACTACGAGCTGGCCAGTCCAGGGTTTGAATCCCTACTTCCTGCAGATATTGTACAACACAGCAAGCAATATGAGGGCGGGCATTATCCTGCATCAGCATGAAATTCTGACCAATGAAAGGCGCAAAGGGCATCACATGGTTCATCAGGATCTCTTCAATGTATCTTTGGGAATTGAGCGTCCCGTGATCGATGCACACCAACTCAGTGCGGGCCATAATGTTGATGCCACCCCACACCATAACCGAGCCACCTCCAAATGGAGTCCTGGAGGAGAAAGCAACAGGGCTGTGCCTCTCCCCGCACCTTTTCCACACTTTTTCTCTTTCATCAGGAGATCTAAGATTAAAGCGGCTCGTCAGTGAAGAGAACAGAGGCCCACTGCTCGTGGGTCCATCCCAGATGCTGCTTTGCGAAGCGAAGACGCGCCTCTCTATGATGTCGTTCGAGTGCAGGTCTCCTGGACGAAAGATGAGCTGCTTCAAACCTTCCTCTTACTGTTCGCTCACTCACTCACTCTCACATTTCTGACATTTTCCAGTTGATTTCGTGCCTGGACTGCTGTGGTATGGCGATCACGCAGAACTTGCAGGGTGAGAAATCTGTCATCCCTAACACTTTTGCTTCTTCTACGGCCTGACCCTCGTCTCCTGTCGTATGTTTGGAGTTCTCCGTAATGTTGCACTGCACGGTGAATGCTACCGAGAGATGATCCAATGAACTCAGCAACATAACGGAAGCTGCGGCCATCCTCCACCGATGCAACTGACTGTGCAGCTCCTTCACGTCAAAATCCAACCATGCGTTCGGGAGATATCGGCTTGCCCCTGAATGTATGGCGGGTTAGTGTGTGACGTCACCAGGAAAGTAGGCTAGGGGTCAACATTTTTGGAATTTGGGAAAAAGGGGGTGTCAGCCTCGACACCTCATTTGTCAAACTCCGACCATGCGTTCGGTTTGGAATTTTTGATTACACCTCGTTGCAAAGTCACCAGGAAAATAGGCTAGGGGTCAACATTTTTGGAATGTTGGAAAAAGGGTATGTCAGCCTCGACACCTCATTTATCAAAATCCGACCATGCGTTCGGTTTGTAATTTTTGATTACACCTCGTTGCAAAGTCACCAGGAAAGTAGGCTAAGGGTCAACTTTTTTTTTTTTTTTTTGAAAAATTGAAAAATACACTATTTTCTTATAGAGGTAGGTGTATGAGTTAACATATGACTGGTGTGGACAGGATTCAGCATCTACTTTTGATATCTTTAGAACAGCCAGATGGTTTTTCTCACAGTTATAATGAAAGCTGGGTCTGTTCAATAGATGATGGTTGACAACCATCAGTGTGAGTTTTAATGTGTCTAGTTCTTTGGACATAAATGCATTCTAAAATAATCTCTATGTGCATGTGGATAAATTTAATTGGATACTGCAGTGACTGGTGAACCAAGCAGGACGTCTTTCGGTTGGTTCCTCAGTTTAGGGGCTGCGACAACGCGGTCATGTAACCCCGTGTACTTTGGGTGTGTGTAGAATCTGTCTGATAACCGGTGTTAATTGTGATGGCTGTATTAGTGTGTGTTATCTGTTTTTAATTCAAGTAAGGACTGCAGACATTCGAATTTCAAGTAGGCTACTGTAGTTCCAACTTTGGTACCAAACACCACTGTCAACAACCAACTAGTTCTGAACTTCGTTACTAGATGCCACCGCAGTCGGTTCTTGGCGACAAACGCTAGAACCTAAGAGCGTTAGTCAAAACTAACCTATAATTTAGCTTCACACAGTTGTAGTTAGTGGAAGGTTCTTTAACATGCCATAAATCTATGACATGGAACCGCTGGCTTCACTTCCCCTCCGAAGGAAGGCATACTGCGGGATTTTTAACACTCTTAAAAAATCCGACGACTTCGACCGGATTTGAACCCGCGACCTTGTGCATAGAAGCTCCGCATGCTACCAACTACGCCACCGAAGCCGCCAGACATCTTTCAAATTATAATGACCATAATTCTACTTTTGAGAAGATTCTAATGTTGGTAGGTTTTCTTCACTGAGACACTGGTAAGTTATAGTAAAAATTAATTTTCCTTTAGAGCAATTATCATTGTTCAGTATTCGCAGGAGCTTTTAATATGGACTGCCACAATATCCTGTAGTCAAGAGGCTTATCAGTCAAAACAAATAAGATGATCAGTTTCTAAGAGAATGTGGTATATGGTTTTCTCAAAATTATGTCATTGCCGCTTGGAGCGCTTTACTCTCTAATCTACGATTCCCTCCGATGGCTACCGAAGTCAGAAGTGTCTGTTTCCTTGGAGATGGCGCTAATAATGTAGAAATAAGTTGTTCTCTATTGGAATCCTTACAAGCAAGATGCAAAATTTATAACTCCGATATTAAACCGAGCTGGTTAACCCTGAAGGCTAACTTAGCCTCTATTCTGGAATATGTTCATATCAAACTTGATTCTAAAGTACTTCCGACATCTCGCAAAAGATTCTTAATTTTTAAAATGCAGACTACCATTAGGATAAGATTGTAACTGTCTGTTCCGCATTGTGTGGTCTTGGGGGTCGTATTGAGGCTGTGGATCTAAAGGTCCTGGGTTCAATTCCTAGCTCTGGCAAGAAATAATTCTGGTCTGGGGGTTGAAACGGGGCACACCAAGCCTCGTGAGGCAAAATGGAAAAAATGTGGTTCGATTCCCAGGAGAACGTTTACAACATATATTATTAAGATACTGGCAACCCGCCCCGGCTTCGCCCGGTATCTTAACGGTTTACCCAGCGTAAGCTTAAAAGGCGCACGGACGGCAATTCAGAAAAGCCAAGGTGAACAGCGAAACTCCTAACACATGTAGCCTACTCTTCTCTGAAGTCTTACATTCATACGGTACAATGTAATTCTATTCCGGCCGGAGTGAAATGAAACCCATGCAATATAATTCTATTATTGTCGGAATGAAACTGTGAATAAACATTTAGTTTCATCCCGGCCGGAGTCAAATTAAATGTATACACTTTAATTCCAACGAGCATTTCATTCTATTCCGGCCGGAGTGAAAATCATTAAATTCTATGGATTTATTTTATTCACGTTGGAATAGAATTAAATGATCTTTCAAAGTTTCATTCGGAGAGGAATAGAATTAAATGTTTGTTTAGAGCTTCTTTCCGACAATGGTTAGTTATTGTTGTTTTAAGGGGCTGAATTTCGAGGTCATCTGCCCCTCATTCCGACAATAATCAATTATATTGCATGGATTTAATTTCACTCCGGCTGGAATAGAATTTAATATTCGTTCGAATTAAATAGGTATGTCAAGTAGCATAACATAGCATAACATAACCCCTGGTACTACAGCCCGTGAAGGGCCTAGGCCTACCAAGCGACCGCTGCCCAGCCATTTGGCCTGAAGATATTGGGGTGACACGGGATCAGCGCATCGGGTCCCCTCGGCCGTTAATCTTGGTTTTCGTGATCGGGGCGCTGCTCAATTGTCCTCGGGAGACTGAGTGCACCCCGTTCCAGCCCTTACGTCAGTTTCTAAAATCCCTGACGGAGCCGGGAATCGGACCCGGGGCCTCCGGGTGAGAGGCAGGCGCGCTATCCCAACACCATGGGGACTGTATGTACTGTACTGTACTGTATGTCAAATGCTATGTTTAAAATAAATGTTATTACAGCCACAATTGCAACCCTTTCCAGTTCGGAGTGTTAGATATGCTTAATGGCATAATTTGAATGATATTAGCTTAAATCATCACCTTACCGGTGCATTTGTCATGAAAAAAACATAACGGAAAAATACCGGTATGTGTCTTAACACCCGGGTCCTAGTAATGATAATCAACAAGTTCGGATTGTAATCCAAAAACTATCCGCAAATTTACTCCAAACATCATCCGCTATCCTCACAGCCATGCAAACTATAACCGCATTACGAATCCGCATCCGCGCAGGGATAGGTTGGGCTAGTTGGGACATAGTAGGAATGTTTTTATCGTTGTTCGTTCGCGTAACTAGCAGAAGGTTAGGAGGGAGGTGCCTTTCATGTCAGTTAAAAGAATGAACGCATCACAGTTGGTAAAAAATAGGGACGTTAATATTTGGTGTATAATAGGATGTCTTTAATACAGGAGTCCCATTTATATGGTTGTGAAATTTAGGCCTATATGTGGAACGTCGAACAGCATAGTGTGTGTGTGTGTGTGTGTGTGTGTGTGTGGAATATGGACTGAATTAAAATTAGATGTTTGCGAATAACATATTCTACATTGGATCAGTATTTTGCAGATCGCCAAGTCAATGTTATGTTATCGGCACATTGGGATGGGAAGTTGGCACCACACTATGACGTCACGGTTGCTACGCGACGCTCAGGCTGCTGTAAAATGCCGCCTCGCACCTCTCTATGACGTCACGGTTGCTATGCAACCGGGTCTCCACTCAGGCCGGTGAGCAGAGGGACATTCTATGTCCACCACTAACATTGCTATTGTCAACGGATTGTATTAACTCTTCTTGGCACGAACAACATATTCAATATTATTTTGCTCAATGTTGGTTGGTTGGTTCCTTAGTTTAGGGGCTGCGACAACGCGATCATGTAGCCCCGTGTACTTGGGGTGTGTGTAGAATCTGTCTGATAACCGGTGTTAATTGTGATGACTGTATTAGTGTGTGTTATCTGTTTTTAATTCAAGTAAGGACTGCTACGATAATTTCAAGTAGTTCATACTTTCGCCACCTAGCTGTGAACTTCGCTACTACTAGATGCCATCGCAACCAGCGCCAGGTGACGAACGTTGGAACTTAAGAGCATTAATCAAACCTAACCTACACATTTTGGCTTCACACAAGTGTAGTTAGTGGAAGGTTTGAACCCGCGACCTTGGGCATAGAAGCCCAGCATGCTAGCAACTACGCCACCGAAGCCGCTTTTGCTCAATGTAATCAAATATGGCAGCGGTGCTAATGCTAGAGACTTCCCACTAAAATAACTATGGTGTACTAGCGGCTTTGCCTCGAGACCAGGGCTGTCGTTTTAATGGGTTTTTGAATATTATAACGAATTCTGTTTGCAGACGCGGATTTTTTTTTTAAAGAATTACCGTATCTCATGGAAATCTATGTGGGATTAAATGCAGTACCCGCAGTGAACACTTCGGACAATACGGCGAAAAGTTTGCTTACTCGTCGCAAGAGGAGATGAGCAAGCGGCTGCTTAAGTGGCAAGAAACACCAACCGGTCGAAGACGGTCAGTCGTACGTCTGTGCTTCATCAGGGTTGTTACAAGACCAAGATTTGCATTTTCCCTGACTTAAGATCCCATTTTCCCTGACTTTTCCCTGACCACCAATACTTTATTCTGATCACCGTGTGAACATATTTTAAAAATAAAACCCGTTGGATTGATCAAACGATAGTTACTGATTTATATCTTCGAATCGCACGACATAAGGTCATTAATTTTTTCTTTAAATACACGTCCATGCTAACTTTTTTTTTCCAGCTACAGTATTACACGAGATATGTAAGCTATCTCATACAGAAAAAGAGTTTCTTTACCGAGATTGTAAAGAAAAGGCTTAAAGAAAGAATTTTAACAAAAAGCTAATTTTGAGAATTAGCCCAGTTTTAGATGCCGTGAGCACTTCAGAAGGCATGGAAAAAACTGGCTTCATCTGACTTCTTTAATAAATTAATCGGTTATGCTAAAAAAAATAACACGACAAATAAATTTAAAAAATGGGATTCAAGGAACATAGATTTAACTTCTTTCTTTGTCAGTACACTCAGTTCACAATGAAACTTCTTACATTCAAAAAGTTATTGCAATTGTTATAACTAATGACTTAAAAACTATGGCCTAATAGTCAAATAATACGATGGGTAAGTAACGTACATGGCATGGATTCTTTCAAAATTATTGTTAAGGTAAGAAAGAAATTAAAAATAGGTAATCAAAAAAAATGGCACAACGAAACCATTTAATTGGACTCAAAAACTATCGGACTTATATACATCGATGGACTGCAAAGCCCTTTTCATTGTCTAGGAAGCAAACAAGTATTGCACGGACCCACAGACAACACAGAAAGACATTTAACACTTTGTAATCTTCTACGACTGCGCCATGACTGACATCAATGGATTACAAAATCCATACGCGATCTAGGTGACACTAAGTCTGGTATGGCTGGATTCGTTGATACCTTATCCTATACTGATCAAAATTCAAGAACAAAAAGAATGGTTCGAAACTTAAAAGCTTTAACGGACGCCTGACGTACACTAGAAAGATCATACATCGTGACACTTGTTTTGTGCCCGTAAGATCTCATTGCTATAATTACTAACACTTCAAATACATAAACAATACTGAGAAAAAATATTGACATCGAAAATACAAAATTTAGTGACTGATACTGGTAAAGAAATCGATGGACTAAAACAGGAAATCCACGCATTTGGCTCAGAGTATACACCTTTTTGCTACATTCTTAGCGAAAGTAAGTACGATCACATTTTGAAAAGCTAACACACTAGCTTTAAAACTTTCGTTGCATACATCTATTTGAATAACTCTCTACAAGTACCCGCTGTTTAGCACTTTTAAACGTTCTTCAATATCATTTAGTTCGGCTTCTTTTTCTAACATCAAGCTGACTCTCTTGGTTTTCAACTCTTTTACCTCATCTACAATTGCTCTCTTCTGTTTTTCTTTGGCCTAGTTTTCTTTTCGGCGGCCCTCTCCTTAAGCAACCTTAGGCACATTTTCATATTCTGAACGAGCATGCATCGCCTTAACGAGCATTTCTTTGGTAACAGTCACATTACCGAACTCTCCCTCGGATTGAACACCATCGTTCACTTGTCGTAGGCCTATGAGAGAACGTTCGAGCTCTGTATTAGTAGATCAAGCATAGGTGCTATGCCGAAGGTACACGAAACGAAACTTCGGCGAACCGAACGCGGACGAGATGAAAGGGGACGCCATGGGGATGGTGCATGTGGAGTAGAGGCTTTGGCCGCGACGAAACGCGACCGACTAGGTGAAGGAAAGAGTGTAGTGGGGACAAACGATGAGAGCAGCAAGGCTACCGCAATGTGTTCCTTTCTTGCTCTCTCCTCTATTTTACAATTTTAGCATTTTTCAGCCCTAACCTGACAAAGCGAAGAAGCTTCGCGCTACAGGCAAATAAGACAGATTCACGCTTTTAGTTTTAAAAATTAAAAAGTTCCCTGACTTTGCAGAAAATTTCCCTGACATTTCCCTGACTTCCATGACCAGAAAATTTTTCCCTGACTTTTCCATGACTTCCCTGACATTTCCCTGACTTCCATGACCAGAAAATTTTTCCCTGACTTTTCCATGACTTCCCTGACTTCCCTGACCTGTAACAGTCCTGTTCATGCAAATGCCAGGATAGTGCGCTCCATATGGATCGAACGCGCATTATTGCCATGTGGCTTTTGTACATGCGGCGCCAGCGAGGAATAGAATTCATTGGGTTCATCCCATAAACGCGAAAAGGGACGAAGTAGGTCTCTTTTATACGCTCTTCGAGGATCTGCGAAAGGATGAAAAGAAGTTCTTGAATTATTTTCGTATGTCCATTTCTACCTTTGATGATTTGCATGAGCGATTAAAATATACTCTTCAGCGTCAGAACACCAAGATGAGGAATTGCATTCAACCTGTGCAGATGTTGGTTATTGCAATAAGGTCAAGTAACACATTAGCTCTTTGATCAAGCATATTGGGCATAACCTAATAACGTACAGTATGTAATAATGTAAGAAACTTACATGAAACATTTATTAGCTCATCTCACAGAGATGTAAAGTCTATTGTATCATTTGAAGAACGTGCACTTGATAATGCTAGAGATGCTCTGTATGAGTGACTGATATCCGATACTGACGTTGTTGTTGATTGATGTTGGCAAAAATTAGTGTAATATTTACCTAACGACGGAAATTGCATTCCCGATGATCCATGACTACTGCTCGGGTTATTTGTTTGAACGGCAGACTGTTATTAAACGTGTTATTATATTGAAATGGTGTTTGCACACGGGATACGGGTGGAGATTGATGAAAGCTTTGTTGTCTTTTTGCACGCTTAATATTCTCTATAAGTTGAAGGACACCTATTTGGAAATTGATGACTTCACCATCATCATCATCATCATCATCATCATCATCAAATGTTTGTAAAGAAGGTATAATGCCGTTGAAGAAGGACAAGTGCCGATTTGGTTGGGTACTACCTTCTAGTGCCTTCAACATTTTAAACTCTAATTCATTGGGTTATCTTCGCTTTCGGGAACCCATTCACTTATTAGGCACTTTGAATTCCTCAGGACGTTCAGTAGAATAATTTACTTCAATTTAGATATTGCCTACCAAGCTATCCTCACAGTCAGTATGTCGGCCTTCAGTCAGCTTTGTTAAAAATGTTAACTGGTCGTTTTAGACGTATTTTTCTTTTTACCTTGGAGGTCCTTGAACCGGTCCTATTAAGTTCTTTTGACTTTCTGCATGATTTGACGAATGCATCTCTGATGTTTCCCCATTTCTTCATTATTTCCTTACCTATAAAGAATACACACATGTCACTCTCCTTGTTTCAGATACTTAGCAAGCGGATGCACTTTCACTGACCTTCACTACAGTTACAGAATTGGTATCTCAACAGCTAGCTGTATAGTTAGAGATGTGTGTTCAAGCATTTCGTCCATCTTACAACAGGAATGTATACCTACACCTACAAAAGAGAGTTGGGAAGCAATTGCTACAGAATTCGAAAAGAGGGATAACTTTCCGCACTGTCTAGGGTCAATAGATGGGAAGCATATCGGAATAATTTGTCCATCTAACAGTGGTTCGATGTTCTACAATTAGAAGGATTACTTTTCTGTGGTTTTGATGGCTGTAGCAGAATCGAAGTATCGATTTGTTTATGTCAACATAGGAAGTTTTGGGAAAGACTGTGATTCATCCATCAATCTGCACACAGTGTTCATTGTGGAAATCAATCGAGACAAGTAATCAAGAGTTGCCAGATGAAAAATGTCTTCCCGGAACAGAAAGCCCAAATTTGCCGTATTTCTTTATAGGAGACGAGTCATTTGCACTACACAAACACCTACAGCGCCCTTATGGCGGATCCACTCTTACATTGGAAAAAAGGATTTTCAATTATCGTCTTTGCAGAGCACGGAGATATGTAGAATGCACATTTGGTATTTTAACTAACAAATGGAGAATTTTCCATAGGCCCATAAATGTTAATCCTGACTTTGCCGTAGATATTGTTAAAGCTTGGGTTGTCCTACATTACTTCGTTCGTGACAGAGATGGTTATGAGACTGAGGAAACAATGGCAATAACTGGATTAGAAGATCTACCATATGAGCAAACAGCACGAGGTGGACTGGAAGCAATCAACTTGAGGAATATTTTAGCTGATTATTTTTTTAAACTGATATTGGTGCTGTCCAGCGGCAAATGTCAAAGGTTTAAGACCTAGCAGTGTTTGTGTAAAATGAAATGAGTTACTGTAGTAAATATAGTACAGTAGTTATATAGTTATATCATTGATTGTAATAAGAGTTACGTACCAAAAAGGTTCCTTTCATTATCACTCAATTTTTCGAGATCCTCCTTCAGTCCTTCACATACTTCTTTCCACGCCTTCTGTGTGCCATCACGATCTTTGTAGATATCCCTCGACTTATCCCACAGCACAGGTCTGGCCTCAACCAACGATATCAATTGTTCAATATCAATTTCAACGTCCTCCATAGTATTCACAACTCGACGTTCTGATGAGACCAGGCAGAATTCTGATTGCGGTGCCGGTGCGTGTGAAAGCATGCATACAGTCTCGTACACCACTACACGGCCGGTGGCCGGCCGGCAACCGGATCTACAGTGAATGTGTCCGGCTCACTGATCTCTATTCATGGATCGCTGATGGCAGCTCTCTGCTGCACGAGAAAGTACGCCAGGTTGAACGCGCCGTCCGCCATGTTGGCGTACCCACTCTCCAGCTCTCCTTATGGGGAAGCAATGATAATTTAGTCAATTTTATTTGCGTGCCAAAATCTCTTCCCACATTTGCGGGCTCGTCCGAGATGCAAAGGATTTCGATTGCGGAACGGCAATTTTGGCTAGGCCTACAGCGATAAAACCAAAGACGGAAGACGACAAGGCGTGAATTGACGACATTTTTTTCTGGCAAGATTTACGACGACGACGTGGGTCCGTGGAATATAGAAGACGTGCAGCTGTTCAACTTACAAAGACGTGGTGGTTTGAGCAGACTACAAAAGACGAGTTCCAGGATCCTGAACCCTAAGATGACGACGAAAAGACGTGATTAGTGTGAGTGCCGAAAGACAAAGAAAAATGGCGGACAACGTGGCGTGTCTACACGATATTGAAAAAGTGAATAATAACATTAAGGCGGCGCCCACGGCCGTGATTAAGACGTTACATAACCTCATTTTCGAAAAACTGCCACGTGATCGAAATAGCAGGCAGCGCTTAAGAGAATTCCCAGGATTCGAGTTTGAACGTGACTCACCAGAACACCTGGTGAAATTGAAGTTCATTGACAGTGGATTCACCGAGACTGACCTAATTGCCATTTGCACAGTGTTAAACATTGAATATACGGGAGTGAAAGCCGTGCTTGTGCAACGCGTCTGTGACAACTTAATGGACCTTTCGTGGCTGGGGATGTCTAAAGACGAAGATGATGAAGAAGAGGACGAGACTGATAAAAAGAAAGAGGTGATGAGCAAGATGAAAGAGGCAAACGAAGTACTGGCGGAGGAATTACGTGAGTTAAAGGAGAAAATGGCTGGGGTGAAATCCACGAAACATTCAACCTCTAGCACGTCAGGATCATCATCGGACTCATCTAGCTCGTCCGAAGACCAGAAACTCTCCAAAGCAATAGGAGGTAACCATAAAAACACAACAAAGACCAAACACAAATCGAAGACTGGAGAAGCAAGCTCAAGTGAAGGGGAAGTCGACCAGGACGTGGTGGACTCGTGGCACACTGCAAACCGGGGAGTCGCACACAAGTTTGCGTTGACTTTCCGAGATGTAGAGGGCTCTGTCAGAACCATTGACGGCAGCGAGAACTATCCGGTGCGACGTTGGATTGAGGACTTTGAGGAAACAGCAACGTTGATGGGCTGGGACGAGATGCAAAAATATATTTTTGCAAAAAAGTCGCTGACAGGCCTGGCTAAGTTGTTCGTGCAGAGTGAACGTGGCATCACATCCTGGCACAAGTTGAAAAAAGCCCTGAAGAAAGAATTCCGAGGTGATACCAGTGCAGCAGAGATTCATCGACTGCTAACCAACCGTCGAAAAACAAAAGTTGAAACTCTTCACGAATATTTCCTGGTGATGCGAGAAATAGCTAGCAGGTCGACAATCGATGATAAATCACTGATACAATACGTCATCGATGGCATCGATAATGACACTGGATCCAAGATGATTCTATATGGAGCAAGGGACATCAAGGAATTCAAGGACAAGTTGAAGATCTACAAGAGTGCTTACGCACGAAACTCCCAGAAAGTGACGATAAATGAGACGACAACAAACAAACATACTCCAAGAGAAGACAACAGACAGAAGCAGATCTCGTCTGTAAAGAGATTGTGGTCAGAAGAACAGTCATGAGTCCAGAGAATGTCCACACAAGAATCAGGGTCCAAAACGCTTCAATTGCAGCAGTTTCGGACACGTAGCTTCCAAGTGCCTAAATCCTGAGCAGAATGCCGAGAAGAAGACAGTGAACGTCGCTTTGGGAACCAAGTCGAATATGAAGATGAAGGAATTGTTGCTCCAGGGCCAGAAAATCAATGCATTGGTTGACAAGGGCTGCCCAATCAATCTGATCCGTGAAGACATTTACACAGAGATGGGCGATCCGGAGCTGAAGACTACCGCCATAGTACTGAAGGGTTTCGGAGATAGTGAGGTGCGTCCCCTAGGATATTTTCCAACCGACGTCCAGGTTGACGACGACGATTATTTGACTGATTTCTATGTGGTGTCTGGAGATGTACTAAAGTTGCCAGCTATCATGGGTAACGACTTGCTGGACCAAGCCGTAACTACCATCAGCAAAACCGGTGTCAAGATGTCCAAGGACATATCAGAAGCGTACTTGTACCGAATCGGCGTGGTAGCAGCCGAGGAGATGGACATAGGAAAGCCATCGGAAGAGGCGAAGAGTACTAGCGTTGAGATGAGCATCACGATGAAACAAGGACTCTTGCATCCCTTATTTAAAGAAAGCACACCATTTCACACTTACCATACTGACCATCTTGAAACCTTGGATTCAATGAAAAAAGGATACAAGCATATTCTCGCAGTAACGGATAGCTTCCCAAAGTTTGTGGGGCTGTATTCCACTAAATCGGCGATCACGAAAGAAACTACGGAGAAACTGGACGTGCAAAAAGGAGTATTTGGTAATCCTGGGCAGATCGTCACCGAGCGTGGAACCGCGTATATTTCACATGAATTCGTAGAGTACTGCACTGCCAACAACATCACCCACTCGCTGATCACAACCGGACTCCCTCGTGGCAATGGCCAGGTCGATAGGATGTACTCCACGATCATCTCCGTGCTGACCAAGTTGTCCATCGAAAACCCTGGAGATTGGTACAAACACGTCGAATCCGATCGAAGAGCCATGAATTCCATTTACAACCGCAGTATCAAGCAGACGCCGTTGGAACTTTTGACAGGAGTCAAAATGCGCTGTGAAAATGACCTGAGAATAGTTGAGTTGGTCAATGAAGAGATGGTAGACGAGTTTGAGACCAGGAGAGATGAACACCCTGATGAAGCGAGAGCACAAATCCAGAAAGTGCATCAAGAAAACAGGATGTCGTTTGATCGACGTCGACGGCCTGCTCGTCAGTACCAAGTTGGCAATATCGTCACCATCAAGAGGACCCAGTTTGGACCAGGCCTTAAATTGAAGAAAAAGTACCTTGGGCCTTACAGAATCTCCCGAGTCAAGCTTAATGACTTTTACGACGTCTGTCGTGAAGGGAATCATTTAGGCCCCAACCGAACAACTACTTGTGCTGAGTTCCTCAAACCCTAGGCTGAAGACTTATCATCCGAGGCGGATGCTCTGCAGGATGGCCGATTGTGGGAATCTGAAGATAATGAACGTTTTAGGGTTTCCCGCCAGCCTCGACACTGCCTGATGGCGCCGCGTAGAGGAGTCAAGTGGAAGTCGCGAGAAAGGAAGACGATCAGTTACAGTCGTTTTGTGTCGGGTCATGTCACGTCAAGTTCTATGCCATCTCATCTGTTGTTATCTATGTCTATGCAAGCTACCCTCTGGGTGTCAATTAACAAAGCTTGCACCAGGCACCCGAGGCCATACGATATTATTATTATCTTATGTCTAAATACAGTATTTATCTTAAAATTACTTCAAGACGTGTTCGGTTTATTTGCGTGCCAAAATCCCTTCCCACATATATGTATATATGCCACGAAATTATGCATTCTTCAAATGATGTACCGGTAGCCTACCTATAAACGTAGCTCACTATACAGGCCTAGATTCGACATATCGTAATCGGTGCTTAGTAATAAATTCCTGTTTCCATGAAATAACCAACACTTCCTCCAAGTAATCCCGGCACTCTACATCAAATACTACAGCTTTTAATCACGCTAGCAGCACAATAAACTTAATAATAACGGGAAGTAGATCAAAGCCAAAAATGCACTTTAAGCCAAACCAATTTCACTCCTCAGCTCCACATAAAACTTAACACAACTAAAAACCTACTCAAAATATACTCTCCCCACCGTTTTACAACTATTAAGTGAACTATTCGCACCCAGAACCGAAAACCCTGAAATGGGATCAAATTAAAAAAACGAAATAGCCTAGCCCGATCACGTCTGCTTCAGCACCGCATATGTATACGTAACTTCACAATAACTTCAAAATTACGGCTAAGTGTCCTATCTGCCTGAGAAGTAAAGGTATTACCGGCTTGCCTGGGATGATGGGTCACCAAACCGGTACTTAAAACTAAGATTTTACGCTTTAAATAACCAAATTCAGCCATTTTACAACTACAAGAAACACAAAATATTTACTGCCAGTATAAACACATGTGGGCTTCATTCATTCCATTCCTGACCCGGTCGGAGACTGGAAGCAGGCCGTGGATTTTCATTTTCATAAGCACATGTATAATATCAAACTACCAGTAACCAATCACAGAGTCGGATTCGCAATATTGCACCATGCGCTCGTTGCCATCTTGCTATGCCTGTCATCGTCTATTTGGCTTACTGCTGCCTTAGCTACCAGCCAGTGGTTCGGCTACTACCTGGCACGTCACCGGGGACCGGCATGTGTGAAAGGCTTAATGCCTTTACATAGTTCACCACTTCGTCCGGCAGGGATCGGCCGGTCAAAACCGGTGTGTGTGTAATAGCCCTAATTAGAGTTCGCGGCCCGAAACCGAGAAACATCGCGATATTACGCAACCGACGCGACGTCGCTCTCGGCCAGTTAGTCGAGATTCCAACCGTCCTAGCGGCCAAATGTTCGCGCGGTCGGGCATCGCGACTTGTGAAGTTACCGTCATTCTACGCTATCGACAATATTCCGCTGTCCTAGTGGAGTGGCGGTCTGTTAGGAGGAAAAGTGAAAAGTTGGACTTGGCCCATTGGGCATGACTCTAGTGACGAGACGTAGTAGGCACCTCGAGCTGTCGCTGGCGGTGGCGTTATTTGAGACGCCATTTCGGCATTGTTTATGCTCTAGGCAACGTATAGTGTTACAGCCATGAGTTGCCCTCTCGAGGCTGACTGGTTCTGGTCTTGATTCATGACTCAAGCACAATACAAAGGGTAGTGCTGTAATCGCACTGTCTAGCCTGCATAATGTCCCCATAACGCAACCTAATCTAGTACCTTCAGGTTGAAAGTGGTCGTTTATTCGGCCAGATGCCAACCTCCGTAGGTTGGTTGGTTCCTTAGTTTAGGGGCTGCGACAACGCGGCCATGTAGCCCCGTGTACTTTGGGTGTGTTTAGAATCTGTCTGATAACCGGTGTTAATTGTGATGGCTGTATTAGTGTGTGTTATCTGTTTTAATTCAAGTAAGGACTGCAGACAATACGCTAACTTCAAGTAGTTCCTACTTTTGCTGCCAAATGCTACCGTCCACGACACTTAGCTTGCGGACTTGGCTTCTAGATGACATCACAGTCAGCACCTGGTGGTGAACGTTGGAACTTCACACAAGTGTAGTTAGTGGAAGGTTCTATTTCATGCCATAAATCTATGACATGGGACCACCTGCTTTACTTCCCCTCCGAAGGAAGGCATACTGTGGGATTTTAACGCTCTTAAAAAATTCCGACGACTTCGGCCGGGTTTGAACCCGCGACCTTGGGCATAGAAGCTCAGCATGCTACCAACTACGCCACCGAAGCCGTACTCCATAAGTTGAATGGAACTGTAGTGTGATATAGTGAGTTCTCAATGACCAGGGATACTTCAAACTATAAGGTCGTGTCGTTTACATTGATGCAGGATCGAATCTTGGCGCAGTCAGTTGGTATTTGAGGGTACGCAAATGCGAGGGAGCCGTGTCAGTAGTTTTACTGACACGTTTAAGATCCCCTTAGGGGAAACATTCCGGCATCCCGGCGTATCTAATTGAGTCAGTAATTAAAAAGGAAGTAAAACCAATAACATGTTATATTAGAGTGGGCTACATTGAGAGTGAATATAGGCCTATGTGGCCATGGCCCTGATGACCCCGTGTGATGCCACCTCCTTATTGTAGGGTACGCCTACACCGATCCGAGGACCATGCACGATGAGAACTCGACCTCCCTAAGCGCCAACGTCCTTTTGAAAGCCCGTTTGGTTTTCATCTGAAAAATGCCAACGTCCTTTCAAAAGGACGTTCAGTATTTATTTTTTATTATTAATAGTAACAGTCATTTCCTTTCAGAATTTCTCAATATAGTTAGTTAAAGACTTACTGTTTTTGCAATAAAGAGCCTCTTTTAATTTTAATGCCATTGTTTCAGTATATCAGTCCAATCAGCAGGCATATTTTTTGGCGCGCTTTACATGGCGCGGCATCAACACTAACAGTCTCGCTGTGCACGTTGCCCGCTCTGTGTCTAGTTCCTCTTGATCTTTTATTTGTTAATTTTTTTTATTGCTGTGAAAATGAGCCGATCTCCTGTTAGTTAGAACACTATTCGTAATATGATGGAAGAAGAATTTTTGGTTATTATTATTATTATTTTTATTATTATCAGTATTATTATTGTTATTATTATTATTATTAGACTATTTGTAATATGTTATGTAAGTGTTATGTAAAAGAAGTTTGTATTGTGTTCCGTAAGTATTGACATATAAACCAAACGAATGTAATAAGACATGTGTTGTATTTTTGGCTCATTTGAATATGTAAATTAATTATTTTTATTACAGATTTATTTTAGGTTCAAAATGAATGAAATTTTCAATATAGCTTCATAATAAGTCGTACTATTCAATAAGTAGGTTCGCGATGTATAAAAATATTTTTGTTCTACCAAAATTTTATTGCTAAACTTTGGTTTTGTTTTATTTTTAATTATCATTTTTGGGTTCTGGCTGCCAAATGTTTACAAATGGTCATAAATGAACTGAGTAAGACTTTATTCGTATAGGCCATCATATTAGTAAACAAATAACGAAAATTTCAAGTTTCTACCTATAATAACAGCTGAACTATGAGTGATCAAACAAAAGCTTGCAAAAAACGAAAACTGGCCTTGGTGCTCAGCGGTAGGCAAACCGTATTCGCACGCGGCGCTCAAAGAGTTGAGACAACACAACCGCTATTGCCCACCACACCGAGATATGGCAGCTCAGCGCAAGACGAGACCTTTTGGCGCTCAAAACAACACGCAAGAGAACAAAGTTTCCAATGGTCGAAATCTAGGTCGAGTTCTAGGACCGATCTATGAAATAGTAACATTTCTCTCAATTAAAGGGCCGAGCGTAAAATAAAATAATGTAGCCTATTAAACAATTAATATTTAACGAACAAGGCAAATTCAAGGGGGAAATTAAAAGACGCAAGAAACGAAGAGATGCGGATGATGATCAATTTAAGGAGTAGACATCACAGTACATCGATTAACAACGAAACAACAGAACAATTTCACATGTAAGCAGATTATTACTGGTACCTGGTACCACATATTCTTCTTTAAGTTCTTTGCACCCTTTCAGGTCCTATTTAACTACGAAAGAAGGATCAGAATTTACTAGCTGGGGGAGAGGATCGCAAGCTTAAGTTAGTTACGCATGCGGTATCATTCTGCATAATATTTTAATATCAGTACGTAATGTTGGTTAAGCCAACACTAGCAGAATCGTTGAATCCTGAATCTATCCAAACACCAAACAAACCGAACTTGGTGGCATCAAGTAGCCTACATCATCGCTCAGATTTACATGGCCTCGCAACACCTAGGGTATCTACACACATCAAAAAAAGTTTTGCATCACCTCGGTTCCAAGAGTTCCGGAACCTTTAAATACAAAGGGAATAGAGATCAACACAAACAACATTTCAGCTCGTTTTATTGCTCATGAGACCCACACATTGCATGTTGTACCATCATACAGCTAGACTTTCAGCATTTGTGGTCCAGATTGCAGTACACACCACTACCTCTAATACCCAGTAGCACGTCCTCTTGCATTGATGCATGCCTGTATTCGTCGTGGCATACTATCCACAAGTTCATCAAGACACTGTTGGTCCAAATTGTCCCACTCCTCAACGACAATTCGGCGTAAATCTCTCAGAGTGGTTGGTGGGTCAAGACGTCCATAAACAGCCCTTTTCAACATATCCCAGGCATGTTCGATAGGGTTCATGTCTGGCGAACATGCTGGCCACTGTAGTCGAGCGATGTCGTTATCTTGAAGGAACGCATTCACAAGATGTGCACGATGAGGTCGAGAATTGTCGTCCATGAAGACAAATGCCTCTCCAATATTCTGCCGATATGGGTGCACTATGGGTCGGAGGATGTCATTCAGGTATCGTAAAGCCGTTTCGGAGCCTTCCATGACCACCAGTGGCGTACGTCGGCCCCACATAATGCCACCCCAAAACATCAGGGAACCACCACCTTGCTGCACTCGCTGGACAGTGTGTCTAAGACGTTCAGCCTGACCAGGGTGCCTCCAAACACGTCTCCGACGATTGTCTGGTTGAAGGCATATGCGACACTCATCGGTGAAGAGAACGTGATGCCAATTCTGTGGGGTCCATTCAGCATGTTGTTGGGCCCATCTGTACCGCGCTGCATGGTGTCGGGGTTGCAAAGCTGGACCTCGCCATGGACGTCGGGAGTGAAGTTGCGCATCATGCAGCCTATTGCGCACAGTTTGAGTTGAAACACGACGTCCTGTGGCTGAACGAAACGCATTATTCAACATGGTGGCATTGCTGTCAGGGTTCCTCCGAGCGGCAATCCGTAAGTAGCGGTCATCCACTACAGTAGTAGCCCTTGGGCGGCCTGAGCGAGGCCTGTCATCGACAGTTCCTGTATCTCTGTACCTCCTCCATGTCCGAACAACATCGCTTTGGTTCACTCTGAGACGCCTGGAAACTTCCCTTGTTGAGAGCCCTTCTTGACACAAAGTAACAATGCGGACGCGATCGAACTGCGGTATTGACCTTCTAGGCATGGTAGAACTACAGACAACATGAGCAGCGTACCTTCGTCCTGGTGGAATGACTGGAACTGATCGGCTGTCGTACCCCCTCCGTCTAATAGGCCCTGCTCATGCATGGTTGTTTACATCTTTGAGCAGTTTTAGTGACATCTATGAACAGTCAAAGGGACTGTATCTTTGATACAATATACACAGTCAACGTCTATATGCCGGAGATCTGGGAACCGAGGTGATGCAAAACTTTTTTTGATGTGTGTACTTAAACTATAATAAGCCTGCTGGGCTACTGCAATCAGATTGAACGATTCATTATCAGGGGTTTCTTTTTTCAGTAGCACTGGATCTACGAATATATTTTCTACTGGAATAAAAAACGACCGTAGGATCCCGTTAAATATACCGAGACCATACGGATCACATACAGGCCAAAGTAATATTGCTGTAGACCTGCTTAAAAAGATGCCTTACATGGAGAAAAACAACTACAATGTAGTAGATACCAACCCTCCTTACCAAAGTATCAGGATATAAATCAACACTCGCAAGCCAAGCTGATATCCACTCCAACCATGGCATTCCACATCACCTTATATGCTCATGTGGTGATCATCATACAATGAACTTGCTCATATCAAGTAGCCTACATAATCGCACAGCTTCACAATTCGTGCACAATTTCGCAATCGTTACCATTATTTAAAACAAACAATTGAAATTTCCTATCAAGTTGCGATATTTTAATTTCCCCATCAAAACGACAATCGATTATCGAATGATAGACATTTTTGAGATCTACCGGTATTCAACCAAATTCAACTATTGCTCAGGATTGCTACTGCAAGCTAACACCAGAAAAAATGTACGTATACACTATATTTACAGTACATGAATACACATTTTTGAGTAGAATGAAGTAAAATATAAGAGATGTTCATCTTTTATGAGTAGGAGTTCGTTTCAACTACGGATTTCCCTTATTAGATAGCACGCACAACTAACGTAACTAATATCTGATACGTACACGAGTAAGGTAGATGGTTGCACTGAAGTTTTTTACCAGGGAACCATAGAGTTTCAGTAAAAAGGAACGACTTTTCTTAATTTTTGTGATTCTTTCTTCTCATTTTTTTCTTCTTCTCAAGACGTAGTCTCATGTCATTGGTGTAGTTAGTGACAGATGGGCGCAGAAAATTTTGTAATTTTATCATAGTCAGATCCTCGGGATGATCACCAACTCCAGTGAAAATGAAAATCCACAGCCTGCTTCCAGTCTCCGACCGGGTCAGGAATGGAATGAATGAAGCCCCCATTTAGCGGCGAGGATATGAACTGTGCCGGCTGCCGAAGCCTGTCGCACTCCTCTGGGGCAATGAGTAAATGAATGACAGATGAAATGAAATGATAGTGGAGAGTGTTGCTGGAATGAAATTTTGACAGGAAAAACCGGAGTAACCGGAGAAAACCTGTCTGCCTCCGTTTTGTCCAGCGCAAATCTCACATGGAGTGACCTGGATTTGAACCACGGACCCAGCGGTGAGAGGCCGGCGTGCTGCCGCCTAAGCCACGGAGGCTCACAACATGTGGTAACAGTATTCTAGTTAATGTTTGTGCTATTCCTGGACTGCTCAGCGTAACCGATAACATTTCTTCCGTTACTTCTTCTCAGCCGAAATCGTCGGATTTTTTAAGAGCGTTAAAAATCCCTCAGTATGCCTTCCTTCGGAGGGGAAGTAAAGCCGGTGGTCCCATGTCATAGATTTATGGCATGTTAAAGAACCTTCCACTAATTATACCTGTGTGAAGCTAAATTATAGTTAAACATTTGGCAAACGCTCTTAGGTTTCTACGTTCGTCGCCGAGAGCCAACTGCGGTGGCGTCTGGTAACCAAGTTCTGAACTAGTAGTCGTTGACGGTGGCGTTTGGCGGCAAAAGTAGGAACTACATGAAAAAATGCAATGTCTGCAGTCCTTACTTGAATTGAAAACAGAAACACACACTAATACAGCCCCGTGTTCTTGAGTGTGTGTAGAAATTGTCTGATAACCTGTGCCACTGTTATGTCTGTATTAATGTGTGTATTTGTAATTGAGGTAAAATTTGGATAGGAAGCGGCCGTGGCTTTATATTCGGTACCATCCCGACATTTGCCTGGAGTAGAAATGGGAAACCACGTAAAACCACTTCTGGAATAGCTGAGGTAGGAATCGAACCCGCCTCTCCTTAGGTATACCTCGTGAGGCTTGATGTACTTCGTTCAAGCCCTAAGAACCAGGAATTGAACTTGGACCTCCGCAGTGACAGCCAAGAATGCTAGCCACTACGCAACGAGGCGGACTCGACAGCTCGTACCAAATACCCTCCAATATAGGCCATTGCAGCTCTCTTTATAGAAATTTGGTCATTTAGCCCCGTGTCTGTTACCCTGTGTCATTGCGGCGTGTGCATTTGTAATACAGGTGATGATTTGAAAGGTGACCTTAAGTTAGAAACTATCCCGGCATTTGCCTGGAGTAGAAGTGGGAAGCCCCGGAAAACCATTTCCAGAAAGGATGAGATGGGAATCTAACCCACCTCTTCTCAGTTTTACCTCATAAAGCTGAGTGTACCCCGTTCCAGCCCTCAGACCAGACTTCAATTTCTTGGCAGAGCCTGGATTCTAACATGGATCTCTGGGGGCGACAGCCAAGAATGCTAGCCAATACACGCCGAGGTTTTTAGTCGCATGGTCAGCGTAGGCTATATACCTTGTCTGCGTATTGCTTTAATCCATAATTTTCTAGTTGGCTCTCGACTAGGAAATTCATGAAAACTAGTTCTAGGAACATTATTTCTAGAGCCTTGTTTACAAAACGGCACGCGACAGTATACCATCGTAATAGAATGGCTTTATTTCAGTAAAATAACTTGATTCGTGCGTACACAATGTGTATAAATATCTCCAACTGAACTGATCATGTAGGGCAGTGGTCTTCAACCTTATTTTAATGAAGGGCCAAATTTTTGTTATGGAAGGGCTTGAGGGCCGCATTAGTCTTATTATATATCTATATATAAATTGTCTTTCAAGTTGGAAGAAAAAAAACATCATAGTGAAGCCAATATTAAAATATGTTACAAAACACAAAACTAAATTTAAAACATCAAAATGGATTTTTTTAAAGTTCAATGAGAAATGTGGTACTGTTTCTCTTTCACTAATCTGTCAATATTGGCTTTTATGTTGGATGAAGCAATTCGAAGCAAGTTCTCTACATGAGTGTTAGAAACACGATTCCTCAATTTTGTCTTCACATTCTGCATTTTGGAAAATAACTGCTCGCAGATGTAAGGGCCGCCAAAAAGGGATGCTGTCGGCAGAGCATAAACAAGCGTTCACTCGCTAGGAGAGATCAGGTGATACTGATTAGTGCACCATGGAAAGCAGTCTCATTTGATTGACATTGAGTCACAGGGTTGTCACACTTGCTTCGCCGCTTACAAAATTCCCTACTGCACCCTACGAAATATGTTAACATTAATAAATCAACAAAATGATGCAATATTCTGAAATATTTGTTCTTTTTATCATCGGTACATCGACATAACACTGTTGTGGCTATTGAAATACTATATGAATTATTGAAACTAAATAGTTTTCCGGGCCGCTGAAATATACGTGACGGGCCGCGGGTTGAAGATCACTGATGTAGGGTGAAATGCAGCGCCTCTATCGGCAAATCTGCAGGGCGGACAGCTCCCAGAGGCCATTGGGCAGGCATTTTATTATCGCAATCGAACAATTACAACGGTAGTGTATTGTGTTGGTTCTGCGGCAGCGGAACATATTTTCCGGCCACCATTGTCAATTTAGGGCTGCCATTTTTATTAAATGGGTTTGGAATTTTATTTTGAAAAATATTTTTATTATTTTAAAATTTTTGAAAAATTGTCCTAATTTTTTATTTTCTTGATTTTTTGGACTTTTTTGAAGTTTTTAAAATATGAAACAAACAATTTTTGAACTTTTTTGAAATTTAAAATGTGTTTCTCGTATAGTTTTCAATTTTCTTAATATCTTATAAACATTTTATGTGAAGCTTTATTGCATTTTTTGATTTTTTAAAATTTAATTTTTTTTATTGTAGGCTAATTTTTTGATTTTTTGAAATTTTTCTAGAATTTCTTCTTTGAAATTTTATTGTGAAAACATTTCTGGGAAAATATTTTTGATATTTTCAATTTGTTTTTTTTTATTTGAATTTTTGTATTTGAATTTCTTTTTGATTACTTTTAAATTTTTTCTTGAAAATGTAATGTAAATATTTTGGAAGCAATTTGTTGAAAAATATTTTCGATTTCTTTTAAATTCTGTTTCTTTTTTGAAATTTCATACAATAATTCACTAAAAAAAAAAGCAAAATGGTACTGCCCCCGTAAATTGAATTATCCAGAGACCACGATGGTAGTATTTGGGAGAGCGTGAGTCAAGTTGCAGCCGTCATAGCTATTACGTGTTGTTAATGACGTAGGCACGGCTGGCTCATAGCTCAGGCAAGCAGGGAGGCTTCGCTGAGATCCATGATGACGTATAAGAATTTTCGAGAAGGCTCTGGAAGCATGACGCATATAGAAGCTAAGGAGGGATGGAGGATACGCCCCTTGTCAGGATATTTAAACGACGGGAATGGAGAGCCGCCGGTTGTCTCTGAATCGTTAGAGGAAGGACACCTTGCCAGTGGCAGCAGCAGACCAGCCTAAGTTGTTGTATCAGCTCACCAGGATGGAGACGACAAGCAGCGGGACCATCGAGTGGAGGAAGCAGCAGAGGACCGGCGAGCCAGCCAGGGGCCAGGGCAGGCGCAACCGCGCCCGGAGAGGTAGAGGGCCACGATCGGCAGGCTCCTTGGGTGGGGAGTTAACCTCCACGGGGCCCTCTCCTCCGGTCACGCGGGCACGCCAGCAGGCCCTTGGTGAGAAGACGTCAGCGGCGCAGAAGCCGCCAGCCGTTGAAGAGGCGCGGGTGCCTCACAGCCCGGCTGGCGCACGCAACGCTGGAGTAGCTCCCGGCCCGGGGAGCACAGATAGCCCGGACATAACGCAGGTGTCCCTGCGGTCCGAGTCAACCGACGCCTCCCCTGGGCCCTCTGAGCTAGCTGAGTCCGTGAAGAGTCGGACGCCAGGACCAGCTAGCTCCCCGCGACCGGACATCTGCAGCAGCCCGGAAGCCAGGTTCAGCTGGGCGAGCGATGTTAGCTCGGACACCGTGCAGGGGCACCCTGGGGCCACTTCCCCAGGCTTCGAGCTAACAGGTGGCTACGACCCCAGCTCCTTGGCTCTGTTTATCTATTACAGGCCTGAATGCAGCCAGGAACATGAACGCGAGGACATCAAGCAGTGCCTGGACGACTGTCGTTACAGTCTGACGGGAAAAGCTGCACGCCGAGGCGAGAACATCGAGGCCTACCTCCCTACTGGGGTCATGGTCAGGCCATACCTTGGTAGTTTATTGGCTAAGGAATAACCCACCCACCAAGGGAAGATGATTAAGAGAAGGAAGTAGATTTTGGATTGGAGAAAAAGGATAGAAAAATAGGAGGAGAGTCCTACAAAATTTATAAGTTTAGCTTTCAATACACTTAGAAGCGGTTGCCACCGCAAATCCGTTCTCGGATACCTAAAGTGGGTACGAGCTTGGTCGAAGCTGACGGGAACCGCAGCTAAGACTTTGGCGGTTTGCCAGAGAAAGGCTTTAGTGTATTTCCTCCCAAGCATGCATGAAAGTACTATAGGGAAGGGTGATAGTCTGGCAATACAAATAATAAAAGCTTTATTGAGTATGAACGAGGGCATAAACCTAGGAAGAGCTAGGAAAGCCAGGATCTTGCCTAACTGTAGTATCAGAGAAATGATGAATCCAAAAACAAATATTTAATTTATTAAACAATGCAAAGAAGTTTGAGGAAATTAACAAGCATGTAATATAATTTTGACAAACGTAGTTCATTTAAACTTTTTTAAGAAATGGGGTCGCAGACCTCCTCACATTAAACGATTGCTCCAGGCAATTGGCAATTTATGAGGTTTAAAACCTTACATGTTTCTAAAATCTTTATAAGATTTAAACAAATAACCAATGAAGTAATTAAAGTTGGAACGTCAATTGGAGTACAAAGAGTGTACCTTATGAAATTCCTGAGAGAATATTCTAGAAAGAGTGAAAACTTCTAAAATAACAATAAGAAAAACATGAAGAATAAGATGGAAGTTTCTACAACTTCTTATATTTATACAGAATTAATGTTGGTTATTATGCAAATAAGGGCAGGTCACTTACTGTGAAACCTGAAGAAAGTTAAAAGGAAGGTTCTAGACTTCCCAAGTTTGAGTAGGAATCACTAGCCAAATGGGACAGTTTCCATTTCGTGAAACCTGAACATGACTCGCTCAAGAGTTTAAAGAATTGTTTTCCCTGATTATAGGAAAGGAACAATGTGAATTTGAATCGTGTGTCACACACGTAATTATACAGAATTTAATTAATGTTAAACTAGCAAAGTTGGAAGGGCACTTCGTGAGTGACACCTTATAGAAAAGTTACAATTTTATTAATATGGGTTGTTAGTAGAAGGTTGAGGAAAGATCATTGGGATATAGGATCAATGTTCATGGCCGTATTTAATGTAAACGGACGATCGCGACGCGGTAGAAACGTGGAGCAAGCACTGGTTTTCACTATAGTTCGTTGAAACATATGAAAAGTTCACTATAGAAACACTAAAGTTTATGAGAAAGAAAATTATTGCAATTATGGAAATAACTGATTGCACTATATAGGTGAGAGTCTATTTCTTGAGAAAGTTGTGAGTTACAATTAAATGTGCCATAGAACATTCCAGCGGTTCCAGCGGTGGAAGAAAGTTAGCTATTGAGCTTTTAATTCAGAAATGAGATTCTTCAATTTTAAATAGCATACTCACAAGTGAGTGAAAATTTCAACGGCAGGACTTGTAGATGAAATACAGAATCTAGAAGGTTCCAGAACGACCTTGGTAGAAAAATGGGGTTGAGAAAATCCAACGGAGGAACTAGCTTGGTGAATTATAGACAGCGGGTATTAGGTAATATCCCACGTAGTGAGAGGATTTCTCATTTGAATAGCTTAAGAAAAGCTCTTTTTTAGTAAGATTAGCTTATAAGAGCAAAAGCTCAACATGGCAAATCCCACGAAGAATGATTTTTGCCCAAAATAAATAATTTCACACTGTCTATAAAAGTATCGTTAAAAGCACGTGGAAGTTAAAACCATGAAGATGAGGTTAAAACTTTTAAGATGGTACTTATCTTGATTTCATGTTGAAGGCGAAGTTTCCTTGGATGACAACTACCTTGCCAACATGGCGTAGAAGAGTGTGTGCCTCTTGGTTTGAGGAGACTAGCTCGAGAGGAGCTTTAACTGACCGAGTCAACTGCCGATTGCGAAGTGAGACCTGCTCAACGGAGCACGGAGGGTCCAAGGAAGGGGAAAAGAGTGGGGGGTAGGAGACAAAAGGAGAACATATAAGCATTGCCAATGTTACAACAAAAAATGATCTTCTCTTGCTGAGCTGGTCTTCAAAGAGTTGATAACAGGCGATACTAGCGCAGCATGGTGAGTAAAAAAGTAGACGTAGTTCTCTTGCTCATGGAGATAATAGTTGGCGATGGCAGCAAAATCTGGTGGCCAGATGGAGAAGGAATTCCTCTTGCGCGAGGAAGAGTTGAAGAGCTTCAGAGATTCGCTGCTAGATGACGCTAGGTGAGTCACAGAGAATATATATCTAGAACAGACTCATGAAGACATAAGAGATTTGCCCATCAAGGTGAAAACAGAAGATCACTGTTGGTGTTTGACAAAGAGGAAGGAAAGAACATGCAAAGCATTCAAAATTGAAATCTCTCGTACCGTGTATTCCAAGAATACACCAATACCTGCCGGGGTGCATCGGGCCCTTGAGCACGACCTGGCAGGTCGTGGTGATCCCAGGCATGCAGGCGGGAAACCCTCCGCAGATCCTTCGCTACAGGACAGGCAGCTACGTGGACGCGGCAACCCAGACGGACGTCGCGACCCAGGCTCCACAACCAGCACCTCAGGCGGTGCCTTTAGCGGGGCAACCCGCGCCCGCCAACCAGGAGGAGGAGCGACTACCAGAGCCCCAGGTGGGGCCTTCAGCGGGGCAACTCGCGCCCGCCGCCACCGCCAGGAAGGGGACATCAGAGACGGCCGGGGCCACCAGGACGGCCCCAAAGCAGCGGAAGGTCAACCGCAGCAGCCCAGAGGACCGTCGCCCGCAGCGCCCCCAGGAGGGGGAGCCAGGACGCCGCGAGGCCACCAGCCGCAGCCAGGGACAGCCGCTACAGTCAGGTAGTATGAAGCCCAGCTCAGGCCAGCTTTTACAGTGTTTTCGCTGTCTGAGATGGGGCCACTCCCAGGGATCCTGCGGCTCTCCAGTCCGCTGTAACCGGTGCTCAGGTGGCCACCACCACACCGGCTGCACGGTGCCGCGGGACGCGCCGGTGTGCGCCAACTGCATGGGTGACCATCCGTCATCCCATCGCAGTTGCCCTGTCTACAGGTCCATGGCAAGAGCAGAGAGGAAGGTGGCTCGTTCCCATGGACCGCCCACTAGGCCCCTGCTTCGGCAGGCGAGGCCCCCCCTCCACTCTCCGGTGACGGAGGCTCGGTACCAGGGACCCCATGGAGATCGGGTAGTGGCACAGGTTCTCCGGATACTTGCACCATTGCTCGGTAGCCGGCAAGGCCCGCGCTGATCCCAGCAGTGCCGAGTTCTAACGGATTTCCCGGAGACGAACTGGCGAGAAGACGGACATGGATCTGGTGCATGATACCTTCTCCCAACTAACATACCTACTCATTTCCATACCCACATTATCCTTGCATGTGGCAATAACCAAGCCGCCAGGTTTTACGTGTAGGCAATCTTTCCTTTCTGCCTATGCGGTTTTCCCTGGCCCTACAATCTTACCCTTATATATGAGTACATATTTATATGTGCTCATATATAATATATACCAATGTTAATATATGCTAATTATGCCTGGTAGATCGCGACCGCGATGGGACAGGCACTAAGTCCTAAAAGACATTCCTTTCTATCCAATCCCCTATGCTTTCTCTTCTACTATCGTAGATTAATTGCATGTCGGAGGCACCAGTAGTAAGGTCGGGTGCCACGCGGGGGGTGCGGGTACTCTTTTCGCCCCCCCCCCCCCGAAAAAAAACCGAGGCTCTTTCTAATAAATAAGTTGACGAGTGAAGTGTGTTGATGGGTTAACGTAGTCCCAAAAGTTTCGTCAAGTCCGAGCGTGGAGGTTGTCCGCTCGTGAAACAGCACAGTTTGGGTGAGCTGCAGTGCATTATACAACTCAAATCTAGGCGAAGTTAAAACGCAAGTATAAGTGATATTATCTCATGAACATACACAATTAGGCTTCAGCGTTTATTATAATCAAGCAGTGTAAGACTATATAGAGCCTATGTTAAAAGCAGAACATTCCAGCTTTTATAATTTGGGAAATATAAGTGATAGAAGACGAAATTCAAAAGTGTTTTTCACAGATCCCAGAATCACTTTTCATACTACACACTTTGAACATTCAGAGGGCAGGCGTACTGCAAGTGTGAAACAGAACATTATTCAGTTGGTGCTACAGACAATTGACATTACAATGGCAGTTAATACTCAGTTATTATATTTAATAGACATTAATATGAAAGGAGTGATGGAGTATTAAACTAACTATGCACCTGGGACATATATCGATAGCGTGAAGATCCAACATGGAATTACGATAGTCAGTATTCTTGGAATACTAGCATGGAGTGGGTAACCAGCATTTACACTCATGCATATCTATCAAACGCTGATATAACATCCATACGGCAGTGGAAATTTATTCATTATCCATTAACATGAATATTTCTGCCTCGCATATACAATGGATTTCATGGTTAATTTCGACGTTGAACTTTGGGGATTTTCAAGAGTGGCTAGGGTATCCCAGCACAAACAGAAGAAGTTGCCAGAATGATGTTCCTTGTTAACACGGATGGGTGTATTCCGGAGATAGAATCCGTCTATTATCCGAGGTCGCTGTTCTGATGTTCGAGGACTGTCCAGATATGTACTCTGGTTTTATAGGAACATCTATAGTATTCTGTGAATACTCTTCAAGAACGTCTGAACATCATATAAGGTAGCCGTGATATTTATTTTGTTATAATGTGAGCTGTATAGTGATATTTGAGCAACGATCTTTCCCATATTTTATACTTTAATATGTTCTTGTTTTCTGTACACGTTTCAGGTGTATTATATTTTCTTTTGTGTCTAGAGACCTTAGTCTTTCATATTTATATTTAAATTCTTGTGAGGACCAGTTTTACTGACATTTAAACATTCTTTTGAGAATGTGGATTAATTTTGCAGTCACGGTTTGACTTTAAAAATAAATAGTTTCCATTTCAAGTCAAAATTCAGACATCGTCTCATCATTTCAAAGTAATGCCTCCGTTAACTTACTTTGAACATTTTTCTGTCCAACTTCAAGAGAGAAGAAACCATCGAATGTTAATTAGAGCGTTAAAAATATATGTAACTTTACGACGATATTTTGAATTACTAGTCGTTCTTCAGAATGTGTTGTTGAAACAAAGACAATATCTTTAGATACCGGTAATGGAAAAACATTTCAGCGAAGACAACTTTATGTAACTTGAGTTTTGAATGAGCTTTATTCAGTTAACAGTTGAAAAGAACTCTTTTGGTAGAAGATTTTCATATCTTAGGCTAGGATATCGATGCTTGCATATTTCAGTCTAGATTGACTTCTATCCGACTTGATTTAAGTAACCTGCAATTATTTAAATTATCTTGAGTGTAATATTTTATTCTACTGCGATAATATTATAATGATAATTTTTCTTTGATAGACAAGTGAGGAGAGTCAGTTTGTATTTTTATTAATCATATTTGTGACTGGCCGATTTTTATTTCATATCGTTTTGTTAAAGATACTCATGGTGGTTAAATTTATTCAACAGTTTGAATACGTTTTGATAATGTAGAGTTTTCGAGAGGAACGATTATAGCTCAGTGGACGTGTGAAAGTCACTGATTGAGAGTGCCCTTGTTGAAGGATGTTTTTCCACGAGATTGTTTATAACAAATTAATCATTGGTGATTTTGTTTAAACAGTGGAAGATTTTCCATATATTATGTAATATATATGAGGTTGTTAAGCCATAGTGTGCTTGGAGCGAGGTTTTTCCCGCAAGTTTAGTGATGTTATTCCCCATCCAGTGTGTATTCATGTAAATTTACTGTTTTATTTAACAGAGGGTGTGAGTTGAATAACTTTTCGACTTCAGATAAAGATTAGTGTCACAGATATTCCCTATTAACATTTATTAAACACGAATTTGTAAATACATGCAAATAACCTTAATTGGTCGGTTGTATTTGAACTAATTTTGTAACTACAACCCGACATGACGTGTGTGTAATGTATAAAAATATTATAAAAGAAATAGTATTTCTATATTCTAATATAAATTCGATTGTCGATTGACGACAGTTTCAAAGACTCTACATTTATTTAGGGATCATTTAAATAAACACTTCAGTGTAGTGTTTAGCGTTTTGTCCATATTAGGCAACGCTGTATGTAAAAATATAACTATGTAAAATAAATCTGTAATTAATATAATAATACAATAATGTTTATTAGGGTCATATAATAATTTGTTAAAATTGAATTTTGTGAATGAATGACGAGTAAATGATGAAAATTTATGTAAGAGTGAATCTAGAACTGCATTGGTTCGAAACAATGTAGGGTGTGTCTGGATGAGTGTATAAAATATTTCATGGTATTCTCTAATGTAGGTTCAGTGTTATCAGCATTTGTTTGCTGGCAAAGATCTGGCGTATTCGAGGCTGCTTCTCGCATGTTGCTAGTGACCGGCCGCATTTAAAAGTGGGGGAGGCTAGGTGTGTGTGTCTCATTCATAGTCCAGATGTTCAGATAAGGACTTGTGTATTGAGGTCAACGACTCTGTGGCCTTGCGTATATGTGTCATTGGAATGAGGAAGTTACCTCAAGATGCACAGCGATACAGCTGAGTGCTACTAAACACTTCCTGTTTTTATTTAAAATGATGTTTTGACTAGGTTATAGTAGTCCGATTAAGCTCATAATTTTTGAGTAATTGTCTTACAGTCCAGTGGTGGCTGAGGAGATTTGTGAGGGTTTCACAGGAATCTATTTTTTTTTTTGTATATAATTTTATTTATATTTATGTGAAATAAAATTTTACCGTTCAGTTTTCATAGTCTTTGACGTGTGGGCTCATTTAAAATATCATGTATGCGAGATATTGTGCGGACACACTTTTGTGAGATAGGGTGCCACCCATAAACCCCGAGAACGGTAAGCAAGGTAAGTGTTTTTCCCCGTGTAGTTTGGTATGTTCCACATTTTTTTTGTAAACTGCTGTGCTATGATCCCGATTGTGGTTGTCAGAGCCATTTCAAATGATGTAATAGAGCCGGAGCATATTGAGGGTGGCAATCCGATTGTGGGGATGGATTTCTGACAAACGGCTTTCCGGATTATCGGGTACAGTACCCGGAAGAAACAAAATTTGCTCCGCTGCCACAGAACTATCCAAAACCACAAAAAGCTATTTTGGTTTTTGTTGATTCTGTGGCATTGGAGCAGTGGAGCAAACTTTTTTGAAAAAGTGTGTTCTTTTTTTGGAATTTTTTTGATTTTTAAAATTTCAAGATATTTTTTTTAAAATTCTGAAACAAAATGGCGGTCGAAAAATTTCCTCTGCTGTAGCAGAACCAACAAAAATCTACTACGGTACTGCCCGAATCTCAGATTCTCCTCACAGGACACGCTGACATCAGGAACCCATGCTTGCTTCCCCGTGTCTTGCGCCGAATAACATTCTAAACTTTCAAAAAGGGTTTTTAACTTAATCTTTCCGCGGCTGAAGGCGATCATATTACAGTGCTTGGGTCCTGGCCACCGGGCGATATGGTCGATTTCCTATTATGATGGCTGCAGCAAGAATGACAATAATCCAGGGGAGAAGCGTCGCTGGTATAGTTCTCAAACTTCAGAAAACGGGGCGTGTTCAAAGAAATGACTTAGTGGTGACGGGATTTATACTGGTTTTCCTCGTAAATAAGAATGTCTTTAGTTCCAGGTCTTAATACCAGATGGACGGTGTAACCGACAGACGCGTGACGTCCAGTAGCACCCCACGAGAGTCGCTGCATTCCAAAGCTCCTGTTGCCTGCACGTTGTCCTGAAGCGGTTCCATGTTCAAACACATCCCAATGTTTTCGGTGCAAAATAACCAGTGATGGACGAAGCAAAGAGGATATAAAAAGTAGGTTAGCACAGGCAAGGAAAGCATTTCAACAAAAAAGGAATGTGTTGACATCGAATATAGATTTAGGTATTAGAAAGTCATTTTGAAGGCCATTGTCTGGAGGGTGGCGCTCAATGGATGTGAAACTTGGACTGTTCGAGCAGCAGAAAAGAGGAGAATTGAAGCGTTTGAAATGTGGTTTTACAGGAGAATGATGAGGATCAGATGGGTAGATAGGGTTACGAATGAAGAGGTATTAAGACTTGTAGGAGAGGAGAGAATATGTTTTGGCGACTGCTAATGAAGAGAAGAGATAGGTTGGTAGGACACATACTAAGACACTCAGGAATAGCAAGCTTAGTTATGGAAGGAAGGGTCGAGGACAAGAACTGTAGGGGTAGACCAAGGTTAGAATATGTTAAACAGATTGCCTCGGATGTAGGTAGCTATGTAGAGATGAAACGATTAGCTCAGGACAGGAGAGCTGCATCAAACCAGTTGAAGGACTGAAGACTCAAACAACAACACAATTATAAACATAGACTATTTTAACTAAGGAGATTCATTAGGAATTACATTTTTTATTATTATCTTATTGTGAAGCCTCCGTGGCTCAGGCGGCAGCACGCCGGCCTCTCACCGCTGGGTCCGTGGTTCAAATCCCGGTCACTCCATGTGAGATCTGTGCTGGACAAAACGGAGGCAGACAGGTTTTTCTCCGGGTACTCCGGTTTTCCCTGTCACAATTTCATTCCAGCAACACTCTCCACTATCATTTCATTGCATCTGCCATTCATTTAATCATTGCCCCAGAGGAGTGCGTCAGGCCTCGGCAGCCGGCACGTTCATATCCTCGCCGCTAGATAGGGGCTTCATTCATTCCATTCCTGACCCGGTCGGAGACTGGAAGCAGGCTGTGGATTTTCATTTTCATTATTATCTTATTATATAATGCACTAAGGTGTATGTTTCACAAAACTCAAACCAGAGGGAGTTAGAAGGTGCGGTTTGTACCAAAATCTTCCAAACCGTCTCAATAGTACAGGAAAAATCTTGCATATCTTGAAAAGTCAACGGAAATATATTTATTTGTTTATAAAGTGGTTTTAAACAAATAAACAAGACGATAGCCTCTGTGTCGCGTCCAGCCTGCATAGCACTAAAGTCTGGCGGGTAGTCTGTACACATGGGGTGCACACAACCCATTATGCGAGAGTTCTCACGCGGGTCCGCTAGTATATATGATTTTCCAAGTATAATAGGCTATATTAAACACCTCTCTCATAGATACAAAACTTGCATCTTGATGTTCCAATTCAATTACTGCTATGGGCTTGGCGATCTTTACAAATCTGCTTTATATCGGGTCGGATGCAGGATGCCCCGTATACTTTGGTGTGTGTGTTTTAATCTGTCTGAAAACCTGTGTTATTGTGGAGTCGTTACTACAGTGGTAGCCTATGCTCATTTGTGACTAGAGATTGGTATGGAGGCGTCAGGTGTCATGAAGTAGAAGTAGGATGGCCATTTCTAGGATGGTCGAGTAGGGAGTCGAGCCAATGGCGATTCCTCCACGTAGGACGTGAGGGTCATCCTACAGTCAGCTGTAACTGTTTCAAAAAATAATTCATTGTAAACTAGTCTTTGGGGCTACCTTGCGCGCCCTCTCGATAAGCTCTGTCTCACTGTCAGTGTCAGTACTTGTAACTATTGTAGTTCTACATTTCACCGCTAGATGGGTGAAGTGTGACCTTCATCGCCCGGAGTAGAAAGCTGAGGAAGGAAGCCTTGCATCCTCAAAACACGTGTTTATGTTCGACCCTGACTATCATATGTCAGAAAACTGTACTATAATGAGGCTCATTATAACACTATTTTTCATTTTGAAACAGTTTCTCCCACCAATCAGAGCTCAAGAAACAGTTGTTTGAACAATTAGATTTTAGATGCGCTGAGTTCCACGGCCTTCTAATTTAAATTAAGCTGCCTGTCCTAGTGTCATAGTAGGGTAATCGAGGAGGCCATGGTCAAATACAAGGCATTCTCTGCGTCTCATGCACTCTGTTCAGTACATAAAACTGGCGAAATCTCGACAGATATTTATGAATATTTATGTTCGAACATAAAATAGTTATAATAATTATCGTCGAACATAAACAGTCGTATGCAACTCGCCTATAATGGTAATTAAGACACTCGTATGGAAATTATAAAACTCGCATACGCTCGTTTTATAAACATACTCGTGTCTTAATTATTGCCATTATAGGCTCGTTGCATAATGTACTATTATAGCTTTAGAAATGTATGTGCGCCCTTGAGGGGAAAGGGGCAGGTTTGGTCTGTTTAATGGCGCTCTGAGGACGTTGACTGAGATCCTCAAGTCTCGATATTGGTTGAATTCAAACCAACACTACGGGCTTATTGGATACGATTTCGCGCGGTCATCATGGATAGTATGTTTTCAGCGTGTGCACATCTTCGGAGTGGTATTCGATTGTATTGTATTGTGTAATGTGTTGGTAATAATTTTGTGCGACTGAGGAATTAATATTATACAGTCTAATAACTCAATTTAGCCCAGCTATAATACTTATCGTAAGTTAAGCCTATTATATTACCTCCTACATCCCCTGGCACTATACAGCCCATGAAGGACCTAGGCCGACCAAGCGACCGCTGTCCAGGCATTTGGCCTGCATATATTGGGGTGACGCGTGATCAGCGCATCGGGTCCCCTCGGCCGTTAATCTTGGATTTCGTGATCGGGGTACTGCCTCACTGTCAGACAGCTATTCAATTGTCCTCACGAGGCTGAGTGCACCCCGTTCCAACCCTCACGTTAGTTTTAAAATTCCTGACGGAGCCGGGAATCGAACCCCGGGGCCTCCGGGTGAGAGGCAGGCACGCTACCCCAACACCACGGGGCCGGCTCATATTACGTCCTGTTCGGTGTTCTCGAGACTCCAGACAGGGTTCAGAAAAGGAATGAGGACCAGTGACAATATAATGGTGGTTAAAACGGTGATGGACAAGTACATAAGAAGGAAAAGAGGTAAGCTGTATATCACAGCTATTGATTTGGAGAAGGCGTTTGATTCAGTGAGCAGGGGAGCTGTCATGGCTAAACTGGGAAAAATCGGGCTGTCACATAAAATGATACGAGCAATTGAGAATGTGTATTCCGAAGTGAAATGTGCAATTAAAACTAAAGATGATGTAATTGTAGGAGAGATAACGTCTAATATAGGACTAAAACAGGGATGCAAATTATCCCCGGTGCTTTTTTTTGCTATTTATCAATGATATTTTCGAGTCAAAGGGCTTTGAGCAACGGTCCAACCCTTGCTTGGACAATTATGATATCCCGGGCCTAGCGTTTGCTGATGACATCCTTCTGCTTGCTATAATATGCAATATAGTATTGACGAGATTGTGAGATACTGTGAGGACTGGAACTTAAAAATTAACCCGAGTAAGACCAAAGTTATCGTCTGCAAAAAGGGAGTTAAACTGGCTAAGAATGAAAAGTGGGTCATGTATGGGTCTCAGTTAGAGACGGTGAAAAAACTTGAGTATCTAGGGACGATAATGGCGAGTAATGGAAAATGGACCGAACAAATTAAAAGGGCAAAATCGAAAGGGCTAGCGGCATTGGCGAATGTTAAAGTGTTAGAGCGTAGGTTACCGAATCTTGACTACAAAGTGTATAAGAATGTGTTCAACGCACTCATCGTTTCAAGAGCACTCTATGGAGTCGAAGTATGGGGTTTAGAGGAAGGAACGAAAACCCTGGACAGTATTGTAAGTAGGTTTGCCAAGATAATTTTGGGGCTACCTAGTTGCACGGCGAATTGTGGAGCGAGAATGTTGTGTGAGGATGTAAGCATTAGACAACATATCATAAAAAGGGTCATAAAGTCTTGGATTCGTTTAAAAGCAGGTGCAGGGGGGGGGGGGAATGCTTAAGGTAGCCTACCTGCACCAAATGAAGCATCAGCAAGAGGGCTACTGGGTGGACGGGGTAAGAAGTGTACTGGAAAGATTAGGAATGGGTTATCTATGGGATAGGGACTTACAAAGAGAGGAAGGTAGGGTGTGTAAAAAAAGTGTGCAGAAGGGTTAATGACGTAGAGTTGCAGGTGCTAAGAGAAGAGTGCACCAGTAGGAGAACCTTAACGGAGTTCTGCGAAATAAGGAACTTTATGAGCATAAAGCCTCAATGCCTAATGAAAAGAGAAGTGAGAGGGATAATTTGTTGGTTAATGGGGGTGTATAAGAACAAAGCGTTGAGAGAAGTAGGAAAAGAGGACATTTGCCTGTTTTGTGGGAAGGTTATGGGTGCGGCGCACCTGATCAGGGAATGCAAGGAAATTAAAATGATAAGAGCAAAGTTTGTAGACAAAGCAGATCTAAACAGAATAGAAAATGAAAATGAGTATCACACTTTAATTAAATTACTAAAAAGGGAATGGGGGAAAGCGGGTCAATTAGCAAAATATTTTAATACCATCAGGGCAATGTGGAATAAGAAAGCGTCGGATGAGATTCAGAACAAAGATGCATGTAAATTAAGCATTCAAGTACAGGAGATGGCTTCCTAAGCTATAAATCTTGTTAAAGCCTAGGAGAGCCTATCTGTATTAACTAGGTAGCCTATACGATTACTACCGTACAGCCACATATTGCTGTCTGTAGATTTTTCCTGTGAGTTTGATGTTTTTTTTTTCCTTACCACAAAACTTATCAGACTCTTACAGTCAGTAAGGGCTCGATAAGGAAATAAAAGTAATTCTTTCTGTGAGGTGTCTCCCATGGAGAACTGTCAAAAAATGAAGAACACTGTGTCCACATTTATGATTAAGAAAGAACTTTGTGCAGTTTCCATCAGAAAAGTTGCCCAGTGATATTGTGAATGAATATAACTACTGCAAAGCATTATTAAGTTTTGAAATAACAAGGAAGCTGTGAAATGCCGAATGGACATTTGGTTTAATTATCTAACGCCATACTGTAAATTTATGTTATCTATGTGTTTATTGTCTGTATGTCACGATATGACTCTCTGAGTTAAAGTGACAATTAACAAGTAGATTTGGTTTAAATAAAATATTACGTCCTACACATTACAAAAATCAGCAGTCGCCACGGAGTCGAACCCGTCTTTTTTGTACTAATTTTCACCCAGATGTAGACGTCGTAGCCAGCAGGATCTGTCCCAGAGAAACGGAATGGAACTGATAATCATTATGAGGTCAGGGGTTGACTGTGACCCAGTTTCTGCTCGCGCCGGCCGTTGCCTTGAGGGGAAGTGACGTCAAACAGGGCCTTCTCCACTCCCTTGCAACCAGGTTGGACAAATATTGTTTCGCATTTGTGGTGAAAAGTCAAGGAACATGATAAGGTCGTCCCGATATAACACCAGCTAGTGTGGGACCACGGCATTGCTTTCACTTGTGAGGGCTCCTCTCTTCCATATTTCCCTTGTTCTCCACGCTTCCCTGTCCTGAGCTAATCGTTTCATCTCTACATAGCTACCACACCCTACATCCGAGGGAATCTGTTTAACATATTCTAACCTTGGTCTACCCCTACAGTTCTTGTCCTCGACCCTTCCTTCCATAACTAAGCTTGCTATTCCTGGGTGTCTTAGTATGTGCCCTACCAACCTATCTCTTCATTAGCAGTTACCAGAAGCATCTCTCCTCTCCTACTCGTCTTAAAACCTCTTCGTTTGTAACCCTATCTACCCATCTGATCTTCATCATTCTCCTGTAACACAACATTTCAAACGCTCAATTCTCCTCTTTTCTGCTGCACCAACAGTCCAAGTTTCACTTCCATAGAGCGCCACGCTCCAGACAATTGCTTTCAAAAATGACTTCCTAATACCTAAATCTATATTCGATGTCAACAGATTCCTTTTCTGTAGAAATGCTTTCCTCGTCCTTGCCTGTACTAACCTACTTTTTATGTCCTCTTTGCTTCGTCCATCACTGGTTATTTTGCACCGAAAACAGTGGGATGTGTTTGAACATAGAACCGCTTCAGGACAACGTGCAGGCAACAGGAGCTTTAAAATACAGCGACTCTCGTGGGGTGCTACTGGACGTTCTCCAATGGTACTAGGACATCCGAGGTCTAGGGTGTCTTTCATTTCCTGCCTTAACCTTTCCTTGTCACTGTCATCGTAATCTTAATTCACTACCACCTATGAAGATAGGCGGCTTCGGTGGCGTAGTTGGTAGAATGCTGAGTAGGATATAAAGGCCGGTTCTGGGGTAGGGGCTAATGCGCAAGATTGCGGCCGCGCGCAACCAGCCCTATATTATTCTTATGGAGGGGCCAGTCATAGCTGACGCAAGGGCTAATGCGCAAGATGGCCGCCATACTCTGAGACCGTGAATGACGTCACAGGGGGAGGTCGGCCGTGTAGTTACTAAATGGAATATTTATTATTATTATTAATAATTTTATCAGGTAATTATTGATTGATAGCTTGCCACGGTGAGTGAGTGGTTATCGTGTCAGACTACCAACCCCAAGCTTGCAGGTTCGCTCTTGGTCGTGGTAAGTGATTTTTGAAAGGCGGCAAAAAAAAGACACGCATGTCATACGATGTTGTCAAGTAAAAGAACACAGGGAGAGGTCGGCTATGTAGTTGCTAAATGGAATATTTATTATTATTTATTTATTTACATATGTTACGCCCTCATTGGAGCACTTAACCAAAACAAGTATATACATATCTTAAAAACAATATTAAAAATTCAGCTTCTTATTTTTCTTCTTTTCCCAAAACATTTTCATTCTAGTTGACCTTGTCGCTCTCTCTGCATCGCTTATGGTGTAAGTTTTACGGGTAAAGGTTTTTAAGGGAAGTCGGATGTTCTTGTTTTTCAAGATATTCTTCTCATCTTTCTTAGCAATTTGGGACATTGTCAAGCCGAGTTCATCCAGATCATTTTGAATTTCCATAAACCAAGAGTTCTTTGTTTTACTTTTGAAAAAATAATTAAATAATACTTTTAATTGTCTGGTATCCGGCAGGCGTGAGAGATGACAAAAAAAAAAGCAATTCGCCTTTTTCGCATAGTATCGACTATAGACTCAGTTTCTTTATAATCCACTTCATTTGGTAATAGACGCCATTGACCATCCACCTGATGTTTTTTTTTATTAATTATAGTTCTGAGAATTCTTCTATCAATCTTCTGTAATGTGTCAGTAACTGATCGAGTGTTTAACTTGAAAAGTGTTTCACAAGCATATATTGCTTCCGGTTTAATAACTGATTCGTAATGTCGTAATTTGGCATTTATTGAGAGTGATTTTTTTTTGTAACTAGACCAAGTAATATATTGCGCTTGTCTTAACTTTGTTGTTCTATTTTCGATTGACGCTTTCTCATTCAAATTCCATGTTATAATCTCCCCTAAATATTTAAATGTATGTACAACTTTAATTTCTTTATTGTTGATCAATGTAATAGCTTGTGTTTCCAATTTATTATTATTATTATTATTAATTATTATTATTATTATTATTATTAGGTAATTATTGATTGATCATGTACAATCAAGACCAGCCTTATATTGCCCCTCTTTATGGTGTAGTGGCTAGCACTTTTAGCTGTTACTGTGGAGGTTCGGGTTCGAGTCCTGGCTCTGTCAAGAAATTTAATTCTAGGCTGAGGGTTGGAATGGGGTACACTCAACCTTGTGAGGCAAAACTGACAGGAGCTGGCTTTTGATTCATACCGCAGCCATTCTGCCTAATCCAACTTCACCTAACCTAACCTAACCTAACCTTACCTAACCTAACCAAATCCCACCTTACCTAACCTAACCTAACCTAACCTAACTTCAAAATCAGATTGTACAATACATCTATTGCTTTTTATACCCTCATAAATTAGATATAGAGAATGTCCACCACGATTTAGATCCTCGAGCACACTTTCTGACATATCATTAAAACGTGTAGAAAGGAATGTCTGAAAATTTTCACTAACACATAGTACACGTTCACCATACACTGTGTCCACTTTTTTTTTAATGTTAATGATACGGAAAAGAGTATGCATTGGTAATTCAGTGAGCTTTTTTTCTCTCTAATCAACAGTTCTGCTCCCTTATCATTGAGAATATTTATTGTAGTAGCCTATAAAGAAACAAAAAAATCATATCTATTACAGTTTAGCTATAAGTGACCAGAACCACTATAACATTTTATTCTAATAAGGAGATTTCCATAATGATAAGAAAAAAAGCTTACCATAATGATGGATTGTGTAAGTAAACGTCTTTTGCTGCTTGATGCCACTACTAAACTGATACTCATACAACGGACAAGTGAGGTCATGTTTCGCTGACGATACATTGTGTCCACTTTTTTGAATGTTAATGATACGGAAAAGAGTATGCATTGGTAATTCAGTGAGCTTTTTTCTCTCTAATCAACAGTTCTGCCCCCATAGCATTGAGAATATTTATTGTAGTAGCCTATAAAGAAAAAAAAACATATCTATTACAGTTTAGCTATAAGTGACCAGAACCACTATAACATTTTATTCTAATAAGGAGATTTCCATAATGATAAGAATAAAAAGCTTACCATAATGATGGATTGTGTAAGTAAACGTCTTTTGCTGCTTGATGCCACTACTAAACTGATACTCATACAACGGACAAGTGAGTTCATGTTTCGCTGACGTAATCGTATGTTCCCACGCACTTCCTGTGTGTTGCACGCGCCGTAGTGGCTAAATTTGAAACTAGATGAGATGATTTGCTGACGTAATCGTATGTTCCCCTGCACACACACGCTGGTCCCTGTGGACGAGTCCTTGTGGACGGGTCCCTGTTGACAGGTCATTGTTGACGGTCATTGTTGACGGGTCCTTGTTGACGGGTCCTTGTTGACGGGTCCTTGTGGGCGGGTCCTTGTTGACGGGTCCATTTTGACTAATCCCTTTAGACCGGTCCCTTTGGACTGGCCCCTATGGACTGGCCCATGACCCCTAATGCTATGATGAAATTAAACGTTGTTCCACATGAAACGCATGTGAAGAGCCGATTGCTACTATGAATTAACATGTTTTTTTGTTTTGTTTTTTGTTTTTACGCATGCGTACTTGTTTTTTTTTGTAAGCGGACGGGCTTTTTGAATAATGATTTATAGATGAGTGTTTTTAAATTACCAAAATATCCAAAACTAATAGGTCATTAGCTTTTTAATATCACATGAACCAATAAGGCTAGGGACTTGTATGAGAGGTCGTTGAACTTGAGGTGACATTCTGTTTTTGAATGTATTATTTATTTTTTGTCAAAAGGGCGGATTTCGATGAATGAGGTGTCATTGAACCCGGGTTAAATCTCGCTTTTCAAGTGCAACATGTGACAGTTTGAATGCCAATATGGAATTAAGCGTTGTTCCACACAAGAGACATGTGTACGGTGGAAAGCCACTATGAATTAACATGCTTGTTTTTTGTTTTTTACGCATGTCCACTCATGGCTTTTGTAAGAGGGCGGGCATTTTAAAGATGGTGGCTGTAGTCTAACCTAACCTAACCCAACCAACGAGGGGTGATCAAAGAGTATTTCAAGCGGCGCTTGTCGATAGGCAAACCAATAATCAAAGAGGGGTATGTCAGACCTTGAGGCGATAACCCCTTTTGATTGATCCCTGTTGACTAGCCCCTTTGGACGAGTCCTTTTTGAAGGGAGTCATTTTTGACGGATCCTTTTTGAAAAGTTCTTTTTGACGGGTCCTTGTTGTCCGGTCCCTTTTGACGGGTCCCTTTGGACTGATCCCTATGGACTGACCCATGAATTTATCCAAATTATGTCAAAGGGCCTAACTACATTTGTGTGAAAAGCAGTGTGTTGAACTGACGTTGTTCGCCAGCCCTTATTACTACAATCTGATAAGGATATGAAAGGAAAGCGACGAAATACATGTGAACACGTGCGAGATGACATTATTACTAGGCTAGCCCACCTTGTGAAAACCACATGTAACCTAACAAGTCACATTCTGTTTCGGTTCGTACGTGAGAAAATGCATGTTCATATGTAATATGACCTAACATACAGGTGTTCACCTGTGCACGTGCACGATAAGAGCAAACAAGTCACATTCTGTTTTGGTTCGTACGTAGCGTTAGGGCTAATGCACACACCCTAGTACACGAGGCACATGCAATTTGAGGACAGGTCAAGGGACCTATGTGCGAAACATGGTGAATGGATGTGTTCTAACGAGTCATTTGTAGTTGAAAGAGAATAATACATGTTCTTAAGATGTTAAAACTGAAGAGATTGTACGTGCAGTAAGACGTCTTGTTATTTCCGGTGTAATGTTGCTGACATGGCAGAGAGCGCACACTGCTGTTGCTATGACTGACGCTGCAGTAATTTAAAACCGCAGGTGTTCATCTTGACAGTGGATAATGCATAGTCAGCAGTCATTGGATATTACACAGGTGTTCCTTAGGCACTTTGGACTCTCAGCTGTACTGGGAAAGGAATTGCAATGATCTGCAAAAACTGCTGACACGAGCGATAAGAGTTTTTATACAAAAGGTGTCATATATTTCCCTACTGTCTGTTGTTATTACTCGCTACTAGTGAACAGTGCTCTATTACTGCTCAAGCGTTGCAAAATCCTTTTGGTAGAAAATCATTGAAAGGTAAGTACTTATTATTAATGGATTTGGGTATCTTTTCTCCTTGACTTTTGACCGAGAGGTCGTTTACGACAGTTCGGTCTCATCTTGATTGTTGTTGCTCGCTTAGCACCACCCAGGGGACACGTGCAGGGTAATGGTTTGGTAATTCCTGCGGACGTGAGCAACAGTGGTGCTCTACCTGGCTTAACAGTGCCCACACCAAAATTATTGACACACAACTCAATCAAGCAATGTGCCTCATCACAGGATGCATGCGATCCACAAACACACATTGGCTTCCGGTTCTAAGTAACATCCCACCTCCACCCCTGAGAAGACTTCAATCATTGCTGAACACATAGAAGAGAATTGAAGACAACCCATCGCTGCCAATACACTCTGAACTCGCAGTACCTTTACCGCAGCGTCTGAAGTCCAGACAACCATCATGGCGAACAGCAGTCAACCTGCAGGATAATCACTTCAACATTCTAGATGCCTGGAACAATCAATGGCAGGAACAAACTTCCCTGACACATCACCATCTAATTGTGACTCCTTGGGAACGACCTGCAGGTTTTCGTTTACCTCGACGTCAATGGAGCACACTGAATCGGATAAGAACGGGCCAAGGCAGGTGTGGAGCGATACTGAATCAATGGGGCTGGAAGTCCTCCCCTGAATGTGACTGTGGAGAAGATCGGCAAACTATGGACCACGTAGCTTTCGAATGTCCTCTCAGAGCATTCAAAGGGACAATACAGGAACTCCACCAGCTTAATCAAGAAGCCATCGATTGGATTCAACAACTGAAAATTGAACTCTAATTTTACAAACATGAGATCATGTGTATCTTGTTGTATATATTTTTGTACATATTCCTCCTTTCATCATACGATAAATAAATAAATTAATGGATTGTAGTCTTTTATTACTAATTGATGTTGAAGTTATTGATTGGAATGTGCGCACACGCCGAAGGCGAGTGCGTGCGGGGGAATATACGATCACGTCAGCAAAACATCTCATCTAGAGTTTCAAATTTAGCCACTATGACGCGCTCAACACAGGAAGTGCGTGGAAACATACGATTACGTCAGCGAAACATGAACTCAGTGGATGAGTCCCTTTGGACTCGTCCACAAGCACCTGTCAACAAGGACTCGTCCACAAGGACGGCTTATGGTGGTATTATAGGCTCGCCAAGCAGCCCTACCTGTGGCCGGCTGACCATACTATTACCGTGTATTAAGTGTAAAGACGGCAAACATGACCACGTAAAACCGTGAGTTCATGTTTCGCTGACGTAATCGTATGTTTCCACGCACTTCCTGGTGTTTACTTGGCGAGCCTGTAATACCACCATAAGGCACCATAAGATACCACCGTAAGCCACCATAAGCCACCGCCATAAGCCACCACCGCAAGCCACCAACATAAGCCACCATAAGCCACCACCGTAAGCCACCAACATAAGCCACCGCCATAAGCCACCACCGTAAGCCACCAACATAAGCCACCGCCGTAAGCCACCAACAAAGGCCACCATAAACCAACGCCATAAGCCACCAACCTAAGCCATCCACATAAGCCATTAACATCATCCTGAATTATTCATGCCCGCGCGCGCCGCGAGAGTGTGCCGTGTGAACATAGGTGTTTATCGATAGTCTCCGACAATGTTCAAGAGAGTGACCTTGAAACGTAGTTGAAACTAGGGTAATTGAGAGTATAGTATGATCGGTTTATTACCTATATAAAAGTATAGTATGGCCCTTTTCTTATCTATTTCATATAGAACTCTAATGCTGAATGATAATCAATAGTGTTTTCCTATCACGTTTTATGAAAAAAAAACTGTGACTCAAGATTGAGCATTGTTTATTGAGCAACTTGTTGTAAAAGTTATGTTTAATCCATCTTCCACGTCTCAGGAGCCATCAACATCACATACTATGCAAGAGGTAGTGTTGTTGTTTTAAGGTGGAACTACAAGGTTATCTGCCCTCGATATGCAGATAGTTTTACCAAAGAAGAATTATTAATATTCTCCAAGTTGTTCATTTATTATATGACAGTCAATACCGTGAAAGAAATCTGGCAACATGTACCAAAATCATGGTCGCAAGACCCTATGCTAAGTGAATATCTATTAATTCTTTGGATCAAGCATGTCATCTTATCGTCATAGTCATTCTGCTTTAAGACGTGTGGCAGATAAAGTATTGTGGAAAAGAGCTAAACAACGTTTGACATCCTATAATGCCTCAGTGGGAAAGAGGTTGGCTACAAAAGGAAAGTTAATGATCAGTGGACATGAACAATGAAAAGGATTGAGGAATTGGTATTTCTTTATATTCTATTTTGTAAAGCCCTATTTGTTGTGAAATAAAAACAAGGTTTACCAGATCACAATGTCTTTTATTTTTTAAAATGGTGATAGCCATTTCTTAATTTTTCTTTTTTTTCACACATGGATATTTACAATTTCCATTTACTAAACTAGAATAGCTTAACATTATACATTATACTTACAGTTTTTACATATATATTACAATATAAACATGATGATGATGATAGCAAACACTCGTCTCGAGTAGGTTGGCCTTCCAATGCTAAATGACTCTTCATCGATGAGTCCGGAGGTGACTAAAAAGCCCAATGCGGGAGAGACATAGTTTCCCGCAGTGATGACAGGTAGTATCAGGTCCAGGTGAGACATCCGCATTCATTCCCTGTTTTATAGTGAACACTCTGTTCTTTTTGCGCTCCCTCCGATCTTCTGACATACGTCGGCGGTTTTCTTCAAAAAGTATCGCACCACGATGAACAATTGATCTCCAGGATGAGCGATCAAGAGCTAAGGTCACCCAGTTGTTGATATCAATATGGCACATTTGCATATTAGCCTTTAGTACGTCTTTGAATCGCTTCCTCGGACCTCCCACACAGCGCTTGTCCTCAGTTAGTTCAGAGAAAAACACGTGCTTGGGAATGCGATTATTGGGCATGCGGATTACGTGTCCTGTCCATCGCAGCTGACGTTTTAAAAGCATGGCTTCAACACTGGTAGTCTGTGCTTCTTCGAGAATGCTGGTGTTTGTGCGTTTGTCTTGCCATGTCACACGAAGAATTCTCTTCAAACAACGCTGGTGATATTGCTCCAGCTTTTTAAAATGATGTCTGTAGCATGTCCAGGATTCAGATCCGTAAAGTAAGGTGGGAACTACAACCGAGTTGTACACAAGGATCTTCATTGCAGCATTGATATCATGGTTGTCAAAAACTCTAGACCTCAATCTTGAAAAGGATGCCCCAGCACGGTTAATCCTGTGTTGGATTTCGGAATCTATATTTGCACTTGATGACAGGGTGCTGCCAAGATAAGAAAAGGTGTTAACTTCTTGAAGCTTCGCTCCGTCGATGGTGACATTGATGTTTCTTTGTCCTTGTCCAGGGGCTGGTTGGTAGAGGACTTGGGTTTTACTGGTGTTAAGTTTCAGCCCAATCTTTTTGTATGCTGAAGAAAAAGCATTCAGGATTTTTCTAAGTTCGTCCTCTGATTGAGCTACTACTGCATTATCATCAGCGTACTGTAACTCAACCAATGCAGCAGGAGATGTTCGAGTCCTTGCCTTTAGACGGCTCAAATTAAAGATCTTCCCATCCATCCTGTAAGTTATCTGTATGCCTGTAGGAATATCATCCTTGACTAACTGCATGACAGTGGCAACGTACAGAGAAAACAATGTAGGGGCAATCACACAGCCTTGTTTAACACCGGTATTTATATGAAATGGTTCTCCAATAGAGTCGTTACCAATGACATTTGCCTTCATATCAGTGTGGATTATTCTTAAGATGGTAATAAATTTCAGTGGAAAACCATACAATGCTAAAATCTTCCACAAGGCTTCACGGTTTACCGAGTCAAATGCCTTACTGAGGTCTATAAAGGCAATAGAAAGAGGTCTATTTTGCTCTCTACATTTCTCCTGAAGCTGACGAACAGTGAATATCATATCTGCAGTTCCTCTAGAAGGCCTGAAACCACATTGGCTCTCTGGGAGTATTTTCTCCACCAGGGATAGAATACGAGTCGCCAAAATACGAGCAATAAGCTTTCCAAGGCATGATAACAAAGATATACCACGATAGTTGTTGCAGTCTGCACGATCACCTTTCTTAAATATGGGAACTATCAGACTATCCCTGAAATCAGCAGGCATTTTTTCAGTTCTCCAAATTTTAATGATAAGATCATGTATGTGGCTTATGAGTTCCTCACCTCCTTCTTTGAGAGCTTCCGCTGGTATTCCATCACATCCAGTGGCTTTGTGTCGCTTTGCTTGATTAATAGCACACTGAACATCATCTAGTGTTGGCAGGGTACCGAGTTCTTCCTTGATGGGTGCTTGTTCTAAGATATCATACACCTGCTCATCAATAACTGAGTCCTGGTTCAAGAGGTCTTCAAAATGTTCCTTCCACCTATTCATGATGGAGTATTGATCTTTTAGAAGTGTACTTTTGTCACTGGAACAAAGTGGATTTCTACCAAACGTGGAGGGGCCATAAATCGCTTTTGTGGCTTGGAAGAACTGTCGCGAATCTTTGTCTGCTAGATATTGTAACGTGTTTCTTGAGGGGTTTTCATGCCACTGTCATAAGTCAGTAGGATGCCATTCTATATTTATTTACGCGGCAAATTGTTCAGCCAAGAGAATTTTTCATGTTAATTTATTATTATTATTAATGTATTATAATTATTATTAAGGTATTTTTCGGAGCATTTTATAAAATTATAAGCATACAGAAAGGTTTTCTATGTCTTAGAAAACACTATCAAGCAAATTATTACGAACGACAATATCATAGAAAATTATATGATTACGGAATTTTAGGGAGTTTCGTCAGTTAGGGTATATTGAGAGACATGACTCACTGGGAATTCAAATACAGGCTTAATCTTGTCGGGAAGCATGACGCAATCCTGCGTTTCAGCTTAACGAAAAGGCGGATGTATGGGACGGAAAACGACTTCACCCTCCCGCCGAGTGTAATGAGCCAAAGTGGGGATGTAGCGCGTGGGGAGCAGCCAATCAGTGAAGACCACGTAAACTAGAAGTCGGCTGAAGAGTGGGGATGCGGCGGGTGCATATATCGTTTGGCGTGCCGTGGAAACGGGGACTATCGTTATAAAATTTAACCAGTATGGTTGCACGAGTGAGTGGCTCCGATGTTCAGTGGAGTTAGCGACTATATTTGTGAAACTTAACCGTGGTGGTTGTACGTGTTGGTTCCGATGTACGGACCATAAATCTTCATATCTACAAATATATCATCAACAACGAAGAAGATGGCGACATCCAGGAGGCTGTGGGAAGCTCACTCCAACATTCAGTACGAGGGAAATGCTTCGGCAATTTCCAGTGGTAAGCGCGAATGACACATAACTACGCAATCTCTCGTCTTTCTTTGTTTCATATTCAGTAATTCAGTAACTTCATAGCTTGGGAATAAGAGTAAAATCAGTAATTTATCCGACTCCGTTTTCACGTAATTTTTAGCGGTAATATTTAAATCGCAACGCTCCAATTTAATTCAAACTTATTATTATTATTAATTTTGTTATACTTGTTTTTTATACAATAAATTCATTTCTTTGAACCATGCAATCTTTGTTTTCAGTAGGTAGCATTAGATATAGACCAATTCCTTCTCCTGATACAATTGTTTTTTTGGGTTAATGATCCAATCATACCACGATCTGAGAGTAAAGATTCTTGAAGGTGTTCTACCAGAGCTAGGTGTTGTTAAATACAAATTTAGATTTCAACATAGCGTTGAGGTCTTGTCGCCCATTTAAACAACATATCTTAGTAGAAAACAGTATATTTGTCACGCAAAAGTGAGGACAATAGAAACCATTTCATTTGTACGCTCAACGTGGAGCAAAGTAAATACCGTTTCACTAAACATACCACAAAATAACATTACATTTGTCGCTACCAACATGGGGCATTATTAAACATTACAATTGGCGCCCAACGTGGGGATGAAAACCTAATAACATTTGTGGAAGGAGAAGGGTACATATTTCTGTGCCTGTATTTTGGGGGTTTTTCATTTATCGGTGTGTATCAGCATGCCTAGTGTTGAGGAAGAGATGAAGTTGCGTAGTGGTCACCAGTTGGATAGTGAAGATACGAGCAGTATGGCTAGTCTTGGAAATGAAAGCAGTACAGGGATGTCGGAGGTAAATCCCTATACTGAGGGGGGTAATCAAAACAGTCAAGCAGGGATAGAGAGTTTGCTTCTCCAATTTATGCAACAAAACAAAATTAGTACTGATGCTTTAAACTCTAGACTTAAACAAAATAATAGGGAAAATAAAGAGAGTACTGAAGCTTTAAACGCTAAACTTGAACAAAATAGTAGGGAAAATAAAGAGAGTACTGAAGCTTTAAACACTAGACTTGAACAAAATAGTAGGGAAAATAAAGAGAGTAATAGGGAGCTGAGTGATAGTTTAAATGCTAAATTGGAACAGAGCAGTAAGGAAGTGATCAATAAATTAAATGAGAAATTTGAAGAGAACAATCTAAAATTAGATATGAAATTTGAGCAGATTAGCGGAGAAATCAGAGGGGTGATGGAAGAAAAAGCTAAAGAGATTATTGCAGATGTAGACAGAAACAAAGCACTCGTTTCGAAACCTTTGACCAGCCCCTATACGCGAAAGCTGCGGAGATAGTCGCATCGGGCACTTCAGAGGAACTCAAAAACGTGGTTGTTCGTCTAGGCGGATTTCACATTCTAATGTCGTTTTTGGGGCATTCTGCTACGTGATGAATGGAAGCGGTTTGGAGGAGCTCTGGGCGGAAATATACACTAAATCGTCAGTGACTCACATGATGTCTGGACACGCATATTCAAGTTAGGCTTGCAATTAGCTCGCTCTAAAAATTATTACGTCATGCCTTCAATTTCAAATGTATCAATAACTCGAAACTGTGCATGTTCTAGGGCCCACAGAGCGCATTTTCTGACAAAGCAGGCTGTAGGGACATTGTTACTCAACATGAACGACGGGCTGAAGGATGACAAGGACGAAATACAGGCGCTTTTTACCGTATTCCAAGATGGCCCCGCCAACGACTTGCTATCATACATATCCTTGCCATCAACGTCTCAAAGAGTCACTTCATGACACATTTTCTCAATGAGCCAGAAATCTCGCACAGGAAAGCTGTGGGTAGAGTACATCAAAACAGCAAGCCTGAAAAATATTGAAGGATTACGCATCTTATATGTTATGTAGTCCACGTTCTTTTATATTTCGCGGTACAGAACCGGCAACGCTGTCTCCCTCCCTCGTGAGAAATGTCAGAGCCGGACACTTGGCGGCTGGATTGTAAAAACCATCCGCAAATTTTCTCCTAACATTATCCGCTGCTTATCCGCTATCCGCACAGCCATGCAAACTATATCCTCATGGTGAAACATTTTGCGGATATCCGTGGGTTTATCCGTGAATATCCGCATCCGCGCAGTGCTTTACCTATAGATGCCACATACATTCAAGAACCTGGGCTGATGTCCATTAATTCGCAAGCCCTAAATAAATGGCTTACATTGGCTTTTGTTTAAAGGTTATTCACCAGTAGATTCACTCTCTTGTAATTATTGTCAATTCAAATTACAGTACAGTAAGTATGTAGTTAGTTTTAGTTGTAAGTATGAAGTTAATTTGTTTATTAGATATATGTCATTGTTCTATTAGACTGTGGTGTGTGAGTGTGTCTGGTGAGGGTGCATGTGAGTGGGCCTGGTGACAGACTGTTTTAGTGGTAGTATTTGTTTGTTGGTGAAACTTTAGTATTTTTTTCGTTAGTAGAATTTTGGTATTTAATTGTTAGTAGAAGGTTAGTATTTTGTAGTAGAATTGCTCTTTACTTATTCTGAAAGGGAGTAGCAGTCTTCCAGAATAAATCAATTCTTTACTAGTCAAATAGACGGTTAAGATATTGATAATATAAGCCAACTACACTGCGTTCTGCTGCACGGCTGAAAGCAACGGGAAACTACAGCCGTAATGCTATTCCTGAGGATATGCACCTCTCTATGCATAATTACATGTGATGATGGCCTCCTCCCTTGTAAAATTTCAATCCGGAGGTAAACTAGTCCCCCGTTCAGATCTCCGGGTGGGGACTACTCGAGAGGGGGTTAACATCACAGAAGTGACAAAGAGGAAATCTGACATTCTACGGATCGGAGCGTGGAATGTTAGAAGTCTGCTAGGAAGTGGAAAGTTAGAAAACTTAGAAAGGGAAATGGATAGGTTGAGGTTGGATTTGGTTGGGATTAGTGAAATGCGCTGGCAGGAAGAGCAGGACTTTTGGTCAGGAGACTATAGGGTCCTTAGCACTAAATCAAACAATGGCCAAGCAGGGGTTGGTCTCATATTGAGTAGGAAACTTGGACAGCGGGTGGAATATTATGAGCAATACAGTGAACGGATTATTGTAGCAAAAATCAATACTAAACCTACGTGCACCACAGTGGTACAAGTCTATATGCCTACCAGTCAAGCTGATGATGAGGATGTTGAAAAGGTCTACGAAGAAATAGATGACATTCTGAGGTATATCAAAAGTGATGAAAATGTTATAGTAATGGGAGATTGGAATGCTGTGGTAGGAAAAGGGAGAGAAGGGAAGATAGTAGGAGATTTCGGATTAGGTGAAAGGAATGATCGAGGAAGCAGGCTGATGGAATTCTGCACCGAACATGAGCTGGTCATAGCTAACACCTTATTCAATAACCACAATAGAAGACTATACACATGGATGAGACCAGGAGATACAGGGCGTTACCAAATCGACTTCATTATGGTCAAGCAGAGGTTTCGAAACCAGATTTTGGATTGTAAAACATATCCTGGTGCTGACATAAACTCTGACCACAATCTGGTTGTAATGAAATGCAGATTAAAGTTGAAGAAACTGAAGAAAAGTAAAAAGCCAAAAAGGTGGGCAATAGACAGACTGAAAGTAAAGGATGTAAACGAAAGATTCAAGAAGAGTATAAAGGAAGGACTAATCAAAACCCCTAAACAAACTTCAATTGCAGACGAATGGGCACTTTTGAAGAATGAAATAACAAAATCCGCAGAAGAAAACATTGGTAGGAAAGAAAGAATAGGTAGAAAACCGTGGATCACTCAGGATATACTAGAATTGATGGATGAAAGGCGGAAACACAAGAATCTAAGAGATGAAAAGGGGAAAGCAGAATACAGACGTCTGAGAAATGAGGTTAACAAGAAGTGCAAGGAAGCGCAAGAAGAATGGTTGAAAGAGAAATGTGCAGGTATAGAAAATGGTCTGAAATTAGGAAGAGTAGACACAGCTTATCGAAGGACTAAGAATACTTTTGGGGAAAAGAAGACTAAGTGCTGTAATATTAGGGACACAAATGGAAAGCCTCTAACAGATAGGGAAGAAAAGGTTGAGAGATGGAAAGCTTACATAGAGTGCTTGTATAAGGGAAAGGAGATCGAGAATCATATAATGGAAAGGGAGGAGGAAATTGATGAGGATGCAAAAGGAGATTTAATATTGAGATCAGAATTTGACAGAGCATTAGAGGACTTAGGCAGGAATAAAGCACCAGGCATAGATGATATACCGATTGAGTTGCTACGCTGCATAGGAGATGAAGGTCTGATCAGGTTATTTCACTTGGTGTGTAGGATTTATGAGACAGGTGAGGTACCCCCTGATTTCAAGAAGAATGTTATCATCCCTATACCAAAAAAAGTGGGAGCTGACAGATGTGAAGATTACCGTACAATCAGCTTGATTACTCATGCTTCAAAGATCCTGTCTAGAATAATTTACAAGAGGATTGAAAGCCAGATAGAAACGGAGTTGGGTGAAGACCAGTTTGGTTTCAGGAGAAATGTAGGAACAAGGGAAGCTGTACTAAGTCTTAGGCTGATTTTGGAAGGTAGAATAAGGAAAGATAAGAGAACGTTCATGGCATTTGTAGACTTAGAAAAGGCTTTTGATAACGTTGATAGGACTAAATTGTTTGACATTTTGAAATCTATTGGAATAAAGTACAGGGATAGGAGGGTGATATACAATCTATACAGAAACCAGACAGCAGTCATTCGAGCTGAAGGACATGAGAGAGAAGCTGGTATTCAGAAAGGTGTAAGGCAAGGCTGCAACTTATCACCCATGCTTTTCAATCTTTATATTGAACAAGCAATGAAGGAAATTGGAGAAAAATTTAAAGTGGGAGTGAAGATTCAAGGAGAAATAATTTCTACTCTGAGATTTGCTGATGACATCGTCATCTTGGCCGACAAGCCTGAGGATTTGAATGAGTTTTTGAATGGTATGGATTCCGTCTTTCGGAAGGAATTTATGATGAAAATTAATAAATGTAAAACAAAAATACTGGAATGCAGCCGAAATAAATCAGAAACCTCTATGGAGATCAAATTGGCCGGTGAAAAGCTGAAGGAAGTAGGAGACTTCTGTTACTTAGGAAGCAGAATAACCAGTGATGGACGAAGCAAAGAGGATATAAAAAGTAGGTTGGCTCAGGCAAGGAAAGCCTTTCTACAAAAAAAGGAATCTGTTGACATCGAATATAGATTTAGGTATTAGGAAGTCATTTATGAAAGCCTTTGTCTGGAGCGTGGCGCTCTATGGAAGTGAAACTTGGACTAGTGGTGCAGCAGAAAATAGGAGAATTGAAGCATTTGAAATGTGGTGTTACAGGAGAATGATGAAGATCAGATGGGTAGATAGGGTTACAAACGAAGAGGTATTAAGGCGAGTGGGAGAGGAGAGATGTTTCTGGCGACTGCTAATGAAGAGAAGAGATAGGTTGGTAGGATACATACTAAGACACCCAGGAATAGCAAAGTTAGTTATGGAAGGAAGGGTCGAGGATAAGAACTGTAGGGGTAGACCAAGGTTAGAATATGTTAAACAGATTGCCTCGGATGTAGGGTGTGGTAGCTATGTAGAAATGAAACGATTAGCTCAGGACAGGGATGCATGGAGACCTGCATCAAACCAGTCAAAAGACTGAAGACTCAAACAACAACGACAGAAAGTTAGGAAAAGTACAGGAGGAGTTAGAAATTAGAATCAGTACACAGGCTGAAAATTTAAAAGAACTAGTGCAACTGGAAACACAGCAGGTCAAAAAGCAATTGGGGGGAGAAATTGATAAGAAGCAGGTAGCAACAAAAGAGGTTAAAGAACAGCTGGGGGGAAGAATTGATAAAGTACATGCAGAAATAATCACTGAAGTTAATACTTTAAGGAAGAGGAATAAGGAAAGCATTAATGAGATTAGTGAGAAACAAGCTCAGTTAAGTGGTAAAGTTGAAGCATCGGAAGGGAGCATTAGGTTAACTGTAACTAATATCGAAAGAAAAGCTGAGGAGAAAATTGCTGAATTAGAACAGAAGTTGAAAGCTAGAATTAGGCAGGAAAATAGCCAGAGTAGGCCAGTTTATGTGAATAGCAGTCACAGGTAAATAGAACTAGGCAAATTTAGTAATCGGCAGGGTTGTCCAATGGAGTTCATGAATACTATAGAAAATAAATTCGGGGATAGGTTGGAAGATGGTAGTGTTGAGTGGTGCCAGGTAGTTGAAATTTTAGAGCAAGCGTTTGTAGGGGAGACAAGAAACTGGTTTGCTGTCTACAGAGACAATTTTGAGAATATTACAGATTTCAAAGTTAAATTTTGTGAGAAATTTTGGAATGAGGTTATTCAGTCTCAGCATCGTGAGGGAATTGTGTGTGGGAAATATAACCCGAGAGGCAACTACACTATGACCGAGTACTTTTTAGGACAGGTATTAACGTGCAAATATCTAGATGGTTTGAAGGAGGAGAGTGATGTAGTCAGACTATTACTAAGACATTTTCCATACAGAATCAAAGAAGCTGCCTGTATCCAAAATGTTAAATCTATCTCACAAGTGGAGAATTTATTGAGTACATTCGATGCTCTGGGAAGAGGCGGTTACGAGGAGAATTTCGGTAGGAACCAGGGTAACAATAATAACAGGCCTAATGAGAATAGGAACCAGGAAGTTCAAGGGAACAGTGGCGAAGGGGCCAGCGTTCAAAATAGGGGGAACCAAAATAGTAATAATAATAATCAGCAAAACCAGTACAGAGGAAATGGGTATGGTACGAACTACCAAGGTAGAAATAATGATTTCAGGGGAAATCAAGGCCGAAATAACGATTATAGGGGTAACCAAGGGCGGTATAATAATAATAATAATTATAACCAGAACAGGGATCAAGGAGGGAATCAGCCCAATGGTAATAACGGACAGAGAAATACCGTTAATACAATCCAGAACAACCAGACCAGTGCAGTAGTCAGTAGTACTTCACCAAGCGGTAGCAATGCTTTAAACACGAACCAGGCTGCGATGTAAGGTCAGAATCTCAGTATATAACATGCCCTGTCCATACACTTATACAGGAACCCTATGACCTAAATGTAAGAAATGAATTATTACGTGAACTAAATGATGAAGGTATTATTCAGGAAGTGGCTAGTAAGAGCCCCATAGTTAAATTTAACGTGTCCGAGGCGTACACAGATGTTTTAATTGATAGTGGTTGTATGAAGAGTTGCATAAGTAGTGCATTTTATGATAAAATGAAAGGAACTGGAGTAAATTTTGAGGAGATGCCAATTAAAAGCACTTTTGTTATCACAGCTGTTGGAAAGAGGTCTAAAGTAATTTCTAAGCAAGTTTTAGTAGACATTAAAATTAATAATCATATAGAAAAGCAGATTTGTCTTGTAATTCCAAATGCAGTATTCAGTGTTATCTTGGGTTCAGAGTGGCTAAGTAGAGTGTCTGGTAACTTATGTTATGATGTAGGGAGTTTGAAATTTAAATGGGGAGATTCTGAAGTAGAAGTAGCGTTCAATGACCAAATTCAGAGAAGTAGTATCGTAGGTGTGATTTGTACTTTAAATGAGATATCGCCAGCCGTAGAGCGGGTTCTCCATGTTTAGTGGGCAGTGTGATTACGAACTGAAGTCTAGAGGACTCGTTACGTGATGCTGCATTTCAGGGAAATATAGAGGTGGAACAATGTGTTCGGCTCTATGATGTGTTATTGTGTAATAGGAGAGTTTTTGAGGATCGCATTGGTATGGCCAATTGCTATACACATTCATTGAACGTTATTGATAGGTCAGTATTCACAGGACATATATATCCTGTACCTTTCGCTTATCAGAGTGCAGTTGAGGCACAAATTAATCAGATGCTTGAAGATGGGATTATTGAGCACTCTAACAGTCCATATGTTAATTCTTTGATCACGGTACCCAAGACCGACGGCACAGTTCGTATTTGTTTAGACGCTCGTTTGGTTAACAGTAGAATTAGTTCAGATCAGCTGAAATCTATGTCAATAGAGGAATTAATGCAAACATTTGAGGGGAAGAAGTATTTCACTTGTGTAGATTTGAGTTCCAGTTTTTGGCAAGTGCCACTTATGTACGAAGATTGACCATTTACAGCTTTTAGTCATAAATATAACCTTTATCAATTTTGTAGAACACCTTATGGGTTAAAGAGTAGTTCAGCAGCTTTAATTAGGGCTTTAAACATCGCATTAGGGGATGGCACAGGAGAGTTTGTAACCATTTACATTGATGATATGGTAATTAGTTCACGCAGTTTTGAGGAGCATCTACGTCATTTAAATATAGTTTTTCAGAAGTTAGATCAGGCAGGGTTCACTTTGATGCTGTCTAAGTCGTCATTCTGTCAGTCAGAAGTGACATTTTTAGGTCATAGAATGTCGAGTAGAGGTGTTACACCAGAAGAAAGTAGGGTTAGCATGTGTGGACAGTAGCAACAGGGCATCGTTACAGATACTGAGAAATAGGTAGGTAGAGCAACGTGAGGACGTTCATTTAAGGGAGCCACTTGCAAGGTTGGAAGCAGGTGACACAGAAACATTTATAGTTTCCAAACGTATTGGCAAAACAGCATAGGTGCTGGAGGATAGTAAGGGAAACAGATTATACGGGACGTATAATATACATAGTCTACGAAAATATGTGTCATAAAGTGAGTGTGTTTAGCTGGCGAGCCAGCCTATCAAATGAGTAAGTGTGGTATTTGGTGCGTGGAAGATCTGGTCTTTCAGGCAGGCGTATCAGAAGTCACACAGGGGGGTAGTATGTAAGTAAATGAGAGTTTTTAAGGTACAGGGAAATATGACGGGATTGTCGGATGCTCTTGAGCACTAAAATGTCTCGATACACCAAGGCCAGAATTTGGTAGCGCTGGTGAATTCCCATTTGTCTCCTAGAGATGGGTGAGCGCTTGAACAGGGTATTTTTGCTTAAGGCGTCCACGAGACAAAAGATGGGCCATCAGAAGGCGAGACAGTCCTTCATGAGACTCATACATATCAGCACACGTGATTTCTGTTTACGGCCTTGCCATGTAAGATTTGTAAGTGTGTAATTTAAGGTAATTTGTACAAAGTTATTATTTGTGTGAGGAGAACTGGTCTGTGTTGAGAACTAGTATTAGGTAGAATATGGTCTACGGGAACTTAACAAGACAGGGCGATTACGGCACAGAAATATTTGGTGTTATATGTAATGCGCATTTACTGTTTTTTTCGGAAGTCAATATTAATTTAATCTACTTTAAAGAGAGATTAAGTATTATGGTCACGAGGAGCTGCCACAATAGTGTGATCGTGTGCTCAGTGATAAGTGGGATTAATTTCACAATAAGGAAGGAACCTCCAGTGAAATTAGAAAGTTCTAGGGAGATACACATATATCAGAACACCTTGATGCGTGTGATGTGACATCTCATATACATAGTGCTCACACAGTAATTATGTCTATTTTTCCAACATAGAGAAATTTGAGAGGCGGAAATATCCGTGGAACACTATTCTATGTGAAAAACATTGGACTGGTTGCAAAGTGCATCCATAGTGACAACAAACTTTGACGCAAAGTGCGTAAAGAAAAATTATGAGTGTATATATCTGTAATTTAGGGTGATTTCATTTATGTAATATGTATTTTGGATGGGGATTTATTAACGTGTCTGGGATAATCGGATAATGGACCGTCGTCACGGTAAATCATCCGATGATCCGAGGCGAATATGTAACGTGTTTTTCGAGGGGTTTTCATGCCACTGGCATAAGTCAGTAGGAAGCCATTCTATATTTATTTACGCGGCAAATTGTTCAGCCAAGAGAATTTTTCATGTTAATTTATTATTATTATTATTAATGTATTATAATTATTATTAAGGTATTTTTCGGAGCATTTTATAAAATTATAAGCATACAGAAAGGTTTTCTATGTCTTAGAAAACACTATCAAGCAAATTATTACGAACGACAATATCATAGAAAATTATATGATTACGGAATTTTAGGGAGTTTCGTCAGTTAGGGTATATTGAGAGACATGACTCACTGGGAATTCAAATACAGGCTTAATCTTGTCGGGAAGCATGACGCAATCCTGCGTTGCAGCTTAACGAAAAGGCGGATGTATGGAACGGAAAACGACTTCACCCTCCCGCCGAGTGTAATGGGCCAGAGTGGGGATGTAGCGCGTGGGGAGCAGCCAATCAGTGGAGACCACGTAAGCTAGAAGTCGGCTGAAGAGTGGGGATGCGGCGGGTGCATATAACGTTTGGCGTGCCGTGGAAACGGGGACTATCGTTATAAAATTTAACCAGTATGGTTGCACAAGTGAGTGGCTCCGATGTTCAGTGGAGTTAGCGACTATATTTGTGAAACTTAACCGTGGTGGTTGTACGTGTTGGTTCCGATGTACGGACCATAAATCTTCATATCTACAAATATATCATCAACAACGAAGAAGATGGCGACATCCAGGAGGCTGTGGGAAGCTCACTCCAACATCCAGTACGAGGGAAATGCTTCGGCAATTTCCAGTGGTAAGCGCGAATGACACATAACTGCGCAATCTCTCGGCTTTCTTTGTTTCATATTCAGTAATTCAGTAACTTGATAGCTTGGGAATAAGAGTAAAATCAGTAATTTATCCGACTCCGTTTTCACGTAATTTTTTAGCGGTAATATTTAAATCGCAACGCTCCAATTTAATTCAAACTTATTATTATTATTATTATTATTATTAATTTTGCTATACTTGTTTTTTATACAATAAATTCATTTCTTTGAACCATGCAATCTTTGTTTTCAGTAGGTAGCATTAGATATAGACCAATTCCTTCTCCTGATACAATTGTTTTTTTGGGTTAAAGATCCAATCATACCACGATCTGAGAGTAAAGATTCTTGAAGGTGTTCTACCAGAGCTAGGTGTTGTTAAATACAAATTTAGATTTCAACATAGCGTTGAGTTCTTGGCGCCCATTAAAACAACATATCTTAGTAGAAAACAGTATATTTGTCACGCAAAAGTGAGGGCAATAGAAACCATTTCATTTGTACGCTCAACGTGGAGCAAAGTAAATACCGTTTCACTAAACATACCACAAAATAACATTACATTTGTCGCTACCAACATGGGGCATTATTAAACATTACAATATTGCAGCTCTTTAGCTTTGGATGTCCACCATGCATTTTTGAGCGCACTAGTTCCTCTTTGGACATTTGCCTTCGCAAGACAAAATGCTTCTTTCTTAGTACGGGAGTTCATATCTTTTCTCCAAGTTTGCAAGGCTTTTCTCTTTTCTGAGATTAATGCTTCAATTTCTTCATCATTTTCATCAAACCAGTCTTGATATTTCCTGGTCTTATATCCCAGCGTTTCCTTGCAAGCATTCTGAATAGCGGTCTTCTGACTCTCCCAGTGCAGTGTTACATCTGGATGGTATTCCTGTGGCAGTGTCTGGCTAAGCAACTCTTTATATTGGGAGATATGCTCTGACTTACCAAACTTCTCGGTATCAAAAATATGCCTACAGCTTTTCTGTTGCTTCCTCCTCTGTGTGGATAATGGTATACGCATAACTGATCTGATAAGCCGGTGATCTGTCCAACAGTCATCGGCTCCTGCCATTGCTTTGGTGATAAGAACATCTCGTAAATCTTTCTTGTGTACAATCACATAGTCAATAAGATGCCAGTGCTTCGATCTAGGGTGCTGCCATGATGTTTTAAAGCGATTCTTTTGGCGAACGATAGTATTGGTGATTACCAATTCATGTTCAGTGCATTTGGATAGCAGTCTGATACCATTGGAGTTTTCGCTCCCAACTCCCTCCTTACCAATGACACCATTCCAAACATTGTAGTCCCTGCCCACTCTAGCGTTAAAATCTCCGAGTAAGATGATCCTATCTTCACGGTTGATGTTTGATAGGACGGTATCCAGATCTGAATAGAACCTTTCCTTAATGTTATCATCAGCATCTAGTGTGGGGGCGTATGCACTGATCACCGTGGCATGCTGGTTGTTATATAACCGAAGTCTTAGTGTCATGAGGCGTTCATTATACCCAGTTGGAAGCTCTGACAGATCCTTGAGAAGCTTGCTCTTAATGGCAAAGCCAACTTCATGTATTCTGTGTTCGTCCTCACGTTTACCCTTCCAAAAGAAGCTGTACCCTGCACCTTGCTCATTCAACTGACCTTCCTCAGCAAGACGGGTCTCCTGAAGTGCTGCTATGTCAATGTCATATCTCCGTAGCTCTCTACCCACAATAGCTGTTCTCATTTCAGGTCTCTCATTTGCGGGGTCATCAGTGAGTGTTCTTACATTCCAGGTTGCAAAATAAAATTTGTTACTTATACATTTTCGACCTCATGGAGGTGACACATTTGGACCCGGCTATCCAATCGGTAGTATAAGTGGCTGACTATGTTTAGGGCAACTTTTCTAGCCCCCCATGTGGGGTGAGCAGAGTGGACCCTAAATAGGACTGCTCAGTCGTAGTTGCAGCGGCCGAATTGCTCTACAGCCACAACCCTAAGCAAGACGACCGATCACACATCTACCTCCTACGTGCCAAGTTATCACTAGAGGCTCCCAGACATCACAATCCTGCCCCCGTCGCAAATTCTTGATCGCCGCAGGACTTTGAAGAAAGTCAAATGTTGTTGGAAGACTGCAGTGCGTGAAATCTTTTAACTTGAGAATGTTGCTGCACATCAACAAACGCACATTCCTTGATGACTTAGGAAAGATGTTCAATGGCAAGCAAATGCAAGACGATTGAATAAATCCCAGTCACTGCAGCCTTCATCCGCCATTCCAGTCAAGGAGGGACTCATTGCCCTTATGCCTGGTCCGCCGTTGAGGACTTTCTATGCCGTTGACCACAGGTGGTTCATCCACCTTTAGGGAAAGTTTCCTGTCCCAAGGGCAAGAGAGAGAGCCCTAACCACTACCAGCTCATTCGCCTCCCTAGGGAGCCGGTGGCATGGTAGTGGGGGGACTCCTTATCCCGGGAGTCACTCGGTCGTCAGAGCCTCGTTAGTCTAAAGCAGGGTGCACCACGTGCAGGTGAGGTTGACATTTGAGTAGAAAGCCTAGCCCTTACACCCCAAACATACTACTACAAATAATACAATATAGTGAACATCAAACTTAAGTAAAGCAATAGTCGTCAATGCGCCTGTTTCCCCAAGCGAGAGTATCAAATGAGCTGGGTATAATGAATCGTTTGTTGTCTTCATTACTTAAAGCAACTTTGTTCAACAAATTAGTAAACAGCTGATGATTTTTACTTCTAAATACACATACACATACACATATAATACAGGTGTGTTACTAACTATACAGTTTTTATAATCACTTATATCTAACTCTTTACTAACAACATTCTTTTTCACTCCTTTTAATTTTCTTACTACTACATCATCAATTGTCATATAGCTGTATGATTTAGATTTTGTGCCTACAAAGGCGTCTATAATAACACCAGCACATTCATCCTTAAATTTCCCAAGAACCTTTTTGTTTACTAGAAGTAAATGGTAAAAATTATCCTCGGGATAGTCACTTGTCACTTGTATCAAACCTATTTAGCTCAGTTTTGATATCCTCATAAAAATCATCAGTTTTAAACTCATAAATAAAAGAATCTGTGTCTGTGTAGAGTAATTTAGCATTATCAAGATAGTTTTTCTTTACATAATCATAGTGAAATTCATACTTAAGTGTTTTTGGCAATTCCAGAATGGTGTAACCCACATATATGGGTTTGTTGTAAGTTACTTTAAGACGATTCATTTGTATTACAACTAAATCCTCATGAATAATTGAACAGCTATGAAAGTTCGGCTTGCTTATTAAGTTGCTGGCACCATACCTTTTACCATCATTCTCCCACTTTGTTATCAGCTTTACATCAACTCGTTTATCAACATTCTCCATAGTCTTTCCAAAAACACTATTATTCATGAGTTTATAAAAATCTTTTTCAAAAGCATTTGTTGATAGTGTTCTCAAATTATTGTTTAGATCAATATACGGTTTGAGCCATGCTGATTGATGAAATTGCAATACACGATGAATTTTACTTAATTTCAATCCATGATGTAGACACTGTTTCAAGTTTTGATAATGTATCACATATTTACATTTATCATTTACATTGGCAATTAACATTTTTGTTCGTGATGTGATGTATGGAGATTTCATATTCTCAGGACAAAATGGTAAATCATTATGATCATCATGTAACTCTTTAGGGTACTCAAGATTTACCTCTAAAATATATCCTTTATCATCGTTATCATTAAGAGTGTCAACATGTAAGACATCAATTTCAGGTTGTGTCAGCCAGCGAAAATCTTTCAGTGGTAGATATTGACTCATAGCCCAACCATATTGGTTATTTGCATCGAGGTAGACAATATACTTTGACTCTTCACAAGGGTTGTAGCTAGGCATGTATTTATTATTCGCTTTGGCGTACCGTCCACTACATTGGCTTAATCCACCTCGAATTGATGATTTTATAAAATTGATCATGTCTATATCAGTCATTAATTATAAATTTACTTTCGTTTTTTTCAACATTGAACTGAAACTTAACCCAGGAGCAGTGAAATACTGACAAGGATCAAGGTCATAAGTTTTCATACAAACATTCGGAAAATTTTCAAAAACAACTGCTAATAATAACACATCTGTCTTCAAATATATGTCTGAAAATTCTCCTAAAGTTTGAATGTCGAACTGTGTCCATACGCGCTGTGCATGTAAGTATTCCTGATCACTGATATGACTTGTGTTTAAGGAACTGTAAAATGCATCTTTCGGTGGTAAAGAACACTCCTCAAGACGTTCCACACAGTTAATATATTCATAAGGGAATATACCCTTTTGACGAATCAAATTAAAATCATCTTCTTTAGGAAAGACGCGTTGAATTTCACGAAACTGATCTGATTTTAAATTACTAGCCAGCGTATCAAGACTACTCGGCATAAAGCTGAATGAATCTAAAAATCGCAGTTTTATAGTTTTTTTATTGACAGTTTTGATGTATTTTGTGAACGATATGTATTGTTCCTTATTATTTGCAATCACATCAATTTTCACATTTGAAGCTCCAAATTCTTTAACGATAAAGTGGTTATCGTATTTGCTACCGTTATGTAGAATGACCGGAATGAATTTACTTACTCTATAATTTAAATTACATTCTTGGTGAGCAGCACCACGATATTTTCCTGTTAAATGGTCATGATCGCGAACCCTGTCTGTATATAAACATTCACCACATATAAAACAATTAGTTTCAGTTTCAAAATTCATTTGCTCTGATGAAGTTAGTGGCTCCATTGGAATGATCGTATTTAAAATAGAGGATATACGGATGGCATCTTTCTCAAGCCTTTCCATAAAAACTTTAGGTGCATCTGGTCCTCTATAGAGCTCAAACTTATTTAAAGAGTCATCATAACTACATTTAAAATAATATGCAAAGCTAAAAGGTTCATGAATGTGAGTAGTGTTGGTGAAAGGTTGGGTTGGATTCGATGAACATGTATTAAATGGTTTTAGCAAAGCCTCGAAGTCAGCATATATAACAAATGGTACTCGAAGCTGTTTCTCATAATCCTTAAATTTTAGAATGTTACTTTTAGGAGTCGGTAATACCGTACACACATGATTACATCCCCATTTTTGATGTTGAGTTAGTTGATCCTCTTTTCTGAAATATAGCACACAGCCATCACACAACCACTTTTTACCATCGCATTTTGATAGCTGACTACTAACAAGTCTACTGAAATGTTTTATCCAGCAATAGTGAGCATTTTCACCTTCAGTTATGTATAGTAAATTTACATGAGCATCCTTTTTTCCTGAGTATAATATAGAGGACCTACTATTTTCTTATTTTCAATTCCATAAACTTTAATACTTACATTGTTCAGCTCTTCAAAACGTTGAATGTCTTATCGCCATAGGAAATTCTATTTCTTTTAAATCTAACACTGAAGAATAGTGAGGATAAGATGATGATCTGTCCATATGCTCCACTGCTGGATGGAGATCTGAAGTTACAGCCCACACAAAACATGCGTCGTCATTATTCAAAACGTTCACAACAGCTTTCTTTCGTTTGTTCCATCCTGGCAAATCAATGTATGATGATGCTCGAAGGGGGTTATATTTATTCAGGTTGGTTTCTAAATAAAGTACTTCAACCAACACCCAGCCTGACTCCCTTTCCTGGAACTCTTCACTCTTCACAATGATAGCACTTGAAATATTTTGGTATATATCACTAATATTAGTTGATTCGCTAACAATTATGTTTTTTGTATTAAAAGATTTGATATCCGTAATTTCACCTTCACTCCCAGTTTTTACATAGAGTCCAAAAAGTTCAAAATTCATTTTAATTGTTTTATGCTGTAATAAAGCATTACCAACCAAGCCAAACACAGTAGGTTGAACATTTTTTTAAAAATGATTCAATACTTTGAGTTTTTTCTTTACTATAAAGTCTATAACTAGCAATTCAACTTTTAAATGCACTACCAATTCGTTGAATATTTCCAGAATTTCTTTCATGACAAGCGTTATTTTTATGTTGAATACTGCGTAAATGTCCATGAATGATTGAAAAAGGTATATCAACATTACATACATCACAATGTGTTATCGAAGATTCACCATTTTTCATTCTTTTTGTTGTACAACTATTTTCACAATCTTGAGAACGTTTACGCTTTTGAGCATCACATTCGTTTAAAGGTTCCGTGCTAGTTGATGGTTTTACAGTTATTAATTCCTGTTGTTCCTCATGCACTCCAACCATGTGGGATTGATATCGCTTTACAGCAGAAAAACCAAGTTCGCAAACTGAACACGAAAATGGTGCTGAACTAACATGCATTAAATTAACATGACGTGCAAGATTATCTTGTCTGTTAAATGTGGTAGCACAATGACTGCACACAAACATTTTAATGTCATGTTTAACATTTGCGTGCCGTTGAAGGCTGTCAGGTCTTGAGAACTGTTTCTTACAGTCACCACACTTGAGCATGATGATCACTTTCGAAATTACCTATAAAAGAAAGAAATCATAAATGTTAATAAATGATAAAACAAAGTACAATGTAAATAGTTTAATTATATTCCAGTCAATGGTTATAGCAGGGTATTTAAATCGATCATCTGTGAACTCCTAGCAAGTGTAACTTCACGTAATTCTAACTGAAGGTTACTATATACCTCTGTCACTGACACCTAGCGGTGAACATTGGAACTTGATAGAGTGGTAGAAACCAGCGGTCGCCAGTTAAGTGAGCTAGGTGTGACGTCATAGCCAGTCTTAAAGCAAGTCTAAACTTGTAGAACATGTCACGTGATAGAAACCAGCGATCGTCAATTAAGTAAGCTAAGTGTGACGTCATAGCCAGTCATAAAACAAGTCTAAACTTGTAGAACATGTCACGTGATATAAACCAGCGATCGCCAGTTAAGTGAGCTAAGTGTGACGTCATAGCCAGTCTTAAAACAAGTCTAAACTTGTAGAACATGTCACGTGATAGAAACCAGCAGCCACCAGATAAGTGAGCTAAGTGTGACGTCATAGTCAGTCATAAAGCAAGTCTAAACTTGTAAAACATGTCACGTGACAAGGTTAAGTTAGGTAAAGATAGGTTATGTTAGGTGAACTGAGGTTAAGTCTTTAAATATTCTTAAATATTCCCTCTGTCACTGACCCAGCAATGAACATTCAGACTTAATAGAGCGGTAATCAAAATCTAACCTACAAAATTAGCTTTACACACCATGGTTAAGTAGTTCCAACTTTTGACTGTCAAATATACCATTTTCACTGACGTGTAGTGTTGAACATTGGAAAATATCACTCTAACTGTTGAAAATCTATTAGAGGGGCACTTACCATTTTATAATTTATCAACTGCTGCCACTGAATGAACAGATTGTAGGAATCTAGTAACCTACAGGTACCCAATTATCTGTAAACAAATCAATCAATCAATCAATCAATCAATCAATACATTCCAATCAATAACTTCAACATCAATTAGTAATAAAAGACTACAATCCATTAATAATAAGTACTTACCTTGCAAAATAATTTTATGATTTTCTACCAAAAAGGCTTTTTTACAACTCTTGAGCAGTAATAGAGCACTGTTCACTCAAAGCGAGTAATAAAGACTGACAGTAGGGAAATATATGACACCTCTCTTATATAAACTCTCATCGCTCGTGTCAGCAGTTTTTTGCAGATCATTGCAATTCCTTTCCCAATACAGCTGAGAGTCCAAAGTACACTAGGAACACCTGTGTGGTATCCAATTACTGCTGATTTGCATGATCATCAGCCATTGTCTTGATCAACACCTGGGGTTTCAAATTACTGCAGCGTTAATCATGGCAATAGAACTGTGCGCTCTCTGCCATGTCAGCAACATGACACCGGAAGGAACACTTGTGTAATATCCAACGACTGCTAACTTTGCATGATCATCACCCATTGTCTTGATGAACACCTGGGGTTTCAAATTACTGCAGCGTTAGTCATAGCAACAGAACTGTGCGCTCTCTGCCATGTCTGCAATGTGACACAGGAAATAACAAGACGTCTTACTGCACGTACCATCTCCACAGTTTTAACATCTTAAGAACATGTATTATTCTCTTTCAACTACAAATGACACGTTAGAACACATCCATCCACCAAGTTAGATCCCTTGTATGTTCACATGAATTTCGTCACTTTCCTTTCATATCGTTATCACATTATATAGTAGTGGAGGACTGGTGAACAACGTCAGTTCAACACACTGCTTTACACGCAAAATGTAGTTAGGCCCTTTGACATAATTTAAATAAATTCATGGGCTAGTCCATAGGAACCAGTCCAAAGGGACCGGTCCAAAGAGATCAGTCCAAAGGGACTCATCAACAAGGACTCGTCCACAAGAACTCGTCCACAAGGACCTGTCAACAAGGACTCGTCCACGAGGACTGTCAACAAGGACTCGTCCACAATGACCTGTCAACAATGACCTGTCAACAAGGACTCGTCCACAAGGACTTGTCCACGAAGACTCGTCCACAATGACCTGTCAACAATGACCTGTCAACAATGACCCGCCAACAATGACCCGTCAACAATAACCCGTCCACAGGGATCCGCTCCCCCACCCTCTTATAAAAGCCATGAGTGGACATGCGTAAAAACAAAAAACAAGCATGTTAATTCATAATGGCTATCCACCGTATACATGTCTCTTGTGTAGAACAACGTTTAATTCCATATTGGCATTCAAACTCTCACATGTTGCACATGAAAAGCGAGATTTTCTAAAAAATTACAATTTCACCCCCTAGTTGTGGTAGGTTTAATTTTGGTGTTGAAATATGTTGTTCAATGGAAAGGGGGTGTCAGCCCGAGTTCAATGACACCTCATTCGTCAATATCCAACCATGCGTTCGAGAGATATCGCGCCGCCGCCATGTTGTGAGGAGGGTGAAGAGGAGGAGGCGCTAGAACCGGCCAAAACACACTACTTATGAGTTAAGGGAAATTTTAACAATATATTCTTTTAAAGATTGTTTTTGTAATGCTCTCTGTCAGGGGAGGATCTAGGGGAGGGCGAGGAGGGCGACCGCCCCATGGATTGTTTTAAATTTAATTGATTAATTAATTATACTTTTCAAACTTTTCAAACTAATTTATAATTCATATTCTTTTTTCAGTGCAGCTGTGACCTTCCGTGACCGTTTAGCAAGTTTAGATTTCAGTGAAATACTGTAATAGAAGACTTCATCCGGGAAAAAAGTTGCAAAGTAATATTTTAATATTTCATAGTTTACATTATCTTCTTCAAGGGGACTACAGGTTTCTTTCATATTATTAAAAAAAATGTACTGTAGTGTATTCAAACTATTATAACTATTCTTTATTTTATTATTATTATTTTATTATTAAAAAACTATTTATCATTTGATTTGTTATTTTTTAAAATTTCCTATTGCTGTGGGCCCCACCTTATCATATCACCCAGGGTCCCGCAAGGCCTGGATCCGCTAATGCTCTCTCTGACACAAAATATTCAACATAAAAGCTTCAAATTCTACCCAAATAATAATGAATGTACTCTGAATATACCAAAGGAACATTCAAGGAAATATCTATTGTAGTTTCTGAGATATGGAACTAAACATCGGAAGCTATATTTTTCTATCGATTCACTCGTCCCGGTACTCTTAACATAAACAAGGAAGTACACTTTATATATTTAGGCAAAACGTAACTTTTATTGATTTCTATACAACATTCCGAAAATAAGCTTAACTCAACTTAACTCATTTAAACTTATTTTCTTATCTCCTGCTAATCAATGAATCGATTCTTTAGTTAGCCGATTAATCGATTAATTTCGGTTAGTCTATTAGGCTAATCGATTGAACGACCAGTCGATTAACAGTTTTCGACTAAATTCAAATTATTCGATTAACTAACCATCGCTTATTACTATAGGGCATCCAGCGTTTAGAAAAGAATGTGGAGCCTTATGGCGACAGTGTTGCTAACTCTAGGCAGAGGTAGCGCTGACGTCGTACGTTAATCTGACCCGCTTCGAGTACTGCCCTTTCATAAGTTAGCGAGACAACACAACCCCAGCAGCTACCTGAAATAGGACACTTCGAAAATCTCACATGCATTCCCGGTCAATGCATGTGAGATTTTCGAAGTGAAATGCCATGTCCTGTGGTTCGGATTCCACGTAAAAAGGAGGTCCCGTGGCTCATAATCACAAGTTTCACGGTCACGTAAAACTACAATCTTCCTTCCTTCCTTCGAAATAGGACACGCCCAGGAAGGAGCAGTTTTGCAGGTGTTAACGGATTGGACCAGTATTAAGGATACCGTACGCGAAGAGAACCAATAACGACATTCATTTCGTGGTGATACGACGCATTACGGATTGACAGATGTCGAGAGCAGAACCCTTCCTTCCTTATCGGACGTACTGTATGCTGGCGATGTTAACAATTTTTTAGCCGTGGAGTTAGGGTTGCGCAGCTGTGAGACTTGCATTCGGGAGATAGTGCGTTCGAACCCAACTGTCGGCAGCCCTGATTCTATCGAACAGAAAATAACGCAGACACACAACAGTAACACCAATGACGGATAGTGCTTCAAAACTTACGTTGCCGGCGGAACTGAGCACGTGCTCCACTCCGGGCGAGCATGAAGCACAGGAAGAGACTCTTCTTTCCAGCGTGCTAACCTCGAAAAATTTTAAACTACAAGACGTAATATAAACGATACTTGTATGCAGTAACAAAGGTAATCAATTGGCTGATAATTGTAGGCAGCTATTATGACGAAAAATATATATATTCAGAGTTCCTTCTTGATAAAAGGTGAGGCAACAAAACCAGTGTAAGGGGGGGAGTCCGTTAAAAGTAAAAGTCCGTAAGACCCATAGTCTTTTCTAAACGCCGGATGCTCTATAGTGGGCCTGGATTCTGATGACAAGTCTTCTTTTAGATTGTTCACCACAGACATTGCTAACTTATATACAAATCTGTTCATGGCCCTCACATTACAGAAATGCATATTTATTGAGTCATAATTTGTCATTTCTCTAAGTATCTTATTTTTAGGTCATTTTGTCGCTTTTCGCGTCATTATTATGTCAATTAATGGAATTTATTAGAATATTTTATACGTTTTGAGTCATTTCTCACAATCATAATGGTTTATGATGCATTTTGTGCGTATGGTACTGGCTATTAACGGTTGGTTCCTTAGTTCAGGGGCTGCGACATCGCGATTAATTCTATAGACATTTCCCCTAGTATATTATGGACGATTTTCAGCGTTTACGCGTTAAACATCTCCAAAATGAGCTACGGACCAGAGGCGCTAAAACTAGCGGGAGGAAGGAAGAATTAATACAGCGGTAGTAGTGGTTTTTGGACAGTTCTAGCGCCACCTCACCCACCTCACAAGATGGCGGCGGCGCGATATCTGGCGAGCCCATGGTCGGATTTTGACAAATGAGGTGTTGTTGAACTCGGGCTGACACCCCCTTTCCATTGGACAACATATTTCCACCCCAAAATAAAACCTACCCCTACTAGGGGGGTGAAATTGTAATTTTTTAGAAAATCTCGCTTTTCAAGTGCAACATGTGGGAGTTTGAATGCTAATATGAAATTAAACGTTGTTCCACACAAGATACATGTGTACGGTGGATAGCCAATATGAATTAACATGCTTGTTTTTTATTTTACGCATGCCCACTCATAGCTTTTGTAAGAGGGCGGGCTTTTTAAAGATGGCGGCTGTAGTGTAACCTAACCTAACCCAACCCACGAGGGGTGTTCAAAAAGTATTCCAAGCGGCGCTTTTCGATAGGAAAAACCAATAATCAATGAGGACATGTAAGGCCTTGAGGCGATAACCCCTTTTGATTGATCCCTGTTGATTTGTCCCTTTGGACTGGTCCCTGTTGACGGGTCATTGCTGATGAGTCCCTTTGGACGGGTCCTTGTTGACGGGTCCCTGTGGACGGGTTATTGTTGGCGAGTCCTTGTTGACAGGTCCTTGTGGACGAGTCCTTGTTGACGGGTCCCTGTGGACGGGTCCCTTTGGCCTGGTCCCTATGGACCGGCCCATGAAATTTATCCAAATTATGTCAAAGGGCCTAACTACATTTGTGTGTAAAGCAGTGTGTTGAACTGATGTTGTTCGCCAGTCCTTACTACTACAATTGGATAACGATATGAAAGGAATTGATTAACCAGACATGAGTTAACTACCAACGAAACACTTTGGCGACTCTGCTTGTTATTGACCAGTGAGTAGGGTTTTAGGAAAACTGTTTGCTATTTTGGGTTATACACAAAAAATGCTTGGACCTACTGAGCGACTATGTTTGCTAAACAAGACATTATACCAGAGACGAATATGATTCTTATGTAGCTCAGACAAGGAAAGCATTTCTACAGAATCTGTTGACATTGAATATAGATTTAGGTATTAGAAAGTCATTTTGAAGGCCTTTGTCTGGAGCGTGGCACTCTATGAAAGTAAAACTTAGACAATTGGTGTAGCAGAAAAGTGGAGAATTGAAGTGTTTGAAATGTGGTGTTACAGGAGAATAATGAAGATTAGATGGGTAAATAGGGTTACAAACAAAGAGGTATTAAGACGAGTGGGGGAGAAGAGATGTATCTGGCGACTGTTAATGAAGTAAAGATATAGGTTGGTAGGACACATACTAAGACACCCAAGAATAGCAAACTTAGTTATGGAAGAAAGGTTTGAGGACAAGAACTGTAGGGGTAGACCAAGTTTAGAATATGTTAAACAGATAGTCTTGAATGTAGGGTGTGGTAAGGATTTTTTGAACGATGACATTTGTCCTAACATGTCTTTTTGAGGTGATGATAAATGCTTTTTAACAAACAATGCACTATCTTGAGCAGCAATATATTTTTCTTGGACTTGATTTTTTTACCATGGTTAGAGAATTTTGCGTATTTAAATGTCTATTAATTTGAGATTCAAAATGATGTTCTTTTGAAGTAAGTACGTTGGAGTCTTTTGTTTTAATCATTCCTCGACATTTTTTGGATCGTTGTTTTGAACATCGCCAAATAACAGTTCCATCTTTATTGGTTGTTTTTACAATATATGTATATCCTTTATAGAAGACACATGGCTTGCCATGACTGGTTGTTGAGACTCCCATATCATCCAATACATATGAATTAAATTTTAGTAAAGTCACATGAACAATCTTTAGATTACAAGCGATTTACACACACACACACTTTCCTAAATGTCAAGATTTATGGATGTTGTTTTTCGCCAACAGCTGCTTACTGCGTATGACAAGGCTGGAGACTGGTAGGTGAGGCGGTCTTTCACGATGTGAACACTGTAACAGGCAGTAGTCAACTGACAATATTCTTATACCCTAGTCAAGGTTAACAGGTACTTACTGCGTATGACAAGACCGTTCATTCGTAGGTTAGACAGTATTTTTTTTGTTTGTTGCTAAGGATCCCATATATACCCTAGACATGTTAGTTCTGAACACTTAGTGGTTAACTACCATTACTTTCGTTTTCCGTTTGTTCACTTTTAATTTCCATAGTTTAAGTGTGTGTGATAGGACTTGCTGAATTTCATTAATGTATTTTACAAGCGAATTGACCACTTGGGATCACGCTACACGTGTGGTTTTCTTTGTGCCCAGTGCTCCTTCATGCGTTCGCTGGTCTGTTTCCGGTGTTCTTCTATCCAGGGTCTTCTTAGTTCTTTCTGCGGCTGGAACTATCCCCAAACATTTCAATACCGTAATGTTAGTAAATGTATTTCTGTCTGAAAATTTTGCTGACGATTAGTGTCTCCTGTCTGAGACACATGGTGAAATGCAAGCAAAGCTTGAAGACCTGGTTGTAGAAGGGGAAAAGGTGGGGCCCACGATAAACTCAAAAAGGACCAAGGCCCTAGGAACTAACACCAAAATGAACCTATAGAGGATGTGGATAGCTTTACATACCTGGACAGTGTGGTGACCAAAGATGGATGAGCGGCAAAGGATGTCTCCCAACGTACACAAAAAGGAAACGGTGCCTTTGTACGGCTCTATCCGGTGTGGAAGAAGAGCAAAATATCCATGAAGATCAAATTTTGAATCTTTCGCAGTAATGTCAGGTCAGTTCTTATATATGGGTCTGAGACTTGGAAGGTAACTAAAGAAATCACCTCCAGGCTGACGACCTTTGTCAACCGCTGCTTAAGAAAGATCTTAAACATCTACTGGCCGTAAGTAATCTCCAACCAAGAACTTTGGAGAAGGACGGGTGAAACTGAGATGGCCATACAAATAAAGCGACGGAAATGGAAATGGATCGGACATATCCTGAGGAAGGAAGGAAGGGAGATTGTAGTTTTACGTGACCGTGAATCTTGTGATTATGAGCCACGGGACCTCCTTTTTACGTGGAATCTGAACCACAGGACATGGCATTTCACTTCGAAAATCTCACATGCATATATACCCTGAGGGTAGGAAATGAAGAGAGAGGCACTGGATTGGAACCCACAGGGTACGAGGAGGAGAGGGAGACCCAAACGAATGTTGAAGCTATAGAGGATGGTAAGACCTGGAGCGAGGTGAAGAGGTTGTCAGCAAACAGGACCAGATGGAAATGCTTCATTGATGCCCTATGTTCCACAAGGGGCAATAGGAACTAAGTCTAAGTCTAACAATTGGACCTTTGAGTTGTTGAACCTCAAGTCAAGTTTTAAGGCAGTATCATCCCCTCGGGCGCTGGTGGCAGGCACTGGTGCTCATGAATGTTGCTCCTTTTAGCCTTTAATTTGTATTCATAAAGATCGTTGAATAAATTCTCTCTCCTCGTTTGAATTGAGGGGAGAAAATTTTTATTTCCAAGTATTTGTTGTTTTAAGTGAATTTATTAATTAATTTTTAAGTGATTGAGTTTTAAGTATTGTAAAAACTTGAAATGACTTTTGTAGATTGCCTGTAGAGCTGAAAATGCTGACTTTAGGTCTGCTGCTAGGGCTGATGAACGTCAGATTTACAGCGGCATTAGATGGTTTGTTCGTTCGCTCGTTGGCTTAAAGCAGCAGCTTCAGATGATAATAATAATAATAATGAATGTGGTAGTTGAATATGGTTTGAAATGGTAATTAATTTATATGAAGTGAGAAAGGCCTTTAGTAGGCTAATTTTGGTAGTATGAAAAATGTTAAGACCTAGAGTAGGTTGTGGGTTTGAAATTAATAATAATAATAATAATAATAATAGCCTCAGATGTGTATTTTAAAGGTTTAAGTATTGCATGTAATGAAAGTGTAGTGATTGGCTGCATTTAAACGTGTTGGCTGGGCGGGCTGTTTTTCTGGCCTGTGATTGGTTGACGGTTTTTCGTCTGTTTTAGGTATTTATGAGTAATTATTTTGCGTTTTTTGCTAATTTAGTGAAGTTTGAAGGTGTAGGTATGCTGTAGAGTAGTTTTGGTTCGGATATTTTGAGATTTGGGAGAAAAAGTTAGTCGGACGTTGTAACGGAGGCCTATGATTGTCTGTCAGAGTTCTCTAGCTTTGGTCTGATCTTACACGTGAATATTCAAATTTGTGCTTTTAAGTGAAGTTGAAAATGAGTATTTTGGCACGTTCTGAGTTAATAATTAGATTTTTGATTGTGAAACTGGTAAAGGAGGGTATCTGTTAGTTTCAAGCGGCATGCCGGTCCGCTGCGCCCGTACCGGATGACCAGGCTGGCGCCTAATCCCCAGGCAGGAGCGCCGCGAGGCCGCGAGACCTGTGTTCGACTGTGGTAAATGCCTGATGGGTCGGATTGAACCCGCAACCCACGGGGAGCCACCCCTGGTGGATCGGCCATGGCCAGTCCCCCGGGAAGGCCCCCCGCGCAGTCGCGGGCGGTGGGAATGATGTATTGCTGTTTATAGTGTAATTGAAGTTAATTTGTTGAACCTTTCCATATCCTTCTTTGTTTCCTTAATCCACGCTGTAGTGGTTTACGAAATTGTTCTGCGCGCCATTTGATTAAAAACGAGTAGTTCCGTGAAGAACTAAATAGCCTATTATCATATAACCTACTTATGTTAATTCTCACTACAAACATACAAAATTTCAGTTTGATTGCTGTAATAGATTCTTAGATATTGAGAACCGACTAAATATTTCGGATGGTCGCCATGTTGGATTTTTATATATGCAGGTCTTAGAGGTATGTAATGTTACATGAAGATTATTGTGTACGTGTAGTATTCAAACTTCAATCGCATGTTTAGGACACAGGAAGTAAAATCGAGATTTTAAAATTTCGCACAACTGTCATCTTGTAGTTATGGAAACAATTGAAATAAATTAGATGCCAGTGGATTAACATTTGAATAAAGATTTACTGTACCAAGTTTCACTGCACTCGGATGGTTAAATTGCGAGAACGTCCATGTGCATATTTATACATCGCGTCGCCACCATGTTGTATTTGTGATCACCAAGTTATTGAAAGTCCTATAGGTGAACTTATGTTCATAGCCCCTATGCACATTAAAAAATTCAGTTTGATTGCTGTATTAGATTCGTAGATATTGAGAACCGTCTAAATATTTCGGATGGTCGCCATGTTTGATTGTTATATGAATAGGCCATATAGTCATGTACCAAGGAAAATTATTGCGTAGGTCCATTATTCAATCTTTCACTTCGATCGCATGATTACGACACAAGAAATAAAAAACTTAATTTTAAAATTCGCACAGCCACCATCTTGAGGTTATGTAAACAATTGAACTAAATTAGATACCAGTGCATTACAATGTGTATAAACATTTGCTGCACCAAGTTTCATTGCGTTTGTATCAATAAATCGCGAGAAAAGTCTATTTAAAACCTTCAACTTCACTTGGCCGCCATATTCGTTTTGTAGTTAACAGATTTTGAAAGTCTCATAGATGAACATTCAGTAGTGCCCTTTATCTGCGTACAACATTTCAGGGTGATACCGGCAATAGTTTCAGAGATATAGAATGCCGGTGAAATATTTCGCACAGCCGCCATCTTGAGGTTATATAAACAATTGAATAAAGTTAGATGTTGGTGCATTACGATGTGTATAAACATATACTGTACCATGTTTCATTGCGTTTGGTTGGTTAAATAGCGAGAAACGTCTATTTAAATGTCGCAAATTCGCTTGGCCGCCATGTTGGTTTTGTAGTTACCAGATTTTCAGAAATCACATAGGTGAACTTCTAGTAGTTTCCTTTATCACCGTAAAAATTTCAGGGTGATATCGGTAATATTTTCGGAGATATTGAATGCTGGTGAAATATTTCGCACTGCCGCCATGTTGGATTGGTGAGATGTAACAAAAGTTGAAGGGCACGGTCGGGGTCGTCTGGAATATTGCTATGAACTTACCGACTTTCATTGAAATCGCTCCAGCCGTTTAGATTTTATTAGGAGGGGGGAGGGGGGCACACACACGCACACACGGACAAAAGGTGATCTCATAAGCCTATTTTTTTCATAAATGAAAATAGGCAAAAATTATAAATAATGCACAGCCACCATTTTTAAGTTCTCATAAAATTCCATTAAATTAGACGTCAGTATGTAAAGGCTTGTATGATGGTTACCGTACCAAGTTTCACAGTGCTCGGATGAAAGATCGCGAGAATAATTCATTTTAATATTTAAATTTCGCGTCGCCGCCATGTTGGTTTTGTGCTCACCAGGTTACATACATACATACATACATACATATATTTATTTGCAGATGTGGACGCTGTCCATGGTGGCAAATCACAACAACAACAACACCAAAAAAACACTAAGCAAAATAAATTATTCTTACAACTAAAAGAATACATTTTAGATACAAGGAATAATTGGTATAAGAAAATAATAATAATAATAGAAACAAATAAAAAATACGAATAAGGATAATTTACACTATTCTTCATCCATGTCATGTCACTGGCTCCTGATCCGGTGCTTTCTCACCAACTCCTTAAATTTTCCAACATTAGAAGGCAAAGGGCAAACTGTTCCATTCTACTTTCCCCCTCCCAATGAAAGAATATTTGCCCCAGTTACTATTCCACTGACTTAATTTTAATTTACACGAATGACTGTATCTGCCCATATAAGTACCTCCCTTTCCCAATCCCTCATTAATGTCTTCCCAAGCAATTTCCCCCTTGTAAGCTAAGAAAATACCCCCTAGTCATGCTCTAGAACGTCTACCAGCCAGACTTTCCCATCCCAAATTCTGAATCATCCTACTTACACTACTCGTCGATCTGTGGTCCTCCATTACATACCTGGCGGCCTTCCTTTGCACTCCTTCCAATTCGTTTATTAAATACATTTGGAATGGATCCCACACTCCCCCAGCATATTCCAGCAGAGGACGGACTAGGGACATGTATGCCCTTTCCCTAATCTCTCTGCCAGCGCCTTTAAACACTCGCATAACCATATGTAGTGACTTGTATGCTTTCTTCACTATTTCCCCTATGTGCTTACCCCAGTGAAAATTCCCACCCCCCAGAGTTACACCTAAATACCTACATTCGTCCCCAAATACAACTTTATTTTCCCCTACTGAATATTCAAAAACAATATGATTCCTTTTATTAACAAATCTCACTGCCTGACATTTCTTTGAATTTATCAACATATCACTTTCATCTTCCCAGCTTTGTATGAGAGTCAGGTCCCTCTGCAAAATTCCGCAGTCGTCCAGATGATTTATCCTCCTGTATACTACTATATCATCCGCAAATAATCTTATCTGGGATGATATTTCAACTCCTATGTCATTTACATACATGAGAAATAGCAAAGGTCCCAATTTACTTCCCTGCGGTACCCCCCCCCCCCCCCTTTCCCACCCTTAACTGTTCTGACACTGACCCTCCAACCCTTACCCTTTGACTTCTCCCCTCCAAAAAAAGATCTCACCCATCGTACTACTCTCCTGTCCAATCCCACAACCTCCATTTTCCTTAATAATATATCATGATTGACCCTATCGAAAGCCTTTGAAAGATCAATTGCAATACAGTCAACTTGACCTCTATTATCCAAGGCCTCACTGATATCTTGCTGAAAGCCTGATAGTTGTGATTCACAAGAAAATCCCTCTCTGAAACCATGCTGTTCATTTGCCAACCACCCTTATGTAAACATTTATAATTCCTTCAAAAATTTTGCATATAATACATGTTAGGCTGACAGGTCTGTAGCTATCACTATCCCCCCTTTCCCCTCTCCCTTTATATACCGGAACTACCAGAGCCTGTTTCCAGTCATCAGGCACTACCCCATTATTTATACAAAAATCAAACAGAAACCTTAAATAAGGTACACTGTTCCATCCCATTATCTTTAACAATTCCCCATCCATCCCATCTACCCCAGCTGCTTTTCTTGACCCCAATTCCCGTATTGCAATATAGATATCCTTATTTACATAGTATCTAAATTTCTTCCCGTCCTCAATACCCTGCTCTACTTTCTGATCTACATTTCCCTCCCCAACAATCCCCACCACCTTACCATACACCTTATTATATGCTTCAGCCTTCTCCCCAACTTCCACCAGCAACGTTCCATCTTCTCCCTCGATATCAGGTATTCGGCCTTGAACTCCTCTCACTCCCCTTAAATTGACATAGCCTACATATTTCTTCATCGTTCCTTGAAAGGCATCCCACCGCCAACCAGCCTACCCATAAAATTTTTCTTAGCTACTATCTTAGCCCTGTCCAGTTCCCTCCTTAACCTATTTAATTCTATTCGGTGGCCTATCCCCTTCCGGAGCCTATTGCTTACTAATCTACATTTCTTCTTTAATCTTCTTACCTCCTTATTGTAATAAGGTGGATCAGTAGTCGCCCCTACATTTTTAAATGGTACATGTAATTTTTCACAATCTAGAATTATGGTTTTCAAACCAGCCCACAGTTTATCTACATTTTGTCCCCCCTCTATCCACTGATTGAAATTTTCAGCTAGGTAACTCCCAATCTTTTCTTTATAAGCTTTTTAATACTGCTTTACCAATCTTGTCTCCCTCTTAACCTGCCTCTCAATACCCAACTTAACCTCTACTACAACAGCATTGTGGTCACATATCCCTTCAATGATCTCTGATTTGACCCAAATATCCTCAGGCTTCATCAAAACACGTCCAATAAGCTGTTCCACCTAGTGCTTCCCTCGATAACTTGAACAAAGCCCCCCTCCCATATTATTTTGTTAGCCAGCAATTGATAATGTTCTTGAGAATCTGCCCTACCTTCCCAGTCCACTCTTGGCATATTAAAATCACCCCCTACAATTAAATTTCTTCCTGCCCGGTCAGCCTCCATAGCATAATTACTAACGTTGTTCCTAGATTTACATCCCGTTCACCCCTCCCTGTTCTATATACAGCCAAAATGTCTACCATATCTTTAGAACCAACCCTAACCCCCAGAATCTCATTTACTTCATCTGTAAACACTAGATGACTCCTAAATATATCCTTAAATAGTATGAATACCCCCACCTCCCGTGCTTCCCCTGTCCCTCCTGTATACCCTATAACCCATAGGAAATACCTCCCCTTCCACAACATTTTCAACTAGCCATGACTCAGTCCCGATAATAACATCTGGATCATATATTTCTACCATGGTTCCAAATGTTATGCCCTTTGTAACTACACTACGACAGTTTACCAAAAGACACTTGAAGCTTTGATAATGCCCTTTGTACCCAAGTCTAGCAACCATCTTGCTCCGTTTACTGTCCCCTTTACTGGTTTGGGATGAATCATCTCTTAAACACTTGGTGGGTTTTTTGACAAACTTTTAATGACCCTTCCATAGAGTTGTCCCAGTTTGGCCGAACCTCGCCTATTCAAGTGGAGACCATCCCACCCCAAATCACAGTCTTCTATCCACAGTCCAGAGTTAATATATAGAACTGCCTCTTCACCACAAATCCAGTCCAGTACACCATTTACTGCAATCTACGTCCCGCCGATATAAAATCCCACTCACTGCTATAGAAGCATTTCTATACTTCTCCCTGCATGCTCTTATCAGGTTTTTAATGTCATTTCCTATATTGTCTGGAGTAGGAGAGCTCCTTAGGTCATTTGTCCCAACGTGTACTAGAACTGACTTAACATCTTCACCCCCTCCCATTAACATCACTTTTCTTCTCAATTGTTCAGTCCTTATACCAGGAAAACATTTCACTTCAGTATTTGTTTCCTGAGAGCCTCCGTGGCTCAGGCGGCAGCACGCCGGCCTCTCACCGCTGGGTCCGTGGTTCAAATCCAGGTCACTCCATGTGAGATCTGTGCTGGACATAACGGAGGCAGACAGGTTTTTCTCCGGGTACTCCGGTTTTCCCTGTCACAATTTCATTCCAGCAACACTCTCCACTATCATTTCATTTCATCTGTCATTCATTTAATCATTGCCCCAGAGGAGTGCGACAGGCTTCGGCAGCCGGCACACTTCATATCCTCGCCGCTAGATAGGGGCTTCATTCATTCCATTCCTGACCCGGTTGGAGACTGGAAGCAGGCTGTGGATTTTCATTTTCATTTGTTTCCTGAAGCCCTGTTCCCAAGCGCCTAGTTATTGAGTCCCCAATAACCAAGGACCGGCACACTTCCTCCTCTCTTCTTCCGTTGACCGATATTTCCCTTATTTCATCACATATCGGCTCCACTCGATCGCCCATTGAATGATCCATAGGTGAACTTATGTTAATTTCTTCTATCAACATACAAAATTTCAGTTTTATTGCTGTACCGGTAATAGATTCGCATATATTGAGAACCGTCTAAATATTTTGGATGGTCGCCATGTTGGATTGTTATATGTGTAGGCTATAGAGTTTTGTACCATTGGATGAGGATTATTGTGTACGTTCATTATTCAAACATTGATTTCGATCGCATGATTAGAACACAAGAAATGAAAACTTAATTTTAAAATATCGCACAGCCGCCATCTGTATGTTATGTAAACAATTGAACTGAATTAAATGTCAGTGCATTACAATGTGTATAAACATTTGCTGTACCACGTTTCACTGCGCTCGTATGGTTAAATCGCGAGAAAAGTCTATTATAATGTTTCAACTTCGTTTGGCCAACATGTTCGTTTTGTACTTAACAGGTTTATGAAAGCCACTTAGATGAACTTCTATTAGTACCTTTTATCACCCTACAAAATTCCAGGGTGATATCTGTTACTGTCGCGGAGATACTGTATACAATGCCAGTGAAATATTTCGTGCGGTCGCCATGTTGGATTGGTGAAACGTATTAAAATTTGAAAGGTATGGTCGAGGTAGTAGTATGTACGAGGGCTGTTTTTAAAGTAAGGGCCGTTTTTTTAATTAACCGAACGTTTTATTTTGAAACCACATTTATTTTTAGGTTTTACAGACCTTCCTCTATTTTTCTACATAGTTGCCTTGTTTATTTAGGCATTTGTCATACCTTAAAACTAAGTTCTGAAATCCCTCTGCATAAAAGTTTGCCGCCCACTCTGACAACCAAGAATTCACAATTGAGGAAAATCCATTGATAGAGTGGTTATCATGAATCTTCGGTCCTCGTGAATTTTCGTGTCAATTGCAGTCACCAAGTCATCTGTGATCACAGACCTGAGCGTTATCGTCATGAACATCACGGTCACTTATGAACTCGCGTACCCATTTTCGCACTTTACCTTCCGTCGTTGGATTATCACATACACCTCACAAAGTTGACGATGAATGTCTGCAGCCGACATGTTTCTTGCACTCAAAAAAAAAAAAACGTATCACAGATCGTACCTCACACGCGGCGGGCGAATCAATAATCTTGAACATTGTAAAGATGCACAGTTCAGCGTACAGGTCAGCTACACAGCTGCAACTGACGCCTGCTTGTTCGCAAAGAATGCCGGGAGGTAGCGCGCACGCTTGTTGCGGCTTGCGCACTAACTACGGGCTAAAAAAAAACGGCCCTTACTTAAAAAAACAGCCCTCAAACTTACCGAGTTTCATTGAAATCGCTTCGGCCGTTTAGAATTTATTAGAGGGACACACACCCACAGACACAGACACGGACAAAAGGTGATCTCAATAGCCTATTTTTATGAGTCTACTTTTCACATTTTGTAAATATGTGTCTGTCTGTCCGGCAACTTAATGTTTTGCCTCTACAAATCAGCAGTCACTGTATCCATACATAGGATAACAGGAGTGGAGAAAGTGCAGATCCCTGGGGAACCCCAACATGGGCTTAATCTCTCTATCCAAACGTTATCCTCACCTGCATGTGGTACACCCTACTAGAGTCTGACGAGGCTCTGACGACCGAATCAACTCCTAAACGGCTGCAGCTATCGAAACCAAATTTGGTATGAGTAAAGACCTATGCCTAAAATCTCACGGCCGTATTTGAAAATGACGTCAGTGCTACCAACTTCTGAAAAATCACAATTCAAAATTGAGGTCTATGTTGGATATCTAGGAAGATATGCATGGGAATTGTTCCAAAATTGACACACATATAGATAATATTACATCAAACTAATTTACAGGAGCCCATGCATGAGAGTGTTAGCAACATGAATCTATGCCTGCTGATAGGTCAAATCTTTAAATGCATGTAACATCCACACTCTCTATTGGATTACAACCAAATTTGGTATGTGATTTGCACACCGGAGCAGATATGAATACGCGTTTTTAGTGCCAACTGTTGAAAAATGAACTCTGTACATTTTTATCCTAATCTCAATATATCAGAAAGTATGCAGGCCAACAGTTCTACACTTAGCATACAAATAGTACCTGCAAATCTAGGTTAATTTTCAGTAACCGATATACAACAGTGCTGCCAACATGATTCTACGCGTGCTGATAGGTTTAATGTTGAATCACGTGTAACTTCCATACTAATAAATGAAGTTCTTTCAAAATTGGCACATAATATTTCAATTTAAGTTTGAACATCCCATTTATGGCAGTGTCGCCAACCTGATTTTACGCTTGCTGATAAATTCGATATTTAAATACATGTAACGTGCATACTATCTATTGGACCTCAACAAATTTTTGCATGTGCGTTGCGTACCTTAAGAGATGGAAGTAAGAACAAAGAGTCGCCAGGTCTGCCAACTGTTGATATATGGTCTCTATAATTTTAAGAAAAGGAGGCTCTTAAGTTCGTCACGGAACTACTTGTCTTTTTTTTAATAAATGAAAATAGGCTAATAATGAGATTTTGATTTTGCAGAGATTGTCAGAAAACATGAACTAGCTAAAAGAAATAGGAACTTGACAAGAATAATGAGTAATGAGGGAGGGATGAGTGTCTGTGCCACACACGGCACGCGTCAAGTGCCACTGCAGGTGGCTCTGTCTGTGCATTCTGACGTCACCACTACGTCAGAACTGGAGCAGTAAAAAGCGCTCTGGCCGTGTCGACGTCAATACTTGTTGAACGAGCGTACGGCGACCTCTGCAGTCTCTCCCATTAGCTGAGTAGTGCTCTGCAATGATGCCTGCACGGAGCCAAGGTATCGGAGATGTGAAGCCTTCGGTAGTGGGGTCCCATCTGTCTGGGAACCACATTCAATGTTCTTGGTCTTAGTAAGGTTGAGCCGTAGTTCACATTTCACAGAGCATCACATTCCAGAGGTTTACCAAGTGTTCTAGAGCATTAAGGGTCTCGCTTGCAAGCATAACATCATCGGTGTACAGTACCGTAATGTCAATGGTGGTTGCCTCTGCAACCAGGAGGGAGGCGATCCACCAGGCAGTGCTTAAAGGTAATCGGAGCGCGGCCATGGCTAGAAGTTGAACTAATACAACATTGCAATACTTCAGGAGGCCAGGGATTCACAAAGCGGAATGTTTGGAACAATTACCCACGTAACCCGCAAGAGGACAACACCGTACAGCTACAGAGGCATTGAGAAGGCTGTGGTTGATGACAACAGTCACTGTGCCCATACAAAGGACTAACAGGAGTGGAGAAAGTGCAGATCTCTGGTGAACCCCAACATGGGTCATCCTCACCTACACGTTGTGCACCCTGCTTCAGACTGACGAGGCTCTGACGACCGAATAACTCCCGGGATAAAGAGTTCCCCCCTTCCCCCCTCTCTCTCTCTCTGGGTCATTCACTATGTGCGCCCCGATAAACACGGCAAGCTAAGCCGGCTGTGACTGGCGCAGATTGCGTGCGTGCGAACAAGGTTCAGCCGGTGGCGGCGCGCTCCGCTGACTCATATCGTTAGTTCACACGTGTTTTGACATTCATATGGACGTGTATCTGCAAAGCTTAGACGTTAGAGTTGCACGTTTAGTGAGTATTGTGATTACTGTGATTGTTGGTCATGCCTAGACTCCAATTCACATTGCGCGAACGTGTGTATATCCATAATTTGTACATGAAAAGCAGAAAGTCTTGTTCTGAAACAAGACGAAAATTTCGAATCAAGTTTCCAGGAAGACCTGTGCCTAATGCCAGTACAAGTAGGAGGCTCGCTAAACGATTCAAGAAAACAGGCTCCGTAAATAATAATAAAACGTTACCAGACAACGTTGTGTTCTTACTGAACAAAAATTAGATGAGATTGTTGTCCATTCTTTCACCAGAAGATGTCAGGTGTGTGTTACAAGAGAGGGAGGACATTTACAGCATCGACTATGAGCACTGTAAGTACACATTATTGAACATGTTTGGTGAAAGTGTAAAAGTGCGCGCTACTACCGGCTGAACCGTGTACGCGCGCCAGTGAACGCCAGCTTAGCTTGCCGTGTTTATCGGGGCGCACATAGATAATGACCCTGTAGTATTTCCCGAACGGTTGGGAAGTGGAATGAAGGCTGCAACAGTCCAGGACCACCAGTCGTCATAGCTTCTATGCTACTGGATAAAGGCCATGTATCTGCCTAGAACTGTGTGTCTGTTGATGTGCAACATCATACCCAGATTATAAGATGTCACGCACGGGCGTCTTCCAAATGACGAAGGAAGGATACAAAATCTATTCGCCAATTAATCACAAGTCCTGCGGCGATCAGGGAGTTGTGAGGGAGCAGGATTGTGTTGTCTGGGATCTCCTAGTGATGAACCGGCGACGAATGTGTGATCTTCGCTTTGCTTGAGGATGGGCTGTAGAGCAATTCTTATGCTGCATTCGTAACTAAGCAGACCTGTTTAGGATCCATTCTCCTTACCCTGAATATGGAGGGGGCTGAAAAAGGTGCCCTAAAAATAGTCAGCCTAATATCACCCGACCGGATAACCGCATCCAGAGGGTACACCACAAGCGGTCGAACCACAATGAAAATGAATTTTGCTACATGGAATGTACGTTCTTACTGCTCCTGCTATCATGATTGATGGACATAAACTAAATATAGATCTTTTCCCTTATCTGGGTAGTCACCTATCAACAAATGCGAACATTGACGCTGAGATTCAACATCACCTCCAATGTGCCAGTGCAGCCTTTGGTCCAATGCTCGTTCGTGTGTTTGACAATCACGACATTAGCATTTTAACAAAATTATACGTTTATCAAGCCGTTGTAGTTCCTACTCTGCTTTATGGCTGCGAAACCTGGGTTACTTACAGAAGGCACCTCTTATCTCTAGAAAAAAAAATACCATCAACGATCTTCTTCTTCCTCCTGGCCTTTTCCCGTTACGCGGGGTAGGCTTTCTTAATCCTGAGGCGGCACTCATTTCGTTGGAAAGCATCATCAGCAGATAGGCCCAATACTCTCATGTCCCTTTGGACATTCGTCATCCATGCTGTTTGAGGTCTGCTGCTCCCTCTCTTTTGTGTAGCCATGGAAAGGCACTTCTTCACTACATGATTCTCCAGTCTTCGCATAACATGTCCATACCACCTTAGCCTGGTTTCTAAAAGTTTCTCTGTTATAGGCACTACTTTGAAACTGCCCCGCACATGTTCATTATGGATGTTATCTTTGAGAGTACCTCCACCTGCCCAACGTAACATATCGCCTTAGGAGAATTCTTGGTATTAAATGGCAAGACCGGCGCACTAATACAAGTGTACTAGAGGACTGACACTATTAGTATTGAGGCTCTCATAATAAAACCCCAACTTCGATGGACAGGACTTGTAGATCGCATGCGAGTCCCATCTCCCAAACCAAATCTTAAATTGCCAGCTGAATGTCGGTCAGAGAAAGCAGGGTTGGCAACAAAACCGCTATAAAGATGTTCCGAAGACCAACATGAAGAAATGTCAAATTGATACAGCAAACTGGGAGACTGTCACATCCAACCGATCCGAGTGGCGCCGCAAAGTCCATCAAGGCCACTTGCTCTTCGAACAAGAGAGAAGAAGGCTTCAGACTGAAATAGGAAATGGCAGGAAAAAAACGTATGAATCGCAGAATGATCAACCCTCAAGAGCCATTGGCTGCTCAAGACCTTGTGTGCCAATATTGTGGACAAGTATGTTGTTCTCGGATTGGTTGGTTGGTTCCTTTGTTTAGGGGCTGCGACAACGCGGTCATGTAGCCCCGTGTACTTTGGGTGTGTGTAGAATCTGTCTGATAACCGGTGTTAATTCATTGTGATGGCTGTATTAGTGTGTGTTATCTGTGGCGAGCCGAACATGTCCTCGGGCACTCCCGGCACTAAGAGTCATACGATAAATAAATAAATAAATCTGTTTTTAATAGCTTGCCACGGTGGGTGAGTGGTTAACGTGTCGGACTACCAACCCCAAGCTTGCAGGTTCGCTCCTGGCCGTGGTAAGTGATTTTTTGAAAGGCGACAAAAATCACGACATGCATGTCATAAGATGTTGGCATGTTAAAGAACACATTTGAATTCAGTAGGTTGTGTTCAAAATGGCAAAATTAATCTGGGGATTTTCCGCCAACACAAAGTTCCTCCATCCTCTACAAGGAACGACGAAATTCGACATGAAAGCTGCCCTCTGGGTGCAAATAACAAAGCTTGCACCCGGCACCCGAGGCCATACGATATTATTATATGTATCTGTTTTTAATTCAAGTAAGCACTGCGGACGATAATTTCAAGTCGTTCCTACTTTCGCTACCAAATGCTACCGTCCACGACACCTAGCTGTAAACTTGGCTACTACTAGATGCCATTGCAACCAGCACCTGGTGACGAACGTTGGAACTTAAGAGCATTAATCAAACCAAACCTACAAATTTTGCTTCACACAAGTTTAGTTAGCGGCTTAGAAGCTCAAAATGTTAGCAACTACGCCACAGACTGTCCAGTCACCAAATAACTCATTCAATATGATTAGGCCTAATATTGGTTTACAGCGAAGATTTATATTTCTTTGGAAGACAATCGTATCACGAGTAAGAGCCTAGTGTAATAAATATTGTTATTTTAATAATTGGCATTATTATTTCGACAGTTGCATTCTTGATGGAAATTATTTGTGATAGATGCTCCTCTCGGAAGAAAACAAGATTTACTTTCAAAGTGTCACAGATGACAGTTCTGTCCCAACAGCTGAACGCTCCTGAAGAAATAGGGGGAGCTTTGGAGCGCACAGTGGGTCAAAATCAAAATCTAGGTGGACAAAATTATTTTTACGTTTTAATCATGAATTTAGAGTGAAAGCAACGTATATAATTTGTTTACTTCATAACAACATCAGTTAAGACCTTTTTTGTATTCAGTTATCTCTTCAGAACAATTTTCTACCCCAAATTTACTTTTAACAAAGTCACAAAGTTCCACTTTTGACATAATCGTCGAACCCAGTGCTTCAAACAGTTGTAAACGTGTGAGAACTGGTTGCGCGGCATCTTCTAAAACGTAAAATAACTAAGTAAGTTGCAAAAAGATGCAAAATATCTTATAACAGGCGTAAACTACAAGACTTTATCTACATTTTAACATTAAGTAGAAATTGACGCAGAGTGACGCGACATACTAAAAATCTAAGTGAAAATATAATTTTAAAAATAATAGTTAAATATTATATAATGCACATACAGCTACAATTACGTAACAATTACGCCCATTAATAACTGAAACACGCTACACAGATCATACCTTCAGCTGCATGTTCCATCTGAAAGCATCACACTAACCACAAAGACAACCAAATCACAGCCACTTACATTCACCCTCCAATTCAGACTGCTCGAACAGTGGTGACAGATTTACACTAAGATGCGTTTATATCCCAGAATAGTGAGCGGCAATTATATGAGAATGCTGTAGAAGTAATAAATTTTGATTTTTTAACTATGAAAATAAATAATTTTGTCCTCCTAGATTTCGATTTTGACCCACTGTGGAGCGCTCAGCTCGGCTGTGGAGGTGGGAAGCGCCAAAACTTCAGGGGCTGACCAACAATGCGCGCTGACGCTAAGTTACAGCTGTTAATATATGAGTCGTCCAGTTGCAAAACTCGTCTCAGCTCGGCTGTGGAGGTGGGAAGCGTCAAAACTTCAGGGGCTGACCAACAATGCGCGCTGACACTAAGTTACAGCTGTTAATATATGAGTCGTCCAGTTGCAAAACTCGTCTCAGCTCGGCTGTGGAGGTGGGAAGCGTCAAAACTTCAGGGGCTGACCAACAATGCGCGCTGACACTAAGTTACAGCTGTTAATATATGAGTCGTCCAGTTGCAAAACTCGTCTCAGCTCGGCTGTGGAAGTGGGAAGCGTCAAAACTTCAGGGGCTGACCAACAATGCGCGCTGACACTAAGTTACAGCTGTTAATATATGAGTCGTCCAGTTGCAAAACTCGTCTCAGCTCGGCTGTGGAGGTGGGAAGCGTCAAAACTTCAGGGGCTGACCAACAATGCGCGCTGACGCTAAGTTACAGCTGTTAATATATGAGTCGTCCAGTTGCAAAACTCGTCTAATCCACTTGTGAATAAGAATAATTTTCATGAGAATCGTTTCTCTGGACTTTGCCTCACGTATTTTTTGTGTTTGTTGTTTTCTACTTTTTGCTTTGTGTTTTTGGTTTTTGGTCTTGTGTTTGCTTTGTGCTTTTGAATTTTACTTTTTGCTTTTCTTTCTTGGTTTTGTGTTTGTTTTCTGCATTTGATTTTTTTTAAATTTTGCTTTTTGCTTTGTGTTTTTTGTTTTTTGTTTATGCTCTTGCATTTGTTTTTAAATTTTGCTTTTTGCTTCGTTTTTTTGTTTTTGGTTTTGTGTTTTTTTCCTGGATAATCGAAACAAAACAAAATCAAAACAAAATAAAATAAAATAATTAAATACATAATTTTACGACATGATTCTTATTCACAAGTGGATTAAACGAGTTTAGTAACTGGACGACTCATATTTGATGTTCGGTTAATCGATAATTCGAAATTAATTGGAATCGATTAATCGACTGACCGACCATTCGATTAATCGACTAAGCAAAGAATCGATGTATTGATTAGTAGACGCAAGTTGAAATGGGAGATCATCGCTTAGGTTCGGCGACTTCCGTGGGGAAGTTGGTAGCATGTTGAGCTTCTATGCTTAAGGTCACGGGTTCAAACCCGGCCGAAGTCATCGGATTTTTAAGAGCATTAAAAATCCCTCTTTTAGAAACTGACGTGAGGATTGGAACGGGGTGCACTCAGCCTCGTGAGGACAATTGAGTAGCTGTTTGACAGTGAGGCAGCGCCCCAATCACGAAAACCGAGATCAACGGCTGAGGGGACCCGATGCGCTGATCACGCGTCACCCCCATATATCTGCAGGCCAAGTGGCTGGGCAGTGGTCGCTTGGTAGGCCTAGGCCCTTCATGGGCTCTAGTGCCAGGGGTTATTTTTTTATATTATTATATTAAAAATCCCTCAGTATGCCTTCCTTCGGAGGGGAAGTAAAGCCGGTGGCCCCACGTCATAGATTTATGGCATGAAAAAGAACCTTCCACTAACTACACTTGTGTGAATCCAAACTTTGCAGGTTAGGTTTGATTAACACTCTTAAGTTCCAACGTTCGTCACCGGGCGTTGGTTGCGATGGTATCTAGTAGTAGCGAAGTTCACAGCTAGGTGTCGTGGATGGTAGCATTTGGTGGTGAAAGTAGGAACTACTTGAAATTATCGTCTGCAGTCGTTACTTGAATTACAGTCATAACAATTAACACTGGTTATCAGACAGATTCTACACACACCCAAAGTACACGGGGCTACATGACCGCGTTGTCGCAGCCCCTAAACTGAGGAACCAACCAACCACCAACGCTTATTTTCGGAGTCATGTTTAGAATATTTTAAAGTTACTTTTCCCCTAAATATACAAAGTGTTCTTCCTTGTTTATGTTAACAATAACACCAATCAAATTGGGAAGGTTTCCAAAAAAAGAAAAGGAAGAGTTTTCAGCAAATGTTTGAATTCTTGTTCAATATTTACCATTTAGGACTGGAACATTCTAAGCTTTAGCCCAGTTTTCACAAAGAAGGTAGCGTACATTATTTTATGTTCGATGATGTCGAAATGTAAATATTATACAGTATGTCAGAAAACTGTATCATAATGAGAGTCATTAATACACTATTTTTAGCCTACTTTTCACATTTTGCAAAAATGAGAAAAAAGTAGACTTATGAGATCGATCCGGGAAAATGTCTGTCTGTCTGTCTGTCTGTCTGTCCTTCTGTCTGTCTGGCTGTGTGTGTGTGTCCCCCCCCTATCAACTCCTAAACGGCTGCAGCAATCAAAACCAAATTTAGTATGAGTAAAGATGTGCACCGGAATAGCTCACGTCCATATTTGAAATGATGTCAGTGCTACCAACTGCTGAAAAAACGCACTAGAAATTTGAGCTCCATGTTGGATATCATGCAAGGTATGCATGGGAGCCATTCCAAAATTGGCACACATGTAGATAATACTATTTCAGTTTAATTTCCAGGAGGCCAACCATGACAGTGTTGCCAAAATAATTTTAAGCCTTCTGATAGGTCCAATGTTTAAATGCATATAACTTCTACACTATCAATTGGATTTCAACCAAATTTTGTATGTAATATCTGTATATAAACAGATATGACTGAGCGTATTCTTAAGAGCCACCAGGGCTGCCAACTCTTAATAATTGCTCTCTCTATTTTTTTTAAATCCAAATACCAATATATCAGAAAGTATGCAAGCCAACAGCTTTAAACTATGCACACGTATATTCTGACATTTTAGATTAATTTGGAGTAACTTATATACGTCAGTTCTACCAACATGATTATAAGCCTGCTGATAGTACCAATTTTTAAATACATGTAACTTCTATACTATCAGTTGGATTTCAACCAAATTTCGTATGTGCTATGTGTACCATAACAGATATTACTATAAGTATTGTTAATAGCAATCATGGCTGCCAACTGTTAATAAATGCTGTCTATATTCTTTTTACCCTAATATCAATATATCAGAAAGTATGCAAGCCAACAGCTCTACACTTTGCACACGTATAGCACCTGACATTCTAGATTAATTTGGAGTAATTAATACAAGGCAGTGCTGCCAACATGATTCTATGCCTGCTGATATGTCCAGTTTTAAAATACATGTAACTTCTATACTAACAAATGGATTTCATCCAAAATTGGCACAACAAGATATCATAATAATTCAGATTATTTCTGACCAGCACACGCATGGTATTGTTGGCAACATGCTTTTACGCGTGCTGATAGATCCAGTGTCTAACTGCATGTAACGTCCATTGGACTTCAACCAAAGTTTGTATTCTGTACCTTAAGAGGTGGAACTAAGAGTATATTCAGTCACCAGGGCTGCCAACTGTAGTGCTCTATCAGGCTACATTATACCAGGTATATTTTGAACTTATTAGATATTTCGATATTACCAACTTATTTTCGTCATTATTCTAGATAGGTTCATATTCTGTAGAATAATCATTGTCATGAAAAGTAGGCTGTATAGTTCTTCACGGAACTTCTTGTTCATTATGAAACAGTTTCTCCCACCAATCACAACTCAAGAAACAGTTGTGTGACCAATTAGGTGAGGATAGCATCGCACATGCGCTGACTTCCACGGCCTCCTATTTTAAATTTCACTGCGTGGCTAGTGTCATTGTGGGGTATTTAAGGAGGCCATGGTCAAATACAAGGTATTCTCTGCCTCCCATGCGCTTTGTTCAGTACATAAAACTGGCGAAATGTCAACAGATATGTATGAATATTTACTGTATGTTCGAACATAAAATAGTTATCATTATCGTCGAACATAAACAGTCGTATGCAACTCGCCTATAATGGTAATTATGACACTCGCTACGCTCGTTTTATAAACATACTCGTGTCTTAATTATTGTCATTATAGGCTCGTTGCATAATGTACTATTAATGAATTGTCTGTTTTGCTTCCGTGAGATTGTAGTGAACGGAGCGAAGTAATCGATCAATCGACAAAACAATTAAACAAATGTTCGACCAACCCTTTAACCCTTTTTGGGTTAGTTGTTAGTATATTAACCACCTACTATATGGATAATATATATTGTCAAAGATGGTGATGGTTGAATGTTTCAGCGATATTTTCTTGTGGAAGTGTTAATTATTTCTTAAAACCAACTGTTAACTCTTCACCTCCATGATCTAAGGCGATTGAAATAAAATATTATTTTAAATAAAAACAATTGAAATTTAAAAAAATAAAAATATGATAGTTACATGTATTTAAATATTGGTACTATCAGCATGCTTATAATCATGCTGGTAGAACTGACGTATATAATTTACTCCAAATTAATCTAAAATGTCAGAATATACGTGTGCATAGTTTAAAGCTGTTGGCTTGCATACTTTCTGATATATTGGTATTTGGATTTAAAAAAATAGAGAGAGCAATTATTAACAGTTGGCAGCCCTGGTGGCTCTTAAGAATACGCTCAGTCATATCTGTTTATGTACAGATATTACATACAAAATTTGGTTGAAATCCAATTGATAGTGTAGAAGTTATATGCATTTAAACATTGGACCTATCAGAAGGCTTAAAATTATTTTGGCAACACTGTCATGGTTGGCCTCCTGGAAATTAAACTGAAATAGTATTATCTACATGTGTGCCAATTTTGGAATAGCTCCCATGCATACCTTGCAAGATATCCAACATGGAGCTCAAATTTCTAGTGCGTTTTTTCAGCAGTTGGTAGCACTGACATCATTTTCAAATATGGACGTGAGTTATTCCAGTGCACATCTTTACTCATACTAAATTTGGTTTTGATTGCTGCAGCCGTTTAGGAGTTGATAGGGGGGGGGGGGGACACACACACAGCCAGACAGACAGACAGACACACATTTTCCCGGATCGATCTCATAAGTCTACTTTTTCCTCATTTTTGCAAAATGTGAAGAGTAGGCTAAAAATTAAAAATATGATAGTAAACATCAGAATTAAAATAAATATTGTTGTAAAAATTAAAAATAAATAAGCTTATAAAATTTGAAATGATAATAATTTTACAATCTTACTTTTAAGATTATAAAAAAAAATATGAAAATTCTTAACTTAAAAATAAATATAAGCATTAAAATGTTAATGGAAACAAATATTAAAACTAATAATAATTAATATTAGGCTGAAGTAATTAAAATGAAACTTTTAAAAAGAACAATAAAATATCGTCAATATTCTGACCTATATAGGGTTAAGTGATGAACCGACCAATCAATTAATCGATTAAATACACAATATATTTATCGTTTTGTAGCAATTAATCGATTTTTCTGCTTACAATAATCGATTATAAAATTAATCGATTAAAAGTACCAGCCCTACACTGTGCTGTATTATAACTGCCTGAGGTCACCGTGTTGGGGACCATTTTTCAGTGTTACCTTAGTAAACGAAATGTATTGTTTTCAGTCGTCCTACACTATTGTACAACCATGAGATTAATTAACTGGATAACCAGTTTCGATCGTCAAGAGATCATCATCAGATCCCTTAAGGTAGGCTATGTATATACTTTTAGGAAGAAAATCCACATTTTAACCGATTTCAAGGAGAAAATATTTCCACTCTGAGATTTGCAGATGACATCGTGATCTTGGCCGACAAGCCTGAGGATTTGAATGAGTTTTTGACTGGTATGGACTCCGTCTTGAAGTAAGATATCATGATGAAAATTAATAAATATAAAACAAAAATATTGGAAAGCAGGCGAAATAAATCAGAAACCCCTATGGACATCAAATTGGCAGGTGAAAAGCTAAAGGAAGTGGGAGACTTCTGTTACTTTGAAAGCAAAATAACAAGTGATGGACGAAGTAAAGAGGATATAAAAAGTGGGTTGGCTCAGGCAAGTAAAGCATTTCTACAGAAAAGGAATCTGTTGACATCGAATATAGATTTAGGTATTAGGAAGCCTTTGTCTGGAGCGTGGCGCTCTATGGAAGTGAAACTTGGACTATTGGTGCAGCAGAAAAGAGGAGAATTGAAGCGTTTAAAATGTGGTGTTACAGAAGGATGATGAAGATCAGATGGGTTGATAGGGTTTCAAATGAAGAGGTATTGAGACTAGTGGGAGAGGAGAGATGTTTCTGGCGACTGCTAATGAAGAGAAGAGATAGGTTAGTAGGACACATACTAAGACACCCAGGAATAGCAAGCTTAGTTATGGAAGGAAGGGTCGAGGACAAGAACTGTTAGGGGTACACCAAGGTTAGAATATGTTAAACAGATTGCCTCGGATATAGGGTGTGGTAGCTGTGTAGAGATGAAACGATTAGCTCAGGACAGGGAGGCATGCAAAGCTGCATCAAACCAGTCAAAAGACTGAAGACTCAAATAACCTCTTACCACATCGCACATAAAACCCAACCATCAATTTTTTGTATCAAAACTTTGTTTTTGTTTTGTTTTCAGTTCTCTGAAGTTTTGAAAATCAGAATAAAAAATGAGAATTTTTCAAAATGGTCCAAAAGTACTTAATATTATTCAATCGCCAAATTTATTTTTCTGAGTTCTTCAATTTAATGCATGTAATGATCTGAAGTAGAATCTTGCAACGGACAGAGCGTAGGATTAGCATGCTGAGCATCTATGCCCAAGGTCACGGGTTCAAACCCGGCCGAAGTCATCGGATTTTTAAGAGCGTTAAATTTCCTCAGTATGCCCGATCCTCACTTGAATTACAGTACAACTACAGAAACGAATACAGCCATCACAATAACACAGGTTATCAGACAAATTCCACAGACACACACCCATATACATGGGGCTACATGATCAAAATGTCGCAATGCCCCTATTTGATGTATCAATAATATTCCTATGTCTATTTTTAACCTACTTTTCAACTTTTATAAAAATTAGGAAAAAGTAGACTTACGAGATCCATCCAGGAAAATATCTGTCTGTCTGTCTGCGTGCCCCACCATATCAACTCCTAAACGGCTGCAGCTATCAAAACCAAATTTAGTATGAGTAAAGATGTATATCTGAGTATCTCAAGGCCATATTTGAAAATGACGTCAATGCTACCAACTGCTGAAAAGTCACACATAGATAATAACATTCTAGATAAATTTTCGGAAGTCCATATATGCCAGTTTTGCCAACATGATTCTAAGACTGCCGATAGGTTTAATTTCTAAATGCATGTAACCTCTATGCTATCAATTGGATTTCAACCAAAGTTTGTATGTACTGTGTGTACTATAGCAGATAAGACCGTGCGTATTCTAAAGAGCCACCAGGGCGGCCAACTGTAAATAAATGCTCTCTCTATGTTTTAACCCTAATATCAATATATCAGAAAGTACCCAAGCCAACGGCTCTAAACTTTGTACATGTATAGTACCTGACATTCTAGCTTAGTTTGCTGTTCCTTACATACATCAGTGCTGCCAAAACGATTCTAAGCCTGCTGATAGGTCCAATTTAAAAATGCATATACCTTCTACACTAACAAATGGATTTCAACCAAATTTCGTATGTGCTTATTGTGCCATAACAGTTATGACTATGCGTATTCGTAAGAACCAGCAGGGCTGCCAACTGTTAATAAATTGTCTCTCTATTTGTTTAATCCTAATATCAATATATCAGAAAGTATGCAAGCCATCAGCTCTAAACTTTGCACACGAATAGTACCTGGCATTCTAGATTAATTTGGAGTAACTAATATACCTCAGTGTTGCCAGCATGATTAGAAGCTTTCTGATAGTTTAAATTTTTAATTACATGTATCTTCTATACTAACAAATGGATTTTATCCAAAATTGGCGTTATGATAGATCGTAATATTTCAGATCAATTCTGAGTATCACATATATGACATTGTTCCCAACATGGTTTTACGCGCACTGATAAATCCAATATCAGACAGCAGGTAACGTCCATTATCCATTTGACTCTAACCAAGTTGTATATGTGCATTCTATACCGTAAGAGATGGAACTATGGATATTTTCAGAGTCACCAGGGCTGCCAACTGTAGTAAGTTACTCTATTAGGCTACACTACATCAGGTGTATTCCAAACTGCAGTACTAGGAAATGTTAATAATACCAACTTGATTTCGTCATTATTCTAGATTGGCATGAATCTTAAATTTTAAGAAAAGTAGGCTCTCTAATACGTGACGGAACTATTTGTTTTAATTTGAAAAGCACAAAATGTTAAAGATTTTAATTCTGAGAATAACGTAAATGCAGTTACACATTTATGATATGACCAAATAAACTAACTTAGACATCTTAAAAACGGTAATTCTTCGGGAGTGATGTACTGCGTGTTTCACTGGAATACACAACAGTCATGTGGGTTGCCTACCACCTGCAATTGAGCCGCGACAAGTTCGTCTATCTCTGGTCCCTGTGCCTTGGTCTTTTCTGTCCTTCCGTTTCAAAGACTGTTACTGTGGCTCAGACGCTAGGCTTTTTAACAGTCTACTTTTTTCGTTAAGTGCTGTACCTGTTTTTCCATTTACTGTTTTGAGTTTACCAAAATCTTCGTTTGAAAATATTTACTAACACTTTTTGATTTCTGGGGTAAAAAATGCATCGGTCAAATCAAAATGTAACAAGGATGAGTCGGACAGCCATTCTTTATCTTCCATGTATTTTTTTTTAATTTAACGGCAAAGTGGCCATCTAAATAACACGGATTTTATTTAATCAAGAGTTACTACCAGAAAATACGTGGCTTATACTGCTTGGTATAACTACTATAAAAATCAACAGTGTTCGTAAAAGAAAAGAAGACAAACTGTTGAGCAATTTGTAGTAAGAACATTGTTATTTGCATGACAATGAGCCAATAAGAAAATAAAAATGGAGTCCGGCTCGAGATTTGAACCCGGGACCATCGGCTTCTCAGTCTCTTGCGCTAGGGTCTGAGCCACAGTGATAATCTTTGAAACTGAAGAACAGAAAAGACCAAGGCACAGAGACCAGAGATAGACGAACTTGTCGCGGCTCTATTGCCTGTGGTAGGCAACCCACATGACTGTTGTGTATTCAAGTGAAACACGCTGTACATGGACTTAGCTAATATAATTATGTCATTTTCATACCTTATTTGCTATTCTAGGATATTTGGATGCAAGTAAGGGCCGGTTCTACCACATCCGGGCAAAGGGGCCGATAACTTGCCCGTCGGAATAAGTAAGAATTTCCGTTCGACCATCAACGGGTAGCGCTATCGGCGGTATAAACTTCGTCTACCCGGAGTGTAAATTTTCGGGAGCTTCGAGAGGCCGATAAAGCATTACCAGCCAGATTTGAGCCGTGCGTAAGGGTTTCTTTGCATCATCTATGCTGTACATAACCACTTCATAAATTACTAATATTACAATTAGAATCATTTGGTAATTTTGTTGTCACATAATGATATAATTACAATTATTAATTAATTATAAGGGATGTAACAGTTAGGCCTACTGATCATATTTTATTTTATTTTAAGGCACAGAGCTAATTGACGTCCTGGAAATGTATAACTTTTTTGTCGACGTAGAAGAAGACGCAGTCACACGTCCAAGACGGAACAGAGATCGGCTGGAGCATAATGAAATTTGGTCGAATGAGGAATTATTCGTCCGGTTCAGGCTGCAAAAGCCAACAGTTTTATATTTGATGCGGTTGATTGGACATGAAATACGACCGCCTAGTGATTACCGTACGGAACCATCATAGATTTCAAAATATTATCTCTATTACATGTTTAGGAATACTGTATGAAGCGCTCATATAATTTAATAAATTCGCACACGTGTGCATGAGAAATACAGAGTGTACAGGACATTATTCAGGTTCTGTACCGTACTATACATTGTCATTGACTTGGTGTTTTGCTTATGCAGCATAAGACCTGATATTTGGGGCATTGCATTTTGTAGTTTTCTACGCCACTAAAGCCTTGACAAACAGAACTACGATCTTAGGCTTGTGGTGACGCGTTATACGGTCAATGGCTTTCATCATAAAATATGTGACAAAATCATTCCATCCGCCAAACGAAAAGTGTAAATGTGAACTTTGCAACATGACCTATCCAAGATACCTTCTATAGCTGTGCAAGAAGAGTGAAATCTCTCGTATAATACAGCAAAGAGAACTATCTAATTATGCACAAATGTGCGCATTCCGTTCCATTCATTTTACAGAGTTTACAAACAAACTTGTCGCCTGGAGTGTGATAATTTTATTTGACATACATTTTATGATTGAACCTATGCACTGCAAGCCTTGTCACAGTATGTCTGTAGCTCATATAGGCCTAAGCCTGTTTTCAGACTGCAAAGTAGCCTATTGCTAGAAACATATTTCACAGGCTATTCCTCCTTGAAAAGCACTGCATGCTTGTCTAGTGTTCGATTATTGAGTTTAGGTATGGTTATTCAGTTGCATTCCTCCGAGATCTGAATCACATGCTGCCCACAAGTGTCGCGAGAGGTTTTGGTACTAGGCCTATATCTTGTTGAAACCAAAGAACACGTGATATCAACAAACAACGGACAAAAGCGAAACGAAAAGAAAAACGCATCTAACGATAGGTGGCTCACTCATCGATTACTCAAATTTAACAAAAATCAGGCTAGCCACCATCTGTATTTTGCTATTAGGTTCCTGGCAGCTGCCCGGAACTTGCACGGAAGTGGTAGAACCGGCCCTAAGATGCTGTGGTGGTACGGCCCCTAGACATGTACACACGAGCCCCATTTAAATAGTTTACAACTACTTATAGGTGGATATCCACATGAATATATTTTATTTTGAAGCGGACAAATAAGGCTTCCATTTACAATGATAAAACGAAAATTGAATTTTTGTTCACATATGCCATTTCAAACGTGCACACATGGGCTACCTTAACGCAGACTGTTAAATATACGTGACGCAGTCATTAAGTTCTGAGACTTGACGCCTGGAGGATAGGCCACCACACGAACCTGTATGCTGCACACGCTGCCACATCACGCGGCGTACACATACACAGAACCACATCCACCCTCAAAATATTCGCCGTTGGCCGTTATGCACTTTTACCAACGTTGGTACCGGGTGAGTTAGCCGAGGTCGTTGCGGCATGACTGTTGGCAGTCGCTCATATCCGGGAGGCGAGGAGGTTCGAATCCCCCCGCCGGCAACCTTGAAGATGGTCTTCTGTGGTTTCCCATCTTCGTTCCAGGCAAATGCCGGGGTTGTTCCCTAACTATAGGCCACAGCCGCTACCTTCCAACTCCTCGACCCTCCCATCCAACATTCCTCCCCAACGGTACTTGTAGCTCACCCATTGGGTGTCCGTCTCGAAGCAGCTACAAAACTGGCGAGCCGAACATATCCTCAGACACTCCCGGCACTAAAAGCCATACGCTCAAAAAAAAAAAAAACAACGTTGGTATAGCTGCTGGAAGCGTCGCTGATGGCAGTTAGGCCCCGTATGGCCCCTCTCGTGGCCGTCATGACCTCTTCCGTCGACAGAAATCTGCGCCCACGTAGGAGTGCTTTCAGGGGAGGAAAGAGAAAGAAATAGCATGGTGCGAGATCAGGTGAGTACGGCCTTGCAAGTTCCTCTTGGACAAGGACAGAGCGATGTGCAGGGGCGTTGTCGCGTAGCAACAGCCAATTCTTTGTACGCCAAAGCACAGGTCGCTTACAACCAATTGCAACGCGTAAACGGCCAAGGATCTCCTTGTAGCGGGTTTTGTTTACTGTTGCACCGTCTGGTAGGAATTCCATGTGAACGATTCCATTTTAATAAAATTAAAAAAAACGGTTGCAGCATCACCTTGCATTTTGACCTGTCTTGTGTTTTTATCTGCCGTGGTGAGGATGGCGTTTTCGAGGTGGCTGATTGTCGTTTCAGTTGCGGATCGTAAAGGAAACACCATACTTCGTCTCCCGGTTGAGAAACGTCGGATCATCGTCAGGTGCACAGTCGTGGACGGTAGCATTTGGTAGCGAATGTAGGAACTACTTGAAATTACCGTCTACAATCCATACTTGGATTAAAAACAGATAACACACACTAATACAGCCATCACAATTAACACCGGTTATCAGACAGATTCTACACACACCCAAAGTACACTGGGCTACACGACCGCGTTATCGCAGCCCCTGTCTGATAACCGGTGTTAATTGTGATGGCTGTATTAGTGTGTGTTATCAGTTTTTAATTCAAGTAAGGACTGCAGACATTCGATTTTCAAGTAGTTCCAACTTTCGCTACCAGACGCCACCATCAACGACCAACTAGTTCTGAACTTGGTTACTAGATTCCACCGCAGGCGACTCCTCGTGACGAACGTTGGAACCTAAGAGCGTCAGTCGAATCTAACCAATAATTTAGCTTCACACAAGTGTAATTTTTTTAGTCAATTTACCCTCTAGGTTGGTGGTTCCCACGGACTCAGCGAGGGAACTCACCACTACCGCCTCTATGGGCAGTGTCCTAGAGCTTGGAACATCTGGTCGGGATGGATACAACTGGGGAGGTGTGTTCAGCACTTCGCCCAGGCGGCCTCACCTGCAAAGCGAACAGGGGCCTCATGAGGGAGAGGAAGGGATGGAAGATAGGGATGGATAGGCTAGGAAGAGGGAAGGAGGCGGCCGTGGCCTTACAGTAGGTACCATCCCGGCATATGCCCGAAGACGAAGTGGGAAACCACGGAAAACCACTTCGAGGATGGCTGAGGTGGGAATCGAACCCCCTCTACTCATTTGGACCACCCGAGGCTTAGTAGACCCCGTTCCAGTCCTCATACCACTTTTCAAATTTCGTGGCAGAGCCGGGAATCGAACCCAGGACCTCCGGGGTGGCAGCTAACCGTGCTGACCGCTACGCTACGGAGGCGACGCTAGGTTTATTTATCATGCCAAAAATCTATGACATGGGACCGAAAGAAGGCATACTGAGGAATTTTTAACGCTTAAAAAAAATCCGACGTCGTCGGCCTGGTTTGAACCCGCGACTTTGGGCATAGAAGCTCAGCATGCTACCGAAGCCACCAATAAGCCGCTTATCCATGGGTAATGGCGTTATTTGTATCGGTTTACTGTAAATCGGGCTAATCACTTCCACTGAACATGCACTAGAATTCACCTGTTCACTGTCTTTGAACTGACTGCTAAGGCCTGGCTAAATTCAAGTCTACAATGGCAGAATGAGGGGTATAGATGCAAAACTCACGTTCTCCCCTTTTTTTTTTTTTTTTTTTTTATTTTACAGGAACTAAAAAAAGCCTTCTTAAATGTATCTAATGGAATCTCTAAGATACTTTGTTTTTGTTGCAGGCTATACTTAATTACACCTTCTTGTATAAACTATGTTTCATTATTTATATTAATTTATCTGAAAAATAGGTCTTAATTTTGGAGAATGTTACTTTTGTATCCAAACATCGAAGACTGCGAGTTTTGTGTCAGAACAAGTTGGAGAATGTTACTTCTCACACTAAACAAACTTAATTACTACAGACAAAACAATCGACAAGTTGGCCAAGTTTGAGAAAAATTTAGACAAATGAAACAATTGCATTGTTGGAATACACTTGAATCAGTCATTTGAGAAACACCTCATCTCCATTTTTTTTTACCGAAATAGAGTTAGACATACAAAATTGTAGGTCACATCCAATACATGTAAAACACCAAATCTCCGATAAGAAAGCACAGTGATACGAGACGTTCAAATATTCGTTCATTTGAGAAACACCACATCTCCTGGAAATGTGTTGTTTCTCAAATGACTTGAAATTTGTAGTTGGTGCCAACACTGCTCCTCCTTATTCTGTGCCAATCTAAAACAGCTGTAAATGTGTTCAATTTGTTGTATTTAGTTGTCATGATTTGTTTCTGAGTAAAAATGAGTTCCAGTGAGAGTGAAGTTAGTAATTCGACGTGTTTAAAACATAGATATGGGCACAAGAATGTCGCATATAAGTGTCAAAGAATAAAAAAACCTTCATTGATGGCCTCGTCGAGCATACTTTTGACTTGAAAAAAAAAACCAGGGAGCCTGTTCACCAGAGCTTCCAACAATTAGTGCCTACCCAAAAAAATGAGTTCCTATAAACATTAACAAAATTAATGATCTCAAGAAGCTCAAAGACTATATTCCTACAAACATTGTTGATGCATTTTATTCAAAAATTTATGACTGGCCAACTAAAAATAGGGATGAAGTTGATCTGATGTAAAGAAACAATGTATGTAAAAAAACAATGCCTTGAAAATGTATAATATAAAGTTCTAGATTGACCTTAAAATAAAAAAGTGGCTTTCTTTCATAATGTATATATTTTAACAGTTATTTCATGCCTAATGACTCTACATTATGTCAGTCATTTGAGTAACAACTCATCTCCGACAACTTTGAGAATTTTTATACACATCAAAATGTACAGTCGCCTCCGTAGCGTAGCATGGTTAGCTGCCGCCCCGGAGGTCCTGGGTTCGATTCCTGGCTCTGCCACGAAATTTGAAAAAAGTGGTACGAGGACTGGAACGGGGTCTACTCAGCCTCGGGTGGCCCAAATGAGTAGAGGGGGTTCGATTCCCCCTCAGCCATCCTCGAAGTGGTTTTCCGTGGTTTCCCACTTCGTCTTCGGGCAAATGCCGGGATGGTACCTTCTTGAAGGCCGCGGCCGCCTCCTTCCCTCTTCCTTGCCTATCCATCCTCACCATCCCTTACCTTCCCTCATGAGGCCCCTGTTCGCTTTGCAGGTGAGGCCGCCTGGGCGAGGTGCCAAACCCACCTCACCAGTTGTATCCCTTCCGATTCGATGTTCCCAGCTCTAGGACACTGCCCGTAGAGGCGGTAGTGGTGAGTTCCCTCGCTGAGTCCGTGGGTTCCACCACCCTGGAGGGTAAACGACTAAAAAAAATGTACATTTTTTTTTTAAATCGTATAATTCGCTTACCAAACCCCTGTACATATACATTGATACAATGTGAAATATGGTCACTGCGAGGTTTATTTTAGTTTTCCTAAAGTTTACTGTTGTGGAGATGAGGTGTTTCTCAAATGACTGATTCACTTATATTATTTATTTATTATGTAGAGGTTACGAGTTGAACCTTAGCCTCCTTTGAACAAACAATAATAATATTGGCTTGCAGCTGTAGAAAGTCACATGACCAGAAGCTGTCTTGTGATTGGCCAACAGGGAGAATGTGCTCTTTTCAACTAAACAGTGTGGAGAATGATAGTTTTGCATCTAGACCCCTCATTAATAGAAGAATGTATTCTTGTAAGGAAGTGGTGGTCACATTGTCATTAGTGGTTGTTTGGTGGTGACGGGTGAAAGGGAGCAGTGTGGGAAATGTTACCCCACATCTTTTCTCAGAATTCCTGCTGGCAGGATCTACTGGTCAGTTCTTGTGATTTTTTTTTTAAATTTCGTATGGCATGAAGATGCAATATACAATATTATTTACATATACAGTATTAACAAGTAAATGTATACAGATTGATCCTTGATCTAGGGGCAGATGACCTTGTAGTTCCACCTCTTAAAACAACAATAACTAACTAACTAACAGACCTTGATCTGCATAAGAGCATCCAGCGTTTAGAAAAGACTGTGGGTCTTATGGGCTTTTACTTTTAACGGAACCCCCCCCCCCCCCTACACTGGTTTTGTTACCCCACCTTTCATCACGAAGGAACTCTGAACATATATATTTTTCGTCATAATAGCTGCCTACAATTATCTGCCAATTGATTACCTTTGTTATTGCATACAAGTATCGTTTATATTACGTCTTAGTGATTTAAACATTTTTGAGGTTAGCACGCTGGAAAGAAGAGCCTCGTCCAGTGCTGCATGCTCGCCCGGAGTGGAGCACGTGCTCAGTTCCGTCGGCAACATAAGTTCTGAAGCACTATCCGTCATTGGTGTTATTGTTGTGTGTCAGTTTTATTTTCTGTTCGATCGAATCAGGGCTGTCGACAGTTGGGTTCGAACCCACTATCTCCCGAATGCAAGCTCACAGCTGCGCGCCTCTAACCGCATGGCTAACTCACTACAATATTACAAATATTAATCTAAACAAAACAACAAGAATAACATTGAAAGAAACTAAATTATAGCCTAACTAATAACAAAAAAAGTGATGATCAACAGTATTGCTGAAGTAAAAATTGTTAACATCGTCAGCATACATCCGAGAAGGAAGGAAGGAAGGAAGGAAGGAAGGAAAGTTGTGCTCTCGACATCTGTCTATCAGTAATGCGTCATATCACAACGAAATGAATGTCGTTACTGGTTCTCTTCCCGTACAGTATCCTAAATACTGGTCCAATCCGTTAACACCTGCAAAACTGCTCCTTCCTGGGCGTGTTCTGTTTCAGGTAGCAGTTGGGGTTGTGTTGGGTCGTTAACTTATGAAAGAACAGTACTCGAAGCGGGTGAACATAACGTATGACGTCAGTGCTACCTCTGCCTAGAGTTAGCAACACTGTCGCCATAAGGTTCCACAGTCTTTTCTAAATGTTGGATGCTCTTATAGGGCTGGATATCTAATTTCCCTAACCATTCCACAGCTTCATCACTAGCTTGATGAATCTCCTTCATTGTACCATTGAACCTTCGGAGTGGACAATCCATAGCGATGTAACTGATGGTCTGGGGCACAGTTGCAGAAAGAATTCTCGGCAATTTTCCATTTGTGCTTCCAGAACTGACATCTACCGTGTTGAGTTCTTATACGATTCAGCGACGTCCTGATTTTCCTGGGAAGGTCCAAAGCAGGGGGTTGCTTAACTGGATCCGAGATAAGACCTAATCTGTCTGGATTCGAAGTCAGCCACTCGTTGCGCCAAGCTTCATTCACTAGAAACTGTTCTTAGACCAACTTCCTTCCTTGTGTCCATGAAGGATTCCGGGATTTCAGCCTGAGATCTTTAGGTGAGCAGTCTAGGTGTATTGGCAGAAGAGGGTTGTCACAACATTTAAGCCATTCTCTCTTCAGTGCCATTTGTCTTCGATGATAATGATGATGATGATAATTGTTGTTTTAAGGGGCCTAACATCTAGGTTATCGGCCCCTAATGGTTTGGGAGATCGTGAAGATGATAATGAAATGTAAACTTAACTAACTACCAACTTACAGACTAGAAGAAGAAATGGAAGACAAAAGGAGAATAAGGCAAATAAAGGACAGGAGCAAAAGAAATGCCCTCAACCCTCGAAGAATGCGGATTGAGTGACTTGGAAGGAAGGATAGTCATGAAGGGCAGATAGGAAAGTGAAAGAGGAGAGGGTTTCCCCACAGGTAAGGGACAAAAGGGGGGGAAACCGGACCCAGCTCAGGAATCCCCCGGGGTCGCCAACTCCCGAACTCACCAGCCGTGAGCCCTTGAGGTAGTAGCATTATCCAGGGTGCACCATAAGTGGTGGGGCTACATACACCCTGCCTCCTTAAGGGCCTTGAGCAGAAGGCAGGAGATAACATGAAAAGAAAAAGAAGGCTGACCCCTCACAGAAGGAGGGTATCAGAAAAGATGAGACAAGGGCCAATTAAGGCGGGAAAGGAAGAGACTCCCTAGGCCTCGGATACCCTAATACCATCGGGGTCGGAAGAGAGGTCGGACCAATTGAGGTCGACAGGAAAGAAGACGGAGAGGAGCCCGGCACAAGTAAGTGGAAGCAATGCCGGACTCAGCTGGGGCCCCGTGGTCGCCAACCCACGTCCACTAGATGTGAGCCCCTGGGGGGATTTGTCTTCGAAGATGAGGAGGCGGGATGTTGGAGAGTACTGATAACCATTCCAAAGGTGTAGATTGAATGGTTCCTGATACAGTCTTCATTGTCTGGTGAAATAAGACTGCAAAAGTACGAGTTTATTATTCTTGAATAGTTGTGGGAGCTTCCTGTCTGTGATAGGTCCATGGATATGAGCATAGCGATATTTGTTACAGAATATGAAATACTAGCAGTAGTGCCCGGCTTCGCCCGGTGGATTTATTTGTTTTATGAATGATAATGAATACTACTATAGAACTGGAACGCTCAAGGATAAGGATCGGAAAGCACCAACACCATCGCCCTTATTGAGAGGCATACTATTGTCATGATGATAACTGTTTTAAGGGGCCTAAGAAATATTTTTGCACTAATTACTCCCCGTGACTGCAATTTATAAGCAGCTCGCAATTCTGCACGAGAACATGGGTAGGGGCGATGTGATGCAGCCCGCATTGCCTGACAACAATAGATTTTGTTATTATGGAACCTATTCAGGAGCGCTTGTTCTTCCGACTTACTGAACAAAAATCAATATTTAAGGTTACCTGAGAGGTGTAGCCTAACTACATAGCCTAAACCATTCCTCTTGAATCTGGCTATCATATACAAAAATAATGTTTCGAATCCGACTGGTAGTTCCAGAGATTAGCGCGTTTAAACACACAAACTCTTCAGCTTTATTATATTAGCATAGATAAATATTTCAATCAGAACCAGCACCCCCTTTATCACTCTCTGACCCCTCCCCCTAAGGGGGCGTGCCCCCCCCCCCCCCACTTTTAGGACATCTGATTTCTAGACGGTTCAAATATTCATGAATGGTAAGATGATACACGGCCAACGTCGGCGCCTTCAATTATGATAGTTCTGAAGGGAGTCTAAAGTCAAATTCTCTTTATGACACATAGTCGCCTATCGAGATCAAGGGTGGTGGAGAATGGAGACGATTCGAACCCGATTCCTTAGGCCTGATTTTCAACAGATCCACACATAGGGTGGTTGTTGGTTCCTCAGTTTAGGGGCTGCGACAACGCGGTCATGTAGCCCCGTGTACTTTGGGTGTGTGTAGAATCTGTCTGATAACCGGTGTTAATTGTGATGGCTGTATTAGTGTGTGTTATCTGTTTTTAATTCAAGTAAGGACTGCAGACATTCGATTCTCAAGTAGTTCCAACTACCAAACGCCACCGTCAACGACCAACTAGTTATGAACTTGGTTACTAGTTGCCACGGCAGTCGTCTCCTGGCGACGAACGTTGCAACCTAAGAGCGTTAGTCAAATCTAACCTATAATTTAGTTTCACACAAGTGTAATTAGTGGAAGTTTCTTTATCATGCCATAAATCTATGACATGGGACCGCCGGCTTTACTTCCTCTCCGAAGGAAGGCATACTGAGGGATTTTAACGCTCTTAAAAAATCCGTCGACTTCGGCCGGGTTTGAACCCGCAACATCGGGCATAGAAGCTCAGCATGCTACCGACTACGCCACCAAGATCCACGCATAGTTTACCATTTATTAATGTTGTCCTGTAAGGCACCTATTGGCTACAGTCATTGTTATAAACAAATATAGTTGAGTCGCCACTAAAAATAAACCTCTTGACGAACTCTCCGTGTTCCAATTCATCCCCATCTGTGGTGGGGGAGTGGGACAATCAATGCTCTGACGTCAGAACCGACGCAGCCAATGAGAGAAGAGCTCCATTGAGCGGCACGGCGCTGGTCGCCGCGTCCTGGAAGTTAGTCCGTCGTGCGCTCAGTGCGACGCCACACCACCGTGACGTCAGTGCCGGGCATCTCTTCCTTTCTCTACTCTTTGCTGTCATCTTTTCTCATCTGCTGTTTTACTCGCATCATTAAAACAGTAAAAATAAAGATTATATATAACCTCTCTTTTAGTTACAGTATTTCGGAAATTGGCGACGTCAACAACAACCTCTGATTGAACTCAATCGTCACAGTAATAATAATAATAACAATAATAATAGTAATAATAATAACAATTACCTGTTCGAACTAATCTCGGTGCAGGGAAACATTTACTCAATAGCTGACATTGACGGAAGTGACAAGTATTGTTTTCTGAATTATTCCTCAGTCCTTGAAATGTGAACCAGTCCTCAGTAGAAGTGCCGCTTACCTGATCGGTGTCTTTGTTTTGGCACCAGAATTGCCGCAGTCGGATGCACGTGAAACTGGCTCAGTGACGTCACGGCTACGTCATATAGTCGGTGGCGAAGCGCTGTGGACCTGTGAAATCATGACGGCCCATTAGAACAACATCCAATGTGTTTAGTATGTCATCGCATTGCCTATACCATTCAGGTCCATGCATTTCCGTAATAACTATTTTAGGTAGTTTTGATATGTTTTCTGAAATAGATACAGAAATGCATTTGTTTCTTCGGAGTCTAAACTCGATTGTTTCCATTGTTTCGGAAACATCTCTTATAAACTGATGATCTTTGTCTTCCAAAGGACGACTTTGTCTGTTAACTGCATTGGGCAATTTTCGGGAAACTACTATGATTTAATTCGAAACTTCAAAGTCTAAGATCTTGTAAATATTCGATTGTGCCTGTCAGTTCGAACACATCCATGTAGACACATGACTTGATGTATTCTCTGTGTGATAAAATGCATTTCCATTCGATGTCAGCTGTTGGGCAACCTTGCTTTGCTGCCGAACATAACCTCACTGCGTCCAGCCTGCTCAACATCACGCCTGACGTAAGTAGAGATTCCTTCTTTCTTCACAGTTGTGACGCCCAGTCGTGGTTCATTTGTTTGTTTGTTGAGACAGTTGTTCTGTCACGCCAACAGCTGGGTGTCACCACGTCTTTACATCTTGAGTATCGTGAGTTCCAAAAAGAGTTCACATCACATGCGCTCTCGTAACCGAATTATGCTTTAAAGAGAGACGATACTCTTTCTATAAATGCCATTCTTGCTTTAATATGAGTTACTGTGCCTTAAGTGTCATGTTTAGTGTTTGTTCCAGGAGAATCTGAATGAATAACTTATTGTTATGAATGAATCTGTGGTTTTCATGTTGTTATATGTTGTAACTGCACAAAGAATTCAATTTAGTTAGATCAAATGTTTTGAGTAATGTAGTTAACTTAAAAACTATCGTCCATATTATTGATAAAATCTCAATAAAACTGATGTTGATTACTTCTACTGTGGTTTAGTTAAAACCATTTTCTGTTGCATTGAAATTAGGCTCCTATTCGAACGTTTTCATTGGAAATCTTGAATAATCAGACTTTCTGTATGGTCCCTAGATATGTAACTTGTCTAATTAGAAATTTTGAATAATTCGATTTTTTTGTATCTTCAACTTAGAATCAAGTGAGTTCGATTGTGCTTAAATTTGACGCGATAATTAACATATATTATTTCAGTACCGGTAGTAGACTATAGATCCCTCCTGAGGTGCTCACAAGCGACCGATCGTGACAAATGAGCATTCAAATGAAAGAAAATAGACATTAGCAGTGACGAATTGCACTCTAATTTTATAAATATCGATAATTTCTTTAAAGCATGACTTTAAGAAAATGTACGAAGTGTGCGATTTGCAGATACTGTGGCTGTAGGAAAATACGCTCCATATTTGCTGTCCACTGTGACGCCTGTTTCATGTCATTTTAATATTCTGAGGTCTTTCCTTTATCATTTTGCATGTATTTCAGAAACAGTAAATCAAAGGAATTTGAGTATTCAAATCGTATAATTTATTAAATATCGAATAACTGGTGAGTGTTATGGTGCTCCTATTTTCAGTAATTGCCTTCTTAAGTTAGGGAACGTAGAACTTGGAATTCTACCTGAATTGTAAATAGTGTTCTATAATAATTTGTTTGAAATGAAAACATAACAACCTTTCTCCTTAAGTCACTCATATTAAACCTATTGGGGAAAGTGTGGTTTATGAGCATGCGAGATTTCTCGCACGGGTCCTATAGTTACTGTATATTATATAATATTTCATATACAACGTATGATAGCATAGCTTTCCGTCAATTCTGAAATTTTATTTTATGTTAAACTAAGGCCACATTTCTACGTGGTTACTTTTTAATAAGTTGCTGACATTTGATATTGTGTTCTGGAAAAGTTGCAGAATGTTGACACTGACTTTTTGTTTTATATTTGAGCTACAAAAAATTTTACTGCGAATTTTAAATGATAATGAACCATTTATAGGACAAAACATTATGAAATACTATAGGCTTGTGTTTATTTAAAATTAATTTTAACTATGTTAGCTTAGTTTAAATTATTATTAAATTTAATTTTTGTCTTCTTTGTCATTTTTATGTACATAAGATTAATTTATTTTTATAATTTTTTAATCTTCAAATTAACATGATAAAATTATTTAAATTTAAATTTTTAAAAGCATATTTATTTTTAATGTTATATTTTATTATCATATTTTATTTTTGACATTTTAATTTTAATTACTTTTATTAAAAGAATGAATTTTATCATGCAACTTAGGTCAAGGAGATAAACAAATAATATTTGTTTTTCTGAAGTATTAACAGATCCAGAAGGAAATTTGTTAATATATCGCTGAAAGATTGAACCACCAGCATCTTTGACAACATACAGGTACATTGCCCTTACAGTAGGTGGTTAATAGACCACTAACCTGTGAGGGGCTAATGTACAGGAATTTGGAATTTTTACATTGTTTGATATTTGGGACAAATATAAACAGATATTATGCACAATATAACTTGTTACGGGTTATTATTGATTGACGACGTCAAAATATCGCTTTGTAAGCATAATGTCAATCGACTTCCAATTTAGAGCCATAATGATCTTTTTATTATTTTTAGGCTATTTTCATTTTACGGAAAAATAGGCTAATGAGATCACCTTTTGTCCCTGTGTGTGTCCCCCTCTAATAACTTCTAAACGGATGGTCCGATTTCAATGTAACTCGGTAAGGTCACAGTACCATTTTGTCCGACCGTGCCCTTCAATTTTTTTTACGTCTCACCAATCCAACATGGCGTCTGTGCGAAATATTTCACCAGCATTCAATATATCCGTAACAATTACCGATATCAACCTGAAATTTTGTACGGTGATAAAGGCCACTACTAGAAGTTCATCTATGAGACTTCCAGAAACATGTAAAATACAAAACGAACATGGCGGCTAAGCGAAGGTGAAACATTTTAATAGACTTTTCTCGCTATTTAACCATCTGTGCGCAGTGAAATATGGTACAGTAAATGTATATACACATTGTAATGCAATGACATCTAATTTAGTTCAATTATTCATATAACCTCAAGATGGCGGCTGTACGCAATTTTAAAATTAAGTTTTTATTTTTGTGTATTAATCATGCGATCGGAGTGAACGTTTGAATAATGAACCTACGCAATAATCGTCATCTAATAGAACATAACTCTATGCCATACGTATATAAAAATCCAATATGGCGACCATCCGAAATATTTAGACGGTTCTCAATATTTACGAATCTTTTACATCAATCAAACTGTTTGTATATGTTGATAGAGACAATTAACATAAGTAGGACATATGGAAATAGGCTGTATAGTTCTTCACGGAACTACTTGTTATAATAATAATAATAATAATAATAATAATAATAATAATAATAATAATAATAATAATAATAATAATAATAATGCTTTGTCTCCGCAACCATTGTTCTCTGTCTTCAGCACCTCGTTTCATTTCATAGTAGGAACCATAATGAAGAGTTAGTGTGACGTCTTGAAGGGAAATCATATTTTCTAGGTCGTCCTCAGCCTTTCTTCCCTGTGATGTTTCCTTCCAGGAGATTAGTTACGAAAGCGTTGTGGTCAAAATGTAGCCTGTGAATTTAGCTTTTCTTTTATGGATCGTTGATCTGAGTTCTCTCCAATACAATTTAGATATACAATTTATTTTTGTGTGTGTGTGGGGGGGGGGGGGGGGTGACTATCCTGGAAAATTGTGAGTATTCTCAGGGTATTGTCACCGCAAAAAACGCAGAAATATCAATCAATATCTTAGAGCATATAACTTTGTGTAATTATTTTAGACAAGAGTTAATTGTAAAATTCTAAGTTTATATAGCCTACAATTACTGGCGATACAACACAACACACAAATATCTATTATGGCCTATGGAGTATGAATGGCAAATATATAAATATTTATCAATTTATTAAGCAGAAAGGTAAACAGTTTTATTTTATTTTTGTTGTTGTTTGAGTCTTCAGTCATTTGACTGGTTTGATGCAACTCTCCACGCCTCCCTGTCCTGAGCTAATCGTTTCATCTCTACATAGCTCCGACACCCTACATCCGAGGCAATCTGTTTAACATATTCTAACCTTGGTCTACCCCTACAGTTCTTGTCCTCGACCCTTCCTTCCATAACTAAGCTTGCTATTCCTGGGTGTCTTATTATGTATCCTACCAACCTATCTCCTCTCTTCATTAGCAGTCGCCAGAAACATCTCTCCTCTCCCACTCGTTTTAATACTTCTTTGTTTGTAACCCTATCTACCCATCTGATCTTCATCATTCCCCTGTAACACCACATTTCAAATGCTTCAATTCTCCTCTTTTCTGCTGCACCAATAGTCCAAGTTTCACTTCCATACAGCGCCACGCTCCAGACAAAGGCTTTCAAAAATGACTTCCTAATACCTAAATCTATATTCGATGTCAGCAGATTCCTTTTTTGTAGAAATGCTTTCTTTGCCTGAGCCAACCTACTTTTTATATCCTCTTTGCTTCGTCCATCACTAGTTATTCTGCTTCCTAAGTAACAGAAGTCTCCTACTTCCTTCAGCTTTTCACCTGCCAATTTGATCTCCATAGAGGTTTCTGATTTATTTCGGCTGCATTCCAGTATTTTTGTTTTACATTTATTAATTTTCATCATGAATTCTTTCCGTAAGACGGAGTCCATACCATTCAAAAACTCATTCAAATCCTCAGGCTTGTCGGCCAAGATGACGATGTCATCAGCAAATCTCAAAGTTGAGATTTTTACGAATTGAAAATTGATTTCTCAAAAGTACCGTACTGTGGAATTCACAGTTTTGCCTCACAATGCTGAGTGTACCCCGTTCCAGCCCTCAGACCAGAATTAAAATTACTTAGCAGAGTCGGGAATCGAATTCGGACCTCTGGGGCGGCAGCCAAGAATGCTAGCCACTACACCACGTGGTAGCCTAATTTCAATCTTAATATTGTTTATAACTTAGCCAATAAGTTAAGATTAGCGTACAACCAAATTTACAATTATGTTATGTTTTTTTTCGGGGGGAGGGGGAGGGGGGTTGGAGCCCCCAAGGCTCCCCCCTTATATACGCCCCTGGTTTTCTCTTTCCTTGAATTTCTTGCAGGATGCTGATGTTAGACCAAATTTGCATTAATCAAAATAATTTTCGTATTATTGAACGGCAGTTTTGCAAGTGCTATTCGCCTTCTAATCTACTACACCTGTTGCCATTCTGATTAGACTTCCCAATATAAGCGGCTTCGGTGGCGTAGTCGGTAGCATGCTGAGCTTCTATGCCCAAGATAGCGGGTTCAAACCCGGCCGAAGCCGTCGGATTTTTTAAGAGCGTTAAAAATCCCTCAGTATGCCTTCCTTCGGAGGGGAAGTAAAGCCGGCGGTCCCATGTCATAGATTTATGGCATGTTAAAGAACTTTCCACTAATTACACCTGTGTGAAACTAAATTGTATAGGTTAAGAATGTAAACAACGCTCTTAGGTTGCTACGTTCGTTGCCAAGAGCCGACTGCGGTGGCGTCTAGTAGCTAAGTTCTGAATTAGCCCTAGTAGTCGTTGACGGTGGCGTTTGGCGGCAAAAGTAGGAACTACTTGAAATTAAATGTCTGCAGTCCTCACTTGAATTAAAAACAGATACACACACTAATACAGTCATCACAATTAACACCGGTTATCAGACAGATTCTACACACACCCAAAGTACACGGGGCTACATGACCGCGTTGTCGCAGCCCCTAAACTAAGGAACCAACCAACCAACCAAGACTTCCCAATAAGACAAACTGGCGACTTGTTCCACTATCTTGTCAGTAAGCTTAATATTTTTCTGAATAATTACTATTATTATTATTCACATTATTACTTGTGATGAAATTCAATTCAATTCAATTAGAGTGCCATATCCCCTCTAGGGTCGTAGGTGACCTAAATTAGAGCCCTTGACAGAATTAGAGCTGGCGTCTTTGAGCCTTAGAATAGTAATTTCATTCTTAAGGAATATGCACATTTAAAGTTTCCTATTTTTCTTGGTAAGAGCAGTATGAATGGTTAACAGCAAGTGTAACGACGGACACGATCCATTCTTATGTTTGTATTGTGTTTGGTGGCGACAGTAAAGAATGGAGTGAAACTGCATTTGCATGTATTAAAAATTTTCATCGTAGAGAAGAAAAGCATCAAATTTCTAAGAAACATATTCTTTATTTGGAGCGATATCATCTTCTGGGACAACACAGAATAGAGCATGTTCTATCAGAGTGAAAAACAAGACGACTGGAGTTTATCTACATAAACCATAAGGTATGAACTTCAGAATACCCAGTTGCGTGAATGTAGCTTCACCACGGCCTGTTACTTGATTGGCAGCTCAGGAGTTGGTTGCAAGCACGGTACTAAAAACCATTTGGTGGTTGGTACAATAGTAGACACTGTTGTTGTTTGAGTCTTCAGTCTTTTGACTGGTTTGATGCAGCCCTCCATGCTTCCCTGTCCTGAGCTAATCGTTTCATCTCTACATAGCTACCACAACCTACATCCGAGGCAATCTGTTTAACATATTATTCTAACCTTGGTCTATCCCGACAGTTCTTGTCCTCGACCCTTCCTTCCATAACTAAGCTTGCTATTCCTGGGTGTCTTAATTTGTGTCCTACCAACCTATCTCTTCTCTTCATTAGCAGTCGCCAGAAACATCTCTCTTCTCCCACTAGTCTTAATACCTCTTCGTTTGTATCCCTATCTACCCATCTGATCTTCATCATTCTCCTGTAACACCACATTTCAAACGCTTCAATTCTCCTCTTTTCTGCTGCACCAATAGTCCAAGTTTCACTTCCACACAGCGCCACGCTCCAGACAAAGGCCTTCAAAAATGACTTCCTAATATCTTAATCTATATTCGATGTCAACAGATTCCTTTTCTGTAGAAATACTTCCCTTGCCTGAGCTAACCTACTTTTTATATCCTCTTTGCTTCGTCCATCATTGGTTATTTTGCTTACTAAGTAACAGAAGTCTCCTACTTCATTTAGTTTTTCACCTGCCAATTTGATGTCCATAGAGGATTCTGATTTATTTCGGCTGCATTCCAATATTTTTGTTTTACATTTATTAATATTCATCATGAATTCTTTCCTCAAGACGGAGTCCATACCATTGAAAAACTCATTCAAATCCTCAGGCGTGTCGGCCAAGATGACGATGTCATCGGCAAATCTGAAAGGTGAAATTATTTCTCTTTGAATCTTCACTCCTACTTTAATTTTTTCTGCAATTTCCTTCATTGCAATCGAAATACCTGAGAAGTAATCACTAGATAAGATTACCTTCTCCTCTTGTTCAAAATGTACAATACATAGCCTATTTTCATACGGTATTCAACTGGTCCTTTCTTCAATTAAAGAGCTTCTTCGTGTGATGGAACTAAATAGTTACGATTGTTAACCTACATTGTGATATAATTGGCCAACTATCTCATTCCTATTCTCAGCCACATCCCACCACCTCATTTGCGGCGATGCAACATTTTGATAAGAGAATATAGGATGTTTTTTAAGTAAGGGCCGTTTTTTTTTCAATGAACCGAACATATTATTTTGAAACCACATTTATTTTTAGGTTTTACATACCTTCCTCTATTTTTCTACACAGTTGCCTTGTTTATTTAGGCACTTGTCATACCTTAAAACTAAGTTCTGAAATCCCTCTACATTGAAGTTTGCCGCCAGCTCTGACAAGCAAGAATTCACGGCTGTTTTCACTTCTTCATTGTCGGCGAAGCGCTTCCCACCAAGATGACGTTTCAGCTGCGAAAAGAGATGGAAATCTGTGATTACTGATGATCGACCTGAGCGTTCATCGTCATGAACATTTTCACGGCCACTTTTGAACTCGCGTACCCATTTTCGCACTTTACCTTCCGTCATTGCATTATCACATACACCTCACAAAGCTGACGATGAATGTCTGCAGCCGACATGTTTCTTGCACTCAAAAAACGTATCACAGATCGTACCTCACACGCGGTGGGCGAATCAATAATCTTGAACATTGTAAAGATGCACAGTTCAGCGTACAGGTTAGCTATACAGCTGCAACTGACGCCTGCTTGTTCGCAAAGGATGCCGGGAGATAGCGCGCACGCTTGTTGCGGCGTGCGCACTAACTACGGGCTTTAAAAAATCGGCCCTTACTTAAAAAACATCCTATCTGCACAGCGGAGAATCTTGCAACCAACAAATTCAACCTGACTGAGAGATGGTCTTCTGATTGGAATTTGTTTTCCCCTCCATAGAGTTCAGTAATGCCATGCATAACTGAGAAGGGGCCAGGGTTCCCTCAGCCTAGAAAGACCTGGTCAAAATTAAATAGAATCCGGACCAATCACGGTGTATGCGGGGATCTCCTGTACAAGTGGAGGAAAAAATCTTCATCATGTTGCGAGTGCGGTGCTGAACGACAGACTGTTCGGCACCTAGTTCAAGAATGCCCACAAACATCTTACAGTGGTGAATTCAGCGACTTCATCCTAGGGACACCACAGGCACTTCATTATGTTTATAACCTTGATGTCAACTTATAAATATAACTTATAACTACGGAGCGCTTATGACTAGTTCTTCTTCGATGCTCTTTTCCGTTCCCAATATCTCTTGAGCCCTGCTGATAATTTCTCCTTTCTCTCCTGCGAAAGGGGCTTCCGACATTTAGGGACTCTAGGTGGTAGAGTCCAAGATTCTACCATAGCACAAAATTTAGAACGATCTTCTACATCAAGGTCAGCAATTCCAGCCGAATCCAAGTCCTTTAGTACTTCATTAAGCCACAGGCTTCCAGTCCTGTAGCTTTTAACCAAGGAGAAGACCTTCTTGGCAAGCCTGTTGCTGTTCATTCGTTGTAGGTGCCCGTAGAACTTTAGCCTCCTACGTCGCATACTGGTATTGGCTGATTCTAACTGTTGATACAGGTCAGAATTAGATTTCAAACGGTAGGTTCCATCTGGGAGCATTCTCGGGCCATGGATTTTCCTGAGGATAGCCTACGTCTTTCGGCTTTCTCCAGGTCATCCATGGTGCCTTTTCTGTTCATCAAGAGGGTCTCTGCGGCATACAGAAACTGTGGTCTGACAGCAGTTCTGTAGTGACAGATCGTAGCATTCCTGAAAATGCATTTCCTGTTGTACAAATTGAGGGATAGTTGGTATGCTGCGTTGAGTTTGGTACGCCTTGCTAAGATGGAAGTGCCATCTCTACTATTGGGGTGGACCCATTCACCAAGATAACGAAAGCGATTGACTCTTCCAATCGTTCCATGTATGGTCGTCAAAGGGGGTGTTTCTGGAGTGCCGATTCTCCAAGTACTTGGTCTTATCGTAAGATATCTGTAATCCAGACTTCACTGCTATCTCGTGCAGGGCTAGGGCAGATGTGCCAACATCCTTAGAGTTGTTGGCTAAGATTGCAATCTCATCTGCGAAGTCAAGGCACCTGATATCGATTCATGTATGCCGTACGATAAATAAATTCTCAATATCCAAAAATTGCAGTCATTTTCGACAAACGTCCATAAACTTGTAAACGGCCGCTAATTTTAGATGATACACGGGTGCCGTGTCATAGCATCGGGCCACTATTTTCTGTGATCCCTAACGAGTTGGACAAATTGACATGCACGCCATCTATAATTTGTTAAACAGAAGCAGGAGATGTAAGGTACTGCATTTACCTGTAGCTTCGTACTAGGGTTCACCGTGTTATTTCTTACAGTACGCCATCTGTGATTTAGATGATGTAATATATAGATTTTATTACTGTTTATTGGCATAAAAGTTAATGGCAAGCTGTACAGTACCATACGATTTGCAGATGATAATAGCCCTGATAACTGAAAATAAGAGAGATATGGAAAATGCTCTGAATCACATAAAAGAATTATTGCAAGAGAAGTGTGGAATGAGGATAAATAAAAAGAAATCCAAACTAATGGCATGCACTAGGATGGCGACCAAATGGTCAATGTGCTAATGGATGGTGAAAAACTAGCCCAAGTAAAGGATTTCAAATATCTGGGGAGCTTGATCACATCAAATGGAAAGTGTACGTGAAAAGTAAATGCTCGAATCGCACAGGCAAAAGAAGCCTTCTCAAAAAAGAAGTCTTTACGAATATCCAAGACTGTTAACTTAGAGGTGCGAAAACACTTCGTGAAGAGTTTTGTAAGGAATAGGCTATTGCAAGTTATGGCTCTGAAACATGGACTCTGCGACAAGCAGATGTATCAAAACTTAGGGCATTCGAGATGTGGTGCTGGCGACGACTACTAAAGATACCTTGGACTGATAAAGTCACGAATCAGAATGCTCTCAAAAGAGCAAGGGAGACACGTAACTTGGTTGAATCCTTAAACAGAAGAAGGAATAGTTTTGTTGGCTATTTGATTCGTCATTCTGACTGGTGCAACACACTCTTCGAAGGGAAGCTAGAAGGAAAGAGGAGTCGAGGAAGACCAAGGACTCAATTTATAGACAGCATTAAAGGCAAGCACACGTATTGCCATTTGAAACTCCAGGCCAGAGAAAGAAGACGTTTTGAAAGACATGCATGTTACCCACCAACAACAAGAAGAAGAACTGTAGGTTTGGCTTCTACTGTGGTAGCGGTCTATTATACCAAGTTCCACAAAGATCGGCCACTCTGTGACAATTTGGAGGAGTTCCTATCTTAAGTATAAAATTGACCTATACATTGGGAAAAGAAACCAATAGAATTTATGTATTTAAAGGTTTAAATTACTGTAGGCGTCCACTGTGTCATATTTCACAGTGATTGGATCATTCCATGACGAATTTGGTTAATTTCATTTTGAAAAATTGCCATGCGCGCTATAATTCATGATAAGTGAGATATAGATTTATGTACCTGTAGGATCAGTGGTTAGTTGGTTATTATTGTTTTAAAGCGGAACAGCGAGGTCATCTTCCCCAAATCGTAGTGGTCCAGAGAATTCCGTAACGAGTTAGAGGAATTAATCCCTGAATAGCCTAATTTACATGCAGGCCATCTATAGATTATTAAATGTAAGCCATAAGATTATGGTTACCAGTAGAGAACGGTGAATATCATATCACTCTGGTTCCGTGTCTTAATGTCAACAAACAATCTGCTTCAACTTGAAAGGAGAAGAGAGAGAACAAAGAAAGCTGAAGGATAGGCCCCAGATTTGAACCTCGAACCCCACGTGCCCGAGTCGCAGCAAACCTCTTGTAGACACAATAATACAGAGGTTGTGAACGTGTTCTAGTAGGGTCAGGGTTCCTACTGATTGTGCTCTGTAAGCAGTGCGCGAGGAGATTAGCCTACAACATGTTTATTGCAAGTGAAGCTTACAAATTTGCAGGTTGACCCAAGATTTCCAATACATAACTATCCCCGTAAACAAAATTGAAGTTCAAATTGTTGTTGTACATCGGTTAGTTAGTTATTGTTGTTTTAAGGGGCGGAACTACGAGGTCATCTGCCCCTATACATCGGTGAATCTGTCTTTTCACACTTGGATAACTATTTCAGATCAATTGGGGAAACAACTTGCAGTAGGTATATCTTAATCCAGAGATCGTTCACATTACGGTCTTACTTAGACTTATTTCCTCCAATGCTAGGTAGCATATCAGACAACAAGTTTCCTCCAGCGAACTCTATCAGCTGCCAGGTTTTCAGCTTTCTCCCAGTTCATATCCATGCATTCAATATCCTTTGCTAAAGTTCGTTTCCATGTGTTACAAGGTCTTCCTCTTCTTTGGTATCCTTCCGTTGGTTTCCACAACAGTGCTGATTTGGGTATCCTTCTATCATTCATACGTAGAACATGTCCCGCGAACTTCATTCTTCTTTGAGCAACGATTTTGTGCAGGCTGCGTAGACCAGTTCTTCTCAGTGCTTCATCATTTGTTATGTGGTCACGATAACTACTTTTCAAAATTCGCCTCAAGCATCGTTGGTGAAAAACGTTGAGCTTGTGTGCTGATTTTACCGATAGTTTCCAGGTCACACATGCATATATGGCGATCGGTAAGATGATAGAGGAATATAGCCAAATCTTTGTGGACATACTTATAGAGTCTAATTGCCATACGGACCGCATTCGTTGAAAAACTGTCGAGGCTTTCCCAATTCTGCTGCTGATGTCTGCATCTATGTCCCTATTACTACTGATAAGGCTGCCGAGATATGAAAATAGTTCAACATCTTGTAGAATCTTCTGTTGCACTCGAGTATTTAATAGTTAGTAGAATTTTGGTATTTAATTGTTAGTAGAATTGCTTTATTACTTATTCTGAGAGGGAGTAGCAGCCTTTCAGAATATATAAATTCTTCACTTGTCTTATAAGCCAACTAATGGCTACACTGTTCTGCTGAACAGCTGAAAGCAACGGGAAACTACAGCCGTAATGCTCTTCCAGAGGATATGCACCTCTCTATGCATAATTACATGTGATGATGGCCTCCTCCCTTGTAAAATCCCAATCCGGAGGTAAACTAGTCCCCCGTTCGGATCTCCGGGTGGAGACTACTCGAGAGGGGGTTAACATCACAGAAGCGACAAAGAGGAAATCTGACATTCTACGGATCGGAGCGTGGAATGTTAGAAGTCTGCTAGGAAGTGGAAGGTTAGAAAACTTAGAAAGGGAAATGGATAGGTTGAGGTTGGATTTGGTTGGGATTAGTGAAATGCGCTGGCAGGAGGAACAGGACTTTTGGTCAGGAGACTATAGGGTCATTAGCACTAAATCAAACAATGGCCAAGCAGGGGTTGGTCTCATATTGAGTAGGAAACTTGGACAACGGGTGGAATATTATGAGCAATATAATGAACGGATTATTGTAGCAAAAATCAATACTAAACCTACGTGCACCACAGTGGTAAAAGTCTATATGCCTACCAGTCAAGCTGATGATGAAGATGTTGAAATGGTCTACGAAGAAATAGATGAAATTCTGAGGTATATCAAGGGTGATGAAAATGTTATAGTAATGGGAGATTGGAATGCTGTGGTAGGAAAAGGAAGAGAAGGGAAGATAGTAGGAGATTTCGGATTAGGTGAAAGGAATGATCGAGGAACCAGGCTGATGGATTTCTGCACCGAGCATGAGTTGGTCATAGCTAACATCTTATTCAATAACCACAATAGAAGAATATACATATGGATGAGACCAGGAGATACAGGGCGTTACCAAATCGACTTCATTATGGTCAAGCAGAGGTTTCGAAAACAGATTTTGGATTTTAAAACATATCCTGGTGCCGACATAAACTCTGACCACAATCTGGCTCTTATGAAATGCAGATTAAAGTTGAAGAAACTGAAGAAAAGTCAAAAGCCAAAAAGGTGAGCAATAGACAGACTGAAAGAGAAGGATGTAAACGAAAGATTCAAGAAAAAGTATAAACGAAGGACTAATGAAAAACCCTAAACAAACTTTAATTGCAGACGAATGGGCACTTTTGAAGAATGAAATAAGAAAACATTGGTAGGAAAGAAAGAATAGGAAGAAAACCGTGGATCACTCTGAATTGATGGATGAAAGGCGGAAACACAAGAATGTAAGAGATGAAAAGGGGAGAGCAGAAATGAGGTTAACAAGAAGTGCAAGCAAGCGAAAGAAGAATGGTTGAAAGAGAAATGTGCAGGTGTAGAAAATTGTCTGAAATTAGGAAAAGTAGATACAGCTTATCGAAGGATTAAGAATACTTTGGGGAAAAGAAGACTAAGTATTTTGCTTCGATCGGCTCGCAGGAAGTGACGCGATTTTGACGTCGCGCCGACTATTTAGGCCTAGAGTGGGCAAAGGGATATCGACATGTTTCCAATCGCAGAAACTATAACACGTACAGTGCGTAAGTGTTATAATTTTTATATCTTTTTCCGTTCTGTTTTCGTGTTTTTGTTTCTCAGTTTAATTTCTTCTTTTTAGATATCTTCAATTCAACGCTGTTCTATCAAGAGGTTTTTATGTTTTTCTTAACAAATTTTGTAACAGATCTGGTTTTTGAAATATTTTACTTTGTGAGCTTTTGGAACAAAAATATGTTTAGTATTCTCTGTTATGGCAAAATTGTATTAAGTGTATGTTATTGCACATTTACTTATCCTAAACTTGGATACTGTTGTAGGTAACCTGTTGTGGGAACATGTCTTCGTAGCGCAGTGACTAGCGCTATTTTATAACATACTTTCGATAATACCCTCGTGTTTTAGTTCACCTCGGTGGTGGAGTGTCCACCTCACGCCAGCGGAGAAAAGCTACATTTTTCTCTAGGCTAGGCTAACAGACAAATGCAAATATTTCACTATTTTGTGTGTTCACATGATGGATGCAGTTGGCACAAGCTAGAGCAAAATGTGGCTCTTCACCAATGTATCAGTCTCATACATGGAAGCTATTAAGGTGCTGAGTAATGCCAGTACTAGCGGCTTCGGTGGCATGCTGAACTGCTGTGCCCAAGATCGCGGGTTCAAACCCGGCCGAAGTCGTCGGATTTTTTAAGAGCGTTAAAATCCATCAGTATGCCTTCCTTCGGAGGGGAAGTAAAGCCGGCGGTCCCATGTCATAGATTTATGGCATGTAAAAGATCCTCCCACGAACTAAATTTGTGTGAAGCTAAATTTCTAGGTTAGATTTCGTTGTAAAGCTCTATCAAAGTTCCAACGTTCACCACTAGGTGTCAGTGACATCTGGTAGCGAACGTTGGAACTACTTGAAATTGAACTGAACTTGTAGCTCATCCCATGGGTGTCCGCATTGAAGCAGCTACAGACCCTCATGAGCCGAACATGTCCTCGGACACTCCCAGCACTAAAAGCCATACGATAAATAAATAAATAAATAAATAAATAAATAGGACACTACTGCTGTACTAACTCACTGAGTAGTACCATCCCACGCCCCATCTTGAAGCGTCAATCGTTAAAACAGTGGCAACATGGAAGTGTAGATCCATTGTGGAAAAAATCATGTATAAGAGACTGATAAGTTTTATACTAAAAAATAAAATATTATCAAACTCACAACATGGATTCAGAATGGAAAAATCTACACAGACAGCAATTTATGAATGCATTAATAGTATACTGAAATTAATTGACAATAAGGAACATGTAACTGGCCTATTCTTGGATTTATCGAAAGCATTTGATGTTGTTGACCATAGAATCCTCCTTACAAAACTAAATCAATATGGTATTAGAGGTCTAGCTAATAAATGGATAGAGTCTTACTTAACAAGGCTCAAACAAATAGTAAGCTTGAGACACAAGGATGATGGAACCAAGTTACTTAATGAAACATTGGCCAATGAGGGTATTATTAAATCTGGAGTACCCCAGGGATCGGTTTTGGGCCCACTATTCTTTCTTATATATATATCAATGATATAACACAGAACGTTGATTCTCATAAGGAAATTTTGTTTGCGGACGATACAACACTCGTAATAAAAGGTGAAACTTAACAGGTCTTACAGCAGACTGCTGACTCTGTTACAGAAGAGTTAACCAAATTGCCTCATAATAAACTACAGTATTAAAAAAAACAGTATCTCTAAATTTCCACACTATACAGAATAGGAATCCTGCGACACCCAATATAACATAGAATGGTCATCAAATAAAAAATAAATCAGAAACAAAGGTTTTAGGACTATGGATACAACATGACTTGAAATGGAATAAACATATACAATATCTGAATACTAAACTGAACTCGATGTGCTTTGCGTTACGTATTTTGAAAACTTGCACTAGCATGCACACATTAAGAAATACTTATTTTGCTTATTTCCATTCATACTTAAGATATGGGATCATATTTTGGGGTATGTCACCATATGAACTAAGCACGTTTATGATACAAAAGAGGGCGGTTAGAATTATGGCAAATGTAAACACTAGAGAATTATGTAGACCTCTGTTTCAAGATTTAAACATTCTCCCACTGCCCTGCATATATATATTTGAAAGTATTATGTATTGAAAAAAGAATGTAATGAATTAAGACGTTCTTCTTAAAACAAACAATGATCTTCGTAGGCATAACACAAGACAAAATCAAACATTCATATTTCACACACACAAGCATATATCAAAAAGGAACTTTTCACACAAATTATACAATAAACTACACCAGTATATAAAATTTGCCCCAAAAATAAAAACCTTTGAAAGAATGTTGAAAGCTTATCTGCAGTGCCATGGTTTTTAAACTGTAGTTGAATATCTTAGCGTATAGGAGTGATGAAGTCTATAATTATATTTCACTTTTCTATTTTAATTGTAATACCTAGCTGTAAGTTGTTGTATTATAGACTTAAGTTTGCATATTATGATAATAGAGTAAGGTGTAAATAGTTGTCCAATAAGATTGTATCTCTTGAGATCTATTATTATAATACGTTATAAATAGTTATTGTATTTGTAATATATACCCGTAAATTCTTTTATTTTATAGATGTAATTTCTGACGTGTCCTATATCAAAAATGTACGGTATTCTATACAAGTAATTGATCAAATGGATAAATAGAAAATCTAATCTAATCATCATAACATTACAAAATAATCCGTTTATTTCCAAGTTACAATGCATTTTAGCTCAAATAACTGTAAGTATTTTTCTTCGTTCGGCTCGCAGGAAGTGACGCAATTTTGACGTCACGCCGAGTATTTAGGCCTAGAGCGGGCGGAGGGACATCGACATGTTTCCAATCACAAAGTACTTCCGCTGGTCAATGATTCCATCTCGTGCAAAAATCTGATACATTTAATGATTTTAGGTCTTGGGTTCTTCAGTGAAGTAATTCTCAGCATGTTTAAAGAAAAATAAAACTCCCACTTTAGATTAATCCACTCACAAGAGCTTTCGGACAAAACAAATATCAGTTCAGTATATCTACCTGTAGTACTGACACATCTCAATCTATATACATGGAAACCAAGATTCTAGACTGATTCTGAAGATAGGAAACGGCACATATCACTCAGATTAGCCAACACAGAAACATGGTTTTCAGGGTGTCTTGGCCAGGTCGTTAATTCCCGAAGGATCCAAGGTTAATAAACTCCATACCCTCCTACAAACATCTTATCACCACACATTATTTTGATCACACTGACAGACCAGCTTCTTGGAGACAAGGAGCTATTTTCCACTCCCCACTGCCTTTAGTAACACCTTTAAACACCCACATAATAGTGTACTGTGATATATTGCAGCTCAGGTCTCACTAGTGAGAGGTAGACCCTCTCCTTAGTAACACCTTTCAACAGCCACAAAATAGTGTACTGTGATATATTCCAGCTAATGTCTCACTAGAGACAAGTAGGCCCTCTCCTTAGTAACACCTTTAAACACCCACCTAATAGTGTACTGAGATATATTCCAGCTCAGGTCTCACTAGAGACAGGTAGGCCCTCTCCTTAGTAACACCTTTCAACAGCCACAAAATAGTGTACTGTGATATATTCCAGCTAATGTCTCACTAGAGATAGGTAGGCCCTCTCCTTAGTAACACCTTTAAACACCCACATAATAGTGTACTGTGATATATTCCAGCTAAGGTCTCACTAGAGACAGGTAGGCCCTCTCCTTAATAACACCTTTAAACACCCACATAATAGTGTACTGAGATATATTCCAGCTCAGGTCTCACTAGAGACAGGTAGGCCCTCTCCTTAGTGACACCTTTAAACACCCACATAATAGTGTACTGAGATATATTGCAGCTAATGTCTCACTAGAGACAGGTAGGCCCTCTCCTTAGTAACACCTTTAAACACCCACATAATAGTGTACTGAGATATATTCCAGCTCAGGTCTCACTAGAGACAGGTAGACCCTCCCATTAGTAACACCTTTAAAACACCCACATAGTAGTGTACTGTGAAATATTCCAGCTAATGTCTCACTAGAGACAGGTAGACCCTCCCATTAGTAACACCTTTAAACACCCACATAATAGTGTACTGAGATATATTGCAGCTCAGGTCTCACTAGTGACAGGTAGACCCTCTCCTTAGTAACACCTTTAAACATCCACCTAATAGTGTACTGAGATATATTGCAGCTAATGTCTCACTAGAGACAGGTAGGCCCTCTCCTTAGTAACACCTTTAAACACCCACATAATAGTGTACTGAGATATATTCCAGTTAATGTCTCTCTAGAGACAGGTAGGCCCTCTCCTTAGTAACACCTTTAAACACCCACATAATAGTGTACTGTGATATATTCCAGCTCAGGTCTCACTAGAGACAGGTAGGCCCTCTCCTTAGTAACACCTTTAAACACCCACATAATAGTGTACTGAGATATATTGCAGCTAATGTCTCACTAGAGACAGGTAGGCCCTCTCCTTAGTAACACCTTTAAACACCCACCTAATAGTGTACTGAGATATATTCCAGCTCAGGTCTCACTAGAGACAGGTAGGCCCTCTCCTTAGTAACACCTTTCAACAGCCACAAAATAGTGTACTGTGATATATTCCAGCTAATGTCTCACTAGAGACAGGTAGGCCCTCTCCTTAGTAACACCTTTAAACACCCACATAATAGTGTACTGTGATATATTCCAGCTAAGGTCTAACTAGAGACAGGTAGGCCCTCTCCTTAATAACACCTTTAAACACCCACATAATAGTGTACTGAGATATATTCCAGCTCAGGTCTCACTAGAGACAGGTAGGCCCTCTCCTTAGTGACACCTTTAAACACCCACATAATAGTGTACTGAGATATATTGCAGCTAATGTCTCACTAGAGACAGGTAGGCCCTCTCCTTAGTAACACCTTTAAACACCCACATACTAGTGTACTGAGATATATTCCAGCTCAGGTCTCACTAGAGACAGGTAGACCCTCCCATTAGTAACACCTTTAAAACACCCACATAGTAGTGTACTGTGATATATTCCAGCTAATGTCTCACTAGAGACAGGTAGACCCTCCCATTAGTAACACCTTTAAACACCCACATAATAGTGTACTGAGATATATTGCAGCTCAGGTCTCACTAGTGACAGGTAGACCCTCTCCTTAGTAACACCTTTAAACATCCACATAATAGTGTACTGAGATATATTGCAGCTAATGTCTCACTAGAGACAGGTAGGCCCTCTCCTTAGTAACACCTTTAAACACCCTCATAATAGTGTACTGAGATATATTCCAGTTAATGTCTCTCTAGAGACAGGTAGGCCCTCTCCTTAGTAACACCTTTAAACACCCACATAATAGTGTACTGTGATATATTCCAGCTCAGGTCTCACTAGAGACAGGAAGGCCCTCTCCTTAGTAACACCTTTAAACACCCACATAATAGTGTACTGAGATATATTGCAGCTAATGTCTCACTAGAGACAGGTAGGCCCTCTCCTTAGTAACACCTTTAAACACCCACATAATAGTGTACTGAGATATATTCCAGCTCAGGTCTCACTAGAGACAGGTAGACCCTCCCATTAGTAACACCTTTAAAACACCCACATAGTAGTGTACTGTGATATATTCCAGCTAATGTCTTACTAGAGACAGGTAGACCCTTCCATTAGTAACACCTTTAAACACCCACATAATAGTGTACTGAGATATATTGCAGCTCAGGTCTCACTAGTGACAGGCAGACCCTCTCCTTAGTAACACCTTTAAACACCCACATAATAGTGTACTGAGATATATTGCAGCTAATGTCTCACTAGAGACAGGTAGGCCCTCTCCTTAGTAACACCTTTAAACACCCACATAATAGTGTACTGAGATATATTCCAGTTAACGTCTCACTAGAGACAGGTAGGCCCTCTCCTTAGTAACACCTTTAAACACCCACATAATAGTGTACTGTGATAAATTCCAGCTCAGGTCTCACCAGAGACAGGTAGGCCCTCTCCTTAGTAACACCTTTAAACACCCACATAATAATGGACTGTGATATATTCCAGCTCAGGTCTCACTAGTGACAGGTAGGCCCTCTCCTTAGTAACACCTTTAAACACCTACATAATAGTGTACTGAGATATATTCCAGTTAATGTCTCACTAGAGACAGGTAGCCCCTCTCCTTAGTAACACCTTTAAACACCAACATAATAGTGTACTGAGATATATTCCAGCTCAGGTCTCACTAGAGACAGGTAGCCCCTCTCCTTAGTAACACCTTTAAACACCCACATAATAGTGTACTGAGATATATTGCAGCTAAGGTCTCACTAGAGACAGGTAGACCCTCCCATTAGTAACACCCTTAAACACCCACATAATAGTGTACTGTGATATATTCCAGCTAAGTTCTCCCTAGAGACAGGTAGGTCCTCTCCTTAGTAACACCCTTAAACACCCACATAATAGTGTACTGTGATATATTGCAGCTAAGGTCTCACTAGAGACAGGTAGGTCCTCTCCTTAGTAACACCTTTAAACACCCACATAATAGTGTACTGAGATATATTGCAGCTAAGGTCACACTAGAGACAGGTAGGTCCTCTCCTTAGTAACACCTTTAAACACCCACATAATAGTGTACTGAGATATATTGCAGCTAAGGTCTCACTAGAGACAGGTAGGTCCTCTCCTTAGTAACACCTTTAAACACCCTCATAATAGTGTACTGTGATATATTCCAGCTAATGTCTCACTAGAGACAGGAAGACCCTCTCCTTAGTAACACCTTTAAACACCCACATAATAGTGTACTGAGATATATTGCAGCTAAGGTCTCACTAGAGACAGGTAGGTCCTCTCCTTAGTAACACCTATAAACACCCACATAATAGTGTACTGAGATATATTGCAGCTAATGTCTCACTAGAGACAGGTAGCCCCTCTCTTTAGTAACACCTTTAAACACCCACATAATAGTGTACTGAGATATATTGCAGCTCAGGTCTCGCTAGTGACAGGTAGGCCCTCTCCTTAGTAACACCTTTAAGCACCCTCATAATAGTGTACTGAGATATATTGCAGCTCAGGTAGGCTAGTGACAGGTAGGCCCTCTCCTTAGTAACACCTTTAAACACCCACATAATAGTCTACTGTGATATATTCCAGCTGAGATCTCTCTAGATACAGGTAGACCCTCCCCTTAGTAACACCTTCAAACACCCACATAATAGTGTACTGAGATATATTCCAGCTCAGGTCTCACTAGAGACAGGTAGGCCCTCTCCTTAGTAACACCTTTAAACACCCACATAATAGTGTACTGAGATATATTGCAGCTCAGGTCTCGCTAGTGACAGGTAGGCCCTCTCCTTAGTAACACCTTTTAACACCCACATAATAGTGTACTGAGATATATTGCAGCTCAGGTCTCGCTAGTGACAGGTAGGCCCTCTCCTTAGTAACACCTTTAAACACCTACATAATAGTGTACTGTGATATATTCCAGCTGAGATCTCTCTAGATACAGGTAGACCCTCCCCTTAGTAACACCTTTAAACACCCACATAATAGTGTACTGTGATATATTACAGCTAATGTCTCACTAGAGACAGGTAGGCCCTCTCCTTAGTAACACCTTTAAACACCCACATAATAGTGTACTGAGATATATTCTTGGGCACAGCAGCTCAGCATGCTACCGACTACGCCACCGAAGTCGCTCAGGTATATATTACTAATACAATAACAATTTATAACTTATTATAATAATATATTTAGATATTATCAAACATTTGAAATTCAAGGAATATCATAGAAAAAAAATGAAATCATCTTCATTCCACAAGAAAAAAAATTATCAGGTTAAGAAAGATAACCAAGGCTTTGATTGACACTGAATATAAGAAATGTATAAATGACTCTGAAAATTTAATGCAGGAAGATCCCAAACAATTCTGGAATTATATTAAAAATAGAAAGGTAAAAACTAGGGCGAATTATCAACAGATGAAACTCGGCCAAAACTTGTTAAAAACTAATAAGGAACCTTCAGATGGATTTGCAGATTTTTTAAAGCATTATATGAAGGTAAAACATCTTATGCACTCGATGAACATATAACAATGATCCCAACTATCACTTCTCATTCTCTATTCATAAAAGCCATACCCATAAAAGAAGTTGAAACTGCCATCAAGAAATTGAAGCATAAAAAGTGCAGTGGTCCGGATAATACACCTCAATATATTATAAAGGCCTGTGTTGATGTCATATATATCCACTGTTTCTCTTGTTCAATCTCATTCTGAGAAATAGCACATTTCCAGCAATATGGAAATTATCCAGAGCATGTCCCATCTTCAAATCCGGTTACCCCTCTCAAATTTAGAATTACAGACAAATAACGAACATCTCTGTACCTCCCAAGGTTTACGAACAAATTATTTATTATAGAATTCTCAATCATGTGAAGCCATATATAAGTAATTTTCAACATGGCTTCGTTCCAAACCGATCTACTACTACAAATCAGTGTAACTTCGTACAGTTTGTCTCGAATGCATTAGATTATCGACATCAAGTTGATGCCATCTACACTGATTTTCCAAAAGCCTTTGACAATATTAATCATGGTTTATTATTACGGAAATTATCAGCCTTAGGATTCTCGAATCAAATGTTAGAATTAGTGGCATCTTACTTATCAAACAGAAAACAGTGTGTGTCCTATAGTGAAGCTAATTCCTACACCTACATTGCTAATTCTGGCGTGCCGCAAGGCTCAAATTTGGGACCGTTATTTTTTGAGATTTTTATAGATGATCTTCCCATTTATATCAAATAATCCAAATGTATCCTATATGCTGATGATCTAAAAGTGTACAGAGTTATTAAATTGAGCAGGATGTCCAGAAATTGCAAAATGATATAGATAAATTACATTCATAAATGGAGTCTAGACAATGACTTATCATCATCTTCAGTCGGAAAAGACAATGCTTGGAATCGAGCTACAGAATGGATGGAAATCTTTTAACTAGACTGAATACGGTCAAGGATCTAGGGTTGTATATAAATCATGATTTGAGTTTCAAATATCATATTGATAAGTTAGTGAATGATGCACTTAGAACTCTGGGCTTTATTTTTAGAAATTCCAAGGAGTTGACGAATGCAAATACAATCATTACGCTCTTCAATTCATATGCGAGAAGTAAACTGGAGTTTAGTCTGGTCTCCAATGTACGAGTCACATATAAATCACATAGAAAGACTGCAAAAGGAACTGTTACGCTTCCTATATTATAAGAAGTACTCTGTATCAGCCATCCGATGTACTGTAGAATTCCTTACTCTAACTTGTTGTCAGAATTCCAAATGACTAAACTTTCAACACGCAGGCTTATTGCTCAGCAGATTTGTATAAAATTATCAATGGTATCTCAGACACAAGTGAAACTTTAGGGCAAATAAATTTCAACGTGAGAAAGAAATGTCTCAGAAAACGAGAACTCGTAATAGTTAAAAAATCTAATACAAATTTCCATAAAAATTCACCGATATTGAATATGTGCTCTACTTACAATATGCTCTCAGCTGACAACAATTTAGATTTTGGAATGTCTTTGCTAAATTATAGAAGAAAATTACACTTAGTTTTAGCTGTCAAATGATTCACTATAACGAAGATATTAAATTTAGCTGCTATTAGTTTCAGGTTTAACTTTCTTACGATCTTTCATTGTATATTCCTTTTTTTAGCCTATTTTCAATTTTGAAAAAATAGGCTTATGAGATCACCTTTTGTCCGTGTGTGTGTGTGTGTGAGGTGTGTGTGTGTGTCCCCTAATAAAATCTAAACGCCTGGAGCGATTTCAATGAAACTCGGTAAGTTCATAGCGCTATTCCCGGCGACCTCGACCGTGCCCTTCAAATTTTGTTACGTCTCACCAATCCAACATGGCGGCTGTGCGAAATATTTCACTAGCATTCAATATCTCTGAAACTATTACCGATATCGCCCTGAAATTGTATACGGTGATAAAGGGCACTACTAGAAGTTCACCTATGAGACTTTCGAAAACCTGGTGACTACAAAACCAACGTAGCGGCCAAGCGAATTTGAGACATTTAAATAGACTTTTCTCGCGATTTAACTACCCAAACGTAATGAAACTTGGTACAGCAATTGTGTATACACATGGTAATGCACTGGAGTCTAATTTAGTTCAATTGTTTACATAACCTCAAAATGGCGGCTGAGCGAAATATTTCACTGACATTCTATATCTCCGAAACTATTACAGATATCACCCTGCAATTTTGCACGGTGATAAAGGGTACTAATACAAGTTTACCTATGTATATTTCATAAACCTGTGAAGTACGAAACGAGCATGGCGACCAAGCGAATTTGAAATAATTTAATAGACTTTTCTCGTGATTTAACTCTCTGAGCGCAGTGAAATGTGGTACAGTAAATGATTTTGCAGATTGTAATGTACTGCCATCTAATTGAATTCAATTGTTTACATAACCTCAAGATGGCGGCTGTGCGAAATTTTAAAATTAAGTTTTTATTTCTTGTGTCGTAATCATGCGATCGAAGTGAAAGTTTGAATAATGAACCTAGGCAATAATTGTCCTTGAATGGCACATAACTCTATGGCCTATACATATAACAATCCTAAATGGCGAGCTTCCGAAATATTTAGACGGTTCTCAATATCTATGAATCTTTTAAAGCAACCAAACTGATTTTTTTTATGTTCTTAGAGACTATGAACATATGTTCACCTATAGGACTTTCAGTAACCTGGTGAGCACAAATCCAACATGGCGGCGACGCGAAGTATAAATATTTAAATGGACGTTTCTCGCGAATTAACTATCCGAGTGCCGTGAAACGTTGCACGTTAAATGCTTATACAAATGTTGATCCACTGGCATCTAATTTATTTCAATTGTTTGCATAGTCATAAGATGGCTGCCGTGCGTAATTATAAAATCTCGTTTTTACTTCTTGTGTTCTAATCATGCGATTGAAGTTTGAATACCACACGTACACAATAATCTTAATGTAATTGTACAAAAATAAAAATCCAACCTGGCGACCATCTGAAATATTTAGACGGTTCTCAATATCTACAAATCTGTTACAGCAATTAAACTGAAATTTTGTATGTTGATAGAGGCAATTAACATGAGCAGGATATATGAAAATAGGCTATATAGTTCTTCACGGAACTACTTGTTTAATTTAAATTTAATTTTTTAATGTTCAATTAGCCTACTTTTCACATTTTGCAAAAATGAGGAAAAAGTAGACTTATGAGATTGATCCGGGAAAATGTGTGTCTGTCTGTCTGTCTGTCTGTCAGTCAGTCTGTATGTCTGTCTGTCCTTCTGTCTGTCTGTCTGTCTGTCCTTCTGTGTGTCCCCCCCCCCTATCAACTTCTAAACGGCTGCAGCAATCGAAACCAAATGTGGTATGAGTAAAGATCTATACCGGAATATATCACGCCCATATTTGAAAATGATGTCAGTGCTACCAACTGCTGAAAAAACGCACTAGAAATTTGAGCTCCATGTTGGATATCCTGGAAGGTATGCATGGGAGCTATTCCAAAATTGGCATACATGTAGATAATACTATTTCAGTTTAATTTCCAGGAGGCCATACATGACAATGTTGCTAAAATAATTTTAAGCCTTCTGATAGGTTCAATTTTTAAATGCATATAACTTCTACACTATCAAGTGGATTTCAACCAAATTTTGTATGTAATATGTGTAGACAAACAGATATGACTGAGTGTATTCTTAAGAGCCACCAGGGCTGCCAACTGTTAATAATTGCTCTCTCTTTTTTATCCAAATACCAATATATCAGAAAGTATGCAAGCCAACAGCTTTAAACTATGCACACGTATATTCTGACATTTTAGATTAATTTGGAGTAACTTATATACGTCAGTTCTACCAACATGATTATAAGCCTGCTGATAGTACCAATTTTTAAATACATGTAACTTCTATACTATCAGTTGGATTTCAACCAAATTTCGTATGTGCTATGTGTACCATAACAGATATGACTATAAGTATTGTTAAAAGCAATCATGGCTGCCAACTGTTAATAAATGCTGTCTATATTCTTTTTACCCTAATATCAATATATCAGAAAGTATGCAAGCCAACAGCTCTATCCTTTGCACACGTATAGCACCTGACATTCTAGATTAATTTGGAGTAATTAGTATAAGTCAGTGCTGCCAACATGATTCTATGCCTGCTGATAGTTCCTATTTTAAAATACATGTAACTTCTATACTAACAAATGGATTTCATCCAAAATTGGCACAACAAGATAATAGATCCAATTTCTAACTGTATGTAACGTCCGTTGGACTTCAACCAAATTTTGTATTCTGTACCTTAAGAGATGGAACTAAGAATATATTCAGTCACCAGGGCTGTCACCTGTTGTGCTCTATTGGGCTACATTATACCAGGTATAATTCGAACTAATTAGACATTTCGATATTACCAACTTAATTTCGTCATTATTCTAGATAGGTTCATATACTGTAGATTAATCATTGGCATGCATCTTAATTTTAAGAAAAGTAGGTTCTTTAGTTCGTCACGGAACGTCTTGTTGTTATTTTGTATTCTAATATATGTTTTTATCTTGTATTTTCATGTATTATCAGTGTGTAAACAGTTGTTTGCTACTGTAATTGGGGCACTGCCCTGTTGTGGCAATAAAGAAATATATAAATAAATAAATAAATAGATCTTAAGAGATACAATCTTATTGGACAACTATTTACACCTTACTCTATTGTCACAATACGAAAACTTAATTCTTTAAATACAACTACTTACAGCTAGGTATTACAACTAAAATAGAAAAAAAAAGGAAGGAAGCTTGTAGTTTAACGTGACCGTTAATCTCGCGATCATAAGGCACGGGACCTCCGCTTTACGTGGAATCCGAACCACAGGACATGGCATTTCACATCGAAAATCTCACATGCAGTGACCGGGAATCGAACCCGGTCCGCCTTGGTGAGAGGCATACAGCTTGACCACTGCGCCACCACGCCCCAACTAAAATAGAAAAGTAAAATATAGTTATAGATTCCATCGCTCCTATACGCTAAGATATTCAACTACTGAGTAAAACAACGGCACTGCAGATAAGCTTTCAACATTCTTTTAAAGGTTTTTATTTTTGGGGCAAGTTTTATATACTGGGGTAGTTTATTGTATAATTTAACTCCTGTGTGAAAAGTTCCTTTTTGATATATGCTTGTGTGTGTGTGTGAAATATGAATGTTTTGATTTTGTCTTGTGTTATGCCTATGAACATCATTGTTTGTTTTAAGAAGAACGTCTTTATTCATTAAATTATTTTTAACAAACATAATACTTTCAAAGCTATGAATACAGGGCAGGGGAAGAATGTTTAAATCTTTAAACAGAGGTCTGCATGATTCCCTAGTGTTTACATTTGTCATAATTCTAATCGCCCTCTTTTGTATCCTAAACGTGCTTAGTACATCTGGTGACAGTGATGTCGGTGCCAAAGCCTCGGCCACACAAGCACTCGAGAAACAATCAATTACCTACGGTAAAAGAAAATAATTATTTTATAGTCAACAGTGTCTACCAGTAAAGGAGGAAGATCTACCAGGCCATGCTCCATGTGGGCACCACGTGGTAGCAACAAAATGGCCGATGATCAATAAATGCCGGACGAATAGCGTCCTCAGTCCTTCTGATGAGGGATCGGCCTAACAAAGGTAGGCCTAACTAACTCGCCAGTGCTGTGAATGTTTAGCAGAACAGAGGATGTAAATTTTATATTATCACTTGGAAATGTATACAAGTAAGGAAAACGTAGAAATGCGCGATATGTTATGGTTCGTTGATTACGGTAGGCCTATTGCATAGCTACAGGTAGCGGACAGTTTACGCTGGCTTCAGGTACGTAAACTACTGACATTTGACTAACAGATGGCAATTCGAGAGTTACGGCTCTAAAATGTTCAAAGGCTTAAAATAAGAAATTAGGTTGTTTTAACCCTTTGTACCACAGACTATATTTTTCTATTTTTTACTAATAATGTTTTTAAATTTAAATTTTAATTTCAGCTCTAATTTTTATTTTCTTATTCTTCTTCTTCTTCTTCTTTCGTTTCACCCTCTTTGGGGTACGTTGAATCAATCATTTCCCTGTACGCTGTTCTTTCCGTAGAGCCCAGTACTTCTCTTCCTCTCTTCTTCCGAGATAATGGCTTTGGATTTTAGAGTAGCTCTGTCTTGGAACCTTATATTTTCGTCTTTCGTAATTAATTTGGCTGCTCGATCGAGTAATGACGTTTCTGTCATTTTCAATTCTACTAAGTCTTTTTCAATTTCTTTAAACCAGTTGGGTTTTGTTTTACGATTACGGAAAAAATCAAAGATTTGTTTCGTTAATCTATTAGAATACATTCTCAGAAGATGACCGTAAAAATGTATCCTCCTTTATCGCATGGTATCTCAGAGTTTTTCATTTTTCTGGTAGAGAGTTTCATTCATAATGTATATAATCTTGTTATCCTAAAACTTTGGCCCTATAATTTTTCTTAAAATTTTCCTTTTCTTCAGCTCGAGTTTTTCCATTTGACCCTTAAAATTTATAGTTAGTGCTTCTGGCTTAATCACTGTCTTGTAATGTTTAATTTTGGACCCCCATGAAAGGGATTTTTTATTGTATATATCTTTTGTTAATTGGAAGGCCAGTTCAAGCTTATTTTTCATGGATTCCATTGCTTTACGTTCCCCAGCATTCCAATGTTCAATATTATTATTTTTAAATAAATTTTAAAAATGATGTATTTATTTATAATTTTTAATTTTTATCATCTTAATTTTATTTTAATTTGTATATTTATGTTTTATTTTATTGTTTAACTTTAATATTATTGATTATATTTACTAGTTGAAATTTTATCCAGCACCATAAAACTAGACAGATATATTATTTGCTTATCAGAAATATTACATCTACAAGAAATGTTGTTGTAATTAGGCTGAAAGTTTCAACTGTTAGCACCTTTGATAACAGCCTACAAACTCTTTTTATAGTAGGTGATTTACCCTGGAGAACCGGCGTGAACAAATATAACACGAGGAATGGCGCTGGGTCATTTTGACCCATAGTGTGTCACTCTCTTCTGTCGTAGTTGTACGGATTTTAATGAAGTAATTTTACACCTGGTGTCTTCCTATGAACTATTCCCAATTTAAAATGAGGTTTATTTATATTTTTCAAATTTAACACGCAGAGAAATCCCTCCCTATATTATTCTGCTAAGATCCCATTCCAGTTTTGTACCGAAAATAAGGTCCCATTAACACCAACCTACACATATGGGGTACCTACAGGTTCAGCATAACCCAATGCGTAAGCGAAACGCACTCACTTTCTCTTTAAATGCCTCAAAACTAAATAAATACCTTAAAACATGTACATTTACGGAAAGAATGCAACACGGTAACCATGGTAACAGAATCTTACAAGTCCATCTATTTCTGTAAGACGCAATGCAATTCCAATTATTACATTACTGTGAACGTTTCCAAACGGTTATAAGGTTATCACGGAACGAAATTAAGCTGTAAAAGTCATCAATACATACAGAATAATGCGCTTAAGGGGGTCAAGGGGCTCTCTAGAATTTCTTCACGCAATTTTCACGTGTGAGTGTGGTACGAAAGGTCTTTTTCACCCGACTATAAAGGGTCTCCGAAAACCACGTTTAAAGGCCCTTAAATTAACAGTGTCTGTGATATTCCCAGAAAACTAACTTCGCTCTGATATACCTATGGAGGAATGACAAACCCCTAACCACTGCACCAGTAGCTGAATTGATAAAGTCTGATTATTCATACCAAGGATAAATCAGTCATAGCATTCATGATTGAGATTTTGCTAAGTGTACTCTTTACAACTAGAATATTCGCGGGCGAAGCCGCGATGGGTAATGCTAGTTATAAGTTAATTCTCTAATTAGCACAATAATTCATAACATTTATTGATCATGACAATCACATTTAACAACAGTGCACAAACACGAATTTGGAAATGTCGAAACCTGGAATCCATCCTACTGTCCTCCGACCTGTTGCATGGTATGATTATGAATCTTGTAGATAAAGCGCAATGTCCACAAAAATACACGGTACGAGAATTCACAGCAGTAAACCTGAAGAGAGCCGTAGGTGGCTATTCTTGTCCAAAGGCGGGAAACGGTAATGTTGGTGCTGTGATGGTCAAGATCAACTATGTTAATCAATTATTGCGCTGAAACTTCTCAAATGAGCTAATTAAATCATGGTTAAATCACGACACATTACCGTACCGCTGCAAAGTCACAACGTTCAATTTATACCAGGTATGAAACGGTCAAATATTTGACTTTTGTCTGAAATTCGTAGTGTTTTGCTTTTTATGCCGGAGAGTGTATATTATTGTAGAAAGATAGATCTGTAAAACAAAATTAATTTCGTAAAATTATGTCTTTTGTTTGCGGTGATAAAAATTATTGAATATCGTTAAATTTGACTGGTTGTCAGCATTTGGTACAAAGTGCTGTAACGACCCCGGTTCATTAACCTTGATAGTGGCGGTAAAGCAGTCACCTCGATTTCTTTGAACAAAGGATCTGATGACCAAGTTGTCCCTAGACTCTAATCATGGATCAACAAGAATGTGAGCTATGTGATTGTGCTGCACCAAAATAGGTGGATTTTCCCCCTAATTTTTTACAGATTGTCTCGACTAACGCAAGCAGAAAATTGCCACGTGAGGACTGGCGCCATGGGTGAATCTGACCCGACCGTAAATAATATAGATATAACTTGAGTGTTCAAAGAGCTATGGACATGTTTCGTTTGCAGGGTGAAGTTAAAAGCTAGGAAGGAAGGTACAGTAAGCGACAGGAAATGAGGGCTGACCAAAACGAAATATTTAAGCATCGGGCAAAAAATATCCATGCCCAGTCCTCGTGGGTTAAATCAAGTCACTAAGCAACGTGAACCAAGTTCCTTGAAGAATATATTCACTTTGCCCGAACTGCCATCTGCTGCTCTGTTTGTTAAGCTATTATCCCTTTATGAACAGTATTTTGCGTAATTTTGTCTTCCATACTTGTCAAAGGGTCATTTACACCCGTTCCCGGGGGACAAATATCTATCTTGTGGTCATGCTGTCTTCAGAGCTTTTCATTTCAGCCAATATTCAGGTTTATATATATAAAGATACGAGCTTTACAGTAGTCGCATGTGATGTGTAACATCTGACATAGAACAAACCTCGCGTGAAATTGTTGATACACCGGTATTTTTTACTATTATTGGCACAAATATTAATCTATTGTAAAAGGGAGTGTTTTACAGATATTGTAGTTTATAATACGGAACTCATGATTTGTAGCTTCCACCAGCACTAGCCTAAATAAAGAATACGATACCGTATGGATCAACTAGATTAATAGACGCGACACCGCTCATAACCTTCAATTCTTTATAAACAGGTCCTCTTGATTCACAGACCAACACGTAATTTCATATGGATTCTGTTAAAATGAGTCATATTGATATGATAAATATCGTTTAAAATTATAATCTGGTAGCAAAAATATCCACCCCGTTCGGGATTCGAACCCGAGTTCTCTAGATTCACAGTCATAGGCGCTAACCCCACGGATATATTTCGACTACGCAAATATTGTGCACAAGATGGTGACTTATTTCCACGTTCCAATAATACTGCATTACGGAATAAAGTTTCATTTATGTTTTGCTTGTTTCGATAATGTTCCTGCGTGAAATTGAGTTTAAAATGCCTTATGAATAGGCCCTCTTGTGAGTAAAGAGAATGTATTCAGCAATAGTTCACGAAGGCTTGCTCAATTCTCGTATAACCACAACGATTATATTATATTTCCAATCCACTTCCGTCCCATTTTTCAAAATTACTCCCACAAAAATATCCAGCAACCGAGTGGAAAGATGTTACACATCAAAAATGTGGAGTATGTACTCGACTGATCCGGGTTAAAGTTAGAGAATCCGGATATTTAGTGGATGACCTGTAGTCAGCAAATGTGCTACAAGACCCCCTGCCAAAAGCTGACCACATTGACCGCGAATGGAATCCGCCATCTACGGATCGTGATTCGCGTGCGCTTTATTTTTTGGGCTTTCTTGGTTGTTGGTTTCTCAGTTTAGGAGCTGTGGCAACGCGGTCATGTAGCCCCGTGTACTTTGGGTGTGTGTAGAATCTGTCTGATAATTGGTGTTAATTGTGATGACTGTATTAGTGTGTGTATTGGCCAACGCGGGATGTCAACAACCCACCAAGAGTATTCTGGTAATAGCAGACATGTATAAGGGTTTGTTGGCCAAAGCATTAGATAAAGATGTAATGATAAAAAGGGTTGACTTTATAAAAGGTCGCATAACAATTTAGCAAACATGTGGAGGACCAGACAATATCATTGTCACCAAGTAAGGAGGTCCAGGAAGGCATAAAGGGCACAACACAAACAATTACTAATAATAAGATATATTATCAAATAGGTGGCACATAAAATAAATATTCAAAGGTGGCACACAAATATATGAGAAACACTGGCACAAATTTACACAATTGAAGAAACACTCGCATGGAATTAACACACGTAAGGCTTGAGCCTAAAACACATAAATTGTCTTGAACGTAGCTGCAGATCAATACATCAAGGAACGACATGCTATACAAGGCGGTTCCAAAGAATGGTATAGTTTAAACATGCAACGCAAGTGGAGTTGCAACAAATAATGAAAACAGGTCGCATGGAACGAGAATGTGTCGTCGAACCAGGACTGACTTACAGTGATGCGCCGATACCGTAAGCCAAAAAATGATTTGTTGATAAAACAAATTATGTGTGGAACGCAGGAAGTCAAAGTAGTTGCTGTCATACAAATACCGGGATATGCCAATCGCACGGTATTGTCACAATAGTAAAGTAGTTGAGCCCAGTGTCAACCTCCATTTCAGTGATGGTGCAGGAAGATAGTGCATGGCCTTGTAGCACATGCTTCAAGACAAACGATGAATTACTTATCACACGAAACAAAATCATATTCATACGCATGATGACAAATTGTTAGGCAATAGGTGAAGATCAGAATTAAACATGTTACAACAGACTATCCGACGCCGCGGATTGAAGGATTCGTCAACATGGCGCGTAGCGATAACAACAAGCATGGTTTGATGAGACCGAAAATCACCAAAATGTCACTGCCGTAACAAAAATATGAATCATGTGCAGGATATGATCACTAAGCACGGTTACTATGAAGATAGCACCAATTACAGAAGTGATTAACTGGATATTCGTCGATAGATCACAACCAGTATCAAAGCACAACATTCTGTCATGGCTACAAGCTTAAAGACGAAGAAGAAAAACGTGATTGGTCGCTACAAACAGCAAGGAGGCCTCTGATAGGCTGAAAGCAGCCAATCACAGCAGAGAGTTCAAAGACAAGTCAAAGAGAATACAAAGAGAAAGAAGAAGAATCAAAGTGGCCAACTTAGAATACCAAAATATCTTCTAAGCAAAAATATCCCACTGGAAACACCGGCAGTGGGAATACAACATGTAATCAAAACAAATGAATCATGACAACTAACCAACATAAACAAAACAAACTTGACAATGAATAAATACAATGAAGACAAATAATAAAGATATGTACAACCACACAGAGTGGAAACAAATAGGGAAACACAAAACTGGTTTGCCAAGACAGTGGCCGAACCAGTGTGTGTTGTCTGTTTTAATTCGAGTAAGGACTGCAGACAATCAATTTTAAATATTTGAACTTTTGCTACCAAACGCCACCGTCAACGACCAACTAGTTCTGAATTTGGTTACTAGATGCCACCGCAGTCGGCTCTTGGCGACGAACCTTGGAACCTAGCTTCACACAAGTGTAATTATTGGAAGGTTCGTTTACATGCCATAAGTCTATGACATGGAACTACTGGCTTTACTTCCCCTCCGAAAGAAGGCATACTGAGGGAATTTTAACGCTCTTAAAAATTCGATGACTTTGATCCCTCGACCTTGGGAATAGAAGCTCAGCATGCTACCAACTACGCCACCGAAGCCGCACTCCGTACCGAGTTTCACTGCGCTAGAATGATTACAACGTGAGAAAATTCCATTTAAATATTAGAACTTCGCTTGGCCGCAAAGTTGGTTTTGTAGATAACAGGTTTTCGAATGTCACATGGATTAACTTATCTTAATGTTTTCTATCACCATAGGAAACTTCCGGATGATATCTGTAACAGTTTCTGAGATATAGAATGTAGAAAGCGACAGACAAAAATTAAGTGAGATTATATTTGGTCGTGACGTGAGTAAGCAGAACATGACTACCAAATCCCCGGGAGGCTACATTATAGGGTTCAAGTTAAGTTTATTTGCTATGGTCTTGGGGATGTTGGTGTATCAAATTTAATGTAGTCACCGCGGAGGCCCAGTTTCGATTCCTACCTTAGCCATCCTAGAAATAGTTTTCCGTGGTTTCTCACTTCTACTCCAGGCAAATAACCGGGATGGTACATAATTTAACCCTATATAGGGCGAAAACTATATTTAGCCTACTTTTCACATTTTGCAAAAATGAGGAAAAAGTAGACTTATGAGATCGATCCGGGCAAATGTCTGTCTGTCTGTGTCCCCCCCCCCCCCTCATCAACTCCTAAATGGCTGCAGAAATCGAAACAAAATTTGGTAGGAGTAAATATCTATACCTGAATATCTCAATGCCGTATTTGAAATGATGTCAGTGCTACCAACTGCTGAAAAATAGCAATTGCAATTTGAGATCCATGTTGGATATCTTGGAAGGTATGAATGGGAGCTATTTCAAAATTGGTACACGTATAGATAATAATATTTCAGTATAATTTCCAGGAAGCCATACATGGCAGAGTTGCCAAAATGATTATAAGCCCGCTGATAGGTCCAATTTTTAAATTCATATAACTTCTACACTATCAATTGGAATTAAATCAAATTTCGTATGTGCTATGTGTACATAAACATATATGACTGAGCGTATTCTTAAGACCCAGCAGGGCTGCCAACTGTTAATAAATGCTCTCAATTTAATTTATCCAAATTGTATCCAACACATTGCGTCGAGTAGATACGTATATAATATTTGATTTTTAGAAATACTAGCACTGTGTTATGAAAATTCTCCAAAATTTGGCTGAAAGATTCAAACTGGCCTGATGACAGGTGGTTGATATAGAGACCACAGTCCCGTAAAGGACAACAAGATGAAAATTAACACAGAGAAAACAGTGAAAATGACGTTTCGGAAAGGAGGCAGAGAGGCTTCAGGAAACAGGATATACCTAGGAACGACTCTCCTTAAGTCAGTCAATACATTCAAATATCTAGGATTGGCAATGTAAACAACAGCAAGAGCCTCCACAGCCGCTACCAAAGCCATATATATGACATAAAAACAATCACGAAGCTCTCTTTGGGAACTGCTATGACTTTATTCGACGAGAAAATAATGCCCATCGCCACATAAGGACTTGAAATCATATGGGAGAATTTATCCCTGCCAGACTTAAAGCAGTCAAATCGCGCTTCCTGAAGGCTACCCTGGGGATTTCGAAATATACAAATATAAATTAGCATATGAACTCGCCAGGGAGACCTTCTTCATTGAGGACCTCCGGATGAAGAGAGGGCTACCATCCACAGACGCCTGGAAAAAACGAATGCAGGAAAGAATACAGGAAAGGGACGAAATCTGGTTCGAGTTTTACACCACGGAGGCCATGATGACTAGATCATGGATGGACACTAACCAAGACTTGCGACACTTCGTCAATTCGATGGCGGTACATGGTTATCACCATAAACTGTGCAATAACGAATACTTTCATGACCCGGATGAATCCTGCGTATGTAAATTATGCGGGGTGCAATGTAGTAGATACCACGTAATTTTTTGTGTGCAAATCGGGGATCATCCATTGTGATGTTTTGTGAATGACAGTTTATCATCAATATGAACAATTTGTGCGATTTATCTTTAATAAAATAAAGAGTTAAGGCCACAGCCGCTTCCTTCCCAAATCCTACCTCAATAAAAAATACACGCACTAATACAGACATCACAGTGACACAAACACACACCCGAGTGTTATAGTTGTTGGCCGTTAAAAGACAAAGCAGTAGGTCATCGCCTCGGTTCAGCTTCAGCACAACCTGCTAAGTTACTTGCTCTAGTGTAATTTGTCTATTTTAAGATGGCATTGCCGTGAAGGCGAGATCCGGGTTTGGAGCTAAAACTGTTACACGGTCTCAGTGGGGTCAGCAAGTGCTCCTCACACCACTGAACTTCAAGTCGTATTGACATTATTGTATTACAATTTCCTAATTTTAGCCTATTTTCATTTATGACACAAGTTGTTCAGTGTCGAACTAAATAGCCTACTTTTCTTAAAATTTAAGGTAGATTCATGCCAATCTACTGTACAGTATATAGACCTATCCCTCCCTATATTATTCTGCTAAGGTCCCATTAACACCAACCTACACATATGGGATACCTACAGGTTCAGCATAACCCAATGCGTAAGCGAAACGCACTCACGTACTCTTTAAATGCCTCACAATTAAATAAATACCTTAAAACATGTATATTTACAATGAAATAATGAAAGAATGCAACACGGTAACCATGGTAACACAATCTTACAGGTCCATCTATTTCTGTAAGACGAAATGCAATTCCAATTATTACATTACTTTGAAAGTTTCCAGACCGAAATAAGGTTATCACTGAACCACATTAAGCTGTAAAATTCATCAATACATACAGTATAATGCGCTTAAGGGGGTCATGGGGCACTCTAGAATTTATTCACGCAATTTTCACGTGTGAGTGTGGTACGAAAGGTCTTTTTCACCCGACTATAAAGGGTCTCCGAAAACCACATTTAACAGTGTCTGTGATATTCCCAGAAAATTAACTTCGCTCTGATACACCTATGAAAGAATGACAAACCCCTAACCACTGTACCAGTAGCTGAATTGATAGTCTGAATATTCATACCAAGGATAAATCAGTCATAGCATTCATGATTGAGATTTTGCTAAGTGTACTCTTTACAACTAGAATATTCGCGGGCGAAGCCGCGACGGGTAATGCTAGTCTAGAATAATGACGAAATCAAGTTGGTAATACTAACATTTCTAAGTAGTGCAGTCTGAAATACACCTGAAATAGTGTAGCCTAATAGAGTAACTTACTACAGTTGGCAGCCCTGGAGACTCTGATTATAGTATTCTTAGTTCCATCTCTTAAGGTATATAATTCACATACAAAATTTGGTTGAAGTCTAATGGATAGTATGGACGTTACATGTTGTTTGATATTGGATTTATCAGTGCGCGTTAAATCAAGTTGGGAACAATGTTAAGTATGTGATGCTCAGAATGAACCTGAAATAGTGCCAATTTTGGATAAAAACCATTTGTTAGTATAGAAGTTACATGTAATTAAAAATTGAAACTATCAGAAAGCTTACAATCATGTTGGCAACACTGAGGTTTATTAGTTACTCCAAATTAATGTAGAATGTCGGGTATTATACATGTGCAAAGTTTAGAACTGCTGGCTTGCATACTTTCTGATATATTGATAGGATTAAAGCAAATAGAGAGAGAATTTATTAACAGTTGACAGCCCTGCTAGTTCTTACGAATACTCATAGTCATAACTAGGGCTCGGATCGATATGCTCGATACAATCTCCAGATATGCTCGAAAACCATGTGTTTTATGCTCGATAGATATGCTCGAAAAAAACATTATATGCGGTTAAATATACAGAATATGCTCGAAAAAAAACGTTAAAAACTATAGAAAGGAAAGTGAAATGAAAAAAGCAATAACATATCATTATGATGATGATAATTGTTGTTTTAAGGGGCCTAACATCTAGGTTATCGGCCCCCTGGACATATCTTTATATAGGAGCTTTATTTTCTAATTGTATGTATGATACACGGCAATATACTCGCATTCAAGTGTATAAAAGAGAAGTTTTCTTATAAAAGTTACAGTTTAAAAGTTCATTTACAAAATGTTCAGAATTAGGCGAGTCAATGAAGTAGATCTGCATTGGTCTGTACAACAAGAATTTTTTCTCTGTTTTCAGTTTTGAATGATTTCCTTAAATCAGTCAATAAGAGTTTCAATGACGAGAACGACCTCACTAAAGGTTAAAAACCTGCGGTTTTATTACTAGCACCAGATAGGCTTTTCAATAAATATTTCTGTTTTCGAACCTTAAGGATGGTCAGGGCCCGAATTCGGGGAAGGAGATGGAGGAATTCGAAGGAAAACAAACTATTTAGTCGAAAACCACAAGAATATGCATTTATATGCTTCTATTCTGAAAACCGCGGTTTTATGCATTTATATGCTCGATAAATTTCAATTCTATTGGTCCCAGAGAGGTGAAAATACCACCGAAAGGCTTCTTTCAATGCGTACTATTCAGGAAAAAAATATGCAAATATGCTCGAATCCGAGCCCTAGTTATAACTGTTACGGTACGGTACACAAAGCACATACGAAATTTGGTTGAAATCCATTTGTTAGTATAGAAGGTATATGCATTTAAAAACTGGACCTATCAGCAGGCTTAGAATCTTGTTGGCAGCACTGATAAAATATAAGTTAACTAATTAGAATGTGCTCCTCACACACTCGAACTTCAAGTCGTATTGAAATTACTATTTTTAGCCTATTTTCATTGATGAAAAAGAAAAGGCTTATGAGATCACCTTTTGTCCGTGTCCGTGTGTGTGTGTGTGTGTGTGTGTGTGTGTGTGTGTGTGTGTGTGTGTGTGTGTGTGTGTGTCCGTAATAACTTCTAAACGGCTGAAGCGATTTGAGAGAAACTCGGTAAGGTCATAGTGCTATTTCGGCGGACCCCAACCGTGCCTTTTAAATGTTATTACGTTTCACCAATCCAACATGGCGGCTGTGCGAAATATTTCACCGGCATTCTATATCTCCAAAACTATTACTCATATCAACCTGCCATTTTGTACAGTGATAAGGGGCACTACTAGGAGTTCACCCATGTGACTTTCAAAAACTTGTTGTGTAGAAAACGAATATGGCGGCCAAGCGAATTTGAAACATTTAAATAGACTTTTCTCGCGATTTAACCATCCGAACGCTGTGAAAAATGGTACATTGAATGTTTATATACATTGTAATGCACTGACATCTAATTGTTTACATAATCTCAAGAAGGAGGCTGTGTGAAATTTCAAAATTAAGTTTTTATTTCCTGTGTACTAATCATGAGATCGGAGTCAACGTTTGAATAATGAACCTACGCAATAATCGTCATCTAATAGAACATAACTCTATGGCCCACATATATTCAAATCCAGCATGGCGACCATTCCAAAATATTTAGACGATTCTCAATATCTACTAATCTATGATAGCAATCAAACTGAAATTTTGTATGTTGATAGAGGCTATAACCACAAGTTCAACTATGGGACATTCAATAACCTGGTGAGCATAAATCGAACATGGCGGCGACGCGAAATTTTAATATTCAATTGGACGTTTCTCGCGATTTAACCATCCGAGCGCAGTAAAACTTGGTACGGTATATGCTTATGTGAATTTTAATCCACTGGCATATAATTCATTTCAATAATTTTGATAACCACAAGATGGCGACTGAGCGAAATTCTAAAATCTCGTTCATATTTCTTGTGTCCTAATCATTTGATTGAAGTTTGAATAATACACCTACACAATAATCTTCATGTATTAGTACTTAACTCGAAGGCCTATATATAACAATCCAACATGGTGACCATCCGAAATATTTAGACGATTCTCAATATCCAGGAATCTATTAAAGCAATCAAAGTGACAATTTGTATGTTGATAGAGGCAATTAACATAAGTAGGATATATGAAAATATAGTTCTTCACGGAACTACTTGTTTAATTCCCTGATTCTTACAGTTTGCAAGTGAAATACTGTGATACCGTAATGTGAATACCATTTATTTACTCATCGCTGTCTACAATATTCTCAAGCCGTGTCATTACGCTTGGCAACGCCGCCCATCTGCCATGTGGTAGGCCTAGAGTAAGCACATGATTACGAACACTGCGTAAACAAAATCATAGATTTTGACGCGAAATGTTTCCTTGAGTAATATACAACAGAAATAACGCCCGCCAAATCTATACATAAATATCAAAAATAAAGGATAAATAGTATCATGCTATGTACTGTACTGTTGATTCCCGATAAGGTAATAATAAAATACTGTACTCCAGGGGTGTCACTTATATTATTTGTTTATGAATTAAAACCTTCAAAACCATTATAATCATGTACTATTGTTACTAAGCGACGTGTGGCAACGTTGCAAAGCAAGGCGACGGTAGAGCGATGTAAACAGTGTGACAATCAGTTTGCTCTGATCTTATGTGTAACAACATAACCTCTTATTACTCTCCAGTGCAGGGGGACGACAGTTAATAGGGAGCGCGTGGGTCGGAGTAATACCCTGTACTGGATGTTCTGCCAACCAATGAAGAATTAATTTTAGCACTAATGTTCCGTAGTTGGCATTCATGAACGTTCACATCAAATCGACTGGTGGAAGCGGGAAGTCTGTTTTGATTGATTTTCCTCGTGGTGTTGTTGGTTGTTTTGATTTGTTCAGTATTTTGATTATTTATTTGAATTTAATTGAGAGTCAATCATGCCACTGCAAGGGAGGAAAAATTGCCAAGCACCGGGATGTAAGAATTATAATGATAGTAAGAACAATACGGCAATTTTCATCTGCCTGGTGTTGACCATGTGTAAAACTAGTGGGCAATATGGACTAGGCCTACTCTCGAATAAAAATATATAGAGAATAAATGTGTGCATTTCATCTCTTGTTTGTTTTCTTACCCATTCTCCTTTGCATTGCAATAAAATTTGTGGTTTAGGGCTACGGGGAGGGGTGGGTGGCAGCCGGCATGCTAGGCAAAAAGTGAGGTTATGGCAATATAGTGTGTGCATTTGGAAAGTTTTCTTTATATTCATCGAATATCCCAACAATTCTGTAGAGTACGAGAGCATTTTTAATTAGCCTAAAGGCGAATTAAGCTCTAGAACGGCATAACTGTGTCGTTCGTGACAAATCTATTGCCAACATTGATATTTATCAAAATGTATTATTTTCCAATCTGGACGTATATTTCAGCGCCTAGCGAAAGGCGCAGTTATGTTTGTGTTATTTTTATCAATAATCAATAATTCATCGCAGAACATACTGTTCAATTACGCGTAATAAAGGCTACATTCATATGGCGTTTTACTTTTTATGTTGCCAGTACAATCCATAGCCTCAGGCGGTGTTCTCTCTCGGAAATTCTATAACCAAAAGTGACAAATCTCTTATACTTACATAATCCTTGCTCCAGTGCCTTCGCTCTTATAAGTGCCTTTGAAGCACAGTGACAAAAGTTTTTTCCATAACTTTTATACCCTTATCAAACTTTTGGCAAATTTGCCTCTCTCTGTAGCTACCGGTACTGCCGAACGGAGTTTGAGTTGGTTGAAAACATACTTAAGAAATTCTACTTCTGAAAACAGACTCAACCCGGTGTGGTATTGTAATCTATTCACAGAGACATACATCTCACTGACGATGAAGTTATGAACCGATTTGGTAATGCTACAAGAAACCTTGACTTTATATTATAGTGTAAGTCGTAAATCAAAACAGTAATGTTAATTCTTTCCAAGTAAACACTATCAAGTGAGCAAGATGATTGTAATAATAAAAGGTTACATAAAATGGTCTTAGATGTGTTTGACACTAACTAAACATAAAACATCGCAACAAATTGGTAGAAAAAAATGATGCCAGATAGCCTTAAAACTCATCATTTTGCACCAAATTATACAAACGTTTTCCGGGGAGAACCCCGGACCCCCTATTCTTTGGACCTATACCATGCCCCCTAAACCCCGGTTGGGCAACCCCCGAAATAAAACTTTATATACGGCCCTGCTGTACTCTACCTCAATGTCCCAATGTCAGACATTTTATTTGGCCTCCAAGGTGAATGTTAAAACTTGACAGCCTAACAATGTACTGAAGATATGGTCACTTAATTTAAAAATAGGTAGCTTACTAATGAAATCTACCTAAAAGCACTTGCCAACTGAGTACAGTTCATAATGTACTGGAATATAGAGGCCACATGAAGATATTTACCAAAACTAAATCACTACTGTCGACCAAAATATTATGTCCACTGGAGTTTGAAGGTCGTTTGTGAAGTAACCAATAGACCTACATAAATTCCAATAACATCACCATTTTCATCGTTTTATTTTACGTTAGTTCATGTATGTTTGGAATTTTTAATTTATATATATATTTTTTTATCGCAGTTGAAACACAAAATGTGCCCGTTTTGAAGGGTGTTTCAACAATGCGTCACATTTAAGAATTATTATCTCACAAACCCGTCATCAGATCGAATCCAAATTTTAACACAATATAAATTGGAATGTTGTATAACAGGTTTATTAATTTCATAATTTTGTGTGTTCAAGAACGAAAGTTGTTATCATTTTTGTAAGGTAACTTTTTCTCGGCTCGGGGTCGTTGGAAAATTTAGATCTTGGTTGCGTTGTAATCCTTATACATCAAAAGGTTATGCTGTATGACTGTGAAATACGTAAATTAATTCACTTATTTTATATCGGTTTGTATTTGTACGGGGAATTAAGACATGCTTCACCAGCTAGCCGCTCCGGGAAATGCTTAAAAACGGGCACATTTTGTGTTCTAACCGCGATAAAAGCATTAAAATATAAATTAAAAATTCCAAACCTACATGAACTAACGTAAAATAGAACGACGAAAATGATGATGTTATTGGATTTTATGTAGGTCTATTGGTTACTTCACAACCAACCTTCAAACTCGAGTACACATAATATTTTGGTCGACAGTAGGCATTGAAAGTCCACCTCGTTGTAGTGATCAAAACGTAGTGATATAACCAGTTATTTTAATAGTACTGTCATAATTTGACTTAAAGTCTGGCACACAACGCTTCCTAGGCATCTGAAACAGTTTAATGAAATATTAGTGAAGAATTTGTTGGTTAAATTCATTACCAGGTATTGGTTACACATACAAATTAATACGGGAAATACTCACTTCTACAACTTTCAGCAGGTCTGATTTACCACGAGGAACTTCACGAGTTTTGCAATAGTAAATACGAACTGATTTTAAATGCTGTCTTATCAAAATAAACGATACTTATTAACTAACAAACGTTAGCATGTGGGCTTAGCTTGTTCATGCACCTTAAAGCCTAGGTCCTGTGTTGCTTGAGAATTTTAAACGGTGATGATTTACTGGTATATTGCGTGCTGGAGTGCCACGGAAAGTCCTCGTGCTTGTTTATACTATGGCGTTATAAATATTCCAAATGGTAAAAGCGAATGGTCAGAGGATTAAATCGTCAAGTACCGTTTCTTGGCTGTAATATTCTCCGTTCCGTATGTTCTGATATCTACATGTTGGTTTCTCTTCATATTTCATTCTACTAATTCGGTGTGACGTTTTAGCCGAAGTTTAAAACACACTCCACTAGAGGCCTTACTTAATCAATGGCGTTGGTTCGATGCCGAGACTCGCTTACATCCTTATTGACGTGTATTCCAATTTGATCCGCAAGATCATGGTCTCACAGTGTCACATGCAATGCTGCAGATATCTCTCAATAGTCCAACATTTAAATCTTTCATTGCAAAACACGATCTCAGCTATTGGTTGCGTCATGTACACTAGTGTCCAAAAGTTAAGCATACGTTAGGAATAAGCAGGGCAACAGGAAACAGACCGCAAATCGCACGACATATGCACTACCAACCTTACGTGTTCGCTCTGTAGAGGAAAGGAGTATCCCTGCTTTGACTAGCGGCGTAACCGCAAGGTAAACACAGCCAGTGTCTGCGCCCCATATTCCCTCAGTCGTGTTTGCCCTGTTATAGTGTGCAGAGTGTAGCCTCGTGGTGAACGTGACAACATAATGGCACGACGACTCCATCTGGACCCCGTTTAGCAGGGTACAATACTCGACCGCCTGGAAGCAGGCCAGATACAGACCGAAGCCACCGTATCCTTGAATGTGCCACAAGGTGTCATTTCCAGGCTTTGGAGACGATTTCGAGACACAGGAGATGTTAGTCGTAGGCCAGTACCAGGTCGACCAAGCGTAACCACCCCACAGCAGGACCTATATCTGGCCTTAACCGCCCGACGAAATCGGAGTGCTTCTGCAAGACAATTAATTGTCGTTCCCCGGCAAACTGTATACCGGAGGCTCAGAACAGCAGGGCTGTTTGCCAGACGTCCAGCGGTGTGCGTCCCGCTCACTCCAGCACAGAGACGGACCCGTTTACTGTGGAGCCGTCAACATCGAAACTGGACCATGAATGAATGGAGGCATGTGCTCTTCACAGATGAATCTCGCTTCAGTTTGCAGAACGATTCCAGTCGCACATTAATCTGGAGAGAACCGGGAGCCGATACAACCACAGGAACATCATGGAACGGGACCAGTGGTGGCGTTATGGTGTGGGGGTGGCATCATGTTGAATGGCCGTACAGACCTGCACATCTAAATGGGTGGTGAACGCTCGGAGATACAGGGATGAGGTACTGAGACCACATGTTCGACTCTTCAGATGTGCGGTTGGTCCAGACTTCCTCTTAATGGACGATAATGCCCGACCGCTCTGGTGGATGAATTTCTGGCTGGGGAAGACATTGCCAAGTTTTGTTAGTAGTTGTCAAAGCTGTACCTTAGCTATCAGAACCTTTCTGACACTGTTTTTTTGGACACGTTGTGTGACATGTGGTGTGTGATTCAGCTTCCGTTTGTTGAGCAATCCGTCTGGCATTCCTATCAGGCGGTATGGCCTCGTTTAGTGATTATGATTAACTTTTTGACACTAATGTAGTATGTCTTGATGAGATAGAGGACTGATATAACATGATATCAACTGTTGGTTGCGCCATGTAGTTGGTGTGATATTTGTTTTTACTAGCATTACCCGTCGCGGCTTCGCCCGCGAATATTCGAGTTGTAAAGAGTACTCTTAGGAAAATCTCAATCATGAATGCTATGACTGATTTATCCTTGGTATGAATAACCAGACTTTATCAATTCAGCTACTGGTGCAGTGGTTAGGGGTTTGTCATTCCTTCATAGGTAAGATTAGAGCGAAGTTAGTTTTCTGGGAATATCACAGACACTGTTAATTTAATGGCCTTTAAATGTGGTTTTCGGAGACCCTTTATAGTCGGGAGAAAAAGACTTTCGTACCACACTCATACGTGAAAATTGCGTGAAAATATTCTAGAGTGCCCCTTGACCCTCTTAAGCGCATTATACTGTATGTATTGATGAATTTTACAGCTTAATTTGGTTCAGTGATAACCGTCTGGAAACTTTCACAGTAATGTAATAATTGGAATTGCATTGCGTCTTACAGAAATAGATGGGCCTGTGAGTTTCTGTTACCATGGTTACCGTGTTACATTCCTTCATTATTTCATAGTAAATATACATGTTTTAAGGTATTTATTCAATTGTGAGGCATTTAAAAAGTAAGTGGGTGCGTTTCGCTTACGCATTGGGTTATGCTCAACCTGTAGGTACCCCATATGTGTAGGTTGGTGTTAATGGGACCTTATTTTCGGTACAAAACTGGAATGGGACCTTAGGAGAATAATATAGCGAGGGATTAATGCAGCCAAGTACTTTTCTTTTCAGGACGGGGTCAGGGAAGGCATATTGGAAGTACTATGATAACATATCAGCTATTTTTTGCACCATGCAGTTGGTCTTGGTGAGAAAATATAAGGAGGACTGTTTCTAGGCAACGTCTACTGCTTTGAGATCCAATTCAACAACTCACCGACGAATTGAGAACATCCCTCAAATTATGAAGTTCAATTCCCAGTTCGTGATCATTACTCGATCACTCCCTGGGGGCTTGCATGTCCGTGTCACAAGGCCATCCGTGATATAATGTAATAGCGTATTACATGACGCACAGCCCTCTTGATTTATCCTCAGAGTAAAGAATATAGGAGGGAGCAAATCGCTGCTCTACACTTTTGAGTTTAGCTGCTTTGGAAGCCGTATTTCATGGGCAAATAAATGCAAGTCTGGTATTACCTATAGTTCAATAATCTCAAGTAACTACAATTAAGTTTTCACGAAATTTCAAATAATTAATAGGGATATATTATGCGGAACCTTTCCACCAGATATCGCAGGGGCGTATATAGAATTTTATTTCGGGGGGGGGGGGGGGGGTCCCAACCGGGGGCTAGGGGGCATGGTATAGGCCCAAAGAATAGGGTGTCCGGGGTTCTCCCCGGGAAACTTGTGTATAATTCGGGGCAAAATGGTGAGTTTTAAGGTTATCTGGCATCACCTTTTCAACCAATTTGTTGTGATGGTTTATGTTTGGTTAATGTCAAACACAACTATGACCATTTTATGTTACGTGTTATTAATACAATCATCTTGCTCACTTGATAGTGTTTACATGGAAACAATTAACATTACTGTGTTGATTCACAACTTACACTATAATATAAAGTCAAGGTTTCTTGAAGCATTGCCAAATCGGTTCATAACTTCATCGTCAGTGAGATGTGTGTGTCTGTGAATAGATGACAATACTAGACCGTTGAGCATGTTTTCAGAAGTAGAATTTCTTAAGTATGTTTTCAACCAACTCAAACTCCGTTCGGCAGTACCAGTAGCTACAGAGAGAGGCAAATTTGCCAAAAGTTTGATAAGGGTATGAAAGTAAGGGAAAAAACTTTTGTCTCTCTGCTTCAAGCTCACTTGTTGCTGTTCTTGGTTCGTTCATAAGAGCGAAGGCACTGGAGAGTAATAAGAGGTTATGTTGTTACACATAAGATCAGAGCAAACTGATTGTCACACTGTTTACATCGCTCTACCGTCGCCTTGCTTTGCAACGTTGCCATACGTCACTTAGTAACAATAGTACCTTGCTTTGCAACGTTGCCATACGTCACTTAGTAACAATAGTACATGATAAGTGTATAGGTGTTTTAATATATGTGACAAAATTCCCCCCCCCCCCCCTTATATACGCCCCTGAGATATCGTGACTGTTCTATGTACGACTCTATTGGTGTGCCTTACGTTGGCATTCTATACGCATCGAATTTGAAGAATGACATATCGATAATACAATAAATTTTGATTCTAATCATTAGGATTTATGAGACAGGTGAGGTACCCCCTGATTTCAAGAAGAATGTTATCATCCCTATACCAAAGAAAGTGGGAGCTGACAGATGTGAAGATTACCGTACAATCAGCTTGATTACTCATGCTTCAAAGATCCTGTCTAGAATAATTTACAAGAGGATGGAAAGCCAGATAGAAGCGGAGTTGGGTGAAGACCAGTTTGGTTTCAGGAGAAATGTAGGAACAAGGGAAGCTGTACTAAGTCTTAGGCTGATTTTGGAAGGTAGAATAAGGAAAGATAAGAGAACGTTCATGGCTTTTGTAGACTTAGAAAAGGCTTTTGATAATGTTGATTGGACTAAATTGTTTGACATTTTGAAATTTATTGGAATAAAGTACAGGGATAGGAGGGTGATATACAATCTATACAGAAACAAGACATCAGTCATTCGAGCTGAAAGACATGAGAGAGAAGCTGGTATTCAGAAAGCTGTAAGGCAAGGCTGCAACTTATCACGCATACTTTTCAATCTTTACATTGAAAAAGCAATGAAGGAAATTGGAGAAAAATTAAAAGTGGGAGTGAAGATTCAAGGAGAAATAATTTCAACTCTGAGATTTGCTGATGACATCGTCATCTTGGCCGACAAGCCTGAGGATTTGAATGAGTTTTTGAATGGTATGGACTCCGTCTTACGGAATGAATACATGATGAAAATTAATAAATGTAAAACAAAAATACTGGAATGCAGCCGAAATATAACAGAAACCTCTATGGACATCAAATTGGCAGGTGAAAAGCTGAAAGAAGTAGGAGACTTCTGTTACTTAGGAAGCAAAATAACCAGTGACGGACGAAGCAAGGAGGATATAAAAAGTGGGTTGGCTCAGGCAAGGAAAGCATTTCTACAAAAAAGGAATCTGTTGACATCGAATATACATTTAGGTACTAGGAAGTCATTTTTGAAAGCCTTTGTCTGGAGCGTGGCGCTCTATGGGAGTGAAACTTGGACTATTGGTGCAGCAGAAAAGAGGAGAATTGAAGCATTTGAAATGTGGTGTTACAGGAGAATGATGAAGATCAGGTGGGTAGATAGGGTGAAAAACGAAGAGGTATTAAGACGAGTGGGAGAGGAGAGATGTTTCTGGCGACTGCTAATGAAGAGAAGAGATAGGTTGGTAGGACACTTACTAAGACACCCAGGAATAGCAAGCTTAGTTATGGAAGGAAGGGTTGATGACAAGAACTGTGGGGGTAGACCAAGGTTAGAATATGTTAAACAGATTGCCTCGGATGTAGGGTGTGGTAGCTATGTAGAGATGAAACGATTAACTCAAGACAGGGAGGCATGGAGAGCTGCATCAAACCAGTCAAAACACTGAAGACTCAAACAACAACAACAACAAAGTGTTTGTTACAGCCTCTTATGTGTTATTTGCAAATGTTGTTTGAACTAAAGAACGAAATGATCCCACATAGTACCAATGCCCTATTATGTTGGTGCAAGTTCAGGATAGGCAGATAGAAAATGGAGGAGCTAAGAAAGGGTAGGAATCTTTAATGCACGAACTTCAGGTGGCAGATACGGATGATTTGTTAGATGAGCGGGAAGGTATCGATAAACACAATGACGAATTTGAATCTGTGAAAATAAAAGCTGACGGTATATTGTCACAGATTACAGCGCATGAGTTGGTTTTTGGTGAGGTTAATATAAATAAACGTACCATCGGTAGTCAAGAAGGGAAGCGAATATCATTCAAACTTCCCAAAATAGAACTAAAAAGATTCAATGTCGAGCTGAAAGAATGGTTAGGTTTTTAGGCAGAGTGTCAAAAGATTCACGACCCCGATAGCTTACATGCAAGTGAGTTCAATCATTCTTAGCTACCCACAAACGGCCAAAAACTACCCGACAGAACGGTTCGGTAGGGACGATTTACTACTTCATGTAGACTATACATCAGGGTATTTCCAATGCCACGCATAAGAACAAGCTCCATCTGTCTACTTTATTTGTCAGATCTGCGCTGCCTTAATATTCTAAATCTAGCATGTGCGGATCCCAGTACTTGGTTGTTTCCATTAGTAGAATCCAGCTTACCGGAGGAAACGCTAAGAGCATGGCAAAGAAGTCACTTCTCAACATACGTATGTCAAAGAGTGGGAAAGGGATGAAACCCCCGTAGACCGACCCACACCACGGCTAGATTAATGTATTTTCTCAAATCTCAAGTACAAAACGAACAACTAATTCACCTGGCTCAGGCAGGATTTGGAAGGCTGGAAGTGCAAGAAAAACACGAGAAGACGTTAAATACGTCCAGATTGAAGAAGATGTTCTGCAAAGATAATACAAATTTCATTTATTATAGAACCAGCAATCCGCCCCGGCTTCGCCCGGGAACAGTTATGAATGCAGTACGTGATAAGCGCTTCTTTTTCGATGTCAATGAACTACGACCTATATATGTTTTACGTCTCGGCATGATGGGTTAAAATCACCGACTGGACTATTAATTAATGGAGATGCGTGTGCAACAAATTCTTGTCATGAAATGCCTGAAACACAAATTTCCCTTCCCTCCAATCTTAACTTGACTGTTTATTCTGCGGAACGAAAAGTTCACAGGCGAAATGAAGAAATGCCGAGTTGCACTTCCAGGGAAACTCCTAACACAACCACTCTTCTCGGAAGTCTTAACTCAATACGACTCGACAGTTTCCTGCTGGCTGTATCCGGGGTATTAGGCTCGCTCGGTAACTAGAGCATGCGGCGATTTCTACTTGGCCTATGGTATGAGTACTTAACTATTCGAGCACAGATGTCACACGTGTGTTCACGCTTAACTACCCTGCCCCGAACGACATATTTCTAAATATTTGAATAATTTTAAACTTCAACCCTAGTGGTCAGGATCTAATGATGACCGCGTGACAGTAGAAACGCGTAATCCTACATTCTCCCTTTATCACTGAATAACAGTAATACATGTATTTCATCCCCCAGGGGCTCACATGTAGTGGGACGTGGGTTGGCGACCACGGGACCCCAGCTGAGTCCGGCATTGCTTCCACTTACTTGTGCGTCTTCTTTCCTGTCAACGTCTCTTGGTCAACTCTTGTTCTCTTCCGACCCCGACGGTATTAGGGTCTCCGAGGCCTAGGGAGTCTTTCACTTTCCCGCCTTAATTGTCCCTTGTCTCATCTTTCCTGATACCCTCATTCTTTGAGAGGTCAGCCTTCTTTCTCTTGTCATGTTATCTTCTGCTCAAGGCCCTCAAGGAGGCAGGGTGTATGTAGCTCCACCACATTCGGTGCACCCTGGATAGTGCTACACCCTCAAGGGCTCACGGCTGGTGAGTTTTGGAGTTAGCGACCCCGAGGGATTCCTGAGCTGGATCCGTTTTGTCCCCTTTTTCCTTTGACTTTGGGGTGGATCCTCTCCTCTTTCCTTCCAAGTCCCTCAGTCCTCATTCTTCGAGGGTTGAGGGCATTTCTTTTCTTCCGGTCCTTTATTTGCCTTATCCTTTATTTGTTTACCATTTCTTCTTCTAGTCTGTAAGCTTCACTATCACCCAAACCATTAGGGGCCGATAACCTAGATGTTAGGCCCCTTAAAACTACAATTATCATCATAGTTAAGTATTTTTTCCGGAATAATGTGTTATATTTAGCCTATAGTTACGTCGCCTTATCTAGTTGGGCAGGAGCGGTGACCACGTGAGCTAAGCAGTGCTAACACTTGATATGACAATGTTCAGTCTTGGAACAGCATTACAAGTATCGTTATAATCGTAATGAGTCGAACTCGGCACATACTGTATGAGTCTCCAGCCAAGGTGAGGTTGAGACGCATCAGTCCTGCTCACGCTGCAAAGGTCAAGGTTCAAACCCCAGTCCAGCCAGAGTTCTCTATTAGTGGGGCGCGTACCCTCTCAAGACACACACCACATTATCATGACACGAGCTGGCTTGGGCCAATATGACGTCACACCCATGACGTCATCGTCCCTTTGCTTGCGTCACAGCGCAACGAGGGTCAATAACCGTTCAACTTCAGCAAGTTTAATTGTAATTTCCTGATTACAGTATTATCATTATTATTAATATTATTATACAACAACAACAACAACAACAACAATAACGATTGCAGCAAAATTAAGACATTATAAAACAGTTACACAGCCAGGGGTGACTTAAGCTAGTGAAACTATACTGCTCAACAAAATTTTGGAATATAGGCCTATTTAGTGTATACTAGCAACCCACCCCGGCTTCGCCCGGGAACAGTTATGAATGCATTACGTGATAAGCGCTTTTCTTTTCTATGTCAATGAACTACGACCTATATCCGTTATACGTCTCGGCATTATGGGTTAAAATCACTGACTGGACTATTAATATATCTTGGAGATGCATGTGCAACGAATTCCTGTCAGACGTAATTTAGGAATGGCGAGGTGTATGAATCACAAATCCCCCTTCCTACTTGACTGTGTATTTTGCGGAACGAAAAGTTCACATGCGAAATTAAGAAACCCGAGATGCACTTCCAGGGAAACTCCAAACACTACCACTCTTCTCTGAAGTCTTAACTCAACACGACTCGACAGTTTGCTGATGGCTGTATCTAGGGTAATAGGCTCGCCCGCTAGATAGGCTGTAACTGGGGTGATACGGTCGCCCCTAGCTAACTCCTAAACTGTCGCCTCAGTAATTGAATGGAGATTGTTGGAAAAAATGAAAACGTAAAAACACTTATAGTGGGCGACGTATTGAAGATAGAGATATTATGCTCTCGCGGACTTTTTTGTAGAACTTTTCATGCTGAGCAATTCTTACACTTACAGTACAGTATATTGATATTTATAACGGTTTGCCCAGCGTAAGCTTAAAAAGCGCACGAACGGCAGTTTTTTTTTTTTTTACTTCTTCTCCTAAATCGTTACTGCTTGGCTTCCTTTGATCATAAATAAATTATTTTCTACAGAAACCTTCCTCGAGATATCCTTTACAGAATGGTGAAAACCGCATCAAAATCCATCCAGTGGTTCGCGACATTACCCGTGTCATCCATGAATCAGGGACTTTGTTTTATACTAAGTAGAGATTTTTACTACAATGACTTCTTATAATAATATATATTTAGCGCAGCCAAACAGCCATAACTGAAAATATAGGTTACATTGAAGGGTTACATATTTGCATAATCGCGTATAGATATTGTTCTTTTTGTACAGAATTCTATGTGGTACCGGTACTGTTCACACATTTTCCCACATAATGTGCACTCACAGTCGATACTTGTGTCATGGAAGTGTTTTGATTTGCAGAGTAGGTGGTGAAAACCGTGAACTGCCAATCTTGTAATGACATGTCTTAGTTCAAAATGAGCCTTTGTCCACGAGCGATCTATCATGGCCCCTGTGCCATAGAAGTCTGGTTGTACTTCTTCTCTGGCCCCTGTGCCATAGAAGTCTGGTTGTACTTCTTCTCTCTTCCCCGTCAACGTTGCCAGCAGTTTCTCTCATGCACCTGTGCTCTGTGCTTGTCTTGAGGTCATCTACGAGGAAAGATTCCTTTGCCAGGAGATAAACAAGTCTAGATCGTGTCGTTTTTAGCCTATTTTCAATTTTGAAAAAATAGGCTTATGAGATCACCTTTTGTCCGTGTGTGTGTGCGTGTGTGTGTGTGTGTGTGTGAGGTGTGTGTCCACCCCCCCCCCCCTAATAAATTCTAAACGGCTGGAGCGATTTCAATTGAACTCGGTAAGTTCATAGCATTATTCCGGGCGACCCCGACCGTGCCCTTCAAATTTTGTTACGTCTCACCAATCCAACATGGCGGCTGTGCGAAGTATTTCACCAGCATTCAATATCTCCGAAACTATTACCGATATCACCCTGGAATTTATTACGGTGATAAAGGGAACTACTAGAAGTTCACCTATGTGACTTTTGAAAAACTGGTAACTACAAAACCAACATGGCGGTCAGGCGAATTTGCGACTTTTAAACAGACGTTTCTCGCGATTTAACCAACCAAACGCAATGAAACACGGTACAGTATATGTTTATACACATTGTACTGCACCGACATCTAACTTCGTTCAATTGTTTATATAACCGCAAGATGGCGGATGTGCGAAATATTTCACCGGCATTCTATATCTCTGAAACTATTAGCGGTATCACTCTGAATTTTTTTACGGAGATAAAGGGCACTACTGGAAGTTCATCTATAAGACTTTCAAAAACCGGTTAACTACAAAACGAACATGGCGGCTAAGCGAATTTGAAAATTTTAAATAGACCTTTCTCGCGATTTAATGTTCCAAACGCATTGAAACCTGGTACAGGAAATGTTTATACACATTGTAATGCACTGGTATCTAATTTAGTTCAATTGCTTACATAACCTCAAGATGGTGGCTGTGCGAATTTTAAAATTAAGTTTTTATTTCTTGTGTCGTAATCATGCGATCGAAGTGAAAGTTTGAATAATGAACCTACGCAATCATTTTCCTTTCATGGTACATGACTCTATGGCCTATACATTTAACAATCCAACATGGCGACCATCTGAAATATTTAGACGGCTCAGAATATCTACGAATCTATGATAGCAATCAAACTGAATTTTTTAATGTTCATTGGGGCTATGAACTTAAGTTCACCTATATGACTTTAAATAACCTGGTGATCACAAATCCAACATGGTGGCGACGCGAAGTATAAATATTCACATGGACATTTCTCGCAATTTAACCATCCGAGTGCAGTGAAACTTGGTACAGTACATCCTTATACGAATGTTAATCCACTAGCATCTAATTTATTTCAATTGTTTCCATAACCACAAGATGGTAGCTGTGCGAAATTTTAAAATCTCCTTGTTACTTCTTGTGTCCTAATCATGCGATTGAAGTTTGAATGCTACACGTACACAATAATCTTCATGTAACAGTACATACCTCTAGGACCTACATATATATAATCCAACATGGCGACCATCCGCAATATTTAGTCGGTTCTCAATATCTACGAATCTATTACAGCAATCAAACTGAAATTTTGTATGTTGATAGTGGCAGTTAACATTAAGTAGGATATATGAAAATAGGCTGTATAGTTCTTCACGGAACTACTTGTTGATACTCCTATGTAGTTCGCTTTCATCCCTTACAAGGTTCCTCGTTGTTAAATGTGTCCAGATGATTTCAATGCCATAGGTCATTAATGGAAGATTTTTTACTCTGAATAGCAACATTGCTGTCTCCAGACTGAGTGATCTGATATCTTTTATTTCGTGCATTGCCATCAGTGCTTGGGTTACCTTATCGGTGACATGTTTTGTGAAACAATATGCTCTCGATTGCAGTGTGATGCCTAAATATTTAAAGTCGGGAACTATCTTTATTTTTTTATCCCGAATGAAATGCCTAGAATATCCTATAGATTTTCTGTCACTAGATTTCTATTTATCAGGTCGAAAGCCTTTGTGAAATCTATGAAATGGTGTAATATTTTCCGTTGTCCTCTAAGGTATCCCATATTTTGGTTTAGCAGGAGTTCAATAGCGTTTAGGATGGATCGTCCCTTTCTTATAGTAAACCCATTGTGGTTTATACGATGACTTATTAACAAACTAAACATAGGTCCTTCTGAAAACAATAACAATCGTGGTTAGATAGCAATGAAACGGTACAAAAACAAAACGAACTCGCTTCTAAGTGTCCCTTTTGAAAACAAAAACATTGAAAATCTCTATCTCATGATGATCAGTATCAGTCCCCGCACACGGAGGAGGCATGCTCTGAATGTGACCATCTTGGTCCACTCCTCTATGGCAGCGTCAGCAGTCCAAACATTCGTTGAGCAGTGTATTAAACTACTAATACAACTGAAATTGATAAAATACTTAACACTCAACGAAAAATAAGCAATATCAAGTTAATGGTCATTGGAGAATAGCATCAAATAAGGCGGCTTCGGTGGCGGTGCCCAAGGTCGCGGGTTCAAACCCGGCCGAAGACGTCGGATTTTTTAAGAGCGTTAAAAATCCCTCAGTATGCCTTCCTTCGGAGGGTAAGTAAAGCCGGCGGATGTCATAGATTTATGGCATGTTACTTCCACTAACTATACTTGTGTGAAGCCAAAATTTGTAGGTTAGAATTGATAACGTTCTATTACTTCCAACATTCGTCGCCAGGTGCTGACAGCTATGCCATCTAGTAGCCAAATCCACAAGCTACGTGTCGTGGACGGTAGCGTTTGGTAGCAAAAGTAGGAACTACTTGAATTTATTGTCTGCAGTCCTTACTTGAAAATAAAACAGATAACGCTCATTAATACAGCCATCACAATTAACACCAGTTATCGGACATATTCTACACACCGACAGTAGTGGCTACGCTGGCTAAAGCGCAGCATTAGGTCATGGGGCCAAGCTCTCTGCTGACTCGGAAGACGCGTGGGTTCGAGCCCCACCGTCGGTCGTCCTTGAAATGGTTTTCCATGGTTTCCCATTTTCAACACCAGGCAAATGCTGGGACGGTACCTTCTGCCAGGCCACGGCCGTTTCCTTCCACATCCTTGCCCAGTTTCGTTCACCATCATTCATTTCATCTCTCATTACCTCCTCTCATGAGGTTGGCGTCAGGAAGGGCATCCGGCCGTAAAAACCATCGCCACAAAGTCTTCCATCGCATCTCATCCCGGACCCCGTTAGAAAACGGGAATAATAAGGGGTAGACGTATAACAACGGACAGATTCTACACACACCCAAAGTACACGGGGCTACATGACCGCGTTGTCGCAGCCCCTAAACTTAGGAACCAACCAACCAACCTATTTGCACACTCTCAGTTTTAAGACCTCTTATTATCCGTCAATATCAAACTTGAACCCCCGAACCCCTGCTCTCTTATACTAGTTGTAGTGGTTTCTTTGTTTCCCCACGTGACGCACTCCTAGGAGGTCTAGGTTACGATCGAGACGCTCCGTGTGGCTGCTCATGGAACTACGTAAAGCTATTCCAAGGCCGGGGATCGATGCCTGAACCATGTCGTCTGTCTCTCTCCTTGCAATGAGACGGGCATCAGAGTTGCTTCATTATAGAAACGGGGATCAGTTCCGTCTTGAATAACTTTGGATATCACTGTCGCGATGCTTTCAAGTTTCAAACTGTTATCATTTTATAAATCCGCAAAGAATATTACATTACTCTTTCCGTGAAGTAAAATGTTAGAAACACGGGAGACTATATACAAAAATACTATAATAGTAGATTATGCAAGAACCCTATAATGGCAATAATTAAGACACGAGTATGTTTATAATTTCTATACGAGTGTCTTAATTACCATTATAGGCGAGTTGCATACGACTGTTTATGTTCGACGATAATTATAACTATTTTATGTTCGAGCATAAATATTCATAAATATCTGTCAAGATTTCGCCAGTTTTATGTACCGGTACTGAACAGAGCGCATGGGACGCAGAGAATCCCACGGCCTCCTCGAATACCCCACTATGACACTAGAAGCCACGCAGTGAAATTTAAAAAAGGAGGTCGTGGAAGTCAACGCAGGTGCGATGCTATCCTTACCTAATTGGTCACACATCTGTTTCCTTAGCTCTGATTGGTGGGAGAAACTGTTCATAATGCAAACTTGTACTATAGTGAGCCTCATTATGATACAGTTTTCTGACATATAATATTTACATTTCGCCATGGTTGAACATAAATAAATATTATAGATTTTTTTTTTGCATAAAAGCACCTTCATATTTTGGGGTGAAGGCTAACCTCCTAGCCCAGCTGATAATTCGGGTTGGTTTAAAGCCCGTCGAGGATCAGATTTATCAGTAATTCTTGTTTAGATACACACACTAAAAACAATCTCCTTGCTGCCAATTTTTGATATTTTATAAACATACTTGACTAGCTATAATGCCCGGCGACAATTGGGTGCAAGAGAAAACATGTATTTAGCTTTAAAACTAACAATAAGTCACTAAATCATACCTCACCTGACTTTTGATGGAGTTCAAAAGCAGGAGAGTTATAAATAACATGAATAAGAAAATACTGTTCCTGGTCCAATAATAACAGTAGGCCTATTACTGGGGCAAATTGGGCATCAGATTGCAATTTTCCCGCACCGTAATGGCTACCTCACTGAGTGTAGCAGGCCATGAGCACCAGCGTTACGCTACTCTCACTGAGTGTAGCAGGCCATGAGCACCAGCGTAATACGCTACTCTCACTGAGTGTAGCAGGCCATGAGCACCAGCGTTACGCTACTCTCACTGAGTGTAGCAGGCCATGAGCACCAGCGTTACGCCACTCTCACTGAGTGTAGCAGGCCATGAGCACCAGCGTAATACGCTACTCTCACTGAGTGTAGCAGGCCATGAGCACTAGCGTAATACGCTACTCTCACTGAGTGTAGCAGGCCATGAGCACCAGCGTTACGCTACTCTCACTGAGTGTAGCAGGCCATGAGCACCAGCGTAATACGCTACCCTCACTGAGTGTAGCAGGCCATGAGCACCTGCGTTACGCTACTCTCACTGAGTGCAGCAGGCCATGAGCACCAGCGTTACGCTACTCTCACAGAGTGTAGCAGGCCATGAGCACCAGCGTAATACGCTACTCTCACTGAGTGCAGCAGGCCATGAGCACCAGCGTTACGCTACTCTCACTGAGTGCAGCAGGCCATGAGCACCAGCGTTACGCTACTCTCACTGAGTGTAGCAGGCCATGAGCACCAGCGTTACGCTACTCTCACTGAGTGCAGCAGGCCATGAGCACCAGCGTTACGCTACTCTCACTGAGTGTAGCAGGCCATGAGCACCAGCGTTACGCTACTCTCACTGAGTGTAGCAGGCCATGAGCACCAGCGTAATACGCTACTCTCACTGAGTGTAGCAGGCCATGAGCACCAGCGTTACGCTACTCTCACTGAGTGTAGCAGGCCATGAGCACCAGCGTAATACGCTACTCTCACTGAGTGTAGCAGGCCATGAGCACCAGCGTTACGCTACTCTCACTGAGTGTAGCAGGCCATGAGCACCACCGTAATGGCTACTCTCACTGAGTGCAGCAGGCCATGAGCACCAGCGTTACGCTACTCTCACTGAGTGCAGCAGGCCATGAGCACCAGCGTTACGCTACTCTCACTGAGTGTAGCAGGCCATGAGCACCAGCGTTACGCTACTCTCACTGAGTGCAGCAGGCCATGAGCACCAGCGTTACGCTACTCTCACTGAGTGTAGCAGGCCATGAGCACCAGCGTTACGCTACTCTCACTGAGTGTAGCAGGCCATGAGCACCAGCGTTACGCTACTCTCACTGAGTGTAGCAGGCCATGAGCACCAGCGTAATACGCTACTCTCACTGAGTGTAGCAGGCCATGAGCACCAGCGTTACGCTACTCTCACTGAGTGCAGCAGGCCATTAGCACCAGAGTAATACGCTACTCTCACTGAGTGTAGCAGGCCATGAGCACCAGCGTTACGCTACTCTCACTGAGTGCAGCAGGCCATGAGCACCAGCGTTACGCTACTCTCACTGAGTGCAGCAGGCCATGAGCACCAGCGTTACGCTACTCTCACTGAGTGTAGCAGGCCATGAGCACCAGCGTTACGCTACTCTCACTGAGTGCAGCAGGCCATGAGCACCAGCGTTACGCTACTCTCACTGAGTGTAGCAGGCCATGAGCACCAGCGTTACGCTACTCTCACTGAGTGTAGCAGGCCATGAGCACCAGCGTTACGCTACTCTCACTGAGTGTAGCAGGCCATGAGCACCAGCGTAATACGCTACTCTCACTGAGTGTAGCAGGCCATGAGCACCAGCGTTACGCTACTCTCACTGAGTGCAGCAGGCCATTAGCACCAGCGTTACGCTACTCTCACTGAGTGTAGCAGGCCATGAGCACCAGCGTTACGCTACTCTCACTGAGTGCAGCAGGCCATGAGCACCAGCGTTACGCTACTCTCACTGAGTGTAGCAGGCCATGAGCACCAGCGTTACGCTACTCTCACTGAGTGCAGCAGGCCATGAGCACCAGCGTTACGCTACTCTCACTGAGTGTAGCAGGCCATGAGCACCAGCGTTACGCTACTCTCACTGAGTGTAGCAGGCCATGAGCACCAGCGTTACGCCACTCTCACTGAGTGTAGCAGGCCATGAGCACCAGCGTAATACGCTACTCTCACTGAGTGTAGCAGGCCATGAGCACCAGCGTAATACGCTACTCTCACTGAGTGCAGCAGGCCATGAGCACCAGCGTTACACTACTCTCACTGAGTGTAGCAGGCCATGAGCACCAGCGTTACGCCACTCTCACTGAGTGTAGCAGGCCATGAGCACCAGCGTAATACGCTACTCTCACTGAGTGTCGCAGGCCATGAGCACCAGCGTAATACGCTACTCTCACTGAGTGTAGCAGGCCATGAGCACCAGCGTAATACGCTACTCTCACTGAGTGTAGCAGGCCATGAGCACCAGCGTTACGCCACTCTCACTGAGTGTAGCAGGCCATGAGCACCAGCGTAATACGCTACTCTCACTGAGTGTAGCAGGCCATGAGCACCAGCGTAATACGCTACTCTCACTGAGTGTAGCAGGCCATGAGCACCAGCGTTACGCTACTCTCACTGAGTGTAGCAGGCCATGAGCACCAGCGTTACGCTACCCTCACTGAGTGTAGCAGGCCATGAGCACCAGCGTTACGCTACTCTCACTGAGTGTAGCAGGCCATGAGCACCAGCGTAATACGCTACTCTCACTGAGTGTAGCAGGCCATGAGCACCAGCGTTACGCTACTCTCACTGAGTGTAGCAGGCCATGAGCACCAGCGTTACGCTACCCTCACTGAGTGTAGCAGGCCATGAGCACCAGCGTAATACGCTACTCTCACTGAGTGTAGCAGGCCATGAGCACCAGCGTAATACGCTACTCTCACTGAGTGTAGCAGGCCATGAGCACCAGCGTTACGCTACTCTCACTGAGTGTAGCAGGCCATGAGCACCAGCGTTACGCTACCCTCACTGAGTGTAGCAGGCCATGAGCACCAGCGTAATACGCTACTCTCACTGAGTGTAGCAGGCCATGAGCACCAGCGTAATACGCTACTCTCACTGAGTGTAGCAGGCCATGAGCACCAGCGTTACGCTACTCTCACTGAGTGTAGCAGGCCATGAGCACCAGCGTTACGCTACTCTCACTGAGTGTAGCAGGCCATGAGCACCAGCGTTACGCTACTCGCACTGAGTGTAGCAGGCCATGAGCACCAGCGTTACGCTACTCTCACTGAGTGTAGCAGGCCATGAGCACCAGCGTTACGCTACTCTCACTGAGTGTAGCAGGCCATGAGCACCAGCGTTACGCTACTCTCACTGAGTGTAGCAGGCCATGAGCACCAGCGTAATACGCTACTCTCACTGAGTGTAGCAGGCCATGAGCACCAGCGTAATACGCTACTCTCACTGAGTGCAGCAGGCCATGAGCACCAGCGTTACGCTACTCTCACTGAGTGTAGCAGGCCATGAGCACCAGCGTTACGCCACTCTCACTGAGTGTAGCAGGCCATGAGCACCAGCGTAATACGCTACTCTCACTGAGTGTAGCAGGCCATGAGCACCAGCGTAATACGCTACTCTCACTGAGTGTAGCAGGCCATGAGCACCAGCGTAATACGCTACTCTCACTGAGTGTAGCAGGCCATGAGCACCAGCGTTACGCCACTCTCACTGAGTGTAGCAGGCCATGAGCACCAGCGTAATACGCTACTCTCACTGAGTGTAGCAGGCCATGAGCACCAGCGTAATACGCTACTCTCACTGAGTGTAGCAGGCCATGAGCACCAGCGTTACGCTACTCTCACTGAGTGTAGCAGGCCATGAGCACCAGCGTTACGCTACCCTCACTGAGTGTAGCAGGCCATGAGCACCAGCGTTACGCTACTCTCACTGAGTGTAGCAGGCCATGAGCACCAGCGTAATATGCTACTCTCACTGAGTGTAGCAGGCCATGAGCACCAGCGTTACGCTACTCTCACTGAGTGTAGCAGGCCATGAGCACCAGCGTTACGCTACCCTCACTGAGTGTAGCAGGCCATGAGCACCAGCGTAATACGCTACTCTCACTGAGTGTAGCAGGCCATGAGCACCAGCGTAATACGCTACTCTCACTGAGTGTAGCAGGCCATGAGCACCAGCGTTACGCTACTCTCACTGAGTGTAGCAGGCCATGAGCACCAGCGTTACGCCACTCTCACTGAGTGTAGCAGGCCATGAGCACCAGCGTAATACGCTACTCTCACTGAGTGTAGCAGGCCATGAGCACCAGCGTAATACGCTACTCTCACTGAGTGTAGCAGGCCATGAGCACCAGCGTTACGCTACTCTCACTGAGTGTAGCAGGCCATGAGCACCAGCGTTACGCTACTCTCACTGAGTGTAGCAGGCCATGAGCACCAGCGTTACGCTACTCTCACTGAGTGCAGCAGGCCATGAGCACCAGCGTTACGCTACTCTCACTGAGTGTAGCAGGCCATGAGCACCAGCGTTACGCTACTCTCACTGAGTGTAGCAGGCCATGAGCACCAGCGTAATACGCTACTCTCACTGAGTGTAGCAGGCCATGAGCACCAGCGTAATACGCTACTCTCACTGAGTGCAGCAGGCCATGAGCACCAGCGTTACGCTACTCTCACTGAGTGTAGCAGGCCATGAGCACCAGCGTAATACGCTACTCTCACTGAGTGTAGCAGGCCATGAGCACCAGCGTAATACGCTACTCTCACTGAGTGTAGCAGGCCATGAGCACCAGCGTAATACGCTACTCTCACTGAGTGTAGCAGGCCATGAGCACCAGCGTAATACGCTACTCTCACTGAGTGTAGCAGGCCATGAGCACCAGCGTAATACGCTACTCTCACTGAGTGTAGCAGGCCATGAGCACCAGCGTAATACGCTACTCTCACTGAGTGTAGCAGGCCATGAGCACCAGCGTTACGCCACTCTCACTGAGTGTAGCAGGCCATGAGCACCAGCGTAATACGCTACTCTCACTGAGTGTAGCAGGCCATGAGCACCAGCGTAATACGCTACTCTCACTGAGTGTAGCAGGCCATGAGCACCAGCGTTACGCTACTCTCACTGAGTGTAGCAGGCCATGAGCACCAGCGTTACGCTACCCTCACTGAGTGTAGCAGGCCATGAGCACCAGCGTTACGCTACTCTCACTGAGTTTAGCAGGCCATGAGCACCAGCGTTACGCCACTCTCACTGAGTGTAGCAGGCCATGAGCACCAGCGTAATACGCTACTCTCACTGAGTGTAGAAGGCCATGAGCACCAGCGTTACGCTACTCTCACTGAGTGTAGCAGGCCATGAGCACCAGCGTAATACGCTACTCTCACTGAGTGTAGCAGGCCATGAGCACCAGCGTAATACGCTACTCTCACTGAGTGCAGAAGGCCATGAGCACCAGCGTTACGCTACTCTCACTGAGTGTAGCAGGCCATGAGCACCAGCGTTACGCCACTCTCACTGAGTGTAGCAGGCCATGAGCACCAGCGTAATACGCTACTCTCACTGAGTGTAGCAGGCCATGAGCACCAGCGTTACGCTACTCTCACTGAGTGTAGCAGGCCATGAGCACCAGCGTAATACGCTACTCTCACTGAGTGTAGCAGGCCATGAGCACCAGCGTAATACGCTACTCTCACTGAGTGCAGCAGGCCATGAGCACCAGCGTTACGCTACTCTCACTGAGTGTAGCAGGCCATGAGCACCAGCGTTACGCCACTCTCACTGAGTGTAGCAGGCCATGAGCACCAGCGTAATACGCTACTCTCACTGAGTGTAGCAGGCCATGAGCACCAGCGTTACGCTTCTCTCACTGAGTGTAGCAGGCCATGAGCACCAGCGTAATACGCTACTCTCACTGAGTGTAGCAGGCCATGAGCACCAGCGTAATACGCTACTCTCACTGAGTGTAGCAGGCCATGAGCACCAGCGTTACGCTACTCTCACTGAGTGTAGCAGGCCATGAGCACCAGCGTAATACGCTACTCTCACTGAGTGTAGCAGGCCATGAGCACCAGCGTAATACGCTACTCTCACTGACTGTAGCAGGCCATGAGCACCAGCGTAATACGCTACTCTCACTGAGTGTAGCAGGCCATGAGCACCAGCGTAATACGCTACTCTCACTGAGTGTAGCAGGCCATGAGCACCAGCGTAATACGCTACTCTCACTGAGTGTAGCAGGCCATGAGCACCAGCGTTACGCTACTCTCATTGAGTGTAGCAGGCCATGAGCACCAGCGTTACGCTACTCTCACTGAGTGTAGCAGGCCATGAGCACCAGCGTTACGCTACTCTCACTGAGTGTAGCAGGCCATGAGCACCAGCGTTACGCTACCCTCACTGAGTGTAGCAGGCCATGAGCACCAGCGTTACGCTACTCTCACTGAGTGTAGCAGGCCATGAGCACCAGCGTTACGCTACTCTCACTGAGTGTAGCAGGCCATGAGCACCAGCGTAATACGCTACTCTCACTGAGTGTAGCAGGCCATGAGCACCAGCGTTACGCTACTCTCACTGAGTGTAGCAGGCCATGAGCACCAGCGTAATACGCTACTCTCACTGAGTGTAGCAGGCCATGAGCACCAGCGTTACGCTACCTCACTGAGTGTAGCAGGCCATGAGCACCAGCGTAATACGCTACTCTCACTGAGTGTAGCAGGCCATGAGCACCAGCGTTACGCTACTCTCACTGAGTGTAGCAGGCCATGAGCACCAGCGTTACGCTACTCTCACTGAGTGTAGCAGGCCATGAGCACCAGCGTTACGCTACCCTCACTGAGTGTAGCAGGCCATGAGCACCAGCGTTACGCTACTCTCACTGAGTGTAGCAGGCCATGAGCACCAGCGTAATACGCTACTCTCACTGAGTGTAGCAGGCCATGAGCACCAGCGTAATACGCTACTCTCACTGAGTGTAGCAGGCCATGAGCACCAGCGTTACGCTACTCTCACTGAGTGTAGCAGGCCATGAGCACCAGCGTTACGCTACTCTCACTGAGTGTAGCAGGCCATGAGCACCAGCGTAATACGCTACTCTCACTGAGTGTAGCAGGCCATGAGCACCAGCGTAATACGCTACTCTCACTGAGTGTAGCAGGCCATGAGCACCAGCGTAATACGCTACCCTCACTGAGTGTAGCAGGCCATGAGCACCAGCGTAATACGCTACTCTCACTGAGTGTAGCAGGCCATGAGCACCAGCGTAATACGCTACCCTCACTGAGTGTAGCAGGCCATGAGCACCAGCGTAATACGCTACTCTCACTGAGTGTAGCAGGCCATGAGCACCAGCGTAATACGCTACTCTCACTGAGTGTAGCAGGCCATGAGCACCAGCGTAATACGCTACCCTCACTGAGTGTAGCAGGCCATGAGCACCAGCGTAATACGCTACCCTCACTGAGTGTAGCAGGCCATGAGCACCAGCGTAATACGCTACCCTCACTGAGTGTAGCAGGCCATGAGCACCAGCGTAATACGCTACCCTCACTGAGTGTAGCAGGCCATGAGCACCAGCGTAATACGCTACTCTCACTGAGTGTAGCAGGCCATGAGCACCAGCGTAATACGCTACCCTCACTGAGTGTAGCAGGCCATGAGCACCAGCGTAATACGCTACTCTCACTGAGTGTAGCAGGCCATGAGCGCCAGCGTAATACGCTACTCTCACTGAGTGTAGCAGGCCATTAGCACCAGCGTTACGCTACTCTCACTGAGTGTAGCAGGCCATGAGCACCAGCGTAATACGCTACTCTCACTGAGTGTAGCAGGCCATTAGCACCAGCGTTACGCTACTCTCACTGAGTGTAGCAGGCCATGAGCACCAGCGTTACGCTACTCTCACTGAGTGTAGCAGGCCATGAGCACCAGCGTAATACGCTACTCTCACTGAGTGTAGCAGGCCATGAACACCAGCGTAATACGCTACTCTCACTGAGTGTAGCAGGCCATTAGCACCAGCGTTACGCTACTCTCACTGAGTGTAGCAGGCCATGAGCACCAGCGTTACGCTACTCTCACTGAGTGTAGCAGGCCATGAGCACCAGCGTTACGCCACTCTCACTGAGTGTAGCAGGCCATGAGCACCAGCGTTACGCTACTCTCACTGAGTGTAGCAGGCCATGAGCACCAGCGTTACGCTACTCTCACTGAGTGTAGCAGGCCATGAGCACCAGCGTAATACGCTACTCTCACTGAGTGTAGCAGGCCATGAGCACCAGCGTTACGCTACTCTCACTGAGTGTAGCAGGCCATGAGCACCAGCGTTACGCTACCCTCACTGAGTGTAGCAGGCCATGAGCACCAGCGTTACGCTACTCTCACTGAGTGTAGCAGGCCATGAGCACCAGCGTTACGCTACTCTCACTGAGTGTAGCAGGCCATGAGCACCAGCGTTACGCTACTCTCACTGAGTGTAGCAGGCCATGAGCACCAGCGTAATACGCTACTCTCACTGAGTGTAGCAGGCCATGAGCACCAGCGTTACGCTACTCTCACTGAGTGTAGCAGGCCATGAGCACCAGCGTTACGCTACTCTCACTGAGTGTAGCAGGCCATTAGCACCAGCGTTACGCTACTCTCACTGATTGTAGCAGGCCATGAGCACCAGCGTTACGCTACTCTCACTGATTGTAGCAGGCCATGAGCACCAGCGTTACGCCACTCTCACTGATTGTAGCGGCCCATGAGCACCAGCGTTACGCTACCCTCACTGAGTGTAGCAGGCCATGAGCACCAGCGTTACGCTACCCTCGGAGAGTGAAGAAGGCCATTAGCACCAGCGTTACGCTACTCTCACTGAGTGTAGCAGGCCATGAGCACCAGCGTAATACGCTACTCTCACTGAGTGTAGCAGGCCATGAGCACCAGCGTTACGCTACCTCACTGAGTGTAGCAGGCCATGAGCACCAGCGTAATACGCTACTCTCACTGAGTGTAGCAGGCCATGAGCACCAGCGTTACGCTACTCTCACTGAGTGTAGCAGGCCATGAGCACCAGCGTTACGCTACTCTCACTGAGTGTAGCAGGCCATGAGCACCAGCGTTACGCTACCCTCACTGAGTGTAGCAGGCCATGAGCACCAGCGTTACGCTACACTCACTGAGTGTAGCAGGCCATGAGCACCAGCGTAATACGCTACTCTCACTGAGTGTAGCAGGCCATGAGCACCAGCGTAATACGCTACTCTCACTGAGTGTAGCAGGCCATGAGCACCAGCGTTACGCTACTCTCACTGAGTGTAGCAGGCCATGAGCACCAGCGTTACGCTACTCTCACTGAGTGTAGCAGGCCATGAGCACCAGCGTAATACGCTACTCTCACTGAGTGTAGCAGGCCATGAGCACCAGCGTAATACGCTACTCTCACTGAGTGTAGCAGGCCATGAGCACCAGCGTAATACGCTACCCTCACTGAGTGTAGCAGGCCATGAGCACCAGCGTAATACGCTACTCTCACTGAGTGTAGCAGGCCATGAGCACCAGCGTAATACGCTACCCTCACTGAGTGTAGCAGGCCATGAGCACCAGCGTAATACGCTACTCTCACTGAGTGTAGCAGGCCATGAGCACCAGCGTAATACGCTACTCTCACTGAGTGTAGCAGGCCATGAGCACCAGCGTAATACGCTACCCTCACTGAGTGTAGCAGGCCATGAGCACCAGCGTAATACGCTACCCTCACTGAGTGTAGCAGGCCATGAGCACCAGCGTAATACGCTACCCTCACTGAGTGTAGCAGGCCATGAGCACCAGCGTAATACGCTACCCTCACTGAGTGTAGCAGGCCATGAGCACCAGCGTAATACGCTACTCTCACTGAGTGTAGCAGGCCATGAGCACCAGCGTAATACGCTACCCTCACTGAGTGTAGCAGGCCATGAGCACCAGCGTAATACGCTACTCTCACTGAGTGTAGCAGGCCATGAGCACCAGCGTAATACGCTACCCTCACTGAGTGTAGCAGGCCATGAGCACCAGCGTAATACGCTACTCTCACTGAGTGTAGCAGGCCATGAGCACCAGCGTAATACGCTACTCTCACTGAGTGTAGCAGGCCATGAGCACCAGCGTTACGCTACTCTCACTGAGTGTAGCAGGCCATGAGCGCCAGCGTAATACGCTACTCTCACTGAGTGTAGCAGGCCATTAGCACCAGCGTTACGCTACTCTCACTGAGTGTAGCAGGCCATGAGCACCAGCGTAATACGCTACTCTCACTGAGTGTAGCAGGCCATTAGCACCAGCGTTACGCTACTCTCACTGAGTGTAGCAGGCCATGAGCACCAGCGTTACGCTACTCTCACTGAGTGTAGCAGGCCATGAGCACCAGCGTAATACGCTACTCTCACTGAGTGTAGCAGGCCATGAGCACCAGCGTAATACGCTACTCTCACTGAGTGTAGCAGGCCATTAGCACCAGCGTTACGCTACTCTCACTGAGTGTAGCAGGCCATGAGCACCAGCGTTACGCTACTCTCACTGAGTGTAGCAGGCCATGAGCACCAGCGTTACGCCACTCTCACTGAGTGTAGCAGGCCATGAGCACCAGCGTTACGCTACTCTCACTGAGTGTAGCAGGCCATGAGCACCAGCGTTACGCTACTCTCACTGAGTGTAGCAGGCCATGAGCACCAGCGTAATACGCTACTCTCACTGAGTGTAGCAGGCCATGAGCACCAGCGTTACGCTACTCTCACTGAGTGTAGCAGGCCATGAGCACCAGCGTTACGCTACCCTCACTGAGTGTAGCAGGCCATGAGCACCAGCGTTACGCTACTCTCACTGAGTGTAGCAGGCCATGAGCACCAGCGTTACGCTACTCTCACTGAGTGTAGCAGGCCATGAGCACCAGCGTTACGCTACTCTCACTGAGTGTAGCAGGCCATGAGCACCAGCGTAATACGCTACTCTCACTGAGTGTAGCAGGCCATGAGCACCAGCGTTACGCTACTCTCACTGAGTGTAGCAGGCCATGAGCACCAGCGTTACGCTACTCTCACTGAGTGTAGCAGGCCATTAGCACCAGCATTACGCTACTCTCACTGATTGTAGCAGGCCATGAGCACCAGCGTTACGCTACTCTCACTGATTGTAGCAGGCCATGAGCACCAGCGTTACGCCACTCTCACTGATTGTAGCAGCCCATGAGCACCAGCGTTACGCTACCCTCACTGAGTGTAGCAGGCCATGAGCACCAGCGTTACGCTACCCTCGGAGAGTGAAGAAGGCCATTAGCACCAGCGTTACGCTACTCTCACTGAGTGTAGCAGGCCATTAGCACCAGCGTTACGCTACTCTCACTGAGTGTAGCAGGCCATGAGCACCAGCGTTACGCTACCCTCGGAGAGTGTAGCAGGCCATTAGCACCAGCGTTACGCTACTCTCACTGAGTGTAGCAGGCCATGAGCACCAGCGTTACGCTACCCTCGGAGAGTGTAGCAGGCCATTAGCACCAGCGTTACGCTACTCTCACTGAGTGTAGCAGGCCATGAGCACCAGCGTTACGCTACCCTCGGAGAGTGTAGCAGGCCATTAGCACCAGCGATACGCTACTCTTACTGAGTGCAGCAGGCCATTAGCACCAGCGTAATACGCTACCCTCGGAGAGTGTGGCAGGCCATTAGCACCAGCATTACGCTACTCTCACTGAGTGTAGCAGGCCATGAGCACCAGCGTTACGCTACCCTCGGAGAGTGTAGCAGGCCATTAGCAGCAGCGTTACGCTACTCTTACTGAGTGCAGCAGGCCATTAGCACCAGCGTAATACGCTACCCTCGGAGAGTGTAGCAGGCCATTAGCACCAGCGTTACGCTACTCTCACTGAGTGTAGCAGGCCATGAGCACCAGCGTTACGCTACCCTCGGAGAGTGTAGCAGGCCATTAGCACCAGCGTTACGCTACTCTCACTGAGTGTAGCAGGCCATTAGCACCAGCGTTACGCTACTCTCACTGAGTGTAGCAGGCCATGAGCACCAGCGTTACGCTACCCTTGGAGAGTGTAGCAGGCCATTAGCACCAGCGTTACGCTACTCTCACTGAGTGTAGCAGGCCATGAGCACCAGCGTTACGCTACTCTCACTGATTGTAGCAGGCCATGAGCACCAGCGTTACGCTACCCTCGGAGAGTGTAGCAGGCCATTAGCACCAGCGTTACGCTACTCTCACTGAGTGTAGCAGGCCATGAGCACCAGCGTTACGCTACCCTCGGAGAGTGTAGCAGGCCATTAGCACCAGCGTTACGCTACTCTCACTGAGTGTAGCAGGCCATTAGCACCAGCGTTACGCTACTCTCACTGAGTGTAGCAGGCCATGAGCACCAGCGTTACGCTACTCTCACTGATTGTAGCAGGCCATGAGCACCAGCGTTACGCTACCTTCGGAGATTGTAGCAGGCCATGAGCACCAGCGTTACGCTACTCTCACTGAGTGTAGCAGGCCATGAGCACCAGCGTTACGCTACTCTCACTGATTGTAGCAGGCCATGAGCACCAGCGTTACGCTACCCTCGGAGAGTGTAGCAGGCCATTAGCACCAGCGTTACGCTACTCTCACTGAGTGTAGCAGGCCATTAGCACCAGCGTTACGCTACCCTCGGAGAGTGTAGCAGGCCATTAGCACCAGCGTTACGCTACTCTCACTGAGTGTAGCAGGCCATGAGCACCAGCGTTACGCTACCCTCGGAGAGTGTAGCAGGCCATGAGCACCAGCGTTACGCTACCCTCGGAGAGTGTAGCAGGCCATGAGCACCAGCGTTACACTACCCTCGGAGAGTGTAGCAGGCCATGAGCACCAGCGTTACACTACCCTCGGAGAGTGTAGCAGGCCATTAGCACCAGCGTTACGCTACTCGCACTGAGTGTAGCAGGCCATTAGCACCAGCGTTACGCTACCCTCGGAGAGTGTAGCAGGCCATGAGCACCAGCGTTACGCTACTCTCACTGAGTGTAGCAGGCCATGAGCACCAGCGTTACGCTACCCTCGGAGAGTGTAGCCGGCCATGAGCACCGGTGACGTCACTGTTGCGCTACACCCACGCTCGTCGAGAGAATTGGCATTGGCTTGTCAGCAATTTTCTCCAGCGCGGTGGGATGACGTCACCCTACCCACGCACCCACAACTTCTCTGGCGACGAGAAATTTGGCGCTGGTTATCGCAAAGGCTTTATAAAACATGTTTATGGCTCAGATACTTGTCTCTACAGTATGTACGTGTGTTCTGAAACCGGAATTGTTGTTTTAAGGGAGCTAGGTAAAACAATAAGATTAAAGTGTTAGAAGACAAATCAGTGTATGCTGGAAGATAGATAAAGGATTTGTTAGGAAATAGAGCTATGAAAGACACGTCACTGGAGAAAAGGGAGAATGATCCAGTTTGCACCATCTTCAGTGGGCTTCACAGACCCTGACTTTTTTGTCACGTCTTGTGACAGATAGGGGGATCGAGGATTTATTTTAAAAAACAAATAAAAGAGGATTAAACCCTTAAATGAAGATATCAGGAAACAAGATGGCGCCTCCCAGCCTACGTCTCACCTTCAGGAAGGAATCAAGATGGCGCCTCCCAGCCTAGGGCACACCTTCAGTAAGGAAACAAGATGGCGCCTCCCAGCCTAGGGTACTCCTTCAGGAAGGAAACAAGATGGTGCCTCCCAGCCTAGGGTACTCCTTCAGGAAGGAAACAAGATGGCGCCTCCCAGTCTAGGGCACACCTTCAGGAAGGAAACAAGATGGTGACTCCAGCCTAGGGTACACCGTCAGGAAGAAACAAGATGTCGCCTCCCAGTCTAGGGCACACCTTCAGGAAGGAAACAAGATGGCGACTCCAGCCTAGGGTACACCGTCAGGAAGAAACAAGATGTCGCCTCCCAGTCTAGGGCACACCTTCAGGAAGGAAACAAGATGGCGACTCCAGCCTAGGGTACACCCTCAGGAAGAAACAAGATGTCGCCTCCCAGTCTAGGGCACACCTTCAGGAAGGAAACAAGATGGCTCCTCCCAGTCTAGGGCACACCTTCAGGAAGGAAACAAGATGGCGACTCCAGCCTAGGGTACACCCTCAGGAAGAAACAAGATGTCGCCTCCCAGTCTAGGGCACACCTTCAGGAAGGAAACAAGATGTCGCCTCCCAGTCTAGGGCACACCTTCAGGAAGGAAACAAGATGGCGCCTCCAGCCTAGGGTACACCCTCAGGAAGAAACAAGATGTCGCCTCCCAGTCTAGGGCACACCTTCAGGAAGGAAACAAGATGGCGCCTCCAGCCTAGGGTACACCCTCAGGAAGAAACAAGATGTCGCCTCCCAGTCTAGGGCACACCTTCAGGAAGGAAACAAGATGGCGCCTCCCAGTCTAGGGCACACCTTCAGGAAGGAAACAAGATGGCGCCTCCAGCCTAGGGTACACCGTCAGGAAGAAACAAGATGTCGCCTCCCAGTCTAGGGCACACCTTCAGGAAGGAAACAAGATGGCGCCTCCAGCCTAGGGTACACCCTCAGGAAGAAACAAGATGGCGCCTCCCAGTCTAGGGCACACCTTCAGGAAGGAAACAAGATGGCGCCTCCAGCCTAGGGTACACCCTCAGGAAGAAACAAGATGTCGCCTCCCAGTCTAGGGCACACCTTCAGGAAGGAAACAAGATGGCGCCTCCAGCCTAGGGTACACCCTCAGGAAGAAACAAGATGTCGCCTCCCAGTCTAGGGCACACCTTCAGGAAGGAAACAAGATGGTGCCTCCAGCCTAGGGTACACCCTCAGGAAGAAACAAGATGTCGCCTCCCAGTCTATGGCACACCTTCAAGAAGGAAACAAGATGGCGCCTCCAGCCTAGGGTACACCCTCAGGAAGAAACAAGATGTCGCCTCCCAGTCTAGGGCACACCTTCAGGAAGGAAACAAGATGGCGCCTCCAGCCTAGGGTACACCCTCAGGAAGAAACAAGATGTCGCCTCCCAGTCTAGGGTACACCCTCAGGAAGAAACAAGATGTCGCCTCCCAGTCTAGGGTACACCCTCAGGAAGAAACAAGATGTCGCCTCCCAGTCTAGAGCCATCCAATGCATAATAATTAATTACAATTTGTAACGAGTCAGATTTTTTCAAGCAATACTTGTTGTATTCCTTTAGTCATTTACACCTCTGTTGCGTTGTTGTGAGTACTTTTTGTGTATGAAAACCATTCTGAATCGATAACTTCTACCGTGGCGATCTTTTGAAGTGATTGCGTTCTAAGTCATTTAATAGCCGTTACTGCTTAAATTAGGCCGTGGTGCATTGGGAATATCCTTCCCGCTTGACATTTCCCCCTTGATCATTGGTTCCCCCCCCCCCTTTTAATTCAACGTTTTAATCGCACAGGAAATGATTTTTAACACTTTTCTAACGGCTTTTTTAATCAACGAGGTTAGGTTATTTTAGACCGAAACTACAGTTATTTAGAATGAAGTGCACACAAGTCGTGTAGCCTATATGTATTTTTGGTGTCTTTGTACCCCGCATTCGTATACATTGATTATTATGTATAAACGTCTCCCAGGGATTTCACTCGTTTTTTAGCCTACTTTTCACATTTTGCAAAAATGAGGAAAAAGTAGACTTAAGAGATCGATCCGGGAAAATGTGTGTCTGGCTGGCTGGCTGTGTGTGTGTGTGTGTGTGTGTCCCCCCCCCCCCCCCCCTATCAACTCCTAAACAGCTGCAGCAATCAAAACCAAATTTAGTATGAGTAAAGATGTGCACCGGAATAGCACACGTCCATATTTGAAAATAATGTCAGTGCTACCAACTGCTTAAAAAACGCACTAGAAATGGATATCTTGCAAGGTATGCATGGGAGCTATTACAAAATTGGCACACATGTAGATAATACTATTTCAGTTTAATTTCCAGGAGGCCAACCATGACAGTGTTGCCAAAATAATTTTAAGCCTTCTGTTAGGTCCAATGTTTAAATGCATATAACTTCTACACTATCTATTGGATTTCAACCAAATTTTGTATGTAATATCTGAACATAAACAGATATGCCTGAGCGTATTCTTAAGAGCCACCAGGGCTGCCAACTGTTAATAATTGCTCTCTCTATTTTTTTTATCCAAATACCAATATATCAGAAAGTATGCAAGCCAACAGCTTTAAACTATGCACACGTATATTCTGACATTTTAGATTAATTTGGAGTAACTTATATACGTCAGTTCTACCAACATGATTATAAGCCTGCTGATAGTACCAATTTTTAAATACATGTAACTTCTATACTATCAGTTGGATTTCAACCAAATTTCGTATGTGCTATGTGTACCATAACAGATATGACTATAAGTATTGTTAAAAGCAATCAGGGCTGCCAACTGTTAATAAATGCTGTCTATATTCTTTTTACCCTAATATCAATATATCAGAAAGTATGCAAGCCAACAGCTCTATACTTTGCACACGTATAGCACCTGACATTCTAGATTAATTTGGAGTAATTAATACAAGGCAGTGCTGCCAACATGATTCTATGCCTGCTGATATGTCCAATTTTAAAATAGATGTAACTCCTATACTAACAAATGGATTTCATCCAAAATTGGCACAACAAGATATCATAATAATTCAGATTATTTCTGACCAGCACACGCATGGTATTGTTGGCAACATGCTTTTACGCGTGCTAATAGACCTAGTGTCTAACTGCATGTAACGTCCATTGGACTTCAACCAAATTTTGTATTCTGTACTTTAAGAGGTGGAACTAAGAATATATTCAGTCACCAGGGCTGCCCTCTATTAGGCTACATTATACCAGGTATATTTTGAACTAATTAGATATGTCGATATTACCAACTTAATTTCGTCATTATTCTAGATAGGTCCATATACTGTAGAATAATCATTGGCATGAAAAGTAGGCTGTATAGTTCTTCACGGAACTTCTTGTTTAGTTATGTGGACATGTGGTAACGGTCACAGAGTTGATCGCACAATTCAGAAACACACTTGGTCTTGCATACTTTGTGGTGGTATCCATCCACAGCCATTGAGGTCACCAGGCGTAGGAGTTCTTGATTTGTGTTGACCCAGGAGGTATTTATCATGGCTTCTGTTGTATAAAGGTCCAGCCAAATATCCTTTCTTTTCTTTTCTCTTTCAAGGAGCAGTTTATTCGAGCTGACGGTGAATGGGAGCCTCATTCGTAGGTCCTCTATAAAGAAGTCATATACTAGCCTCGACTTTGTGTATTTCGAAACACCTAGGATGGCTTTCAAGAGTCGTGATTTGACTGTTTCCAAAGTCATTAGATGTCTTAGACTCATCTTCTTCCATATGATAATGTGATATCTATTCAGTAGATTGCGATTGGAACTAATTATCGTAGTCCGTTAATACACAACATCCATAATGATTGTTTATAAATTATAAGTTACTAAATTAATCAGTAACTCCAGGAGGCGGTAGATCTAATTGACAATTATACCCTTATGAACCTACATTTGAAGCGTATGCGGGAACAAACGTCTATGTTACATCGCTTCCCGCTCGAACTGTAGTGGGTTGGTTTAAGGAACAGAAGTCTACTAGCGTGCCCCGTGCGAGAAATCTCGCATGTTCATAAACCACACTTTCCCCAATAGGTTTATAGAACACTATTTACATTTCAGACGTCCCTACGGCCAAATTGCGAACTGAACAGCAATAATGTCGCGTATTTTTCTACAGCAACAGTATTTGCAAATCGCACACTTATACAAAAATTGATATTTATGAAATTAGAATGAAATTCGTCACTGCTAATGTCATTTGTGTGCTAATAATAATAATAATACGGTGGGTGAGTGGATAGCGTGTTGGTCTTCTAACCCCCCAAGATTGCAGGTTCGCTCCTGGCCGTGGTAAGTGTTTTTTTTTAAGGCGGCAAAAATACGACACGCATGTCATACGATGTTGGCATGTCAAAGAACCCATTTGAATTCAGTAGGCCGTGTTCATAATGGCAAAATTAATCTCGGGAGTTTCCGCCAACACAAAGTTCCTCATTTCTCTACTAGAAAGCGCTATAGTGTTCAAGGAGCTTAGATATCTAACATCCTTGACTTTCATAGTGAATCAAGGAACAACGAAATTCGACATGCAAGCTACCCTCTGGGTGTCAAATTACGAAGCGTGCACCCGGCACCGAGGCCATACGATTTATTATTATTATTATTATTATTATTTGTGTGCTGAGTCCTTTGATTGGCAGCTTGGCCGTAACACTCACCGGTTATTCGATATTTATGAAATTATACGATTTGAGTTCCGTACTCATTCCTTTAAATTACTATTTCTGAAATCCATTCAAAATGATAAAGGAAAGACCTCAGAATGTTAAAATGACATGAAACAGGCGTCAGAGCGGGCAAAATGTGAAGTGGACAGCAATTATGGAGCGTATCTTCCTACAGCAACAGCATCTGCAAATCGCACACTCGTACGGTTATTTTAAAGTAATTTCTTAAAGAAATTATAGATATTTATGAAATTATAGTGCAATAAGTCACTGCTAATGTCTATTCTCTTTCATTTGAATGCTCATTGTCACGATCGGTCGCTTGTGAGCGCCGCAGGAGGGATCTATACTACTGAAATAATATAAATGATGATGATGATGATGTTACATCGCTTCCCGCTCGAACTGTAGTGTGTTGGTTTAAGGAACAAAAGTCTATGTTACGTTTTACCACTTAGTTCTTTCCCGCGTACAGCAGCCACCTTTATTGCTATTTTTTCTCAATAAGTAGGAAATGTAACATAAACGTTTGTTCCCACAAACGCTTCATTTGTATAATTTTTTTTAACTGTGTTACGAGGGGGCAGATGACCTCGCTGTTTCGCTCAAGGTGATCATTATTGCAGTGCTGATTCCTGCTGGCTTGTCTGTGCACTAGCGAGCACTATCTGATCGATTAGCTACGAAATGGGAGAATGCAATCAACTGAAGTCGCTACGGGGAAGGTCGATGAGTTTTCTAGGAGGTCAGTAGTTTTAACGGCTGGATGCCCTTCCTGATGACCTCATACGAGATGAAATTAAGATGACACTGTGCAATCAGTTGGAAGAAAGTGCCCGTGGCGTATTAAAAGATACCGTCCCAGCATTTGATTGGAAACCAGGGATAATCACCGCCGTTCTGAGTCAAGAGATACCCTGACCCCATGACCTTGTGTGTAAGTGCAGCGGTTATACCCTCGGAGTTCCCGGGCCAATGCTTGAGTGCCATTTCTATCGAACCGGAGTGTACGTGACGTCATTGCGCAGGCGCAAGCAGTGTCTCTGTCTCTCTCCCTCTGGCCTGTTAACCTCAATCGGGCGGGCTAAAAATAGCTCGCATCCTAATAATAGTCCGTGGCGCTGAGCCCTTCGTTAACTTTAACCCTACGTTTTTGTTAGCATGAGCCCTTTCTTAACATTAATCCTTCGTTAACACCAACCTTTCGCTAACATTGACCCTTCGTTAATAGATTCTTTTATTTTTACAACAGACCTTCAGTAACATGAATCCTTAGTTAATAATATCCTTTCATTAAGAATAGCCTATATCTTTGCTAATATTAACCAACTGCTAACAAAATCCCTTCATTAACATTAACCTTTTCCTAACTCTCGCCCTTCGTTAACAATAATCTTCCATTAACACTAACGTATCGTTGTTAACACTTATATACTTATTTAGCGCATGGCTTTTAGTGCCGGGAGTGTCCGAGGACATGTTCGGTTCGCCAGAGGCTGTAGCTGCTTCAATGCGGACACCCATGCGATGAGCTACAAGTTCCGTTCAATTTCAAGTAGTTCCAACTTTCGCTACCAGATTTCACTGACACCTAGTGGTGAACGTTGGAACTTTGATTGAGCGTTTCAACGAAATGTAACCTGCAAATTTAGCTTCACACAAGTTTAATTAGTAGGAGGTTCTTTTACATGCCATAAATCTATGACATTGGACCGCCGGCTTTACTTCCCCTCCGAAGGAAGGCATACCGAGGGATTTATAACGCTCTTAAAAATATCCAACGACTTCGGCCGGGTTTGAACCCGTGATCTTGGGCTCAGCATGCTACCGACTACGCCACCGAAATCGCTGTTGTTAACACAGTTGCCGCAACTAATTATCTTCACAATGAGATCTAGGTAATACGATGTGGAGACACATGGAATTATTGGGGATGACGTGAGAGATCAGGCGAATACGGTGACACTCAACTTGAAGGCAGAAGGTATGTGGCACTACTGAGTTTGAGCCGCAGGCTACTTGATCGGCACTCAACACAGGACTAAAACGTAACATCAGCAGACTATTAGCCTTTTCCCGAGCGGCACGATGAACATGAAGTCAGGGGGCATTAAAATGTGTTCTCCGTTCTTCAGTCCATCATTCATTGGTTCTGATATTGTTTTTCTCAGCAAAATGATTGTTGTTGATTACTGGTTTGAGTTATAGTCTGTGATGCCAATTTCTTGAAGTTCTTTTTTCTAATCCAATTCCACTAAGTTCTCGACTTTTATTGACAGGGCGAGGTTGAGAATCCTTTTGCCGAGCCTGTCATTGTTCAGTCTGAGAATGTGGCCGTGGAATTTCAATCGCCTTTTTCTGAAGGTGTCAGTGATCTTTTCCGCATGCTAATAAAGCTCCTGAGACTTCCGTTTCATCCAGTTATCTTCTGAGCAGACTGGACCGGTATCTTCTCATCGTTTCTCCTACTTCCTCTTCTGTGCTTCTGTGTAGGTTCCTTCTTTGTCACTGGCCCATCCCCCGTCTCCTAGAAACCTCTGTACTCCTTAATTAGTCGTCCGTATATCTCCAGGAAAGTTATTGTCTGATATTATTGAATAGGTTGGCACAGGCAAGGAAAGCATTTCGACAGAAAAGGAATATGTTTACATCGAATATAGATTTTGGTATTAGGAAGTCAATTTTGAAAGCCATTGTCTGGAGTGTGGCAGTGTGGACCAGCAGAAAAGAGAAGAAATGAAGCGTTTGAAATATGGTGTTACAGGAGAATGATGAGGATCAGATGGGTAGATAGGGTTGCAAACGAAGAGGTGTTAAGACGAGTGGAAGAGGAGAGATGTTTCTGGAGACTGCTAATGAAGAGAAGAGATAGGTTGGTAGAACACATACTAAGACACCCAGGAATAGCAAGCTTAGTTATGGAAGGAAGGGTCGAGGACTAAAAACTGTAGGGGTAGACCTCCGATGTAGGGTGTGGTAGCTATGAAGAGTTGAAACAATTAGCTCAGGACAGGGAGGCATGGATAGCTGCATCAAACCTGTCAAAAGACTGAAGACTCAAACAGCAACAGGCTGAAGTAATGTACTATACGAGCATTCGCTTGGTCTGTATAAGGGAGCTGCAGTCTGAAGCGAGGAGCCGGTTGTTCGTCATTCATCGATCCTACCTGCCACCATTGAGGCGCGGAGCGTCCATTCACAGCGGCAGTTATCGAGATTTTCACATGTGTGGTCTCCGTAGAGGCCTGGCGTACGGCCCGCAAGCAACATGTGCCAGTTGGGGAGAATCAGTGCAATGTCGTTGAGTCTCCTATACAGGGCGGGCAGCAAGACATCACTTCTGAGGTGCGGGATTGGTTCCTGGCGCACTCAGAGCTGATTCCATTTCCACCTCTGCCATCCTTTCCCCAATTCCGCTACTGACAAATGCTGGGATGGTTCCAGAACCACCTCGTTCCCAATCCTAGCTTGGTTGGCTGGTTCCTCAGTTTAGTGCCTGCGACAACGCGGTCATGTAGCCCCGTGTGTGTAGAATCCTTCTGATAACCGGTGTTAATTGTGATGGCTGAATTAGTGTGATATCTGTTTTTAATTCAAGTACGGACTGCAGACATTCAATTTTCAAGTAGTTCCTGCTGTTGCTACCAAACGCCACCGTCAACGACAACTAGTTCTGAACTTGGTTACTAGATGCCACCGCAGTCAGCTCCTGGCGACGAAGGTTGGAACCTAAGAGCGTTGGTCAAATCTAACCTATAATTTATCCTCACACAAGTGTAATTAGTGGACGATTCTTTTACATGCCATAAATCTATGACATGGGACCGCCGGCTTTACTTCCCCTCCGAAGGAAGGCATACTGAGGGATTTTTAACGCTCTTAAAACGTCCGACGACTTCGGCCTGGTTTGAACCCGCGATCTTGGGCTTAGAAGCTCATCATGCAGTACACACACCCAAGAACGACTTCAGTCAACCTCGACTGGAAGTAATTGATATGTGAGGCTAATTTGTGCACTGTGGTGTCTTGTGGACATACAATTTCGGTGAAGAAGAGGAATGGATGAGTTACGACACGAGAAGTGCTATGAAAGGCGGAGCCATGAATGTTACCAAAGTAAGCAACTTGTCACTAGAGTTAGTGAGTTTTACAGGCTATTGGTACCAAATTATGATTAATTCAGGACTGTTTAAGTCCCGAGTTAATTCCCCTGCCCCCAAGTATATTTGCTCCAGGCCTCCTCGGATGCCACATGGTAACAAGGAGTTGTTGTCAATGGAGCTTTGTGCAGTGAATGGTAGCGCTGTACTTCGTCAAGTTGTTACGGCAAAGAATCTGAGGTGACACTGCACAAATGTGGACTGGGTTGGATTCCTCATGAATCCATGTGCGATTTCCCAGGAGTTATGTTACGACCGGTGGTTCGGACTTCTCGCTAAAAGCAGATCCCCCGTCATATGATCAAGAGTTTAATGCTCTACAAACAGGTTAGGCATACCTGATAATTTCGGACACTTTACTAAAGACATTTTCACTGATCAAATGTCCGAAGTGCAGTCAGCCCAGTGAATCAGCTGACTTCAAAACTTGACAGCACAGCCCGACTGTTCCACATCCTTCACGCTCTTTCTTCCGGAATACAGAGTAGAGTAGGGTGGCTTCGGTCACGTAGTTGGTAGCGTGCTGACCTTCTATCCCCAAGGTCGCGGGTTCAAACCCGGCCGAAGTCGTCGGATTCTTTAAGAGCGTTAAAATGCCTTCCTTCGGAGGGGAAGTAAAGCCGGCGGGCCCATGCCATAAATTTATGGCATTTAAAAGAACCTTCCACTAACTACAATTGTGTGAAACTAAATTTGTTGGTTAGATTTGACTAACACTCTATTGCCACGGTGGGTGAGTGATCAACGTGTCGGTCTACCAACCCCAAGCTTGCAGGTTCGCTCCTGGTCATGGTAAATGATTTTTTGAAAGTCGACAAAAATCACGACACGCATGTCATACGTTGTTGGCATGTTAAAGAACCCATTAGAATTCAGTAGGCCGTGTTCATAAAGGCAAAATTAATCTCGGGATTTTCCGCCAACACAAAAAATAGTTCCTCCTTTCTCTACTAGAATGCGCTATAGTGTCAACAAGCTTAGATATCTAACCTCCTTGACTTTCATAGCGCTCCAAGGAACAACACAATTCGACATGCAAGCTGCCCTCTGGGTGTCAAATAACTCAGCTTGCATCTGGCACCCGAGACCATACGATATTATTATTATAGTTCCACCGTTGCAGGTGCTGGTTGCGGTGGCATCTAGTAGCCAAGTTCACAGCTAGGTGTCGTTGACGGTAAAATTTGGTAGCAAAAGCAGGAACTACTTGAAATTGATCGTCACTAGTCCTTACTTGAATCACAGGTAACACACACTAATACAGACATCACAATTAACACCGGTTATCAGACGAATTCTACACACACCCAAAGTACACGGGGCTACACGCAGCCCCTAAACTAAGGAACCAACCAATTTAAACAGTCCCACCATCTGCTAGGAAAGGAATATGAAAACCACTTCTAGGATGACAGGGATGGGAATCGAACCCATATCATCTCAGTTTTGCCCCACGAGGATTGGTCAACTCCATCCCAACCCTTAGACCAGGATGAAATCTCTTGCTGGAGCCGGGAATCGAGTTGGTCTGTGTATACGATTGGGTCGGATGTATAGGATAGGGGGCCTGGTGGGCTGCATCAAACCAACAGCACAGAAATAGGCCAAGCGGTGGTGCGAGTATCGTCTGCTCGAATATTCAGACTGTATCAGCTCTGTGCCACTTATCGATCGTGCTACCACCATTCACATAACAAACGCTCCATTGACAACAGCAGTCATTCAGCCCGACTGATAAAATAATATTTTTATTACAATGTATACTTTATTTAATACTAACAACCCGCCCTGGCTTCGCCCGGGAACAGTTATGAATGCATTACGTACTAGCTCGTAAACTGTCGCCTCAGTAATTAAATAGCGATTGTTGGAAGAAATGAAAACGTAAAAATACTTATGGTGGGCGATCTATTGAAGATAGAGATATGCTGTCCAGGACTTTTTTGTAGAACTTTTCATGCTGAACAATTCTTACACTCATAGTATATTGATATGTTTAACGGTTTGCCCAGCGTAAGCTTAAGAAGCGCACGGACGCCAGTTCTTTTTGGCTTCCTTTGATCATAAATAATGTTCTACATAAACCTTCCTCGAGATATCTTTTACAGAATGGTGAAAACCGCATCAAAATCCATCCAGTGGTTCTCGAGATTACCCGTGACATCCAAGAATCGGGGACTTTGTTTTATACTAATTAGAGATTAGAGATTAGAGATACGGTGTGAACTTGGCTACTAGATGCCACTGCAACCGCACGTGGCGACGAACGTTGAACTTAATAGAACGTTAATCAAATCTACCTACAAATTTAGCTTCACACAATTGTAGTTAGTGGAAGGTTATTTTACATGCCATAAATCTATGACATGGGCCCGCCGGTTTTACTTCCCCTCCGAAGGAAGACGTACTGAGGGATATTTAACTCTTTTAAAAAATCCGACGACTTCGGCCGAGTTTGAACCCCTAATCTTGGGCCTAAAAGCTCAACTTCATCTAGCTGCTTATTATAATAATAATAATAATATTTTTTTAGCGTATGGCTTTTAGTACCGGGAGTGTCCGAGGACATGTTCGGCTCGCCAGTTTTGTAGCTGCTTCGAGACGGACACCCAATGGGTGAGCTACAAGTACCGTTGGGGGGAGGGGGAGTTGGAATGTAAGGGCTAGGAATTGGAAGGTAGCGGCTGTGGCCTATACTTAGGGACCAACCCCGGCATTTGCCTGGAAGGAAGATGGGAAACCACAGAAGACCATCTTCAAGGTTGCCGGCGGGGAGATTCGAACTTCCTCGCCTCCCGGATGTGAGCGACTGCCATCAGTCATGCCGTAACCACCACGGCTAACTCGCCCGGTATAATAATAATGAACACGCTAGATGAAGCTGTTCGTATGAGCCGACCTAGATGGTGGGATTATGTGATGAGAATGGAGAAAGAGAGAAAACCTAAGTGGTTAATGAGTTCAGTCTTGGACGATCTCAAAGTGAGAGGTGTAGAAGCAGAGTGCGCCACAGTGCTAACTGCTAATAGGGGACCATGCAGGCGACTTGTTCGCAAACAGAGGCTTGCAGACTGGACGCTAATAGGCAAAACAGTCAAAAATGAATATGTATAATAATAATTATATTGGTGTTTATACATTAGTTCGATAATAATAATAATAATAATAATAATAATAATAATAATAATAATAATAATAATAATAATAATAATAATATCGTATGGACTCGGATGCCGGGTGCAAGCTTTTGTTATTTGACTCCCAGAAGGCAGCTTGCATGTCTAATTTTGTTGTTCCTTGAAGCGCTATGAAAGTCAAGGAGGTTAGATATCTAACCTCTTTGACTCTATAGCGCTTTCTAGTAGAGAAAGGAGGAACTTTGTGTGTTGGCGGAAAATCCCGAGATTAATTTTGCCATTATGAACACGGCCTACTGAATTCACTTTTTTTTTAACATTCCAACATCGTATGACATGCGTATCGTGCTTTTTGTCGCCTAAAAAAAACCCTTACCACGGCCAGGAGCGAACCTGCAAGCTTGGGGGTTGGTAGTCCGACACGATAACCACTCACCCACCGTGGCAAGCTAATAATAATAATAATAATAATAATAATAATAGTAGTAAGATTGGTCATTATACATTAGTTCAATAATAATACTAATAATAATAAGTTGGTCATTATACATTAGTTCAATAATAATAATAATAATAATAATAATAATAATAGTAGTAAGATTGGTCATTATACATTAGTTCAATAATAATACTAATAATAATAAGAAGAAGAAGTTGGTCATTATACATTAGTTCGATAATAATAATATTTAATCACTTATCCTCTCAGCTCTGCTTCATCCACGAACTTTGCAAGGGATCGTTCCTCTACGGTCGCAAAGTACCGTGTCTGGGAGCTGAACACACTTTGTCAGCAGATACAACTAGGGATGGTGACCAGTAACTTGGATGTAATTAAGGAAGGGTCAGGGAAGGGATTTCGGAAGGAAGTCCGCCGTGGGCCTGTTGAAAGGAACCGCTCTGGTGGTGAAAATGGGAAACCACGAAAACTATTTTCAGGACGACGAAGATGGGATTCGAACCTACGCTCACCCGATGCCAGGAGGCACTAGATAGTGCGTTAGCGCTCTTGGCCACCACGGCTGGTACAATAATAATAATAATAATAATAATAATAATAATAATATATAACAAGAAGTGCTTTTCTATAAACACAAGAATTCGTCCCTACAACACTGTCATCAAACCAGTACCGCTATATGCATCTGAATGCCTTATCCTATCCGAGAAAAGTTTGCTCGCTAATTTAGAGAGAAAAGAAAGATCCTACACCTCATACTTGGCCCGGACTACAAAAATGGCATCTACATCAGAAAATACAGCCAAAGAAATATACTCGAGGATAGAGAAGATCACAGACACAATGCGAAAACGCAGAGTTTGCTTCTACGATCATATACGACGGATGATCGACTCCCGATGGACGAAACGTACTGTATCTTCAGTATATTCGACTATAAACCAAAAACGAAAATGCCATGGTACGTTAACGTCCAGAAAGATCTTAAAGAAATGGGGATACGAGCAGAAGATGCACAAGACCAAAATCTTTATAGAGCAGCCATCAAGACGTTTGGAACTTTCCGGGACGAAAAACGGACAACTGGTGCGAAATGGACAGAAGAACGTCTTGCTAAATACAGTGAGCTCATGAAGACAATGTGGAACAAGCGAAAAATGAACAAATGCCACAGTGTAAAATGAGGCTTATCGTGGTCCCTAGTTGGCCGATTAGCGAAATTCAATGAATGAATGAATGAATAGTAATAATAATAATAATAAACATAATTATGGCCTCAACTTCCTGGTGTCAACTTTTTTTGGTGGAACCACATAGGTGATCTACTCTCCAACTTGCAGTGTTATCTAGCAGAGAAACTGAAATAGAGATATTTTGGAAAAGAAGGATAATGTGTGGCTTGTGCTAAAAATAGCTCCCGAAACTCGTGCAGGCTCCACGGCGTCACTGTGACGTAGCTCTGACGTCATGGCTACAGCGACACGTGCCGGTGACGTCACGGGCCAGGTCAGCGCGAGCTCCTTCTCTTGAATTAGTTCAGTGACCTCAAACAGTATTATAATAAACAATTAATCCCGGCTTCGATTCCAGATAACCTAATGTTCTGACTTTTAAAGCAACAATCACCGTAATAAAATATTCTGGGTTCGATTCCAGATCATTGCTGTGGTGCTTATGTATTGTTGGTTTTTAAGGGGCATGGCAGCCCTCACTCAATATAGGGTATTATTATACATTCATTTTGATTTGAAATACACCCCAGGGGCTCAAACTTGTGGGACGTGGGATGGCGACCACGGGACACCAGCAGAGTCCGGCATTGCTTTCACTTACTTGTGCCGGGCTCCTCTCTGTTATCTTTCCTCTCGACCTCCCTTGGTCAACTCTTGTCCTTTTCCGACCCCGACGGTATTAGGGTATCCGAGACCTAGGGAGTCTTTCACTTTCCCACCTTAATTGGTCCTTGTCTCATCTTTTTTGATTCCTCATTCTTTGAGGGGTCCGTACTCTTGTTTTCTTTTCATGTTATCTCCTGCCTTCTGCTTAAGGCCCTCAAGGAGACAGGGTGTATGTAGCCCTACCACTTGTGGTGCACCCTGGATTGTGCTACACCCTCAAGGGCTCACGTCTGGTGAGTTCAGGCGTTGGCGACCTCGCGAGCTTCCTGAGCTGGGTCCGGGTTTTCTCCTTCCATTGCCTTTGGGGCGGGCCCTCTCCCCCTTTCCTCTCTGCCTTTCCTGGCTCTCCTTCCTTCCAAGTCCCTCAATTCTCATTCTTCGAGGGTTGAGGGCATTTCCTTTCCTCCTGTCTTTTATTCATATTCTTCTCATATTTGTTCCCCGTTACCTCTTCTAGTCTGTAAGAGACTAGCTAGTTTTTGTTGTAAGTTTCATTTGATCATCTTGCATCACCCTAACCATTAGGGGCTGATAACCAAGACGTTAGGCCCCTTAAAACAACAATTATCATCATCATCATCATCATTTGACCGACAGCAGTGGCTACGCTGGCTAAAGCGCAGCGTTAGGTCATGGGGCCAAGCTCTCTGCTGAGTCGGTAGACGCGTTGGTTCGAGCCCCACCCTCGGCTGTCCTTGAAATGGTGTCCCGTGGTTTCCCATTTTCAACACCAGCCAAATGCTGGGACGGTACCTTCTGATAGGCCACGGCCGCTTCCTTCCACATCCTTGCCTTGTTTCATTCATCTTCATTCAATCCATCTCTCAACCCGACGCGCAGGTCGTCCACGGGCGTCGAATAGAAAGACCTGCACTCGGCCTCTGATGAGACCACACGAAAGAGAGAAAGAAAAAGATCATCATTTGAAATAGTTCAGCATCCTGTTTAATATGTACGCCTCTGTTTGGGACGAAGTTGTCCCAGTTATCCCCTATTACCAGTTAGCACTGTGGCCTCCTCTCCTTCTTCACCTCTCACTTTGAAATCGTTCAACACTGAAACTAACCATCCATCTTATGTCTGCCCCTGCTTATCTTACACTCTACTACAGCCCACTTCAATCAATTTTTTTCTTCAAGCTGACTTTTAAAAAGCACACGTTGCAATTTGAAACTTTCAATATGGTCACACATAGTACTGATTAATTTATTTTTGCCTTGCAACGAGATATTTAAATACCCCGTGATGTCTTTCATGACACCGAGGTCAGCGATCCATTGCTCGTCATCCAAGTCTGACTGTGCTACCGCCACTACGCGGGGAGGAAAGAGGACCGGTGCTGCTCGGTGCGGCACTGGGGTGCGCAAGTACTAAGTGCTCGCGCTGGCATGGCCCTGACTAAAGGAACGGTATCTCAATTGTTGGATGAACGATTAGTAACCGGCGATTTTCCTTGTAGCCAGCAGCGAAGATGAACTCGCAATATCGTGTGGATTAGACATCAATCTCAGCAAGTCCCAACTCATGATAATTGATCAATATGATTATTAATACCCCCCTGGCAGCAATTGATCACGTGAGGCTTACAGAATCCACCCAGCTAACAATCGCTCTCAGTCGCACAAACCTTCCTGAGGATGGTCTCACACTCAGTAGAACACATCTCAGTGCAAGGGGCAGATGACCTCGTAGTTCCTCCCCTTAAAACAACAATAACTAACTAACTCACATCTCATTGCAGATGGTAGAACACAGAAATGGTGCCCGCCAACTGTCGTGGAAGACTCTGGCTCTAACCAGCAGTGAAACAGTTTGGAGAGTTCAACGGTGGGGTGGAACACCAACTACTCTTATCTTCGATTCTGCTGTTAATACACTAAGTATGTATCGAGTAAGACTAGCGGAAGTTATTTGACAATGAAACTCCTTCGTTTGGGGCTAATACGTTATCAACTAGACTATAAAGTACTACTCACGACCTATCTCGTAGTCTTGGATGATTACGATATTCTGGATACAGCATCTAAGGCTTGATTGTAAACAAGGGGGAAGTTCCATGTTTCTTATGGGATATCAATGATAATAATAATAATAATAATAATAATAATAATAATAATAATAATAATAATAATAATAATAATAATATCGTATGGCCTCGGGTGCCGGGTGCAAGCTTTGTTATTTGACGCCCAGAGGGCAGCTAGCATGTCGAATTTTGTTGTTCCTTGGAACGCTATGAAAGTCAAGGAGGTTAGATATCTAAGCTCCTTGAACACTATAGCACTTTCTAGTAGAGAAATGAGGAACTTTTTTGTGTTGGCGAAAAATCCCGAGATTAATTTTGCTATTATGAACACGGCCTACTGAATTCAAATGAGTTCTTTAACATGCCAACAACATATGTCATGCGTGCCATGATTTTTGTCGCCTTTCAAAAATCACTTACCACAGCCAGGAGCGAACCTGAAAGCTTGGGGTTAGTAATCCGACACGATAACCACTCACCCACCGTGGCAAGCTTATGGGATAATAATAATAAGGCCCAAATACCAGCCACTTGCCACATATACGGCCTAAAGGAAGTTTTCGTCATCCCTGTTGTTGTCTCTGTCAATGGTTTAGTAACAAAGGTCTGGGAAAATGCAACGGAGAACCTTGGCTTGAAGAGGAACCATAATGCAATACGCTGCCCTCCTTGGTGCTGCAAGAACAGTATGTCTCTTCAGTAACTTGCTCTGAACATCTTGAGACCCAGTGCTATCATCAGTGTCTTTGGCTCGCAAGGAGTCCGACGGTGATGATTTTCTATTTTTATGTAAATTAATAATAATAATATAATAAACTGTGTATTAGAAAAAATAATCCATGAATGGAGAAAAAACACTCCCTGAAACAGGTCTACGAGTAATAAACAGGAAACTCAAAATCAATACCCGAGTGGACTTCATCGCTTTCGCAGGTGATGTAGCTATGCTAGCAGATTCGGTTGAAACAGCAATAGACCAGATCAATACTCTCCAATCTATAGCATCCAAGACTGGCCTTCAGTTGTCTTACGAGGCAACAGTGTCCATGACAAATTACAAATCTACACCAGAATACCTTCTTCCCAACAACAGGATCCGTAAAGTCGGAGATTTTAAATATTTTGGGGGGAATGAATCAGTAAAGACCTCAAGAACAATAAAGCATTTGAAGAAAGGTTTCTGAAACTGAATATTGCATACAATCGATGCAGAAAAGTTTATCATAAGAAATCCATATCCATCAATGCGAAATTAAGACACTATAACGCTGTTATCAGACCCGAGGTCCTCTATACAGCTGAAAGCCTAACCATCAAAGGGCCAAAACTGATACAGAAACTAGAGGTCAAGGAAAGAATTATCTTGAGACCCAAGGGTCATAAATGGAGAAAGATATCACAGGCCCAACGATGATCTACTGTATACCTCAAGCAAGAAACTCTAATGGACACAATCACCAAGAGACTCCTCCAATTCTACGGACACCTTGAGAGAATGAACGAGTCAAGATTGACCAGTGTAATCCACAGAGTCAGCTCCTGCAAGAAAAGTACATCACTGAGGTACCAGCAAGTTAAACAAGATCTGCAAACCTTTAACATCTCTGAACCTTTTATACAAGACGAACAAGCTTTCCGAAAAATGTTACAAGAAGACCCACAGATTAAACTTAAGAAAGGGCAGAGACCAAAGAGGTCGGAAGCAGCTAAACAACTACAAAGTCAGAGAATGAAGGAGATATGAGCTAGGAAGAAGACTCTTAAGAACGTGAAACCAATCCCAACTCATCAAGCTGAACACCATTTTGATTAACCTACGTAGTCCATAGTTGGCTCATTCGAAGAAAGGAAGGAAGAAAGAAATAGGCTAAGAAGAATATAATAATAATGTTGTTTGAGTCTTCAGTCTTTTGACTGGTTTGATGCAGCCCTCCATGCCTCCCTGTCCTGAGCTTTTCGTTTCATCTCTACATACACCTTACATTCGAGGCAATCTGTTTAACATAATCTACCCTTGGACTACCCTCACAGTTTTTGTCTGTGACCCTTCCTTCCATAAATAAGTTTACTATTCCTTGGGGTCTTAGTGTATTTCCTGCCAACCTATCTATTCTTTTTATTAGCCAGAAACATCTCTCTCCTCCCAAGCAATGACCGTGAATCGAACCCGGTCCGCCTCGGTGTGAGGAAAGGAGATCCTGAAAGGTGTATTATGTGGTTTCCCACTTCTACTCTTAACTTAAGACCACGGCCGCCTCCTTTCCAAACCTCACCTAAATTACGGATATACACACTACTACAGAAACCACAATAACACAGGCGATCGGACAAATTCTACATACACCCAAGTACACGTGGCTAAATGACCATTTTTTTTGTCCCTCAATTGAAGTTAGTAATTGGACTTTTAAGGGGCGGAACAGTTAGGCTTTCTGCCCCTAAGCCCCTCAAATGAAACAAGAGCAGAACAAGTCCTTATTGAACTAGAATACATACCGTAGACCTAGCACACTGGTTCTTAAACGGTGGTGCGCGGGAGAAAAGGGTCCACCAGCACGTATAAAAAAAAGTGGCCAATAAATGGGGATTTCGAAAACGATGTGCGTTGAACGAGAATTATCCGAATCTATTCGCGGCGATGACTATCAGGTATTGAATTGAAATATCTTTAAAGTAAGTGTTATTGAGGAAGGGTTACACCTGATATGTTGTATGGGGGGGGGGTCTGTACTGGGTTCAATTTCAGGCTGAGTGGTCCACAGACTTTTACGGGTTCAGAACCACTGACCTAAATGGTTACCACTGATAGACCCCAACATACCCATGTTAAAATTCAACATTCCTCCGCCTGCGTCTTCCTACACATGCTTCTTACTGAACCTCCAACGCTACAGGAATGGTAAGTGATACAAAACTAGAGGAAGATAAAATGTACTAATCTACGTGGAAATATCGTTGTACGTGTCTCTGAAAAGGAAGATGAGGTCACAGTTTTAGAGTCGAACGTTGAAGTCTCCTGTCACTGGAACAGAAAGCGCAGATCTTGTGAATGGAGGCCGCTATTGAATGGGGTTGGAGGCTGCAGCCCCTGGATGGCCTCGACTCGGCACGAGGCTTTCCCAGTTGACGTCAATGAATTGGCTTGGTGACGTCAGTGCGTGCCAAAAGTAGGTCAACCCCAACCCCTTGCTGAACGCACTTCATTGAGAGCCCGCGTTCCATTGACCTGGCCCCAGGCAAGGCACACGTGCCGGCTACACGTGGCTGACCCCAACTCATTCATAACAGGGCTGCTGCTCTGACCCAGCGACCAAGTCTCCATTGCGTCACAGCCCCTCAGCAAGTACATCACAGGCAGAGGATTATACAGTGAAATGGAACGAGGCCATGAGTCTGACGTCAGTGTTTAGGAGGGGGCCATGTCACTGACGTCAGTGTATAGGAGGGGGCCATGAGTCTGACGTCAGTGTATAGGAGGGGGCCATGACTCTGACGTCAGTGTACAGGAGGGGGCCATGAGTCTGACGTCAGTGTATAGGAGGGGGCATGTTACTGACGTCAGTGTATAGGAGGGGGCCATGACTCGAACGTCAGTGTATAGGAGGGGCCGTGACTCTAACGTCAGTGTATAGGAGGGGGCCATGACCTTGACGTCTGAGTATAGGAGGGGGTCATGACTCTGACGTCAGTGTATAGGAGGGGGCCATAAGTCTGACGTCAGTGTATAGGAGGGGGCCATGACTCTAACGTCAGTGTATAGGAGGGGGCCATGAGTCTGACGTCAGTGTATAGGAGGGGCCGTGACTCTGACGTCAGTGTATATGAGGGGGCCATGACTCTGACGTCAGTGTATATGAGGGGGACATGACTCTGACGTCAGTGTATAGGAGGGGGCCATGACTTTGACGGCAGTGTACAGGAGGGGCCATGAGTCTGACGTCAGTGTATAGGAGGGGGCCATGACTCTAACGTCAGTGTATAGGAGGAGGCCATGACCCTGACGTCTGAGTATAGGAGGGGGTCATGACTGACGTCAGTGTATAGGAGGGGGCCATAAGTCTGACGTCAGTGTATAGGAGGGGGTCATGACTCTAACGTCTGTGTATAGGAGGGGGCCATGATTCTGACGTCAGTGTATTAATAGTAGGGGCCATGATTTTCACTTCAGTGTATTAATAGTAGGGGGCCATGAGTCTGACGTCAGTGTATAGGAGGAGGCCATGAGTCTGACGTAAGTATACAGCAATATGAATCAGTGTTATTACCCTTTGACGAATCAATTGCCGGCGGTCGAGATGGGAACTATTCCTTGTTTACTTGTGTCACACGTCAGCCTGCTTCGTTGACAGGTACAGTTGCGCGAGTAGGATATGACTCAGCTCAGTCATTGTTTGACTGTCCGCTCCTGTGACACGCAATGCTGCTTGTCTTATGTGCAGAATGAACTCTTGTCATCGCTGTGTTCCCCGCTTCGTCCCGCGGGGCAGCTGTTACAATCAACAACAAACACTGGCACAGCCAGGCTCAGCGGCAATCAAATGTTAAACAGGTAATACCAAGACTGATATGAACATCAGTACAACCAACAAGAATCTAACATCAGTACTACCAACATGAATTTTCATCCATTTTAATATTAATGCTATCAACATGAGTATTCACAACTTTGGTGATACCGTACCAGATACCAACATGAATATTCATTGAACATCAATGTTACCAACAATGGTCCTCAATAGTATTGACATCCTTTCAACATGCAATTATAGCACTCTATTTAGCTGGAAGTTAAGGGGGCCTAGCATAGCCAGGCAGGGGCGGACTGAGGATTTTTTTAGGGGGGGGGGGGGATCTGATGAGGTGCTACAGTTAGAAAATCTGAAAATGTCATCAAATGCATAAACATATATCAGATTTACAGAGTTATACAATTACATTTAAGGAAGAAGCCGACGGGGCTTTTTACACATTTTATCCAGTACGGTACTTCTTGAGTTCTAATTTCCACATAATTATTTTAAATTATACACGGTGTCATTTACGTACTTGAGTACCCTTAAGGGGTGTGTAGGGGATGGGTATAGGATCAATTTGAGATAGGGAACCTGGTGTCGGAATGGCCTCCTATCCCCAGAAAACAGGTTTGTTTCAGGCCCTCCGCCCCTGTAGGGAAGCTCGCCATGTGTTACTCTTAGGTTGAGCACTCTTTCGCTGTCAACGGTCTTGGCGCGACCACCGCTCAACGCTGCGTTAATCGACAGGATAGCGTCGAGGCGCGGTGCCACGGTGGTCCCGGTTTCGTATCTCCTGGGGTGCCATGCCTTCTTTTTGTTCTTTTTCTTTCTTTTTAGAGGGGTAGGATGGGGCGTAGTCATAGTGCGTGTTTATTCTGTGCTGATTTTTTTAAAACTATCTTTGATTCTGTAGATTAATTGCCTTTTGATTATTAGTATGGACGAGTTACGTGTGTTTCTGTAGTAGTCAAAGACGACGCAACTATCGATTGGCAAGAGGAATGCAGCTCTCGGCTGACGTTACCGGTAGAGTGCAGAAAATCTTCAATGCCTTGTGTACAGGAGGAGACAATAATTTCATTACACCTAACCAAAGATGATATCAAATCCTTAGAGAACTCATGATGATCATTCTGTTCGAGGAAACTTCTTCTCCACATCTTTAGCTCACTGAAGAAAGACTCTAGTGATGCATCAATATCATCCGGCCATTGGTTTTTGATGGCATCAAATGCTCTTTGCAGATGTTCATCTGAGGCTTGCACAATGCTTTTGGGCAGCAACGATTGTGTGGTTTGTAGGATACTTTTATGATTAAAATATCTAGGAGTTTCCTGAAACTGCAGAGCGATTTGTGTTACCGAAATGCCGTAGATATTCATACGATTTGGAATGAGATTATGGGAAGCATATTTTATCGTTAACCGCTCTAAATCTCTCTACTCTCAATTACTATGGCAGGACATTATTATAACATATGTAGATATTTCATTAGATGTACATATAGTATTTTATTGAAAATAATTAAGGTAGAAATCGCCCAGATTCTTTGAATATATCTGTGAATTAACGTGAATAGTTTTCTCTTTTGTTACGTCCTTCCAAATTTTCGGGGGTGGGGATACAACCCCACTTTCCCCCCTTGGATCCACCCTGTAACCAGGACCCTGCACGAGACTGCTCTGGGTTCGACAACTTACTAGACATTACTAGACATCTTAATTTTAATAATAACTCCAATGTTACTTTTTAAAACAGCCATTGTGCCAATAGTAACTTCATCATCATCAGCATCATCTTCATTTCCCCTTTCCCAGCTGACACTGGGTGGGGGCAAATATGGTTCCTCTCCACTTTGTTCTGTCGTTCCACCATTCCTCTTCCGACACGATGTTCCAATCCAGGTACCGTTTTCTAATGCTATACTTCACCGAGTCCATCCAACGCATTCTTGGTCTTCCTCGTCCTCTCTTCCCTGTCATCCGTCGTTCCAGTGCTCGTATTGGTAGCCTTACTTCATTCATCCGTTTGACATGTCCAAACCATCTCAATCTGCTTTGCTCCAGTTTGTCATTTAGTTTCTGTACTCGCAGTTCTTTCCGTATATCTTCATTTCTCACTCTGTCTCTCCTCGTTTTCTGGACCATACTTCTCAGCTGCCTGTATTCTGCTCTCATCCCTCTTAGTCATTGTCCAAGTTTCTGCTGCATATGTCATTCTAGGAACAAAATATGCTTTGTACATAACTTCTTTAGCATTAATTGATATAGCCTATCCTTGTTCCATACTAGTCCCCGTACCAGTCGGTAGAAAGCACTCCCGAGTTGTATTCTTCTGCTAATTTCCAAATCCAGTCTTCCATCTTCAATCAGTTCACTTCCCAAGTATTTGAAGTGTTTCACTACTTCCAATTCCTTATTTCCGACTTTGATTACTCCTTTTCCTTCTTTCTTATCTCTACTAATCACCACTGTTTTACTCTTCTCCACATTTATCTTCAATCCCCATTGCTCAATCTTTTCATTTATTACGTCCAACTGTTCTTGTTCCTCCATCTCATCCAATAGTAACTTATGGGATCGATATAACCTGGAACAAACTCACTCCCAACCAACTAATAACAATAGAGAAAGTAAAGTCCTGCTATACTGCATGAAGCGAGTCCTGAGCATTGCGAAAGCAGCACTTTCAAGACTAACATAAGTATGTATTAACGAAAGAAAGATTTTTCATTGACGACAGAAGCTCCTACCAAGCACGAGGGTCTACGAGAGGAAGCGCTACATATTAATAGAGATAAACGACTCCATCTGGAATGATTTCTACACACAACCGACGCCATAATGACGGACAACTGGAAAGAGACAAGCTACGAACTTTGACGTGTGATAACACGTTATGCAATCATGGGTTTCACCACAAGTTCTGCCAAAACAAATTATTTAACCGGACAAACGAAGACTGTATATGTGAACTGAGCCTACATTAATGTGACCGCTGGTTGGTTGGATCCTCAGTTTAGGGCCTGCGACATCGCTGCCATGTAGCTCCGTGTACTATGGGTGTGTGTAGAATTTATCTGATAACAGGTGTTAATTGTGATGGTTGTATTTGTGTGTGTTATCTGTGATTCAGGTAAGGACTGCAGACGGACAATTTTCAAGTAGTTCCTACTTTTGCTACCAAGTGCTACCGTCCACGACACCTAGCTGCGGACTTGGCTACTAGATGCTATCGCAGCCAGCACCTGGCGGCGAACGTTGGAACTAATATAGCGTTATCAATCTAACCTAGAAATTTCGGCTTCACGCAAGTGTAGTTAGTGAAAGGTTCTTTAACATGCCATAAATCTATGACATGGGACCTCCGGCTTTTCTCCCCCCCCCAAGGAATGCATACTGAGGGATTTTTAACGCTCTTAAAAATCCGATGACTTCGGCCGGGTTTGAACCCGCGACCTTGGGCATGGAAGCTCAGCATGTTACCAACTACGCAACCGAAGCCACTGACATAAAGTTAAAGTACCATAAATAGGAACTACTTGATAATTGAATGTCTGCAGTCCTTACTTGAATCAAAAACAGATAACACACACTAATACAGCCATCACAATAACACCGGTTATCAGACAGAAGTAAAATAGTCTTAGTTGTGTTGGACATTAACCAAACATAAAACATCACAACAAATTGGTTGAAAAAGTGATGACAGATATCATTTTGCACCAAATTATACAAACGTTTCGCTCAGCTCGAGCGGTCAGGCACACCAAAGCAAACGTTCAATAACATATCACTCTGGTTCCGTGTCTTAATGTCAACAAACAATCTGCTTCCACTTGAAAGGAGGAGAGAGAGAACAGAGAAAGCTGATGTATAGGCCCCGGATTTGAACCTCGAACCCCACGCGCCCGAGTCACTCACGCATACTCGGAGCCAGACTGATGACTTTCAACGTTTTCTTTGGTGTGCGTAAGGGAGCACAGGCCTGACCGCTCGAGCGTTCTATGTTTAACAGTTGTGGTTCACTGTTAATGTACACTGAAGAAAGTGGAAATTGCAACACCATGAAGGCATTGGTCGTTTGTGAAGATTTTCAAGATATGGAACGATGCCATGTAGGTATGTAAACGATCAAAGTTTCAGACCCATTGGATTGTTGCTACAGGTCTCCTCATGTGATTGGTCGCGGAGGAATCAACTCCAGTATACGGACTCTGGTGTAGCGTAGTTGACTTGCAGTCTGTGCAGTGAACTGTTCCCCGTCAAAAATGCCTCGACGACACAGAAGAGCAGGCTATCAACAACTGTCGCCGTTTGAGAGGGCTCGGATAATTGGGCTGCGTGAGGCTGGATTATCGCTAAGGACTGTCGCTGCATGTGTTGGCCGACAGGCATCTACGGTACAACGTGTATGGCAGCAGTGGTCAAATGAACGTACCCACACTCGTAGACCTGACACAGGCCCAGCGCGACAGACAACTGTGAGGGAGGATCGCCGGATCATTCGGATGGCCCGGATGGAACCCCATGTAACAGCAGCGCAAATTCGAGCAGCTGTGGCACCCCACGTTACACAACAAACAGTTGGTAATCGCCTGCGTGCAGCTGGCTTACGATCCCGTGTCCCTGCAGAAGGTGTTCCATTGACCTCACAACAGCGACGTGTAAGGCTGGCCTGGTGTCGAGAACGATCGACGTGGGTCGACGAATGGCATAGGGTCGTCTTTAGTGATGAATCACGCTTCTGTCTTGCCCGCAGTGATCGCCGGAATCATGTGCGCCGACGTACCGGGGGGAGGGGCCGCCCAGACCTTATTGTCGAGAGGCACACAGGGCCAACACCAAGCATTATGGTCTGGGGAGGTATTGGCTTTAATGTGAAATCACAATTAGTGCTTGCTGAGGGCACTATGACTGCTCGACAGTACGTTGATATGGTACTAAATCCAGTGGTTGTCCCTATGATGGCGAACATTGATAATGAGATGTTTCAGCAGGACAATGCCCGGGTTCACACTGCACGCATCTCCAGAGAAGCTCTCCACGACATCACAACCTTAGAATGGCCCGCCAGATCCCCGGACCTCAGTCATATTGAGCACGTGTGGGACATGATGGGTTGACAACTGGCCAACCGTCCTCAGCCACCCACAACTCTGGAACAACTGACCCGTGCAGTGCAGCAAGTATGGGCCACAATTCCTCAGGAAGCGATCCAGGGCCTCATTGACTCCATGCCTCGCCGAATTCATCAATGTATTGCAGCTCGTGGTGGGCACATCCTGTATTGATTGTTGTCCAAACTTGCGGTCAGGGGGGCCTGAAAGTGTAATCATCGAATCACAACCGAACACTCGTCCTGCATGTTAAATTGAAGCAATGTAGCACCACTCCTTCTGGGTGTTGCAATTTCCATTTTCTTCAGTGTATTTCCAGACGCTCGCAACCCTAAGTGTCCTATATCAAATTACTTGTCCCAATGCCATCTACGTCGCTATAGAGAGTTTTAAACGTTATTAAGAGACACCCTGTATAATAGGTCATTAGCTCCTGTAGATGAGCGCACCGTCACTTGGGCCAGGAGAGAAGAATGAGTTGGAGAAGGGAGCTATGTTGAAGTGTGGAGTTGGGAGTAGAGAGAGTGAGATGGACCTCTTGGCCAAGATCAAAGAAAGGTATTGAAAAATTTTGAAATTTTGAAAATTTTGAAGTTTTTTGTAATTTGTGAAATTTAGAAATTTTGGGATTTTTGAAAATTAGAAAATTTCTAATTTTTGTAATCTTGAAAATTTTGATGTTTTTGTTATTAGATCTATTTTTTTAATGTGATGGAAGAAATGGATGATGACATTGAGTGAAATGAGATGAGGGTAATGCATGATGTTTTTGGAGATGAGAAGGAGAGCGGTGCTGTAGAAGAGAGAAAGAAAGAGTGGATATTATTATTATTTTAAATTGAATGAATGTGTAGGAAGAAATGGGGTGATGACAATTTGGTGAAATGAGATAAGAGGTGATATGTTTGTCAGTGCCGCCACCATTGGGTGATGTATGTGTGTGGCGGAGTGGGTGAGTGAGTGATGCTTGAGGCTTAATTATGGTGGATGTTTTGTCGGGAGAAGGGGCAGATGACCTCGTAGTTCCGCCCCTTAAAACAACAATAACTAACTTAGTCGGGAGCGGGGATGAGGCCTTTTAGATGGATGATCGCTCTGTATAAAAAAAACCGCACTTATGAATTCCGTATAAGATTATTATTATTTTGTTTGTTTGTTTGTTTGTTTAGCGGAAAGTCTCCTCTGATTAAATATTGAGAATGAGAAAAACACGTTTTCTTTCATAAATTCTCGCACCGTTAACTGTTGAAGTGAAAGAATATATTTTTGAAAGGACTCAGGTAAAATCTAATTGACGTTGTGAGCTTCTCTCCTGCCACGCGATGTATCGGTGCTGCTATCTATCGAGCGGCGCAGCACGCAAGCGCCCTGCGGGCTGGCTCCTCCCCCTGGGTTCGCACGTCATTGCTGACGTCATGGCCCCTGTTTGACGTCACGTGTGGTTTGTTCTCCGAGGAGGAGAGGGCTCACAATATTAATTGCCACTCTTATACAGGGTGGAAAATTATTAATAACACATTCATTAACGTATGCGTTTCAATAGGTGGGGCAGGGTTGCCACATTTCAGACAATTTAAGCATCAATTTGCCGCATCCTAATGAAGTGTTTTATCATTTTAAATGATCTTGTTGACTTCGTCGTTACGCTGGAGTTACGTTACGGTGACGGGACGAAATGTACCCAGATGCACTGAGGTGTGTGACGTCATACTACCACTTGCTGCATGTGTTCCCCGACAATCTCTACTTCGTTAGTATAAGACAAAAAGCCCCGATTCTTGGATGTCACGGGTAATCTCGAGAACCACTGGATGGATTTTGATGCGGTTTTCGCCATTCTGTAAAGGCTATCTCGAGGAAAGATTCTCTTGAAAATAATTTATGTATGATGAAAGGAAGCCAAGCAGTAACGATTTCAGTGAAAAAGTCGAAAACAAACTTGGCGTCCGTGCGCTTCTTAAGCTTACGCTGGACAAACCGTTAAAAATATCAATATATTATGAGCGTAAGAATTGATCAGCATGAAAAGTTCTACAAAAAAGTCCGCGAAAGCATATCTCTATCTTCAATACATCGCCCACTAAAGTGTTTTTAGGCTGGTTGAAAGGGGCACGTCCCCGCGTGCTCTGGTGAGCGTGACGGCTTCCCGCCCGCTTGACCTTGCTTTGCCCTTGGTTTGCACTTGCCGTTCGCGAGTAATTTGAAACAAGATAAATATTATGTAGATAATTTTCTAACATGCCAAGTGTCTTTGGCATTGAGCGAAGCAAGAAGCCTCCAGCCTTTCTAGCATTTTTCAGCATTTGTAGCATTTAAAATGATACAAAGTCTAGTCTTTCAGACTGAGTGTCACTTTTTTAGTTCCACTTATACCCTTTCAATAAAAAAATAATGTAAACAAAGTTCAATTTGAACCTTTTTTAAGTCGGTCACTACAAACATTACCAGAACTAATTACTGTTTGTGATTCCACATTCTGCATGTGAAAATAATAATTAATTGCACTGATTACAAGGAGGTTGGACAGCGTTCCAGTGTTCAAGTACTTGGGTAGCATTCTATCAAGTGACAACCTAGGCAGGCGCGGATCTAGAGTTTAGCTTTGGGGGGGGGGGGGGGGGGGCACAGAATCGAAATTGTTGAGACAAATGTTACCACTAACAACGCAATCACAAAATAACCAAACGTACAAAACCAGACCAATTTTTTTGCAAGCTACATGGATAGAAATTTGATGCGTTTAGCGCACCAAAAATATTCGTACAAATTGCAACGGCGTGTTTTGCGACTTTAACATCGAGCTTCGAGAAAAGTATCAAGGTACGTTACAGTTCTGCAAGTCGAGTTGGTACCGACAAAGGGAGAAAGTCACAGCTTAAATTGCCAACCAAGCTTGCAGTTTGGACGTCGGCAAAATTTTTGGGTCGAAAAAAGCCCCAAATTCCCATCCGTGCATTGCTGCACATTCATCGTGACATCACTATAGACATCGATTCGGTAATCACAAGGTTTACTAGACAAAATAGACGATTTGATTTTGTTATATAAATAATCGTTTTTATATAACAGGTATGAAGTTGTAAATATGTACAGTTGTAACAGAACATAATAATTGCAATAAAGATATTTTCAGTATTGAATAAACTGAAAAAAACCTGTTTTTCGGTTAAAATTCGTTAAGTTTTATTTGTCTGGTCAATGTGTTTTCGTTTTTTGAGTTTGCAAAAAAATTTGGTTTTCGTTTGGGGGGGGGGGGGTCATGACCCCCGTGACCCCCCCCCCCCCTCTCCATCCCTCTTGAATCCGTGCCTGAACCTAGGAAAACATGAGGTAAACATTCGAATTAATAAGGCAACACAATTTTACCACCAGGTAAGACACCTGCTGTGGGATGAGCAAATGCCCATGAAAACAAAGATGGCATTGTAGGCCTACAAGTCCTATTATACACCGATTCTTACATACAGTCTCGAAACCACAACACTATCCAATATAGATAACTCTAAACTCCAGGCAGACGAAATGAAATTCCTACGTACCATGATTCAGAAAACCAGGAAAGACAAGATCAGGATGAGAAGATTAGAGAAGAAGTAGGAATAGATGATTCTCTCCTCAATAAGATCCAGATCTCAAGACTGAAGTGGTTTGGTCACATGAAGAGGATGCCACCAAACAGAAGTGCACGGAAGGGATTTGAGAGAAAAGTAGAAGGAAGACGACCCGTGGGAAGGCCACGAAAGAAGTGGATAGATACAGTCAAGAATGATGTACTGCAGAGAGGTGATGATTGGGACCAGTTGGTGGAGGAGGAGTGGTACAAGGACAGGGTGAAATGGAGGGGGCTCATTTACCACACCCGGGCAACTGGAGTTGGTTCAGGATGATGATGAAGATGACAAGGAGGTGGTGTTGGGGAGGCCCCGGGTTCGATTCGCGGCTTCGTCAGGGATTTTAGAAACTGACATGATGGCTGGAACGGGGTGCACTCAGCCTCGTGAGGACAATTGAGTAGCTGTCTGTGAGGCAGCGCCTTGATCACAAAGACCAAGATTAATGACCAAGGGGACCCGATGCGCTGACAACGCGTCACCCCAATATCTGCAGGCCAAATGCCTGGGCAGCGGTCGCTTGGTAGGCTCTTCATGGGCTGTAGTGCCAAGGACGGAGTGGGGAGAGGTTGAACCGATGACACGTTTCGCTCATCAAGCGAGTATCTTCAGGTCAGGGACAATAGGAACAATGGGTGCAATAACCACTTAAGTCGTTTGTCCGGCGATTGAACTTTTTTAATAATGCAAGAGCCATCTAGCGTTGGCATAACGAAATAATATTTCAAGGGTAGATAAAGAACACATTGAGGATTATAAATGAAAAACTCAGACATTTACAGTGTTTCAAAACTTTGGAAGTGATTTTCTCAAAACAGTGTTTTCAGACATATGTTTTTTATTGCACCCATCGCCTCAATTGCTCTACAGAGCACTACCAAAACCCACAATATCAACCATGAACGGACCAACCCCTCAAGGCGCGGGAAAATCTTAATATAAGTGCGGACAGCATTGCTGATAAATACTACCGTAAAGCGTAAAGCAAACCTTCATCCCCCCCCCCCTCCAAAAAATAATGATAATTGGTGAAATCGAAATCCAGGAACGTAAAATTCTCAGGAAAATATATGACCCCGTTTATGTTAATGGTATATGGATTAAAAGGAAAACCACAGACTTGTACACAGTAATCAATAAGTCCCGTGCGTAAGAGACGATTGAAATTTTATGGTCATATCTGCAGAATGGACAACACCAGATATGCAAAAAGAACTGCTTGATATAATTAATTCAAAGAAGGTCAAAATCAGATGGTTGGAAGAAATCCAACAGGACTTAAAAGAAATCAACACCACAGAAGATATGATCATGAATCGCAAGGCTTTTGGAACTCCAGTTACAAATCACTCATTCACTGAAAAAGCTAACAAGACCACGGGAAAAAAATGGGCGGAGGAACGTAAGAAGGGGCATAGTGAGTTCATGAGGAGATTTTGGGAGGAAAAGAAGAGGAAAGCTCCATCAACCCGAGTCAACAAGTTCAAAGACGCTTCCTAAGTGGGCAAAACGAAGAAAGAAAGTATAATAATAATAATAATAATAATAATAATAATAATAATAATAAAGATCTATTTATTTCATATCAACCAAGTTGCAAGATTTGAAAAATCAGAAACCAGCCACAAACAGTCGTCGTCCTCCTTCAACTAATCCACGATGATTTGGCTTTTCTGCTGAAACACGCTAAGACAGTAAAAGATTGAAATAAGGATGCATTATTAGAAGCCTTTCATTGGGCAAGACGAGGGTATCCAAATTCGATTGGGCGGGGAGCAGTGGTGTGGTGATCAGGGGGATCATCCCCCGCCCCCAGAGCCAAAACTTCCACTAATTACACTTGTGTGAAGCTAAATTATAGGTTAGATTTGACTAACGCTCTTAGATTCCAACGTTCGTCACCAGGAGCCGACTTCGGTGGCCTCTAGTAACCAAGTTCAGAACTAGTTGTCGTTGACGGTGGCATTTGGTAGCAAAAGTTCGAACTACTTTAAAATTGAATGTCTGCAGTCCTTACTTGAATTAAAAACAGTTAACACACAAATACAGCCATCACAATTAACACATCAAACAGATTATACACACACCCAAAGTACACGGGGCTACATGACCACGTTGTCGCAGCCCCTAAACTGAGGAACCAACCAACCAAATTCCGAAAAATAGATAAAATTACTGTAGTTAACTGTAGTTAAAAGTAATGAATATTTAATTTGTTTGAAGTGTACCCAATTATGCTATGCTTGTTGATGCTCATGAACTGAATATGTCATTCAGTAACTATCAACAATGTACGAGAATGTAACTAAATTATTATTAATTATAATTATCCATGACAACTATAATTATATTGTGCACTTTTAGGACTAACTGTAGATGAACACTTTAAGGGGACTCATACACCGCCGGTTGTCAAAATGTAAGTTCGTTTGTTTTACGTTTAAATGAAAGACAATACCTTTCTCAATATATCTGTTAAGTTTTATAAGTAAATTGAGCGTTTCGGCAGAGATATAGCGTATTACGTGAGACCATGCGCCTATCTGTCAATGGAGTGTATAATATTCAAAGCTGTTTACCCGAAAGGTTGCTTTTTTGGTAGGAAAAACACAATAGCTCGTGAACTATGTGATGAAACTGGATGAAACTCGGCAGATACATTCCAACATATGATCCCTAGAGGATGAACCTCATTTATGAAATTATCTTAAAAAATAATTTAGATATACTTGGAAAATTAAACAAAAAATTGTTCATTTTTTGAAAGACAAATTTAATATTTTTTTTTAAATACACTATTTCGTTGGTAAAAACAGAGATGATGACAAGTGATCAGAAATACACTAAGAAAATGATAAAAACAAATTATGGGAGCATCAGGGTCACTGACCGATTTAAATATCTTGGAGAAATAATTAGTAGCAATGGGACGGATAAATTGGCAATCGAGAACAAAAAAAGGGAAATTGGAAAGATTAAATTTTTGTACAAAAAATATATACAATAAAAAGAACCTGTCTATCAATGCAAAATTACGACATTTTAATACTGTTGTTACACCAGTCATCTTGTACGGCATGGAAACTACAAATATAACCGGAATGGACAATTTGCTCAAGATAGAAAGAAGAATTTTAAGAAGGATTTATGGTCCTAGGAAAACACAGGAAGGTTATAGACTGAGATCGAATGCAGAAATTTATAGTAAAATCGACAACCTTGAAGTGATGATCAGAAAACGGCGACTTCAGTTCTACGGACATATTGTCCGCATGGATTGCTCAAGGTTAAACAAACAAATTTTTGATAAAATCTGGAACTATAAAGGACAAGGAGGCTATGTAAAACAAATGAAAGAAGAACTTCAAAAATTCAAAATTACTGAAGAAGATTGTCTAAATCGAATAGAGTACAGAAAAAAAAATTGGTCTCAAAATTCTTGTCGGGGAGAAGAAAAATCTCAACAGAGGAGAATGGACTGCTGAAAGAAGAGCTGCACAGTCGACCAGGATGAAAGACTTCTGGAAGAGAAAGAAGGAAACTAGACCTATAAAGAAGTGATATTTGCGTGGTCCTTGTTGGCCTGTCCGCGGTGTATATATATTTACAATATAACATTCATGGTGGTTCATCCTCGCTATTTTTGCGTTTACTTTACATGAAAAAAATTCATTCCATTCAGACTGGTATTTCTTGTTAAATCGTGTTTCTTGTGACTCACGGAGTTTAAAATATCACGAATATTATCCTTTCAATATATCACGAAATACTTAATATACTGCTCCTCTCTCTGAATTAGATGAAAGCTCTGTGTATTTACTATAAGCATACGTCAGTGTTCATAACTCTATGTTACATATTAGTGAAGCTATCTTATGATTCCCACTGGCTGTATATGAGACCCCTTAAAATGAACTCTCACATTATACATTTATTTCATTTAAATTTTATGATTACAAGAAAACTTTGCCTACCAAGCGCTAGTCTTTCCGGCTTGGGGAATTCGATACTCGACCGTCATGAAACACCACCGAACATAATACAACCATCCCATACTTGAATCTTAAATAACTTCATAATATATAAATCTTAACAATGTACTTTCATGATAAACGCTTCAAAAATATTTGTCACACACAAACAACATACACGATTTTAAGCTGAAGAAAAATAATTATATAATTCCTATTTGTTATGGATACAACAGTTCCTACAATCTTAAACGAACTTCCCTCCGAAATAAGAAGTAGTTATTATTTATCTAAACACGAAACAGCATGTCAATAATAACTACTTAAAATGATATTCTTCATGACAACTTAATTATACTAGCATTACCCGTCGCCCGCGAATATTCTAGTTGTAAAGAGCACACTTAACAAAATCGCAATCATGAATGCTATGACTGATTTATCCTTGGTATGAATAATCAGACTTTATCAATTCAGCTACTGGTGCAGTGGTTAGGGGTTTGTCATTCCTTCATAGGTATATATATATATATATATATTTAGAATTTGGCCAATTATAGACCGCTTTGAACCTAAGACTACGGTACATTGTTTCGTTTTTTCTTTTCTTCCCAAAACTTCTTCATACGTTGGCTGATGGCCTGCCTCTGTTCCGTTGATAACACTCTCCGTGGTTGATGTGGAACTTGCAGAATCGAAAAATCTGCAGTAGTGATCAGTCGCCGGAATTCCACCCTATTAGAAATGATGTTATTTGTGATCTTCAGTTTTTGCAGATCACACCGTATCTCTTCCAGCCATCTAGTGGTGTTTTTTTAATTTGGAGATGTAGTCAAAATTTTTCTTAGTTAGCCTGCTGCTATCCATTCTATGGAGGTGACCATAAAATTGTAGTCTCCGTCTTTTAATTGAGTCTGTAATTTTTTCCACATTTCGGTAAAGGTCTTCATTTTTTCTCTTCATCCAAATATCTTTATTCTTTTGGGGACCCAGAATTTTCCTAAGTATTTTCCTTTCTTTCTTTTCCAGTTCCTCTTGTTCACCTCTTTTGTTCAACGTTAAACATTCTGATCCGTATAATACCTCTGGTTTAATTACAGTTGTGTAGTGCCTGATTTTTGCCTGGAATGAAATTGATCGTTTGTTGTATCTATGTTGGGTGAGTTTATAGGCATTTTCCATCTTTCTGAATCTCTCCTTGCAGGATGTGTTATCAAGTCCATTTGACTGGATCCATTCTCCCAAATATTTAAATTTATCAACTCTTTGAATCTGTCCATGTTGAGTTGTAAGATATTTTTCTCCATTGTGTCTGTGTTCAATAAATTTGGTTTTTTCATACGAAATCTGAAGACCAGTTTTTATTGCTATTTCATGTAGGGTTTCAACCATTATTTGTGCTTGAAATCTGTTTTCTGAAATGATTGCTATGTCATCAGCAAAGGCAAGACATTTCACCTCAAATCTTCCTTTTCCTTGCCCCAAATGGACCCCTTCAATGTTTCTTTCGCATAATTTAAGTTTCCATTCCTTCATGATTTTGTTTAATATCAAATTAAATAGAAGTGGTGAAAGTCCATCACCTTGTCTAACTCCGGTTTTGATTTGGAAGGGTTCTGAAATGTCGTTTAGAAATTTAACTCTTGAGGTTGTATTTGTTAGTGTTTGTTCAACCAGTTGTCTGGTATTTTTATCTATCCCTAATTCTGCTAGCGTTAGGAATACAGACTGTCTGTCTATTGAATCATAAGCCTTTCTGAAATCAATGAAAGATACAACTGTGTTGAGGTTACGTATTGTTCTGATTCTAAGGATTGTTTTGAGATTGAAAATTTGCTCTGGACAAGATCTCCCTTTTCTAAATCCGGCTTGGTATTCGCCGATAGTATGTTCTGCTTGTTCTTCCAGATTGTGTAGCAATGCTTTAGAAAGAACTTTTTTATGCGATTGGCTGTAAGGAAATACCTCTATAATTGTTGGGGTTTGTCTTATCTCCTTTCTTGTGCAAGGGATGGATTATTGCCTGTTTCCAATCATTTGGAATTGTTCCTTTTTCCCAACATTCCTTGATAACTTTGTGTAAAGCTTCAGCTACAAATTTACCACCGAGTTTCAACATTTCAGTTAGTATCCCATCCTCACCAGGTGCCTTATTATTTTTAAGATTGTCAATATATTGTTCTATTTGTTGGACAGTTGGTGGTTCTGACGGAGGGTTCTCTTTTTGTGGTGATGTAAACTGTAGTCTTTCTAAAGGTTCCTCGCAATTAAGAAGTTCCTCAAAGTATTTAGCTAGTAACTCGCAGTTGTCTTTATTATTAGTGACCAGTCTACCAGTTGAATCCTTGAAATGGAGGTTCATTGGTTTGTATCCTTGGATCTCCTCTCGAAATACTTTGTAGAATTGTCTGGTGTTGTTCTTTTTAAAATCTATATCTATCTCTTCCAATCGCTTCTTATCATAATTACGTTTCTCTATCCTGATGATTTTGGATGTTAGCTTTCTGATCTCTACAAAATTAATCCAGTCATCTTCTCGTTTCCTGGAATTCCATAACTGCCAAGCCTCTAATCTACGTTCGATCGCTGCATCACATGTTGTATTCCACCATCGGTGTTTCCTTTTCCTTGGAGGCTGTCCCAATTCTTTGGCTGATTCTATCATTACATCTCTGATCTCTTCCCAGTTACTCTTATCTTTAGTATGCAGTTTATTGATAAATTCAGTCTTATTTTCTGATAAAACTTTTGTGTCTATTTTAGGAATTTTTGGATTTTTTGGCTTGGATTTATTTGGTTGGAATTTAGTTTTGATCTCAGACAAAAAATGGTCAGAATCAATATTTAATCCTCTCCTTACTCTAACATTCATGATTTCTCTAAAGTTCTGTTTTGTAATTGCTACATGATCCAATTGATATGAACCTAAATGTGGATTTGGAGAGCACCATGTTTTCTTTCTCCTCGGTAATTTCCTAAAAAAGGTTGACATTAATTTAAGATCAAATAGTCTGCAGAAACTTATGAGTCTCTCTCCATTTCTGTTAGTGCGGTTGTGAGCTGGGAAGTCACCCACTATGTTTCTAAATTTTCTCTCTCTTCCAATCTGTGCATTAAAGTCACCCACTAAGATTTTAACGTGATGATAAGGTATCTTTGATGATTCATGTTCCAACATTTCCCAAAACTCTTCAACATTTTCTGGATTTTTCTTATTGTCCTCATTGGTGGGAGCATGAGCATTGATTATAGTATAGCCTTTGTTTCCTGATCGAAATGAGAGAAGTGAAATTCGTTCTGATGAAGATGTAAAATTTGTTATTGATTCTGTTAAGTTTTGTTTAATCATAAAAGCTGTTCCAAGTATAGTACTGTTTTGTTTGGTTTTGATGCCAGCTTTCCCTTTGTAAATTCTATATCCCTCAGACTCAAAAGCATCTTCGTCGGTGTATCGAGTTTCTTGTAAAGCAAGAATGAGGATATTACGTCTATTCAGCACATCTGTCAGTTGTTTCAGTTTACCAGTTTTCATGAGCGTATTGATGTTCAGTGTGCCTAGCAGATGTTTTTGCTTAGGTCTTATGCGTGAAGTTCTAGGAAGCTCCGACTCTTCCTCACATGATGTTTTGGGCTCTCCAGACTCCGCAGGCCCAGTTGCATCACAGTTTCTTGTGATGGAGGATTGTTTACCTCCTGGAGTATATTTTCCGTTGTGGTTTACTATCATGTCTTAAGTTGAGATTATTTTGGAAGGAGGTTTACTCCCCTTCGATGTTACATCTGTGATCGAATCGCCAGATGGATCATAATAGGCCGCCCAATATGGGAACAGACGCCTTTGATAACCGCCCCTAACATGGGGAACAGACGTTATCGGGTGAATGCTGATATCTGTTTAGTTAAAACAGTTACCTTTTGCTCTATTTATCCCGAGCACTGGGATGCCTCTTCCGCCATCTATGCTGTACCAAAGGCTACCCTCTCCACCACAGTTGTCGTTGAGGACTTTACCGTAACCCTGGTAAGGGGCCCTTACAAGGGACTACCAGCCGGGCCAGCTGGACAAAGGTTTTTTAAAGAGGTGTTACTCCTCTATCACTCCCCTTTGGTCCTGACTTGTGACAGGCAGAGCCTGGCTTCCCAGACATTGGGCCCAGGTTGGTAGGGTTCCTTCATAGGTATATTAGAGCGAAGTTAGTTTTCTGCGAATATCACAGACACTGTTAATTTAAGGGCCTTTAAATGTGGTTTTCGGAGACCCTTTATAGTAGGGTGAAAATGACCATTCGTACCACACTCACACGTGAAAATTGCGTGAAATGATTCTAGAGTGCCCCTTGACACCCTTAAGCGCATTATACTGTATGTATTGATGAATTTTACAGCTTAATTTGGTTCAGTGATACCCTTATAACCGTCTGGAAACTTTCACAGTAATGTAATAATTGGAATTGCATTGCGTCTTACAGAAATAGATGGACCTGTGAGATTCTGTTACCATGGTTACCGTGTTGCATTCGTTCATTATTTCATTGTAAATATACATGTTTTAAGGTATTTATTTAATTGTGAGGCATTTAAAGAGTAAGTGAGTGCGTTTCGCGTACGAATTGGGTTATGCTGAACCTGTAGGTACCCCATATGTGTAGGTTGGTGTTAATGGGACCTATGGGACCTTTATTTTCGGTACTAAACTGGAATGGGATCTTAGCAGAATAATATAGGGAGGGAAAAATTGAAACCTCCAGAAAAATAATGAACTACATAGGCTGTTTGCAATTCTATGACATTTTAATTAAATGAAATGACTTTGAATAGTTAATGTATTTCACATTACTAGTTAGCATAACTTACGGTACTCAGGGGCATAATATACAATTACTTTTTCGGGGGAGGGCTGACTATCCTGGAAAATTGTGAGTATTCTCAGGGGATGTCACCGCAAAATACCCAGAAATATCAACCAATAGCTTAGAGCATATAACTTTGTGTAATTATTTTACATAAGAGTTAATTGTGAAATTCTAAGTTTATATAGCCTATAATTAGAGGCAATACGAAACAAGAAGTTCCGTGACGAACTAAAGAGCCTACTTTTCTTAAAATTTAATATTCATGCCAATGATTTATCTATATGGATCTATCTAGAATAATGACTAAATTAAGTTGGTAATATCGAAATTTCTAATTAGTTCGAAATACTGTATACCTGGCATAATGTAGCCTAATAAATCACTTAGATCCATTTCTTAGGGTACAGAATACAACATTTGGTTGAAGTCCAATGGATAGCATGGACGTTACATGCAGTTAAACATTGGATCTAACAGCGGGCGTAAAATCATGTTGGCAACAATGCCATGCATGTATTGGTCACAAATAATCTGAAATAATATGATCTATTGTTGTGCCATTTTTGAATGAAATCCATTAGTTAGTATAGAAGTTACATGTATTTAAATTTGGACCTCTCAGCAGGCTTAGAATCATGTTGGTAGCACTGACGTATATAAGTTACTTCAAATTAATCTAGAATGTCAGGTACTATACGTGTGCATAGTTTAAAGCTGTCGGCTTGCATACTTTCTGATAAATGGGTATTTGGATTATTTTTTAAAATGAGAGCATTTAATAACAGTTGGCAGCCCTGGTGGATCTTAAGAATACGCTCAGTCATATCTGTTTATGTACACATAGCACATACGAAATTTGGTTGAAATCCAATTGATAGTGTAGAAGTTATATGCATTTAAAATTTGGACCTATCAGCGAGCTTATACTCATTTTGGCAACACTGCCATGTATGGCTTCCTGGAAATTAAACTGAAATGTTATTATCTATACGTGTGCCATTTTTGAAATAGCTCCCATTCATACCTTCCAAGATATCCAACATGGAGCTCAAATTTCAAATGCGATTTTTCAGCAGTTGGTAGCACTGACATCAATTTCAAATATGGCCGTGAGATATTCAGGTATAGATCTTTACTCCTACCAAATTTTGTTTCGATTGCTGCAGCCGTTTAGGAGTTGATAAGGGGGGGGGGGACACACACACAGCCAGACAGACAGAAGGACAGACAGAAGGACAGACACACATTTGCCCGATCTCATAAGTCTACTTTTTCCTCATTTTTGCAAAATGTGAAAAATAGGCTAAATAGTTGCAAAATACAATACAAAATAAATTTTTATACTAACTTAACGAAATTTCTATTATGCCCTATGGAGTATGAATGACAAATATGTAATATTTGCCAGTTTATTAAGTAGAAAGGCAAAGAGGTGTTCTCAGTTTTTCCTCACAAGGCCGAGTGTAGCTCGTTCCAGCCCTCAGACCAGAATTAAAATTTCTTGGCAGAGCCGAGAATCAAATTCGGACATCCGGGGCGACAGCCAAGAATGCTAGCCACTACACCACGATGTAGTCTAATTTCAATCTTAATATTGTTTATAACTTAACCAATAAGTTAAGATTAGGGTACAACCAAATTTACAATTATGTTATGCTTTTACCAAAACACTTTCTTGTTAGCCTACTTTTCACATTTTGCAAAAATGAGGAAAAAGTAGACTTATGAGATCGATCCGGGAAAATGTGTGTGTGTCTGTCTGTCTGTCTGTCTGTCCTTCTGTCTGTCTGGCTGTGTGTGTGTCCCCCTCCTATCAACTCCTAAACGGTTGCAGCAATCGAAACCAAATTTAGTATGAGTAAAGATGTATACCGGAATAACTCACGCCCATATTTGAAAATGATGCCAGAGCTACCAACTGCTGAAAGAAAACACTAGAAATTTGAGCTCCACGTTGGATATCCTGGAAGGTATGCATGGGAGCTATTCCAAAATTGGCACACATGTAGATAAGACTATTTCAGTTTAATTTCCAGGAGGCCATACATGGCAGTGTTGCTAAAATAATTTTAAGCCTTCTGATAGGTACAATTTTTAAATGCATATAACTTCTACACTATCAAGTGGATTTCAACCAAATTTTGAATGTAATATGTGTACATAAACAGACATGACTGAGCGTATTCTAAAGAGCCACCACGGCTGCCAACTGTTAATAATTGCTCTCTCTATTTTCTTTATCCAAATACCAATATATCTGAAAGTATTCAAGCCGACAGCTTTAAACTATGCACACGTATAGTACCTGACATTTTAGATTAATTTGGCGTAACTTATATACTTCAGTTCGACCAACATGATTCTAAGCCTGCTGATAGGACCAATTTTTAAATACATGTAACTTCTATACTATCAGTTGGATTTCAACCAAATTTCGTATGTGCTATTTGTAACATAACAGATATGACTCTCGGTATTCTTAAGAGCAATCAGGGCTGCCAACTGTTAATAAATGCTGTCTATAATTTATTTACCCTAATATCAATATATCAGGAAGTATGCAAGCCAACAGCTCTATACATTACACACGTATAGCACCTGACATTCTAGATTAATTTGGAGTAATTAATAGAAGTCAGTGCTGCCAACTTGATTCTATGCTTGCTGCTATGTCCAATTTTAAAATACATGTTACTTCTATACTAACAAATTGATTTCATCCAAAATTGGCACAACAAGATATAATATTTCAGATTATTTCTAACCAGCACACGGATGACATTGTTGCCAACATCCTTTCACGCGTGCTGATAGATCCAATGTCTAAGTGCATGTAACGTCCATTGGACTTCAACTAAATTTTGTATTCTATACATTAAGAGATGGAACTAAGAATATATTCAGTCACCAGGGCTGCCAACTCTAGTACTCTATTAGGCTACATTATACCAGGAATACTTGGAACTAATTAGACATTTTGATATTACTAACTTAATTTCGTCATTATTTTAGATAGGTACATATACCGCAGATTAGTCATTGGCATGAAAAGTAGGCTCTTTAGTTCGTTACAGAACTTCTTGTTTTTTATTGTTTTTTCTCGGGGAAAAGAGGGGGGGGGGGGCACAGCTCCCCCTTATATACGCCCCTGACGGTGCTCTTGTGTATGATTTTCTATAGAATATCAGTAACACCTCTACAACCTTAATTAAAACGGCACAAAAGGAATTTAAAAAAATCCTCTCGGCACGCCGGAAGGCGGAGGTAGATTTCACCGGGAAAACTAGGGGATAGGCTATAACAGTCAAAATATGCAGGTTTTCGTAGAAGGATCAGACCACATTTATTTCAAGAAAGTATTTTACAATTGGAGCTTAATTAACCTTCTTTTTCCGTCTCTCTATGCATACTTTTAACATTTTATTGTCTTATGGGGATGATAACCTTCTTGTCATTTCGGGTTCATTTTTAGCCTATTTTCAATTTTGAAAAATAGGCTTATGAGATCACCTTTGTTCGTGTGTGTGTGTTTGAGAGGTGTGTGTGTCCCCCTAATAACTTCTAAACGGCTGGAGCGATTTCAATGAAACTCGGTAAGTTCATAGACTATTCCGGGCGACCCCGACCGTGCCCTTCAAATTTTGTTACGTCTCACCAATCCAACATGGCGGCTGTGCGAAATATTTCACCAGCATTCAATATCTCCGAAACTATTCCCGATATCACCCTGGAATTTATTACAGTGATAAAGGGAACTACTAGAAGTTCACCTATGTGACTTTTGAGAAACTGGTGACTACAAAACCAACATGGCGGCCACGCGAATTTGCGACTTTTAAATAGACGTTTCTCGCGATTAAACCAATAAAACGCAATAAAACAATAAAATTTGGTACAGAATATGTTTATACACATTGTACTGCACCGACATCTAACTTCGTTCAACCACAAGATGGCGAATGTGCGAAATATTTCACCGGCATTCTATATCTCTGAAACTATTAGCGGTATCACCCTGAAATTCTGTACGGAGATAAAGGGCACCACTGGAAGTTCATCTATAAGACTTTCAAAAATCAGTTAACTACAAAACGAACATGGCGGCCAAGCGAATTTGAAAATTTTAAATAGACCTTTCTCGCGATTTAATGTTCCAAACGCAATGAAATCTGGTACAGAAAATGTTTATACACATTGTAATGCACTGGTATCTAATTTAGTTCAATTGTTTACATAACCTCAAAATGGCGGCTGTGCGAAATATTTCACTGACATTCTATATCTCCGAAACTACTGTATTACAGATATCACCCTGCAATTTCGTACGGTGATAAAGGGTACTGATACAAGTTTACCTATGAATATTTCATAAACATGTAAAGTAGAAAACGAACATGGCGACCAAGCGAATGTGAAATATTTTAATAGACTTTTCTCGTGACTTAACTCTCTGAGCGCAGTGAAATGTGGAGCAGTAAATGATTTTGCAGATTGTAATGCACTGCCCTCTAATTTAATTCAATTGTTTACATAACCTCAAGATGGCGGCTGTGCGAAATTTTAAACTTAAGTTTTTATATCTTGTGTCGTAATCATGCGATCAAAGTGAAAGTTTGAATAATGAACCTAGGCAATAATTGTCCTTAAATGGTTCATAACTCTATGGCCTATATATATAACAATCCTAAATGGCGAGCTTCCGAAATATTTAGACGGTTCTCAATATCTATGAATCTTTTACAGCTACCAAACTGAAATTTTTTATGTTAAGAAAGACTATGAACATATGTTCACCTATAGGACTTTCAGTAACCTGGTGAGCACAAATCCAAAATGGCGGCGACGCGAAGTATAAATATTTAAATGGTCGTTTCTCGCGAATTAACTTTCCGAGTGCCATGAAACGTTGCACGTTAAATGTTTATACAAATGTTGATCCACTGGCATCTAATTTATTTCAATTGTTTGCATAATCACAAGATGGCTGCTGTGCGTAATTTTAAAATCTCGTTTTTACTTCTTGTGTTCTAATCATGTGATTGAAGTTTGAATACCACACGTACACAATAATCTTAATGTAATAGTACAAAAATAAAAATCTAACCTGGCGACCATCTGAAATATTTAGACGGTTCTCAATATCTACAAATCTGTTACAGCAATTAAACTGAAATTTTGTATGTTGATAGAGGCAATTAACATGAGCAGGATATATGAAAATAGGCTGTATAGTTCTTCACGGAACTACTTGTTCAATGTTCATTGGGGCTATGAACATAAGTTCACCTATCGGACTTTCAATAACCTGGTGGTCACAAATCCAACATGGTGGCGACGCGAAATATAAATATTCACATGGACGTTTCTCGCAATTTAACCATCCGAGTGCAGTGACACTTGGTACAGTAAATCCTTATACAAATGTTAATCCACTGGCATCTAATTTATTTCAATTGTTTCCATAACCACAAGATGGTAGCTGTGCGAAATTTTAAAATCTCCTTGTTACTTCTTGTGTCTTAATCATGCGATTGAAGTTTGAATGCTACACGTACACAATAATCTTCATGTAACAGTACATAACTCTAGGACCTACATATATATAATCCAACATGGTGACCATCCGCAATATTTAGTCGGTTCTCAATATCTAAGAATCTATTACAGCAATCAAACTGAAATTTTGTATGTTTGTAGTGAGAATTAACATAAGTAGGTTATATGAAAATAGGCTGTATAGTTCTTCACGGAACTACTTGTTTATATTTGTAGTCACACTGTCTTTATGCAAGGTTTGGAACTGATGTGTAACTATCTAACAGTCTGTTACTTCTTCACGTAAATTTTATCTCCCGCAGAGGTGTTGGTCGGTTCCTCAGTTTAGGGGCTTATCTATATACCTTTGTTTATTGTTTCTTTTCCAATATGATCTGATTATTTAATTGTAATATTTATAGAGTGGTTTTGTGGGGTCGGAAATATACGTCATTTTGAGTCTAATTGTATACCCTTATAATGTGAGTTCCTGTCTTTGTAAGCCTTTTTAAGAAGGTATAATACATAATATTTTCCGCGGTGTGCTTTAATTCTGATGACGGCTTTTATTTTTCGTCAAATGAATATTTCCGTTTGCCAGTACTTGACTGCTCTTTGCCGTTTTTTTGAAATGAACAGCAACTTGCATTCACAGATTAATGTGACGAATCCTACCGACTTTCAGAGTTTCATTTTATTTTTCTGCGTTAATTTTACGGTTGTATTGGACATACGTATTTAATATAACTGGTTCGGTATTATAATTTAGAATGATTAAAGTTGGTTTTGATTCTGTAACTCTAAGTCATGACATGATACATTGTTCCTCAGTTTAGCGGCTGCGACAACGTGGTCATGTAACCCCGTGTACATTGGGTGTGTGTAGAATCTGTCTGATAAATGGTGTTAATTGTGATGACTGTATTAGTCTGTAATTCAGGTAAGGACTGCAGACGGTCAATTTCAAGCAGTAGTTCCTAATTTTGCTACCAAATACTACCATCAACGACACCTAGCTGTGAACTTGGCTATTAGATGCCACCGCAACCAGCAACTTGCAACGAACGTTGGAACTTCCCCTCCTAAGGAAAACACGTTGAGGGATTTTTAGCGCTCTTAGTAAATCCGACGACTTTGGCCGGCTTTGAACCCGCGACCTTGGTCATAGAAGTTCAGCATGCTACCAGTTACGTTACCGAAGCCGCTTCCCACAGAGTCAGATGGTGATCTCGTGGAATGACGCTGTCATGGCAACCTCTGATAGCTCATCCCTCATAAATTTAGAAGCGTTGTCATGGTAACCTCTGATGGCACTTGGCATTTTCCTCTAATTCCGAAATCATTTTTGTCATCTCTTGGCGTAATGGTGGGTCATTTCAAAAATTCTTTCAGACAAAAGTTTTAGGTAATTATTAGGGGAATATGTTCCATTTTGTACAGTTTTGATATTGTGCCTATTAAGAGAGATATGATTAATGTTTCCCGAAAAACCCACTTTTTTCCACCCCATTGGTCAATGGTTGGTGCTATCAAAAAATGTTTAAACATAAATGTTTGGCACTTACGAGACACATAGTATGAACTTTGAATGGACTCGATATTTCACGTATTAAGAGAGTTATAGCGATATTTCACTTTCTCGAAAAATGCCCCCCATTTTCATCCCCTTCGACCGATATTTCCCATTAACGAACTTGACCGAAATTTTAAAGGGATACATATTATGTAAAAAATTCAAAGTGATTGATGCAAAATTTCGGCATTTATCGTGTCCACAAGAAACTGATATATATACATAAATTATATATAAACTTTTGAACTGACGGTGGTTTTGGGGTCTGGGGGATGTGAAACGCGAAGATATGTCGAAATTTTCCGGAAGTCGAAACATGGTACGCATTGCAATAGTTAGCTTTCTAAAGAAATCTAGCCTACCTAAAAGTAATTTCATGTTTCTCAGTCAGTCAACAAGATTGTACCCAATTGTAATAGGTGGTTCCTTAATGCAGATTATTTTACATAATATTAATCAAACAAAATAATTCGGCATTAGGGAACTACCTATTAGAATTGGGTACCAACTGACTGAAAAACATTACATTTCGATAACGAAGGCACCACTGAAATATGGCTTCCAACACGATAATAAAATAACAGAAAAAAAAGATACGAGCCTTACAGTAGTCGCATATGATGTGTAACATTTGACATGTTATCCTACTCGTATACTACCCAGGTTGGACATTCTTAAAATGTTAATTTACACTCCATTTTCATACTGGTACTATGATGAATGTATAGATTGAATTGGAGATATGCTACTGTCACATTTGTGGCGCAGCGGTCAAGCTGTTAGTCTCTCACCAAGGTAGACCGTGTTTGATTCCCGGTCAATACATGTGAGATTTTCGAATTGAAATGCCATGTCCTGTGGTTCGCATTCCACGTAAAAGGGAGGTACCGTGGATCATGATCGTGAGATTAACGGACATGCAAAACTACAAGCTTCCTTCCTTCCTTTTACATTAATAATTCACAACAACAAAGTCACACACAACGTCGACAGTACTCTCAAATACTGTGAGCACATTTCTCAGTAACTATAACATTCATTATTCTCAAGGCTCTCATACAGTTCGTCGTAAACAATCAAAACATGGCTTCCTACAATCATGAAATGACCTAGTCTCACATATGATGAAAATACAGCTTTTATTCCACTCATATAACAACATTCTGTTATGCATTTAATATTTGACTATTCACCCACAGCTTGACAATAATGCCGCTTACTTAAATGTCATTTGTCGTCTTTGTCCTACCCCATGTGATATTCAACCTTGAACGTGAAGCTTCATAAACTGCTCAATGACAAATGAAAGTCGGTGAACGTTTGCCACTTTGCTCGTCAAACCAGTGCCTGCTAAATGCACTGCCTACTGTATTGCCATAACATTCTCGCGCTACAGAGCACACACTGCCTTGTTTCCAATGCACACATTTTCAATTGTACATCCAGCTGGCAGTGCGTCTTCACTTCCGTTCGATCCACTTCCGCCCGATTCACTTCCGTCCCATTTTTCTGGCAGTGCGTCTTCACTTCCGTCCGATTCACTTCCGTTCGATTCACTTCCGCTCGATTCACTTCCGTCCCCAATTTTCAAAATCACTCCCACAAAACTATCCAGCAACCGAGCGGAAAGATGTTACATATCAAAAAATTAAGAAAATAAATGAATGAATGAATGAATGAATAAAAAGATGAAAAATGATATAGGCCTACTGGTTAGGGGCAGATAACCTCGCTGTTCCACCCATGAGAGTAACTATTTACTGGTTACTTACATATCTTTTACAATCTAATTTTGTCTTATTTTCAATGTTCAATATTGTTTTATGGTAGACCTATCTGTTTCTTTTCTTGGAATTCAATATGTAACACTTGCATACGTAATGTATAGGGCTCGGATATTTAGGTGCTAAAAATTGGGAAAATATTTATTTTTTATGTATTCAAAATACCTGAAATATGTGGCAAAAAAGCAAAAATATTTAATTATAATTTAATTTATTAATGTGAATATAAACAATATGCAGTACTCATGAATGCAGTGTATGCTATGTCTCACGGACTGCTGAATCATTACAATACACAACGAGATACATCTTCTATCACAAATAGCCGACGATTATCGCGAAACACTTCTTCTGCGGCAATATGTTTCTTGCCCTTGAGGTGTTGTGTAACTTGAGATCGCTGTTCAACCTTGATTGCTTTCCCACATGGTTGGCAGAACAGAACGCCCCCATCAGAAGTAAAGTTATCTTTAAATTCTGCAACAGACGATAACTTGTAGTTGTTTTTACTTTAGGCATCGTAGAACTGCCTCACACTTCACAGTGCCAGAAATGAACTGCATGTGAGTGACAATGGTTCCAGGTAGCAGGGGGAGGGGGAGGTCTAGCACGTGGTGCAATATGGCTAAGGACAAGGAAATCCCCGGCTTACAGAGTGAGTGGCACGGGGCGACAAGTTAAGAATAACACAGTTGCAAGCTGACATACGCTCTGCATGAAGATTAGATACTTCACAGGTTCCCCGTTGAAGTAACACAGAACAAAAATGCAATAAACTGAAAGATCTAGCATACTGATGTTTAAAACAATGTAAATGTTATGTCCTTTTATGTGCTAGTAAGGGAAAATCAGGAATTTATAAAAAACAAGATGTTCAGTAAAGAACATATAGCCTACTTTCTCCTAAATGCATGGGTATTGTTATAACTCTTTGTCCTTTTCAAGGTGTATAATTGAATGTTGGTTGTAGTAGCATGTTGAAATACAACGTGCTATAGGGATATTAAACATGAATATGAGGTGCCCTTTGCTAGTGCTACCTCTGTACCAAATTTCGTTCAATTCGTTTCCACCGTGTTTGAATTGATAGGGGGAATCGATTTGCACACATTCTTGGCCACCATCTGCAAACTATTGGGCTGATGTTCTTGCAGTTTGGTCAGAATATGTTTCCCACATAAAGATATGGTGTTGCAAAATTTGGTAGAGACTAGATTATTAGGTTGGTCGTAATTACATTTTAGCTTTTAACATTAGGGTGGCTGCGATTACGTTTCCTTCAAGATAGCGGTATATAAAACATGACACTGAAGTGCCCATTGCTAGTGCTACCTCTGTACCAAATTTCGTTCATTCGGTTCCACCGTGTTCGAATTAATAGGGGGAATCAATTTTGACATAAAGATGGCCGCCATCCGCAAACTATTAGGCTAATGACCTATTAGATTGGTCAAAGGATGCTCCCTCCTTAAAGGTATGTTGTTGCAAAGTTTGGTAGAGATCGGATGGTTATGTTAGTCATAATTTGATTTAAGCTTTAAACATTTGTGTGGCCGCCATTACGTTTCTGTCAATATGGCGGCAATATTAATCATGTGACTGAGATGCCCTTTGCTAGTGCTATCTCTGTACCAAATTTCGTTCCATTCGGTTTCACCGTGTTTGAATAGGGGGAATCGATTCTGACACAAAGATGGCCGCCATCCACAAACTATTACGCTGATGACCTATTAGATTGGTCAAAGGATGCTCCCTCCATAAAGGTATGTAGTTGCAAAATTTGGTAGAGATCGGATGATTAGGTTAATAGTAATTTGATTTAAGCTTTGAACAGTCGTGTGGCCGCCATTACGTTTCAGTCAAGATGGCGGCGAAATAAAACATGGCACTCAGGTGCCCTTTGCTAGTGCTACCTCTGTACCAAATTTCGTTCCATTCGGTTCCACCGTGTTCGAATTAATAGGGGGAATCAATTTTGACATAAAGATGGCTGCCATCCGCAAACTATTAGGCTAATAACCTATTAGATTGGTCAAAGGATGCTCCCTTCATAAAGGTATGTTGTTGCAAAGTTTGGTAGAGATCGGATAGTTATGTTAGTCGTAATTTAACTTAAGCTTTGAACATTTGTGTGGCCGCCATTACGTTTCTGTCAAAATGGCGGCGATATAAAACATGACACAGATGCCCCCTGCTAGTGCTACCTCTGTACCAAATTTCGTTCCATTCGTTTTCACCGTGTTTGAATTAATAGGGGGAATTGATTTTCACACAAAGATGGCCGCCATCCGCAAACTATTAGGCTAATGACCTATTCATTTGGTCAAAGGATGCTTCCTCCATAAGGGTATATTGTTGCAAAATTTGGTAGAGATCGGATGATTAGGTTAATCGTAATTTGATTTAAGCTTTGAACATTTGTGTGGCCGCCATTACGTTTCCGTCAAGATGGCGGCGATATAAAACCTGACACTGAGGTGCCTTTTGTTAGTACTACCTCTGTACCAAATTTCGTTCCATTCGGTTGCACCGTGTTCGAATTAATAGGGGGAATCGGTTTTCACACAAGGATGGCCGCCATCCGCAAACTATTACGCTGATGACCTAGCAGTTTGGTCAAAGGATGCTCCCCCTATAAAGGTATGTTGTTGCAAAATTTGGTAGAGATCGGATGATTAGGTTAGTCGTAATTTGATTTAAGCTTTGAACATTTGTGTGGCCGCCATTACGTTTCCGTCAAGATGGCGGCGATATAAAGCATGACATTGAGGTGCCTTTTGCAAGTACTACCTCTGTACCAAATTTCGTTCCATTCGGTTGCTCCGTATTCGAATTAATAGGGGAATCGACTTTCACACAAAGATGGCCGCCATCCGCAAACTATTACGCTGATGACCTATTGGTTTGGTCAAAAGATGCTCCCCCAATAAAGGTATGTTGTTGCAAAATTTGGTAGAGATCGGATTATTAGGTTAGTCGTAATTTGATTTAAGCTTTGAACATTTGTGTGGCCGCCATTACGTTTCCGTCAAGATGGCGGCGATATAAAACATGACACTGAGGTGTCCTTTGCTAGTGCTACCTTTGTACCAAATTTCGTTCAATTCGCATTCACCGTGTTCGAATTGATAGGGGGGGACAGACATTCAGAGTACACACACTCACACACACACAGACACACCCACACACACACACACACACAGACTCACACACACACATACACACACACACACACACAGACTCACACACACACATACACACACACAGACAGACACACTTTTTTCGCCCTGTGTTGATCTCATAAGTCTACTTTCATTTTTTGCAAAAATCGAAAGTAGGCTAAAAATGCTTAAAATATGCATTTACATAAGAATTATATGTATTTACCTAACAATCCGAGCCCTAGTAATGTAATACAATATATTCCACAGGTAATTGGAATGGATCCTCCACCGATTCATGATACGAAGGTGGATCAAAACGTTAGTTGCACTAACGCACTGCAGCAGCACGCTGTGTGTCGCAAACGTGGGCACAGCGGAGAAAGGGACAGACACTGCCCACACATCTGTTAGGCAGGTCGCTGTGGTGTCTTGTCTTGTATGGTGTAAATAGCGGTCAAAAGCAATGGCGCGTCGACTGGACGTTTACTCCTAATATGAGGTGCGTGCGACAATCCGATTCTTATGGGCCAAAAGGAAGAATTGTACGGCCATTCATCGTGAAATTAGTGCTGTGCGGGCCTTTTCCCGGCAAGGGATCGTAAAGTGGTGTCAGCAATTCGAAGCCGGACGCACGGATATCACGGACGAATATCGAGGGCAGGCCCACAACGTCCAGGACCCGTGCAAATGTCAACAGTGTGAATGCGATCATTAACACAGAACGGTGGTCGACGTTTCCAGACCGATGGAAGGCCGCTGTCTCCGTGTGGTTGCAGAACGCAGGAGGAACTTTCTATGCATCCGGCATCGACAAGTTGGTTGTGCGTTCACAGAAATGTTTGGAGTCTCTTGGAAACTATGTGTAAAATGGACGTTACATTGTATCGTTATAGGCGTGTTGCTGTTGTATAGGTGATGTAATAAATGGCCATAACTGGGAAGTGCAACTTATTTTTTGATCTGCCCTCGTATATATTGCCATTCAATTTAATGTATTTATTTACAGAATAAATTACATAAAAACGTTAAACCAATAACATCTATTATATAATACGCTAAGTTCCTCCGACAAAGAACGCAAGCTCCTGAACCAGAAGGAGTTAGAATGTGCGGTTTGTGCCAACATCTTCCAAATCGTCTGAATAGTACAGGAAAAATCTTGCATTTGTTGAAAAGTCAGGGGAAATATATATTTTTGTTTAAAAAGAGTGTTTAAACAAATAAACAAGACGATAGTCCCTGGCAGAACTGTGTCGCGTCCCCGTCATAACACTAGAGCCGGGCGGGTAGTCTGTACACACAACTCATTGTGCATTGACAAAAATATTCAAACGGAATTAGCCACAGCAGTGACAAATTGTATTCCGATTTCATAAATATTGACGATTTGTTTAAAAAAGTGCGTTTAACCAAATAAACATATTTATAGAAACCCGCATAACATTAAAGCCGGGCGGGTGGTTAATGAACATGCGAGATTTGTCTTACAAGTCCTCTAGTAATAATTAATAACTACTTACCCAAAAATAATATTCCAAATATTTCATAATTCTATCACAATACTACTGATACGCAATATTGCCAATTGTATTATTTTAACTGTAATGTTCGACCCTGACTATTATATGTCAGAAAACTGCACTATAATGAGGCTCATTATAACACTATTTTTCATTATGAAACAGTTTCCCCCACCAATCAGAGCTCAAGAAGCAGTTGTTTGACCAATTAGATAATTAGATGCGCTGAGTTCCACGGCCTTCTAATTTAAATTTCACTGCCTGGCCTAGTGTCATAGTAGGATAATCGAGGAGGCCATGGTCAAATACAAGGCATTCTCTGCGTCTCATGCGCTCTGTTCAATACATAAAACTGGCGAAATCTCGACAGATATTTATGAATATTTATGTTCGAACATAAAATAATTATAATAATTATCGTTGAACATAAATAGTCGTATGCAACTTGCCTCTAATGGTAATTAAGACACTCGTATAGAAATTATAAAACTCGCATACGCTCGTTTTATAAACATACTCGTATCTTAATAATTGCCATTATAGGCTCGTTGCATAATGTACTATATTACATCCTAAACTTTTGAAGTATTCTATAATTTTCCAAATTTCTCTTTCCAGTTCATTCCTGTCTAAACTAATTTCACAATTGGACTACATTATTATTATTATTATTATTATTATTTATTATTATTATTATTATTATTTACGGCTTTATACCCAACTAGGCAGATGGATTTGAATTAGCTTTCTATTCTTCCCAAATTATCATCATTCTCTCACTAGGATTTTTAGCCTACTTTTCACATTTTGCAAAAATGAGGGAAAAGTAGACTTATGAGATCGATCCTGGCAAATGTGTGTGCGCCTGTCTGTCGGTCTGTCTCTCCGACCGTCCGTTTGTCTGTCTGTCCTTCTGCCTGTCACTTTGTCTGTCTGTGTGCGTGTTCCCCCCCCCCCCTATCAACTCCTAAACGACTGCAGCAATCGAAACCAAATTTGGTCTCAAGCCCACCTTTCAAAATGTTGTCAGTGCTACCAACTGCTGAAAACCCGCAATTGAAATTTGGAAGGTATGCATGGGAGATATTCCAAAATCGTCATACATATACAGTAGATAGTAATATTTCAGTTTAATTTCCAGGAGGCCATGAATGGCAGCGTTGCCAAAATGATTCTAAGCCTGCTGATAGGTCCAATTTTTAAATGCATATAACTTCTATTCTATCAATTAGATTTCAATCAATTTTCTATCTACTATTGTACTTACACAGATATGACTGAGCGTATTCTTAAGAGCCACCTAGGCTGCCAACTGTTAATAAATAATCTCTCTATTTTTTTAAATCCAAATACCAATATATCAGTAAGTATGCAAGCCGACAGCTTTAAACTAAGCACCCATATAGTACCTGACATTCTAGATTAATTTGGAGTAACCAATATACGTCAGTGCTACCAACATGATTGTAAGCCTGCTGATAAGACCAATTTTTAAATACTTGTAACTTCTATACTATCATTTGGATTTCACCCAAATTTCGTATGTGCTAAGTGTACCATACCAGATATGACTAAGCGTATTCTTAAGAGGAACCAGGCCAACTGTTAATAAATGCTGTCTCTGTCTTTTTCCGTAATAACAATATATCAGAAAGTATGCAAGCCAACCGCTCTAAACTTTGCACACGTATAGTACCTGACATTCTAACTATAGATTAATTTGGAGTAACTTGTATACGTCAGTGCTGCCACCATGATTCTAAGCCTGCTGATATGTCCAATTTTAAAATACATGTAACTTCTATACTAAAAATGGATTTCATCCAAAATTGGTACAACAATAGATCATAATATTTCTGATTATTTCTGACCAATACATGCATGACATTGTTGCCAACGCGCGCTGATAGATCCAATGTCTAACTGCATGTTAAGTCCATGTTATCCATTGGACTTCAACCAAATTTTGTATTCTGTACCTTAAGAGATGGAACTAAGAATATATTCAGTCACCAGGGCTGCCAACTGTAGTGCTCTATTAGGCTACATTATACCAGGTATATTTCGGACTAATTAGAAATGTCGATATTACCAACTTAATTTCGTCATTATTCTAGATATGTCCTTAGATTGTAAATTAATCATAGGCATGAATCTTAAATATTACGAAAAGTAGGCTCTTTAGTTCGTCACGGAACTTCTTGTTTCGTATTGCCTCTAATTATAGGCTATATAAACTTAGAATTTCACAATTAACTCTTATGTAAAATAATTACACAAAGTTATATGCTCTAAGCTATTGGTTGATATTTCTGGTTCTTCCTCATTTGGCGGTTTTCAGCAAAGTGATGTATCTAGGTCTGTCCCATAAAATTTCGACTGTTACCTGTATTATTTGAAGGTCATTTTCAATTTGTATTACCCAGTTATTCTTGGATTTTATTGAGGAGGCGTGATTATCCTTTTAGTAATATATTCTTTCTTTTAGTAACAGTCTTTTTTTAATAGTGCCTGAAATTTTCTCGGAATGTTGGTATAACTGGTGAGCCTCTATGCTCACTGGGCCAAAGATTTTTCTGAGTATTTTCCTTTCTTGTTTTTCTAAATGTTTATTTAGTGATCTGCGTCCTATGATTAGGGTTTCTGATGCGTATAATGCTCCAGGTTGAATTACCGTGCTATAGTGTTTTAACTTCGCGTTCCGAGATTTTGATGTTGTATCTGACCCAGGTGATTTTATAGGCCTTTTGTAATTCATAGATTCTCTCTTTGTTTAATGAAGATGGTTGGTTGTATGATTTCCCCTAAGTATTTGAAACTATTTACCTGAAGGATGTTTCCAAATTGAGTAATCAGGGGTTGTTTGTCTAAGTATCGAGGAGAACCTTCCATGTATCGGGTTTTCTCATATGAAATTAGAAGTTCAGTTTTACGTACAAATTCATGAAGTTTTGCCAGCGAATGAATAGTTTCTTGCTTATTGATCGACAGAATTACCACATTGTCTGCAAAGGCCAAACAATTCAGTTGAATTTATCTTTATTATTATTATTATTATTATTATTATTATTATTATTATTATTATTAGCTGTAACTATAGTAAAGCCATCATTGCTTCCGACTTGACGTTTCAGTGTTACCCTACAGTTATCTAGCGGTCAGAAGATAACTTTTAACTAGATAATCACAGGCAGCCATTCAAATCGATATATCACGACAAATTGACTTTCGTTCCCGATGTCACGATTTATCGAACGAAACTCTAGCCTAGCACTGAAACGTCATGTCGGAAGTAATGATGGTATTGGCTTTACTAAGGCCGCTGGTGACCGCGATTAACACACCATTGAATATTGCGCGCCAAATCAGTAGCTGCAATGTGCTGTACTCTGCAGGCGCTTGGCTGAACTGTTTTACTAATACTGGACCACAGATTACCTACTACTGGACCGGACTCGCCGGCTCACTGAAGACTTTGACTTCATGCGTCATCTTGCGTATATGTCTGGAAGTAATCGTTACCCTATCTTGACCGCTAGATGTCGGGTTACCTGTTGTGAAAAATATGTCAATACAATCCAAATTACTCTAATTCACGTTGAACGTTGGAATAATTTTAAATATTGTACTGTAAATAATGGGTTTATATAATGGGTAAACCTAATGCAAATAGCTCACTGCATTGGCATTCGCGAAGTAAGAGCTACCCTCTATGCAGAGGCCCTTTGCCCTTATTGAGGCTATTATTATTATTATTATTATTAAATAATGGGTTGCTAGCTCCGTGGTGGCCTGATTAGAGGACATTTTTTCCGGGCACAAAGTTGAGGAGACTTGGAGCTCTGAAAACGTCGTCTTATCAGAGCTTATAATGTTCTGTTTACCGTACCATGGAAGTGTGGCTTTAAGAACATTGAAGTAAAAGAGTCACTCAATGATCTCGATACCTTATACCTTACCTGCAATGAAAGTGTAAATATATTCCATATACGGGAATATTGCACTTGTTAGAACTAGCCGATTCTTTCACTAAACATCAAACATTTTTGTGTGTTTCGGTATATATTACCCAATCTCTGATGTTGGGCTACCACATAGCCTATATCCTAATTCAAGGAAAGATTTAAGAAAACTTCACGGAGATATGGGAAGCTCCTTTTTTGTGCCTTTTTAGGATATTCCTTTTTAACAAGTTTATCAAGTATCCTGCAAGGCTTAAAAAGAAATTCCAAGTAATCTGAACCACCACAAATTCCTGGAGCTACGCTGTTATTATTATTCCTCCACCTAACTTAATACATGGCACATGCAGATTTCACTCTCCAACTGCGTGGTTTCTCTACTTGGTTCCTACACCAAACAAAAGAAGATTACCAATTGTATTGTCTATCTTATTATATAATACGCTAAGGAGTATGTTTCACAAAAATCAAGCTCCTAAACCAGAGGGAGTTAGAAGGTGTGGTTTGTACCAAAAAATTCCAAAGCGTCTCAATAGTACAGGAAAAATCTTGCATTTCTTGAAAAGTCAACGGAAAAATATTTATTTTTTTATAAAGTGCTTTTAAACAAAATAAACAAGACGATAGTCCCTGCTAGAACTGTGTCGCATACAGCCCGCATAGCAGTAGCGGCGGGCGGGTAGTCTGTACACATGGAGCGCACACAACCCATTATGCGAGATTTCTCGTACGGGTCCGCTAGTAATAATTATTAATAGACTAATCTACTTTCCCAAAAATAATTTTCCAAATATTTCATAATTCTATCACAATAAGTTACTACTGCTATGCAATATTGCCAATTGCAATGATTTTAATTTAGTACATCCTAAACTTTTAAGTATTATATAATTTTCCAAATGTTTCTTTCCAGTTCATTCCTGTCTAAACTCATTTCATATTATGTTAGTATTTACGGCCTTATGCCCAATGAATTTGAATTAGGCGGCTTTGCTGAGCTTCTATGCCCAAGGGTGCGGGTTCAAACCCAGCCGAAGTCGTCGGATTTTTTAAGAGCGTTAAAAATCCCTCAGTATGCCTTCCTTTGGAGGGGAAGTAAAGCCGGTGGGCCCATGTCCTAGATTTATGGCATGTAAAAGAACCTTCCACTAACTAAACTTGTATGAAGCAAAATTTCTAGGTTAGGTTTGATTAATGCTCTTAAGTTCCAACAGCAGACGCTGGTTGCGATGGCACCTAGTAGTAGCCAAGTTCACAGCTAGGTGTCGTGGACGGTAGCATTTGGTAGTGAAAGTAGGAACTACTTGAAATTATCGTCCGCAGTCGTTACTTGAATTTAAAAAAAAAGCCCTCTCGGCACGCCGGAAGGCGGGTAGATTTCATCGGGCAAACTAGGGGATAGGCGAAAATAGGCAGAATATGCACGTTTTCGTAGAAGGATCAGACCTCATTTAATGCGAGAAAGTATTTTATATTTGGAGCTCAATTAGGCCTAACTTTGTTTTTCGTCCTTTTATGCATATTTTTAACATTTTATTGTCTTATGGGGACGGTAACCTTCTTGTCATTTGGGGTACATTTTTAGCCTATTTTCAATTTTGAAAAAATAGGCTTATGAGATCACCTTTTGTCCGTGTGTGTGTGCGTGTGTGTGTGTGTGATTCGTGTGTGTGTCCCCCCCTAATAAAATCTAAACGGCTGGAGCGATTTCAATGAACCTCGGTAAGTTCATAGCACTATTCCGGGCGACCCCGACCGTGCCCTTCAAATTTTGTTACGACTCACCAATCGAACATAGCGGCTGTGCGAAATATTTCACCAGCATTCAATATCTCCGAAACTATTACCGATATTACCCTGACATTTTGTATGGTGATAAAGGGAACTACTATAAGGCCACGTATGTGACCTTTGAAAACCTGGTAACTACAAAACCAACATGGCGGCCAAGCGAATTTGCGACTTTTAAATAGACGTTTCTCGCGATTTAAGCTATCAAACGCAATGAAACTTGGTACAGTAAATGTTTATATACATTGTAATGCACCAACATCTAACTTCGTTCAATTGTTTACATAACCACAAGATGGCGGATGTGCGAAATATTTCACCGGCATTCTATATCTCTGAAACTATTAGCGGTATCTCCCTGAAATCTCGTACAGAGATAAAGGGCACTACTGGAAGTCCATCTATAAGACTTTCAAACACCGGTTTACTACAAAACGAACATGGCGGCCAAGCGAATTTGAAAACTATAAATAGACCTTTCTCGCGATTTACTGTTCCAAACGCACTGAAATCTGGTACAGGAAATATTTATACACATTGTAATGCACTGGTATCTAATTTAGTTCAATTGTTTACATAACCTCAAGATGGCAGCTGTGCGAATTTTAAAATTAAGTTGTTATTTCTTGTGATGTAGTCATGCGATCGAAGTGAAAGTTTGAATAATGAACCTACGCAATAATTTTCCTTTAATGGTACATGACTCTATGGCCTATACATTTAACAATCCAACATGGCGACCATCCGAAATATTTAGACGTCTCTGAATATCTACGAATCTATTATAGCAAACAAACTGATTTTTTTAATGTTCATAGGGGCTATGAACTTAAGTTCACCTATAGGATTTTAAATAACCTGGTGATCACAACTCCAACATGGCGGTGACGCGAAGTATAAATATTCACATGGACGTTTCTCGCAATTTAACCATCCGAGTGCAGTGAAACTTGGTACTGTAAATCCTTATAAGAATATTAATCCACTGGCATCTAATTTATTTCAATGTTTCCATAACCTCAAGATGGCAGCTGTGCGAAATTTTAAAATCTCCTTGTTACTTCTTGTGTCCTAATTATGCGATTGAAGTTTGAATACTACACGTACACAATAATCTGCATGTAACAGTCCATAACTCTAGGACCTACATATATAAAATCCAACATGGCGACCATCCGAAGTATTTAGTCGGTTCTCAAAATCTACGAATCTATTACAGCAATCAAACTGAAATTGTGTATGTTTATAGTGGCAGTTAACATAAGTAGGATATATGAAAATAGGCTGTATAGTTCTTCACGGAACTACTTGTTATACTTGTGGTCACACAGTCCTTATGCAAGGTTTCGACACTGATGTGTAACTATGTAACGGTCTGTTACTTCTTCACGCAAAATTATATCTCCCGCAGAGATTTTGGTTGGTTCCTCAGTTTAGGGACTGCGACAACGCGGTCATGTAACCCCGTGTACTTTGGGTGAGTGTAGAATCTGTCTGATAAACAGTGTTAATTGTGATGGCTGTATTAGTCTGTAATTCAGGTAAGGACTGCAAACGGTCAATTTCAAGCAGTACTAGTTCCTAATGTTGCTACCAGATACTACCGTTAACGACACCTAGCTCTGAACTTGGCTGCGAGATGCCACCGCAACCAGCAACTCGCAACGAACGTTGGATCTTCCCCTCCAAAGGAAAGCATACTGAGGAATTTTTAGCGCTCTTAGAAAATCCGACGACTTCGGCCGGCTTTGAACCCGCGAACTTGGGCATAGATGTTCACTATACTACCAGTTACGTCACCGAGGCCGCTTCTCACTTAGTCAGATGGAAAATTGAATGTGGTCGCGTGCAAGTGCGTTGTCATGGCAACGTCTGATGGCTCATCCCTCATCAATTTAGTAGTGTTGTCATGGCAACCTCTGATAGCTCTTGGCATTTTCTTATAATTCTGAAATCATTTTTCTCATCCCTTGGCGTAATGGTGGGTCATATCAAAAATTCTTTCAGACAAAAGTTTTAGGTAATCATTAGGGGAATATGGTCAATTTTGTACGGTTTTGATGTTGTGCCTATTAAGAGAGATATGATTAATGTTTCCCGAAAAACCTACTTTTTCCCACCCCTTTATTCAATGGTTGGTGCTATCAAAAAACTCTTCAAACATAAACTTTTGGGCCTTATTCGACACATAGTATGAACTTTGAATGGATTCGATATTTCAAATATTAAGAGAGTTATAGCGATATTTGACTTTTTCGAAAAAAATACCCCCATTTTCACCCCCGTCTACCGATTGTGCCCATTAACGAACTCGACCGAGATTTTATAGGGATACATATTATGTAAAAAATTCAAATTGATTGGTGCAAAACTTCGGTAGTTATCGTGTCCACAAGAAACTGATATATGTATATATATACATATATACATAAATTATATGTAAACTTTTTAACTGACGGTGGTTTTGGGGTCTAGGGGATGTGAAACGTGAAGATATGTCGAAATTTTCCGGAAGTCGAAACATGGTACCCATTGCAATAGTTAGCTTTCTAATGAAATCTACCTAACAGATAACACACACCAATACAGCCAACACAATTAACACCGGTTATCAGACAGATTCTACACACACCCAAAGTACACGGGGCTACATGACCGAGTTGAACCAGCTTGCCACGATGGGTGAGTAGTTAATTTGTCGGATTACTAACTCCAAGCTTGCAGGTTCGCTCCTGGCCGAGGTAAGTGATTTTTGAAATACGGCAAAAATTACGACACAGATGTCATACGATGTTGGAATATTAAAGAACCCATTTGAATTCAGTAGGTCGTGTTCATAATGGCAAAATTAATCTCGGGAGTTTCCGCCAACACAAAGTTCCTCATTTCTCTACTAGAAAGCGCTATAGGGTTCAAGGAGCTTAGATATCTAACCTCCTTGACTTTCATAGTGCTTCAAGGAACAACGAAATTCGACACACTAATTACCCTCTGGGTGTCAAATAACAAAGCTTCCACCCGGCACCCGAGGCCATACAATATTATTATTATTATCAATTATTACTATTATTATTATTATTAACTGAGGAACCAACCAACTGAATTTGAATGAGCTTTTTTTTTCTCGTCCTAAAATCTCTTCATGCTCTCACTAAGATTTGTCTTCCTCATTCGGCGGTTTTCAGCAAAACGATGTTTGTTCTCCAACGATCTGAAGTTAGGCCTGTTTCATAACATTTCGACTGTTATATACCTCCATTTCTTGAAGGTTATTGATGTGTAACATCTTTCCACTCGGTTGCTGGATATTTTTGTGGAGTGATTTAGAAAAATGAGACGGAAGTGGATCGGACGGAAGTGTGTAAGACGCACTGCCAGCTGGATCGTATCCCTCCTGGACATTCATCAACACACAAAAATCTTTTTTATTTACACACTAATAATACATAACAATTCCAAGACTCTTTTTTTTTCTTCACTGCCTACTTGATATTTCTACTCTCGCACTGCCTTCTTGATACTCTGCTGCTAATCATATCAATATGACTTAATTTACCTGTGGGATTTTTCCAAATTGAGTAATCAGGGGTTGTTTGTCTAAGTATCGAGAGGATCCTTCAATGTATCGGGTTTTCTCATGTGAAATTTAAAGTCTAGTTTTACGAGCAATTTCATGAAGTTTTGCCAGCGAATGAATAGTCTTTTGCCTATTGTTTGACAGAATTACCACATCAACTGCAAAGTCCAAATATTTCAGCTGCATTTTATCTTTATCTTCAATATTTTATTATTATAAGCTGTAACTAAGGACGCTGGTGACCGCGATCATCACACCATTGAATAACGCGCGCCAAAAGCAGTAGCTGTAATGTGCTGTACTCTACAGGCGCTTGTCTGAACTGTTTCACTAATACTGGACCGGACTCGCTGGCTCGTGCACATGTACGCTCGCAAGTCGTGCTTTTTATCATAGATCTCCTTGTGGTTAAATGTCGAATGATTTCAGTTAGGCCTTAAATGTTGATTAGAAAGCATTCATTTGCTGCGTGGGATGTTTAAAACTTGACTTAAAGCCAATTTCATGCCTGTTTTACGTTAATAATGCAATTCAACATCGAATATTATCCTCATCTCGCTCGAGGTTGCTTGCAACTGCAATGGGACAGGCGCTAAGCCTCACAGGGCACTCCTTCCAAACCCCCATCTGTTTCTTCTACCATGTAGTTAACAGCATGTCGGAGGCAGTAGTAGATCAGGTCGACTGCCACGCGGGGGCTGCGGGACCCCCCCCCCCCCCGAAAAAAAAACTCAATTTTCACTGTAGTTTAGTAGCCTTGGCTCGGATATACCTACTGTGGCTAAGCTCGGGCTGTAATTTTAAAAAAAATGCTAGTGGTTCCGGTTCCGAGCATAAACGAGTACTGTAACCCGTGCGAAAGACTCGACTCCCCACGGTGACGTCACGATCTATGACTGCGATATAGGATACTATGCGGCAAAATTCCCAACACTCGCTAAACTTGCCAACAACTTATCTGCAAGGCTGGGACACTAGTGATTTACAAGCGAAATAGTTTGCAAAATGCTCATTATGTAGCCTATGCTTCATATTATAACGACTGAGTAATAGCGGCTTCGGTGGCGTAGTCGGTAGCATGCTGAACTGCTATGCTATGCCCAAGATAGCAGGTTCAAACCCGGCCGAAGTCGTCGGATTTTTTAAGAGCGTTAAAAATCCTTCAGTATGCCTTCCTTCGGAAGGGAAGTAAAGCCGGCGGACCCATGTCATAGATTTATGGCATGTAAAAGATCCTTTCACAGACTAAACTTGTGTAAAGCAAAATTTGTTAGGTTAGATTTCGTCAGAACGCTCTATCAAAGTTCCAACGTTCACCACTAGGTATCATTGATATCTGGTGGCGAAAGTTGGAACGTTCACCACTAGGTATCATTGATATCTGGTGGCGAAAGTTGGAACTACTTGAAATTGAACGGAACTTGTAGCTCGCCCTTTATTAGGGTGTCCGCTGGAAGCAGCTACAGACTCAGGCGAGCCGAACATGTCCTCGGACACTCCCGGCATAAAAGCCATACGATAGATAGATAGATAATAAGATAATAAATATAATAAATGCCCCAGGGGAAGATGGTATAATTGCCGAAATGCTGAAGATTGGACGTGAGAGCTTAGCCCAGAAAATCCACTCGATTCTTAAGAACATTTGGATCACTGTAGAAATCCCTGAATATTGGAAATGTGCGCTAATCCATCCACTACGCCAGGGCCGTATTTCTAAATAGGCTAAGTAGGCTGGAGCCTAGAGCGGCAAATTTTCAGGGGCGGCAGTTTGGCAATTTATTCAAAAGCTAAAATGAAGTATTTCAGACGTTAATAATATTTTCGGTACGAATTTAAGAATATATGTTACTTAAAAATATGTTTTAGTCCTTCTACATATCCTACTTTCTAAAACTATAACATAACACAAATTCACAAATAGAACAAAAACACTTTCATATGAGTACATTATTAACGAGTTTGCCATTAAGAAATCTATGTAAATTTGAACATCAAGATTACGTGGGTGAGTTGTTTTAGAGTAGTTTGTATATTTTTCAACAAATAAACCAGTAATTAACTACATTTTGTGTCATTTCAATTCACCGTGTAGGGCAACTTAATTATAATTGAACACAGTTCTTCAATTACGAAAAAGATAGTAATTAGTATTAAATTTAAAAATATGTGTAAAATAGTGATCATTGATCTCCTAGAACAAATTAATTAATAAAGTTTGAAACCCATTTCATTTTTAAACGAATATATAATTTCATTATATAATTTATTATGTAAAGCATTAAAATTGTAGTTTTATATAAACTAAATAAACTTAATGTTTAAAAAAGTTGAAAAACAAATATATTAAGTAAATATCAACTATAGAGGGGGCGGCAAATGGACGTTAGCCTATAGGTAGCATATTCTTAAATCCGGCCCTGCACTACACAAGAAAGGGGATGAAACCAACATCAATAATTGTAGAGGAATTCCAGTTGATTACAAAACGTTTTCCAAAGCCATGCTCATTAGACTTGAGAAACAAACAGACCATATAATTGGTGAATACCAGGCTGGTTTCCGAAAAGGAAGATCTCAAAACTATCCTACAAAATGCGCAAAACCAGGCAAACACTCATTACTTTTGTAGATTTCAGACAAGCGTATGGTTCTATAGACCGTCAAGCACTTTTCAATACTCGAGAAGAATTTCAAGTGGATAAAAAAAAAATACGAGCCTTACAGTAGTCGCATATGATTTGTAACATCTGACATGTTATCCTGCTATAAAATTGAGATGAAATATATGTGTAGTCATCTGACATGTTATCCTACTATGAAATTGAGGTGAAATATATTCATTCATTCGTTTATTTGCAATTGGGGGTGTGTCCCCCGGTGGCAAATTAGATATACATAACAAATAAATAATTGTACATAACAATTCACTAACAATTAAACTGGAGTATTTATATATATGTGTAGTCATCTGACATGTTATCCTACTATGAAATTGAGGTGAAATATATGTGTAGTCATCTGACATGTTATCCTGTTATGAAATTGAGATGAAATATATGTGAAGTCATCTGACATGTTATCCTACTATGAAATTGAGATGAAATATATGTGTAGTCATCTGACATGTTATCCTACTATGAAAATGAGATGAAATATATGTGTAGTCATCTGACATGTTATCCTACTATGAAATTGAGATGAAATATATGTGTAGTCATCTGACATGTTATCCTACTATGAAATTGAGATGAAATATATGTGAAGTCAATTTTTTTCGGCTGTACTCCTCCAGTTGTTATTTTTTTCTCACGTTTCATTTGTCGATAATTTCGCATATACTCTGCGAATCACAAAATTATAAAAAAATGGGCGTCACACCGAGACCTACAACACGTCATACAAATCCCTCACATTATTGATTCGCGAAATATTAAAAAGCCGATGACCTATTAGTTTTGGGTCCTTTGATTAAATTAAGAGGGGGATGGAAAACAGGGGGGCGTCACCCTGACTCCTAGGACACCTCATACACGTCCCTAGCAATATTGGTTCGCGAAATATTAAAAATCCGATGATCCTTTAGTTTTGGGTCATTTAGTTAAATTAAATGGGCTATAGGAAAATGGGGGGGGGGGGGGGTGTCACACCGAGTCCTAGGACACCCCTAGCTAAGAAGAAGATTTGTAGAAATTAACCTAAAAGTATGAAAAAGACCGCACTAAAATATGTATTCGAATAATTCCATATTATTTACTCGCATTTTTTAAAGAATGAACTCATAGTGCTATCTTGTGCCAGCAAACTTGAAGGATTCCTTCGTGTTATTACCATCGGTAAGATCAGGGGCGTATATACAATTTCTTTTTCGGGGGAGGGCTGACTGTCCTGGAAAATTGTGCGTATTCTTAGGGGATTGTCACCACAAAATACCCAGACATATCAACCAATATCTTAGAGCATAAAACTTTGTGTAATTATTTTAGATAAGAGTTAATTGTATAATTCTAAGTTTATATAGCCTACAATTAGTGGCAATATAAAACAAAGTTGTAAAATGCAACACAACACACAAATAACATTTTATACTAAATTAATTTTCTATTATGATCTATTGAGTATGAATGGCAAATATCTAAATATTTGTCAATTTACTAAAGAGAAAGGTAAGTACCGTACTGTGAAATTCACAGTTTTTCCTCACAAGGCTGAGTGTACCCCGTTCCAGCCCTCAGACTAGAATGAATTTATTGGCATAGCCGGGAATCGAATTGTGACCTCCGGGGCGGCAGCCAGAATGCTAGCCACTACACCACGAGTTAGTCCACTTTCAATCTTAATATTGTTTATAACTTAGCCAATAAGTTAAGATTAGGGTACAACAAAATTTACAATGATTTTATGCTCTTACCAAAGCAACACGTTCTTAATTTTTATTGTCTTTTTTCGGAGGGGGGGGGGGGCTGGAGGCCCCTCAGCACCCCCGTTATATACGCCCCTGCGGTAAGTTCCCATTACTATTAATTCTGCTCATGCTATGAAATGTTGATGGCTCAGCGATGATGCAAGTCTCCTCCGGGTGACTTGTGTCTGCCCTTAAGCGCAAATCCCTTGTTAAAAGTGAAATCTGTTGGTCATTGAAATAACTACTTGTAAAACTCCAGTGCCAAATCCTTACCGGTGCGCATGCGCATTGTAGGAATATCTTTAATGGGGCCTCCAAACCTTGAAGTAAACCGTATGCGATATACATTCTACATAGGGCTGTATGTTGGCCGACAGTACATCGTGGTACCAATCTCCGCCACCGCGCGCACTCATTGTTTCCTCGTACACATTTCCGTCCCTTTTCCAAAATCACTCCCACAAAAAATATCCAGCAACCGAGTGGAAAGATGTTACACATTAACTAGAGAATTAATCAGACAAACATTAACTGGCACTACTTCAAAAGTTAAATTCCTAGGTGAAATATCTGAGCCTTTTACTATTAACACCGGGGTCTTTCAAGGAGACGGATTATCTCCATTACTGTTCAATCTCGTACTTGAGAATGTAATCAGGACCTGGGAAAAAGAAAGTAAAGGATTAACCCTTGGAACACTACTTAAAGATAAAATTCACTTGAAATGTCTGGCCTTTACTGATGACATAGCAATCCTTTCCAATAATAGGCAATAAGCAATTCATTCAATTGAAAAATTACATGAAGTTGTCCCGTCAAAACGGGACTTCAAATCTCGTATGAAAAAACTCAGTACACCATACTTAGATAGACAACCTATGATAACTAAATTCGGCATAATCTTTCAAGTGAACCAATTGAAATATTTAGGAGAAATATTCAGCCCACTGACTTAAACCGCGAAGCAAATAAAGAAAGAATTTCCAAATTACAGAAGGCTTACAGGATCACTTGGAAAAGGTATAATAAAAATTCAATATCTCGGAAAGCAAAACTTAGCACTATAACACAGTAATCAAACCTGAAGCGTTATATGCATCGGAGACTTGAATCATTGGTGGTGGATCTTTAACCAAAGACATAGAAAAAGAAGATTTTTCGAAACATTTTTGACCCATTTTGTATACAGTAGAGGGAATGTGGAGAAAAAGATCATCCCAGGAAATATAAAGTCAAACTGTAAAAAATCTCTCACACTTTTCGGAAAAGACGATTGAAATTTTACGGACACATTAGAATGCAGACTAATTAAAATAATTCTGAACCTAGCCCTTTCATTAAACAACAACAACAGCTGGCTTCCTGAAATTGAAACAGATCTCCGGGAAATCAACATCTCAGAAGGCATTGTACGGGACAGATGTAATTTCAGAACCAAAATCGACAATCACCAATTTGGAGCCACTATAACTTGGACAGAAGATCGAAGGAACAAGCTTAGCGAGAGGATGAAGAGATTTGGGGTGGAAAAGAAGGCCAACACATCAGCTAAGCAGGTTCAACCGTGTAGGAAATAACGATGTAAAAACAAAATCAAGTTAAAAAAACACCTCGCCGGGAATCAAACCCGGGCCTGCCGGGTAGGAGTCAGCAACTTTAACCACTCAACCAAAGATGTCAATAATAATTCAAGCGTTATCAACAGCAACTGTATAATAATAATCCAGTTCGCCGATTTTTAAATAACTGGAGATATTTTCAAATTGCTCAAAAGTGCAATGGTTTCTTCTCTCTCAAACATGTGAGGTATACCGGTTATCTGCAAACAAATAAATAAAAAAATCATTAATTACCTTATCAATAACTACAAATTTAAGGTTCATTAGCATTACATCATTAAAATAATCATTCATAGGTACTTACCAAAAAAAATTTTTTTTTTCTTCCACGGCTCTACTGTATACGTCCGTTTGCTAAAATGGCAAGTGCATCACTAACGCAATCGTTATCAGTTAGCCTAGCAACAGAAAAAGTTGCATTTTCTCAGCGTTTTGACCTTGAATGGTTGTCTGTTTCTCTTTCTAACATGTTCCCACGCCTCGACACATTCCTCAAGCACCATATGATTCGTGTACCTTATACTAGTTTCATGTTTTTAATAAGGAACCAAACTGGCTGCCTCTTATACATTGGTAGTGCTACTGCATAAGAACCAACATGGCGGTCTTTGTTTAAACCAAGGAGTAATAAGGAGAGGCCCTAACGGCAAGGAAGTGAAGCCAGAAGTTACTCCTTCAAATATGCTCAAAACATTGCGGTAGTCCCATAAGAATAGCATGTTAAGGTGTGACGTACGTACTTAAAATTGATGATATTTCGCGTGTGGGTCGAAATGTCGACATGTGGGGCATATGTTTGCACAAACAGAACTCCCACCTGCCAAAGTAATGTCATTTCACAAGTAAATCCACGTTATTTGCCATTTATTGTGTTAAGTTTTCATCCTTAGAGTAGCCACCTCACGGTACTGTTCTAGTATCATTCGTTAAATGTTCAAATAGTGGCATACGTGTCCACCAATATAATTATTTCGATTGCTAGGAATTAATTACGGATATTTTACTCAGTTTCTTACTGGAAATAGTTTTTGCTCGTCAATTAATGAACGGCATTAGTGTAATCTAATTACCCTAATCTATTTTAACGTGGCTTGAGCTCTAGATTTATTGCTCGTGGGTGTTAGAAGATTGATATGCCATGATTTGCATATTTTAGTGTGTTAATCTCAAACCTCAGCCTAGACCTTGTTTAGTTTGTTACCGGAACTGAACTGGCCAATCTTTTTAAATCATCGTGCAATAAATACAATAACGCCACCACCCAATTAGTTCGCATGCCTTAATATTTCAAATTTATTTAATACACATTCGTGAATATAATGGCAGGCCTAATGGTATCTCGGTAATTATTTGCCTATTATTATCTGGTATAAGTTAAGTATAGTGATGGGTGTCTGGTTGCCTGAAAACCCACAATAATTACAGGTCATAAAAACTGTATACCGGTATAATACATTCATTTCCCATGTGCTATACCATACTTCAGATCGGTGTATTGCTCTAGTTTATATTGTAAAATTAAACGTTTTATGGCAGTTTACATGATTTTCTATTGCAACGAAAAGTATTGTGACTGCCATACACTTTACGCTAGCTAGCAAAGATCAACAAATATTCCTTGATTTCCATCATCATATAGGCCTACCTTACAATTTCGTAGTATAGGCCTACCTGCACACGAATCTTTTTTTTTCGTAGTTACGCCCCTTAAAGCAACAATTATTAACTACCTAAAACGAATCTTTTACTAGTAATCATACTTAAATCCCACTAATAAATAAGTCTACGGTACCGTAGGCTCAATTTACCGCTCGAGCTGGGCAAGTATGGGGGCGTGGTTAGTGCTTCAACTCCCCGCATGCTATAGCGCTGACAGGGCGCCTCCTTATTACTCCTTGGTTTAAACAGCAGACCTGCTAACCTCTACCAGGTAAGTAAGCTGATATCACACTTCCTGCTGACGTAGACATTTCTGTCTTAACAGCAGTCGCTCTCACAAGGTCTCTGGCTAGGTGTAGTATTCAGTCTCCAGCAAGCAGAACTGTGTGTGTTAGTAATGAAAACGTGTGTGTCTTAAACATTTTACTGTAATAATAATCATTAGCAAGCGGCCATCCTCTATACATGACCATGTTAATCACATACTTTTACCACGTCCAAGAATCACTTGGTCATATCCTACAACCGTCTGTTGTGTCAGAGCGGTTTCGCTCATCACCGTTGACTAAAACGTTAAAAATCCCCTTCAGGGTAAAAAAATCCTAGCACACTTAACGCATTTTCAAATAATCGCCTCCATCCGTTATAGGAAATATTACAAGACCAACCGTAATAAGCCCACCAAAATAGCAATTCATTTCTTCCGGGCACGGTCACCGTGGTAGACAACAGGCTCGTTGAGACATAACAGCAGTATCATCTCTCTCAACGACCACTTTACATTTACAATTTTAAAATTATTTAAAATAATAATATTTTTTGTTTCATCGTTAGGGCCCCTATGTCAACAATTATTATCATTTTATCAGGTTACCCATCACCCGTTTACTAACATGTTTAAAGATCGCCATGAGGGATTTTTTTGAAATATTCGTCTTCATTTGTTCGTCATAGGAAAATATCAGAAAAGCGACCCCTCGTCTTGTCGCCCACCTCGAAATATCCATTGTTCTATTACAAATACCACCACGTCCACCACCGCGGTTGGTGACAGGCTCGTTGTAACACATGCCCCAGTGGTATCGTCTCTCTCTGTTTATCGCCACTTTTCATTTTAAATATTAAAAAAAAGACAGGTAAAAATGTTTGAAAATGCATAGTTGTTTTATCCTAGAGACTTAACATTTATTTTCATGGTAGATGGGGTTAAGACCATTCATTTATGTCAAACAAATGTTTCTGTAAACTTTCTAGTTTCCAAAATATAAGAATTTCAAAATTGCACAGTTAAAAAAAATGAAATTAAAAAGACATAGACACCATTCGCTTGAGCTATTGAACAACGTTCTATCAAGTTTGGTTTTCAAATTATCGCCTACTTTCAAAAACAAATATTTTCAAAAAAATATTATATATATATATATATAACAAGTGGTTCATTGGAAAGAGGACGTCATCCCAACGCCAACAACACCTCGTTCGTTAAAATCCAACCAAGCGTTCACAAATTATCGCCAATATTCGCGAGAAAGTAGGCTATCATTTTGTTTCCTCCTACACACTTCAAACTTGCTGTCCTCCTAGAGGGCCTAGGGACCTTACATTAACGTCAAACAAACTTTTATCTCATCTTCGCCGTTTCCAAAATAGCGCCAATTTCAAAATCAAAACAAATTTCAAAAAGAAAACCACATTCTCAGCAAAGAGGACGTCGTCCCAACGCCAACAACACTTCGTTCGTTAAAATCCGATAATGCGTTCGGGAGATATCGCCAAGTTCATATGAAAGTAGGTGGAGTCCCAGAACATACTACTTGCCTGGTAGTGAAAATTGGAAACCACTAAAACCATTTTCAGGACGGCCGAGGTGGGATTCGAACCCACGCTCTGCGATGCCAGCGCTCTCGGCCGGTTTGGGAAACGAATACAATAATTTGCATAGGCCTACCGACATTATCATACACCATGCTGATTCCATACATGGCTCACAACGTTTCACCGTCTCAGACTCGATTCTTCACAAGTCTTCTCATCCACATGCAGGCGACCACTACCGATTGAGAATATTATTCCGTAAATTGCTGTAAAGTAAACTCCCTCTTATAGCATAATTTTCATAATACTGTTTGACCTTATTCGGTTTACCTCATGGAGGAATCCGAAGGTCTTCAAAAATATTGGAGTACTTTATGACTCCATTGTTACTTTCGATCTATTTTCAATAACATATCGTGATTCACACAATTCTTGAACTCAGCAGATTGCATATGTGATGGTAGCACGTATATTTGTTAAGTCAATATATGTATAATTTATTTGTAATACATGCCAAGGATATTGATTTATTTTGATTTGAAAGAAGTTAGATTAATGTTTACTTCTTTATTTATCAGAAAATTGTTTCCTAAGCACAAACAATGTTCATTGTGGAAATAATTACCAACGCACTGTCAATGTTTGACGTACAGAGTATTCTTACGGCCAAGAGACGAACTGTTACTACTTCATCCGACTGCAGCGCTGTATATCGTATTGCCAACATATGCATGATACACGTTGTAATTAAATTGCAAATATATCCCTATATTTAGTCAATAAATATACACATAATTCCTCATTGACATTTCCTTGCAATTATCTTGCTCACCGACGATAATTACGGCACTTATCATTAAATAAACATTATTTCTACTGGGTTGGCGGCATTGACCAACATGGACGCTCTGTTTATGTCATGCTTGGTGTAAACAATATTGGCCGTACATTAATATTTTATAATAAGCTAATGTTGTGTTCTTTCTCATCTTTCTTTCATCAAATCGTCTTCTTGGTAATGAGAAGTGAACAGTTCTTCTTCTGCTACGCCAAGTAAGTACGCTTATTTTAAGAGTTTAAGTGAAAACTTGTTTCTGTAGTGCCTGTGAAAAATATACCGTAGCCTAGTTTTGAATTGATAATATGATGATGATAATTGTTGTTTTAAGGGGCCTAACATCTAGGTTATCGGCCCCTGAGTTTTGAATTGATATTAGACGCAGTGTACAGGTGATATTCTACTTGACATATTAATTAACTTTCACTATTATTTATTCCACAGGTAGGCCTACCAAATTCTGTGAACAAACAAATCGTAAATTGCTGTTCTCGAAATAGCAGATGAATGTGGCAATTAGGCCTACTCTCCTGAGAAATGACCAGGTAAGAGTCTATGTTACCGTAATGTTTTCAACTTGATTACATCTTGCAGAGATACATAACTTACAGTACCATGAGCCTATTGCATATGTGTAGGCTACTCAAGTTCTTGAGGAGTGTTAATAATTCATTTTACATTGCAGTAGATTAAAAATGTCATGGCTCATGGCAACGTGTCTAAGCTTTAATATTTTCCCCTTCCTTGACTTTCAAATTATTGGTACCGTAATCAAAAAAGATCAGTTCTTGCACATGTTAGTTACTGGTGCAATGGCAAGTATTCAGTTGGTCGAATATGTAGTAATGCCATTACTGATGTAGAACTGTAATTACAGGTTCTAAAATCTTAACACACACTGGTCCTATGGGTGGCTATGTGCTCTTGTTCTGTGCAGCAAAGTCCAACATTAAAATTTATTTCAGAGGTCTACATTTTGGTCCAAATATACAAATGAACGAAGCACCAAATGGTGAACGCATTTGTACTCTGAATTTGAAGAATATCAAGTTCATCAGAATGGTTTCATTTTATGCGTATGTTGTTATTTTAGAATAGGCTATATTTATTTTTCTTCCCATCATTCCATAATTATTTTTAGAAAATTCAGCAGCTACAGCACTATTCATGCGTTGCAAAACTATTTCTCCTCTGGCAGAAGATTAAGAATAGAATTAGAAACGATGAGATATCTTTCAGAAGGGTGATACCTGCAGAAGCAGTAACAAAACCACTCACCAGACACATCAAAAATCTAGAAGAAATGCTGGAGTTACCCTTAATTGTTGTGTAATAGAAACACACATGGATTAGTTACATTAATCGCAGAATTAAAATTTAAGTTATTTTCTGAAAGGTGAGAGAGGCAATCTTATGGGTTTCATCAATCATAGATGTCTATTACATTAATAAATAAGCTTCTGTGTCCAACTAAAATAAATCCTCATCCGTTTTGATGTGGTGTTAACTCATAAAACAGTGTAAAGAAGATTGGTTAATATGTTTATGTTCGACACTGGCGAAATGTAAATATTATGTCAGAAAACTGTACTATAATGAGGCTCATTATAGTACAAGTTTTCATTATGATACAGTTTCTCCCCCCAATCAGAGCTCAAGAAACAGTTGTGTGACCAATTAGGTGAGGATAGCATCGCACCTGCGCTCACTTCCATGGCCCCCTATTTTAAATTTTATTGCGTGGCGAGTGTCATAGTGAGGTATTCCAGGAGGCCATGGTCAAATACAAGGTATTCTTTGCATCCCATGCTCTCTGTTCAGTACATAAAACTGGTGAAATCTCGACAGATATTTATGAATATTTATGTTCGAACATAAAATAGTTATAATTATCGTCGAACGTAAACAGTCGTATGCAACTCGTCTATAATTGTAATTAAGACACTCGTATGGAAATTATAAAACTCGTGTCTTAATTATTGTCATTATAGGCTCGTTGCATAATGTACTATTAAGTTACAAGGTGCACATATAATAAGCCACTACAACAGAGATCTGAGTGAAATCACATGAAATTTTATTAACAAATAGGTGCAGGCTAGAACTATAGATAGATACAAGATAAATATAATTCATTTATTATATGCCAATGTAATGGTTGACATACCTATAGGTAGTATTTTATTCCTACACGTTACTTACAATATTTTTCAACACGTAGGATGCTAATGTCTAAGCCAGTCACAGCTCGTGCTCAGTAGCGGCTGGTGTAGAAAATTAGTTGTGCGTAGAGATGGGCAGCAGTCGACTGAAAACAGTCGAATTAGTCGATAGTTAAAACAATCGACTTATTCGACTGCTTTTAAAAAACAGTCGAATGAATTCAACGACTACTCACCGTATCATAAACAAGTCGTTCGCAAACGACTGATCTCAAAACAATCGTTGGAAATCATTGGAATGAAACAAGTCGTTGGCAAACGACTAATTCCAAGCGAATGGAATCATTCGAATTTAAGTAGTCGTTCTAATCAAACGACTTCTTCAGGATAACTTCATGCTACAATTCATTGTGCTGTATGTTTATTGTAGAGCTTTAATTAATAAGTTAAGTATACCTGTAGGTGCCTATAGTTTTATACAGTTGGTTGATTCTTTCAATGAAATAGCCTAAATCCAGTTGTCCAAGTTATTGGACAATTCAATATTGTCATTCAATATTTAGGTTATGCTTGAACTCCAGATACCGGTTTTCTGGCCCATCATCCCAGGCAAGCCTCCCAGTCAGATGGATCATTTGGCTGTAATTTTGAATTAGAGTAAGGTTGTAGTATGCGTGGTCAGATTTAGACAATAGCCTACTCCATGAAGGGGTCATGGCTACGCCTTCTATGTTTGTTTATTGAATAGAGTAACTGAAATGAGGGATGTATACTGATTTTAAGATTTGTGGAATGAGTTTATGAATTTTTAATAGAATTTAATGAAGTCTTCAGTAAAGTTGAAGGAGACATGATCGTGTTCAGACAATAGCCTACTCCATGAAGGGGTCATGACTATGCTTTCTATGTCTGTTTAAGGTGTAGTGTGGCTGAAATGAGGGAGGTTTACTGATTTTGGTGTTTGTGGAGTAGTCTTTTCGTTTATAATTTAGGTTTTGTGAAGCTCGTTGCGGAGTTGCTTTATGGATTTTATTGCTCTGCAAATGAAGTGTATTAGGGGGTTCTGGGTTTGGTTTAGCTGTAGTTTACAGGGTTATGGCTGAGAGTTGTTGTAGCAGGCCTAACAACTGTGTCAGAGCAGTGGCATGCTGTGTGGGAGGGGGGGTTAGTGGCAAAGACATGAGGGAAGGGATGGAAGAGTTTATGTGTTCCCTCACAGTTGGCGCACTTAGGCTTATCTCGAGGTACCGTACAGATAGAGTGGTGATGTAAATCTCCAGCGGGTACTGTGAGGACAGCTTGACGGCTGTAGGTGCCTATAGTTTTATACAGTTTCTTGTTCGTAGATTCTTTCAATGAAATAGCCTACGTCCAGTTGTCCAAATATATATGTATGTCATTTCATTGGAAATGTTAAGCATTCAATATTTAGGTTATGTTTGAACTCCTTAACACAGTCTATACACTCTTAATGAGAATTGGGTGCATTCTTGAATTATTACACAACTTGAACATGGGCTTACCAATTATGGCTTAGAATTCTATTTATTTTATGATTGAATTTCATTCATTTATTCTACCGCGTGATAAATGAATTACAAGAAAATTATTATGAAATTCTCCCCATAGCGTGATGGTAATGATCGATGCAAACATAGAATAGATTTTCCAGGAAAATTAAATCAGAAAATATTTTATATTGGGATCCAATATTAATAGCATTTTAGCAAGTCGGAGGGTGTGTACGCTCAAATTGATTCTGGTTGTCAATTGGTTTGTAGAGATGGGCATCAGCAGTCGACTGACAAAAGTTAAAACCATCGACTTGTTTGACTGATTTTAGAAAACAGTCGAATGAATTCAAGGACTACTCACCGTAACATAAACAAGTCGTTTGCAAACGACTGAACCGATCCCAATTGTTTTAACATGCTCTGAGCGCTGGCATAGTTTTACGTTCTGGTCATAAATTGTTTGTATTCACATGGTTGCCAACATCTCCACTGAAAGTTCGCTCTCGTTACTGTTCTAAAGTGCTCTATTGTCGTGTCTCGTGTGTATTTATTCTAGGCTGTCGTGTTCTTGTTCAAGTTGTATTTCAACTCTACACTCTTAGTATGGTATTTTCTGCAAAACAACTAAGAAATAAAAGGCAGGTCACAATTTTGGCTATGGAATTGTTACCGGTACTTTCAGTTCTAGTAATTTAATTAAGTATTGCTCTATTGCTTCACTTATTCAGAGTACATACAGGTAATGTGTCCTATACCAATATCGGGGAACATTTACTCATTGCAACATTGGATATAATGGCTGCACTATACACAACGCCGCAACCTCCATTCGAAGCACAGTAAAAATAAATAACTTGGATCAATTTCTTTTTAGTACATATTATTCTTAAAAATAAATGAGACCAACCAGGTGGTATAGTTCTTGGTTGACACTTCTGGGGTCCATGTTTGATTGCTGAATGTCAAGAAATCTAATTCTAGTCTGAGGGTAAGAACAGGGTACACACAGCCTAGTGAGGTAAACCGGGAAATGTTGGGTTTGATTCTCCGCTTAGCCACCCAGCAAGTGGTTTATCATGGGTTCCCACACATCATCATCATCTTGTACAGTTTCCAGCCCCAGGCTGGGTCTGTTTGGAACATAAGCCTCGCCACTTAGATCTTTCTTCCCACCACCTCTCCGCTGTCACTCTGGTCCAGTCCTCGCCTCTCTTCTTGACACATTCCTCCACTCCTTTCAGCCATCTATCTCTTGGTCTTCCCCTTGGTCGGTTCTTCTGTACCTGCATCTCATGTATCCTCTTGGGAATCTTCTTCTCATCCATTCTCTTTAAGTGTCCATACCACCTCAGTCTTGATGTCTCAATCCTACCTTGCAAGGGCTCCTCTTTCACCATTTCCCTGACCTTTTCATTCCTCACCCTGTCTCTTCTTGTTACTCCGATCCTACTTCGCAGGAACTTCATTTCACCTGCCTGTATTCTGCTTATGTCTCTTTTCTTCATTGTCCACGTTTCTGAAGCATAGGTCAGTATCGGAATATAGTAGCTTCTGTATAACACTTCCTTGCTTTTTTGTGGGACATCTTTATTCCACACTAAGCTCCTAATGCTTCTCAGAAATGCTTCTGCCTGTCTGCCACGTTCCGTAATCTCTTTGTCATTTCTCCCATTTTCCTCCACTATACTTCCCAAGTACTTGAGGCTTTCCACCTTCTTCAGCTGTCCACCTCCAAGTGTTATCCCACTCATTGGTCTGTCCTTTTTCCTGGTCGTTAACAGGATCTCACATTTACTGATGTTGAACTTCCATCCGTACTCTCCCACTGTTTCTTCCCAAGCCTTCAGTTGCTCCTGAATTTCCTCCTCCTTGTTTCCCCAGACCATCAGATCATCTGCAAACACCATTGCTTTCATCTTATCTTCTCCTATCTTTCCTGCTATCCGTGTCATTAACTCGTCCATAACCACAATAAAGAGAAGGGGTGACAGTGCACTACCCTGTTTCAGGCCACTCATTTGTTTGAACCAGTCTGTTCTTTCCCCTCCAACTTTCACACAACTCACACTTCCACAATACATCTCCTTCACTCTGGCTACAGTCTCTTTTTCCACTCCCATGTTCCCACACATACAGAATTTAAATTTCTAGGTAATTCCTATCTTGACTGCCTCCTGTAAATCCGTAAACAAGTAGGGTAGTCGTATTCATTCATTCCTATTCATGAGCTTAAATGGCACTCTGTGAAACGCATACATGTGTCAGAATCCAACACAACACAAAATAACATAATGACTTGATTTTGTCTGCTGTTAATTCATTTTATGGGCTTGGGACATCTTGGTCATCAGCCCCGTGCAGTTGGGTGTGGGTAGAATTGCTCAGATTATGTGATGACTGTAGTAGTGTGTGTAGCTTTATAAGGGACAGGCTTGGGGAGGTGCCCCAGGAGTTGAAATAAGGTACTACCGGATTTCCATCAGGAAAGGAATAAAATAAAATAATGTTGAGGCCCACAGGAGAGATCTGCAGAATATCTTGGCTGAGTGGACAGGGAAGTTGTAACTGTTCCTGTTGGTATTTCAATTTCATTTTAGTACATATTATTAAAAATTCTTAAAAATAAATTTCCCTAACTATGGCTGCCACCTTTCCAGTCCTCATCTGAATTACAGAAAGTATAGCCTACACAATATTACAGATACCACAATAACACAGATTATCATATAAATCCTATACACTTCCAAATATATGGTGCTAAATGAATATGTTATCAAAAGCCCTAAAATTATTATCAAAAACACAATGATTCTACAATAAGAGATTCTTTTAAAATATAGTTAAAATAGGTGCAAACATACACATAACAGCAAATTCAAGTTCTCCATTTCAAGCATTACACATTTATTAAGTTAACTGTTTCAACATACAAACTTGCATGTGTTGTAGGAATTTGCGGTTCATCGGTGTCAGCCATGGCGTCAAGGAGGTAATAGGTCCATTATCATGTGCTGTAGCCTACCGTTATACCTTGGCAAGAAAGAAGAACATGCCTCAACACATACTTTTAAAAGGACCAGATTTGATTACTGTATTTTTGCCAAGTTTGATTTTGGCTCTCCCTGTTATTTTTTCTTCGTTGACAAACTTTTTAAATAAAACATGATGATTTCTAGCAGTATTGAGTGTGTTTCTTGTTTTTCATTGAATGTCCTATTTCTCCTTTCCCCTTCACAGCATGTCATAGAATTTACTGTATTAGTGTGCCATGAAATTTGTTTATGTACATGTACTTACTGTATTTCACCCTTCAAAATTGGTGGAATGGATAAATTTTAAAGGGAATATCAAATGAACTACTGTATATAAATTTTGTGATATCCAATTATTTTTCTGAAACTAATGAATTTGGCATTAATTACACTAACAATTTTAGTGTGATGAGGATCAGGTTACACCACCTATTTCCTTAGTATTCTCTCTTAAAATTTTCCTGTTATTGCGAACAGCATCAAGTATTTTAAGATATGAATATTCTCCCTTCCCAGTACTTTTCCTTTCTAGTTTAATCTCTGAACTAATCGGTTATAATTGGGCCTACAGTGGTTAATTGGAAGGGACCATTTTTTAAAATTGAGTAATAATATGCTGCAGACCTTATAGTAGCCTAATTCTTTCAATGCAATATGCTCCAATTGCAACTGAAAGAAATGTAAACATGTAAATTATTGATGAGGTCATGTCCTAAATGCTGTGATTGCTCATTTCAGAGTTCCGGAATTCACAATTTCCCACTTTGGTATTATTAAAAAAAACTGTTATTGCTATTTTGAATGTGATTTATTTCGTGTAGATCATATTATTATCTCCACACTGAAAAATGTGTGCTATAAGTATTGGGAAGATTGTGATTTTCGGAACATTGAAGTGGGCAGAGCAGTTAGGACGAGCATATTTAGCGGAACGAGGGGAAGGGGTGGGGTAGGCTATCCGCACAGCCGTGCTCAACTAGTACCGCGGTCAAACACCAGACAGCGCTGAAGTCTTAGGTGCCAAGAATTAGCATGGCTGTCGGCTATCTGTAGTAGTAGGTAATCTGTGGCTTCGCACGGGGGTGTCAACCAGATAGGGATTATTTGGTACCATCGGTGTAGTTGCGCGGCCAGCCATATGGAGCGCTGTATATCGTCTTGCCAACATATGCATGATACACGTTGTAATTAATTTGCAAATATATCCCTATATTTAGTCAATAAATATACACATAATTCCTAATTGACATTTCCTTGCAATTATCTTGCTCACAGACGATAATTACGGCACTTATCATTAAATAAACATTATTTCTACTGGGTTGGCGGCATTGACCAACATGGACGCTCTGTTTATGTCGTGCATGGTGTAAATAATATTGGCCGTATATTATTATTTTATAATAGACTAATGTTGTGTTCTTTCTCATCTTTCTTTCATCAAATCGCTTCTTGGTAATGAGAAGTGAACAGTTCTTCTTCTGCTACGCCAAGTAAGTACGCTTATTTTAAGAGTTTAAGTGAAAACTTGTTTCTGTAGTGCCTGTGAAAAATATACCGTAGCCTAGTTTTGAATTGATATTTAATCAGACGCAGTGTACAGGTGATATTCTACTTGACATATTAATTAACTTTCACTATTATTTATTCCACAGGTAGGCCTACCAAATTCTGTGAACAAACAAATCGTAAATTGCTGTTCTCGAAATAGCAGATGAATGTGGCAATTAGGCCTACTCTCCTGAGAAATGGCCAGGTAAGAGTCTATGTTACCGTAATGTTTTCAACTTGATTACATCTTGCAGAGATACATAACTTACAGTACCATGAGCCTATTGCATATGTGTAGGCTACTCAAGTTCTTGAGGAGTGTTAATAATTCATTTTACATTGCAGTAGATTAAAAATGTCATGGCTCATGGCAACGTGTCTAAGCTTTAATATTTTCCCCTTCCTTGACTTTCAAATTATTGGTACCGTAATCAAAAAAGATCAGTTCTTGCACATGTTAGTTACTGGTGCAATGGCAAGTATTCAGTTTGTCGAATATGTAGTAATGCCATTACTGATGTAGAACTGTAATTACAGGTTCTAAAATCTTAACACACACTGGTCCTATGGGTGGCTATGTGCTCTTGTTCTGTGCAGCAAAGTCCAACATTAAAATTTATTTCAGAGGTCTACATTTTGGTCCAAATATACAAATGAACGAAGCACCAAATGGTGAACGCATTTGTACTCTGAATTTGAAGAATATCAAGTTCATCAGAATGGTTTCATTTTATGCGTATGTTGTTATTTTAGAATAGGCTATATTTATTTTTCTTCCCATCATTCCATAATTATTTTTAGAAAATTCAGCAGCTACAGCACTGTATTCATGCGTTGCAAAACTATTTCTCTTCTGGCAGAAGAGTAAGAATAGAATTAGAAATGATGAGACATCTTTCAGAAGGGTGATACCTGCAGAAGCAGTAACAAAACCACTCGCCAGACACATCAAAAATCTAGAAGATATGCTGGAGTTACCCTTAATTGTTGTGTAATAGAAACACACGTGGATTAGTTACATTAATCGCAGAATTAAAATTTTAGTTATTTACTGAAAGGTGAGAGAGGCAATCTTATGGGTTTCATCAATCATAGATGTCCATTACATTAATAAATAAGCTTCTGTGTCTAACTAAAATAAATACTCATCAGCTTTGAAGTGAACTCATAAAACAGTGTAAAGAAGATTGGTTAATATGTTTATGTTCGACACTGGCAAAATCTAAATATTATATGTCAGAAAACTGTACTATAATGAGGCTCATTATAGTACAAGTTTTCATTATGATACAGTTTCTCCCACCAATCAGAGCTCAAGAAACAGTTGTGTGACCAATTAGGTGAGGATAGCATCGCACCTGCGCTCACTTCCATAGCCCCCTATTTTAAATTTCACTGCGTGGCGAGTGTCATAGTGAGGTATTCCAGGAGGCCATGGTCAAATACAAGGCATTCTCTGCATCCCATGCGCTCTATTCAGTACATAAAACTGGTGAAATCTCGACAGATATTTATGAATATTTATGTTCGAACATAAAATAGTTATAATTATCGTCGAACATAAACAGTCGTGTCAACTCGTCTATAACTGTAATTAAGACACTCGTATGGAAATTATAAAACTCGTGTCTTAATTATTGTTATTATAGGCTCGTTGCATAATGTACTATTAAGTTACAAGGTGCACATATAATAAGCCACTACAACAGAGATCTGTGTGAAATCACATGAAATTTTATTAACAAATAGGTGCAGGCTAGAACTATTACCACTGTGTTGTATTGTTTCTTCCAGTATCACAGTCAACAATTTGTTTTAAAGGACTCTTCACCTTGTATTATGTATTATCGTGGGATAGATAGATACAAGATAAATATAATTCATTTCTTATATGCCAAGTAGAGATGGGCAGCAGTCGACTGAAAACAGTCGAATTAGTCGATAGTTAAAACAATCGACTTATTCGACTGCTTTTAAAAAACAGTCGAATGAATTCAACGACTACTCACCGTATCATACACACTTACTTACTTAATTCCTGCCGCTCCTTCCGGAGCATAGGGCCTTGGCGATAGTTCTCCACGCAGTACGGTTCCTGGCCATTCTCTTCACTTGACTCCAGTTCTTGTCCACCTCTGCAATTTCATTTTCGATCGTCCTCTTCCAGGTCTTCTTAGGTCGACCTCGCTTCCTGGCGCCTTGAGGATTCCAGTCTAGCGCCGCCCTCTCAATAGCTCCGTCCGGCTTCCTTAGTGTGTGACCAATCCAGCGCCATTTCCTCTCCTTGATCTGGATGCTAATCGGTTGTTGATTGGTGATGGTCCAAAGATCTTCATTTGAGATTATGTCCGGCCACCCCACATTCATGATGCGACGCAGACATCTGTTAATGAACACCTGTAGCTGGTTGTTGATCGGTTTTGTGACTTTCCATGTTTCACAGCCGTAGAGAAGAATCGACTTTACGTTGCTATTGAAAAGGCGGAGCTTGGTCTTCCTGGAAATGTTTCTATTTCTCCAGATGGGGTAGAGCTGGACAAAGGCACCATTTGCCTTCCTGATACGGCTTCGAACATCTTCCTCTGCTCCCCCATCATTTGTGACTATACTTCCAAGGTAGAGGAAGGACTCAACTCGCTCAATTTCCTTTCCGTTGACTGTCAAACTAGTCGTGATGTCAGAATTTATCCTCATCTCTTTGGTCTTGTTGGTGTTGATCATCAGTCCTGCACGTTCTGCTTCTCTCTGCAACCTCCCCAGCTTATCTTCTATGTCTCGGTACCGTTGTGCCATAAGACAAATGTCGTCTGCGAAATCCAGATCTTCAAGCCTGTCATTTATACTCCATTGAATACCCCTCTTCCGTCCTCCCATTACCTTCTTCATCACACTATCCAGGACCAACAGGAACAGAGTGGGGGAAAGGACACACCCCTGTCTCACTCCGGAACTGACCTTTATCTTTTCTGTTAATTTGCCTTCGTGAAGAACCTGGCACTCATACCCTTCGTACATCTCTTCCATGATTCTGATGATCTTTGTTGGAATTTTATATTCCTCGAGGGTCTTCCACATGATTCTTTGATTTACGGAGTCGAAGGCTTTCTCGAAGTCAACAAATGTGAGGTAAAGGGTACTCCGCCACTCCACACTCTGCTCCAGGATGATTCGGAGGGTGTTGATGAGATCCACACAGCTGCGATGTTGTCGAAATCCAGCCTGTTCCTTCCGAAGCCTTTTTTCTACGCAGTCTTTTATACGATTCAGGATGACTCTCGCCAGCACTTTGCTTGGAATGGACAGCAAGGTGATACCCCTCCAGTTGTTACAGTTTGTGGTGTCCCCTTTCTTCGGCAACTTGACTATCAACCCCTTCTTCCAGTCGGTTGGTATTTTCTCCTCCTTCCAGATCTTCTCCAACAGCGGGTGCAGCAGATCGATCGTAATATCCAGGTCTGCTTTCAGTACTTCCGCTGGGATATTATCCAGACCTGGTGCCTTCCCGCATTTCATCTGCTTCAACGCTGTCCGTATTTCGCTCCGAGTTGGGGAGTCGAGGCTGATGCTTGGGTCACTTTCTGCTTCCTCTTCATCTCCTCCTCGCTGCTTACTTTCTGGTCCTCTATCTCTATTAAGAACCTCCGCAAAGTGTTCTCTCCATCTTGTCAGCTGCTGTTCACACGTCGTGAGGATCTCGCCCGTCTTGCTCTTCACAGGCCTAGTTTTATTAAAAACTTTCTTCGAAAGCATCTTTGTGATGCCATAGAGCTCCTTAACGTCCCCCCTTCTTGCCGCTTCTTCTGCTTTCTCCGCCTGCTCATCAATCCACCTCCTATGATCCTTCCGTTCACTCCTCTTTACCTCCCTGTTTGCTGTTGAATGCTTTGCTTGTGTGAGAGCCTTCTGCTGCCTAGTCTTGCAGGTGTCGAGCTTGGCCTTAATCTCCTTCCTATAATTTATCTTGTCCCAGGTCTGATCGGATATCCATTCTTTCCGCAGGTAGTTCTTGTACCCGAGCTGCATCTCACTGGTTTCCACGAAGATATTCTTTACCTCGCTCCACACAGTCTCCACGTCCTTGTCTGTCTCGGAGTCCAACACCTGGAATTTATTTCTGAGCTCCAGTTTAAATTGGTCCAATCTCTGCTGGTTCTTAAGCTTGCCCATATCAAACTTGTTGTGCCGAGTGTTAAACTTTCGGCGGACTGCGACGATCTTCATGCGGAAGTTGGCAACCACAAGATGATGGTCACTACCAACGTCCGCTCCTCTCTTGTTCCTAACATCTTCCAAGCTTCTTCTGAACCTCCTGCTCACCGCGATGTGATCAATTTGATTTTCTGTGACTTGATCAGGAGACACCCAGGTGACCTTGTGGCACCGCCTATGAGGAAATACCGTGCCACCCATCACCAAATCCTGACTGGCGCAATATTCCGTAAATTTCTCCCCATTGTCATTCATCTCACCAAGGCCATGTTTATCCATGATCTGCTCCAACCCCTCATTGTTTGAGCCCACCTTCGCTTTGAAGTCTCCCATAACAATGAGAATGTCCTTCTTACGTGTTTGTCTTGTGACATCTCGCAGCATTTGGTAGAATTCTTCCTTCTTCTCTGGCTCCGATTGTTCTGTAGGCGCATAGCATTGGATGATGATCACATTCCTGATCTTTGTTTTGAACCTAGCAAACATGAGCCTACTGGAAATTGGCTTCCACTCCATAAGGCTTCTCTTTGCATTTCTGTTGAGCAGCAACCCCACTCCATCCCTGTGTTCTTCATCATCGCCCCCAGAATAGAGAAATGTAATTCCATCTGTTGTCTGTATTTCACCAAATCCTGGCCACCTCACTTCACTCAATCCTAGGATATCCAGCCCATAGTTCTTCATCTCCCGTGTCACTTGTTTCAGTCTGGTTTTCTCCATCAAGGTCCTCACATTCCAGAAACCGATTTTCATAATCCTCTTCATGCCAAAAGTCGTTATTAGGTTATCCGTCCGGTTTTGTAATTTCGCTTCAGTTTCCGTAATCAGTTTATTTAAGAGAAGCGAGTGATTAACCCACTGCCTCCGAGTGCCTTGGAGGGGCTGCCACCTTGAGCCTGAGGCACCAGGCTGATTTTCTGTCAGGGTTTCTTCCCTTAGCCTTTGAAGAACCAACTCCAAACTACAAGGCAGCAGTTGTTTCACCAGAGCCCCGTTAGCCATAATTTCTTCAGGGTTCCTGTAGGGCCTTCACAGCTACCGTAGCGGTCTTGAGGCACACAAAGTCCCCACTGTACTTCACCCCTACAGGCAATCCCCTACTTAATTACGTTGCCCATCTCCCACGACGAGGACGAGGGGTTGGATTTGTGGGAGACGTATCATAAACAAGTAGTTTGCAAACGACTGATCACAAAGCCATCTTTGGAAATCATTCGAATGAAACAAGTCGTTGGCAAACGACTAATTCCAAGCGAATGGAATCATTCGAATTTAAGTAGTCGTTCTAATCAAACGACTTCTTCAGGATAACTTCATGCTACAATTCATTGTGCTGTGTGTTTATTGTAGAGCTTTAATTAATAAGTTAAGTATACCTGTAGGTGCCTATAGTTTTATACAGTTGGTTGATTCTTTCAATGAAATAGCCTAAATCCAGTTGTCCAAGTTATTGGACAATTCAATATTGTCATTCAATATTTAGGTTATGTTTGAACTCCAGATACCGGTTTTGTGGCCCATCATCCCAGGCAAGCCGGTCAATACCTTTGACTCCCAGTCAGATGGATCATTTAGCCGTAATTTTGAATTAGAATAAGGTTGTAGTATGCGTGGTCAGATTTAGACAATAGCCTACTCCATGAAGGGGTCATGACTATGCCTTCTATAAACCGCACTCGTTCCAGGTTCCGTATTGACCATGTTTACAAGATGTATAACACAATTTACACTCGCCAAATCAATACTTTACTTTACTAAAAATACTATAGGTACATGTTTCGGAAACTTGATATGTTTCCTTCTTCAGCCCATATGTTGGTGTGAAACATCATATGACATCGAAATCCTAACCCAAAATAAAAATACAGTTCGTACTTTTTCTCTTGTTCTTCATTTGTTGAGCCTGTGTCATTAGACATATTAATGTCAACCATGGAATAAGCACTTATTATTTGAAGTGATGAATGAGTTACGTAGAAACGTTAAATATTTATTCCTTGTAAGGATGATTGGGTGTGGTGTCAAGAAATTTTGATCAAGTCAGGATATATGATGGAATTAATCTATTACGGCAGGGGTTGAGGAGGCAGTTTTCTTTTTTTTTTGTTATTTAAATGATCTGCTAAATAACAATGCCTTGGCTCTGGTCAGGACCTTCTATACTACCGGACCTGACACTGCAATCCAAGATTTGCCCAGAGTGTATCCACATTGCTCCCTTATCCTTATCCAAGAAATAAATTTTGATTTCAGGTAAGGTCCAAATTCATCGAATTTCTTGTCCTGTGTGACCCTCCTATTAAGCCTTTTTGGTACCAGACCAACGTCCATTATTGCTGCCTATTGGTCACCTATTCCTTCAAATACGTGAGTTTTTTCAACAAGTTTCCCTGGTTTTATCAGGAATACATCCAGCAAGTTACTGAGCCTAGTTGGTGCTTGCACTACTTGTGTAAATCCTCCCTCCCAAACTAATTTATTTGCAAGTTTCTGTTCATGGGCTTCTGTTGCAGCTCCATTCCAATCAACTTCTGGCAAATTTAAAGCCCCCCCCCCCCTCAATTATTACCATGTCATTAAGTTATTGTTTTTATGAGTGTAATCTATTACTTTCTCAAATATTTCCATGTCTCTTTTCTCTCTCCCAGGCCTATATATTCCTATAATTCCCACCTCCTTCATATTTTCACAAACTAATTCTATCCTAATATTTCATCCTTTTCGTCGGTAAATCATTCATGTAAGCAGTAGGTTTCCTGCACCAGAATAACCCCCCCCCCCTTCCCTCCCTTCTTATTTCCTCGGTCTCTACGATAGACTACATACCCTTCTGGGAATACTTCTCTATTTCCTACCCCTTCTCTCAGCCATGATTCTACTCCTATCGCCACATCAATTTCATATGCTTCCAATTCTGTACTGAGTTTTATATGCTTGTTTACTACACTTTGACAGATTACCAAGAGCAATCTTAGACCCCTACCCCTTCAAATTTTGATGTTGTGGTTGTGCAATTAGTAATACGTGATGACTGTAGTAGTGTGTGTAGCTGTATAAGGGACTGGCATGGGGAGGTGCCCCAGAAGTTGAAGTAAGGTACTACCAGAGTTCCATCAGGAAAGGAATCAAATAAAATAATGTTGAGGCCCACAGGAGAGATCTGCAGAATATCTTGGCAGAGTGGACAGGGAAAGTTGTAACTGTTCCTGTAGGAATTTAAATTTCTTTTTAGTACATATTATTCTTAAAAATAAATGTGACCAACCAGGTGGTATAGTTCTTGGTTGTCACTTCTGAGGTCCATGTTTGATTCCTGAATGTCAAGAAATCTAATTCTAGTCTGAGGGTAAGAACAGGGTACACACAGCCTAGCGAGGTAAACTGGGAAATGTTGGGTTTGATTCTCCGTTTAGCCACCCAGCAAGTGGTTTATCATGGGTTCCCACACATACTGAATATAAATTTCTAGGTAATTCCTATCTTGACTGCCTCCTGTAAATCCGTAAACAAGTAGGGTAGTCGTATTCATTCATTCCTATTCATGAGCTTAAATGGCACTCTGTGAAACGCATACATGTGTCAGAATCCAACACAACACAAAATAACATAATGACTTGATTTTGTCTGCTGTTAATTCATTTTATGGGCTTGGGACATCTTGGTCATCAGCCCCGTGCAGTTGAGTGTGGGTAGAATTGCTCCGATTATGTGATGACTGTAGTAGTGTGTGTAGCTTTATAAGGGACAGGCTTGGGGAGGTGCCCCAGGAGTTGAAATAATGTACTACCAGAGTTTCATCATGAAAGGAATAAAATAAAATAATGTTGAGGCCCACAGGAGAGATCTGCAGAATATCTTGGCTGAGTGGACAGGGAAGTTGTAACTGTTCCTGTTGGTATTTCAATTTCTTTTTAGTACATATTATTAAAAATTCTTAAAAATAAATGTTCCTAACTATGGCTGCCACCTTTCCAGTCCTCATCTGAATTACAGAATAACACCACAAACACAGATTATCGTATAAATCCTATACACTTCCAAATATATGGTGCTAAATGAATATGTTATCAAAAGCCCTAAAATTATTATCAAAAACACAATGATTCTACAATAAGAGATTCTTTTAAAATATAGTTAAAATAGGTGCAAACATATACATAACAGCAAATTCAAGTTCTCCATTTCAAGCATTACACATTTATTAAGTTAACTGTTTCAACATACAAACTTGCATGTGTTGTAGGAATTTGCGGTTCATCGGTGTCAGCCATGGCGTCAAGGAGGTAATAGGTCCATTATCATGTGCTGTAGCCTACCGTTATACCTTGGCAAGAAAGAAGAACATGCCTCAACACATACTTTTAAAAGGACCAGATTTGATTACTGTATTTTTGCCAAGTTTGATTTTGGCTCTCCCTGTTATTTTTTCTTCGTTGACAAACTTTTTAAATAAAACATGATTTCTAGCAGTATTGAGTGTGTTTCATGTTTTTCATTGAAAGTCCTATTTCTCTTTTCCCCTTCACAGCATGTCATAGAATTTACTGTATTAGTGTGCCATGAAATTTGTTTATGTACATGTACTTGCTGTATTTCACCCTTCAAAATTGGTGGAATGGATATATTTTAAAGGGAATATCAAATGAACTACTGTATATAAATTTTGTGATATCCAATTATTTTTCTGAAACTAATGAATTTGGCATTAATTACACTAACAATTTTAGTGTGATGAGGATCAGGTTACACCACCTATTTCCTTAGTATTCTCTCTTAAAATTTTCCTGTTATTGCGAACAGCATCAAGTATTTTAAGATATGAATATTCTCCCTTCCCAGTACTTTTCCTTTCTAGTTTAATCTCGGAACTAATCGGTTATAATTGGGCCTACAGTGGTTAATTGGAAGGGACCATTTTTTTTAAATTGAGTAATAATATGCTGCAGACCTTAAAGTAGCCTAATTCTTGTCAATGCAATATGCTCCAATTCCAACTGAAAGAAATGTAAATTATTGATGAGGTCATGTCCTAAATGCTGTGATTGCTCATTTCAGAGTTCCGGAATTCACAATTTCCCACTTTGGTATTATTAAAAAAAAAAACTGTTATTGCTATTTTGAATGTGATTTATTTCGTGTAGATCATATTATTATCTCCACACTTAAAAACGTGTGCTATAAGTATTGGGAAGATTGTGATTTTCGGAACATTGAAGTGGGCAGAGCAGTTAGGACGAGAATATTTAGCGGAACGAGGGGAAGGGGTGGGGTAGGCTACCTGCACGGCCGTGCTCAACTAGTACCGCGGTCAAACACCAGACAGCGCTAAAGTCTTAGGGACCAAGAATTAGCATGGCTGTCGGCTATCTGAAGTGGTAGGTATTAGGTAATCTGTGGCTTCGCACTTCGCTGCTTTCCACATGTTCCCACAGATTACATTATTGTCCATACCAAAGAGGATATAAGTAAACAGAGAGGCATCTCTCTGGAAAGTTTTGATTCCAACCTATATGGCCGGTAGCATTTTTTTTTTTTTTTCAGCCCGAGCCTAGCCACAGTATGTATTTCCGAGCCTCTTATTGGCTGTTATGTCAAGCCATTCTCCTGGTTCCGAATCGAGACGGTAGATAGTAGCAGGGGTCACATCCGATCAAACATGGAGGAAAGTTATCGAGTGAGATGTGGATAATATTTGATGTTGAATTGCATTATTAGCGTGAAACAGGCAAGAAACTTACTTTAGATCAAGTTTAAAACAACCCACGCATCAAATGAATGCGTTCCAATCAACATTTTAAAAGTCTAAGTGAAATCATTCGACATTTAAGCACATGTATTAAGTAAGACCTATGTTAATATACTAAATATTCGAGCGCAGATGTGTACAAGTGGTGTCGTGCGAGCTTGGTAGCTTTGTGTCCCGAGTTCAAGACTGCCCTAGGGCACAAATTTTTACTTCTTTTAAATTATTTTATAATATCCTCTCTACCTTTTACAGCATGTTTTATGCCATGTTTTATTGAAATTATCTGTATGGGTGATTGAAATAATAAACATTGTTAGGCGGAATTCTTCCCTATTCTCACTTGAATTTATATTCCTCTGCTTACTGTTCAACGCGGCTAGCGTTCTTGGCTGTCTCCCCAGAAGTCCGGGTTCGATTCCCAGCTTTGCCGAGAAATTTCAATTCTGATGTGAGGGCTGCAACGGGGTACACTCGGCCTCATGAGCCAAAACTGAGTAGAAGTGGGTTCGATTCCCACCTCAGCTATCTTGGAAGTGAGTTTCCATAGTTTTTCCACTTCTACTTCAGACAAATGCCGAAGCCGAGCTTCCTATTGGCGAAATGTGGATAATATTCTATGTTGAATTGCATTATTAACGTAAAACAAGCATGAAACTTACTCTATGTCAAGTTTAAAACATACCACGCAGCAAATGAATGCGTTCTAATCAACATTTAAGGTAGGCCTATAACTGAAATCATTCGACATCTAACCCTGGATTAAGATGTATGATAATAAGTCAAACTTACGAGCACACATTTGCACGAATGGTAACGTAATTGTTTTGTAATTTTATGTCTCGGGTTCAAAAAGACTGCCCAAGGGCAGATATTTTTACTCCTTTTGAATTATTTTCTTATATCCTCCCTACCTCTTACTGCATGTTTTCTGCCTTGTTATATTGACATTATCTGCGGGGGTGATTGAAATAATAAACATTGTTAGCTGGAGTTGTTCCCTTTTCTCACTTGAATTTATATTTCTCTACTTACTGTTCAACGCGGCTAGCGTTCTTGGCTGACTCCCCAGAGGTCCGGGTTCGATTCCAAGCTCTGCCAAGAAATTTCAGTTCTGGCGTGAAGGCTGCAACGGGGTACACTCAGCCTCGAGAGCCAAAACAGAGTAGAGGTGGGTTCGATTCCCACCTCAGCGATCTTGGAAGTGATTGTCCGTAGTTTTCCACTTCTACTCCAGACAAATGCCAAAAGTGATCATAACAAAGCCACGACCGCCTCCTTGCGAATCCTCACCTGAATATCAAATACTCACAATACCACAGACACCACAATAACACAGTTTATCGGAGAATTTTATTTATTTATATAACCAAGTAGGCGGGGCTCAACGACCACGATGTCCAAGTTGCTCAAATGAACAAAAGCAACATCAGCGTCAACTCCTGCTGTAGTCAAGCTGCTTGCCTCTCCCCAAGGCGGACCAGCCTTGAATGAGTCACAATGGCAAATCGTTTCACATCTTTTGGTGAATAAATGTGGAAGCACACTGAAATTGATCATAACAAAGCCACGACCGCCTCCTTGTGATTCCCCACCTTAATAACAAATACTCGCAATATACAGACACCACAATAACACAGGTTATCAGAGGAATTATTAATTTATTTATTTATGTACCCAAGTAGATGGGGCAATGACCACGATGTCCAAGTTTCTCAAATGAACAAGAGCAACTTCAGCATCAACTTCTGCAGTGGTCAAGCTGCTTGCCTCTCCCCAAGGCGGACCAGCCTTTAATGAGTCACAATGGCAAATCGTTTCACATCTTTTGGTGAATAAATGTGGAAGCACAATTAAATTGATCATAACAAAGCCACGACCGCCTCCTTGTGATTCCCCACCTGCATAATAATAAAACTGCTTTATTCATGTGATCTTTTACAGTGTCATTGTACTTCCACGTTTATTCACCAAAAGATGTGAAACGATTTGCCATTGTGGCTCATTAAAGGCTGGTCCTCCTTGGGGAGAGGCAAGCGGATTGACCACTGGAGGAGTTGGTTGGTTGGTTCCTCAGTTTAGGGGTTGAGACAATGTGGTCATGTAGCCCCGTGTACTTTGGCTGTGTGTAGAATCTGTCTGATAACCGGTGTTAATTGTGATGGCTGTATTAGTGTGTGTTATCTGTAATTCAGGTAAGGACTGCAGACGATCAATTTCAAGTAGTTCCTACTTTTGCTAAAAAGGCTACCGTCGACGACACCTAGCCGCGAACTTGGCTACTAGATGCCATCACAATGGCACCTTGCGGCGAACGTATGAACTTAATACAGTGTTAATCAAATATAACCTACAAATTTAGCTTCACACAATTAATTGCAGTTAGTGGAAGGTTATTTTAAATGCCATAAATCAATGACATGGACCCGCCGGCTTTACTTCCCAACCGAGGGACGCCATACTGAGGGATTTTTAGCGCTCTTAAAAAATCCAACGACTTCGGCCGAGTTTGAACCCGCGATCTTGGGCATAGAAGCTCAGCATGTTAACCACTACGTCACCGAAGCCGCTTCAACTGTGGAAAGCGTTTATTAATTTAAATAAATGATTTGAGTCGTCCAGTTATTAAGCCTCCGTGGCTTAGGCGGCAGCACGCCGGCCTCTCACCGCTGGGTCCGTGGTTCAAATCCCGGTCACTCCAAGTGAGATCTGTGCTGGACAAAACGGATGCAAACAGGTTTTTCTCCGGGTATTCCGGTTTTCCCTGTCAAAATTTCATTCCAGCATCACTCTCCACTATCATTTCATTTCATTTGTCATTCATTTAAGCATTGCCCCAGAAGAATGCGTCAGGCCTCGGCAGCCGGCACAGTTCATATCCTCGCCGCTAGATGGGGGCTTCATTCATTCCATTCCTGACCCGGTCGGAGACTGGAAGCAGGCTGTGGATTTTCATTTCATTTGAGTCGTCCAGTTGCAAAACTTGTTTAAACCACTTGTGAATAAGGATCATGTCGTAACATTATTTATTTAATCATGTAATTATACTTTATTTTGTTTAATTTGATTCTATTTTGATTTCTTTTTTTAAATTTTGTTTTGTTTTACTTTATTTCGTTTTATTTTGTTTTGAATTGTTTTTTGTTTTGTTTTATTTTGATTTTGTTTTGTTTATTTTGATTTTCCAGAAAACAAACATAAAACCAAAAACACAGAAAAACGAAGCAAAAAGAAAAATTCAAACACAAAAGCAAAAGCAGAAAACATAAAACAAGAAGCATAAAACAAAAAGCAAAATAAAAAAGTAGAAAACAAACAGAAAACCAAAACTAAAAAAACGAAGCAAAAAAGCAAAATTCAAAACAAAAGTAAAAGTAGAAACATAAAGCAACATTCAAAAAAGCAAAAGCAAAAGAAAGAAAAGCAAAAAGTCAAATTCAAAAGCGCAAAGGAAACACAAAACCAAAAACACAAAGCTAAAAGTAGAAAACAATAAACACAAAAGATACGTGAGGCAAAGTACAGAGAAACGTTTCTCATGAAATGATTCTTATTCACAAGTGGATTAAACGGGTTTTGTGACTTCACAACTCATATAGAGTAGTCCAGGGGTGCCCAACCTTTTTTAACTAAGGGCCACATTCTAAATAGTTGGGGGACCTTGGGGGGCCAATAACACCCTGGGAAGTTTGGGGGGTATGGATTTTTTAGCCTACTTTTCACATTTTGCAAAAATGAGGAAAAAGTAGTCTTATGAGATCGGGCAAATGTGTGTCTGTCTGTCTGTCTGTCGTCCTTCTGTCTGTCTGTCTGTCTGTCTGGCTGTGTCCCCCCCCCCTATCAACTCCTAAACGGCTGCAGCAAACGAAACAAAATTTGGTAGGAGTAAAGACCTATACCTGAATATCTCACGGCCATATTTGAAAATGATGTCAGTGCTACCAACTGCTGAAAAATCGCATTTGAAATTTGAGCTCCATGTTGGATATCTTGGAAGGTATGAATCGGAGCTATTTCAAAATTGGCACACGTATAGATAATAATATTGCAGTTTAATTTCCAGGAGACCATACATGGCAGTGCTGCCAAAATGATTATAAGCCTGCTGATAGGTCCAAATTTTAAATGCATATAACTTCTACACTATCAATCGGATTTCAACCAAATTTCGTATGTGCTATGTGTACATAAACAGATATGACTGAGCGTATTCTTAAGAGCCATCAGGGCTGCCAACTGTTAATAAATTCTCTCAATTTGTTTTAATCCAAATACCCATATATCAGAAAGTATGCAAGCCGACAGTTTTAAATTATGCACACGTATAGTACCTGACATTCTATATTAATTTGTAGTAACTTATATACGTCAGTGCTACCAACATGATTCTAAGCCTGCTGAGACGTCCAACTTTAAATTCATGTAACTTTTATACTAACTAATGGATTTCATTCAAAATTGGCACAACAATATATCATATTATTTCAGATTATTCCTGACCAATACATGCATGGCATTGTTGCCAACATGATTTTACGCGCGCTGTTAGATTCAATGTTTAACTGCATGTAACGTCCATGCTATCCATTGGACTTCAACCAAATTTTGTATTCTGTACCCTAAGAAATGGATATAAGAATATATTCAGTCACCAGGGCTGCCAACTGTAGTGCTTAATTAGGCTACATTATGCCAGGTATATAGTATTTCGAACTAATTAGAAATTTCGATATTACCAACTTAATTTCGTCATTAATCATTGGCATGAATCTTAAATTTTAAGAAAAGTAGGCTCTTTAGTTCGTCACGGAACTTCTTGTTTTAAATATAGTTGCAATATGATGAGTTTTGTGGCTGTCTGAGCTTAGTTTTCTTAGTATTGTTCCCGTTTTCTATATTTATTTATAGTGGATAAAAAAATAATATTTTTAATAAATCCCTTTAAAATAGAAGTACGATGATATTCAATACTCATACAGCATGAATGACAAAGAGTGAGTATTTATGTTCATTTGACACAATTAATAATCGAATTATGAAATAAAGTTCATGATAATTTAGTTTAGTACGACGACTGGAAAACTTTGTACCACTACTTAAAATTTCTCTCCAGTTAGGATTGAACTTAGTTGTACCAAAGTCGGATCCAGAGGTTCACCTCGGAGGGGGCACTCTGGGATTTCAGAGTACCAACAGAAAAAAATGTTATAAAATTACTTAATTTTTATTTAATCTACACACTTCACATAACATCCAACCACCAGATTTTATAATTCTACAAGAAATTCATTATATTAAAATGGTTTCAGTTTCAAGTCATTGTCATTATGTAAAAAGAAAACTTTTTAATTCTACAGAATATGTACATTTCCACAGTTTAATGCACATTACACAGTCTGTAACGTGTTTTTCGTGGGGTTTTTATGCAACTGGCATAAGTCAGTAGGAAGCCATTCTATATTTATTTACGCGGCAAATTGTTCAGCCAAGAGAATTTTTCATGTTAATTTATTATTATTATTAATTTATTATAATTATTATTTAGATATTTTCGGAGCATTTTATAAAAAATATTAGCATTCAGATAGGTTTTCTATGTCTTAGAAAACGCTATCATGCAAATTATTACGAACGACGATATCATAGAAAATTATCTGATTACGGAATTTTACGGAGTTTTTGTCAGTTAGGGTATTTGAGAGAGATGACTCACTGGGAATTCAAATACAAGCTGATTCCTGTCGAGAAGAATTACGCACGCGGGCTCGCATCGTCCAGGAAAGGCGAATTGTTGAAACGGAACCCTCCCGCCGAGTGTAATGACCCAGAGGAGGGGAAGATAGCGCGGCGTGCTCAGCCAATCAATGAGGACTACGTAAGCTAGTAGACGGCTCCGGAGTGGGGAGCCAACGTGTGCATATATCGTTCGACGCGCCGTCGAAGGAGGACAATCTGTGAAATACTTGAGGAGTATGGGTGCGCGTGCGTGTCGCTCCGATGTTCAGTGGAGTTAGTAACTATCTGTGAAATACTTGACGAGTATGTTGTACGCGGGAATCGCTCCGATGTTCCGTGGAGTGGAAGACTAACTTTGGTAAAACTTGACCAGTGTGGTTATACGAGTGTTTGGGTCCGATGTACGGACCATAGAATTATCTAATCTACCAGAATATCATCAAATTTCGACGGAGATGACGACGTCCAGGAGACTGTGGGAAGCACACAGCATCATCAAGTACGAGGGAAATGCTTTGGCAATTTCCAGTGGTAAGCGCAAATGACGCAGAAATACGCAATCTCTCATTTCTCGTTGTTTTACATTTCATATTTCAGTAACTTCATAGCTTGGAAATAAGAGTAAAATCAATTTATCAGACTCCGTTTTCACGTAATTTTCTATCGGTAATATTCAAATCACAACGCTCCAATTTAAGTTTTATACTTATTATTATTATTAATTTTGCTATACTTGTTTTATATAATAAATTCATTTCTTTTACAATGCAATCTTTGCTTTCAGTAGGTAGCATTAGATATAGACCAATCCTTCTCCTGATACAATTGTTTGTTGGGTTAATGATCAAATCATACCACGATCTGAGTGAATAGAGTCTTGAATGTGTTCTGCCAGAGCTAGACGTTGTTAAATACAAATTTAGATTTCAACATTGCATTGAGGTCTTGGCGCCCATTAAAACAACATAGCTTAGGCAAATGTAAACAGTTACATTTCTCACCCAACAGTTAGGAGCAAGCAAAACGTTTCATTTGTCGCTACCAACATGGGGCACTAATTAACGTTTCATTTGTACGCTCAACGTGGAGCAAAGAAAATACCGTTTCACTTGTCATCCCAGCCTAAGCAAAGCGTTTCATTTGTCGCTACCAACATGGGGCATTAATAACCGCTACACTTGTCGCTCAACGTGTGGGCTAGCCACAACCGTTTCATTTGTCGCCGACAACTTGGGGCTGAAAACCTAATAACATTTGTGGAAGGAGAAGGGTATATATTTCTGTGCCTGTATTTTGGGGGTTATTTGTCTGTATCAGTGTATATCATTATGGGGGATGAGAAAGAAAGACAGATGAGGTTACGTAGTGGTCATCAACGGGAGAGTGATGATACGAGCAGTATGTCGAGTGATGGTAGTACCGGGGTAGCGGAGGTAAATCCCGATACTGAAACAGGGAGTGTAGGCGGCCAACCAGAATTAAAAACTTTACTTCTCGAGTTCATGTATCAGAACAAAGTTAGTAGTGATGCCTTAAATGCTAAATTAGAACAAAACAGTAGGGAAAATAAAGAAAGTACAGATACCTTAAATGCTAAATTAGAACAAAACAGTAAGGAAAATAGAGAGAGTACTGAAATTTTAAATGCAAAATTAGAACAGAATAATGCAAAATTAGAACAAAACAGTAGGGAAAATAAAGAAAGTACAGAAGCTTTAAATAAAAAATTAGAACAGAATAATGCAAAATTAGATAAGAACAACAAGGAAATTAGTGTGAAAATGGAGCAGATTAGAGGAGAAATCAGAGGAGTAATGGAAGAGAAGGTTAAAGAGATCATTGCAGACGTAGACAAGAAATTAGGAAAAGTGCAGGAGGAGTTGGAAATTAGAATCAGTACACAGGCTGAAAATTTAAAAGAACTAGTGCAACTGGAAACACAGCAGGTCAAAAAGCAATTGGGGGGAGAAATTGACAAAATTCAGGTAGCTACTAAAGAGGTTAAGGAACAGCTGGGGGGTAGAATTGAGAAAGTCCGCTCACAAATAGTTGCAGAAGTAAATGATTTAAGAGAGAGAGTAATAGAGAGAGCATTAGCAAGATTGAGGAGAAACAAGCAAAGCTATATGATAAAGTAGAAGAATCAGAAGGAAACATAAAATTAACAGTAAACAGTATTGAGAGGAAGGCTGAGGAGAAAATCGCAGAATTAGAGTTAAAATTAAAAGCTAGGATCAGGCAAGAAAATAGTCAGAATAGGCCAGTTTTTCTGAATAGCACACACAGGGAGGTAGAACTGGGTAAGTTCAGCAATCGACAGGGGTGCCCAATGGAGTTCATGAACACTATAGAAAATAAATTCGGGGAAAGGTTGGAAAATGGTAGTATTGAGTGGTGCCAGGTAGTTGAAATTTTAGAACAAGTGTTTGTGGGGGAAACGAGGAATTGGTTTGCTGTCTACAGAGACAAGTTTACAGATATCAATGATTTTAAAATGAAATTCTGTGAAAAGTTCTGGAATGAGGTTATTCAGTCGCAGCATCGTGAGGGAGTAGTGTGTGGTAAATGTAACCCTAAAGGAAGCTCCACCATGACCGAATACTTTTTAGGGCAGGTATTAGTGTGTAAATATCTGGATGGCTTGAAGGAGGAAAGTGATGTGGTAAGGTTGCTACTTAGGCACTTTCCCTATAGGATCAAGGAGGCTGCTTGTATCCAGAATGTAAAGACAATATCACAAGTAGAAAATTTGTTAAGCACATTTGATGCACTAGGGAGAGGGGGTTATGAGGACAATTTCAATAGGAACCAGGGTAATAATAATAACAGACCTAATGAAGCCAGGCATCAAGAAGTTCAAGGGAACGGTGGCGAAGGGGCCAACGCTCAAAATAGAAATAATAATAATCAGCTAAATCAGAACAGAGGAAATGGCTATGGTAATCAGTATCAAGGGAGGAACAATGATTTCAGGGGAAATCAAGGGAGGAACAATGATTACAGGGGAAATCAAGGGAGAAACAATGATTTCAGGGGAAATCAAGGGAGAAATTATAATGACAATAATTACAACCAGATTAGGGGTCAAGGAAGAGGACAGCCTAGTGGTAGTAATATACAGCCAAACAATGACAACACAGCCCAGAACAACCAGACCAGTTTAGTAGTTAGTAGTACTACGGCCAGCTGTAGCGGTTCTTTAAACGCGAACCAGGCTGCGAAGTAAGGTCAGAATCTCAGTCTGTAGCATGCCCTGTCCATACAATTATACAGGAACCCTATGACCTAAATGTAAGAAATGAATTATTACATGAACTAAATGATGAAGGTATTATTCAGGAAGTGGTTAGTAAGAGCCCCATAGTTAAATTTAACGTGTCCGAGGCGTATACAGATGTTTTAATTGATAGTGGTTGTATGAAGAGTTGCATAAGTAGTGCATTTTATGATAAAATGAAAGGAACGGGAGTAAATTTTGAGGAGATGCCAATTAAAAGCACTTTTGTTATCACAGCTGTTGGGAAGAGGTCTAAAGTAATTTCTAAGTAAGTTTTAGTAGACATTAAAATTAATAATCATGTAGAGAAGCAGATTTGCCTTGTAATTCCAAATTTAGTATTCAGTGTTATCTTGGGTTCAGAGTGGCTAAGTAGAGTGTCTGGTAACTTATGTTATGATGTAGGGAGTTTGAAATTTAAATGGGGAGATTCTGAAGTAGAAGTAGCGTTCAATGACCATATTCAGAGGAGTAGTATTGTAGGTGTGATTTGTACTTTAAATGAGATATCGCCAGCCGTAGAGCGGGGTTCTCCATGTTTTGTGGGCAGTGTGATTACGAACGGAAGTCTAGAGGACTCATTACGTGAGGCTGCATTTCAGGGTAATATAGAGGTGGAACAATGTGTTCGGCTCTATGATGTGTTATTGTGTAATAGGAGAGTTTTGAGGATCGCATTGGTATGGCCAATTGCTATACCCATTCATTGAACGTTATTGATAGGTCAGTATTCACAGGACATAGATATCCTGTACCTTTCGCTTATCAGAGTGCAGTTGAGGCACAAATTAATCAGATGCTTGAAGATGGGATTATTGAGCACTCTAACAGTCCATATGTTAATTCTTTGATCACGGTACCCAAGACCGACGGCACTGTTCGTATTTGTTTAGACGCTCGTTTGGTTAACAGTAGAATTAGTTCAGATCAGCTGAAATCTATGTCAATAGAGGAATTAATGCAAACATTTGAGGGGAAGAAGTATTTCACTTGTGTAGATTTGAGTTCCAGTTTTTGGCAAGTGCCACTTATGTACGAAGATAGACCATTTACAGCTTTTAGTCATAAATATAACCTTTATCAATTTTGTAGAACAACTTATGGGTTAAAGAGTAGTTCAGCAGCTTTAATTAGGGCTTTAAACATCGCATTAGGGGATGACACAGGAGAGTTTGTAACCATTTACATAGACGATATGGTAATTAGTTCACGCGGTTTTGAGGAGCATCTACGTCATTTAGATATAGTTTTTCAGAAGTTAGATCAGGCAGGGTTCACTTTGAAGCTGTCTAAGTCGTCATTCTGTCAGTCAGAAGTGACATTTTTTGGTCATAGAGTGTCAAGTAGAGGTGTGACACCATAGGAAGGTAGGGTTAGTATGTGTGGACAGTAGCAACAGGGCATCGTTACAGATACTGAGAAATATGCTAGGTAGAGCAACGTGATGACGTTCATTTAAGGGAGCCACTTGCAAGGTTGGAAGCAGGTGACACAGAAACATTTATAGTTTCCAAACGTATTGGAAAAACAGCATATGTGCTGGAGAATATTGAGGGAAACAGATTATACGGGACGTATAATATACATAGTCTACGAAAATATGTGTCATAAAGTGAGTGTGTTTAGCTGGCGAGCCAGCCTATCAAATGAGTAAGTGTGGTGTCTGGTGCGTGGAAGATCTGGTCTTCAAGGCAGGCGTATCAGAAGTCGCACAGGGGGGTAGTATGTAAGTAAATGAGAGTTTTTAAGGTACAGGGAAATATGACGGGATTGTCGGATGCTCTTGAGCACTAAAATGTCTCGATACACCAAGGCCAGAATTTGGTAGCGCTGGTGAATTCCCATTTGCCTCCAAGAGATGGGTGAGCGCTTGTACATGGTATTTTTGCTTAAGGCGTCCACGAGGCAAAAGATGGGCCATCAGAATGCGAGACAGTCCTTCATGAAACTCATACATATCAGCACACGTGATTTCTGTTTACGGCCTCGCCATGTAAGATTTGTAAGTGTGTAATTTAAGATAATTTGTACAAAGGTATTATTTGTGTGAGAAGAATTGATCTGTGTTGAGAACTAGTATTAAGTAGAATATGGTCTACGGGAACTTAACAAGACAGGGCGATTACGGCACAGAAATATTTGGTGTTATATGTAATGCACATTTACTGTTTTTTTTTTTCAGAAGTCAATATTTATTTAATCATCTTTAAAGAGAGAGTAAGTATTATGGTCACGAGGCGCTGCCACAATAGTGTGATCGTGTGCTCAGTGATAAGTGAGATTAAATTTCACAATAAGGAAGGAACCTCCAGTGAAATTAGGAAGTTCTATGGTGATATAAATATATCAGAACACCTTCAATGCGTGTGATATGACATCAAAAATACATAGTGCTCACACATTTATTATGTCTATTTCTCCAACATAGAGGAATTTGAGAGGCGGAAATATCCGTGGAACACTATTTTATATGAGAAACATTGGACTGGTTGCAAAGTGCAATCCATAGTGACAACAAACTTTGACGCAAAGTGCGTGAAGAAAAATTATGAGTGTATATATCTGTAATTTAGGGAGATTTCATTTATGCAATATGTATTTTGGATGGGGTTTATTAACGTGTCTGGGATAATCGGATAATGGACCGTCGTCACGGTAAATCATCCGATGATCCGAGGCGAATATGTAACGTGTTTTTCGTGGGGTTTTTATGCAACTGGCATAAGTCAGTAGGAAGCCATTCTATATTTATTTACGCGGCAAATTGTTCAGCCAAGAGAATTTTTCATGTTAATTTATTATTATTATTAATTTATTATAATTATTATTTAGATATTTTCGGAGCATTTTATAAAAAATATTAGCATTCAGATAGGTTTTCTATGTCTTAGAAAACGCTATCATGCAAATTATTACGAACGACGATATCATAGAAAATTATCTGATTACGGAATTTTACGGAGTTTTTGTCAGTTAGGGTATTTGAGAGAGATGACTCACTGGGAATTCAAATACAAGCTGATTCCTGTCGAGAAGAATTACGCAAGCGGGCTCGCATCGTCCAGGAAAGGCGAATTGTTGAAACGGAACCCTCCCGCCGAGTGTAATGACCCAGAGGAGGGGAAGATAGCGCGGCGTGCTCAGCCAATCAATGAGGACTACGTAAGCTAGTAGACGGCTCCGGAGTGGGAAGCCAACGTGTGCATATATCGTTCGACGCGCCGTCGAAGGAGGGCAATCTGTGAAATACTTGAGGAGTATGGGTGCGCGTGCGTGTCGCTCCGATGTTCAGTGGAGTTAGTAACTATCTGTGAAATACTTGACGAGTATGTTGTACGCGGGAATCGCTCCGATGTTCCGTGGAGTGGAAGACTAACTTTGGTAAAACTTAACCAGTGTGGTTATACGAGTGTTTGGGTCCGATGTACGGACCATAGAATTATCTAATCTACCAGAATATCATCAAATTTCGACGGAGATGACGACGTCCAGGAGACTGTGGGAAGCACACAGCATCATCAAGTACGAGGGAAATGCTTTGGCAATTTCCAGTGGTAAGCGCAAATGACGCAGAAATACGCAATCTCTCATTTCTCGTTGTTTTACATTTCATATTTCAGTAACTTCATAGCTTGGAAATAAGAGTAAAATCAATTTATCAGACTCCGTTTTCACGTAATTTTCTATCGGTAATATTCAAATCACAACGCTCCAATTTAAGTTTTATACTTATTATTATTATTAATTTTGCTATACTTGTTTTATATAATAAATTCATTTCTTTTACAATGCAATCTTTGCTTTCAGTAGGTAGCATTAGATATAGACCAATTCCTTCTCCTGATACAATTGTTTGTTGGGTTAATGATCAAATCATACCACGATCTGAGTGAATAGAGTCTTGAATGTGTTCTGCCAGAGCTAGACGTTGTTAAATACAAATTTAGATTTCAACATTGCATTGAGGTCTTGGCGCCCATTAAAACAACATAGCTTAGGCAAATGTAAACAGTTACATTTCTCACCCAACAGTTAGGAGCAAGCAAAACGTTTCATTTGTCGCTACCAACATGGGGCACTAATTAACGTTTCAAGTCTAATATGTATTAAAACATTTGAAATCATAGTGACTAGCTGAAGACAATATACAAGTCTACTACACAAATGTTACAAGATATGTACTGGATATAGTACCAACATTGTCAGTCACTGAGTCACTACTAGTCACATAAATATAAATACAAAAAACAATTGTATTGAATACTGCTTGGGATTCTATTTGGTGACTATCCTAGGCAAAATACATGCCTATTACAAAATAAAATCCAGGCGATCATTCGTTTACCCCCTTTAGAGAAACGTTCTAGAACTTTTTCAACGTCAACATTTATATCACGGTGAACAAATAACAGACACAAGCCATTCAACCTTTCCTCTGTCATTCGCGTTCGTAGCCATGATTTAACAAGTTGCAGGCTGCTAAAAGATCTCTCTGCACTTGCAACACTGTCAATGTAGCGATTATATTAACAGTGTTGCCATTACATACTATATGATAACAAACATTGACCACATTCATGAATACAGGCAATAGAGCAAAGATTTTACTTGCAGTGCACTTGGGAGAAACAATCATTTTTATCGGCAATATCAATGTGGCAGACAACTGGTTTTTCGGGGGGGGGGGGGGTTCCCCCCTCTGTTTCAAAGTTTTGGCGACACGGCGCGGACGCCGAGTGGCGGACCGGACAAAATAGTATCGCGGGCCGTAATTTGGGCAGTCCTGCAGTAGTCTATTAATAGTCTTTGTTACCCAGAGAAGTACAGTACGTCTCCTCGGGCCTCATCTCCTTATGCTCACTAATCAGGGCCGGATTTAGATTTTATGCGCTCCTAGGCCCGTGTGATTTTGCCGCCCCCTCTTCATAGCATCGTGAAAGAGGGAGAATTTAGACCCCAGAAAGGTCTTTGTAAAGGTAATTTTTAGCCTACATTTCACATTTTGCAAAAATGAGGAAAAAGTAGACTTATGAGATCGGGCAAATGTGTGTCTGTCTGTCCTTCAGTCTGTCTGTCTGGCTGGCTGTGTGTGTGTGCCCCCCCCCCCTATCAACTCCTAAACGGCTGCAGCAAACGAAACAAAATTTGGTAGGAGTAAAGATCTATACCTGAATATCTCACGGCCATATTTGAAAATGATGATAGTGCTACCAACTACTGAAAAATCGCAATTGAAATTTGAGCTCTATGTTGGATATCTTGGAAGGTATGAAAGGGGGCTATTTCAAAATTGGCATACGTATAGATAATAATATTGCAGTTTAATTTCCAGGAGGCCATACTTGGCAGTGGTGCCAAAATGATTATAAGCCTGCAGATAGGTCCAAATTTTAAATGCATATAACTTCTACATTAGCAATTGGACTTCAACCAAATTTCGTATGTGCTATGTGTACATAAACAGATATGACTGAGCGTATTCTTAAGAGACAGCAGTGCTGCCAACTGTTAATAAATGCTCTCATTTTTTTTTTAATCCAATTACCCATATATCAGAAAGTATGCAAGCCGACCGCTTTAAACTATGCACACGTATAGTACCTGACATTCTATATTAATTTGGAGTAACTTATATACGTCAGTGCTACCAACATGATTCTAAGCCTGCTTATAGGACCAATTTTAAATACATGTTACTTCTACACTATCATTTGGATTTCAACCAAATTTCGTGTGTGCTATGTGTACCATAACAGGTATGACTATGCCGATTCTTAAGAGAAACCGGGGCTGCCAACTGTTAATAAATACTGTCTCTATTTTTGTTACCCTAATATCAATATATCAGAAAGTATGCAAGACAATAGCTCTAAAATTTGCACACGTATAGTACCTGACATTCTATAATAATTTGGAGTAACTTATTTACGTCAGTGCTACCAACATGATTCTAAGCCTGCTTATAGGACCAATTTTAAATACATGTTACTTCTACACTATCATTTGGATTTCAACCAAATTTCGTGTGTGCTATGTGTACCATAACAGGCATGACTATGCCGATTCTTAAGAGAAACCAGAGCTGCCAACTGTTAATAAATACTGTCTCTAATTTTGTTACCCTAATATCAATATATCAGAAAGTATGCAAGACAATAGCTCTAAACTTTGCACACGTATAGTACCTGGCATTCTAGATTAATTTGGAGTAACTAATATAGGCCTACGCCAGTGCTGCCAACATGATTCTAAGCCTGCTGATAGGTCCAATTTTAAAATGCATGTAACTTCTATACTAACTAATGGATTTCATTCAAAATTGACACAACAATAGATCATATAATTTCTGACCAATGCATGTATGTCATTGTTGTTAACATGATTTTACGCGCGCTGTTAGATCCAATGTTTAACTGCATGTAACGTCCATGCTATCCATCGGACTTCAACCAAACTTATGTATTCTGTACCTTAAGAGATGGAACTAAGAATATATTCAGTCACCAGGGCTGCCAACTGTAGTTCTCTATTAGGCTACATTATGCCAGGTATACAGTATTTCGAACTATTTAGAAATTTCGATATTACCAACTTAATGTCGTCATTATTCTAGATAGATCCATATAGATTAATCATTGGCATGAATCTTAAATTTTAAGAAAAGTAGGCTCTTTAGTTCGTCGCGGAACTTCTTGTTGTATCGAGAAGTAAAATCAATTAAATACATTAAAATAATAAGAGAATCAAATGTTTCTAATTTTTTATATATAAGCTATAAATAGGCGGCTTCGGTGGCGTAGTCGGTAGCATGCTGAACTTCTATGCCCAAGATCGTGGGTTCAAATCCGTCCGAAGTCGTCGGATTTTTAAGAGCGTTTAAAAATCACTCAGTTTGCCTTCTTTCGGAGGGGAAGTAAAGCCGGCGGTCCCATGTCATAGATTTTAATTTAATTGGTATTCTGCCCGAAGAGGCTACCCCCAGCCGGAGTTTACGTACGGTAGGGTGGCCAGGGCCTTTCCGCTCCTCCTTATGTTGGCCAACAGTGCGCAGTGCCTAGAACCGGCACACCATCCAAGTTCCGACTACACCCGATGTTGCTTAACTACGGAGTTCTCATGGGATCCGGTGGTTCAACACGGCTAGGCCGTTGACCTGTCATAGATTTATGGCATGTTAAAGAACCTTGCACTAATTACACCTGTGTGAAGCTAAATTATATAGGTTAAGAATGTAAACAACGCTCTTAGGTATCTACGTTCGTTGCCAAGAGCCGACTGCGGTGGCGTCTGGTAGCTAAGTTCTGAACTAGTAGTAGTTGAAGGTGGTGTTTGGCGGCAAAAGTAGAAACTATTTGAAAAATTCAAAAGTCTGCAGTCCTTACTTGATGTAAAAGCTTGCCACGGTGGGAGAGTGGTCAACGTGTCGGTCTACTAACCCCAAGTTTGCAGGTTCGCTCCTGGCCGTGGTAAGTGATTTTTTTGAAAGGTGGCAAAAATACGACACCATGTCATATGATGTTGGCATGTCAAAGAACCCATTTGAATTCAGTAGGCCGTGTTCATAATGGCAAAATTAATCTCGGGAGTACCCGCCAACACAAAGTTCCTCATTTCTCTACTAGAAAGCACTATAGTGTTCAAGGAGCTTAGATATCTAACCTCCTTGGCTTTCATGGTGCTTCAAAGAACATTGAAATTCGACATGCAAGCTACCCTTTGGGTGTCAAATAATAAAGCTTGCTCCCGGCACGCGATGCCATACGATATTATTATTACTTGAATTAAAAAGCAGATAACACACACTAATGCCAATACAGTCATCACAATTAACACCGGTTATCAGACAGATTCTACACACAACAAAGTACACAAGGCTACATGACCGCGTTGTCGCAGCCCCTAAACTTAGGAACCAACCAACCAAACTATAAATAAATAGGCCAACTTGATATTAAAATAAGTTGAAACCATTTAAGACTCATTATACAATTGCAGATATTCAGATATACATATACACTACATCATACAACTATACATAATGAATTATTCAAATTGAACTGATATTAATATTCAAGACGTAACGTTTCTCCTAATAAATCACAAAACATTCCTGTTCTAAAGCTGAAGTCGAAAAATCTGCTGTTGCAAAACATTTGTTGGAAAATGATGGCCACAATATATATTGTAAAATTGTCAACATTTTGGAAAGTTTATTTTTTTTTCTTTTCTTCTCTTAGTCGTTTACCCTCCAAGTTGGTGGAACCCACGGACTCAGCGAGGGAACTCACCACTACCGCCTCTACGGGCAGTGTCCTAGAGCTGGGAACATCTAATCGGAGTGGATACAACTGGTGAGGTGGGATTGGCACCTCACCCAGGCGGCCTCACCTGCAAAGCGAACAGGGGCCTCATGAGGGAAGGTACTGGATGGTCAGGATGGATAGGCAAGGAAGAGGGAAGGAGGCGGCCGTGGCCTTGAAGAAGGTACCATCCCGGCATTTGCCCGAAGACGAAGTGGGAAACCACGGAAAACCACTTCGAGGATGGCTGAGGTGGGAATCGAACCCCCTCTACTCATTTGGACCACCCGAGGCTGAGTAGACCCCGTTCCAGTCCTCATACCACTTTTCAAATTTCGTGGCAGAGCCGGGAATCGAACCCAGGACCTCCGGGGCGGCAGCTAACCATGCTGACCACTACGCTACGGAGGCGACTAAAGTTTATTTTAAATCATAAAATTATACGAAATTGGTTTAAAGAAAATCATAAGTAATAAAACTCTGTTTTGTCTACTTTTGCACTGTAAAAAGAACTTGCACTCCCCAGCATGGTGCGCCTATAGGGCCTATTGGTAAATCCAGCCCTGTTACTAATCTCGTCTTCTTCGAATTGAGTTGTCGGATTATGTTAACAATCAACCAATTCTCCTGTAGCCTACTTCCCAACTGAATCGGTGTTTCTTCGAAGGGCGTAATCGACATTTTTTGACATTTTCACTTTTTTAGCGTTTGTTTTCCATTTGGATAGAGCCATCTGTTTCCTTTGAAAGGACGCTTGTGCAAGCGTTCTTTCCGTATAAAACTCATGTTCATAAATATTGAGTTTTTTTTAAGGGCAGACGTGCGTCACACCCCAAGTACACGGGGCTACATGACCGCGTTGTCACAGCTCCTAAACTAAGGGACCAACTTATGTTGTAAGTGTGTCCCTGTGACTTATATTTGTTGCAACTTTTGTGTGTAGCAAATATATTCCATCTGAACACAATGTCTGTGCTTTTGATTTGCAGTAATTTCTTAGTATTGAAAAAAAAAAAAAAAAAAAAAAACAATTGAAGTCCTAAACTGATATTTAACAATGATCCACTATATTGTGTGTCCATCTTTGCCATATATTTGTGTAAATATCTGTCTCTAGCAAATAGATTGCATTTTCAAACAATTTAATGAACATTTTTGTGTCTAATTATTCGATTTTTTTATGAAAGAGCGTAATTGCATGATTTTCTTTTGCGCATATCTTCCGGACAAAAATTTATAAAATTATTTTAGAAATTGGAACATGTTCCTTAAAAGTATGTTAGTCACAAAATCCATTAAAATAAAAATTAAATTAAAAATTGAGCCTTTGGGGAAGATTTATTTAGTTTCCCTTTGATCACCTACGCCCTTTCAAAAACGCTGATTCAATTTCAGTATAGGCCTCACATTAGCACGTGTGTGTACACCTAGTTTATGAGCATGCCAACGTCCAACAGTAACTAGACCATATTCACATTATTTTTAGTTCTGCGTCGTTCTTAATTAGATGTTGAACACGTGTGATTAGTCTTAAAACTAATACTGGTGTGTGGCCTGCTGTGAGGGTTGGAGTCTGACCCCGAACTGAAATGTCTTGTAATCCATAGTACCCTCATGAACGTGGGTGTTGCGTCTCCTTGGAATTATCGATTGATCTAAATGATGAGCGTCACCGGATATGTCCTGCTGTAGGAAATGTTAACAATGTATCTATAAATAGACTATGTATATACTGAACATTTTATATTTTTGATGTGTAACATCTTTCCACTCGGTTGCTGGATATTTTTTGTGGGAGTGATTTTGGAAAAGGGACGGAAATGTGTAAGAGGAACAATGAGCTTGCGCGGTGGCGGAGATTGGTACCATGACGTACTGTCGGCCAACATACAGCCCTATGTGGAATGTATAACACATACGGTTTACTTCAAGGTTTGGAGGCCCCATTAAAGATATTCCTACAATAAATCATCTTCAAATTGTTGTTCTTTGGTGTGAAAATATTCATTATATCATATTTACTGAAAACAATTATGATTTATTAAATCTTCATACTTTTGCTGTGGAATGTATATAGGATACGGTTTACTTCAAGGTTTGGATGTCCCATTAAATATATTTTCATGATTTTGTGATTTGCAGAGATGAGTAAATCCAGAGCAGAATATATGCGAAATTATCGACCAAAAAAAACGTGAGAAGAAAATTAAAAACTGGAGGAGTACAGCTGAAAAAAATTGACTTCACATATATTTCATGTCAATTTCATAGTAGGATAACATGTCAGATGTTACACATCATATGCGACTACTGTGAGGATCGTCATTTTTAGCCTACTTTTCACATTTTGCAAAAATGAGGAAAAAGTAGACTTATGAGATCGATCCGGGCAAATGTCTGTCTGTCTGTCTGGCTGTGTGTGTGTCGCCCCCACCCACCCCCCACCCCCACTATCAACTCCTAAACGGCTGCAGCAATCGAATCCAAATTTGATATGAGTAAAGATCTATACCTGAATATCTCAAGCCCATATTTGAAAATTATGTCAGTGCTACCAACTGCTGATAAGCCGCAATTGAAATTTGAGCTCCATGTTGGATATCTTGGAAGGTATGCATGCGAGCTATTTCAAAATTGGCACACGTATAGATAAAAGCGGCTTCGGCGGCGTAGTCGGTAGCATGCTGAACTGCTGTTCCCAAGATAGTGGGTTCAAACCCGGTCGAAGTCGTCGGATTTTTAAGAGCGTTAAAAACCCTTCAGTAAGCCTTCCTTAGGAGGGGAAGTAAAGCCGGCGGTTCCATGTCATAGATTTATGGCATGTAAAAAATCCTTCCACAGACTAAACTTGTGTGAAGCTAAATTGTTAGGTTAGATTTCGTCAGAACGCTCTAGAAAAGTTCCAACGTTCTCCACTAGGTATCATTGATATCTGGTAGCGAAAGTTGGAACTACTTGAAATTGAACGGAACTTGTAAGTCATCCTAAGGGTGTCCGCTGGAAGCAGCTACAGACTCTGGCGAGCCGAACATGTCCTCGGACACTCCCGGCACTAAAAGCCATACGATAAATAAATAAATAAATAAATAAATAGATAATAATATTTCAGTTTAAATTTCCAGGAGACCGTTCATGGCAGTGTTGCCAAAATGATTTTAAGCCTGCTGATAGATCCAATTTTAAAATACATATAACTTCGATACTAACTAATGAATCTCATCCAAAATTGGCACAACAAGAGACCATAATATTTCAGATTATTTCTGACCAACACATGTATGACATTGTTGCCAACATGATTTTACGCGCGCTGATGGATCCAATGTCTAACTGCATGTAACGTCCATGCTATCCATTGGACTTCAACCAAATGTTGTATTACGTGTCTTAAGAGATGTAACTAACAATAGATTCTGTCACCAGGGCTGCCAACTGTAGTGCTCTATTAGGCTACATTACACAATCTATATTTCGAAATAATGAGAAATTTCGATATAACAACTTAATTTCATCATTATTCTAGATAGGTCTATGTAGATTGGCATGAATCTTAAATTTTAAGAAAAGTAGGCTCTTTAATTCGTCACGGAACTTATTGTTTTTCTCCAAATATTGAAGCTCAAGCATGAGCCTTGACATCAAACCATGTGGCTTGTTTGAAATACAGTGTAACTATATTACACAGGCCCACACGGATTTTATAATAATAATGTTATTGGTTTTACGTCCCTTTTAACTACTCTGGCTATTAGAGACGCCGGGGTGCCGGAATTTTGCCCCGAAGGGGATCTTTAACGTGCCAGTAAATCTACTGACACGGCTCCCTCGCATTTGCGCACCCTCAAATGCCAGCTGACTGCGCCAGGATACGAACCTGCAACCTTGGGCTCAGCAAGCGAGAACGTTACCACTGAGCCACGCAGCCAGCCCACACGGATTTTCCTTTCTTGAATTTCACACTTGTTATAGCAGCTCTGCGCGGATAAACAATACTTTATCAGCATCCGCCCAGCATCCGCCCAGCATCCACCCCGCATCCGCCCAGCATCCGCCCCGTATCCGCCCAGCATCCGCCCCGTATCCGCCCAGCATCCGAACAGCATCCGCCCCGTATCCGTCCAGCATCCGCCCCGTATCCGCCCAACATCCGCCCCGCATCCGTCCAGCATCCGCCCGTATCCGCCCAGCATCCATCCAGCATCCGCCCCGCATCCGTCCAGCATCCGCCCCGCATCCGCCCCGCATCCGTCCAGCATCCGCCCCGCATCCGCCCAGCATGCGCCCAGCATCCGCCCAGCATCCGCCCCGTATCCGCCCAGCATCCGCCCCGCATCCGCCCCGCATCCGTCCAGCATCCGCCCCGCATCCGCCCAGCATGCGCCCAGCATCCGCCCAGCATCCGCCCCGTATCCGCCCAGCATCCGTCCAGCATCCGCCCCGCATCCGACCAGCATCCGCCCCGCATCCGCCCCGCATCCGTCCAGCATCCGCCCCGTATCCGCCCAGCATCCGCCCCGCATCCGCCCCGTATCCGCCCAGCATCCGCCCCGCATCCGACCAGCATCCGCCCCGCATCCGCCCCGTATCCGCCCAGCATCCGCCCCGTATCCGCCCAGCATCCGAACAGCATCCGCCCCGTATCCGTCCAGCATCCGCCCCGTATCCGCCCAACATCCGCCCCGCATCCGTCCAGCATCCGCCCCGTATCCGCCCAGCATCCATCCAGCATCCGCCCCGCATCCGTCCAGCATCCGCCCCGCATCCGCCCCGCATCCGTCCAGCATCCGCCCCGCATCCGCCCAGCATGCGCCCAGCATCCGCCCAGCATCCGCCCCGTATCCGCCCAGCATCCGCCCCGCATCCGCCCCGCATCCGTCCAGCATCCGCCCCGCATCCGCCCAGCATGCGCCCAGCATCCGCCCAGCATCCGCCCCGTATCCGCCCAGCATCCGTCCAGCATCCGCCCCGCATCCGACCAGCATCCGCCCCGCATCCGCCCCGCATCCGTCCAGCATCCGCCCCGCATCCGCCCCACATCCACCCAGCATCCGTCCAGCATCCGCCCCGTATCCGCCCAGCATCCGTCCAGCATCCGCCCCGCATCCGCCCCGCATCCGTCCAGCATCCGCCCCGCATCCGTCCAGCATCCGCCCCGTATCCGCCCAGCATCCGCCCCGCATCCGCACGACTTTTATCCGAAACCACTGACATTAAAATAATAGTTTTAATTTATAAGGTGCGTTCAAAAAGTAACGAGCCAGAGGCTGGAATGTGCAAACCGGTGATTACATCGGCTAATCGTGGCGTGTGTAACGAGGTGTGGTTCCGACCAGAGCGTGGAAGGTCACAGCCCGTCGCTAGAGGACACGCGTGCACGTTACGTGACGATGCAAAGAGAGCAGCAGCATGCATCAATCGTCCAACGCTGCCAGTCACATTGCAAACAGTGACATGGAGGCGTCAACCGAAGAGCAAAGAGGTTTTGTTCGGTTTCTGACAGCGGAAGGAGCAGGGGAAACGGACATTCATCGCCGAATGTCACATTTTTCGGCGAACACTGCATGCCCCTTGCAAGGGTCAAGGCGTGGCACAAGCGCTTCAGGGAAGGACGGGTGTCGTTAGGCGATGATACCCGGTCTGGGGCACCCCCCCCCCCCCCCTGCATTACCGATGACAACGTCCAGCTGGTTAATGCACTCATTACCCTGGACCGCCGAGTGACAGTGAACGCCATAGCCGCCGTGGTCACTCCACGACAATGCACGACCTCATACGGCCAACACAGTCGCGGCACTCATGCAGAACTTCAAATGGGAGGTTCTCAGCCACCCTCCATACAGTCCAGACCTCTCTCCCTGTGATTACGCCATGTTTGGTCCCCTGAAAAGTGCTCTGCGGGGCCAACGATTCACCTCGGACGCCGACGTCCAGCTGTATGTGCGTAACTGGTTCACATCGCAGTCCAGGGAATTTTATGAGACAGCCATTCACCGCCTCGTGTCACAGTGGGACAAGTGCGTCAACAGCCAGGGCCAACACTTCTAACATACAGGTACTGGTTTCTGTAATTATGCCTCCGGCTCGTTACTTTTTGAACGCACCTTATATTAGATAAAGCATCAATTATTAAAGCAACACATGACATTTGAGGAGAAATTCGTTCCCCTAGACTATGTGCGAATCGCAAGACAATGTTGACTGTGTTTTTTCCCTCTGAGTAACGGTAAGTTAAACAGTGGGTGGCTAATATAGCTATTACTTAGTCGCCTGATATAGCCACGCAGGCAAGTGCAGGTATAAAGGACTTATTTTGACAGAAGTCAACACTAATTGAGGTTGTTGGCTTCTCTCACTTCTCTATTATTTTCATACAATATAAGGAAAATAAAATAGGAAAAAAAACAAGAAACGAGAAAGACGCAGATCTTAGCAAAAACTAACATTAGTTACAAAAAATCCAGTGCTTGCAGAAAGCATAGGGACAAGTCTACATTTCGTTTGACGCACAATTGTCCCAAAAGTAACATCATTTCAATTTTCAGGCATTGTGATGTTATTAGACATCTATATGAGGGGTTTCATTTTAAATTTCGCTGCTCTAACTCTAATACTTTTAAATATGGAATGTTGTACCTTTTTAAACAGGGCTATGAAACCCTGTTTTTTTCCTAGTAAAATGTGTTTTTTTCTCAAAGACTGCTAGTCCTACAGCTATGAAATTTTCACTGCAGTTTTACTACAACATTTCAATCATAGAAGTAAAAATACAACCTGGGAAAAAATACTACTCATTTGGTCGCCTCTTAAACAAACTTTCTTCCCCGGTAATTTTGGCGGCAAAATTGGTCAATTTCGTTCAGCGATAACTTCCGATTGGCAACACTTCGAGAAAGCGCCCACAGCGGATCCATCACAAACAAGACATGGAGAAAACAACTGCGCAGCTGGTAGAAAGTGTAGAAGCTCAGATTCTAAGATTGAACACAAAACATAATTATGGTCTTGGGTAAAGACTCAAGCAATAGTGGTTCAAACTCCACGGAAGGCTTATATAACTTAGAATTAAATCTATGTTCTTCGTACAGAAACGAAGTCAGATCGCACTTGATAGTTGTTTTGGGGAGCAGAGGAAAGAGAAGAACGGGCAACTATAACTACGGACCACGAGACTCGAACCCGTATCCCATGTTCTCTGGCGACTTCGTAGCTGAGGACTCCGTACACATGACAGCCTACAAGCTCGTCCTAGTTAGGGTGAGGGTGACAAATGTCAGGATAATGATTTTTTTTTTATACAAGTGTGTTGTATCGCTTTTCTTTGGCAAGGAGAGGAGGGGGTTGAAGCCATAGGACAGTTGTAATCCTATCTGCACGCGGCAAGAAACCTGAGACTCGCACTTCGTTATTTCCTTCCTTTTTATTTATTGACTCATTGCACATACTGTATATCGCCACTGCATTGCAAATACACTGCTATACGGTGGCGTAGTTGGTAGCATGCTAAGCTTCTATGCCCAAGGTCGTGGGTTCAAACCCGGCCGAAGTCATCGAATTTATTAAGAGCGATAAAAATCCCTCGGTATGCCTTCCATCGGAGGGGAAGTAAAGCAGGCGGTCCCATGTCATAGATTTATGGCATGAAAAAGAACCTCCCACTAACTACACTTGTGTGAAGCCAAAATGTGTAGGTTAGGTTTGATTAATGCACTTAAGTTCCAACGTTCGTCACCGGGCGCTGTTTGTGATGGCATCTAGTAGTAGCGAGGTTCACAGCTAGGTGTCGTGGGGTAGAATTTGGTAGCGAAAGTAGGAACTACTTGGAATTATCATCTGCAGTCCTTACTTGAATTAAGAACAGATAACACACACTAATCCAGTCATCCCAATTAACACCGCCTATCAGACAGATTCTATACACACCCAAAGTACACGGGGCTACATGACCGCGTTGTCGCAGCCCCTAAACTGAGGAACCAACTAACCACTGCTATACCACTCCTTGAGCAACCACTACGAGCACCAACATTCACCACCATCCATTTCTTTCTTTCCTTCCTCTATTTATCAGCACCTCCACTTCAGTATCTTTATTTCTTTTCCTACATGTCTGTCTTGTTCTCCATCTTCAGATCAACATAACCGCTTCACCATGTTGCCTCTCATTCTTTCCTCTTAAAAAATAATCAACAGTGAGTAAGAGTGTTATTGTTTTAAGGGGCGAAACAAAGAGGTCATCTACCCCTGATACCTATCAACTCTGGGGCAGATGACCTTGTAGTTCCGCCCCTTAAAACAACAATAACCTATCAACTCTCCGTTTACGATTTCCAAGTTCTGTCAAATCGCACCCCTTTCTTTTAATACCCAACACCTCTCCTACCATGCAACATTTTCCAACAAACACAGCAACAATCAACGTGTATTTTCCACACAACTATTTACTTTTTCAGATAAATTCCTCTTTTTAGCCTACAGTACTTCTGATTTTTGCAAAAAATGAAAGTAGACCTATGAGTTCAACACAGGGCCAAAAATTGTGTGTATGTCTGTTTGTCTCTGTGTGTGTGTGTGTGTGTGTGTGAGTGTGTGTGTGTACTCTGAATGTCTGCATCCCCCCCCCCCCCATCAATTCGAACACGGTGAAACCGAATTGAACGAAATTTGGTATAGCCTAGAGGTAGCACTGGCAAAGGACACCTCAGTGACATGTTTTATATTGCCGCCATCTTTACCAAAACTTATTGGCGGCCACTCAAATGGTCAAAACTTAATAATGCATTACGACCAAACTTATCACAGGATCTTTACCAAATTTGGTAAAAACATACTTTGATATGATACGCGTATTGTGCCCAAACTACAAGGTCATCAACCAACTACTTCAGGATGGCGGCCGTGTGAATTATGCAAACTTTATAATCCATAACATGGGACCCACCAGTTCCGATTATATCGAACCGAGAATCGTTTAAACTGTTCTAAAGGACGTGACCAGTTCAAAATTAAAAGTGTATATTGTAATATTATAGTGTAGAAGTGACTTTAAAAAGCTGAGTCGTCCCGGTTATTTGACAAGATGGCAGCTGATCTCTCGTTCTGACCTATATTTCACTAATTTGAGTATGTTGCATGCAATATAGCCTTCTGTTAGAAATAATATGAACTTTATTTCAAATGAAATCGGTTTGAAATATACTCCAGTGAAGAAATCGTTTAGTCCAAGTCATTATTTGCTAAAACGTTGCATGTAAATTGATTGATAGCGCTTGAGTTGTGTGTGCACGATTGACTGTTTGGTCAGGGCTTTGGCCATTCACCCGGCTGGCTGGGGTTCAAATCCTATCAGAGTTGAATTATTTTGCTTGATTTTTTAATATTTATTGTTTCTTGAGTACTGAGACGTTATAAAATAAAGAGTTATATGGTGCATTTTGCAATAGAAAATATATATTTAATTAAAACAACATTCTCCACCGGAGTGACATCTATTAGCAATCAGTTGAACTATGCAGGAGCTAACCACAGCCTTCTAGATGCGAGCTTCGTTCTATACTGGCCAGTTAGTGAACCCATGCCTACGGTATAATTGAAAAGTTTCTTCTTGTTGTCGATAGAGCGCACACATCCCCAAGAATAGACGCGATTACAAATTAGCTGTGTAATAGGTTTATTAAATATGTTTCTCCCAGTGATGCGTTTAGAGCAACAAAGTTTCAATTATTGTTAGTAGTCGGTGTTAATATACTGAATGCCTACGTTGTTTGGAGTGTTTGCTGATGAGATTTCAAAATGCTGGGGTAACTTATAAACTATGTTTTGAACGCTACTGCTCAAATCCAGTATGTTATAGCCTACTATTGTGTGCCATTTTGCACTTCGAATTGCAATAAGTTAGGAGGTGATAAGGACAAAGGGTTATAACTAGGGGGGGGGGGGCGGATTTCTATGACCTAAAAATGTATGAAATATGTATGCATTTATGACCTAAAACATAAAAATATGACCTATAAAATTCAAAATATGACTTAAACCTCAAACAATTTACAGAATAATATCACTCCATCCGTAATGAACATGTTTTCACCGAACTCGCGAACAAAATTTCGTAACTTTCCACAAATTGAGACTTTCGGTTTAGGCATATTGAAAAGAACTGAATGACTGAAGCTCACTAATGAGTGACCAAGGTCATTCAGTGTGTTGAAGGTGGAAGAGGGTAGGGCGAAGGAGAGAGATAAGAACGATGACAAATAACTGCGGAATTAGCCTACCTCTGCTTCCGTGTAAACAATAGCCCGGTTTCCAGGAATTGACCCAGCTAGCAAACAATAGCTCTTACCTGTTAGAAACATTCCATACACTACTTTAGAATGGTTCTTCAGTAGTATATTCCAGTCCATCCTGAACAATAATTTCTAGAGCTTATTCTGATTTTTATAAAACGAAATTTAAATGAAAATTACCAAAATAGGCATTTATATGCCCAATAAAACCTGTTTAATTTTGATTATCATGCTTGGAAACGTGTTGAAAATACAAGACTATAACATATAATGTTAAGGGAAAAAAAAACTTGTCATAGAAATCTGCCCCCTAGTTATAACTATACCCATACATTTAGGAGAAAGTAGGCTATATGTTCTTCCCTGAACATCTTGTTTTATAACTACCTTAAAGTAAGTAAGTTGCAATTAGAGTTGCTTACCAAGATACATGTAGTAAAATTACAGTTTCGTCGTGCAGAAAGGAATTGGTCCGTCAAATTCTGTCAACAAGAAGCCGTATCAATTGGCATTACGAAGCCAGTTCAAATACTTGAAGCTTTGTCAGTGCTTGACCATTGATGTTCCGGATATTTATTAGAGTATATACTGTAGGTTATCTAGAGTTCACTGGTAAAATATTTCTATTTGCAGTTATATATTTCTACTTTACGAGAGCGCCTGTCAGGCGCGGATCTAGAGATTGGCTTTGGGGGGTCACAGAATCGAAATTGTTAAGAAAAATGGTATCACTAACAACGCAATCACAAAATAACCAAACGTACAAAACCAGACCATTTTTTTTGCAAGCTACATGGATAGAAATTTGATGCGTTTAGCGCATCAAAAATTTTCGTACGAATTGCAACGGCGTGTTTTGCGACTTTTACATCGAGCTTCGAGAAAAGTATCAAGGTACGTTACAGTTTCGGCAAGTAGAGTAGGTACCGACAAAGGGAGAAAGTCACAGCTTAAATTGCCAACCAAATTTGCAGTTTGGACGTCTGAAAAATGTCTTGGTGCGTAAAAAAAGCCCCAAATTCCTATCCGTGCATTGCTGCACATTCACCGTGACATCACTATAGACATCGATTCGGTAATCACGAGGTTTGCTAAACAAAATAGACGAGTTGATTTTGTTATATAAATAATCGTTTTTATATAACAGGTATGAAGTTGTAAATATGTACAGTTGTAACAGAACATAATAATTGCAATAAAGATATTTTCATTATGGAATAAAATGAAAAAAAAACTGTTTTTCAGTTAAAATTCGTTAAGTTTTATTTGTCTGTTTATTGTGTTTTCGTTTTTTTGAGTTTGCAAAAAAAATTGGTCTCCGTTGGGGGGGGGGGGAGTCATGACCCCCTTGAATCCGCGCCTGGCGCCTGTGAACAAAAGAGTGGAGGATATACAAAAAGATCTAAATATACTAACAGGATGGCTTTCAAAAAGTAATTTAATCATAAGCACCTCAAAAACAAAATACATGCTATTTCACAAACCAGCTTACAGTTCAAACACTTGCAACATTCTGTAGTTAAAATTGCCAATGTACCCATCAAACAGGTGAAATAATACACATGTTTAGGCCTCTCTTTGGACAATAACCTAAGTTGGAAAGAGCATGTCACAAATGTGAAAAAGAAAATGGTTAGTGTAAAATTGGTGTTCGAAAAAGATTAATGGATTATGGAATAAGCAATCAACATTTAAGGAGCATATATGTCTCTCTTATTCATTCTCACATTATGTACATGAATATAATATTGCGTAAATGAACACAGGAATCAATTTAATGAGCTCGAAGTAGGCCTACTCCAAATAAAAAAGAGAGCAATTAAAATCATATATGGTTACGATTTTAGGAAACCACCTGTACAAGTATTTCCGGAGACAAATATATTGCCGTTACGAAGCCAGTTCAAATACTCGGAAGCTTTGTTTATGTTGAGATAAACAACGTCTTATTAGTCTTAATACTGAACTGCAACGCAGGAAAGACATTCATACCCACAACACAAGATCAGCAAACCAGTTATACATGGAGTTGTCAAACACAACTTACTAGATATGGTATTAAAAGTATTTCCTATTCAGCCAGCACATCTTATAACAGCTTACCTCCAAAATTGAGACAAATACAAAACTTAAACAATTCGAAAAGGAAGCACACAGGTACTTCCTGAAACAATATGTTGAAGAATATAGAAGATGAACCCATAAACACTGAATAAATTATCCTACCATCTCAGTATATTCTAGTGTAAGTTGCTAAGCCATATTTGTAAAGAGCAGTCCCCCCTTGAGCTACCAGCTCACTGGGACATTCTGTAGCAAACATGTAAATAAATTCTTTGTCAATAGCAAATTTTAGCAAAATTCATTTCAAAATTGAATCTTTGTGGCTTAACCATTTGAGGGGGCAATTTGCCTCGGTGAATTAAATGTAAATAAATAAATACATTAATCAATTAATTAATTATCCTATTCATTAATTAATTACTACAAAGTAAATAAATAATTCAACAAATGAATAAATTAATAAACAAATATATAGATAAATAAATTACAATAAATAAATAAATAAATAAAGACCCACTACCTCTTGGATTAAAGAAACTCGGAAAGACAGATATCAACCCGAAACGTGTACAACAAATGAACAATTGAATAGTTGTTCAACAATTGATTAGTTGTTTCTTGATTTGTATTGATTGGCGTAATATTTTTAAGAATTATATCAATGAGAAATGGAATAGGCTATATTTATTTTTGATGAATGATTTGGGGCCCTTGCGGTCCAATAACTTGTTTCATTGTATGACTGTACTAGCGTGTGTATTTGTAATTTGGTCCAGGGTTTGGGTAGGAGTTGGCATTTGCCTTAATAATTTAGATAACAGCCCACCATTTGCGCGGATTAGGAGTGGGAAACCACTCCTAGAATGGTTGTGATGGGATTCGAACACACCTATTCTCAGTTCTGTCTCACAAGGCTGAGTGTGCAGAATAACGACAAACCCAAAATCTCTACTAAAACAAAGTCCCTGATTCTTGGATGTTACGAGTAAACTCGAGAACCACTGGATAGGTTTTGATGCACTGTAAAGGATATCTCAAGGAAGGTTTCTGTAGAAAATAATTTATATATGATCAAAGGAAGCCAAGCAGTAACGGTTTCAGTGAAAACGTCGAAAAGAAAACTAGCATCCGTGCGCTTTTTAAGCTTACGCTGGGCAAACCGTAATTACAAATGTCAATATACTATGAGTGTAAGAATTGTTCAACATGAAAAGTTCTACAAAAAATATCCAGAGAGCATATGTCTATCTTCAATACATCACCCACTATAAGTGTTTTTTACGTTTTCATTTCTTCCACAATATCAGTTCAATTACTGAGATAACTGTTCCCGGGCGAAGCCGGGGTGGGCTGCTAATCTCTACTTAGTATAAAACAAAGTCCCCAATTCTTGGATGTTACGGGTAAACTCGAGAACCACTGGATGGATTTTGATGCGGTTTTCACCATTAGTAGTGGAGTGATGATGGTTCTGCCCCACTTGACACTCCTGTGCCCAACAAACCAACATGGCCGCCGTGCGAAATTGAAATAATTAATATCTCTCAAACGCATGGCCGGATGTTGACAAATGAGGTGTTGTTGAACTCGAGCAGTCGTCCTCTTTCTTATCGACCATGTATTATATTTTTCAAAAATTCTTTGAATTTTTTTGTTTTGCAACGTTGGTGATAGTTTGAAAACCAAACATGGTAGAACGTTGTGCCATGGCTCAAACGAACGGCCTTTATGACCTTTATTTTTTGTAATAAAACTTTTTTATTTTTTATGTTTTTTTGAAAACACTCGAATTTTGAAAATCCTATATTTTGGAAACTAGGAACTCTACAAAAAAGTTTGTTTGACGTAAATGAAAGGTCCCTACCCCCTCTACTCCCAAAATAAATTTCAAGTCTCTAGGATGAAAACCTGTAGGTAGTAGTGTGGTAAGGACAGAGCTGTCTCACTTAGCAAGTTGTGAGACCCTGCGACCTTGGAATGGAAGGAGCCATGCTAGGAGGGCGTGCTTGGATTCGTTTTTTTCGTCTCGTTGTGCTCTTTACGGGAATGTAGGTGTCGAAAAGGTGAAAATTTGGAAACACGGTCTTTTTGGGGTAAAACCGTGATTTTGAACTTTTTGCTATATCTCGCGAACCAATCATGCTAGAGGCATGAACGAGGGGTCCAAGGACTCGGGCTGACGTCCTCTTTGCTATGGACCACACGTTATATTTTAAAAAAAAATTGGAAACGCGATTTTGGGGTAAACACGTGTTTTTTGTGATTTTTGCCGATATCTCACGAATCAATAACGCTAGAGACGTGTACGAGGTGTCCTAGGACTCGGGATAACGCCCCCCTTTCGAGTGTGGTAGATATTGTTTTCCAAAAAAAAATTCGCAAAGGGACTAACGCCATACACATTGAAAAAAAAACTGTTTTTTTTTCTTTACCTGTTTATAATGTCCATGAAGCGTGGTGGTTGAGAGAGACGATACGGCTGAGTGTGTGTTTCAACGAACCTGTCGCTGACCATGGTGGCTGTGTTCAATAGAACAATCGCTATTTCGGCTGGTCGGTGTATGACAGAACGAGCATGCGTTTTCTGATATTTTACCTTTAACGTGTAAACGGTGATGAGAACTTGATTCTATGTTGGTCGAAGCGAGTAGAGAAAACAAACTTACAGGAGGTGAAGGTCATTTGAGCTTATTGGAAGGCATTGATCTGACTTGACAACAGGTGACGCTTGAAGGTGAAATAATCTGACCATCGTGGTTGCAGGGGAGTGTGAAAGGCATGCACACACATTTGTGAAACCACATGTAGGCTAAACCAGTGACATCCTGTTTTGCTTCGTACGTGACAAAATGCAAGTTCATGTGAAATTTGATCTTTCACAGGTGTTCGCTTGGGACGTTATCTATCTACATGCGCGATAACTGTTAACAAGTTACAGCCTGTCTTGCTTCGTACGTGACAAAATGCAAGTTCATGTGAAATTTGATCCGGCACAGGTGTTCGCTTGGGTGTTATCTGTCCACGTGCACGATAAGAGAATGTTCAAAGCGTGGGAATCGCTGAATCAGTAAAAGTATGATGCAACTTGTGGGAATGATGTCACAACCAATAGATAGGCAAGAGCTGCAAACAGCAGTGGTGGGAGGTGAAGGGAGGGAGAGGGGAGGGGGTGATGTATGAGAGAACACAAGAGGAAAGGGAAAGACAAACATGTATGAACATGCATGAAGCGCGGAGCGCTGTACACATAGAGCTATAGGTGGTGTACAACATGGGTGAATAAATAAAAAGTACACAGGTTCACACAACATGTAGTTTATTGATCCAAGAATTAAACGTAGAGTTAAACCCTAACCATTTGACGTAGAGTTTATTTCCTTTTTGTTTCAACACTTTTTCCACAAGATAATGCTGAGGAAATGCTGTTTTCTGAAGTTCATGGAGATAAAATCTACCTTTTATGGGTTGATGGTTGAGGTCCTCGAGTAAATAGGTGACTGGACTGTCCAAGTAGACTCGACGAATTCGAAATAGTTCAGTCCCCCACTGAGGCGTGTAGCCCTTATTGAAGGCAGACTTAAATTTGCTCACACGAACAAAATCCCCAATGTTCAGTCGGTGACGTTTAGGATCGGCTGCTTTTATGGGGTTAAACAGTTTATCCAATCGCTGAATATTTGTAGTCACGAGGCGTGGCTTGGTCCCAATCGTTCTATGTTTGGTGTCATTGTAACGTGGCACTAGCTCAGGTAACATGTCCAACCAGCGATAACTGCCCTGAGCGGTAAACGCTTTCCACATATGGGTTTTCAATGTTCGGTTGAACCGCTCGACCACACTGGCTTTCAGATTGCTGTACGTGGTGTAATGGTGAATATCCTTAGATTTGAGAAAACTGGAGAAATCCTTGTTGAAAAATTCTTTCCCCTGGTAAGTTTGTAGCAACTGAGGTTGACGTTTGGAGTGTTGAATAATATGTTGAAAGGCCTTGGTAACTAGTGGACCAGACTTGCGACGCACAGGTTCAACAAAGGCCATTTTGGAATAGACATCAATGACGGTCAACATATAGCGTACACCGTCGTTAACGCCAGCATAGGGTATCATTTCAACCAAGTCAGCCTGCCAAAGTTCATCCACACCTCGTGAAATCACCTTGAGTCGCGGATAGTGACGCCTAGCTGGGCGATGCAACTCGTGAGCAATACCCATTTTAATGGGTGAGGGCTTAAACAATAATTTTGGCATTTCGAAGTTCTTGTTCAATTTCTTGAATTTCCCAATCGTGACCGGTGTGGCCAGCTTGACGTGAGGCATGCAACAATTGTAGCCGCTGGACGAGCTTATTGGGATTGTGCCAGTAGGTAACATCCACAAGGGGTTTTAATGGTTTAAATGTCACTCCCGAAGCGGACACTTTACGACGAATACTTTGACTAGTGGGAAACATTTTTGCAATGATGGTTTTATATTTTTGAGATATATTGGCATTCACTTGTTGCGTGGGATCATACTGTCTTTTGTGAGCATGGGTATCCAATAAAATGGATTTATATTTTTCAAGATCCTCTGACGTATAATCATGGGAAGAGGGGGTCCGAGAAAAGAGCAGCTTTAACAGTCCTGGCGTTAATTTATAGTTGATGTTTTTAATGACAGCTTTAGTACGAGCAAATTTAATGGATGAATCGCCAATTTTAAAACTATCATCCTCATAGCGAACACCATACGTGGTATCTGTGTTCCCAATAAATAGATCGGTGAAATAGGGTTCCAATGTTGATCCATAATATTTTATTAAAATGGTTTTCAGTTGAGCTTTATGTTGAGGGGTGGCCAAGAGTTGTGAAAACGGAGACGCCCTGGAAGGGCAAGGTGTTTCGACCATGGCCAAGGATTTCTTTTTTCTCAAAAACTCTGCAAGGGGTGCGGCCTTTTTTTGAGGCGTAAACACTTGTTCCTCCTCATCCTCAACTTCACTAACACTAGTCAAATCTTCCTGTTCCTCTTCCTCAGGGTCCTCGTGCAGCGTCTGCGTGGCTTGTGAAACGGTGGGTAGCGTTTCAGATGGCTTGAAAGAGGGTTTCAACATGGCTTTTAGTGGAGGTGCTAAATGTTGCTGAATAAACAAAGCATGATTGGCACGTGATTGTTTCAATTGACGAAACTTTTGGCGAATAGTATTTTTTGCTCTAATAATATGCTTTTTCAATTGACTCTCTGCTAACGCCATGGTGTCTTGGCAAATGACTTGCCGGGGAATGAGACAAGGCCTTAAATAGCAATAAAATGATCAAACCCTAAGCGATACCGTCCTTGGTTGAGTTCACTTTGTTTGTCAATCACTAAACAGGCATGACGTTGACTGTTCCAGCACTTGGCACACAATTCTGTAAACATTTGAAAGGTCATATCCGGATTCACATGTTCATTATAAATGTGACGACTGTTCCTCTCGTCCTGACGAAATAAAACAATGACATTGGCATTGTCACGAATCAACTGTTTGGACATTTTTGAATACGTTTGTCCAAGATAGAAGCAATCGATATGTTTGTGACGACCCATGCTGAAATAGCTTTGAATGATGCCTTGACGTTCAGTGGATACATCATCGAAAATCATGAGTGAATCAGGCTTTACCTCATCCGGTGAAATCACATTTTCTTGCATGGAAAATGTAAAATAACCCATATTCTCTTTTTGTAATCCAGACATGACTTGATCCAGAAACACGTAGAGGGGTTGGTAGAGAGATTTTGCAAAAATATAAATATTTTGAAAACGCAGACCATTGGGCGCTGTAATGAGCGTTAGCAAAAGATTTGTCTTTCCACAGCCGGAAGGCCCCACAATGATGCAGCGAATGGAAGATGGAAACAGTGAACCATGGCGTTGTTCACGTGATGTGGGACAGAGATGGGAAACCATGTCCCCCACGGGGAATGACTCTTGCTGCTTAATAATCTTCATGTCAACTAAGGCTTAGACAGGCTAGCCGGCTGTCTATTCTATATACAGAACACCGAGCCTTGTCATAAAAACAGTAGACTGCTACTACAGGTTGACGATGGATGTCTTTGGACGTGCGTTGATGGCCAAAACTAGGCCTGTCCTCATACATGATCCTAAACAGGAAACAGATCCTGCTAATAAACACTATGTGGATAGGTCAGTAGTGCCACGCACAAAACAGGGAGATTATGACTTTAAGGGAAAGCGGTTAACCCATGTAAAACATCCTCAAGTGTCTACAGACGTTACTACGAAAAAGTATGTGGATAACAAAGTGTATGAGTTTTATGACAAAGTGCCCCAGCTTATGGTGAATGGCTATAGCGCTAATCACCATCGGATTATTCACGTGGAAGACCCACAAGACGAAGACGATGTTTGTACCAAGCGTTACGTGACCCATGAAATGAAAAGGCTTTATAAATTTATCCCATGTGTATTTTTAGTGTATCTGACAAATGAAAAACCTGTGAATGACAGAAACCATTTACCGCTAGTCCATGATCAGCACTTGACCTATGTGCTTGCTTCGGGTTTAAGCCACTATCGATTACACTATGATGGAACCATTCACATCAAATATGCCATACCTGATGAGAACCATTTACAAATAAAGATAAATGGTCATAGGATGTTGGTCCATGACCATGAAATGGTCAATGCAGGGGACGAATTATCCTTTCACCTCATGTTGACATGGGATGAAAAGCAAGCGGGAAAAACCATAAACGATTTCCCACTTTATGTGGAATTGGAATATACAGCCATGAAATAACCATCTGACGTTAGTTGTGATTTAAACTTTCTTGTGAAAGGTGGTTGGTCATTATCATCATGGTGAAACAAAGGTATGCAGTGAGAAAGACTAAAAAAAGGACTTTGTCCTTGGCAAAGCCAGGGTTTTCAACATTCGAGGACAAGCCCTTGCGAAAGAAAAAAAGAAAAAATAATGTATTGACCATAAGGAAAGCCCTTCGAGCAGCACAGAGACAGGTTATTCCAAAACGTCGGCGACAGGTTTCAAACCAAGGGCGAGTGATTCCCGTCCCAAAACGAGCGGGATTTTTACCTGCATTATTTGCTGGTTTGGCTGCTCTGGGCTCACTTTTGGGCGGTGCCAGTGCAGTGGCGAAAACCATTAAAGCCGCGCAGCAGGGCAAGCAACAACTCAAAGAAAGTCAGCGACACAATGAAACGATGGAAGCGATTGCTATGGGGGCTAGAAATGCCAATTTAAAGCCAGCCTTTTATCAACAAGGATTTGGGATTTCACCATTTCGAAATATTAAAAAAAAAAAAATTTAACCTCTGCCATAGCGAGACATGCCCTGACGCATCAACAAGTGGAAAGCTATGCTAAACAACTAAAGCTTTCTCATTTTCGAGGTGTGTTTATGCGAAACCAATTACCCCCACGACCCTGGAAAAAGGAATGTGCTGTTGTCAATTTGGATGATCACCGAGGACCAGGAACGCATTATGTAGCTTATGTCAAAGAGGGATCCATGGTATGGTACTTTGACAGTTTTGGGAATTTGCCCCCGCCCATGGAACTAGTGACCTATTTTGGAAACAGGATCAAGCTATATTATAATGTGAAACGAGAGCAAACGTTTAACAGCCAACAGTGTGGACGTTTGTGTTTAATTTTTTTATATAAGACGCAGCATAAGCAAAAACGCCACCAGTATGTCGGCAGAAAGTAAAACGTTTACAGTGCATGGACGTGGACCTGAAGTCAGCCTAGACTTTTACCCGCCTATCGAATTGAGTGAAAAACCCTATGGTTTAGGACTTGTTTCTCTTGAAACGTACAATCGAATATACAACATACGTGAAAATGTGAACAACAAGTTTTACTATGATGATTCTGTGCTCACCTTGAACTCTGGTGGATACACGATCGATGATATTTATGAACACATTTATGTGGTGTTGATCAATCAATATGGTTTAAAGTCATTTCTCGACGGAACGCACAAGTTTGAACTTGTAGGAAATACCAACACTCATCGCTGCAGTATTTTCTCCTCATTCAACATTGACTTTAAAACACACCCCGATTCCATTGGCCCATTACTAGGATTTAAACCACGTGTGTTGGAGCCCAACAAAAAACATGAATCAGACCATGAAGTGAAATTCATTGAGGACCATCATGTGTCGGTGACGTGTAATATTATTAGCCAAGTGTACACCAATCAAGAACCATCGCATTCACTTTATGACTTTATTGTGACATCGCCCAATGGCTATATTATTCGTGAAAACCCTCCAGTGGTGCTTTTTCATTCTGTGGCTGTTGATAGTATTAGTAATATAACATTAAGACTGATCAATAGAGATCAACAACTCATTGATCTAGATTCTACCACACCAGTGACTTACAAGTTGGTGCTAAAGCCACTATGAAGTTTGTGTATAAAGCAACAACACCGTCTAGGAATGGTGTTAGTTGTTTGCCACGTGAATACACGTTAACATCTCAGAACAAGCAGATTTTACAGCATTTGGGTTACCACGTCAACCCTCATAATGAATTCTATCCTAGAGATAGCGAACCACATCGAAGAGCAACCAGGAGTGGTAAGAATTGATCTCCATTCCTATCAAGCTCAAACACCTGGACTCAATAACAATGATGAAATTCAATTTGTTATCAACAACCAATATATTTACACCCTACCGCATGAAAGTGTCATTCAAATTGAAGGTCGGCTCACCAAAGCCGATGGCTCTACACCTACCACATCCAAGTTGGCCAACCATGGTTTAGCCTTTCTGTTTTCTGAAGTGCGGTATGTCATTAACGATATCGTGGTGGATAGCACTCGAAATGTGGGCATTTCCAGTGTCATGAAACTATACCCCTCTTATAGTGAGGAAGAAGGTAAAACACTTTGCATGGCAGGTTGGTGTCCTGACTCGACCAATGACTGGATGGTACACACCGATGGGACCTTTACTGGATATTTACCTCTTAAACTGATTTTAGGCTTTGCTGAAGATCACCAACGCATTGTGGTCAACGCAAGGCAAGTGCTTTATCTGGTGAGAGACAGGAGTGATAATAATGCACTCAAGGGAGCCGACAATGCCCCCATCGATTCAAAAGTTCAACTACAACGCTTGCTATGGAAAGTGCCTCATGTGACCCTTAACGATAGCAAAAAACTGGACATACTCAAAATGGTAAAGAGAGATATGCCTCTACCCATGGAATTTAGAAGCTGGGCACTCCATGAGTATCCGCTATTGCCCACCACCAACACACACAGTTGGTCTGTAAAAACAGCTCGCTATACAGAGAGACCTCTCTACCTGATCGTGGGTTTTCAAACGAATCGCAAGTATCAACAAACCAAAGATGCCACGCAATTTGATCACCTGCAATTGAGAAATGCACGTCTTTTCCTCAACGGAGCTGTGTTTCCCTATGAAGGACTGGATTTGGATTTTTCAAAAAATAAGTTTGGGCCCCTGTACGACTTGTTTTCTAAATTTCGATGGTCGTATTATCAAAAAGAGAACGGCCCCATGCTACTACCCCAAGCGTTTAAGGCAAGAGCACCACTGATTGTCTTTGACTGTTCTTACCTGGAAGAGTCTGTCAAGCCATCCAATATCGACATTCGACTAGATTTTGAAACGCATGACAATGTACCAGCCAATACGACGGCCTACTGTCTGATTGTTCATCACAAACAAGTCAACTATTATCCACTGTCCAACCAAGTGACGAGTGTATAAATAACAGCTCAACCCACGTCAAGTCGCTCAGTCATGTCTTGCTTTAAAGCCTCAAGAGACGTTACATCCATGAATTTAAACTCTGAGGAACAACGTTTCAAGACGTTTGCCACATGGCCAGTGCCTTTCATAAACCCTCAAGCCTTGGCGGCTGCTGGATTCTACTATTTAAAAACAAGAGATGAAGTGAAATGTGCCTTTTGTCCCATCATCATAGACCAATGGCAGGAGGGCGATGAACCCATGCAGGAACATCAGCGCTGGTCACCCACCTGCCCCTACCTGTGCAGAATGAAAGTGGGAAATATACCCTGTCATTCAAGCTATCCCTCGCTTGTGTCTTTGGGTGATGAAAAAAATACAAGTTACGATACGTGTGGACCGTATGGTATCCATGGTGCTTCGGTGAGCAGCTCACCATCAAAAACGCCTAGTTTAGAGACATTGGAACATCATCGGTGTTATGGACGTTACAAACACAAGAGACTATATTGTTGTATCAGTTGCTATCGTCCTTATCCTAAAATGAGAAAAGCCTGTAAGACGTGTTATGATAATAAAATGATGTAATTCTTAAATTCTTATTTTTTTGCATGTCCCCCTGTCCTACCCTAACCTCAATTTTGAAACTAGCATGGCAGGTAAGTCCATGTCATGATCACACCTGATCCTCCGTCAGTCGTCAGTTGAACTTGGTCCAGGCAAGCGTCAACATGTTGCGCACACTCATTGTGGATTGCCAAGGGTTTAAAATTGGTGACAACAAATTTATATTTAAACAAGTGGCCATAATCGATTGTACCACGTTTTGGATATCGCAAGCTACGCATTTGCTATTTAAACCACCCCATGCTTTTGATTTGTTGTGTGAAAAAGACCGTAAACAAACCCAGTGGATTGAAAATCATAGGCAACTAGACTGGAATCAGGGAACCATTTCCTATAAATATTTGGACGTGGTCATGAAAGCACACTTGTCCTCGGCCAATGTGGTATTTGTGAAAGGTAATGAAAAACGTCAATGGTTGCAACCATTTTTGGCGTCTTACTGCCAATGTATCGACCTCATGGAGTTGGGCTGCCCCTCCCTGCAAACGCTCATGGATACTTGTTCCTGTGGCAACATTACCCATACAGCCCTATCACATGCGTGGCATCTCTTTCATTGGTTAACCACCCATGCCTGCTGGGAGTTGTTGAACAAAATTATAACTCAAGATTTACCTGTGAATGACGTCAGTGAGATTTCTACAAGCGACGTGTAAACATCTACAGCACGTGATACCATGGAGAAAGGCAATGCTACGGACAAAGCCATCGGCAAGTTCTTTGTGTGCAAAAAGAAACTAGACAGTTTTACCAAAGAGGAACTCTTGGCGCTGCCCAAGTCGTTCATTTATTATGTGGCCGCCAACGCGGTCAAAGAAATCTGGCAACATGTACCAAAATCATGGACTCAAGATCCTGTGTTGAGTGAATTGCAACCCTGTACGGATTACGATCACCATAAGCAAGTGGCCATGGCAAAAATACCGTCTATGCGTCAGTGTGCGACTTGCCAGCTAGTGAAACTGTATCACGGTCATAAAAGTCCATGTAAAGACTTTGTTGAATCATTCCACGGGTGTCATGGCGAGAAAAAGCAACAACAACAACAACAAACACAAACATCGTCCACAGAGGAGGAGGAAGACCAAACCTTTTTACCATCGATGGAAAAGGATATGCCAGACCTGTACTGGCAATGGCGTCATTGACAAAGTGATTCAATACTTACCTTTCGAAATCCATCTTCAAGGTTATCGTTTTTGCGGCCCTGGAACTCGTCTCGAAAAACGTTTACAACGTAGTGATGTACCCATTAATCTTTTGGATCAAGCATGCAAGGAACATGACCTTTCTTATCGCCATAGTCATTCTGGTTTAAAACATGTGGCAGATAAATTGTTATTAAAGAAAGCTAAACAACGTTTCACATCCAGTGATGCCTCAGTAGGTGAAAGGATGGCAGCCCTAATTGTCATGAGTGCTATGAAAGGAAAGTTGATGATGCATGGACATAAACATTGAGGAGTGAGGAATTGGAATGTGTTTGTATTCTATATTTCTTTTGTCAATTCACTATGACTACGAAATAAATACAAAGGTTTACCAGAGCACAATGTTTTGTTATTTTTATTTTTAAGAAATTGTGATGTTGATGGCTGATTTTTTCATTTTACACATTTCGCACATGATGAATTCCACACACTGTCATTTGCCAATTTGCAATTTACAGTTTTTGAAAACGTTCGTTTCAAGTTTAACGTTTTTGATGATATGGATTTTTCCATTTTGCTGATGACACATTTTAAACAATGTCCGTTTGAAGTTTTTGAATTTTCAAATTTCACACATGGCCATTTCCAGTTTTTTAAAATGTCCGTTTTAAGTTTTGCTGTTTTGGTGATATGGAAACATGGAATTTCCATTTTGCTGTTTCATATTTTTTCCATTTGATGTATGTCGAAAGTTGAGATTTGACAATGATGTTGATGCGAGTGCTTGACCTTGATAATACTGCAAAGTGTTGATGTGTGTTTGGAGAAACGTCGAGGTCTACGACTACTGCAGGTAAGACTGTTTTTACAAAAATAATGTCTATTGACTGCCACATTTCAATGAAAAAACGAAACTATTTAAAACAAAATGAGTATATAAGTGACCATTTACCCCCTCCCCACCCACCCACCCACCCTACCTCACCGTGTTTGCTCTGGTCAATCATACACACCAGTTTTCTCTTTCCACTCATACATTCACACCTGTCTTTGGGAACAAACACAACCACTTTATTTATTCCCAAAAGCACATTCTTGACATGCACACTCATCCCAAAAGAACTTTTTAATTTATCATTTACATTATGAAAAATAATTAAATACTAGTTATTAAAGTTACTAAAAATCTTACTTATTTCATATTTACAAAAAAAACTCAACTTTGTACAGCGTTAAAAGAATCACACTATTTACCAATCAAAAAATTTTTAAAAAATAAGGTTGCACACAACTTTTTTAAAGAGCAAAAGGTCCAAGTGGGTTGTCACTATTTACAAAATCTACTATTTACAATGACAGAAACCAATATTTACAAAATTCTAAATCTACAAGTTACAAAAAGCCATGTCCCATAAACGATTAAACAGTGAAATCACACCTCCTCCTCGTTGCGATTATAACCCCAGGGCAGGCTAGTGAGCAGGTCATCAGCCCACACACGCTTGTTATCCATGGAGGCGAGGGTGCGTTTTCTCTGTTCCACAAGATACAGATGATGGTTGCTGGATTGTATCCTGCACTGTGTATGAGACATAGCTTTGCCAGTGCGTAAAACCGCTAGGTAATCGTCTACACGTAGCGATTTTACCACTGCTCTACCTACACCTTTTGCTCTTTTGGCTTCCTTACAGTCGAGTGTGCGGTAAGCATACATTTTCGAAGCCAAACCTACGAATTCCGTCATAATGGAATCACCGCATTCATCTTTTAAAACGCCCATTTTCTTTTTGTTCTTTATGGGCAGCTGAAATACGTTGTCAGCGCTATAGCAAGAGGTGTCGAACCAGTCACTATGTTGCCTCATGACGTCATAGGGGTTGCAGTGGCGAATGTGGTAAATGAATGAGTCCGTGTCCATATACAAAAGAGAGACGTCCTCAAAATGGCGTTTCGCAAACTCATAGTGGAATCGATACATGACCGATTTAGAAAAGTCTAAAATGACTTGACCCAAGTAAATGGGTTTATCCATGGTCACGCTGGTCTTACTCATTTCAATAGTAGCCAAATCCTCATCGATAATTTTGATCGATTTGAAATTTGGCTTGGCAATGTACCGCCGGGCACCCCACTGCCCCTCCCAGACATTGACCAATTTAATGTCACGGTATTTGCGGACATTCTCCATGGACTTGCCATAGATGCAGTTGTTCATTAATTTAAAAAAGTTAATTTCAAACTGCTGTGTTGCCATTTGTCGGTGCTCCGTGTTGAGTCGCATGTATGGCTCAAGCCATGCTTTTTGAGCAAAAGAAATACCCCTGTGGATTTTCTTCAACACCAAGCCTTGGGCGAGGCATTGCACCAACATTTGGATATGTAGTACATACCGATTTTTGTTGTAAAGTGTGCCCATGAGTTCTTCAATTTTCACTTTACTGTCAGGGGGAACCATTTGCTCAAGGCAGAATGGGAAATCGGCATGTTCATCATACAAGGATGAGGGATATTCAATATCCACTTCTAGCACATATCCACGGCCTTTTTCTTGGCTAGCCTTCATTACATCAAATTCTGACACTTGTTTGTCTGTCAGCCAAGCAAACTTCCCATAGGGCAAAGGCTGACTCATGGCGTAACCGTACAAATTATTCACGTCATAGTACATTAAGTACGATTCTGGTTTGTCTAGTGAATAATCAGGCATGTAGACATTGTTCGCTTCAGCATGGCGTTGGTTAAGTGACACAAAGCCGCCACGAATGCCCTTTTCAAAAAATAGAACCATGTCTACGTCAGTGAGTAAATCCAATTCCACTTGAGTGTATTTCAAAGCGGCATCAAACGAGAGTCCAGGACTCGTATAATAGTGAGCCGGGTCAAGACCGTAAATGTGTTGACACAAGTTACGGAATTTTTCAAACACATCAGTGAGCAGCAATACATCCAGTTTTAGGTAATGCAAAGCATATTCACTTAGCGTGTTCATGCCAAACACTCGCCAAACTTGACATGCATGTGCATAGTCTTCATACGAAACGGTACTGCGTGTTAGTTTCGAGTAAAATTTCTCTTGTGGTGGGAGTTTTCTTTGCTTTAACACGTCCCAGCTATTGCAGAAATCATACGGGAATATACCTTTCCGAATGCACAATTGAAATTGCTCAGGATCATTAAAATGCATTCTAGTATTTTTTAATTCCTCCTCATTCAAGCCATTCACAAGGCTGTCTAGCGAGGATGCCATAAACTTAAAGGAATCCAAAAATCGAATGCTAAAGTCGCCCAACCACCATGTCAGGGCCGTAAAACGCTCATGGTTTTGGGGAATAATGGTAAACGAGCCCTTATTGACATGGCCCAATTCACGAATCAAAAACTGAATGTCATAATTCGCCAGATTGTGGAAAAAGACACTAATGAAACGAGGAGCTGGAAAGTTCAAGTTGCATTTACTATGCGCAGCTCCACGAAACTCCCCTGTAAAGTGTGAGTGGTCTCTGACTTTTTCCTCTCCACTTAAAATAGGCTTTTCGCAAATATGGCATGTCGTGGCATGCTCATACTGCTGCTGCTGTTCTGGAGATAGGCTCATGGGTACTGGGTGGTTTAGTAATTCCTGTACATGATCGACCAACTTGACAAGTTCATCCAAGAACCATTTGGCACAATCTGGCCCCTCACGGTATTTGTAAACGGATTGTGTTGGGTCATAGGCACACACCACATTAAATCCTATGGCAAAGGGTTCATGTTTTTGAATGGGTGTGGTTGAGCTGATGGTGGGATCTGGTTCACATCCCGCCATGGGTGTGGTGAGTGCTTCGAAATCTGCATATACCACATAGGGAACAGTGTCACGCTTATGAATGTCTTTAAAGTTTAACACAGCCTTGTCCCCTTGTGGCAATATCAATCTCACCGCTTCCTGAGAAACGCAATCCACCCTATGACGTTCCAAAAGCGTAAGAGTGGTAAAATATTGCAGACAACGATCACAAATATGTTTTGCACGCACATGTTTGGACATTTGTCTGCTTAGCAATCTACTTAGGCTTTTAATGAGGCAATAGTGATTCACTTCTCCGTAAGACAGATATAAAAGATGAATGTGGTGTCGTTTCGGTTCTTTTGTGGCATAAAGAGGACCCACAATCTCGTCACCATTAAGGCCATACACCATGAACGAAAAGTCCTGGTTATCTTGTTCAAACCTATGGATCTCGGTTAAGTCCATAGGGAACGACACTCGAGTTAAATTTAAAGTTTGTTTCAATTCATCAAACTTGGCCTTGTACTTTGCTGATCTGTTAACATGACGGTCTTGTGCTGGCTGCAAATACGCAGCCACAGCCCACAGAAAGCAATCATTGTCACGATTCTTAATATTCACCACAGCCTTTTTCGAAGCTATTGCTGGTGGTGTTTTAATATAGCTAGACCCAGCATTCAACGGGTTGAATTGACAAATGTTGATTTGTAAATGATGAATTTTGTCTAAGGCAAGGCCACTCGGTCCTTGTTGCAGTTTATCAAATTTTGATAGCAAGGCATTCACCACGTGGGTTTCATACCACTGTTCCAAATTATGGGCTATGAATAACTCTTGCATTTTACTGCAAATATAAAATGTCTCTTTATGCTCTACGTCCTTTTTTTTATATATGAAATCGCACACTAGTTCTGTATTCACCTTTAAAGCTGTATGCAACCTTTGCGCTGTGCAAATTTCAATTTTGAAAATTTCAAAACAAGATTGTAAAAATTCTTTGGGAATCAAACTTTTTCTAACATTGACCACACGACCAGAGCACACACGTGATTTGAAACAACTGTTTAGGGGTTCCCAAGTTAGGCTATCGGTAGCAGTAGCAAATGACATTATTCTGAAAGAACACTCTCACCTGAGTTTTCAGCTGTAGACTGCTTGACAATGGTTCCACTCTAAAGCCACTTGGTTTTCAACTGTATTTGCTGTAGCAGTGAACCCTTTTTTTTTCTCCAAATATCTAAAAAGAAATAAAATAAACCACCATAAGTATATCCATTCCATATAGTTTATGTATTTCATAAACAAAACAAAATCAAACAGGTTATATTATATAATAAAACAAATCTCACCTTGACGTGTAATGCTTTTCTATATTCCCGTCTCGTGGGCTAGTATGGAAATGGTTTTCTTTTCTGTCTTTCTCTCTTTCTTTAATATATATTTCCCACAGACACACGACAGGTAGGCTATACACGTTATCTGCAAACAAATAAATAAATAAAAATCATTAATTACCTAATCAATAAATAATTGCATGTATTTATATAAAAATCAATAAATATATAAATAAATATATACCTACCCCACAACAAGGTTAAGTATTTTCCACCAACACCAAAACTGATAAACAAGACCAGGGGTTTCTTGCAACGCAGTGTGTTCAAAGGTAGTCACTTAAGTGAGCGTGGAAATGATAACGACATGTCTTTATATATGCTATGTTGCATGTATAATCTTTTTTTTCCCACGCTTTGAAGATTCTCTTATCGTGCACGTGGACAGATAACACCCAAGCGAACACCTGTGCCGGATCAAATTTCACCTGAACTTGCATTTTGTCACGTACGAAGCAAGACAGGATGTAACTTGTTAACAGTTATCGCGCACGTGGACAGCTAACACCCAAGGGAACACCTGTGCCGGATCAAATTTCACGTCAACTTGCATTTTGTCACGTACGAAGCAAGACAGGATGTAACTTGTTAACAGTTATCGCGCATGTAAATAGATAACGTCCCAAGCGAACACCTGTGAAAGATCAAATTTCACGTCAACTTGCATTTTGTCACGTACGAAGCAAAACAGGATGTCACTGGTTTAGCGTGCCTGTGGTTTCACACATGTGTGCAAGCCTTTCACACTTCCCTGCAACCACGATGGTCAGATTATTTCACCTTCAAGCGTCACCTGTTGTCAAGTCAGATCAACGCCTTCCCATAAGCTCAAATGACCTTCACCTCCTGCTCGTCGGCAAGTTTATTTTCTCTACTCGCTTCGACCAACATAGAACCTAGTTCTCATCACCGTTTACACGTTAAAGGTAAAATATCAGAAAACGCATGCTCGTTCTGTCATACACCGACCAGCCGAAATAGCGATTGTTCTATTGAACACAGCCACCATGGTCAGCGACAGGTTCGTTGAAACACACACTCAGCCGTATCGTCTCTCTCAACCACCACGCTTCATGGACATTATAAACAGGTAAAGAAAAAAAAACAGTTTTTTTTCAATGTGTATGGCGTTAGTCCCTTTGCGAATTTTTTTTTGGAAAACAATATCTACCACACTCGAAAGGGGGGGCGTTATCCCGAGTCCTAGGACACCTCGTACACGTCTCTAGCGTTATTGATTCGTGAGATATCGGCAAAAATCACAAAAAACACGTGTTTACCCCAAAATCGCGTTTCCAATTTTTTTTTAAATATAACGTGTGGTCCATAGCAAAGAGGACGTCAGCCCGAGTCCTTGGACCCCTCGTTCATGCCTCTAGCATGATTGGTTCGCGAGATATAGCAAAAAGTTCAAAATCACGGTTTTACCCCAAAAAGACCGTGTTTCCAAATTTTCACCTTTTCGACACCTACATTCCCGTAAAGAGCACAACGAGACGAAAAAAACGAATCCAAGCACGCCCTCCTAGCATGGCTCCTTCCATTCCAAGGTCGCAGGGTCTCACAACTTGCTAAGTGAGACAGCTCTGTCCTTACCACACTACTACCTACAGGTTTTCATCCTAGAGACTTGAAATTTATTTTGGGTGTAGAGGGGGTAGGGACCTTTCATTTACGTCAAACAAACTTTTTTGTAGAGTTCCTAGTTTCCAAAATATAGGATTTTCAAAATTCGAGTGTTTTCAAAAAAACATAAAAAATAAAAAAGTTTTATTACAAAAAATAAAGGTCATAAAGGCCGTTCGTTTGAGCCATGGCACAACGTTCTACCATGTTTGGTTTTCAAACTATCACCAACGTTGCAAAACAAAAAAATTCAAAGAATTTTTGAAAAATATAATACATGGTCAATAAGAAAGAGGACGACTGCTCGAGTTCAACAACACCTCATTTGTCAACATCCGGCCATGCGTTTGAGAGATATTAATTATTTCAATTTCGCACGGCGGCCATGTTGGTTTGTTGGGCACAGGAGTGTCAAGTGGGGCAGAACCATCATCACTCCACTACTACCATTCTGTAAAAGATATCTCAAGGATGATTTCTGTAGAAAATAATTTATTTATGATCAAAGGAAGCCGAGCAGTAACGATTTCAGTGGAAAAGTCGAAAAAACCTGGCGTCCGAGCGCTTTGTAAGCTTACGCTGGGCAAACCGTTAAAAATATCTAAATACTATGAGTGTAAGAATTGTTCAGCATGAAAAGTTCTACAAAAAAGTCCGCGAGAGCATATGTCTATCTTCAATACATCGCCCGCTATAAGTGTTTTTACGTTTTAATTTCTTCCAACCATGTCCATTTTCGTTCCGCAAAATTCACAGTCAAGTTAAGAATGGACATAAGAGGGATTTGTGTTTCATGCACCTCGCCATTCTTAAATTACGTCTGGCAAGAATTTGTTGCACATGCATCTCCTTGATAATATAATTAATAGTCCAGTCAGTGATTTTAACCCATCATGCCGAGACGTAAAACGGATATCGGTCGTTGTTCATTGACATTGAAAAAAAAAAAGCGCTTATCACGTAATGCATTCATAACTGTTCCCGGGTGAAGCCGAACTTTTAAAAGATTGAAACAGAGACATTGACAGAGGAGAGGAGACTGAAGCCACGCCTAATAATGAAAGCAACAAAGGAAGTGGGATTCGGGAATGGAAACAAGAAGTTCCGTGACGAACTAAAGAGCCTACTTTTCTTAAAATTTAAAATTCATGCCAATGATTAATCTATATGGATCTCTCTAGAATAATGACGAAATTAAGTTGGTAATATATAAATTTCTAATTAGTTCGAAATATACCTGGCATTATGTAGCCTGCAGTTGTCAGCCCTGGTGACTGAATATATCCTTAAGGTACAGAATACAATATTTGGTTGAAGTCCAATGGATAGCATGGACTTTACATGCAGTTACACATTGGACTTCATGCAGCGTGCGTAAAATGATGTTGGCAACAATGTCATGCATGTGTTGGTCAGAAATAATTTGAAATATTATCATCTAATTTTGTGCCAATTTTGGATGAAATCCATTTATTAGTATAGTAGTTACTGGTATTTTAAAATTGGACCTATCAGCAGGCTTAGAATGATGTTGGTAGCACTGACGTATATTAGTTGCTCCAAATTAATCTGGAATGGCAGGTACTATACGTGCGCAAAGTTTAGAGCTGTTGGCTTGCATACTTTCTGATAGCCTATATTGATATTAGGGTAAAAATATAAACAGCATTTATTAACAGTTGGCAGCCCTGATTGCTCTTAACAATACGCATAGTCATATATGCTATGGTACACATAGCACATACGAAATTTGATTGAAATCCAATTGATAGTATAGAAGTAACATGTATTTAAAATTGGTCCTATCAGCAGGCTTAGAATCATGTTGGTAGCACTGACATACATTAGTTGCTCCAAATTAATCTAGAATGTCAGGCACTATACGTGTGCGAAGGTTAAGGCTGTTGGCTCGCATACTTTCTGATATATTGGTATTTGGATTTAAAAAAAATAGGGAGTGCATTTATTGACAGTTGGCAGCCCTGGTGGCTCTTAAGAATACGCTCAGTCATATCAGTTTATGTACAAATAGTACATACGAAATTTGGTTGAAATTCAAATGATAGTGTAGGAGTTATATGCATTTAAACATTGGACCTATCAGTAGGCTTGGAATCATTTTGGCAATACTGTCATGTATGGCCTCCTGAAAATTAAACTGAAGTGTTATTATCTATATATGTGCCAATTTTGGAATAGTCCCCGTGTATATATTCCAAGATATCCAACATGGAGTAGAAATTTCAATTATGATTTTTCAGCAGTTGGTAGCACTGACATAATTTTCAAGTATGACGCTGAGTTGTCCCGGTATAGATCTTTACTCATACCAAATTTGGTTTCGATTGCTGCAGCCGTTTAGGAGTTGATAGGGGGGGACACAGACAGACAGAAGGACAGACAGACTGACAGTCATTTTCCCGAATCGATCTCATAAGACTACTTTTTCCTCATTTTTGCAAAATGTGAAAAGTAGGCTAAAAATAATCACTGGGCTATTTTTAGTGGTCCATAGATGTCCGAACATACTGTGACACCTGGCAGTGACACAAATCAGAGATATAGGAGGCAGTGTAACCCGAGCCGTGGCGAGCGCTGAGCGGGCAGTTGGTGGACTTCTCGTGCTGACCCCATACAAGTGAGTTCTAATCTCTAGCTCACTGATCATGCAAGACCTGGCCACACCCCTGTGGGTCCGTGTGCTGCATTTTAAAACTCTTTTCAGATTGTTTCGTTTTGTTACGTTGATCTCTATACTGCCCCATCATATTCAGACATTTTATCAAATTAAACCTCACGAAAATGTTAGTTTTCTATTGACGTCCGAAACGGGGGAGGAGCTTACGGTCAGCTGTTTGCAATATGGCGGCGATATAGTGACGTGAAGTAATTGGGTGTGCGTTTGTTATGGCTTCTAATTTATGATGGCAAAATACTACATATTTCCTTTCATTGATAGAAATATTTTTATAATCAATTTAAATGCAGTGCCTAATTACTACCAGTTAAAATTATTACCCACATGTAGATAGTTAATTTACTGTCTGCTGTTACATATATGAAGCCTGTACTTGGGAGCCTAGCGGTATCGATGTTTTTATTAATTTAACAATATATATATATCTCACATAACACAAAGGATGACTCCCTGATAATAAATTGAATCAAGCTACCCTGAATTTGCATGAATGTTTTGGGTTCAAAGAAGCGTTACTTGGGATGCTCAAATCATACTTCAATATTGCAAATATTGACCTACATACTTGCTGTTCAAAGGCAAGAATGTTAATTTATTAATCTCTTGCCACAGGCAAGTTAAAATGGAGACATCCTCTTTATCAATATATTTAATTAAATATTTAAAATACAGATATTTAACGAAGCTGGAGTCTCCATTTGAACTTGTCATAAGCAAACGGAACAGATCAAAAACTACACTAAAAGCCAAACCAAATTCACTCCTCAGCTCGACATAAACCATAATACCAATTAAAACCTATACAAAACATACTCTCCTTACTGTTGTACAACTTTCAAACCAATTATTAGCAATCAAAACTGTAAAACCCTGAAATGAGAATTAATTAAAGTTAGAATAGCCTAGGCCGATCCGGTCTCCTGCTACATTACCGCATATGTATACTTAACATCACTATAACTTCAAAATTACTGCTAAGTGACCTATCTGCCTGAGTAGTATAGGTGTTGCCGGCCTGCCTGGGATGATGGGTCACCAAACCGATACTTAAAACTAAGATTTTACATTTTAATTAACTAAATTCAACAGTAGATCATAGCGAAAAACACAATTTTAGCCAAATCATACTTCAATGACCTACATACTTGCTGTTCAAAGGCAAGAATATAAATTCTCTGGCAAATTAAGGCTAGGAACAGCATTTTTCTTAAGTTTTCTAACCATTCGGCTATTGTCAATCGGAAGAACCCCTAAAATAAGTTTACGAAGAGCGGATTACATTCTCTGTACGGCACAGAAGTAATAGGCTATAAGTTTATCAGTATTTTTGATGTAGGTAAATCCATGTGAATACAAATTAGAGACAATAACTATCAATAATCAACAGTACCGGTAGAAAGAAGTCGTCTTCGCAAAAATGCAGGCTGCACACTGTCATGTAACATGTAACACGTTTTCCAATTGACAGCGCCGAAGCCCATCTTTCTCTCTGAACTTTTTGTACAGGAAAGTAGTGAAGATATTTCGTAGCCGTTTTATACGATTTGCAACCGTATACAGAGCAGTACCTCCTCGAATTTGACAAATTTCTTTCTGTTTCCATCACGACGTCAGTGCTTCACCATCTAAATAAATCTCACCAGTCACAATGTTACAGCTTCAACATTCTGCCGCGTGGCTGCGCCATCCAACTTTTCTGACGAGAGAGCTCTGCACGGATACTCAAAACGACTGTTATCCGCATCCACACGACTTTTATCCGAATCTACTGGCATCACAATACTATTTTAATTAGATAAAATATTGAAGCAACACATTTAGACATTGAGAAAGAAGTCGTTCCCCTAGCCTTTGTGTGGCATGTGCTATGTTTAAAATGAATATTATTCAGCCAGAATTGCAACCCATTTCAGTTCGAAGTGTTAATAGTGTTTAGCGACATAATTTGAATTAGATTACCGTAGGCCTAAATTTATATTTGTCATGAAAATAAAACCAACAACAACAACAACAACAACAACATAACGGTAAAATATGATATGCCATAAACATCGGTTGGTTCCTTAGTTTAGGGGCTGCGACAACGCTGTCAAGTAGCCCCGTGTACTTTGGGTGTGTGTAGAATCAGTCTCATAACCGGTGATAATTGTGATGACTGTATTAGTGTGTGTATCTGTTTCAATTCAAGTAAGGAATGCAGACATTCAATTTTTCCAAGTAGTTCCTACTTTTGCCGCCAAACGCCACCGTCAACGACCAACTAGTTCAGAACTTAGTTATGAGATGCCACCGCAGTCGGCTCTTGACAACGAACGTAGGAACCTAAGAACGTTAGTCAAATGTTTAACCTATCTTCGAGCATACAATAGGATAGAAAGATCATGGGGCCAGAATAAAATCAGCTGATGTTGGTATAACATGGCGCCTAAGCCCGAGCTGTGAGCGTGAGCGGGAACATTATACAATATTATCATCGATATACGAGATAATTTTTGTAGTATAATATATTACAAATATTATAAAATACGTATTTTCCTGAACGCAAGAAGCTGAATGTGAAGAATTATAGCAAACATGGTTATATCTTTCGCTGCTTACAATTGTAGTCCAAAGTTAGAAAAAGGTACCGGTAGCAGGATATCTTCTCACTGGTCTTGTATTTATATAATAATAATAGAGAAAAGATTCGCACAATGTGCAAAGAAAACATATTAGTTATATTGATATGGATATTTTGCTGTCTGGTACAACTCATTATGCTTCATTAACACATGTATTATGGTTTGATATAGTCTGAACATTTAGACAATTTGTGTTTTCAAATTTACATTGAAGATAGTTAAAATTAGGTTAATGGATTCGATCGGGTGATTATCGTCCAACTTCCTTTATTTATAAAGCATAACCAGCATAATAGAGGCATACATGTTACTAGTATGCTTTGTCGAGTTTATTATTTTAGATATGCAAAAACATTACAAATATAACAAAGTCAGACAATTAGTACAGTTCAAAATTATACGTCAAATATTTTATTCACCGTCATCTAATTTCCTAACCATGTCCACACGTCACCGTATGCATTCCAACACTGATATGCCAACACACCAAAATATCGCATATAGCGATGATACTTCACACTTTTCATTGAAAAAAGAACAGCAATATTCAGAAGGAATTGTAGTTATCGCCACCTTCCACAGAAATAGTCTGTTAATCACAAGGAATACGCTTGAATCGAGATTTAAAGTCACTTCATAATGCTATTCTTATGGGAGACATCTTTGTTTTGCCCAACATCAGCCGATCTTATTTTGGCCCCACGGTCGGCGGGTAGAAGCATAGCGTGCGCCCTCTCTATCCTATTGTATGCTCGAAGCTACAGTATACAGGGTGTATCTTAATTATACCGACAAAAAAAATCAGGGACGCTCTGCGTGTTATGTAAAAGACGATGCCGCAATCGGATTGGCGGAGAAAATTTTTCCCTCCGAGAAAATGAGGTTACTTTGTTACTTCCAGGCGCGCGATTCAAATCTACGAACTCGCCGTATTTGCTGAGTTAGAGAGCAAGCCGCTGGCCACCGCTGTGCTTCAAGCAAGGGAAGGGTGTGTGATAGAAGGTGACAGAGATATGCTGGCGGGCATGCGCAAGTTTCCTCGATCGCCTAGGCTTGCCGCATGTCCGCCAACATATCTCTGTCTCCTATCACACTCCCTTCCTTTGCCTGAAGCACAGCAGTGGCCAGCGGATTGCTGCCTGGCTCAGCAAATACGGTGAGTTCGTAGATTTGAATCGCGCGCCCGGAAGTAACAAAGTAACCTAATTTTCACGGAGGGAAAAATTTCCTCCGGCAATCCGATTGCGGCATCGTCTTTTACATAACACGCAGAGCGTCCCTGATTTTTTTGTCGGTATAATTAAGATACACGCTGTATAATTTAGCTTCACACAGGTGTAATTAATGGAAGGTTCTCTAACATGCCATAAATCTATGACATGGGACTGCCGGCTTTACTTCCCCTCTGAAGGAAGGCATACTGAAGGATTTTTAACGTTCTTAAGCCATAAACATCCGGTTCTTAGCAATGATATTCAACAAGTTCGGATTGTATTCTCAAAACTATCCGCAAATTTACTCCAAACATTACCCGCTATCCTCACAGCCATGCTAACTATCCTATATCCGCATGGCGAAAAATGTTGTGGGTATCTGCTGGTTTATCCGCGGATACTACAACAATGTCGTATGGCCTCGAGTACCGGGTGCAAGCTTGGTTATTTGACACCCAGAGGGCAGGTTGCATGTCGAATTTTGTTGTTCCTTGAAGCACTCGAGGAGGTTAGATATCTAAGCTCCTTGAACACTATAGCACTTTCTAGTAGTGAAATGAGGAAATTTGTGGTGGCGGAAATTCCCGAGATTAATTTTGCCATTATGAACACGGCCTACTGAATTCAAATGGTTTCTTTAACATGCCAACATCGTATGACATGCGTGTCGTAATTTTTGCCGCCTTTCAAACAATTAATAACCACGGCCAGGAGCGAAGCTGCAAGCTTGGGGTTAGTAATCCGATACGATAACCACTCACCCTCCGTGGATACTAATATACTGTATTGTGTTATGTACGGGCACATCAGAGTTTGACAGTATTCACACTTCCAACTCTTGGCAATGCATTCCATTTGCCCTGGCATGAGCCATCTGGTTTTCACATCTTATATAATATCCTGCTGAGATCTTTCTTCACGCTTGTCACTAGTCACTTGTCAGAAAAATAATGGGGTAGTTGTGGTGCAGTGGTCAAGCTGCTTGCCTCTCACAGGGTTCGATTCACGGTCAATACATTGAGATTTTCGAAGTGAAAAAAGCCACTCAGTGTCCTGGGCATACATAAGGATGGCTGACATGGAAATCACTCAATAGACTGCACTCAGGTGTCACAAGATGCAAATCTAATATGTTGAATTGGGATGTTCTTGTAGACCCGACGTTATGTGAATGTGGGTTGCCACAGACAACGCCTCATCTTCTTCTTCAAAGCAGACTGTGCCCAACAACAAGCACTATGAAAGCAACACCCGAGTCTCTGAAAGTGGCTAACTACTGGTCAGCAACCGTGTGAGTTCATTCCTCTACTATAGTTGTCGCTCGTGTTTGACTCCTTCCATCATGGTGCGTCATCTCTGAAGGCAAACTTCACATTAAACAGCCAGCATACCAACGCAGCATCTTCTCCAAGAACCGTGCTTGACAGGATGTCACCGACATAGACCATTTTCACCACCTGGGACTTTCTTTTTAATTTTATTTACCAATGTTTTTTTTTGTCAATATGTATAATTAGTTGTAAAATTGTATTTTATATGTATAGATAAGTCCTCCTGATAGGACAAATAAATATTAACAAGAAGTTCCGTGACGAACTAAAGAGCCTACTTTTCTTAAAATTCAAGATTCATGCCAATGATTAATCTATATGGATCTATCTAGAATAATGACGATATTAAGTTGGTAATAATAGAGAACTACAGTTGGCAGCCCTGGTGACTGAATATATTCTTAAGGTACAGAAAACAAAATTTAGTTGAAGTCCAATGGATAGCATGGACGTTACATGCAGTTAAACATTGGATCTAACAGCGCGCGTAAAATCATGTTGGCAACAATGACATACATGTATTGATCAGAAATAATCTGAAATAATATGATGTATTGTTGTGTCAATTTTGAATGAAATCCATTTTAAAAATTGGATCTATCAGCAGGCTTAGAATCATGTTGGCAGCACTGACATATATCAGTTACACCAAATTAATCTAGAATGCCAGGTACTATACGTGTGCAAAGTTTAGAGCTATTGGCTTGCATACTTTCTGATATATTGATATTAGGATAACAAAAATAGAGACAGTATTTATTAACAGTTGGCAGCCCTGGTTACTCTTAAGAATCGGCATAGTCATATCTGTTATGGTACACATAGCACACACAAAATTTGGTTGAAATCCAAATGATAGTATAGAAGTTACATGTATTTAAAGTTGGGCTTCTCAGCAGGCTTAGAATCATGTTGGCAGCACTGACGTATATAAGTTACTCCAAATCAATATAGAATGTCAGGTACTATACGTGTGCATAGTTTTGAGCTGTCGACTTGCATACTTTCTGATATATGGGTATTTGGATTTAAAAAAATGAGAGCATTTATTAACAGTTGGCAGCCCTGGTGGCTCTTAAGAATACGCTCAGTCATATCCACTTATGTACACATAGCACATATGAAATTTTGTTGAAATCCAATTGATAGTGTAGAAGTTATATGCATTTAAATTTTGGATCTATCAGCAGGCTTATAATCATTTTGGCAACACTGCCATGTATGGCCTCCTTGAAATTAAACTCCAATATTACTATCTAATCGTGTGCCAATTTTGAAATAGCTCCCATTAATACCTTCCAAGATATCCAACATTGAGCTCAAATTTCAATTGCGATTTTTAAGCAGTTGGTAGCACTGACATCATTTTCAAATATGGCCGTGAGATAGGCCTATTCATGTATAGATCTTTACTCCTACCAAATTTTATTTCGATTGCTGCAGCCGTTTAGGAGTTGATGGGGTGGACACACATACAGCCAGACAGACAGACAGAAGGACAGACAGACACACATTTGCCCGATCGCATAAGTCTACTTTTTCCTCATTTTTGCAAAATGTGAAAAGTAGGCTAAAAATATCCGAATTTTCGATACTTTATCCCGTGGTGCTGGACTGTGACTTCATAGCTTCTTCTTGTTGTTGATTCATTTGAGGGGCTTGGGACATCTTGGTCATTAGCCACGTGTAGTTAGATGTGTGTTAAACTTGTCTTACGTGATGACTGTAGAAGTGTGTGTTACTGTACTGTATTAGGGACAGGAATGAGGTAGATGCCCCGGGACTTGAAGTAAGGTACTATCCCAGCATTTTCCTAGAGGGAGTGTGGTAAAACCACAGCCAGGATAGCCTCCGGACTTGGTGCTCGACTTAACAAGCTACGCCACGGGGTGACTTGTTAGCACCAAGCCATTTGAACACTGTCTTATGTTACCATAGGATAGGAGTTGTGTTGGCACACATTCGTGAGGAACTCGAGCTCGCCTCTACCGTCTGAGCTACGCAGCACCTACCACACTGATGAGTTGGAAATATAAGATACTAGCTGAAGTACCTGTGCTTCGCTACGGGTCATAAATAAATGAAAATGTGAAGGTGACAGTTAAAACAGGGGATAGGCGAGGTGCTGCGCGGTGGAAGAGGAAGGATGGAGCATTTTGTTCAACTATACCGCTCGGCGTTGACCGTGTTTTATAGCACTAATTTAGGTTTTACTCGCTAACCGTTAGAGATACACGAAAATGATACGGACCTTTCGGATTGAAACATAAATTTTAAACCTCGTATATGCCATCAAAGGTTTGCTATTTCTTTGCGTTTTTTTTTTAAAATTTGAAATGGAAATACGAAAGTTTGAAATCAAAGGGTGTAGGGACGTCACTGAAATGGTCGCCATCTTTAAAGAGTGCAAAGTATCGAAATAAAAAGTAGCCTATATGTTAGCCTGTTAAATTAGCTACTTCCATGTAAAATTTCATGTAAATCGGACCAGTGGTTCTTGCGTGATTGAGTAATACACAGATACACACTAACTCATTTTTATATATTAGTATAGATGACATTATTTAATTACAATGGATGATTTTATTTTTTACTACTTATTTGCGGAGTTTGAATCATCAGTACCTAGAATTGCATGGCGCGGGTCGTTAGTTCGAACGTAGTAATCTGTTATTATCTCGTTCAGTTATAGAGTTCGTGTGTGACCTCATAGCTCGTGGGCCTTGTGACTATAATTATAAAAAGCTGATATTTTCTGAGCGTCAGGGTGAAGTAGATTAACTCTAAGAATACCAACCTTGTCATACTCAGCTACCGGTGAAGGGAGGGGGGAGGGGGGCGGGGGGGGGGGGGGGGGGTACTATCTGCCCACTACTTTCGAATGTCCGTGATGCTTAACAACGCAATCACAGTCGGAATCGTTAAGGGATGTCAAAGTATTCGACCTATCGAAAAATCGAGATGGGGATGCGTAGCAAAAATATTAAATTTGCGATAGACTGGTCGCAATACACTGTAGCCTGTGTAGGCTTACAACATGGATGTTGGTAATGATGACAGCTTTATTACATTAAGTAAGTTATTTAACAATACAAAATGCAGACGGGCCTTTATCTAATTTTTCATTACTTGAAGAAATCCGTCATCTTCTTCTGATTGATTTTGTGGGCACGAGCTTCCGCGACAAAGTTCTCAGCCACATTCAGTGATGTATGAGACAAGTTGCACGGTAAAAATACGCGAATGTTCAAGATAAATAATAATAATAATCTTATTGGTTTTACGTCTCTTTTAACTACTCTGGCTTTTAGAGACGCCGGGGTGCCGGAATTTTGCCTCGAAGGGGATCTTTACCGTAGCAGTAAATCCACTGACACGGCTCTCTCGCATTTGCGCGCCCTCATATGCCAGCTGACTGCGCCAGGATACGAACCTGAAACCTTGGGCGCAGCAAGCGAGAACGTTACCTCTGAGCCACGCAGCGATAGAGTGGATTTATATCAATAACATTTTGACAAAATAATGAAACCAATATGAACATTTTAAAGAAGAAATATGAAATTGCCAAACCTCGGGGACTGAATGACTTCATCACTCATTTCATCCTGCACCAGGACCAGTAGCGATTCCTCCATGTTGGACGTGAGGATCATCCTACAGTCAGCCCTCAGTTGTAACTGTTTAAAAAAAATTAAATTGATTGTTTTGTAAAATAGTCTTTGGGGCTACCTTGCGCGCCCTCTCGATAAGCTCTGTCTCACTGTCACTAGTTCTACATTTCACCTCTAGATGGGTGAAGTGTGACCATCACAGCCCGGAGTTGAAAGCTGAGGAAGGAAGCACGTGGTTATAGCCTTATTAGAAATGTATGGGAGCCCTTGAGGGGGAAGTTGTAGGTTTGGTCTGTTTAATGGCGCTCTGAGGACGTCGACTGAAATCCTCAAGTCTCGCTATTGGTTGAATTTAAACCAACATTAAGGGCTTATTTGTTACGATTTCGCGCAGTCAGAATGGATAAGTTAGTCTGTTTTCAGCGTGTGCACATTTTTGGAATGGTATAGTATTGTATTTTATTTCGTAATGTGTTGGTAATAGTGCTGTTCGACTGAATAATAGACTGAGTCTAATATCTCAATTTAGCCCAGCTATAATAATTACCTTAAGTTAGCCTATCATATTACGTCCTACAGTCACCACTGACCAGAACTTAACTAACACGCGATGTTGTTCCTATTATTTCCACCATTAGCCTATCACGGCTTAGTCCGGTTACAGCCTGACTCACACTTAGTCTATACTGAATTACGCAGAAATTTCACATAACATACATTTCAAGCCCACGCTCTGTAACGTTTCGTGGCTAGTGCACAGCTTGGCCCATGCTTGGGTGACATGTTGTAACGTTTCATAGCTCGTGATATAAAATGAGTGCAGTAAATAGCTCGGTTAATAGGGCGCCAATCTCCAACAGACGGTTGTGAGATAAATTTATGTTTATTAAATTGAGATTCTTTACTTTCGGGGGAGGGGCAGCAGAGGCTAGCTGTAAAACACCTTATTCTATTATCTTGACCTCTGGGAAGTCTAGCATTGAGTAAATATTGACTGAAAGTCATAGAAGATAAAAATAATTTATTAACAAACAGGATGAGATGAATGACGTCTTGCGACCTTTCAAACGGATAAAATACAAAGGGGAAGTTATTTCTTTAAATTATTGAAGTTAGTAGTATTTACGTCCGACTTGCAATTGACAAATATGCATGAGCTCACCGGGTTGTAGATCTTCATGGGCGATGTTGGAGGAGGTATCTCGTTCCTGAAGTAGACATCTCGCGTAGTCTTCCATGGTTCCCAGTACCAATCCTACCTGATAAAGCTATCTGCCCACTAATTGCACAGATACTGTCGCCTAGCTGAGTGAATGGAATGGTTTCACTCGTCTTCGATATTCAGCGCAATGCTGGAAATATCCTAGCTAGATCTCCACTGAGTTTACTAGTTTAACTTTATGAAATTTTGTAGTTGAATCTCAACAAGTGAGGTCCAAGTTTAGAATTTTCAGTGCTTTCAAGTGAAAACATAATATTCTTCCTCTCCATACAGCACTGTCCCGGCTTATATATGGCAATTATATCTCCCACCAGCAGCAGGGGATCTGCCAATTGCAATATCAAAGTATTGTCTACAGAAAGTGACGCTCCTTCCTTATTGGCCGAAGTAAGTCCTTTATCATGCACCAAGTGGCTATATTGGGGTGAAGGTCTCTCCCCAGTGACACACTTCCATATTGGTATCATGTAGCGGTATCTTCCCTAAAAATCACAATGTTGCAGTTTTCTCGTCGTAAAACAATTTATTCTAAAAAGCTGTAGGGTCCATTGTTCTGACATCTTTTAGAATTAGCCTGTTGGCTACCTAGGGTCTCTCCTGGTTGCGGCTCCCTTTCCACTCTTCCGGCCTCTTCATAAGCTGTTTATGACGGGTCGAGCGGTATCTATTGTCAGTTGTTAGTTCCGCAAGTGAGCTCAAGAAATATATTTATTGGGGGAGGGGTTGTAAATTTACGGTTTGAAATCTCGGGTTGACGTCTGATTACAAGAATGGATGAGAATGAACATATGATTTTATATTACCCTTAAACACAATAAATATATACATGCACTATCGTTGCAATTGCACATCAATATAGTACTCTTAGTTCAATTGTTTTGGGTGTGGTGTACAAACACCACAGCTCTTGCTGTGATAAGAATGAAATACGATATGTCATTCTTATAATCTGAAGATTTTTCATGAGATACGGTGCATGCTTTTATAAATAAAGCCCCAGATTTTTGGTTTTAACGATATCTGCGCAATATTTCTGCAAGCATAGATATGTTATCACAACTATAATATATTATATTTACCACAAATATGCCATTTTCTTCGATATTGAAGCCACGAAATAAAGTTATTTTGCGAAATGTGTTATTTTCACCCTAAAATGCTAGTTACCAACGAAATGTTGCTAATACTGTAAGATGTTTTTAAATATTTACTTTAAAATTTATTGAAATAGTTCCACTAGCTGACAGAAAATAAGAAATCTTAAATACAGTATAAATGTTTCATAAGACAACGAATTCCTTTCTCGAGCTTGTTGAGTTGAAGCTCAGTATAGTAATCATAATTATACAGTATGAACACATCAGGACTTAGCTTGTATTGTTTCGACATGGTATTGAAACGGCCGTCACCGGAAGCACCGATCGCACGCACTCATGACGGCGATGGTTCACCATGTATCCGCGAGAGTGCAGTCTACCCATATTCATTACTGAGTGCGGCCTGTCGAGTTTGATGATGATGATAATAGTTGTTTTAAGGGGCCTAACATCTAGGTTATCTAGAGTTTGTCTGAAGAAAACATTGCTTGTAATTATTAAAAACAACTCTAAAATATAATTTTGCAATTTAACCAATAGCAGAAATGTGAGAAACCAACATCTGTGCGGTAATTTTTTGCGCAGTTCTTATCACACCGGACTTACCGGCATTCCGGTTTTCTCGGGCTTTGGAGCGGTAAATACAAATATCAAACGTTACATCGAATGATTCTGGTTTTAATACCCATGAAATATCAGTCCCTCAAACACCTATCTATTAATTCACAAAACAAAAACCATATGTTCAATATATCGTGTTATTTTAATAATTTAAAACTTATGCTACGATGCAATCACAATGCGACACCACAGGACCGAAGGAATGTGGTGTTAAACATTAAATCACACACTTCTTAGAATTAAAACTCAGTAATATTAACACTTTCTATTTTCTTGTTATTTATTTTCTTAAAATACAGTATCTGATTATTATAAAGAGAGCTAGTGTGTTGAAATCGAGTTTACATAAAATATACATTCAGCACCCAGCTGTTTATCATGTGTTTGTCCATAAGTGGTGCTATCAAGCGGCTTACAGGTGAATTGGTGCTGCCCATTATCAATTGGTTTTTTTTTTTTTTTTTTAATCCGTTCTTCCGGTTTTGCCTAAGAGTCCATACTGTAATTATATCTATACTGTGGGTTGAAGTCCTGAAATCATGGAAACAATGCTCTGCTTATACTTTGGGGACAACATAAGTTGCACGGATTAGTGAGAAAAGGAGTCTGGTAGTCTTGGAGAATATTTGTTGAAGTAAATGACAGGTTAGTTGAACACAAATTCATTTGAGTTTTAGTTTTTTCGAAAAAGAAAAACCCCTAGAATAAATTGTTTGTTATTCCTCCTCAAAATGATTCTATAGTGTTCATAATTTAACCAATCCTGTGCACCGTACACATAGTTATTAAGCACACTCACACCTCACTTTTTTTATTTCATCGCTATGGATATTTTATTTCAGCACTTTGAAGCCTTTTATATTACCAAAAATCAGGATCCCTATTTATAAAACCTACTTAAATTCAAAAGCCGGCCCCGTGGTGTTGGGGTAGCGCGCCTGCCTTTCACCCGGAGGCCCCGGGTTCGATCCCCGGCTCCGTCAGGGATTTTAAAACTGACGTGAGATTTGGAACGGGGTGCACTCAGCCTCGTGAGGACAATTGAGTAGCTGTCTGACAGTGATACAGCGCCCCGATCACGAATACCAAGATTAACGGCCGAGGGGACCCGCCGCGCTGATCACGTATCACCCCAATATCTGCAGGCCAAATGGCTGGGCAGCGGTCGCTTGGTCGGCCTTAGCCCGTCATGGGCTGTATAGTGCCAGGGGTTGACTTTGACTTAAATTCAAAGAACAGAATTTAAACAATTTACAAAAAATATGCACCAAAACTGGTTAGAGCAGCTTGTAGACATTTCACAACTTCAACTTCAGTTAAGTATAAAAAATAGAGATTTGAGCGCTACCTCCCTATTTATGAAGCACACGTGCGCCTCTTTACTGCGAGAACTAAAAGCTCAAGCAGCAGCCGTAACCTCCCTATGAAGGCTTTCAAAAAGATGGTAAGATGAGTAAGGGGTCCGGGCGGGGACACCAAGAGCCCGCTGATGAGCTAGCTTGGTGTCCTAGGCGAAACCCCAGACAAGACACGCACAAATCAAGAAGAATCGCTGAGTTTTAGAATACTTGTAGTTTATTTCCGCATATTAGTTTACAATTCTGCTGTAGTTTAGGGTTTACTGCTTAAGGTGTATCACAACAGTAGCTACACCTTGGGTTGGGGCAGGAACACTGTTTTATCGTTTCAAATGATCTTGTCCACTTCGTCGTTATGCTTTGGGTCAAACGTTATGCGTTACGGAGACGGAGACTGTGACGTCATGCAGCCGCGCGGGAAGCCTAAGTTAATGGTTAATGGAGTCTGTTGAAAGAGTCCTGGGGCGTCGAGCGTCCTGGGGCTTCGAGCGAAGCGAAAATAATACAGGGTGACTCCTAAAGAGGTGTACAAGATGCCAGATAAGAATACAGGGTGACTCCTAAAGAGATATACAAGACGCCAGATAAGAATACAAGGTGACTCTTAAAGAGGTGTGCAAGATGGCAGAGAAGAATACAGGGTGTTTCCTAAAGAGGTGCACAAGATGTCAGACAAAAATACAGGGTGACTCCTAAAGAGGTGTACAAGATGTCACACAAGAATAAATAGATAAATAGATAAATAACAGGGTGACTTCTAAAGAGATATACAAGATGCCATATAAGAATACAGGGTGCCTCCTAAAGAGGTGTGCAGGATGTCAGAGCAAAATACAGGGTGACACTTAACGAGGTGTACAGTATGTTATTTTCAATTCAAATACAGGGTGACCCTTAAAGAGCTTTGCAAGATATCAGATTCAAATAATGGGTAACCCTTAAAGGGTTGTAAAAGATGTCAGACTCAAATACAGGGTGACTCTTAAAGAGGTGGGCAAGATGTCAGATTGAAACTTTTAAGCCCTTATTGAGGACGACGAGTGCGTGACGTCATGCAGCCACGTGGGAAGTCTAAGTTAATGGGTAATGGAGTCTGTTGAAATAGTCCTGGGTCGTCGAGCGACCTGGGGCTTCGAGCGAAGCAAGAAGGCAGTTGTAGCATGCGTCATTTGAAATGATATAAAGTTTAGTCTTTCAGACTGACTGTAACTTTTTGTTGATGGGATCGTCATTTCTAAGTTTAACAACATAATAAAGAGTTTTTTTTTGCACAATGTCTTAATATTTATCAGTAATACCGCACTTACTAAGTTTTCTGACAGTTTTTTCTTTTGTGTTTTGCTTTTGGAGGGCAGTGGGTTTGGTAGTGCTTTTTAGAGATATTTGTATTGCATATTTGGATCTGACGACTTCGTAACAATATACAGGATTATTCAAAAAGAAGGAACAGATTTCAAACATTAATTTCTTCCAAACTACAAAAGATAGAAACACAATTCCAACGTTCCTGGAAAGAGAAAAGTTCAATTTTCACTTTTTATGAATTTAATACGAGCACCATGTGTTACACGACAAAATATCATAACGGTGGCTCATTTCTTGCCACACACGAATCAGCTGGTCTCTAGTCATCGAATTCACAGCTTCAATAATACGATGTCGCAGACTTTCAACAGTGTCAGGCATAGGGGGGATAAAAACACGGTCTTTTACGTAACCTCACAGATAATTATCACACGGAGTGAGGTCTGGAGACATGGGAGGCCACCGGCGATGAAGTTGATCTTCTGCTCCTCCTCTTCCAATCCAACGTCCTGGAATGGTGTCATTCAGGTAACGTCGGACGTAGAATAACCAGTTTTGAAGCATGTCTAGATAGGTTAGTCCTGTCACAGTTTTCTCCTTGAAGAAGAAAGGTACATAAACTTTGTTTACAGATATGGCACAGAAGACGTTAATCTTCGGTGAATCTCGTTCATGTTCAATAATTGCCATATGATTTTCCTTGCCCAAATTCTAACGTTACGGCGATTAACTGTACCGGAAAGATGACAAGTGGATTCATCAGAAAAAAGTAATCATTCACATTTTACAGTTTTGTCTGTCCAGGAACGTTGGAATTATGGTTCTACGTTTTGTAGTTTGGACGAAATAAATGCTTGAAATCTGTTCCTTCTTTTTGAATAACCCTGTATATAAATCTTTATCACATGTAATTTATTTCTGCTTATATTATGACTACAGTACTGACATTAAATGCCTCCAATATAGGGGGTGGGACGAAAGAGTTAAATTTTCCTCTCCCCCTTTTATATACCACCCTGGTACAAGGAAAGTAAAATCAGTTGAGGGTCTTTGAGCAGCTCCAGTCCGCCATTGGCTGCAGTCCGTGTGTGTATGGCTTTAGGTCGCTGCGAGAATTAGAGTAGTCCTGTTAGCGCGTGGGGGAAGCGCAGCCCACTAAATGTTGTTCCAACTTACATAAAACACAGGCGTTCCTCCCCTCCAGCTCACTCCCAGCCGCACTTCCGCACAGGTAAGTCACAGGGTTCATTCTTAGAATACAACTACTGTACAGTATTTGAAACTTTTTTGACGAGCAATAATGGTCGCAGCAAGTTCTACAGGAAATCTCTAATTAGGTACCGTTCCATTTTAAAGTGGCTTCGTCAACGCAAACACGCCAACGATATTAATTTGTACTTGTTTTTTGCGTCAAGATGTATTTAAGACTAAATCAAGAAAAAATTTTGTGGCATTCGAAGAAATATATTTATTACACATTTATGTAAACGGTATCACACTAGATGCTAGCGCCCGAACTGTTTCATGCATCACTTAGCAAACGCTGCCAAGAGAAGATACCGTATGTCATTGTTCATGTGACGTTAGCAAGCACTGCCATGGGAAGAAGATTATGTTAAGGTACCATTTGGCTGCACACGACAGAGACAAGCGACCGAAACAGACGACAGAGTTGCGAGACCAAGACAGGTCGCTTTCGATCTGCTCTCCATTCAACCATATGAAGTATATTTGAGAGCGCGACACAGATCGGCGACCGAGATTAACCGTAGGAGACCGCTCTTATTAGAGCAGTAGTGTCTCGCGACAAGCGGACGCAGTACGTGTTTTATGAAGTGATAAAATGTCGGAAATAAAATTTACTAGTGAAGAAGACGAGATATTAGTAGAATTAGTCGGAGATAACCCACCGCTGTTCGATCCTGAAGTTCAGTCATACAAAGATGGAAATATCTTTATTAATAAACAGAAAGATCCTTCTTCGCGTCCGGTTTTGAATATTGAACTCATAGGTTTTCTTGATTTCTTTTGCAACAAATTACATAGCAACACATCATCGTATTCTTCCTCTTCGAGCAACCTTTTCATTAGAATATTTTTCGTAACCATTTTTCAAAGAATATGTGCACGCATATCCCAATAAACACCTACTGTATGTCTAGGCGTGTCGTCAGTCTCGGTCGTCATCAAATTACGTGAGCGGCGACACGTTGACTTGTCTCCGTCTCTCGTCGCTGTCGTCTGTCTCGGTCGCTTGTCTCTGCCGTGTGCAGCCAAAAGGTCCGGTAGATAAATCCATCAAGGTTCCAATGTGCAGAGAGAGCGAAGCGTAAGTCTAGCCGTTAGGCCCGCACTAGGTATGACAGTTATGCTTGCTTTTATCCCTTGAAATTGATACCCGACCACTGTTGTCCAAAAATTACTGATAACATCAGGTTAGATTAGGATTCACCGAAAATTCCTGTCAAGTTCGTGACTGTGCTACGTGATCTGTTGATTAATCTCTTTGGTAGAAGGAAGAAATGGAAATTCATTTTCGCGGACAAAATTACTTGACTTTATTTACTTTCTGAAGGAGTTTCCTCTATTTGGTCAGCTTTCCTTTTGTAGCTCTTTCGTAACTCTCGAAACTCGTGTTTTTTTTTTTTTTTTTTTTTTTTTTTTAAACATCACTATCATTGTAATAATTCTCTACCCATGCGCCAACTTCAGGTCGGGTAAGCCTTCAGCTAGAAGTGTGTGTGTTTGAGACACTGCCATCTGGATTCTGTGCTTGCGGATGGCTGCAGTAAGTTCCATGCTAGTAGGTAATCTGTGTTCCATGCCGAACAGCATGGGGCAGCTAGTATATACATACAAATCTAGACGGCAGTACTTTAGAAACTTCAAAGAGCGCTCTAGTTATCGAATTGGCAAAACCTCAAACCATTCTACGTATGGAGAATATTGTCCGGTGCATTGTTACGTGCAGTTGTCCATGTTAACCACTTACGCGCTTGGTCCATGTCGATATTTCTCTACGCGATCGGTTCCCTTCCATTTATGTAAGACTAGCTGAAATACCCGTGCTTCGCTACGGGTCATAAATAAATTAAAATGTGAATGTGACAGTTAAAATATGGGATAGGCGAGGTGCTGCGCGGAGGGAAAGTAAGGATGAAACATTTTGTCCAATTACACCGCTTGGCGTTGACCGTGTTTTAAAGCACATATTTAGGTTTTACTCGCTAACCGTTGGAGATAGACGAAAAGTGATAAGGACCTTTCGGATAGAAAATTAAATTTTAAACCTCATATATGCCATCAAAAGTTTGCTATTTCTTAGCGTTCTCTTTTTATTTGAAATGGAAATATGAATGTTTGAAACCACTACTTCCATGTAAAATTTAATGTAAATCGGACCAGTGGTTCTTGCGTGATTGATTAATACACAGACACACACCATCTCATTTTTGTATATTAGTATAGATTAAGGATACAGGAGATTGTCGACTGGTTTCAGTTCCAATTTGATCTCAAGCTCTGGGAAATAGATTCAAAACTCAGGGCTTTTGAGTTAATAAAACGCTGACCCGGAAGTGTGAAAAGAGTGAACATGGGCTCACAGAACCAACACTTCATAAAAGATAATTAAAACTTCTTTCAGGTTAGACCCATTATCATCGAAACCAACCTGGCTTGTTCTTATTCGGGCCTAATGTGAGATGGTACCAGTACGTTACCCATTGTCATTGCAACCTCAGCCATCCTGCTGATATCATACAGAAATTAAACCTTAGTTATACTCGAAAACAAGAATTTTGATCGCCAAACAAACTCCTCTGAGTCATACAACATTTCAGATGTTATCACTTGGCGTAAATGGCGGGACATTCTCTTTAAAATGCCGACAGATGGCCAAATTCCGCTCAAAAAGAAAAGAAAGCAACCTTGTAGCCGTTAATCTCGCGATCATGAGCCACGGGACCTCCTTTATAACATGGAAACCGAACCACAGGACGTGACATTTCACTTCGAAAAACTCATATGCGTCGACCGAGAATCGAACCAGGTCCACTTTGGTGAGATACAAGCAGTTTGACCACTAAGCCCCCTTGTAGCTAATTCGTTTTGGGGGGCTTGGTACATCTTTGTCATCAGCTCCGTTTACTTGGGTGCGTGTTCAATTTGTCTGATAGCCTGTCTTTATATGATGACCAATACAGTGGGTAGGGTCGGAGGTGTCCCGGGACTATCCCAGCATTTGCCTCTAGGGAGGGTAGCATAGCTGGGACTCGAACCTCCCATCTCCGGACGTACTGCACTTGTAATGGGCGATTTAGCCCCGTGTACTTGGGTGTCATTATGGTGGCTATACTCATGTGTAGGGCTCGGATTTTTACAGTATGTGCTAAAATCGGGAAATATTTATTTTTTATATAATAATTATACCTGAAATATGTGACAAAAAAGTAAAAATATTTAATTATAATTTAGTTTATTAATAACAATATTAACAATATGCAGTGCTCACGAATGCAATTTATGCTTTGCGACACTGACTGCTGAAGCATTACAATACACAACGAGATACATCTTCAGGTTGTCCATCACAAATGACCGACGATTATCGCGAAACACTTCTACCTAACGCGCGAAACTGTGGCAATATGTTTCTTGCCCTTGAGGTGTTGTGTAACTTGAGATCGCCGTTCAGCTTTGATTGCTTTCCCACATGGTTGGCAGAACAGAACGCCCCCATCAGAAGTAAAATTATCTTTAAATTCTACAACATACTGCTGCAGACGATAACTTGTAGTTGTTTTTACTTTAAGCATCGTAGAACTGCCTTACACTTCACAGTGCCAGAAATGAACTGCATGTGAGTGACACTGGTTCCAGGTAGGTCTAGCACGTGGTGCAATATGCCTATGGACAAGGAAATCCCTGGCTTCCGCAGTGATTGGGACGGGGCCACAAGTTAAGAAAAACACAGCTGCAAGCTGACATACGCTCTACGTGAAGATTAGATAGCTCACAGGTTCTTCCCCGTTGAAGTAACACAGAACAAAAATGCAATAAACTGAAAGATCTAGCATACTGATTTTTAGCCTATTTTGAAAACATAGGCTTATGAGATCACCTTTTGTCCGTGTGTGTGTGCGTGTGTGTGTGTGATTCGTGTGTGTGTGTGTGTGTGTCCCCTAATAAAATCTAAACGGCTGGAGAGATTTCAATGAAACTCGGTAAGTTTATAGCTCTATTCCGGGTAACCTCGACCGTGCCCTTCAAATTTTGTTACATCTCACAAACAAACGGCTGGAGAGATTTCAATGAAACTCGGTAAGTTTATAGCTCTATTCCGGGTAACCTCGACCGTGCCCTTCAAATTTTGTTACGTCTCACCAATCCAACATGGCGACTGTGCGAAATATTTCACCAGCATTCAATATCTCCGAAACTATTACAGATATCACCCTGGAATTTTGTATAACGATAAAGAGAACTACTAGAAATTCACTTATGTGACCTTTGAAAACCTGGTAACTACAAAACCAACATGGCGGCCAAGCGAAGTTGCGACATTTAAATGGACGTTTCTCGTGATTTAACCAACCAAACGCAATGAAACATGGCACAGTATATGTTTATATACATTGTATTACACCTATATCTAACTTCGTTCAATTGTTTACATAACCTCAAAATGGCGGCTGTGCGAAATATTCCACAGGCATTCAATATCTCCGAAACTATTTATGATATCAACCTCAAATTTTGTACGGTGATAAAGAACACTGCTGCAAGTTTATCTATGTAACTTTCAAGAACCTGTAAACTACAAAACGAACATGGCAGCCAAGCGAAATTGAAACATTCTAATACATTTTTCTCGTGATTTAATCATATGAGCGCATTGAAATGTGGTACAGTAAATGATTATACATATTGTCAATCACTGGCATCTAATTTAGTTCAATTGTTTACATAAACTGAAGATGGCGGCTGTGCGAAATTTTAAAATTAAGTTTTTATTTTTGTGTCGTAATCATGCGATCGAAGTGAAAGTTTGAATAATGAAGCTACGCAATAATTTTCCTTTAATGGTACATAACTCTATGGCCTATACATATAATCATCCAAAATGGCGAACTTCCGAAATATTTTGACGGCTCTCAATATCTAAGAATATTTTCCAGTAATCAAACTGATTTTTTTAAAGTTCATAGAAGCTATGAACATAAGTATAGGACTTTCAGTAACCTGGTGAGCACAAATCCAGCATGGCGGCGACGCGAATTATAAATATTTAAATGGACGTTTCTCGCAATTTAACCATCTGAGTGCAGTGAAACATTGCACGTTAATGCTTATACAAATGTTAATCCACTGGTATCTAATTTATTTCAATTGTTTTCATAACCACAAGATGACAGCTGTGCGAAATTTTAAAATCTCGTTTTTACTTCTTGTGTCCTAATCATGTGATTGAAGTCTGAAAACCACACGTACACAATAATCTTCATGTACCGGGTGAGTTAGCCGTGGTGGTTACGGCATGACTGATGGCAGTCGCTCACATCCGGGAGGCGAGGAGGTTCGAATCCCCCCGCCGGCAACCTTGAAGATGGTCTTCTGTGGTTTCCCATCTTCCTTCCAGGCAAATGCCGGGGTTGGTCCCTAACTATAGGCCACAGCCGCTACCTTCCAACTCCTCGTCCTTACATTCCAACTTCCCTCCTTCCCTCCCCAACGGTACTTGTAGCTCACCCATTGGGTGTCCGTCTCGAAGCAGCTACAAAACTGGCGAGCCGAACATGTCCTCGAACACTCCCGGCACTAAAAGCCATACGCTAAAAAAAAAACTTCATGTAATAGTACATAAATAAAAATCCAACCTGGCTACCATCTGCAATATTTAGTCGGTTCTCAGTATCTACAAATCTAACATAGCAATCAAACTGAAATTTTGTATGTTGATAGAGGCAATTAATATGCGTAGGATATATGAAAATAGGCTGTATAGTTCTTCACGGAACTACTTGTTTTAAATGTAAATATTATGTCTTTTTATATGCTAATAAATGAAAATCAGCAATTTATGTATTTATAGACAAATGTTTAAAATATGTATTTACATAAAAATCCGAGCCCTAGTTATGTGTGTGTATTTGTAATTAAGATGAAGACTTGGAAGGAGGCGGCCGAGGCCTTAAGTTAGGTACCATCTCGGCATTTGCCTGGAGTAGAAGTGGGTAAACCACGGAAAACCACTTCCAGGATGGCATCTTCTCAGTTTTGGCTCACGAAGCTGTGTGTAAACCCGTTCCAGCATTCAGACCAGAATTAAATTTCTTGGCTGAACCGGAAATCGAACGCTGACCTCCAGAGTGATAGCCACTGCGCCACGAGTCGGACAATCTTTCTAGAACCTTATGAGTGGCAATACTACCTACATTATCATCAGAATGTTAGTTACCACTTGTCTAACGACGTCATCCACCATTTTGTGTCTTACGTTAGCACTAGACTGCAGCTCTGTTATCTGCTTTGTAAAGTGATGCTGTACTGTAGCAGGAAGTTGGACCCATATTCGCAAAGTGCCTGCGTTCGAATTCCAACACTTGGTTTCAATCACTTTCTCTGTCGGACTGGATTGGTCGTAAAAGCTCTATGCTGACGTCATCCTTCTCAGTAATCATATCACTGGGCGATGTTACTCAAGACTGGCACGCTGTAAATACATCAGGCTCTTCGAAAAGAGAGAAGACTAGTTCGGATGGAAGAAAAGAAACCTACAATTTGCTTTTTCCAATAAATACTAGTTTTATCAGTTTTGTTTAAGTTAGTTAAGTATAGTCTTCTGTTGAGCTGCCTTTATCAGTTTTCATACGTTTTGCTAGTTTAAAACAAGCATATTTACTTTATTTTCTTTTTTAAATCATAAATAAATCATCATTGGTTGCTTGTTTCTTTACTGGTTTCAATAAAAAGTCATTAGAATAATGTGCTATTTTTATTGACCTTAAATGCCGTGGCCAGTATCTAAATGTAGGAATAATTTCTCCAACAGGGTTCAAACTAGAGTTTTTTAGGTGCTTAAAACTATATATTGTCTTCCAAAGTATACAAAATGTAATATGTAATATCTTCACGTCTAGCCCCCCCCCCCTTACCCCCCCTTACCCCCCCCCCCCCCTCCTAAAAAATTTCATTTGGGCGCCCATGTTTGATGGTTAAATAGACAGTCTCGATAACAGATTCACGTTATGTTAAATCGATCTACCTTGTTTAAAAATAATCACAATAAAAAATACGAGTTTTATAAAGAAATAGCCTATTTTCATATATTCTACTGGTTTGTGTTGTGCTAAAAAGCTTTTGGTACAAGTATATTGTGATAAAGTATTGGCAACTCCAGCTATTTGATGTGTCATCTAGCGGTGAAAATAAAAATCTTACCAAGCAGGATAATTTACCACGTGGTGGCAGTGTGGCGTAGTCGGTAGCATGCTGAGCTTCTGTGCCCAAGATAGCGGGTTCAAACCCGGCCGAAGCCGTCGGATTTTTTAAGGCCGTAAAAAATCCTTCAGTATGCCTTCCTTCGGAGGGGAAGTAAAGCCGGCGGTCCCATGTCATAGATTTATGGCATGTTAAAGAACCTTCCACTAATTACACCTGTGTGATGCTAAATTGGATAGGTTAAGAATGTAAACAACGCTCTTAGGTTTCTACGTTCGTTGCCAAGAGCCGACTGCGGTGGCGTCTAGTAGCTAAGTTCTGAACTAGGTCAAGTAGTCGTTGGCGGTGGCGTTTGGCGGCAAAAGTAGGAACTATATGAAAAATTCTAAGTTGCAGTCTGTACTTAAATTAAAAAACAGATACACACACTAATACAGCCATCACAATTAACACCGGTTATCAGACAGATTCTACACTCACCCCAAGTACACGGGGATACATGACCGCGTTGTCGCAGCCCCTAAACTGAGGAACCAACCAACCAATCATACTGTCATTTTTCCGATATCCTCGCCGCTAGATGGGGGCTTCATTCATCCCATCCCTGACCTGGTCAGTCGACTGGAAGCAGGCTGTGGATTTTCAGTATTATTAAGGAAGATTGTAGTTTTATGTGAACGTGAATCTTGTGATTATGAGCCACGGGACTTCCTTTTAACGTGGAATCCGAACCACAGGACATGGCATTTCACCTCGAAAATCTCACATGCATTGACCAGGAATCAAACCCAGTCTACCTTGGTGAGTGGCCAACAGCTTGACTTCGTTTTTAAACAATTTGGTGCTCTCGTCATACGAGCACAATCTCCCCTCTTCAATTCGAATTCTGTTGCACGTACTGGAACTTACTGATTTCATTACAAGATTTGATAGTCGGAAATTTTATCATTTTGGTGCTTTTCAGTCGGTCAACACCCAAAAGAGATGGGCTATTCCCTAATCCTGAAGAAAATTACATGAGATTAATAAATACACTTGGATGAGCAGTTTCGATCGTCAAGCGATCATCATCAGATCCATTAAACTTAGGCCAGCGGCTTCGGTGGCGTAGTTGGTAGCATACTGAGCTTCTATGCCCAAGATCACGGGTTCAAACCCGGCCGAAGTCGTTGGATTTTTTAAGAGCGTTAAAAATCCCTCAGTATGCCTTCCTTCTGAGAGGAAGTAAAGCCGGCGGTCCCATGTCATAGATTTATGGCATGGTAAGAACCTTCCACTAATTACACCTGTGTGATGCTAAATTGTAGGTTAAACATTTTGACAGACGCTCTTAGGTTCCTACGTTCATCGCCAGGAGCCGACTGCGGTGGCGTCTGGTAACCAAGTTCTGAACTAGTAGTCGTTGACGGTGGCGTTTGGCGGTAAAAGTAGGAACTACTTGAAAACATTCAACGTCTGCAGACCTTACTTTAATTGAAAACAGATAACACACACTAATACAGTCACCACAATTAACACCGGTTATCATTCAGATTCCACACACACCCAAAGTACACGGAGCTACATGACCTAAACTAAGGAACCAACCAACACTTAGGCCCTAAAATTTATGTCAGAAAATACGGGTGAAAATATTTACAATATGTACACTTATTTAGTTGCAGTTATTAGTTGAGACAGTTCAACTCGTCAATATTTGTTAGTTATGGTCTGTGTGATGTTTTGTTAAGATACTGGAAGTGGTGATTGACCTCCAAACTTGCTTGTTTGGAGTGAATATGTGATTGAATGGCCAATACAGGTTATATTGTACCGGCTACTGGGCTCAGTTGAGAGTAGATAGTGACCAAGATAACTGCTCTCAACAGGACAGCGCAAGACTCCATCGGACACCGAGAATAGCGCTCACTGCACAAGCTATTCCATTGTTTACAATAAATAAATAAATAGTCTCTTTGGAATACAATACAGTAAGGTTCTTTTAGGGTCTAAATGTTGGTTTTATCATTTTAAATGATCTTGTCGACTTCGTCGTTACGCTGAGGTCTGGCGTTACGTTACGGCGACGGGACGAAATGTACCGGGAATGCACTGAGGTGTGTGACGTCATAGTACTGCTTGAGCTTCCTCCTTGCCCCGCGTGCTCCGATGAGCGTGACGTCATCCAGCCAGCTACCTCCTTTGACCTTGGTGTGCACTTACTAATGGAGTTTGAGTTCACGCAGTTCGCTGCATGATCATGAGGCTTTAACCCTGCATTTTTCAGCATTTGTAGCATTTAAAATGATATTAAGTCTAGTCTTTCAGACTGACTATCACTGTTTTTAGCCTACTTTCGATTTTTGCAAAAAATGAGAGTAGACTTATGAGGTCTACACAGTGCCAAAAATTGTGTGTCTGTCTGTGTGTGAGTCTGTGTGGGTGTGTGTGAGAGTGAGTGTGTGTACTCTGAATGTCTGTCTGTCCCGCTCCCCCCCCATCAATTCGAACACGGTGAAACCGAATTGAACGAAATTTGTTACAGAGGTAGCACTAGCAAAGGGCACCTCAGTGTCATGTTTTATATCGCCGCCATCTTCACGGAAACGTAATCGCGGCCACCCAAATGTTCAAAGCTTAATATTCATATTCATATTCATTCATTTATTTGCAATGGGGGGTGTGTCCCCCGGTGGCAAATTGTATATACATAACAAATAAATAATTATACATAACAATTCAATAACAATTATACAACAATTAAACTGGAGTATTTACACAAATAGTCAGTCTTTTCTTAAACACACCTATATGTTTGGGAAAAGGCTCTAAGACTGCGGCAGGTAGAGAGTTCCAGTTATCAATGGCACGGTTTACAAAAGAATATTTACCATAATTTGTTCGCTGTGGTCGGCCCTTAACTTTGAAAGGATGATCGCTCCTACCCATGTAAGTGGGCTTTCCCAATCGTTTGCTAAGCTCACCCCATGCTGGTTGATTTGTATACGTGTTGTACATAGCGCAGAGTCTAGATTTCATCCTCCTAGCCTCCAGTGATTCCCACACAAGTTTCTTTAACATACGGCTCACACTGCTCCTGGGATTAAAGTCACTGAGCACAAATCTAGCGGCCTTTCTTTGTACCATTTCCAACTCATTGATGAGCCCTACTTGATATGGATCCCAAACCGCCGAGGCATATTCCAGAATAGGTCTTACAAGTGACAAATAGCCTAATTCTTTAGCAGAGGTACTACTTCCTTTTAATACCCTCATTACAAAGTGCAGGGATTTGTAAGCTTTTGAAACTACACATCCTACATGACTACTCCATTTCATATCATTCCTTACGTGAACGCCCAAATATTTGCAAGAATCTTCTTCTACAAGTATTTCCGAGCCAATGTTATATTGAAAATCCTGCTTTCGCACTTTCCCTATTTTTAAGAGACTACATTTTCTTGTGTTTATTTTCATTTTATTTACAATCGCCCACTTATAGACCAGGTTCAGGTCCTCTTGAAGCACTGCATTGTCTTGTGAGTCATGTATCTTTCGATATATTACACAATCATCCGCAAACAATCGACAGTCACTGCGAATCCCATTTGGTAAGTCATTTATAAACGCCAAAAATAACAAAGTTCCGATTACGCTGCCCTGAGGGATACCCGACGTTACGGTAATTTCATCCGAGAATATGCCTTCGACTTTCACTTTCTGAGAACGACCCGTCAAAAATTCTTGGATCCATAAAATTACTCTTCTATCAATCTTCGTCGAAGCTAATTTATGGAGTAGCATGTCATGCGGAACGACATCAAATGCCTTCGCAAAATCTATAACGACGGCGTCGACTGAAACTCCATGGTCTAACGATTCGCTAATGTCTTGAAAAAGTGATAGCATCTGATTCTCGCATGAGTAACCTTTCCGAAATCCATGTTGCCTATCATTAAACCATGATAATGTTTCCCACTGTTCCCTCAAGTAGTCGCAAATGAGATGCCCCATCTGTTTACAAACGACGGACGTAAGGCTAACCGGCCTGTAGTTGCCCAATTCAAGTCTGCTCCCTCCCTTAAATATTGGGACTACCGTAGCTCTTTTCCAGTCATCTGGGATTTGCGCATTGTTTATGGACACATTAAACATCACCTCCAAGTATCGTGCCACGGCCCTACCTCCTAGTTTATGTACTTCACTAACAATATTATCAGGACCCTTTGATACATTGAAACGTAGTTTTTGTATTAGCTTTACAATTGCTGACTGGTTTATTTGGATCAGGGGAGTCCCTGATTCGTTGTTAAGGTCCAACACACAGCTATTGGATTTATTGAACACACTACCGTAAAAGACATTTAATTCATTAGCAATGGCCTGTTTCTCAGTAATTAATTTACCGGCACCGGACATTATCATCGACAAATTATTTGAATTTCCCTTTCTTCTCCTAACATAACTGTAAATTTTTTTTCCACCCATCACCTCCCAAACCAAGTAAACCTTGCATATAACTGTCATGAGCAGCCCTCTTTTTTAAGACGAGCTCTCTTGATAAGGACTTAAATGTCAACATATACTTGTCACTATCATGTCTTTTATTGTATAATTTCCTAATTTTCCGTTTTAGACTCCTAATTTCTCGTGTGTAATACTCAGGATCTGGGTTTTGTTTCAGCAATTTAAACGGGACAAATTTATCAACAGCGCTATTTAAAATTTTCAAAAAGTTAGTCCACAGGATATTAATGTGATTTCCTTCCGATGCCCATCCTACAAATAGCTCATTCAAATACCCCTGAAACTTGCCCTGATCCGCCCTGCGATACTGGAATATGATCTTTTTTGCTACATCAGAGTCTAATTTTGTTATGTCACCATATCTAATATTTAATTCAACCCCAGAATGGTCACTAATTCCTGGTACTTTCAGACAGTTAATATACAGCTCTACAGGCCTTACGAGATAAACATCTAAGGTATTATTGTCTCTAGTTGGGAAGTCAACTACTTGGGAAAATCTCCCCTCCCTTAAGAATTTATTTGCAGCGCTCTGAGCCTGACCACAGCTAGTTGACTCACCAGACCAGTCTACTTTGGGGAGGTTTAAATCTCCAGCAATTATTATGCTCTTTTTCATAGCATTACCCGTACAAGTTTTATCATACAGTGTTTCGAGGAGAGAAAGGTTATCTTTCGGTGCTCTATACGCCCCTATCACCTGAAGAGGGAATTTATTTCCTTTATCCGAAATTTGTACACATAATATTTCATGATCCATATCAGCCCACTTTAAGAAACTAGCTATATTTTTGCGCACACAAATAAATAGCCCACCACCTCGCTTCCCCCGATCCCTTCTGTACATCTCGTAGGTCCCTTGAATTATTTCGCTACTATTTATGCCCTCATATAACCAAGATTCAGTTGCAATGACAATGTCCGGAGAATACGTCTCTACAAGATTCCAAAATTCAATTAATTTATTTCCTAAACTCTGACAATTAACCTGCAGTAATCTTAGAGTCTTACCTCCGCAGCAAATATCTCGAAATAGCTCCTTCTGTTCCCATCGGCTGGCAACCTCTGGACCTGCTCCTCCTCACAAAAGCCGGCACGAACCGATGACCCTGTCATGTAGGCTCCCTAGGTTGAAAGCGCCCCGTCGATTTAGATGCAGCCCGTCTCGGGCGAAGTCACGGCCACCAATCCAGCAGTCAGCTTCTACGTACACTAATCCCAGTTGTGCACAAACCCAGTCCATGCGGTCATTTACAGTCACTCGCCTTAACGGAACATCTCCCCGCCGAACAATGCCACTCATTATAATTTTTGCATTTCTAAACTTGCTTTTAGCTTTTCTGCCTAGTTCGTAGAGCTCCCCCATGATGTAATCAGCTGTAGCCCTCTTCTTCAAATCGTTCGTCCCAACATGGAGCAACAACACCTTAACTTAAATCAAATTTTTACGACTAACCGATCTCTACCAAATTTTGCAACATCATACCTTTATGTATGAAGGATCTTTTCACCAAACGTCAAGGTCATCAGCCCAATAATTTGTGGATGGCGGCCACGTATGTGTGCAAATCGATTCCCTCTATCAATTCAAAAACGGGGAAACCGAATTGAACAAATGACCCCTTAAATTTTGTTTTAAAAAAAGCACTGGAGAAAAATATAGGCTCGGATGACTGGATGACATGTTTCTCTGTCAAACGAGGATCATCAGAACCAAATATACAAGACAAAATAGAGCTACTAAGCACTATCAAACCTAAATAAAATGCGTAAACATTAACCATATGGCAATGGTAATAACTAATATCCGTGTTGACTGATAGTTCTATACCGCCTCGTCAAACACTAAAGAATGTGCTTTAATCACTGCTTAAACGTACGTACATGTTTCGGTGTTCAATGACACCATCGTCAGCGTATATTGAATTAAAATAATCTTAAAACTAAGTTTTCAAAGATAAAAGAGAAAATGGACATCCTTACAAAACACTGTTAGAAATTTAAATAAAAAGAAAGCTCACAAAAAGAATTAGAAAATATATGAATACATTTTTTTTTAAATTTAGTCAATTTACCCTCTAGGTGTGAGTTAGCCGAGGTCGTTGCGGCATGACTGTTGGCAGTCGCTCACATCCGGGAGGCGAGGAGGTTCGAATCCCCCCGCCGGCAACCTTGAAGATGGTCTTCTGTGGTTTCCCATCTTCCTTCCAGGCAAATGCCGGGGTTGGTCCCTAACTATAGGCCACAGCCGCTACCTTCCAACTCCTCGACCCTCCCATCCGACATTCCTCCCCAACGGTACTTGTAGCTCACCCATTGGGTGTCCGTCTCGAAGCAGCTACAAAAAACTGGCGAGCCGAACATGTCCTCGGACACTCCCAGCATTAAAAAAAAAAAACCTCTAGGTTGGTGGTTCCCACGGACTCAGCGAGGGAACTCACCACTACCGCCTCTATGGGCAGTGTCCTGGAGCTTGGAACATCAGATCAGGAGGGATACAACTGGGGAGGTGTGATCAGCACTTCGCCCAGGCGGCCTCACCTGCAAAGCGAACAGGGGCCTCATGAGGGATTGGAAGGGATGGAAGATTGGGATGGATAGGCTAGGAAGAGGGAAGGAGGCGGCCGTGGCCTTACAGTAGGTACTGTACCCGTAATCCACGTGGTCTTACCTGTTGCAATCCGATGGAAGGCTGGATGTAGATTCTAGAAGTTCCCGGCTCAAATAACCTCTGAAAAACCTACCAACTAGGATCAACCAGGGATCAGGATACGTCGATATAAAAGAATGCGGTACGAAGATGCCAGTGGTGTACAAAATTACGATGAAACAAAGCTCAAAGGAACTCGAACAAGAGACTCTAAAATAAAATAAAAATATCTCGGGCGTTAAGTTTAAGCAAACTCAAAGAAAACAACCCACTGGTCCTCCTAACGCACTCCCCTTTTCTGATATAAAACACTAGTCGTTCTAATATTCTTTAAAATTAAATTCAATTTATTGACTGATCAATAATGACTGTCCGTCAATTAGACATGAAGTTAAAGAAAAGTTTCTTTAAATCAGATAAAGAAAATATGGTTTTAAATAAATGCCTACAATAAGGCCCCATCTTATTGTTCATATCAATCGCTGAACAAATAACAAGAAAAAAATATAATAATGTTACATTATATACTGATGTTATACCCTTAAAGATTTATACAAATTTTACACTTTATATACAAGTTTCATCCTCAAATAGGATTTTGTTTTCAACGCTGCCTATCTTCATTTAATTTTACAAGTGTGTTCATGGTTATCATTTCCTTAATTCGATGAATTCAACAATCAATTAAGATAATTAAATTATGTTACATTTTGAGAAAATAGTTCATTAACTATTTATAAGTTTCAAAGAATGCAGTATATTTTTACTCAAAATTACTGAAATATTACATGTATTATGTTGCATGAATTAGTTAAATTGGTTTAAGAAGTATCTGTGTTACTTGAATATAGGTGTCATGATATAGACAATTAATCTCCGGCAAATCCTACTAGGCAAGAATAAAACGTAGGGCTACTTGCATAAAACAAGCATATGAAAACCATTCGTGATTCCAAATCACGAGAACTACAACATCAAATCCAAAAAGGTGATAGCTCAAAAGCTAATTTCACTCTTACAAAAACGCAATAACTACGTTAACGTCTTCTCAAAAGACTACAAGAACAATATCCAGCATTAATATTGACCATCCAATGATGTCAAATATTAGCTGCACTAACACAATAAATCGTATGCACAAAATTGCAATACCTCAATTAAGCTTTCCAAAGCTGTCAAAAATTAAACCCAAACGTTATTAAACTTGAAACTTTTCAGATGTTGCTCTGAAAATATCATGCCCCCATCATGAACGAATATAGAAATGCCACATATTACTTCCTTCTAACTTCATTAAACAAGAAGCAACAATTTGTTAGATAAATTGCATTATTCATTTCCACAATAATCGTCTTTAAAGTCTACGATAAATTTCTGTTATAACAATGTGAACAGTTAAATTTGATTCACAATTCCAATATATTTATATATATATATATATATATATATATATATATATTATAATGACTTATATGTGATAGAAAAATTGTAAATAGACACTATCAAAATAGTCGTTTCAGTTTCGCCTATCCAAATCCGAAAAATGGCTCAACTACTCAGAAGAAAACACGTGAGACTTACATCATGGAAAGGAGTCTATTATCAAATCAATAGATACACGCAAACCATTAAATCAAACGATGATCTATCCAAGAGTCTTCCCAAAAACGAATTGAAATAATACAAGCAAAAACTGAACAAAAATATTTAAAGAAAAATCTTTAATCAAAAATATATGAAAGTAGGCTGCAAATGCCTTGGCAATCAATTCACAATTGTTTTCGCCGGACGATTTCCATAAATCCATAACCATGGAAAATAACGATGAGAATGCACTATCATTTCTAAAAGAAAGAATTTCTACTAGAATGGCATAAGTTCAATCGAATAGTATCACTGAAATATTTTTGAAAAGTTCAAGTGCACGAGTATGTTGCCATCTTCTTCCTAATTACTATTCTTATACAAAGATATCGTCGTCTTGTTCCTAATTATGCTGCAAATATCTTCCCAACGAAATTGAATGCTTGGTTTTATTTCCAAAATTTGAAAAATAAAAGCAACAAAGTAATGCTCTAAATAGCATCACGTTTACAGTTAACTACACAAAAAATTACATTCTCCGACAGAAATGGTAAAAGAGAACCAGATCTAGCCTTTGAATGAAATTCCTACTAATTAATGAAATATTGGTGAAAAGTATCAAACTAAAAGTGACAAGTTCTACTGTCTACAAGAGAAGAAAAGATTTCCAGCTACCTTGGGCGAAGTTCTAGTTGAAATTGAAGAATATGTATAAGAATATACATTCCTGTCAGGAATCGAACCATCGTCCCTGAGAAGCTCGTGGCTGGATCCGCAAGATGTCGAACCAACTTCCTCCTAACGCGAAAACTACTGTCCACGAAACGGAGTTCCCGCATAATGCTTGCACAAGGCTCCCTCGATGTTAACAGTAAAGTAGCTTCCTTACTTTGGAGATGTTTCTTCATTCTTGGCTACTTTAAAGTCACTGGATTAGAACTAATGTTCTCAACATTTTCTTTCTCTTCATTGTAGAGTTCAAAAGGATGTCATTCCAAATGATCAACTCTGCTATTGCATTACATTCCTGTACGATATATTTAGCACATCATTACTCCAATAGTTTGTTTCTCACAAGAATATCCAGTCATAATATTGTCGATAATAATGCTTTCTTGCATTTCAAACCAATACGTAGCAGATTTCCTCATTGAATTCTGTATTAACAAAGTCCATGTGTTGGCTAAGCTCACTCGTTCGAATCGCGGTGCGTGTAGAAAGCACTCGTATAACGCGTGATACACGGAACTTCCTTATACGAACGATAACATGTTCACTGCATAGAATGCTGTACTCAAGTGTGTGTCGTCTGAAAGCTGCTGATCCAAGACTCAGCTGGTAGACTCCCAAGGTGCATCACACCTGTATCGAGGTGGACAATCGAACACAATCGATTATCATTTCATATTTCCTTCCACTAGTTGCAATGTCAAGTCCATAAGCATGTGCTGTGCACGTGATCAGGAGTGTGGCGGGGTAGTCTAACCATCTCCTCAGAGCATATGAAACAAACTGTGCCTCAAAGTCCACAGTCAAAATAATGTCAAGCAATAACTTCCAAATACGTCTCGCTGTCATATCAGGGTTCCAATAAATAGCAAAATACTGTCTCATCCTCCTCCCAACCTAACTAATAAAAGTGTGCGAATACTTTTATTACACCATTCTAGGTATTCGTCAATGAACAGAATTTTGCGTTTTATTCCACTTTCTTGAAGTACTTTCTGAGATTCTTCGCATTAAATTTTCCTATTTCCTCGTTCGTGTGGATGTCTAAGACTTGGTAACTATTGTTCCCGTACACTCTGCCTACCTTGAAGGGACCAATGTACAGGCTACTGAATTTTGTGTAAATCTTCTTCGCTGCATCAGTCTTAGTAGATTTACGTACAAGGACTAAGTCATTAGATTCTAGAGGCGGGTTGTAGCGCTTTCCTTCATTTCTTTTCTGCCTTTTTTCCGCCGCATCCATCAGGCTTTCTCGGGCATTATCCACCCTTTCCTGCTCTGACGGTTCAGTATCTTTGGTTAAGAATTGCGTTATTTCATCCCAAGCTCTTTCTGGCTTTCTATTATGGTGAACTAACACTGGAATATCTCTCAGACTTTCATGATATGTCGTATTTAAGCATGTCTCCATCAGAGGTACATACTTTACCCAACTAGGATGATCTTGAGGGCAGTATAAGCGTGCAAATTTGGCAACCTCTGACATTAGGCGTTCCGAACTGTTGGACTCAGGATATCTGATGCTGGAGAATACGTGACGTATTCCAAATCTCTCCATAGCGACTTTGAATTCATGGGAAGTAAACTGAGATCCGTGGTCTGAAAGAATTGTTTCTGGTTTTCCGTCTTTTCTGAACACACTCTTGGTTAAGCGACTGATAACTTGAGCTGCTGTTGTATTCTGCAAGGGGTCTAGGGTGACGAATTTCGAAAACACGTCCACAGTAACAAGAAGAAACTGGTTACCCCTGGCGCCTTTTGGACAAGGACCAAACAGGTCACAAGCCATCAATTAATGTGGTTTATAAGGAATAATAGCTCTCGGCTCCTCCTTAGATAATGCCGAAGGGTATTTGCTCCGCTGGCAACGGTCACAAGACCTAATAACCCTGGCAACTGACTGACGTAATTTAGACCAATAGAACGTCTCCTGAAGTGTTTTCATGGTTTTATCCAAGCCACCATGGCCGATACTATTGTGTGTTAACCAGATCAAAGGTATCGTCAATTTGGGAGGCACTACTATTCTAAGTTTATTCTTGTGCTTGTCCACATATTTACACACAACTTCTCCACAGAGAGCGAATCTGTCAGAACATCTCCTAGTTGCCTGATAATCATCATCTGAGTCATCCATATAGCCCTTTAAATATCTGTACATATTCCTAATTGGAGTGTGTCTCTTCTGTGACACAGCTAACTTGCGTAGCTTTTCCAGGGTTGCCTCATCTCCCTCCTCCAATTGTACCAAGTTTACTGCTAATTTATTAGAAGGGTTTCTCGAAAGAGCATCGGCAAGAAGGTTGTCCTTGCCTGGCTGATGTCTGATGGAGGCATTGAAATGCTGTATAAACAGCGTCCATCTCGTCAGACGATCAGAAGACAAATCGGACTGAAGCATGAACTGCAGAGCTCTGTGGTCTGTAATTATTACAATTTGATGACCTAGGAGTATTTTCTTCCATTTCTGCAAAGCTGAGACAAATGCCAGAGCTTCAAGCTCTGTAGTAAAAAAAATTCTCCTCATGAGGTCTTAATTTCCTGCTGTAAAAATCAATGTAGTGTTTATTCCCCTGTTCATCCTTCTGATACAGGACCGCGCTTAAACCTACTCTGGAGGCGTCAGATTCAATATAAAAAGTGCGGCTGAATTCCGGATACTCTAACTTGATGCATTCCTTCAGCATAGTCTTCGCATTCTCGAAGGCCTGCTCAGTTAAGTCTGTCCACTTCCACCGATTATTTTTCTTCAGCAGTTCATATAATGGTGCCATGGTCACTGAGTATCCTGGGCAGTGACTACTCAAAAATTGGCACATCCCAAGGAATTGGCGTAGGTGCTTGATTCTTTTTGGCCTAGGGAATTTTGCAATTTCCTCAATCTTCTTGAGATTGGGATGATAACCGTGTTGATCTATGGTATGGCCTAGGAAATTTATCCGTTCCTTCATGAAATGACATTTATTGTAGTTGACCTTGATATTTGCCTCTCGGAGCTCTAGGAATAACTTCCTAAGTTCTTTCAGATGTTCTTCAACATTTTCTGAAGCGATGATGAGATCGTCAATATAGCATGTGACGTTGCGTTTGACTTCGTCGGAAAGCTTACTGTCGAGAGCTCTAATGAGCGCTGGACCGCTATTAATCATGCCGAACGGAACGCGACAAAACACGAAGGTTGTTTGGTCAAACAGGAACCCTGTGTACTGCCTGCTGTCCTCGGTAAGTTCCACTTGATAAAAAGATGCTGTCAAATCGAGTACGCTGAAACATGCCTTGCCTTTAAATTTCCGTAATAAATCTCTGATTTTGGGCGGTCGGTCCATTTCTAAAAATATCCGGGAATTTATTTTCCTAGCGTCTAAACATAGACGAAGCTCTCCATTGCTTTTCTTTACCACTGTAATAGGATTTAAGTAGGAAGAGGCTTGTTTCTTAATTATTCCCTCTGCTTCCATTCTCTTAATGATCTCCCTGACCTCTTCATAATACTTATCCGGAATGGGATACAATTTGGCCTGGTATGGAGTATCATCGTTCAATCTAATCTGATACTTGAAGTTTTTTATTAGACCTGGCTTATCATCGAAGATATCTGTAAACTCCTCGATCAAGTCTTTGAATTCTTTTTCTTTTCCTTGAAATCCCTCGACGTAAAGTGGCAAATGCTCTCTTTCTTGTTCGACCTGATTGATAATATTTTCCAAAACTTCTTCCCTGATCAAATTTTCAACATCATCATTGGAATCAATATTTTCATGTACTATCTTCCTAATAGTTTTCTCTGGGAACCTGATAATTCTCTTATCCATATCAATGGTAATCCTGGCACGAGTAATAAAATCAATCCCAAGGATTATTTCAAAATTAATATTTTTGAGCACCACAAAAATGTGTTCAAAACATCTATCATTTATGCTGAACTTCAGCTGGACTTGTAATTTGCATTTCATCGATTTATCTTGAAATAGTCCTCTTACTTTGATCGATGAAGCTGGAAATGTGGTAAATTGTTGTTCCTTTTCTAATTTCAAAAAGCAATCTTCGGACATGATTGAAATGACCGCTCCCGTGTCTATAAGAGACCTGCAATGTTGATTGCCCACAGAGATTTCAATTATAGGCAATTCAGCACGTTCACTCACAATTCCTTCCATTTCTTCAAATAACAAATCTTCGTCCGTGACCTCATAAACATCCTGTATAATAATATCAAATGGAGACGGCTGGCTGTTTAATCCTACTGGGATTTCAAAATTGGCGTTTTTTTCTTTTCTTTCGAACCCCTTTCATTATCACTAGTGCGATGGCTAGTGTTAGGTTCTGGTTCACTTTCTGTGTCCCTTCGATCCTTCCTTTCTTCACGCCTATCCCTGTCCTTTCTAGACTGTTCTCTGTCTTCCTGGTTATAATAGTTTTTGTCTCTATAGTTTTTATATCTGGCAAACCCTTGTTGACCTCTATTCTGTTGTTGATACTGGCCTTGTCTATCCCTGTTATCATAGTATCGGTTATTATTCTGATAACCTCGATACCTGTTATTCCTAGGTTGGAATTGTTCTCTTTCCTGATTACCGTTCATGTACCTGTCATTCCTATTTCTATTTTCATAAGGTCTATACCTTACTTGAGCACGATCGGTTTGGTTTGGTCTATTCCGATCTCGGTCGTAACCTTGTTGGTAGTTTCCGTATGGTCGTTGGTTGTTTCTATCTTCGAATCTTCGAGTATAGGTCCTACTATTTCTCATCGGACCTTCCCATCTAGATCCTGTCCTATCTGACCTTTCCGTCTGTTGAGTTTGGTCAACGACTACAGCGTTCACGGCCTTAGTTTCCGTCCTTCCGCTTTTGACTATTGTAGGTGACATGGACGTGTGGTCTAGCCTACGCAACAAGTCGTCCATTGCCGCTAAATCCTCTACGCCTGATGAAATTAAATTCCTTCTAACTTCCACCGGTAACTGGCGTGAAATTGTCTCCAGAATTTCCTCCTGTCTCAATGGGGGTTGAAGATATCTAAGGCGGGCTAACTGAGATGTGAAGAATTCAGAGTAACTGGTGGGTCCAGTACTACTGTATTTCCTCGAATAGACTTCCGCTCTCACTGCGTGTTGTATCTCTATCGACCAGAATCTTTTGATAAATGCTTCCGAAAACTGTTCGAAGTTATCGAAAGTATAACGGAAAGCTCGGAACCAATTTAAGGGTGCATCTGCCAGATGCTTCTCCACAATCCGCAGTTCTCTATCCCTTGCAACATGGTGTTCCGCAAAGTGATCTTGTAGATTTCTAATAAATTCTATAGGAGTCAAACCCTCCGTATTTGAAAACTTCTTGATTTTGTCTTCGTAATTTCTCACTATCGTGACATGAGGTCTGTCATTAGGCGTTGACATCCTAAAATCTCTGGGATTTATCTCTGACGTAGCCTCAATCGGGATCTCTGATCTAACATGACCTTGTTCTGTCTCATGTGCCTTATTTAACCTTGCTAAATAGTTCCTAGCTGGCGTTGTGGTATCCATCCTGTCCTTGAAATGGTGTACCTTTCCTTCCCCATCGGAATTTATAGGTTTCCCCAACGTTTCCAATTGTGACTTAATTTCCGTTCTTAATTTGTTTATATCTATATGATCCATTAACCTGAACGTTTGAAACTCTTGTCTAATTTCATTTAATTCTGATGTTTTCATCTCACGCTCTGAGTTTAGATCTATCTTAACTTGATCTATTTTTAAAGTTACGCCTTTAATCTGCGTTTCCAAATCTTCTCTAAGAACAGTGACGCTTTCGACCTGCATAGTCTGAACTGAATCGATCCGTTTATCAGTGTCTATTCTAGCCTGGGAAATATCTTGGTTAAGTCTTAATTCTGTTCTGTTGATCTTTAATTCAAGATCTGACTTAATGCTTTTGATGACATCAGCATTTATTTTCGTGATCTCCCCCCTTAAGATGGTCACTTGATCGTTAACAATGGCTTTGAGATCGATCTCAATATCTTTTCTCAAGACCTTGTTGTGATCTTCAACCTTTTCTTTAAGTTGGGCCATATCACCCTCTAATTTGGTTAGAGTTTGTTGCGTTGCACTTGCTTCGTTTGAAAACTGCAATTGCAATGCATCTAAACTGATTTTATTTTCTTTCTGATTACTATCTAGTTCCGATTTAATATTTCTAACATCCTCCTTTATGGTAGAAATACTAGTTCGTATACCAGTTACAATACCTTTAGTTGAATTAATTTTAGCCTGAGTGGCATCTATTTTACCTTCTGTTGAATCTATTTTGCTTTCTGTTGAATTTATCTTACTCTGCATTGCAGTAATATCAACTTGAGCTGAATCAATTTTACTTTCTGTTGAATTAATTTTACTTTCTAATGATGCAACATTAGACCTAACATGACCAACTTCTACGTTAACACTGCTAATGTCAAGTTGAACAAGCTTGACATCGGCTGTCACACTATCGATGCCTGTTTCTACATCAATTATCTTTTCCTTTATATCTTTAGCATTAGCTGCAATCTTACGATTACTGTCTTGAAGATATTTGAGGGACAAGTGCATTTGATTAATATCCCCTACAGATCCCTGAACTAAATCAGTGTTCTTGTTGACTACGGAGTTAATATTGTCAAAACTAGTTTGGCAATTACTCCTTATCTCGGCTAATTCATGAGCGTGACTGCCCATTTTCTCCTGCATTGCCCTTAACATATTGGCAATGTCTTCGTTTGACACAGCTGTCATGGTAAATACTATTACAAAAAAACACAGGAATGCAATACATAAATAGCAGAATTGACACATTTAGAATGACCCCTTTCACCAATACAAGCATTTAATTTTGTTTTGCTTCTAAACTTATTATATAAATTAAGTCTATAAGAAAATAGGAGGTATGCAACGACGGTGATTTATATTAGAAACGGTTTAAATTAAAATTGAAATGAAGAATTATTTATATTATTATTAAAGAAAGTGATTCTATTATTACAGATGATCTAAAAGTCATCGCCGGTAACGAACACAAAATGGCCGACAAGCATGGAGTGAAGAATGGCCCCATGTCATGTCCCATCTGACCACGCTGATCCATAAAAATTTCCTAGAAATCTCTTTTATGGTCATGTCGTAATCAATCAAATTACTTTTTACTTGGCACGCACAAAACAAATAAATTTAAGCAATGGCGATAATTCTATCTGTATGCCAGGTAGATTGAGTAAACTCATCTTCACGATTTGAAGAAACGTGAATTCCCAACGAATTCGACGTGTATAATCGTAGCAATGCCAAAGAAAATTTTGCTAACGACTACATCGTTCGAAAACTGCTAAACTCAATAATCTCATAAAAATGGATTCTCACACATGGGTTTAGCATTGGAGAAATCGAGAATGCCAATTCGATAGCCCCATAGATTGGGTCGCCATATATAGATGTACCCGTAATCCACGTGGTCTTACCTCTTGCAATCCGATGGAAGGCTGGATCGTAGATTCTAGAAGTTCCCGGCTCAAATAACCTCTGAAAAACCTACCAACTAGGATCAACCAGGGATCAGGATACGTCGATATAAAAGAATGCGGTACGAAGATGCCAGTGGTGTACAAAATTACGATGAAACAAAGCTCAAAGGAACTCGAACAAGAGACTCTAAAATAAAATAAAATTATCTCGGGCGTTAAGTTTAAGCAAACTCAAAGAAAACCACCCACTGGTCCTCCTAACGCACTCCCCTTTTCTGATATAAAACACTAGTCGTTCTAATATTCTTTAAAATTAAATTCAATTTATTGACTGATCAATAATGACTGTCCGTCAATTAGACATGAAGTTAAAGAAAAGTTTCTTTAAATCAGATAAAGAAAATATGGTTTTAAATAAATGCCTACAATAAGGCCCCATCTTATTGTTCATATCAATCGCTGAACAAATAACAAGAAAAAAATATAATAATGTTACATTATATACTGATGTTATACCCTTAAAGATTTATACAAATTTTACACTTTATATACAAGTTTCATCCTCAAATAGGATTTTGTTTTCAACGCTGCCTATCTTCATTTAATTTTACAAGTGTGTTCATGGTTATCATTTCCTTAATTCGATGAATTCAACAATCAATTAAGATAATTAAATTATGTTACATTTTGAGAAAATAGTTCATTAACTATTTATAAGTTTCAAAGAATGCAGTATATTTTTACTCAAAATTACTGAAATATTACATGTATTATGTTGCATGAATTAGTTAAATTGGTTTAAGAAGTATCTGTGTTACTTGAATATAGGTGTCATGATATAGACAATTAATCTCCGGCAAATCCTACTAGGCAAGAATAAAACGTAGGGCTACTTGCATAAAACAAGCATATGAAAACCATTCGTGATTCCAAATCACGAGAACTACAACATCAAATCCAAAAAGGTGATAGCTCAAAAGCTAATTTCACTCTTACAAAAACGCAATAACTACGTTAACGTCTTCTCAAAAGACTACAAGAACAATATCCAGCATTAATATTGACCATCCAATGATGTCAAATATTAGCTGCACTAACACAATAAATCGTATGCACAAAATTGCAATACCTCAATTAAGCTTTCCAAAGCTGTCAAAAATTAAACCCAAACGTTATTAAACTTGAAACTTTTCAGATGTTGCTCTGAAAATATCATGCCCCCATCATGAACGAATATAGAAATGCCACATATTACTTCCTTCTAACTTCATTAAACAAGAAGCAACAATTTGTTAGATAAATTGCATTATTCATTTCCACAATAATCGTCTTTAAAGTCTACGATAAATTTCTGTTATAACAATGTGAACAGTTAAATTTGATTCACAATTCCAATATATTTATATATATATATATATATTTATAATGACTTATATGTGATAGAAAAATTGTAAATAGACACTATCAAAATAGTCGTTTCAGTTTCGCCTATCCAAATCCGAAAAATGGCTCAACTACTCAGAAGAAAACACGTGAGACTTACATCATGGAAAGGAGTCTATTATCAAATCAATAGATACACGCAAACCATTAAATCAAACGATGATCTATCCAAGAGTCTTCCCAAAAACGAATTGAAATAATACAAGCAAAAACTGAACAAAAATATTTAAAGAAAAATCTTTAATCAAAAATATATGAAAGTAGGCTGCAAATGCCTTGGCAATCAATTCACAATTGTTTTCGCCGGACGATTTCCATAAATCCATAACCATGGAAAATAACGATGAGAATGCACTATCATTTCTAAAAGAAAGAATTTCTACTAGAATGGCATAAGTTCAATCGAATAGTATCACTGAAATATTTTTGAAAAGTTCAAGTGCACGAGTATGTTGCCATCTTCTTCCTAATTACTATTCTTATACAAAGATATCGTCGTCTTGTTCCTAATTATGCTGCAAATATCTTCCCAACGAAATTGAATGCTTGGTTTTATTTCCAAAATTTGAAAAATAAAAGCAACAAAGTAATGCTCTAAATAGCATCACGTTTACAGTTAACTACACAAAAAATTACATTCTCCGACAGAAATGGTAAAAGAGAACCAGATCTAGCCTTTGAATGAAATTCCTACTAATTAATGAAATATTGGTGAAAAGTATGAAACTAAAAGTGACAAGTTCTACTGTCTACAAGAGAAGAAAAGATTTCCAGCTACCTTGGGCGAAGTTCTAGTTGAAATTGAAGAATATGTATAAGAATATACATTCCTGTCAGGAATCGAACCATCGTCCCTGAGAAGCTCGTGGCTGGATCCGCAAGATGTCGAACCAACTTCCTCCTAACGCGAAAACTACTGTCCACGAAACGGAGTTCCCGCATAATGCTTGCACAAGGCTCCCTCGATGTTAACAGTAAAGTAGCTTCCTTACTTTGGAGATGTTTCTTCATTCTTGGCTACTTTAAAGTCACTGGATTAGAACTAATGTTCTCAACATTTTCTTTCTCTTCATTGTAGAGTTCAAAAGGATGTCATTCCAAATGATCAACTCTGCTATTGCATTACATTCCTGTACGATATATTAGCACATCATTACTCCAATAGTTTGTTTCTCACAAGAATATCCAGTCATAATGTTGTCGATAATAGTTAAAGAGAGAAACAGGAAATATATGCAACAAATACGAAGTTTTCTATAAAAACAATGAGTTTTCTCTCTAAGTTTGTCAACATTAAGATTGCAAGAGTATCGTATTCTAATACTAACAAGGGAAGTATCAGGTAAGACAGGTCGAAACCTATCTTGAAACTTTGTGGACATAATCATAGTACTATAAGAGGACAATGTGCGGAAAGTCAGCCGCCAGATTGAACTGCAAGGCTCCGAAATCGTACCTCACATCCTGGTACGCAGGTACGACGGCTGGAGGATCTGGACATCCCTGTGGCACTCGGAGTAGTAGCGAGGTGGGGCGTATATGCTGACTGGAGCATGCGGCTCCTTCCCACCGGCCTAGAGTGCCTGGGCGGTTAGAGCTGTCCATTCCAACATCAGCTGTCCTTACTTGAATTAAAAACAGATCACACACACTAATACAACCATCACAATTAACACCGGTTATCAGACAGATTCTACACACACCCCAAGTACACGGGGCTACATGACCGCCTTGTCGCAGCCCCGAAACTGAGGAACCAACGAACCAATCTGACTGCATTACAAGCAAAAACAACTTCCAACACTCAGAATGACCTCGTCATGGACGGCAAGTGAGTAGTCTCTAGCAGTGCATTCCGTATTTCTTTGCATTGATACCTAAAATGAAAGAAAACTATTTTACCGTTTGGTTTAATTTGATTTCACACTTAATCTGTTAAAATCATTTAAATTGCACGTTTTCTTAGGAGTTCTTTTAAGTTGGTTTTTTTATTATTTTTTTTATTTTTTTTATTTAGTCAATTTACCCTGTAGGTTGGTGGTTCCCACGGACTCAGCGAGGGAACTCACCACTACCGCCTGTACGGGCAGTGTCCTGGAGCTGGGAACATCTGGTCGGGAGGGATACAACTGGGGAGGTGTGATCAGCACTTCGCCCAGGTGGCCTCACCTGCAAAGCGAACAGGGGCCTCATGAGGGATGGGAAGGGATGGAAGATTGGGATGGATAGGCTAGGAAGAGGGAAGGAGGCGGCCGTGGCCTTACAGTAGGTACCATCCCGGCATTTGCCCGAAGACGAAGTGGGAAACCACGGAAAACCACTTCGAGGATGGCTGAGGTGGGAATCGAACCCCCTCTACTCATTTGGACCACCCGAGGCTGAGTAGACCCCGTTCCAGTCCTCATACCACTTTTCAAATTTCGTGGCAGAGCCGGGAATCGAATCCAGGACATCCGGGGCGGCAGCTAACCATGCTGACCGCTACGCTACGGAGGCGACCTTTTAAGTTGGTGAGGTTCATATTTGTTACATTTAATTATAAAGCTTTTATTGAATTAAATTTAGCCTTAAGAAATGTGTAACCGGTACTTCTTTTTTCGTAGAAGGGAAGGATATTTATTTTGGAATGGGCAGCTTATTGGTGTTGGAATAGTAAACTATATGGATTAACCATTAAAAGTTTCATTACAATCTGCAAAACTGGTTGTTTACGAGTCGTTGTCAAAATCACGCCCATAGTCGGCAGATTGCGGGCGTGGGGCCCGGTCTAGTTGCTGGCTCTATTTTCCATCATTGTCTTGTGCAATGGAGCTTTAAGAGGGAACTCGCACGGAAGTTCTTTATTTTACAGGCAGATACAAGGTGAGGAAGAGGTCATCTTCGTGAATGGATATTGTCATCTCCTGCTAAAGTTCTTGGTACCGTCAACTGGGGATACTTTGTGCCATGTATTTCACTTCTTCGTTTTTGCCATAATTTTAGTAAGCCTACACTGAGATAATGATATTTTAACTTAATTTTATGTTAAAATATAGCTTAGATGTTGTGGTTTCCATATCAAGTAGCCTAATATCTGTCATCTAATTGTTATAAATATCCCATTATAGTGGATTATGATAGTGGTCTAAGGTTACCCCGGATTTGGATAACTAGACCACCTATATAATTTCACTGGTTAAACGAAGTATACCACACAACTTCTCACTCCAGGGAGTCTACAACATGCATTTATGCAAGTTCCTTGCTATCGTAAAAGAAACTTAAGAGTATAATCAGAAATTTGATACAATTTGGAATTCTCGGGGAATACTTCGTAGATGAATGAATCCGAAAACATTTGAAGTTGTAACCGTAGCACAAAGTATCCCCAGTTGACGGTACTTTATTTTGAATATTGTTATATTTCCACTGTTGTCAAATTAACAATTACTTCATAACTTTTCAGTCGGACGAAAGTGCTTAGTAACCTCGACGTTGACCGACTGAATAGTTCTCAATTGTATTATTTTACTGTAAAATATTGCTATCTTGTTGCAGATTGTAACACAAGGGAGAGTTACAGGTGAGCATTCCTCAGTAGGCTACTTCCGCCCAGGTACATCTTCTATGCATGTCCTCTATTCTGCCTGTGTGTTTATCTTGACCAATCTCGAGAACTACTGGATGGTTTTGATGTGGTTTTCACCATTCTAGAAAGTAGCCTACTTTTCCACAATGTTTCATGTATGTAGAAACATTCATTCATCACCAAAGACAGCCGAGCAAAAACGATGTGAAGCAAGGCAAAGAAAACGCCAACGCCCGTGCGCCTTTTTAGCTTAATATATATCAATTTATTTATTTATTTAGCGTATGATCCATACAATCAAGTTATAAAATAATAGAAATAAAATATGTACATTACATAACAGAAAACAACGAACGAGAAAGGACTCCTCCATATTACTGATCCACCGTATCGCTTCTGGAGTTACCATCAGGAAATCTTCTTGGCTACCAGTAATAAATAATAATATCGTATGGCCTAGGGTGTCGGGTGCAAGCTTTGTTATTTGATGCCCAGAGGGCAGCTTGCATGTCGAATTTTTGTTGTTCCTTGCAACGTTATGAAAGTCAAGGAGGTTAGATTTCGATATCACCAATTGTTGTACTATAAGAGGACAACGTGCGGAAAATCAGCTGGCAGATTGAACTGCAAGACTCCGAAATCATGTGGCGAATCTCTCATATAAATCAATGGGAGGTAGCGAGTACCGTACATGTTGGCAGGGACAGCCCTGACGGCCAAATCACTCAAGGCCAGTGGGAAGCAGCCGCACGCTCCACCACGCGACTACTCCGAGTGCCGCAGGGATGTCCAGCTCCACCAGCCGTCATACCTGCGTACCAGGATGTCAGGTACGATTTCGGAGCCTTGCAGTTCAATCTGGCGGCTGATTTTCCGCACGTCGTCCTCTTCTAGTACAACGATTGTGTCCACATAGTTTCAAGATAGGTTTCGACCTGTCTTACCTGATACTACCCATGTTAACCTTTTTGACCTCCAGAGGAAGTTGTCCAGTCAGCAAGATGTCAGTGTAAAACTCTGCCAGCCAATTCTTCGCATTTTTTTCCCCAGGTTGATTAGAAGCTCGGGAAGAATTCCATCGAAGCCAGGAGATTTATATGTTTTTTAGATCTTTCAGTGCTTTATCAATCTCGGCTACTGTGAAGGGATATATTCGGAATAGATGCTGTTGACTTCAAGATTGGAAGTTGTAGTCTAATAAATCTCCTGTTTCGTTTATGTTAGCTGGAACTCGTGATGTTGCAACGATATGAGAAGCCATTTGGTCTGGTGTAACTTCAGCCTGTTTCTGCATACTGGTAATAATAATATTATAATATCGTATGGCCTCGGGTGCCTGGCGCAAGCTTTGTTAATTGACACCCAGAGGGTAGCTTGCATGTCGAATTTCGTCGTTCCTTTGAACGCTATGAAAGTCAAGGAGGTTAGATATCTAAACTCCTTGACACTACAGCGCTTTCAATTAGAGAATGGAGGAACTTTGTGTTGGCGGAAAATCCCGAGATTAATTTTGCCATTGAACACGGCCTACTGAATTCAAATGGGTTCTTTAACATGCCAACAACGTATGACATGAGTATCGTGATTTTTGTCACCTTCAAAAATCACTTACCGTGGCCAGGGGCGAACCTGCAATCTTGAGGTTGGTAGTCCGACACTATAACCACTCACCCACCGTGGCAAGCTTGCATACTGGTGGGCTACCCCCATTTTTCTGAGAGAAGACTCCATGCGTCTCTGCTAGAGCGAGAGAAAGCCATCCTCTCAACTGTTTCTATCCACTTTTGCCTTCGAGATGAATCCCGACTGGACAGAAGGTCGGTTGCTATGTCAGGATCTCCGCATCGTCGAAATTCTTGATACAGTGCTTCACTTCCTTCATTCCAACTAGGAATATATTCTATAGGCCTATTATACATCACGAGAAAAGTAATGGGTGAATTTCCTCACAGCCAACATAGGCCCATGCTAATAGAAATTGAGATGACAATCCCTGTAATTAGGTCAACACCACACTCCCGTTGGAACTTTCTGGACTAACTTCTCAGCAGAACTTGATAAGTGCATGCGATGGATTCCTCCCAAATCTAACAACTACAGGCGTTTTGCTGGTACAGCTAAGAAGTACATTCCATCAATACTATTGTTCAGCATAAGATCCCGGGCAGCAATGCACAGCCTTCTATAAGAGTTTTAAGTTAGAATATGTTTGAAAAAGTTATTAATTGCAATATAGAAACACTTACTATGTGTTAAAGATGTATAAATGCTGTCACGGAATCTATTGTTGAACGTTTTATGCTGAACAGTATTATTGATATAGAATAACTGATTTATCTTTTACAGTTCAGCCAGCGTAAGCTAACACAGCGCACAGACGTTCGGTCTTTTCCGACTTTCTTCACTTAACCCTTACTCCTCGACTTAAAATTCACTAAACTTTCCCTATTGCTCTGTCAATATCCGATCCACCATGTTTGTTTACTACCATTCTGGTAATCGCCGAGGAACAACCTGACAGGCTGCACGGCTTTCTAAATAATAGTTAAACGGTTCCTTGCCTCGCAATATCAAAATTACACGGCGTTCGTCACGCAACTTACAGATGGCAGCACCAAATAGGAAAGGATAATTTTGTTCGAATTTCTTCGGTCATAGATGAATGTTTCCACATATAAACCTTTCGATTATGACCACAATATTATATACATTAACGATATATCGTCAGAGTCAGACGGACAAGGCCAGGGTAACTTCCGAGTAGAGTAGTTGTGTTGACTGTGTAAGTGATTTAAGTTAGAATTTGTTACTAGTTGCAACAACAATCATGCCGAGAGGGAAACCACATATAAGTCGGATCTCGTCGTCTTCAGTAGTTCACCATTTGATTTCCAGGAAAATGCCAAGTTGTGTTCCACGACTACTTCCTTTCCTATTCATTGTACTCAGTGGCGATTCCCCCATGTAGGACGAGAGGATCATCCTCAGCTGTAACTGTTTAAAAAAAAAAAATTGATAAAATAGTGTTTGGGGCTACCTTGCGCGCCCTCTCGATAAGCTCTGTCTCACTGTCACTGTCAGTACTTGTAACTAGTTCTACATTGCACCCCTAGATGGGGGAAGTGTGACCTGCACCGCCCGGAGTAGAAAGCTGAGGAAGGAAGCCTTGCATCCTCAAAGAACGTGTTTATAGCTTTAGAAATGTATGGGTGCCCTTGAGGGGGAAGTGTCAGGTTTGGTCTGTTTAATGGCGTTCTGAGGACGTCGACTGAGATCCTCAAATCTCGCTATTGGTTGAATTTATACCAACACTACGGGCTTATTGGTTACGATTTCACGTGGTTTTCAGCGTCTGCTCATTTTAGGAGTGGTATTCGATTGTATTGTATTGTGTAATGAGTTGGTAATAGTGCTGTGTGACTGAATAATTAATATTAGACTGAGTCGAATATCTCAATTTAGCCCAGCTATAATACTGTAATTAAGTTAAGCCTATCATATTACGTCCTAGACATTACAAAAATCAGCAGTCTTCACTGCATTGTACAATGTATGCTACTTGCCGGGCACTGGTCAAGCCTCAAGGCACTGCTAGGAGATGGTAATGTCATTTTTAAAATAGGCTATAGGCTTTCTTTTTAATTACAATAACAATGTTTTCTAAATTATTCGTGTACCCTTCACTAATGCGGCACATCGATGGGCACCCACAGAACTGTAAGCAAACCCAGTGTAACATCACAAGCTCATTGGTCTATCTTACACCGGTTATAGTCTTGCCGGCAGAATAAACCATTACTGTAAGGTAGAACATGTTAGTGTCTTCTTCTGTGTTTGCAGCCTGGAAAATCTTCTCACTTGCCATCATTGTGGACACCACGCAAGAAGACTTCAGACTCTGCACGAAGCCTATTGCAGCTGCTGGACACTGCACAAGATTAGATACGAGAAACTCTTGTGCGTGTGACAGCGGCTATTATGGGTTGTTCGTTGTCATCATGCTGCTTCCTGTGACTTCCATATTCGTGGTATTTATTTCCTCTCTACCCATTGTTCGCGACAGGTTAGGGTTACCAACAGAACATTTTCATTGAACAACTTCAATGCTGGGATGCTATGCTACACATGACTTTTTCTAAACAAATTCAGTCCTTGGTGCAATTCTTCTCTGAGGCTGTATTTACCAGTATCAGCTTTTTCAAAAGTGGACACATATCGCTATATTTTATTTTTTTCCAGTATTTATAAAATTCGTCTTTCATTTTTACCAGTTGCATTCATTTCACTGTCTCATTCAACGAACGGGTCCAGTCTTCTGCTAATGGAAGCATTCAATCCTCTGTACCCCAGCAGTGCAAGGGAAAGCATTTTTTATTTAATGTTTACAAATTATTACTGGTAGTAACTATCCAAAAACCGGGTGAGTTAGCCGTGGTCGTTACGGCGTGGCTGCAGACAGTCACACACATCCAGGAGGCGAGGAGGTTCGAATCTCCCCATCTTCCTTCCAGGCAAATGCCGGGGTTGGTCCCTAACTATAGGCCACAGCCGCTATCTTCCAATTCCTCGTCCTTACATTCACACTTTCCTCCCTTATCACGCGACGGTACTTGTAGCTCACCCCATGGGTGTGCGCATGGAAACAAACTCTGACGAACCGAACATGTCCTCGGACACTCCCGGCACTAAAATCCATACGCTATAAAAAAAACTAAAAATTTTAAAAAGAGTTTCAATATTCTGGGCATTTGGAAAGAAGAAGAAATAATTTAAAAATACATTGATGATTTATTGTTGTGTAAAAGTGTAACTTTTAATACAATTGTTGGCATTGGTCGAATACTTTTTAGCCACATGAAGGTCAAAATGATGCTTTTGGGGGTACTTAACAATCTTCTTAAGACATTTTCGAAAAATTGGAAATGTCTCCCGGTCTTGAAAAAAGTGATTGAAAATCAGGACATGTCTGGCAGATAGACTAGACCATAAACCTATAACAGGTAAGGTCAGATTGTTGTTGTTGTTGTTGTTGTTGTTGTTGTTGTTGTTGTTGTTTTAAGGGGCCTAACATCGTAGTTATCGGCCCAAGGTCAGATTCCATATGCAGCAATCATGAATGTGCTATATGCCTATCGAGTTCAAGACGGGACATTGTTGAATTGGGCACGACATTTATTACAGATGCAGATACATACTACAGAAAAGCCATCATTACTTCCAACTAGAGCTATCTAGCGGTCGGAAGTGAAACTTCTCTAACTAGCCAATCACAGGCAACCCTTCAAATGGATGCATCACGACAAATCGAGTTTCGTTCGCGATGTCACGATTTAGCGAGCGAAACTCGATTTTTAAAGCGGCTTCGGTGGCGTAGTTGGTAGCATGCTGAGCTTTTATGCCCAAGATCGCGGGTTCAAACCCAGCCGAAGACGTCGGATTTTTAAGAGCGTTAAAATCCCTCAGTATGACTTCCTTCGGAGGGGAAGAAAATCAGGCGGTCCCATGTCATATATTTATGGCATTTTAAAGAACCTTCCACTAATTACACTTGTGTGAAGCTAAATTATAGGTTAAATTTGACCATCCCTCTTAGGTTCCAACGTTCGTCACCAGGAGCCGACTGCGGTGGCATCTAGTAACCAAGTTATGAACTAGTAGTCGTTGACGGTGTCGTCTGGTGGCAAAAGTAGGAACTACTTGAAAATTGAATGTCTGCAGTCCTTACTTGAATTAAAAACAGATAACACACACTAATACAGCCATCACAATTTACACCGGTTATCAGACAGATTCTACAAACACCCAAAGTACACGGGGCTACATGACCGCGTTGTCGCAGCCCCTAAACTGAGGAACCAACCAACCAACCATAGGCCTACTAGAAGACTGGTGAGGGAACGGGCTGATAGTTCAGCCAAAATTCACGAGAGGTATTCGAGGTTTGATATAATCGTGTCGTCTCAAAACTCACGAATTTCAAGATGGGGATTAGTAAAATTAGGTTCTAACCGGTTTCTTTACCAGGACCAGTCTCAAAACTCACGAACCAAGCCAGTTCATTGAACAAAGGTCCATCCATTGTTACAGCCAGCCAGAACTGTTTGCCCTCTTGTAATTGGCACCTCTCTCATCAAGATGTTGTTGTTGATTATTTTAGGGCTTTGCGACATCGTGGTCATGTATTTGGGTGGGCATAGAATGTGTCTGGTAACCTGCGTCATTGTGACGTCTACAGTATATAATACAAACGAAATCCCATTCTAAAACTGGGTGGACAAACATGGGTTGAAGGGCAGAGTGCTCTCCGGAGTCGTGAGTTTTGAGACTTTTATTATAATGTTCATTCGGCTACTAGTTTATTGTCGTGAGTTTTGATACTATTTGTTACTATTTTTAGCTCGTGAGTTTTGAGACATAACCGATATAACTACAATGGCTCTATTAAGACAGTTCACGTATCGGATGTTACTGTCACTGATATTGATATTGTTGTTTGGTCATCATGTCCAGTTAGCCCCGTGTACTTGAGTATGTGTAACTTTGTTTGATAATAATTATGATTATTGTCGTGTCTGCATTAGCGTGGTGTATTTATAATCCAGGCGAGGATTCGGAAAGATGTGGCCGTGGCATTGAGTTAGGAACCATCCCGACATTTACCGGGAGTAGAAGTAGGAAACCACGGAAATCCACTTCCAGGATGGCTTAGGTGAGAATCGATCCCGTGCCACTGGGGCGACAGCCAAGAATGCTAGCCACAACATCACGAGGTGCCTGCCTCGACTAGATTAATTAGAGCTATTTTTAGGTACAATAGTAAACCTTAATACCGTAAAAATCGATACCGAATTATTATAGAACTGTCCAGCACGTTAACCTCTGCATGGACACGACTAGACAGCGCCTATCCCCGGGTTATTCCACACTCCCTCCAGGCGAAAGGGCACCTACCTCAACCCTGTCCCTAAAACACAGGTTATCAGACAAGTTCAACACACACCCAACAACATGGGGCTCACAACTAATGCAACGTAGGTTAGCGACTACGAGGTCCCTGTTATCCTCTCTAGGTTAACTCGTGTTTTATTTTAGTCACTAGAGTCCCTAGAGAAAGGTACAAAGTGAGGTTAACACAAGGACTCGTGGGTTAGCATGGCTAATCTCTATTATTATTATTATTAATAATAATTCTTTTCTTCTTTTCTTTTCTTTTCTTTTCTTTTCTTTTCTTAGTCGTTTACCCTCCAGGTTGGTGGAACCTACGGACTCAGCGAGGGAACTCACCACTACCGCCTCTACGGGCTGAGTCCTAGAGCTGGGAACATCTAATCGGAGTGGATACAACTGGTGAGGGGTGATTGGCACCTCGCCCAGGCGGCCTCACCTGCAAAGCGAACAGGGGCCTCATGAGGGAAGGTAATGGATGGTCAAGATGGATAGGCAAGGAAGAGGGAAGGAGGCGGCCGTGGCCTTGAAGAAGGTACCATCCCGGCATTTGCCCGAAGATGAAGTGGGAAACCACGGAAAACCACTTCGAGGATGGCTGAGGTGGGAATCGAATCCCTCTACTCATTTGGAACACCCGAGGCTGAGTAGCCCCCTTTCCAGTCCTCATACCACTTTTCAAATTTCGTCGCAGAGCCGGGAATCGAACCCAGGACCTCCGGGGCGGCAGCTAACCATGCTGACCGCTACGCTACGGAGGCAACCGATTATTATTATTATTATTATTATTATTATTATTATCAGTGGTAGTAGTAGTATTATACAGTAGCATTTTTTCTAAAGGCAATAACATAATGTGTATTTATCTCACATGAATAGTTATTTTTACACCAGTCGACTAATTTTCTATAGAGAGGCACATAACCTAGAGAGAGAGAGGACTACCACAGATGCTAATGAGTATTTATGACATCAAACAATCCTATATCTCACGAATGATATTTTTAGTTAAGTCGACTACTCACCTACAGATAAATACACCTCACGGTTGGTGAGATTGACATTTGGCCACTCCAAAAGATTCCTGTTTTTTTTTTCAGATGCTGTATTTTTTTGGTAAAATTATTATCATATTAATAAAACATGGTGTGTGTTTTTTTACTGTGTGTTTTATTTTTCCTGAAAGAAATTATTTTAATTTTATTTCAAATAAAATAAAGAAATGCAAATAAACATACAGAAAATAATATTTAAAAAATTATTTTCCTCTTTTTCCTCCTTCCCAATGTCAAGAACAAAAATGGCTGACCACTTTGAACAAAAATTGCTGATTCACTCCTCATCTTTGTTTCTCCTTGCTTATAGTCAAGAACCAAAATGGCCGATCGCTTTCTTTCTCCTTGTCAGTATCCAAAATGGCTGACCACTTAGAACCAACATAGTAAACGCTATTTCTTTCTCACATGATACGGCTTGTTGAGTGTCATATGCTTTCTCAAAACAAGAAACAACTTGTTGGTAAAGTAACGTGCCCTTTCATTGGGAGAGCCCTCGTATTTTCTCACCACACAGTCGCTGTGGGCATGCGTGGTAACCATGGTAACACCAATTTAGCGATAAAATTTCAAATCAATGAGTGTTTCACCCCTCATAAATATTCAAAATGACCGCCCCTTGGCCGCCATTTTGTTTACCTCGTGGAATAGAGAGATTTGAAGCCATTTTAAAGTGTTGCCTTATTCACAACTGATATTTACCTCGTGGATCATTTAGCTCCAAAATTCATATCGTTAGTCTAAAAGTGGCACCTCGTAAGTCAAGTTTTGGCCAGATTGAGAATTGTTTATTAAAATCTGTGTCAAAAATAGCTTTACCTTCCTAGAGTAACCTCATAGGTCAAAAAATAAATATATGAGGGAAATTTATTGTTGAAGATTTACGAGGTAAAAGGAAGGTAAAACTATTTTTGCCACAAATTTTAATATGCAATTCTCAGTATGGCCAAAACTTGACTTACGAGGTACCACTTTTAGACTATCGATATCTCGCGCCAAAATTCAAGTCTATGGGATTTATTTTTAAAACGCTGGGGGAATTTAGGTTATTTCACATTCACACGTTCGCAACCCTGTGAGCCCAGTTGTGACGTCACGCATGGCTGACATCTTGGTCATGTGATGGGGAATCCTCACCGACATCTTGCTCGTGTGGTTTGTGTTACAGTACATCGAAATTGAAGTAGACCTACCTCATTGTCAGATAGTCTACTAACGCCATAGATTTTTTAAATATATGCATACTATTACAGAGAAAAATAATATGCTGTACCAAACACAACATGACTCCATTCCCCCTTCAAATAAGATAAATATTTAACGAATTGGATAATATCGCCATTTGTATTCGCTTTGGTGAAGATACAATAAGGAGTCTATCTCTATAAATAACCACTGTTTGGATCAGAATGATTAAACTGGCATATCTACCTCCTATTGTTCCTACTATACTGTCACTGAAATGAACATTATTAGTCAATTTTGCTATGCAGTACTAATAATTCCTATTTAATATACAGGCTACAATTTAATTTAAAAATTATATAAAAATGGCCACGATAGCCCGACTCCTTATTGACGTATTAATTATAAAAACCTATTACCTTGAGTCAATATTTAGTACATTGAAACTGTACCGGTTTTGATCACACTGTGGCTTTCCTCAGCGTGGTATAGGATGGGTAATAACATACAACTTAACACATTTTTTGTCATAATAGAGAATACTATAAATATTTTTGTTCTAAAAGCTCACAGGGTAAAATTCAAAAACCAGATCTGTTACAAAATTGTTAATAAAGTATATAAAAGTCTTGATAAAACAGCGTTGAATTGAAGAGATGTGTATGTGAAAATATATATGCTGAATAAATTAGGTTATCAATGATGGTTGATGAGTATTTGCCAGGTAGAGAGATAAAACAAAAGCTTGGTGCTTTTCAGTCGGTCAACACGAATGTACCGAAAAAGAGCTGGGTTATGCCCTAATCCTGAAATAAATTACATGAGATTAATAAATACACTAGGATGACCAGTTTCAATCGTCAAGCGATCATCATCAGATCCATTACACTTAGGCTATAACATCTATGTTTGAGAATACAGGTGAAAAATATGTACAATTATTTAGTTGCAGTATTGGTAATGCAACTGTCGGTGTATGCTCAATTTAGTATATCTAATGTTAGGTGAAATGCTAAAATGGTGATAGAAATCCGGAGTTTGTCTGTTTGGGGTGATTATATGGTTGTAAAAAATCAATGTTGGTTATACTGTAATAATACAGGCTGATACTTATTCGGTTGTCTTCCTGGCTGGAACTTCGAGCAGTTTCGTGTTCACTCTAGCACCAGTTGTGGTCGACTGAACCCAGGTGTTAACTGGACGAAACTGGTTTTTCCTTTCTCCCCCTTTGTTCTGTCTGAGGTCAGTGCAATGTTTATTTATGTGACGTTGCCAAATCTAGATAAGAATGTATGTTATTGAATACAGGAAGACCGTGGACTAAAAAGCCATTCGAACTAAGCGCTGCCCGGTCTAGTGAAGACGTCCCGGCACCTTTAATACTGCCGCGCATACCGGCCTAGGTTTATTGCAGAAAAAAGTACATAGTACACCTGATCCAGATAACATTTACCTATTAACCAACGCTATCCCCCCCTCCCCTTTTTTTTACCTAGCTTGGCTGTATCGCTAAGTTGTGTCTTGTTTCTGACAAGGTGTGTATTTTAGTAGAGTACATTGGGTATATTCGTGTTGACCGACTGAAAAGCACCAAACTTTTGTTTTCTTTGGCAACACTGAAAAATGGCTTCAAACCCCACAAGGTAGAGAGATATTGTTGAGAGAACTTTTTAAATAGGTGTGACGAAGTTATATTGAAATGCTTATGGTTTTTGAAATTTTACTCTCTGAGTTTTTGGGACAAAAATATTTATAGTATCCTCTATTATGACAATTTTTTTTATTAAGTTGTATGTTATTGCACAGTTACTTTTCCTATACCACGCTGAAGAAGGTTTCAATGTACTAAATATTGACTTAAGGTAATAAATAGTTTATTATAATTTAATAGTCGCCTCCGTAGCGTAGCGGTCAGCATGATTAGCTGCCGCCCCGGAGGTCCTGGGTTCGATTCCCGGCTCTGCCACGAACCTTGAAAAGTGGTACGAGGACTGGAACGGGGTCTACTCAGCCTCGGGTGGCCCAAATGGGTAGAGGGGGTTCGATTCCCCCTCAGCCATCCTCGAAGTGGTTTTCCGTGGTTTCCCACTTCGTCTTCGGGCAAATGCCGGGATGGTACCTTCTTCAAGGCCACGGCCGACTCCTTCCCTCTTCTTGCCTATCCATCCTCACCATCCCTTACCTTCCCTCATGAGGCCCCTGTTCGCTTTGCAGGTGAGGCCGCCTGGGCGAGGTGCCAATTACACCTCACCAGTTGTATCCCTTCCGATTCGATGTTCCCAGCTCTAGGACACTGCTCGTAGAGGCGGTAGTGGTGAGTTCCCTCGCTGAGTCCGTGGGTTCCACCAACCTGGAGGGTAAACGACTAAATAATAATAATAATAATAATAATAATAATAATAATAATTTTTTTTTTTTTTTTTTTTTTTTTCGTGTAGCCTCCAGGGAGGCCGAGTGCAGGTCTTTCTAGTCGACGCCCGTGGGCGACCTGCGCGTCGGGATGAGAGATGAAATGGATGAAGATGAATGAAACTGGGCAAGGATGGGGAAGGAGGCGGCCGTGGCCTGTTAGAAGGTACCGTCCCAGCATTTGCCTGGTGTTGAAAATGGGAAACCACGGAAAACCATTTCAAGGACAGCCGACGGTGGGGCTCGAACCCACGCGTCTACCGAGTCAGCAGAGAGCTTGGCCCCATGACCTAACGCTGCGCTTTTAGCGAGCATAGCCACTGCTGTCGGTATAATAATAATAATAATAATAATAATTTAATTAACTTACTGTATGTAAAACTATAGTTGCTTTATTGAGAAGATATGTTCATAACTGGAGCTTGTTACAGAGCCCTCTGACCTGCTTGGAGACTGAAGAATGAGTTTGGAAAGATGACGCCGAACTTCAACCTCTACCACACAACTTGCCTGGCTTTGATTGGTGGAGCATGTACGTGGTCTCTACGTCTCCATCTTCCTCCCGTGCCACATCATCTTCTTCACGTTCTGGTTGTCGCTATGCAGAGTGGTAGAACTCCCCAGGCAAGGAAGTGCTGAAAGTGGTCAAATGTGCGTGGTTTAGCACATACTCGTTCGTTCTATAGACCTTGTGTTTGCACCAGGTTGTGCAACATAACAAGGCCCAGGGTGGATCTGCGTACTGCAATCACTTAGAATACGTTCAACGGTTTCCCACAAAGTCAGGAATTCCGATCCAATTCCGCCGCAACATGGCTACGGTAACTCTACCATGTGGAAGTCTCCAAGAAGTGATAATTTTAATCTTGCCTAGTGAGTCAGTTTTAAACCTGCATGATCCCTTCTAGAAAACACAAAAGTCAAGTGAACAAGCTATTTTCCTCAATCTTCGCAATCTTCGACTTTTCAAGCCAGAACTTTGAATGGTACTCAACTCAAATTAGGACTCTGCTAGTCAGTGCGCACACACTTTGAACTCTGTATAAACATTCTTCAGGTCTCCTTTTGAAGAAAAATAGGGTCACCAGACCCAGACTTAACATCTCATTTGTACCTTTATACTTCATGTAAAATAACTGATCAAGTTTATAAAGTATTTAATCAAATACAATTTGTTGTTGTGTTCAATTTGGCAAGTGTTTACCAAATCCTTATTCCATCCCCATATTTTACAAATCGCAAAATACTCCAACCTGTAACTTATTGATTGATAAAATCTATTTTTGAAATGTTAACATGTATTTCTTCTCTGTCGGTCAACACGATTATACCCAATTGTAATGGGTGTTATTCCCTAAACCTGAAAAAAAAAACTACACGAGATGAATGAATTCACTTGAATGATAAATTGAGGGGCTTGTTTTCAAAACTGAGTATCTCCACATACATACATTTTACAGGTGAGAGGAAAAGCATATATCTTCAGAGAGGATTATCAAAATGGGGAATATATTGTTTGAATGATAGTAGGAAAGAGCTAAATACTATTACCAAAAGTGCACCAAATTATATATGGTATAGTACATAAAACGTTATTGATAAACGATTGATAAATATGGATGGATATATTAAGTTTAAAAAAAATGGTTGTTGTATTTAGCTATGGGAATCAGGATATTTCACATATTCTCAAATATTTATCCTAATTCTTGATGTTCTTGATATTTATTTTGAACACAATATTAATAGTTAGCCTACAATTCGAAATTAAATCCATCAATTTAAAAAAAGATATACATTTATTTCAATATATTACATGTGATGGATATATTCCGTTTGGAACGAAAAGCATCTTTTCTTACAGCCTTATCATTAGGAAATATACGCGTACATCTAGGAAACCTCCCCGGTTACTAGGTGAGGAATTGGTTCAAGAGCAATTTAATGTCTATCAAGCATGGCGCAACAATTGGGTTTCCTCGAATCCAGACAAATATCATCTAATTCTGGATCCAACTCAACGCTCCCCTGGTTTCAACTTATCCCGAAAAACTTGGACGTCACTAAATCGACTAAGAACCCGACATGGTAGATGCCAGTATTGGAGGCATAAGTGGAAGATGATTGACAGTCCAGCCTGCGACTGCAGTGAAGTGCCACAGACGGTTTATCACATTGCCATGGAATGCCCAATAAGGTGGTTCAGTGGGACGCTACAAGAAATGCATGAGGCAAGCAGTGAATTGGTTAAACTCGTTGGACATCAATTTGTAATGCTTGTATCTTCTTCCCTGTCAGAACTTTTGTATTTACTAGCAATTAATTTTTCACCTTATTTTAACATATGTACCCTTTATGCCATACGAAATAATAATAATAATAATAATGGGAAATATTAACATTTGATAAAAAAAAATATTTTACAATCCAATGCAGTTGAGGCAAATGTTAACGAATGACCAATTTTTTTTTGAGATATTCAGTTTCGAAAACAAGCTCTTCAATCCTCGCGCTCAACTCTTCATGAACTTTCAATCACATGGAGGTGAGGAATGATTCATTAATGTAGTGAACGAGCTAACTCTTCTCCTCCAAGAATTGTATTTAAGAAAGAAAAAAAGGAAGATAGATTCATAGATAAGGAAAATCTTACTGATATCTATGTGTCATCTTGGTGATGTGATCTCAAGTTCCACTTGGTATCTTGTAGATCAAATAGGCCGTAGTTGCTTGGACCAAGACCAACTACAATCCTCAGACCTTAATGTAGAAAAAACATGGCGGCGATGGTTGCCCTACCAATAGCTAAGATCATGTCATCGGGCTTGTCACAGTTCGTGTAAATTATTATTTTTACTCACCAAAGAGCATAAAAGATATCACAAGACGAGACTAGGTTCCGAAGAAATATGCATCAATAATTTAGACTTACCTGAATTAATTTATCTATATAATGCTGGCCTCGAATTATAGGTTTCTTCGTCTTCACCCAAGGGGCAGCTACAATAGTCTCACTGTTTCTGCGGTTGAATAAGAAGCTTTTTGGCGAGTTATCACGATTTGTATTTAAGTTCAGTAATTATAGATTAATATTATTAGCATAAAATCAAACAGATTCTGAGGTAGGAGAGAAGAAAGTACCCGGTTATTGAAGTGCTGTCCCAGCACATGCAGAGTATTTGTGTACACAATCGGAATGAGAATAGTTGCCTGAAATAATCGAACCAACGCCAAGAAATACAATTCAATTAAGACCTCTCGTGGAATTGTCTAAAATCTCGGGTAAAACACCACACCGAATTAGTTGATTGAATATGCAAAGAAGTCGTCGTGTGAATATCACAATATAATTATGGAGAATAGTACACACAAAGGACACTATAATATGTTACCATCTAACCTATTAAACATTCGCTGTTACCGTTTGGAATAGTTGTACGCTGGAAATAGTTGATTTGGTAAAGTAATGTTGGTAGGAAAGAACTATCTCCCCCTTACAGAATTTTCGCGGCACACCATCTCGCAATATAAGTACATAATTGGTAAGTTACTCACAACACTTTATTACACACATCATAATTAAAAATAACTTGCAAGCTGTAAGAATCACACAAGTATGAATAATGACGGAACACAATGAGTTCACTGTTTGGCACAGGGGAAACATCTCCCATAAAACAGAAGTTCACTGTAATATTTGGCGTGTATACAAGGCAGTGTATATCATCTGCCGGACTGGTAAGGATTTACGGAGACAAATGTTGCTAAGCGTTCAACGTCAACGGTTTGGTCTAGCCGTAGATGCTCATTGCGTTTTCCCTTTACGCACTTAAGTTCGACACTACTGAACTGTACTAAGCTATTATTATATTGTCACTAACTAGCAAATCATTGCGGTGTATATTCTTGAGACACTTCTATTAATGCTTTAGTCTTAGGTACCTCAACATCTGCAGTAAGTGACACAATGCCATCGGTCGACTGAACAATCATCACACAAACGAACTAGTCCATAATAAGCGTATTATCACACATTTACACCCGATTTCAGTACATTAACGCGAACTGGACTTTACAGACATACTGAAGACACTAAAAATTACAGATGAGCGATAGTTAATCCCAACCTTCATCAAACGAAGCTAATCAAAGCTAATATTGTATCCCAGCAACGAATGTAAACAAGCAATGTGTCGGGCTTCAGCATACGCCATTTTCACACTTTCGAGACCTGCATTATGGTCTGAGTATTGTAGTTGGTCTTGTCAGAACGTGGATAAACAAAGATGGCGGCGGAGGCCATTGGATCAACGATAGTGGCCGTGGCCGTCACGTGACGTCATGAGGCGATTCCCATACAAGGAAATTTGAATGAGAAATATCCCGAAAGTACCCGAGATTTTTCCCAAATTCACTTAGATTTGCATTTTGGCACGAGATTTGATAGTGGCGAAGTCTGGGGGAATGTCATCAATCAAAGGTTGGCGCCCATTGAATAATCAAACTGACCGCCACTTGTTCTTCAAAGTCAGTTTTTTGTCTATTCAGTGGGTACCAACCTGTGAGTGACGAAATTCCCCCAGATTTGAATTTTTGCACCAAATGATCCATGAGGTAAACAAAACTGGTTGCCATGATGACCATCTGGTGGTCATTTTGAAATTTCAGGGGAGCGTATCAAATATGAGTGATGACATTTTCATACATTTGAAATTTCAGAGCCAAGAGGTTGGCTTTGTAAACAAAATGGGTTGCCATGGTGACCATGCATGCCCACATGTAGAGACCAGGCGCGTGCTTCCGGTCACGAGACCTGATGAGGGCTCTGTCCAGGATGGCCTTGTGTCAAGTTGAATCTTGTTTTGAGACAGGGGCATGACGTCACGATATAAAAATCGTCTACCTATACCCCCCAGGTTGTCTGACGTTTTTGGTAACCAACAGTTTCAAAGGCGGTAGGATAGACCAACATGTTGCTGTGTTGTTAGCAGAGTAATAATATTCAATCAATTTTATCACCCCCAAACAGAAAAATCGACATCTCCAAAACCAAAAGTCTTAAAATTATGGACTATAGCTCCTAACATATCATTGAAACCCCATTTCAACGGACGTTTTACCCCTAAAACCATATCTATCAGTGACGATGGCAAAATAGGTCTTACGCACTTTAAAATCACATTTTATCCTGAGATAAGCGCCTTCGGTGGCGTAGTTGGTAGCATGCTGAACTGCTGTGCCCAAGATAGCGGGTTCAAACTCGGCCGTAGTCGTCGGATTTTTAGGAGCGTTAAAAATCCTTCAGTATGCCTTCCTTCGGAGGGGAAGTAAAGCCGGCGGTTCCATGTCATAGATTTATGGAATGATAAAGAACCTTCCACTAATTACACTTGTGTGAAGCTAAATTGTAGGTTATAAGTGACTAACTCTCTTAGGTTCCAACGTTCGTCACTGGGAGCCGACTGCGGTAGCATCTAGTAACCAAGTTCAGAACCAGTTGGCCGTTGACGGTGGCGTTTGGTAGCAAAAGTTGGAACTACTTGAAAATCGAATGTCTGCAGTCCTTATTTGAATTAAAAAGCAGATAACACACACTAATACAGCCATCACAATTAACACCGGTTATCAGACAGATTCTACACACACCCAAAGTACACGGGGTTACATGACCGCGTTGTCGCAGCCCCTAAACTGAGGAACCAACCAACCATATTTCAAAAACCAAAATACCTAAAATGACTGGGTATAGATAGCTCTAGATATTTTCAACGCGATACGACAATTAACACGTAAAACCATTAATGCACAGTACCATAAACGTTAGAAAATAGGACTTAAAGTGGTAACATATCTTAAAACATGGCGTAGGATGAACCATGAGGAAGGGGTGTACAGTAACGTTAAGACGTAAAGATAGTGGAACAGTATTCTTACTCGACGGGAGGTTGTTTCACTTTCTGAGACACCGCATGATATGTTTTGGCAGTGTCAAACGAGTAACACGAGGATTATAGTAGGCCTATAAATGAACAACACCATAACACCTTAGACCAGTGAATAACTGCAGCATCATGACATCATCGCAGAAAGAGTTGCATCAAGAACTTAAAACTTAAACAATTTTTAAATCTCACGCTATAAACAGCCATCTTGAATCACTGCGCCATCTTGTGGTGGAAGAGTGGTGCGCGTCAAACCAGTACAATACGTGGGTTAAACAAAGTAAACATGTTAAATAATCTTCACCCCAATTGTACCTACATGTATTTACCTTATAATAAATAATACAAACTTGGACTGATATACATTATTTATTTATGTACGGTATATTACCATATATGCACTGAAAAACACTCAATGAAACAGTCGTTTTAACAGGCAAGAGGGTATAAACGCCTATAGTCATTACACTAATGCCAAAACGACGAAGTTCATTTTGAAAATTTCTCTGATGACCTGTCTTCCGTGATGCGTTCAAGAGCTATGAGCGTTTGACCAATTTATTGGGAGCATTCCAGTTTCCAGTCTACCAAACGAGCATATAGATGTAGATTAAAGTTTAGAAAGTGCATGGTATTAGGATCTTGAAGATGTTATGACAATAATTCACCTTGGTAGAAACTGGAGAAGCAATTTTTGTTTAGTAGACGTAAACACATCATCATTACCAGCATCACCAACATTACCTGAGTGTGTATTGCCTTTCATAATTGTATATACTGATAATTTGTTGTATTGGGCGTAAACACATCATCATTACCAGCATCTACAACATTGTTTTGAGACTGCATTGCCATTGATAGTTCTATATACTTATCAGGCGTTGTGTTGGACGTAAACACATCATTATTGCCTTTTATAGTTTTATATACTTACACCATAATCATTACCAGCATCTACAACATTGTCTTGAGACTGCGTTGCGTGCCAACTGCCTGTAGTAGAAAAGGCGGTTTTGTGTAGGCTACATTAGTCGCCCTTGATATCCACTGATGTCAGATCTATAGAATTTCCAGGAAATTTCACATACCGTATCACATTTTGTAACATGTACTGTACATGACATCATATTGACACTAGGTGAATAATACCTGATATGTATATAAAAATATCAGATGCAACACAGACTCAAGTCAATGTTGATAAAGCTAATAATGATGATGTGTTTGTGCCTAACAGAATGCCCGATAAGTAGCCTATATAAAACTATCAAACGATACGCAGACTCAAGACAATGATGATGGTGATGGTGGTAATGCTAGTGGTCATGATGATGTGTTTACATCTACTAAGCAAAAGAAGCGTTCCGAGTTTCTACCAACGTGAGCTATTGTCTAAACACCTTCAATGCATTTTCATAACTCTTATCTACACCCAGACATCATGTGATCTAAGATGGCTTATAGCGTGAGATTTAGAATTTTTTTTTAGTTTTTAAGTTCTCGATGTGGCACTTTTTGCAAAGCTGGCATGCACTAGTCTATGGTGTTAATGTGTTGTTATGATCCTAGAGTTTCTCGTTTGACATGACAGTGCTTGCACACTTCCATCACACGGTGTTTCAGAACAACCTGTGGCTCCCATCGAGTAAGGATACTGTTCCACCATCTCTTCCCTCCTCCATGGTTTGTCCTAAGCCATGAAAGGAATGGAGTATGTCAAGAAGAGGAGATTTGATGCAATGAAGTTCCTCACGTTTAATCTATTAATACAATAGATATTTAATAAACTTCTCTCTCGTTGTAGGTATGAACGTTCCAAGGGATGCTGGATTCTAACAAGAAGACCCTATGAACACTCCAGGGGATACTGGATCTTCACAAGAAGACACCATGAACGCTCCAAGGGACGCTGAATCCTCACAGGAAGACACCATGAACACTCCAAGGGACGCCGGATCCTCACAAGAAGACCCCATGAACGTTCCAAGAGACGCTGGTTCCTCACAAGAAGACCCCATGAACGCTCCAAGGGACGCTGAATCATTATTCTCGAAGCTCATTGCAGCCGCTGGACGCTGCACAAGATTAGATTACATTAACTCTTGTGCGTGTTACAGCGACTATTATGGGTTATTCGTTGTCATCATGCTGCTTCCTCCCATTGGTCATCAGGAGACTCAGTCGACTGCATATTTGTGTTTCTAGAGATTGATAAATGTTCGAGTTATTGATTGTATGATTGTGTTTCCATTAATTCATAAAAGTACGAGTTATTGATTGTATAATTTATTGTGTTTCTATTGATTGATAAGTGTTCGAGTTATTGATTGTACAATTGTGTCTCTATTGATTGATAAGTGTTCGAGTTATTGATTGTACAATTGTGTTTCTATTGATTGATAAGTGTTCGAGTTATTGATTGTACAATTGTGTTTCTATTGATTGATAAATGTTCGAGTTATTGATTGTACAATTGTGTTTCTATTGATTGATAAATGTTCGAGTTATTGATTGTACAATTGTGTTTCTATTGATTGATAAGTGTTCGAGTTATTGATTGTACAATTGTGTTTCTATTGATTGATAAATGTTCGAGTTATTGATTGTACAATTGTGTTTCTATTGATTGATAAGTGTTCGAGTTATTGATTGTATAATTGTGTTTCTATTGATTGATAAGTGTTCGAGTTATTGATTGTACAATTGTGTTTCTATTGATTGATAAGTGTTCGAGTTATTGATTGTATAATTTATTGTGTTTCTATTGATTGATAAGTGTTCGAGTTATTGATTGTACAATTGTGTTTCTATTGATTGATAAATGTTCGAGTTATTGATTGTACAATTGTGTTTCTATTGATTGATAAGTGTTCGAGTTATTGATTGTACAATTGTGTTTCTATTGATTGATAAATGTTCGAGTTATTGATTGTACAATTGTGTTTCTATTGATTGATAAGTGTTCGAGTTATTGATTGTACAATTGTGTTTCTATTGATTGATAAATGTTCGAGTTATTGATTGTACAATTGTGTTTCTATTGATTGATAAGTGTTCGAGTTATTGATTGTACAATTGTGTTTCTATTGATTGATAAATGTTCGAGTTATTGATTGTACAATTGTGTTTCTATTGATTGATAAGTGTTCGAGTTATTGATTGTACAATTGTGTTTCTATTGATTGATAAATGTTCGAGTTATTGATTGTACAATTGTGTTTCTATTGATTGATAAGTGTTCGAGTTATTGATTGTACAATTGTGTTTCTATTGATTGATAAATGTTCGAGTTATTGATTGTACAATTGTGTTTCTATTGATTGTTAAATGTTCGAGTTATTGATTGTACAATTGTGTTTCTATTGATTGATAAGTGTTCGAGTTATTGATTGTACAATTGTGTTTCTATTGATTGATAAATGTTCGAGTTATTGATTGTACAATTGTGTTTCTATTGATTGATAAATGTTCGAGTTATTGATTGTACAATTGTGTTTCTATTGATTGATAAATTTTCGAGTTATTGATTGTACAATTGTGTTTCTATTGATTGATAAATGTTCGAGTTATTGATTGTACAATTGTGTTTCTATTGATTGATAAGTGTTCGAGTTATTGATTGTATAATTGTGTTTCTATTGATTGATAAGTGTTCGAGTTATTGATTGTACAATTGTGTTTCTATTGATTGATAAGTGTTCGAGTTATTGATTGTATAATTGGGTTTCTGTTGCTGTTGTTTGAGTCTTGAGTCTGTTGACGGGTTTGATGCAGCACTCCACGCCTCCCTGTCCTGAGTTAATCGTTTCATCTATACATAGCTTCATTATAACCTCGACCCTTCCTTCCATCACTAAGTTTACTATTCCTGGGTTTCTTTATAAAACTAATCGTTCCAAAAATAAAATCGTAAAATCCACAGAGTTTCCTCTAATCGACCCTTTTAGTTGTTGTTGATTTATTTGCGGCATCGTGGTCATGTAGCCCCGTGTACTTGGGTGGTGTGCACCCAAGTGTATTAGTGTGTGTATTTGTAATTCAGGTGATGGTTGGGAAGGATGCGGCCGTGGCTTTACGTTGCGGACCATCCCATCATTTGCCTGGAGTAGAGGTGCGAATCGAATCCGGGCCTCCGAGGTGACAGTCAAAATGCTAGCCGTTACACCTCGATGTGGTTTGCCTTTATGTGCAAAATGATTGTTGCCCTAAAGGCCTTGAACGTAAATAATCATAATAATAATAATAATAATAATAATATAATAATAATAATAATAATAATAATAATGAATTTACTGCGCACAATGTGCAAAGTCTGTACATTAGGCTACATGATACGTAACTGAAGAAGAGCAAAATCTAGTTAGTGATATTCTTCTCTTCTTGCACTTTATCGCGTGGTAAATATCGCACTGTTCACAGTCCTCATTGGCTTGGTGAAAATATTTCCTGGCACAAATACGATGATGAAACAAGTGTCTCAACTCGTATTCCCCATTCATCCACTCCTTATGTACCATTGCAAGTCCCTTTTCTCTTGAACTGTAGTTCTCGTAATAGTTACTCGCAAGCCCGAGTTTGCTGCAGTTGCATTTGCATTTGCATTTTAAGTCCTCAATCATAAAAGTTTTCGCATGGTTGGCGATCATACATGCAAACTTCTATATTCCTTTGGCATGAAACGCATAGAAAAATATAACAATCCTAATTGCTAATTCCTACTTCATATCCTAGATTTCTCTTCCCCAATGTTGTCTACATCGGCTATAACCAATATTTTTAAACTGAACAGTGTCTTTAATTTTTCGTATCAATAGTCAAAGCTCGCAATCCTTCACTAAGGCACTTTGCCAAATCCAACATACTAAATCAGCTCAATGTTCTCGACCAGAGAAGCCGTTTACAATTTACTGCTCTGTGTTTACTTCATAAAACTATAAATGGCTACACAAAATGTAACATGCCCCCACCAAGTAGGTACCGTACCTCGTCCACGTCTTGAACTACAGAAGCGTTTTACCTACCCCTAATAACTCATTTTCATACATTGACATATTCTCTTCTTATACAACATTCAAGCAAAACATTAGAACATCCCTTTCATCCTCAATTCCTACCCCCACCCTCTCCTGATCACGTGGTATCTCAATCTTTCCCGAGATATGTCTCTTGCTGTCATCACTGCCATTTGTTACTGTTGTTAATATTACGATTTGTTAAACAGTGTAAAATTATCCTTTCCTGGTATTATCTAATAATTAATAAATAGGCAAAGAAAATATACAGAGATAATTGTATAGATGAAATGTGTGCCTCGATCCATTCGCCTCAATAATAAAATAATGATAAAAGTGGGAGTCAAATGAAACCCTGACCTCATTCCAAAATGGAAGAGGGTTCGCATTTGCCCCTGAGGCATCTCATTTGATATACATGGAACTTATTGGCGAGTGACGTCAGAGAGCTGACGGTGGGACAATAAAGTTTGCTTACGTCACCATAGGACGCTTCTAGCAGGACGCTAGTACACACCATTGACGTCAATCTCAGCGCATTGTAGAATTCTAAAATTAACTGGCCTTCTTCGGCATAATTCAAGGGTAATTGAGGCCCCAGCGGCTAAGATCTCAACTTACAGAGCTTGTGGGAGGACTACACTCACGAACCAATCAATAACCTTTGATTACGTGTTCACATCTGTGTGAGATCGTTTCTTTGGGGTGACGAAGAGGCGCGGGAGGACACGAGGATATTTATTATTAATATTACATTGATTGCCTCTGAATATTTGCATTTTAAAGGGATAACTGAGCTCTTGTGTATCTTTTGTCTGACCAAAAAAACTTCGAATTTAACAAGTCAACAGTGATAAAATGCCTTCTAAGTATTTTTTTAAATTAACATTATGCAGAATGTTTTTTTTAGAAATATTTCACTTAGAGAAAACTCTGATGAAGGAGACTGTCTACAAACAATTTTCAAAATTGCCATTGCCTTTTGATTGCGCCGACCAACTCGCTATATTTGCTTTATTGTTATTAATATTAATATTATTATTATTATTATGTACGTGTGGTACCGTATTAGTACTAGTATTAAATCTTGGAAGTAGTTTTCCATGGGTTTCCACTTCTACCCCAAGCAAATGCCGGGATGGTTCCTAACTTAAGGCCACGGCCGCCTTCTTCCCAATGACCATAACCCCTGGCAGCACAGCCCATGAAGGGCCTAGGCCTACGATGTGGCCACTGTCCAGCCATTTGGCCTGCAGATACTGGGGTGACGCGTGGTCAGTGCATCGGGTCCTCTTGGTTTTCGTGACTAGGGCTCTGCCTCACTGTCAGACAGCTACTCAATTGTCCTCACGTGCTTAGTGCACCCCGTTCCAGCCCTCAAGTCGTTTCTAATATCCCCGATGGAGCCGGGAATCAAACCTAGGGCCTCCGGGCGAGAAGCAGGTGCGCTGCCCAAACACCATAAGCCTCGTCAGGAGACTCTGGTGAACATGGAGGCGGGCAACCTCGTCAGAGGAGCTGGACAAGGTCTCTCCACGAGGGCGATTCTCATCACTTGAAGCTCCCCTTGATACAGTACAACTTCTAAAGGGGAGGAAGGAGGCTTCAGAAAAAATTTGGATACTACGAAAGTTGATCGGTAGGGCTAGGATTTTAATGCCCTATAAAACAATGGAAAAAAACGCTCTATAAAATTTATGAAATGCCCTTAAAATTGCAAACATTTTACTCTGATATCTGGTTTCTGAATATAAATTCAAAATCACGTCGAATAAAATAGTGCAATTTAGTAAAGATATGTTGTTGTTGTTTGAGTCTTCAGTCTTTTGACTGGTTTGATGCAGCTGCCCATGCCTTCCTGTCCTGAGCTAATCGTTTCATCTCTACATACACACATCAAAAAAAGTTTTGCATCACCTCGGTTCCCAGATCTCCGGCATATAGACGTTGACTGTGTATATTGTATCCAAGATACAGTCCCTTTGACTGTTCATAGATGTCACTAAAACTGCTCAAAGATGTAAACAACCATGCATGAGCAGGGCCTATTAGACGGAGGGGGTACGACAGCCGATCAGTTCCAGTCATTCCACCAGGAAGAAGGTACGCTGCTCATGTTGTCTGTAGTTCTACCATGCCTAGAAGGTCAATACCGCAGTTCGATCGCGTCCGCATTGTTACTTTGTGTCAAGAAGGGCTCTCAACAAGGGAAGTTTCCAGGCGTCTCAGAGTGAACCAAAGCGATGTTGTTCGGACATGGAGGAGGTACAGAGATACAGGAACTGTCGATGACAGGCCTCGCTCAGGCCGCCCAAGGGCTACTACTGTAGTGGATGACCGCTACTTACGGATTGCCGCTCGGAGGAACCCTGACAGCAATGCCACCATGTTGAATAATGCGTTTCGTTCAGCCACAGGACGTCGTGTTTCAACTCAAACTGTGCGCAATAGGCTGCATGATGCGCAACTTCACTCCCGACGTCCATGGCGAGGTCCAGCTTTGCAACCCCGACACCATGCAGCGCGGTACAGATGGGCCCAACAACATGCTGAATGGACCCCACGGAATTGGCATCACGTTCTCATCACCGATGAGTGTCGCATATGCCTTCAACCAGACAATCGTCGGAGACGTGTTTGGAGGCACCCTGGTCAGGCTGAACGTCTTAGACACACTGTCCAGCGAGTGCAGCAAGGTGGTGGTTCCCTGATGTTTTGGGGTGGCATTATGTGGGGCCGACGTACGCCACTGGTGGTCATGGAAGGCTCCGAAACGGCTTTACGATACCTGAATGACATCCTCCGACCCATAGTGCAACCATATCGGCAGAATATTGGAGAGGCATTTGTCTTCATGGACGACAATTCTCGACCTCATCGTGCACATCTTGTGAATGCGTTCCTTCAAGATAACGACATCGCTCGACTACAGTGGCCAGCATGTTCGCCAGACATGAACCCTATCGAACATGCCTGGGATATGTTGAAAAGGGCTGTTTATGGACGTCTTGACCCACCAACCACTCTGAGAGATTTACGCCGAATTGTCGTTGAGGAGTGGGACAATTTGGACCAACAGTGTCTTGATGAACTTGTGGATAGTATGCCACGGCGAATACAGGCATGCATCAATGCGAGAGGACGTGCTACTGGGTATTAGAGGTAGTGGTGTGTACTGCAATCTGGACCACAAATGCTGAAAGTCTAGCTGTATGATGGTACAACATGCAATGTGTGGGTCTCATGAGCAATAAAACGAGCTGAAATGTTGTTTGTGTTGATCTCTATTCCCTTTGTATTTAACGGTTCCGGAACTCTTGGAACCGAGGTGATGCAAAACTTTTTTTGATGTGTGTAGGTACCGCACCCTACATCTGAGACAATCTGTTTAGCATATTCTAACCTTGGTCTACCCCTACAGTTCATGTCCCCGACCCTTCCTTCCATAACTAAGCTTGCTATTCCTGGGTGTCTTAGTATGTATCCTACCAACCTAATCTTCTCTTCATTAGCAGTCGCCAGAAACATCTCTCCTCTCCCACTAGTCTTAATACCTCTTCATTTTGTAACCCTATCTACCCATCTCATCTTCATCATTCTCCTGTAACACCACATTTCAAACGCTTCAATTCTCCTCTTTTCTGCTGCACCAATAGTACAAGTTTCACTTCCAGAGAGCACCACGCTCTAGACAAAGGCTTTCAATAATTACCTCCTATCACCTAAATCTATATTCGACGTCAACAGATTCCTTTTCTGTAGAAATGCTTTCCTTGCCTGAGCTAACCTACTTTTTATATCCTCTTTGCTTTGTCCATCACTGGTTATTTTGCTTCCTAAGTAACAGAAGTCTCATACTTCCTTTAGTTTTTCACCTGACAATTTGATGTCCATAGAGGTTTCTGATTTATTTCGGCTGCATTCCAATAGTTTTGTTTTACATTTATTAATTTTCATCATGAATTCTTTCCTCAAGAAGGAGTCCATGCCATTCAGATCCTCTAACGTGACGGCCAGGATGACGATGTCATCAGCAAATCTCATATAACGTTTATTTAATGAAGAAATAAAGTAATTAATGATGTTATTACTATTAAATTAATAATTAGTAATCTGTTTAATTCAGCTATTGCTTGGATAATTAATCATTTTGGTAGAAACCCTAGGAATGGAGGTAAACCACCTAAGGATAAAAGTAAAGAAAATAAACAAAATTTAATTTTTTGGTCATTATTTGTTATAAGAAAATTTTCATTAATATAAAATATTTAAAAAGTGTTAAATAAGAAAATGATAGAAGAATAGGCCTAAATGAGGAAATATAATTCCTATAAGTTTTCACCTGAAACTAAAGCTGCAATTATTCATCTTACGTGATTGATGGATGAATATGCTATTAATTTAAGTAAGGAAGTTTGATTTAATTCTCCTAAGCGTTAAAAATCCCTCAGTATGCCTTCCTTCGGAGGGGAAGTAAAGCCGGCGGTCCCATGACATAGATTTATGGCATGTTAAAGAACCTTCCACTAATTGCACCTGTGTGAAGCTAAATTGTATAGGTTAAGAATGTAAACAACGCTCTTAGGTTTCTACGTTCGTTGCCAAGAGCCAACTGCGGTGGCGTCTAGTAGCTAAGTTCTGAACTTGGCCTAGTAGTCGTTGACGGTGGCGCTTGGCGGCAAAAGTAGGAACTATTTGAAACATTCTAATTTGCAGTACTTAAATTAAAAAACAGATAACACACACTAATACAGTCATCACAATTAACACCGGTTATCACACAGATTCTACACACCGACAGTAGTGGCTATGCTGGCTAAAGCGCAGCATTAGGTCATGGGGCCAAGCTCTCTGCTGATTCGGTAGACGCGTGGGTTCGAGCCCCACCGTCGGCCGTCCTTGAAATGGTTTTCCGTGGTTTCCCATTTTCAACGTCAGGCAAATGCTGGGACGGTACCTTCTGACAGGCCACGGCCGCTTCCTTCCACATCCTTGCCCTGTTTCATTCACCATCATTCATTTCATCTCTCATTAACTCCTCTCATTAGGTTGGCGTCAGGAAGGGCATCCGGCCGTAAAAACCATCGCCACAAAGACTTCCATCGCATCTCATCCCCGACCCCGTTGGAAAAACAGGAATAATAGTCTAAGGGGTAGACATACAATCAGACAGATTCTACACACACCCGATGTACACGGGATTACAACCGCGTTGTTGCAGCCCCTAAACTTAAGAACCAACCATTCTCCTAAGGAACCAATTAAGATTGATGATAAAATGTTTATTCTGATAGAATAAGATAGAAGTATTAAGGGAGCAATTTTTTTGTCATGTTATTAAAATTAAATTATTTCATCAGTCTAAACCTTCTATAGTTCCGGGAAATCAAAAATGAAAGGGTGCTCAACTAATTATTAATAAAAATACTTCATAATTTATTGTTATAATAATATTTGATATTAGAGAACCAAGCAAAGTAAATACACACATCAAAAAAAGTTTTGCATCACCTCGGTTCCAAGAGTTCCGGAACCGTTAAATACAAAGGGAATAGAGATCAACACAAACAACATTTCAGCTCGTTTTATTGCTCATGAGACCCACACATTGCATGTTGTACCATCATACAGCTAGACTTTCAGCATTTGTGGTCCAGATTGCAGTACACACCACTACCTCTAATACCCAGTAGCACGTCCTCTTGCATTGATGCATGCCTGTATTCGCCGTGGCATACTATCCACAAGTTCATCAAGACACTGTTGGTCCAAATTGTCCCACTCCTCAACGACAATTCGGCGTAAATCTCTCAGAGTGGTTGGTGGGTCAAGACGTCCATAAACAGCCCTTTTCAACATATCCCAGGCATGTTCGATAGGGTTCATGTCTGGCGAACATGCTGGCCACTGTAGTCGAGCGATGTCGTTATCTTGAAGGAACGCATTCACAAGATGTGCACGATGAGGTCGAGAATTGTCGTCCATGAAGACAAATGCCTCTCCAATATTCTGCCGATATGGTTACACTATGGGTCGGAGGATGTCATTCAGGTATCGTAAAGCCGTTTCGGAGCCTTCCATGACCACCAGTGGCGTACGTCGGCCCCACATAATGCCACCCCAAAACATCAGGGAACCACCACCTTGCTGCACTCGCTGGACAGTGTGTCTAAGACGTTCAGCCTGACCAGGGTGCCTCCAAACACGTCTCCGACGATTGTCTGGTTGAAGGCATATGCGACACTCATCGGTGAAGAGAACGTGATGCCAATTCCGTGGGGTCCATTCAGCATGTTGTTGGGCCCATCTGTACCGCGCTGCATGGTGTCGGGGTTGCAAAGCTGGACCTCGCCATGGACGTCGGGAGTGAAGTTGCGCATCATGCAGCCTATTGCGCACAGTTTGAGTTGAAACACGACGTCCTGTGGCTGAACGAAACGCATTATTCAACATGGTGGCATTGCTGTCAGGGTTCCTCCGAGCGGCAATCCGTAAGTAGCGGTCATCCACTACAGTAGTAGCCCTTGGGCGGCCTGAGCGAGGCCTGTCATCGACAGTTCCTGTATCTCTGTACCTCCTCCATGTCCGAACAACATCGCTTTGGTTCACTCTGAGACGCCTGGAAACTTCCCTTGTTGAGAGCCCTTCTTGACACAAAGTAACAATGCGGACGCGATCGAACTGCGGTATTGAACTTCTAGGCATGGTAGAACTACAGACAACATGAGCAGCGTACCTTCGTCATGGTGGAATGACTGGAACTGATCGGCTGTCGTACCCCCTCCGTCTAATAGGCCCTGCTCATGCATGGTTGTTTACATCTTTGAGCAGTTTTAGTGACATCTATGAACAGTCAAAGGGACTGTATCTTGGATACAATATACACAGTCAACGTCTATATGCCGGAGATCTGGGAACCGAGGTGATGCAAAACTTTTTTTGATGTGTGTAACTTACTTATTAGACAATAGGATATCCCTCTTGGAAAGATGAAACCGGTCATGGTAGCCATGTGCGCTGAGGCGCAAGGTTGCTCCGGACTCAGTAAACAAATAAGTTCGAGCCCCACCGTTGTCCGCCCTTGAAATGGTTTTCCACGATTTCCCATTTTCAGATCAACTCAAATGCCAGGACTAAACCTTCTAATAGGCCACAGCCGCGTCCTTACAACTACTCGCCCAGTTCCATCCATCTCCTCTCACAAGTTGGCGTCAGGAAGGGCATCCGGCTTTAAGAACCACAAATCGCATCCCATCCCCAATGCCGTAGGAACAGGAATAACACGGGGTATACATGAATACCCTTGAAAACTTTAGAACACGGCAAAATTTCACCAAAAAATAAAGTTTTATTTCATAGTTTAAGACAAGCCTCCGTGGGTTAGGTGGCAGCACGCCGGCCTCTCACCACCGGGTCCGTGGTTCGAATCCCGATCACTCCATGTGAGTTTTGTGCTGGACAAAAGCAGAGGCAGACAGTTTTTTTTTTCGGGTACTCCGGTTTTTCCAGTCAAAATTTCATTCCGGCAACACTCGCAACTATCAATTCATTTCATTTCATCTGTCATTCATTTAATCATTGCCTCCGAGGAGTGCGACAGTCTTCGGCAGCGGGCATAGTTCATATCATCGCCGCTAGATGGAGGCTTCATTCATTCCATCCCTGACCTGATCGGTCGACTGGAACAGGCTGTGGATTTTCATTTTCATTTTATAGTTAAAGAAGACCTGAAAATATTTTGTAACAGATTTTGCTTCAGACAATAGTTTGCCATCACCTTTTGTAAATTCAAAAAAATTCAGTGCAAATATACGTGTTTTTGCAGTTCTGATTTGATGAGCTTTGTACTGCTCCTATTCCCAGCATCTGTTCACTCAAACCAAATCACGAGATATTCGATAGAAAAAAAACTCGATTTAGAATCAATTGCGTCTGCTCTCGAACGTTTAAACGAATTTCAACCATGTGCGCAAAATTGAAATGATTGAAATTGAATGATTTTAGTTCACGAAAAAATACGGGAGAAATTCACCCAAAGAGAGAGAAAATACAAGTGACGGGAGAAAGTGAAAAATAGGGAAATAAGGGAGATTTGGTCACCCTACAGAAAATGTGGGCTATTCCGAATTGTTGTGCCAAAGTGCACGTCTTTCTCAAGTGATTATTCATTACCGCATTCTTGAATTTTAAAATGCCTACGAACGATGAATGAAAATGTATTATGGAGTCGGTTGTGCTCGAAGTTAGGCCTAAAATTCGAAGAATGCCCGAACACCAATAAAAACTTAAAAAATCATAATTTGATGTAATTATAAATAATCAGTTCTAAGCCTCCGTGGCTTAGGCGGCAGCACGCCGGCCTCTCATCGCTGGGTCCGTGGTTCAAATCCCGGTCACTCCATGTGAGATCTGTGCTGGACAAAACGGAGGCAGACAGGTTTTTCTCCGGGTACTCCGGTTTTCCCTGTCAAAAATTTCATTCCAGCAACACTCTCCACTATCATTTCATTTCATCTGTCATTCATTTAATCATTGCCCCAGAGGAGTGCGTCAGGCCTCGGCAGCCGGCACAATTCATATCCTCGCCGCTAGATGGGGGTTTCATTCATTCCATTCCTGACCCGGTCGGAGACTGGAAGCAGGCTGTGGATTTTCATTTTTCATAAATAATCAGTTCACTGCCGTTATGATAGTTCGAAGTTTCCTTCTCTGTATAAAACTCGCACCTTCCTACACCTGTATTCTATGTGTTTCAGCGTATTATTTCGCCTTTGTTACGAAGCACCTTGTATACGATAACATGGCTTATTGTGCCAAGTAGTGAGATATACCTACGGAGTGTATTTTACCATTCCAAGAAAAAAATATTGAGTTCTCATTGCAATGTTATGCCAATAACATCCAAGACTAGTTGGAGTGGTTTAGGAAGAACCATTTCCTTGCAGCTCAAAGGGGGCGTGCCGCTCTCCCCGATACCTCGCTCCATACTTCAGTTAGTCCGTTGCAGCCTGCAGTGACCAGTGCATCGCCCATCCACATTCCAGTGCATTGTCTGCTGTGTAACCTGAAGGTAAGATGGCATCAATATTATTATTGTACGGTATTGTATTGAAATGAACGCTCAAGACTAGCACAAATACCCAGTCCCCGATCCATGGTAATAAACCATACAAAGTTACAATTCGTAATTCGGTAGGGAATCGAACTCGGGGTCCCCTCGCACCAAAGTCAAACGTGGTATCCACTTGGCCACGACCCGGCAGGCAGGAATTTGCTTGTCATTCAGGGGCGTAGGTGGGATGCAGGAACTAGTAAAATGACTCAGTAGTGCGATTTATAAATTGTTCTTCTTTCTCAGACCTTCTGGATTACAGAGTAAACAATATTTTTAATCATTCTTGCCACGATGGGTGAGTGGTGAACGTGTCGGGTAACTAACCCCCCAAACTTGCAGGTTCGCACCTGGCCGTGGTAAGTGATTTTTGAAAGGCGGCAAAATTTACGACACCATGTCATACGATGTTGGCATGTCAAAGAACCCATTTGAATTCAGTAGGCCATGTTCATAATGGCAAAATTAATCTCGGTAGTTTCCGCCAACACAAAGTTCCTCATTTCTCTACTAGAAAACGCTGTAATGTTCAAGGAGTTCAGATATCTAACCTCCTTGAGTTTCATAGTGTTTCAAGGAACAACGACATTCGACATGCAAGCTACCCTCTGGGTGACAAATAACAAAACTTGCATCCGGCAATTATTATTATTATTTTTAATCATTCTCATTGGTTGACTTCATGACAGTGTTTAGTGTTAGAGAGGCTGTACTAAGCTACAAGGCTGACTCGCTCGCTGACATAACGCACAGTAGTTTACCCACTTGTACTTGAGCTAGACATTTGAAATTGGCAGACGTAGGCCTATATTCCTTGTTCCAAACAACTTGACGCTCGATCAGAACATTGATATCGTAAATATCGGAAGTAAAATGGGGGTCAACACACATAGTGCCCAATTACATTAGGGGGATAACAAGTATTTATGTAGCCTAACCTGAAAGTAATGTTACATGAGATATTTATCGCAAAACAACCCTCTTTTGTGTACAAAATGTAATTAGGCACAATTGGTGTTGACAGACTGAAAAGGTTCCTTCAATGTTCCCCCACGTGAAGGGGCCCTTACAAGGTACAGGGCGTAGCTTTTAGCGCGTAACCGTCGGGAAAGAATCCAAAAAGGGCAATTTTTAAAATTGCTCTTTCATATCAAATTTTCAAATTCTGTGCAAACCTTTTGGAGATTTGTGGCTAAATGTAAAATCATAGATCTATAAACCCCTGAGAACCGGCGTGAAGGAATATAACACGAGGACTCGCGCCGGGTCATCTTGACCCGTAGTGTGTCGCTCCTTTTTTGTCGTAGTCGTGCAGATTTTAATGAAGTAATTTTACACCTGGTGTCTTCCCATGAACTATTCCCAATATAAAATGGGGTTTATTTATATTTTTCAAATTTAAAATGCAGAAATATGACAATAATTTTCGTAAGTTGTATAATTGCCCTTGATAATGGCGGCAAAGCAGTCATTTGATTTTTTTAACAAAAAGAGCTGATGGCCAAGGTGTTCCTAGACCCTAAACATGGATCAACGAGTGAGATATGTGATTGTATGCCACCAAAATAGGTAGATTTTCCCTCTTATTATCCATAGATTGTCCCGACTAACGTAAGCCGAAAATTGTCAGGTGAGGACTGGCGCCATGGGTAAATCTGACCCGGCCGTAAATAATACACAGGGTGGCGCACAAAATGTCACCATTTTGTTCCTGAATAAAAACTTAACTGTCAAGACAAACTCAAAGGAACATATACTACCATGGAGTACACTCTGTGGAGATTTATTCTAATGCAGCACATGCTCAATATGTCCACCATTTAGATTCCTAATTTCCTTCAAACGAACACTCATGTTAGCGAAAACTCGACGGCACATGGTCTTCCGTGAATTCACTGCAAGCTTGAAGAATGAGGCGACTGAGCTCCATTAAATCATGTGGACGTTTCGGAAAATTGTTTCCTTTAGGAACCCCCAGAGAAAGAAGTCACATGGGTTGAGGTCTGGCCTTTTGGGGGGCCGAAATTGTCCGTCATTGAAACGATCCTGAAATCTGAGTGAAATGATCTGCATGTCGAAACGCTCGTGCAAGAAATCCAACACAGTGCTTGCAGTGTGTGGCTTTGCTCCATCTTGCATGAACCACTGCGTGTTGAAGGGCGACGCAGTAGCAAGAAGCTGTGGAACGAAGTTATTGCGGACCATGCTCGAATGACGCTCACTGTTCAGTTTCTTCGAAGAACAAAGGACCAATAAGTCCGTGGCTGGAAATTGCGGCCCACACTGTAATTCTCGGAGCATAATGTTGTCGTTCATGAAGCACTTGCGCCCAAAAGTGTACCATGTGTTTGTTCATCACACCGTTCAAATGAAAATACGCCCGTCTGAAAACCAAACGTTGTTAAGAGTTTGTTCCCTATCCTCCGCCCAGCGAGCAAACAGTAGTCTCTGCCGCTTGTGTTCTGCCATGAGCTTCTGAGCAGAGGTCACCTTGTACGGGTACATCTGGAGGTCACTTTTAAGAATCCGTTGAACGGAGCGTTTGGATATGCCCAGTTGCACTGCTGCCTTTCTACAAGATTTGCCGGGGCTTCTCTGTACAGAAACACGTACCACTTCAATTTTCTCCGGCGAACAAAGAGGCCATGTTGAAAACACTGGTCTCCTGGCGACGGTATCGAGAATTACGCGTCATTTCATAAATCATTTGTTTCTCCAAGCACCACTGCTGCTGCTACTACTGTTGAAATGGTCAACGGGATATTTAGTGCGACTTTAAAACTGTGACACATTTCGTGCGCCACCCTGTAGAAATAACTTGAGTGTTTAAGAAGCTATGGACATGTTTCTGTTGCAGAGTGAACATCAAGGCTAGGAAGGAAGGTACAGTAAGCTACAGGAAATGAGGGCTGACAAAAACGAAAATGCAGAGCATTATTTAAGACTCGGGTCAAAACCCTTGCGCTAGTCCTCGCGGGTTAAAGAAGGAGCACGTGACCGTTAATATGGCGACCATGGGGCTCGGGAATCCAAACCGCATGACGTGATATCTCGCATGCATTGATCCGGGAATCGAACCAGGTCCGCCTTGGTGAGAGGCAAGCAGCTTGAACCACTGCACCAGCAGTACCAGTTTTGTCGTATCTCCAACCTTTAGGTAGAACTAGATTTTACGATTTTAGGTAAATGTTAACACACATTTAAATCCTTGACATTTATAAGACCACTAGAATTATAAAATTTGGCAAGCACCTGAGCACATTCAACTGCTATAAGCTCCGTTCTTCGGCAGTATCAATTTTCACTTGCATCATTCAGGGTGTAGTAGTCTTGAGCCGCTGTATGCATCTACAGTGTCAGTAAGTATTGTGTTGGTGAGTCTGGTTTGTGGGAGTCGGCTGATGTGGCCGTGTGTCTGCTGCGAGGTTGGACAATTACTCTGCGGTGCCTCTGGAGTGAAGCCTTCATACTTTTTATTATTATTATTATTATTTATTATTATTATTATTATTATGTAGGCCTACGCCTCGTGATGATGTGGTTAACATTGTTGACTCTTAGCCCCGGGTTCGATTTCCAGCTATACAAAGAAATCTAAATCTGATTCGAGTGTGTGGATTGGCGTGCAAGTCACCTAAGTTAAGTGGTGTAAGACTTGTTCCTGATCAGTGTTCTAAATGAGTTATTGTTGTTGTTGTTGTTGTTGTTGTTGTTGTTGTTGTTGTTGTTGTTGTTGTTGTTACGGCATGGTGTCAAGGATGAATTTTCGAACGAAAGTTGCCTGGCAATCATTTATTATAGTGAGAATGATGGAATTTAAGGGTGGTACGATGCGACAACCTCGTGTTAGATTTACCGAGAACCCCTCCCTGGCGTCTCTAATGTCTCAGAAGTTAAAAGAAACACCAAGACTATAACATTAACAGAATGGTTTACCTCTTGATCTAGCGGCAAGCATTCTTGGCTGAGGTCAGACTTCGATTCCCGGCTCTGCCAAGATATTTAATTCTGGTCTGAGGGCTGGTACGAGGTGCACTCAGCCTCGTGAGGCAGAACTGAGAAGAGGAGGGTTCAATTCCCACCTCAGTCAACCTGGTAGTGGAGTTCCGTGGTTTCCCCATTTCTACTCCATGCAAATGCCGGGATGGTGCCTAACGTAAGACCACGGCCGCCCCCTACCCAAATCCTGCCTCGATTACAAATACACATTCTGCTACAGACACCACAACACCACAGGTTATCAGACTAATACAGTAATAACAATTCTTATCTTAGTTCACTCTCAGAACATTAGCTAGCAAAAATACAGATTATAAGAAATAGGAGCATTATCCCTACCGTACGTTATATATATATATATATATTTTTCACTACAGTAGTCCATACATTTTTGAATTATCTGGTTGTCGGAATGATGACTGGGTTTTGGATTACTATTATTAATAATAATAATAATAATAATGATAATGATAAGTACACGTAGTCGGTAGCAATCTGAACTGCTATGCCCAATATCGCGGGTTCAAACCCGGACGAAGTCTTCGGATTTTGAAGAACGTTAAAATCCTTCATTCGGAGGGGAAGTAAAGCTGGCGGGCCCATATAAATTTATGGCATGTAAAAGAACCTACCACTAAAATTATCGGTAGTGTGTAGCAAAATTTGTTGGTTATTTGGTTGAAAACCCTCTTATCAAGTTTCAACTTTCACCGCTGAGTGACAGTGGCATCTAGTAGCCAGAGTTGGAACTACTTGACATTGTACTTGCCCAGTTTCAATCAGTTCATCTCTCATTAACTCCTCTGATGTAGTTGGCGTCAGGAAGGGCATCCGGCCGTAAAACCATCTGCCACACCATTTAATCCCCGACCCCGTTGGAATTAATAAAGCGTAGACATACAATGTTATTACAATATTGCGCACAATGTACATTAAATTTGTTTAACATAATTATTTTCTTTCAGGATTCGAAACCACGCTCTATCTTAAGGAATCCTAATTCATAGCAGAATTCTCTTTATCGGACCGCAAACCATGAACATTTCTTCCCTGTGTCAAAGGAACTTTGGGAATGACTCCCTTTGTCTTTGTGAATTGCTTGTTTCCCTCTCTTGTGACAATCGAGATATTGTGTTTCTCAGTTTCATTGTCACGCTTTCTTTTCGATGTCGATGAACTACGACCTGTATCCGTTTTCCGTCTCGGCGTGATGGGTTAAAATCACTGACTGGGCTATTAAATGCAGATGCATGTGCAACGAATTCTTGTCGGACATAATTTAAGAATGGCGAGGTGCATGAAACACAAATCCGCATTCCGTCCAATCTAAACTTGACTGTGTTTTCGGCGGAACGAAAAGTTCACAGGCGAAGTAAAGAAAAGCTGAGTTGCACTTCCAGGGAAACTCCAAACACATCCACCCTTCTCTGAAGTCTTAACTCAACACGACTCGACAGTGTCGGGGGTGACGGGTCCGTTCGTCAGCCAGCTAGCTTGTAGACTGTCTCGAAGGTAGTAATTGAATGGAGATTGTTGGAAGAAATGACGTGGGATGGCGACCACGGGGCCCCAGCTGAGTCGGGCATTGCTTCCACTTACTTGTGCCGGGCTCCTCTCAGTCTTCTTTCCTGTCGACCTCCCTTGGTCAACTCTTGTTCTTTTCAGACCCCGACGGTATTAGGGTATCCGAGGCCTAGGGAGTCTTTCACTTTCCCGCCTTAATTGGCCCTTGTCTCATCTTTCCTGATCCCGCCTTCTTCGATGGGTCAGACCTCTTGTTTTCTTTTCATTATATTTCCTTTTGTCTTTAAGATTCCCACACTGTTTTTGTTAATTGGCCCCCCCGTGTATCTAAATTCTCTTTAGCAATTTTTGTTTTGCATCTACCCTCCATTTTGTAGGTATTTTCAATCTACGTTGCATTTTGTAAGTCTTTTCGGTCTAAATTGCATTTTGCGAGTTTTTTCAGCCTCCATTGCATTTTGTAAGGATTGACAATCTAAATTGCTTTTTAGTAAGTCTTTCAATATATTTTCAACCTAAACCGCTTTTTGCAAGTATTTTCAATCTAAATTGCATGTTGTAAGCATTTTGAATTTCAATTGCACTTTGTGAATATTTTGAAATGGGAGCTTTCCAATCTGAATTGCATTGTGTATTTTCAATTTTAATTGCATTTTGTAAGTATTTTGAACCTCAATTGCATTTTGTAAATATTTCGACTGTACATTACATTTTGTACGTATTTTGAACCTAAACTACATTTTGTGCGTATGTTTCAATGTATTCCTTTTTGTAAGTATTTTACGTCTCATTTAATTTTTGTTCTGGTTTCCACTCCATTGTCATTTTGGCTGTCACCCAGACTATTAGGGGCCGATAACCTACATGTTAGGCCCCTTAAAACAACAATTATCATCAACATAATCGTTACTACTTTGCTTCCTTTGGTCATTATATAAATAATGTTCTACAGAAAACCTTCCTCGAGATATCCTTTACAGAATGGTGAAAACCGTATCAAAAGCCATCCAGAGGTTCTCGAGATTACCCGTGACATCCAAGAATCGGGGACTTTTAAACTAAGTGGAGATAACACTTTTACAACCCCAGTACTTTCCAATCATGCCACTTGCTCAGCTAAATCTGTATTCCGTTCCTTGAGAGATGTCTGTCCTGATATTCATTAAAAGTATTTCAGATACACGATGAAATATTGGTATTGCCGCATACATTGCTACACGAGATAGCAGGAGACTGCATAACCATTTGCCACTGCAATTGTAGGGAATCTGATACGATTTAGCATACATGTGTTTGTTGAGCACTGTGTGGTGATAGTCTGAAAATAGTGCATGTCATCAAATCTGAGTTAATATTAAGGTTAAAAGGGCAGGAAACCCTTCCATATGATGAAATTAAAAAGAGGTAATTTCTGGCACTGCTGCGATACGTAACTTACGTGTCTAGGGAAAAGTTTTAGTGTAGTTGATGACGTGCAGACGTTGATGTTCGCTTCTTTGATGGTGTGGCTTGAATTGACGCCATATTTGTCAGTTGTATGAGGTTCCAAACAGTGCGCCATTACCAGGGCCGTGGAGAGCGGCGACGGGCCCTGGGGCTGGAATCTCCCGGGGCCCTCTCTAAAACCAAATTCTGTAAATCTTCGCAAATTTGCACAAACTGATCTTGAATATTTTTTTGCACTAAATGTTCATCACGAAATCAATTACAAGAACATAAAGCGCCAAGCAAGCAAGAAAGCAAGCAAGCAATAGTAATAATAATAATAATTGTAGCATGCTGAACTGCAATGCCCAAGATCGCGGGTTTAAACCCGGCCGAAGTCGTCGGATTTTTAAGAGCGTTGAAAACCTTCAGTATGCCTTTATTCGGAGAGGAAGTAAAGCCGGCGGGCCCTTGTCATAAATGTATGTCATGTAAAATAACCTACCACTACAATTGGTAGTGTGTAGACAAAATGTGTAGGCTATTTGGTTAGAAACGCTCTATCAAGTTCCAACGTTCCCCGCTGGGTGTCAGTGAGAGTGGCGTCTGGTAGCCAAAGTTGGAACTACTTGAAATTGAACTTGTTGGGGAGCCTACGGGCGTTCAATTGAAATGACCATTGGCTGCAATTCATATATAATAATAATATTTCAATGATATATTCCACTAAATCCAGGTTATATTTATTATCATAAGCAGAGCGTGAATTACTATCAATATAAATAAATTAATGCTGGTATGTAAAATGTACAACATTTTAAGTGGAGGAATGCTTCCAAAAGTATTTGCAAATTCAATGTTTATACCTAAGAAACGCGCACTAATGCATTATTTTCAATTAATAAAAATGAATATCTGATTAAAGCCATCGAAAACTAGGTACCGTAATAATTTTCATTAAATCCACTAGCTTTTGGCGTTTGACAAATCTAAATTTGTCTCGATGAGGTAACGCTGTAAGCATGCACAGTGTTCAGATTTAAAGTTCTGCAGATCCTCTTCGATATCAATCATTTTAGAACTTCAGTGATACCGGTACTCATAAAATCAATATGCTCGTTTGTCGTACACAAATTTGAAAAAAGTTGCATTTACCGGACTAGAAACTGCATCGGTTTTACAGTTTTTAACTTTGGGAAAATACTCACATTGAAAAAAGCTGTTGTCCATGAACTCGGAAACAGGTGGGTTAGAATTCCAACGACGGTGATTCTATGCTTATTTTCCATGATTCATCGTTTTAACCCGTACATTCATTTCCTCCTCAATTCTATCCCTACGTCATAAGACCCAACAATTAATCAACAGGAAGTTCATCTCACTGAACTGCATGTTAAAAGCGGTGGAAGGGGTATACTGTACACTGTGCAGTATTTCGGCCTCTGTGACATATGACGTAATCTCTTTTCATAATGAAAACATGATTTTTACACAAAGTCAAGACGTATTATACAATACGTTTTACATATAGTGATTTTATGTTGACATTCTTAAAATTTGCTGCCCTTGAAGAGTCACACCATTGGGTCTAAACCTAAACACTGATAAGGGTTTTGGTTGAACGGCGATCACACATCTTTGTACATTAAACAAAGCAAAATATATTTTCATAATTAACCACAGGTATACAGTACTCATACTTAACTCAAGTTATTATGTGCTATCAGTAGATTGCAGCTGATCAGTGATTGTTTTCACAAAAGAAGAAAATGTGAATTTGAATTATATTTTGTAAATGGCAGTCGGTGGATTTCTTATAATTTAATATTGCTTTGCAATAAGCAAAACTAAACATCCTGAATCCTACCATCATCAGCATCATGAGCGGATTTAAGCCAAGATTATGGGGGAGTGGACACACCGGGGATCTTGGGGTATGGAATATCACCAAGCTCAGAGTGCGGTCCGGGGACCCTCCTCCGGAAAAGTTTGCAAAAATTAGGTCCAAATTATTGAGTTATAGGATAGGCCATTTGGGTAATTATTTTTGGAATATTTTGGAGTAAACATTTGGTGACCATTGACATTAAGTGGCTATAGAAAAGACTCTCCGATATTGGAGTAAAAGCTCTCTCATCTTCAAGTAAGACCCCGCGTTGTAGCTTACCAATTACCGTGATGGGGGCCTACAGCAAGTTTACAGATCAGAGGTTCGAATCGCGGCGCTGACAGCGGCTATCCTGAGTGTGGTTTTTCACACTCCCTCCAGATCAATGCCGGGGCAGTACCTTATTTCAAGTCCAGGGACACCTACCCTACACTTAACCCTAATAATTACAGTAATAGTCGCGACGGCCAACGCATTCCCAGTCGGCAACTAAGAATACGACATGCGATTTATCATGTCACAGAAGCCATAGCACAGCACAGTGTATATCCCGCTTTTCGTCCAGCAGTTGATGGTTTTAAGAGGGTCTAAGTTTTTACTCTTCAAGACAAATAGTTACAACAATGTTGCCAATACACCTCACTTATTATACAACAACCACTAGCCTCCCCTTCAGTCTACACAATTCGCACATTTTTTTGTTTTCTATTTTGTTCGCTTCATTAATATTTGTGAAAAATACTGCTTTACAGACAACTTCATTCAATAACGTGGAGGCCTTCAGAAAAAAAAAAAAAAAAAAAAAGAAACGCAAAACTAACGCGACAGCAAATACTGAATTACATCTATAGTACTATTTGATGCAAACCATCCCCAACCGAGCGCCAATGGTTCATTGCCCGCCAGTGATACTAGACATACTAGCTACCAAGTACACGGGTTGAATGTTGCAAGCCCCTAAATGAATTAACAACTGTAACGACAAACAGGCCTTTCTATTAACTGTTGAGTAAGACTACGAATAACACCGCAGTCGGGAAGCCAAATCCTGCATTCCTGCCGCGGCTTCGTCAGGAACCGGAGTCATTTCTAAGTCGTAGATAAAGAGAGCAATTAATTTTATGTTTAACGGTATTGAGACGTTAAAGCGTATCACGAAAGGGCTTGGTTCGCAAGGGAAAATATCTCTTCGCGTCCTGAAAAAAAAAGTGCTTTGCACATCCTCCTAGGACGCCGGGCCCCCCTGGGAGGGTCGGGCCCCGGGGCACCAGCCCTGCCTGTCCCCTCCTAGATGTTAATAACAACTACTACTACTACAGTCATCACACGAACACAACCAAATACAGCGGGATGACGATCAAGACTGACCAACAACCACCACCAAACTAAACATTTCAAATGTTAGTTGTATACGACTTGTTGCAATGCCCATCAGGCAAATAATTAATTGTACACCCTATGTGAGAGCACTTCTGGGAAGTTTTGGGCAGGCAGCCTCCTATGTTAGAGAAATTCACACTTGGGTAGCCCGAGGCTACTTTTTGGAAAGGCTTCTAAGATTAACCAGGCTGATAACGGAGCATCCAGGCAAGATTTTCTGTCTAAAACTACAGTCTAAATAAATAGCCCTTCAGTTATAAGAAGGGAAAATAATGAAGGATTAAACTGACAATCGTCTAAGCAATGAATTTTGTGTATTTTGAAAATACAAAATACTCATGAAAAGTATTTCCGAAACAGATAAAAGTATTTCCCGCTTTGGGACAGGGTCCGCTTGCTTGGTTGCAGTTCGCCACTTCTTCCTGGCCAACTATAACACAGGTTATCAGACCACTATCGAGGATATCGATTGGCTGGTTAATGTGCAATGCTCTAGTTGCAATGTATTATTCCAATTTCAATGGAGTCGGGGATGAGAAGCGATGGAAGCCTATGTGGCGGATGGTATTATGCCCGGATGTCCTTCCTGATGCCAACATCGTGAGAGGAGTTGATGACAGATGAAATGAATGTAACTGGACAAGGATGTGGAAGGAAGCGGCCGTGGCCGGTCAGAAGGTACCGTCCCTGCATTGGGAGAAGTATAGATCACGATACATTCTTCATATGTTTCTACTTAATTTCCCGGTTCCAGTGATCTGGGTCGGGGTGTGAATCAAGGACCTCCATACTACTCTGCCACTCTCGCCCTTCTTCCAGTATATACAGCACCTTCTGGCTTCCCTTAGCATATTCCTGCTAAGTTTCTGCGAAGTTTTCCCAGCTTTCTCTTCCTGCCCACCACTTTACCAGTTGCTACTTTTCTTTATTCTCAGCATTGTTGCCTACTATCCACTTCCTCCAGGCATATTAATTGTTGAGAGTAGGTACTCCTCCCTTTTCATAACTTCCACAAGGCAGAGTATTGAAAATATATTATTTATGATTCACAAACCTTTCTGGGAATCATTAGAAGTTGATTTCAATTCAAATTGTCACTGCTGCACCGGAAATATTTATTTTATTACGTAAATAATGTTTTTTTGTTCATGTTCATTTCACGGTCGGCGCCATCTTACATTGACGACACACAGTACGTCATACCCGTTGTCACCCGTTGCCAACATGCCCGATACAAAATTCACCACACGACACGTGAATAATAAAATAAAAGGCAAAACCATTGGCCTGGATAAAGATTATTGATGCGTGAATACCCCCACTGTGCGTGACAAAAACCAGGGATGTTCATATTAGCTGCTACCTGACCATTATGGTCTAGGTGAAAACCATTGGTCTGCCGGATGCGATATATTATCGAATGTTAGGGGATGGCAATACGGTGCATGACAGTACATTCATTCATTCATTCATTCATTCATTCGTTTATTTGCAATTGGGGGTGTGTCCCCCGGTGGCAAATTAGATATACATAACAAATAAATAATTGTACATAACAATTCACTAACAATTAAACTGGGGTATTTACACAAACAGTCAGTCTTTTCTTAAACACACCTATATGTTTGGGAAAAGGCTCTAAGACTGCGGCAGGTAGAGAGTTCCAATTATCAATGGCACGGTTTACGAAATAATATTTACCATAATTTGTTCGCTGTGGTCGGCCCTTAACTTTGAAAGGATGATCGCTCCTACCCATGTAAGTGGGCTTTCCCAATCGTTGGCTAAGCTCACCCCATGCTGGTTGATTTGTATACGTGTTGTACATAGCGCAGAGCCTAGATTTCATCCTCCTAGCCTCCAGTGATTCCCACCCAAGTTTCTTTAGCATACGGCTCACACTGCTCCTGGGATTAAAGTCACTGAGCACAAATCTAGCGGCCTTTCTTTCTACCATTTCCAACTCATTTATGAGCCCTACTTGATATGGATCCCAAACCGCCGAGGCGTATTCCAGAATAGGTCTTACAAGTGACAAATATCCTAATTCTTTAGCAGAGGTACTACTTCCTTTTAATACCCTCATTACAAAGTGCAGGGATTTGTAAGCTTTAGAAACTACACATCCTATATGACTACTCCATTTCATATCATTTCTTACGTGAACGCCCAAATATTTGCAAGAATCTTCTTCTACAAGTATTTCCGAGCCAATGTTATATTGAAAATCTTGCCTTCGCACTTTCCCTATTGTTATTAGACTACATTTTCTTGTGTTTATTTTCATTTTATTTTCAATCGCCCACTTATAGACCAGGTTCAGGTCCTCTTGAATTACTGCATTGTCTTGTGAGTCATGTACCTTTCGATATATTGCACAATCATCCGCAAACAGTCGACAGTCACTGCGAATCCCATTTGGTAAGATGGCTGAAACAGCTGGACTTTTGCCTATATAAGTCGTGATCCTATTTGGGTTGGTTGGGCTGGTCTCAGACAGCTGGGGAGTAAACAACTATTACTACATCATCTCCAGATATTCTCCCGACTATTAATTCAGGTAATTTGATTAATTTCACTAGTTTAAGAATTTTATAGGAAGGAGTACCTTCAGTAAATTGTATCATTTCAAATGATCTTGTCGACTTCGTCGTTATGCTTTGGTCTCCCGTTATGCGTTACGGTTACGGAGAGGAAATGTACTAAGGTTGCACTTGAGCGTATGACGTCATCATGTTGTTCAGTGGAAATGCACAGAGTCTGAGTTTACTCCTGGGCTATGGCGTTATGCGATACGGAGACGGAGAGCGTATGACGTCATCATGTTGTTCAGTGCATATGCACCGAGTCTGAGTTTACTCCTGGGCTATGGCATTATGCGATACGGAGAGCGCGTGACGTCATGCAGCAGAGTGCACCTCCCGCTCTCCGTTCCCCGCGCGGGAAGCCTAAGTTAATGGGTAATGGAGTATGTTGAAAGAGTCCTGTCTTTCTAACATGTGTAGCATTTGTAGCATGCGTCATTTGAAATGATATAAAGTCTAGTCTTTCAGACTGACTGTAACTTTCTTTTTACTCCAGTCCTTTTCATTTTCTTTGACTGCCTCGTTCACTCCGTTATTCCACCAAGGAGTCTCCTTGTCCTTCCTTTTACTGGACACCCTACCACATTGATCTTCAGCACAATGGACGATTCTTTCTTTGAACTTGCCCATTCTTTTTCCACACTTCCTACCTTGTCTTTAGGGAGCAATTTTTTCAGATCTTGAAAATTTTCCTGTATTTCCTTCTCTTTTAATCTCCATACTATTTTTTTTTCTCTTGTCTCCTTTAACTGGACAATTTTTCCAAGTGTTAATTTAGCTACTACAATTTTATAATCACATTCAGAATTCTCTCTAAACCTAGCTGTGACACCAATTAGTTGCCGGGGATTTTATTTCTCAATTAGAAAAATATGTATCACCGTTTTATTTTTGTGTTCTCCCCATCCATACCAAGTTATCTTTTGGCTACCGTAGTTTTCTTTCTGAACCAAGTAGGCTATTGCCTTCAATTAATCAATTTCTCTCACAAAATGCTATTGAGAGCCCTCCTCCACTATTTAGGTTTCCATAAGTGAAAGGACCAATTATTTCATCCAATCTTTTTTTTGTCTGTTCCTATCTGGACATTTGGATCTCCCATTATCACCACTTCCTTTTCATCAATGCACCCCTCTAGTTCCTCCAAGAACTCCTCTAGATTCTTCCACATTCCATGTCTGGGGCGTATAGACCTGAATGAAATCTTTAACCCCACTTTTGAGGCCAACTCTAATTTTTACTATCCGCTCATTAGCCTGATTTACTTTCTCAACATACTGGACAAGATCATTCCTTAGAATTTTTACTATTTCTACCATCACTCCAATACAATTGGAATCCTCCCTCGAGACTTTGTTTTACTCAGACCCATCTTCTGCATGCAATCAATTAGATGCAATGAAAAGTATGAAACTAGGGAAAGCAGCTGGATTTGACGGAATATACCCTGAATTTCTGGTTTACTGTGGACCAGCTACAGTAAAATGGCTAACCAACTTCCTTTCAAATATCCTGCAAACTGGAAACATCCCACCTCTGATGAAGAAAACAAAAATAATAGCCATACTGAAACCAAATAAAGATCCCACAAAAGTGGAAAACTATCGTCCAATAGCACTTCTAAGTGTCACATACAAGCTTCTTGAGCGCCTGATCTATAATAGAATTTTTGAAACAATCAACAACCACATTCCTATAGAGCAAGCAGGATTCAGACCTGGGAGAAGTTGTAGCGATCAGGTACTTTCTCTCACTACGCACATAGAGAATGGGTATGAGAAGAAATCAATAAGTGTGGCTGCCTTTTTGGATCTGTCAGCGGCCTACGATACTGTTTGGCGAGAAGGACTCCTATTGAAATTTGTGAGTGTTATCCCATGTCGTAAACTTGTGGCCTTACTTAACAATATGCTAAGTAATAGGTACTTTCAGATCTACTCTGATAATGACAGAAGTAGAGTGTTTACATTAAACGATGGTTTACCTCAAGGATCTGTCCTGGCTCCCCTCCTTTTCAGTCTGTACATACACGACTTACCGGAAACATCTTCAAGAAAATTCATTTATGCTGATGACATTTGTTTGGTGACTCAGTGCTCCGAATTTTCTGACGCTGAAACTACTTTATCCGCTGATCTGGAAGCCTTGGGTGTATACTTCAAGAAATGGTGCCTCCACCTAAATCCTCAGAAAACATCTGTATCTGCATTTCACCTACGCAACAGACAATCTAATTACAAACCAGAAGTCGAATTCAGAGGCCAAGTGTTACCGTACTGCAGTACACCAAAATACTTGGGAATAACACTAGACAGAACTCTGACTTTCAAGCAGCATCTATCAAATGTGGCTGCTAAAGTCAAAACTAGAAATAATATACTTCAGAAACTTGCTGGTACATCATGGGGAGCTAATACTCAAGTTCTAAGATCCACAGCTTTAGCCCTATCGTATTCTGTTGCTGAATACTGCTGTCCAACCTGGATCAATAGTGTTCACACTAAGAAGATAGATGTGCAACTCAATCAGGCAATGCGAATAATCACGGGATGTATTCGGAGCACGAACACGTTATGGCTGCCTGTTCTCAGCAACATTCAACCTCCAGCCCTAAGAAGATCAGATGCTCTCCTAAATTTATGGAAAAACATTCAGCAGAATCCCCAGCTACCCATTCATCACGATATTGCACAAGCAGAACATCAACGCTTGAAATCAAGGAAACCACCATGGCGCACAGCAGTCAACCTTGAAGGATCCTCTTTCAACGTTAACAATTCATGGAAAATACAGTGGGAGCAGTCTTCAGTAATCAACAAACATCTAGTTGAGAACCCTTCTAAGCGGATACAAGGATTCGACCTCCCCAGGCGACAGTGGAGGATCATCAACCGGATTCGAACTGGACAAGGCAGATGTGGTTACCTACTGCACAAATGGGGATGGGCTAGCTCTGCAAATTGTGACTGTGGTGCCTCCTTACAGACAATCCTTCACATTGTTGCTGACTGTCCTCTTCGAGCTTTCGAAGGAACGATAATAGACGTCCACCATACATCGAAGGGAGCAGTAGAATGGGTCAAACAACTAGACCTAGAATTATAAAATTGTACGAGCTTGTGACTGCACATTTGTTCATTCATTTTGTATATATATATGTAAAATCCATCTACATGCATTCTTCATACGATAAATAAATAAATAAATTAGTTCCTCTGCCGTACCAGTAAGTATCTTTGTGGCTCCATGGTAGTCCACTTCTCACAGCTTTCCCAGGACACCAAGAGCTGCACTTCGCCTCTGGGAGACGCCCTAGCCGTTTCCGAGGCCTCGACTCGCACACTTAACAGATCTAGGCTATTTGTACGATGGGTTCGCCGCACCCAAAGGCATGGAAAACAGACGCCTGTTGTAGCCGCTGCCCAGGAGTACAGACGCTATAAACTGATACATTACACTACAAAATGGCGGCATTCATGACTTCATGGAATACGCCAAAGGTTTAGAACAAGCATACATGTTAAATTCTAAGTTAATAAAACTTAACTTACATAACGAACCTAACCTGTGTCTTATGCCCCAGACTCCTTGCTTGTAGTACAGTACGGTACATAACTTAGTAGCAGCCAATGGTTTTGCCCAAACAGTCGTCTAACCAAATGGCGACCAATAGCTTTATCTCACTGTGGCTTTAGAAGAGTACAGAGCAACTTTTCAATCTCCATCTATCTATCGTAGGGCTTTAAGTGCCGGGAGTGTCCGGGGACATGTTCGGCTCGCCTGAGTCAGTAGCTGCTTCCATTGGATACCCTAAAGGGTGAGCTACAAGTTCCGTTCAATTTCAAGTAGTTCAAACTTTCGCCACCAGATATCAATGATACCTAGTGGTGAACGTTGGAACTTTGGTAGAGCGTTCTGACGAAATCTAACCTAACAAATTTTGCTTTACACAAGTTTAGTCTGTGAGAGGATCTTTTACATGCCATAAATCTATGACATGGGACCGCCGGCTTTACTTCCCCTCCAAAGGAAGGCATACTGAAGGATTTTTAACGCTCTTAAAAAATCCGACGACTTCGGCCGGGTTTGAACCCGCTATCTTGGGCACAGCAGTTCAGCATGCTACCGACTACGCCACCGAAGCCGCTAACTTTTCAATGAAATTGAAGAACTAAAAGTGATTTATGAACATCGCAACTCATCAGCATCAAACGACGCATTGTTTGAAACCACACACAGCTGACAAAATGGTGACAATTCAAGCGAAAGCATCAATCAAACTAACATCAACGTCTGCACGACGTCAACTACACTAAACCTTTCCCCTACACACGTACGTATCGCAGCATTTGCTTGCATTTGGAAATGGGTGAAACCATGGTAAACCATTTTAAGGATGGCACACGGAGGGTCTCGAACTCTCATCTACAGAGTCTGCAGGGAGCATGACCTTGCGCTGCGAGTTAGCGAGCTTAGCTACCGCTGTAGGTCTAATATGGTATCATCATCTACAGTTAGTTGGGGTGCTGATTGTTGTATGCAGCATAAAGTACTGTGCCCAATGGGACACGGCTGACTGACATAGAACCGGGGTCTCTATAGAGGAAAGATCAGGTCCATGATTTTCCTAAGTATTGAACCATTGATCTCTGAGGGGGAACAGCCTCAGTGAACCCAAGGAGCAATGAGATAATAACAGTAAATATAATAAAAGCTTAATTCCACGTCCAGAACGGGAATTATAGGCAGTAATAAGTTGGAATATTGTGTAAACTGCAAGCCAGTATACGAACATGCCAGCAAGAACTACAGAAACAGAGCCAACTTGACAGCTAATAGATTGGATTTGAAAGTGGGAGGTGCAGACTTGACGCAAGCGCACTATTTCTTGACGACACTGGAGTGGGAAGACAGTGAATAATGACCGTGTAAACCCCCGTTCAACAAGGCAGACGAGAGAAGAGGGGATGGTCATCTAGAGAAATTAATTAATTACTGCCAAATGAAGCATTCGAATGAGATGAAAATTACACCCAGATACTTGTATTCGAAGAGAGGTAATTTAGGAGTATCTGCACACCTAAATTAAAGCCTGTATGTGATTATGAGCATATTCACACACATGATGCGCAGGGGCATGGGTTAGTCTCGTAGGAAAAGGGGATTCACCCGAGATAGCGTTACCAAGCCATGGAAGAAAGCAATTAATTTTAATTAATTGAGCGAAGGAATCACCGGCACGCGAGTGGATTTGGAACCTCCATGAAAAGACAATCAAGAATCACGCTTTACATTGTCAGTAAACGCGATATTTCAGAAAAGAGCAGCTCCTGAGATGCAAGTGGACTACTTTTCGTCAAAAATCCTTATATGGAAGAGGAAGGAGGAGAGCGTCAGTTCTTCGTTGACTCAGTAGCTAGTAGTAATTCTGCAGTAATACTATAAACAGTCTACGGCAGACATATAAGCAGGCAATATACGCGACTAGTAATCGTTACAGCGTAGAGATATTGCAGTATGATTTTAATAGACAATGAACTTATTCACAGGAAGGGTTATGATCTTTAAAAATCATATATAACCGTAACATATAATACAGATTATGGGAATCTGGAAGGCATCACAAGTATTTGTGATATATAATTGAGCAGCACACTGCAAGACAGAAGACAGGAATTGTAGTAGACGGGAGATGAGCACACATACTAGAGGTAGACTTTCGGAGGAGACAGGCGGATGTCAGAATTTGCAGCATCGCATCTCTGAATTCACGCAATAATGGAAAGCTAAGCAAGCCTCCGTGTGTAAATTACTTGTAATGTTAGTGTTAAAAGTGATAACCAAAAAGTGTTTAAATTTGTGTGTTAAAAATAATGTGTGCTATTTCACAGTGTAAAATGTTGGTATTACAAGATGTAATTACCATTTGCAAACCATTTTCAATGTTTTGTGTGAAAAGTGTTATAATGGCTTAGAAGAAAGCAAAATGGTGGGCGAAGTGCTATATTGTTGGATAAACCCAGCCAGAATGAAAGTGAGTACCATCCAAATATGTTAATATGATTTAAGAGCTCACCATACAAAATGTCATTCCCTCAAATACTAAGAATTTGCAGTCATTTGTATACGAGTTTACATCCCTCGTATTTTAATAAATATATTGCTTTAAGGGTGATAAACTTACGACCATTTAGGCGTAAGATGTTGATGAAAGTAACGGTAACGTTAACTAATAATAATAATAATGATCTGAGGTCGGTGTCAATGATAAATGTAAAAATCGGCATAGTGATGTCTATAAAACTTGCAAAGTGTGTCATATCCATTGAAAGAATACAGTGTTATTGTAAAGAGTGATAAAGAGAGATATCATAGCGAGATAAAGAGAGATTTTCAGTGTCATTGAAATATTAAGTAATGTTAAATGCTACATGGCTGTGTTTGAGAGCTATTAAGGTAGATAATGTAAGTGCCAGTAAATTGATACATGTTTTAGAGCTACGTAAAGCCTTGGTTTATGATTAAATGAAAGGAGGATATGAGTGTATTTTGAATTGAGTCATCTAAGAGAAATGTTGTTTTAGCCGCTACGAGCGAGCATATAACGTAGAATCAAGAGATTTGCGTCAATAATTGCAGGGACCATCCAAGATAGTTCGCGCGTTGATGAATCTAGTAGGCCAATCTTCGATTCAACGATGTGTTGTATAGCCACAGAGCTTACATATATTTCGCAGCAGAGTTGGGGCAGATGTGATTTGTGACCCACTGTTATCAGAATCTTCGCTACCAGGGAAAACATTGGGACACCCTCGGTATGCCATTATAATAATTGATCTACCGGTGGAGGTAAGACAATTTCTTCGAATAGGAAACAGGTTGATTTCCTTCATATATTAGTACCCGTACGGCACGAGATAACAGTTTGAAACTCGGCTGGTACGCGTCAAGAGACACTGATTGCATCCATAAACGGCGAAACTATCAGAAACCCATCCCTAGCTATGAATACTAATTAGGAGCCGAATTGAGCCCATTAAATGCCCTAAGTGTAGGTGTTAAATACTTGGATCGACTCTATTCATAATGACACAATCCAATCATGTACCCATGAGAGGGCTGCACCAAGAGTGGGCTATGACCAGGTTTGTTTACAAGTAGAATGTCGGTCATGAAGGCAAGCGAGGGCTGCAGACCGGGTAGCCATCTCAAAGGGCGGACCTTGACGACTCTTTTGTGTTCACACGGAGGGGAGTTAATTGACCGTAACCCTTGTACTTTTCTTTTTAAGGTTGTACTGGACCACTGAAGAATCTCATTATCTCTGAAAGTAATTGAAATATGCTTGATATTATGATATCAAATGAATTATATGCATTGTATCCATTGAAATAGAATGTTTGACCGAAGTAATCGGATAAGATTTGGCCAAGTTGTTGTCTGAGGACAGCTTAACCGCACCCAATAAATAAATGCATTTTGTAAAGAGTAATTACCCAGTTTATGCTAATTTACTCAGACGGGTAGCATTATTTAACGATATGGCACGTTTGTAATGATAGTAATGACATGACCAGACCCAGAAGATTGTTGTATGGTGAAGCTAAAAATCAATAACTATGTGTGTTTTGGAAGGGAAGGTAAATCACTTTAGCGTTTGAAATCTATGGGAAAGAAAAACGATGTTGTGCAGAAAGCAACACATGTTAAGTAAAGAATAAGGTAATAAAATTAATGTTGTTAAAGTAAATGTTCCACTTCAGAACGGACAAATATTTTAGCACATAATGATTATTCAGTTGTAATTTGTTTTTATTGTTGTGTTGTGATATGCAAATTCAAGATAAACTGTGCGATGTGAGAGACACTATGAACGCTCGTCAATGTCGGAGAGTATCAATGTTAGGATATCTAGGATAGATATGGGTGCGGAAGAGCGCCAAACTTTATGAGAAGAGACTCACATATATTTTGATTTTTGTGTTGTGGGAAAGTAATTATAATATTTTTGTGTTTTGTTGTGTTTTGCCATGATTTAATACCATTAAATGATATATTTAGGAATTTGTTGTTTCTTTCAAGTAGAGTAGTTATCTCACAGACTCAAATCCTGAACATGTGGTCGTATAGTGGGATGAACGCCCCATACCTCGAAAGACCGTGAACTAGCTGGGATACGAACTCATGTTCCATATGATGACGAAAGGGTACATGGAGGATAAGTTATTGTACTAGGATTGAGTCACAGGTATTGCTAAAAGTCGGCCAAGATATTCAATGGTAGAGACTAGATTAGCAGCAAACTTAGAGCACATTAGAAAAGGCCGCGTCCCATATTTGATAAGCCTACACGTTCTAAATAAATGTTGATAAATCTTCCTTGAGACATTCTTAAATGTAAACTATGAACCATTCTTTATTTATCATGTCGCCCGTGTGTGGGGAAAAGCGTAACCTAGTTCCTTCTTTATTTATCATGGCACCCAAGAGAACATGGTGGCTTATGGGATTCATAAAAACCCATAATAATAGTATGGTTTCCATGGGGGAAAACCATAATAGTATCTTTTTCCTCAAACTGTGTTTGAGTGGTTGTGAGTCTTTTTAGCTTATACTCAGACATTAGACATTGTTGTCAGACGAATAAATGTACAAATGGGTACGCACGTCTAAATCCATTTCATAAGTGTATTCACAGCACTGTGCTAAAATGAATGTTGTTGTTTTTGCGACATCGGAATTCTTTTCCCAATATAACGCACCAACATATACAGCACAGGCCCACCTATATCTCAAATAAGAAATACAGGATGGCCGGTACTGAGGGGATACTAAAATGTATCGCAGAGCTGAGGGAGCATTTTGATGCAGCTCATGCAAAAAGTATGGAAGATGCTAAGGAATTTCAAGATGAAATAACGGGTAGATTAGATGCTAATCAAAATGAAATGAGCCAGATGTTGGCTACGGTAAATACTCAGAGGTTAATAAAACTGAAATGAACGATAGCCTAAGGGCTAATCAAAATGAAATTAACCAAAGATTAGAGGTTAACCTATTAGAGGTCAATAAAAAAATTGATGATGTTAAAGAATCTATTAAATTAGGGGTAACTGAAAGCGTTACTAGCGTGATTTCAGGCAAAGAATGACAAACGTTTTGAATCCATAGAAATAAAGCTTGAAAATAATCTGCAAGCGTGCAGAGATTCACAGCGCGAGATTAACAATAGATTAAACGATATATCGGTAGAACTCAAAGATATGCAGAATCAAAACGAAGCCAACACTAAGCGACAGGAAGAACAATTTAACGCGCTCACTCAAAATGTAGACCAGAGGTTGGAAGAAAGTGAAGCCAAATGGGATAAGCGTATGACAGGCTACGCAAGAAGTATAGATGAAGAATTAAGGAAGCAGGATCAGAATATCCTTGATCAATGCAAGGAGATCAATGAAATAAAAAACTTCCGCTAAAGAAAATAAGGGAATAATTATGAACATAAAGACGCAGGTTGGCAAAGTCCAAAAAGAGTTAGAACAAACTCAGAACGATCTAGCAGTCATTCACAAAATTCGAGGTGAGGACCAGGGAGAAATTACCAAAATAAGGACCGAAATCTCCAATATGCACGGTCACATACAAAACGAAGTTAAAGGCTTAAAAGAAGAGTTGGAAGTTCGAGAGGGCTTGAAAAATGAAGTCGATGATAAAACGCTTGCCGAGGTAAAACAAGGCTTAGCTGGGGAAATCTATCATATAAAGGAGAGCCTTAAAGATGGCAAACAGAAAATCCTTTCTATGGCAGAGGAAAACCGTGATCGCCTAAAGAAAATAGAACAAGAAGTTTAGCTCGTTTAGAAAGAGCAGAAAATAGGCACAGCCAAATGGAAACCGGGATGATAGCGCACGAAGAATCCATGTTGCGGAATCCGAGGTCCAATGAAGGGAGTGTGGATGAAAATAGGAGAAATAGATGGGCAGATTTAGAGATACAGCCCACTCCAAGAAATACAGCCATGCCAAGTGACAGCCCGTATATCACACCTGGTATACCAATTGCTACGTCCACGCCGCACGAAAACGCTGTACAAAATCAGATAGTCACTGTTATAAGGGCTAATGACGAGAAACCGAGAAAATACTCTGGAAGCAACTCAAATATGACACCGAAGTATTGGCTCAAAGAGGTTTCCGAATATTTAAATGATACATAGGTACCGCCAGAGCGAAGATTAAGAGCTATCGAAAAACTTACAGAAGGTGAATGCGCACTATGGTTTAGTAGCTTTCGCTACACGTTTGACACGGTAGAGGAGTTTCGCCAGGCATTTTTAAAGAGATACTGGGATCCGAGCATACAGCAGAATCTAAGGTTGGATCTGTACTCCAGACGTTATAGGACAAATAACCCAACGAAGTATGCTGAATTTTTCATAGCACAATTATGCCCTTTCCGAGAACTTGATGAAGCCCCTAGAGAGGCAGACCTGTGTATAGCGATAGCCAAACAATTACCATACGAAGTCCAAAGACTATTAATCTCTGCAAATGCCAAAACAGCGACTGAGATGGAGGAGGTACCCAGACAACTGGATTTGACCACAACTCAGCAGATGAGGCAGAGTCGGAGTACGGAACAAGTCCACATGACTAGTCCACAAACCGAACCGACTAAGTGCAGAGCAAAAATAAATCCACAAGCACAGAAACTGTAAGGTCAGACTGGCAACGGGAAGAAAAGTAAAACCAGAATTGGAGGCCAGCATACAGAGGAAGATCGAACCGCGGACACCGAGGGAGAAAACCCAGCGCGATACAAGGGATCAACAGCCAGATAACAGAAGAAGTTATGGCTGAGATGGGAGTAACCAACAATGGAGACCCCAAGAACAGAGTCGCGGGTTCGACGAAGAAGCAGACGAACGTTACCACGCCTCATTAAGATATATGGAGGAGCGTGGAGACAACAGGAAATCGCGAGTTCATTGGGATGAAGCGATTAAAAATAGGTCACCCGACATCTATAAGAATGATGACGGAGCGAAGAGTTTGGAGCTTCAACAGCACGAAGACAGACTCCGCAAGAAAAGAAGCAATAAGAAAAACCAGCCAATTATGACACACAGAGAGGGAAATACCCGAAAGTCAATCCAAATTTCACAACCCCTATGTAATTATAAGAGATTTGCAAATTAATGCCTACAGAATCAAACAGGAAGAGACGGGAAAGGAAGTTGTGGTAAATGCTGCCAATCTCAAACTATATCTTCCACCGGAAGAGTTTGAAACCGCCGAGGAACAAGCCATGCACAACCAAGTGTACGGGGAATCATTAAGTATGCAAGCGGAGAGTCTGCAGCGAGGCCCACACCAGTCTGAAAGGAAACAAGACAGCCAGTCCACCGACTCAAAGGAAACGAGGAAAGAATCCGCTGTCAACTGAGAGAGTTTTACAACCAGCTAAAGGAAGCAGCAAGCGAACTCCAAGCTCTGAATGAGGTTTTGAGGAAAGAGAACGCGAAAATGCGAGACATACGGCAGACCCAAGGGGGAGGGGGAGCGAGACAACCCACCGCCCGGGAGCACTGACCGCCTAATGTAAACATTGCATACAAGGTCGATGCAGTCAGAGTAAGCCTTGAAAGAATTCACATGTTATATGAATTTTTCAAACTAAGCTGGGGAAAGATGTGCCCAATGGGACACGGCTGACTGGCATCGAACTGGGGTCTCTATAGAAGAAAGATCAGGTCCATGATTTTCCTAAGAATTGAACCATTGTTCTCTGAGGGGGAACAGCCACAGTGAACCCAAGGAGCAATGAGATAATAACAGTAAATATAATAAAAGCTTAATTCCACGTCCAGAACGGGAATTTTAGGCAGTAATAATTTGGAATATTGTGTAAACTGCAAGCCAGTATATGAACATGCTAGCAAGAACTACAGAAACAGAGCCAACTTGACAGCTAATAGATTGGATTTGAAAGTGGGAGGTGCAGACTTGACGCAAGCGCACTATTTCTTGACGACACTGGAGTGGTAAGACAGTGAATAATGACCGTGTAAACCCCCGTTCAACAAGGCAGACGAGAGAAGAGGGGATGATCATCTAGAGAAATTAATTAATTACTGCCAAATGAAGCATTCGAATGAGATGAGACTTACACCCAGATACTTGTATTCGAAGAGAGGTAATTTAGGAGTATCTGCACATCATAACCAACTGAAGAGCCCATTGGTACACTGGGGCGAAACGCTGGCAACTGTTTTGAGCAAGCCGGACCACTGTATCAAATTTCTTTGTGAATTTGTTAATAATAAATTAAAGCCTGTATGTGATTATGAGCATATTCACACACATGATGCGGAGGGGCATTGGTTAGTCTCGTAGCAAGAGGGATTCAACCAAGATAGCGTTACCAAGCCATGGAGGAAAGCAATTAATTTTAATTAATTGAGCGAAGGAATCACCGGCACGCGAGTGGATTTGGAACCTCCATGAAAAGACAATCAAGAATCACGCTTTACCTTGTCAGTAAACGCAATATTTCAGAAAAGAGCAGCTCCTGAGATGCAAGTGGACTACTTTTCGTCAGAAATCCTTATATGGAAGAGGAAGGAGGAGAGCGTCAGTTCTTCGTTGACTCAATTTGTGGGACGATATGCTGTCCAGCCACTCGGTAAAGTGCGCGCAATATGCAAGTCGTATGAACAGAATCTTTTGTGATGAACAATGAAAGGTGCATTAGGCAGCATAGTACAAGTAATTCTGCAGTAATACTATAAACAGTCTACGGCAGACATATAAGCAGGCAGTATACGCTACTAGTAATCGTTACAGCGTAGAGATATTGCAGTATGATTTTAATAGACAATGTACTTATTCACAGGGAGGGTTATGATCTTTAAAAATCTTATGAAGGGGTTAAAGTCAAAGTGGTGTAAGTCACTTTATCAACGTTTTTAGGAAATTAGCATAATACAAAAGGTATTGTAGTTAATTAAGTAGACAAGTTTTTGAGATGGTATTGTTTTAGAGGTTTTACGTAGGTCCAAACTTAGTGATTAGGCTTGATTTGAAATTTTTTTTTGCTCAAAGGTTGTACCTCACACACTAACCAAAGTCACTTGCACCACTGTGCCTTACCAAAGCCTGTGACATACACCACTGTATGACCTAAAACCAAAGACTTACACCACTGTGGACATTAACAAAATGATGTAAAGTTGACTTGCACTTCTCAAAAACATTTTTATTGAACATTACACAAAGTATAAGAATAATACAAACAATTTAATTTTTTTATCACTAATGGATTCTTAATTTTTTTAACATGGCAAAACGGATTCAGTCTATTTCATCAGGATTTGTGGTTTCCACAATTTCCAGAGGTCCAACATCTACAAGCTCCTCACCTTCTTCAATAGTGGTTCGCAGAGAAACGAAGAAATCATGTTTCACTGGTGGAATGTATCGCAGAAGATCAAGCATATCTTTCTTTTTAGCCTCGGTAACAGGCCTTCCCCTTGGGTACAAAACATCTTGAGAAACGTTGGCCAGAGAATGTCGCCTACCGGGCCTTGCTGCCTTTAGATTTAGTTTAGAAAATGGGATATTCTCATTCACAGTTTCTTTGTAGAAGAGAGTGTAAGGTTGATCTTTCAAAATTCGTATCCATTGAATTTTCAACCAATTAACAGCAATGTTGTTCTCATTTTTCTTTCTTCGCATGATACAATTTTCCAACTTTGCAACAGATTTGAAATCCTCTCGGCCCATTTTCGTCAACATGAATGGATTGTTCCTTCGGCACTTCAGTATGATACTGTACCAGTCGTCTGCAGTATAAATCAACTTGTTCTTGGCGTACAATTCAATTGATCCAAATTCCGAGTCGTTGGGTAGAAAAGAGTGGCCACTTACCATAAATTTGTGATCGATAATTTCTGCATTGCTTTGAGGGCCCTGTATGTACTTCATGAGGTACAAAGGAAACTTAATATTACGGTTTTGGCCCGTACATGCGTCACTGTACAACACTATGTGCTTAGCAGATGACGCTCTTGCTGCAAGATGTTTGACGATACAGGAACCAATCTCTTGAGACCCACGAGAAGCGATCGTTTCATCCCAGCAGAACATGAAGCCTAAACCTGTTCCAAGTTCATGGCAGCCAAGGTTATAACAATACATATTCCGCTTATAGTAAGCCACGGACGTCGTCAAAACAGGAAATGGCAAAGCCTTTTCGAGGTCGAATGTCAGACCATAGAAAGATTCGTCTTCCCGTGCTTTCACTGTGTCCCGATCTCTAGCCTCTCTCACCTTTTCGGCTTTTCTGAGGTGTAATTCTTTTTCAGCCTTCAGCTGTGTAGATTCGTCTTCATCTTCACACACTTCAATCTTCTTGTCAAGCACATCGCATCTGGTGCACGTATCTTTGAGAGGCCGGTGGAAATGCAAATTGAACTCATTGCTAAAGGTTCGACGGTAGATGGCTTCAGAAACAGGAATATCACCTTTTTCCGTGCACTTTTCTTTGTACAGTTCATACATTGTACGTACATTCATGTCAGGAGGAAGGTATTTCCTGTTAGGGTTCTCTGATCTACTGTAGTGGGATTGATACGATGGGAAAGATGCTATGTGGTCACGCACACCATTCATGGCAGCCTCCGGTGTTTTATTTTTGGGGGGATGGCGTCCTCGGCCATCACTTCCTGGTTGTTGACCCTCTCGTACTTTTTGTATTGCCCTTGTCATTCGCCCATCCGAAACTTGAAGTGTTTGTAAGAAAAAACGCTTGCACACAGTAACGCTATTGCCTCTGACTTGGAATCTGAAGCTGTTTGAAACAGACTTTGCATTTCTCGTTGAATTTCGTGGGCGTCTTACTTTAGGTTTCTGTTGCACAATCAAACCACATAAAAATACGTTTTGTTCAGAAAAACTGCTCAGCTTCCAAAAGATGTCGAAAATTTCTCGCCTCGCCTCTTCAGGTACGTTCTCCACACACTTTTTTTTACATTTACAATCAAAGTTCTGATACAGCTTACCGGCCACTTCTTTTCCTCTAGAGGACACGTACGGGAGCCCTGAATTTCGTGCTCGCTTTCGCTTTTGAGCTTTACTTCCGTGTTTTTGTCTTTTCCTCGTTCTCGGGTGAGCGTTTTCTCGATTCTCAGAAGTTCCAGCAGTAGGAAATTCGCTGGAATGGTTGCGCTGGCGTCCGCCGTCGACCTCTTCATCTCCTTCTGATTCTGAAACAACAAACATCTTGTTACACTTACTACCGAAATAAAAAACTGCAGGGGAAGCCTCGATTCAGCATCCAAAATTACGTGAAAAACGATACTCAACACGACCGTTTTCAATAATCACAGAAAATTCACTAAAAACATCACTCTTCATGCATTTTTTCTCCATTTTTCCTTTCTTTTTTTCCGAACCGATTACAAAGGTGTATTATTCAGAGAAGAATAGACCAAAAGGACCTAAGGCATAATCTAATGTAAGTACTTGCTAAAAAAGTTGCAACAAAATAGGTTAGTCGGTGAGTAACTGAGAGGTGAGAAGGTGAATAGTACTTACCATCATCTCTTTCTGATGTGTTTTCTCCTTGTTCACGCTCCCATTCATCACTGGACTCCAGCTCATCCAACGGATCACTTAAACTTATTTCAAAATCCATCGTTTCTTTGAGTATTCACGCATGCATTCAACACTCGATGAAAACAATTACAACCACACTGGTGTAAGTCTGACTCACGCCACTTCAGTTATCAACAAAACAGATGATCCATTACCAGTCTAACTTGTGCTGGCATCTAACGACGAAATGAGTGAAGCTCTGACTTACTCCACTTTTTCTATAAACAGTTTTTTATTTCTACATCGCATTTCTGTGCCTAAGTCAACTTCTACCGAAAATTGACTTACACCACTTTGACTTTAACCCCTTCATATATAACCGTAACATACAGATTATGGGAATCTGGAAGGCATCACAAGTATTTGTGATATATAATTGAGCAGCACACTGCAAGACAGAAGACAGGAATTGTAGTAGACGGGAGATGAGCACACATACTCGAAGTAGACTTTCGGAGGAGGCAGGCGGATGTCAGAATTTGCAGCATCGCATCTCTGAATTCACGCAATAATGGAAAGCTATGCAAGGCTCCGTGTGTAAATTACTTGCTAAGTTAGTGTTAAAAGTGATGACCAAAAAGTGTTTAAATTTGTGTATAAAAAAATGTGTGGTATTTCACAGTGTAAAATGTTGGTATTACAAGATGTAATTACCATTTGCAAACCATATTCAATGTTTTGTGTGAAAAGTGTTATAATGGCTTAGAAGAAAGCAAAATGGTGGGCGAAGTGCTATGGATACACCCAGCCAGAATGAAAGTGAGTACCACAAAAATATGTTAATATGAATTCCCTCAAATACTAAGAATTTGCAGTCATTTGTATACGAGTTTACATCCCTCGTATTTTAATAAATATATTGCTTTGAGGATGATAAACTTACGACCATTTAGGCGTAAGATGTTGATGAAAGTAACGGTAACGTTAACTAATAATAATAATGATCTGAGGTCGGTGTCAATGATATATGTAAAAATCGGCATAGTGATGTCTATAAAACGTGCCAAGTGTGTCATATCCATTGAAAGAATACAGTGTTATTGTAAAGAGTGATAAAGAGAGATATCATAGCGAGATAAAGAGAGATTTTCAGTGTCATTGAAATATTAAATAATGTTAAATGCTACATGGCTGTGTTTGAGAGCCATTAAGGTAGATACTGCCAGTAAATTGATACATGTTTTAGAGCTACGTAAAGCCTTGGTTTATGATTAAATGAAAGGAGGACATGAGTGTATTTTGAATTGAGTCATCTAAAAGAAATGTTGTTTTAGCCGCTACGAGCGAGCATATAACGTAGAATCAAGAGTTTTGCGTCAATAATTGCAGGGACCATCCAAGATAGTTCGCGCGTTGATGAATCTAGTAGGCCAATCTTCGAATCAACGATGTGTTGTATAGCCCCAGAGATTACATATATTTCGCAGCAGAGTTGGGGCAGATGTGATTTGTGACCCACAGTTAGCAGAATCTTCGCTACCAGGGAAAACATTGGGACACCCTCGGTATGCCATTATAATAATTGATCTACCGGTGGAGGTAAGACAATTTCTTCGAATAGGAACCAGGTTGATTTCCTTCATATATTTGTACCCGTACGGCACGAGGTAAAAGTTTGAAACTCGGCTGGTACGCGTCCAGAGCCACGGATTGCATCCATAAACGGCGAAACTATCAGAGACCCATCCCTAGCTATGAATACTAATTCTTCTTCTTCTACCTTATCCGATACGGACGTTGGCTACCACCATGGCTAACACCTTCTTATCCTGTGCAATCCTGAAGAGTTCCGTGGAAGACAGCCCAAACCACGTTCTTAAATTATCCATCCAAGTTATTCGTCTCCTTCCCGGTCCACGCTGACCTTCAATTTTACCCTGAAGTATAACTTGAAGCAGACGGTATTTTGGACTCCTCATCATGTGTCCCAAGTATTCCAATTTCCTCTTCTTAATTGTGTTTAACAGCTCAGGTTGGCTGCTCACACGCTGAAGAACCTCGGCATTACTCACATGTTCTGTCCACGAAATTTTAAGAATCCGCCGGTATATCCACATTTCAAAAGCTCGAATCTTCTTTTCTGTAGCTACGGACAAGGTCCAAGCTTCAACACCATAAAGAAGGGTGGAGACAACATAACACTTCACATTTCTTTTCTTAAGCGTCATACTGAGATCTCGACAGCATAGTAGTTTCATTGTCATAAAGATGGATCTAGCCTTCTCTATACGGCATCTTATTTCAACCGAAGGATCCCAATTCTCATTAATATTTTGTCCTAAATAAACCAAACTCTTGTCTCGCTCAATCTGATGTCCATCGACTAAAAGGACTTGTGACAATGCTGGTTTTCGCGATATTATCATATATTTTGTTTTCTTAATGTTGAGGTCAAGGCCATATTGTTTACTCTTTTGATACACCATAGTAACAATCTCTTTAAGTCCTTCGAAACTATTTGCAATCAATACAGTATCATCTGCGTACCGTATATTATTAATATAATTACCATTGACCTTAATACCTTGTTGAATGCCATCAAGTGCCTCAGAGAAAATCTGTTTTGCATAGATATTATAAAGAAGCGGTGAAAGAATGCATCCTTGTCTCACACCACGCATTATTTCCACTGATCTCGATATATGTCCATCAATTCTGATACTAGCCTTTTGACCCCAGTATAAGTTAATGATGATCCGAATGTCTTTCTCATCTATTCCTCAGTTCTTGAGTGCATTATACAACTTACCATGCTGACAACGGTCAAAGGCTTTTGCATAGTCCAGAAAACATGCATATACATCCTGATTTACCTCATGGCATCTCTGGAAAAGAACTTGAAGCGCTAATAATGCCTCACGAGTTCCTAGACCGTTGCGGAACCCAAACTGCGTGTCACTGATATTCATCTCGCATTTCCTGTATATGCGGTTATGGATAACTTTGAGAAATATCTTGAGCACATGACTCATAAGACTGATTGTCCTGAAGTCACTACATGACTTAGCCATCGGTTTCTTCGGAAGAGCAATAAATGTAGACAAGAGCCAGTCTTCTGGTAATTTGCCCGTGTCGTATATCTTGTTATATAAATTAGTGAGCGTCACAATGCTATCATCATCCAAGATCTTCAATAATTCCACAGGAATGTCATCTTGACCAGGAGCCTTACCATTTTTCGCTATCCTAATCGCATATTTCACTTCATCCATGGTGATCATAGGTCCAACAACTGAAGGAATTTCGGGTCGGGAAGGACGATGATCATCATAAAGAAACTCTTGTATATAGTTCTCCCAAACCTGTACTTTTTCTTCAACTTCAAATACCGTGTTTCCTTGACTATCAACTAAGTTGACTGTGTTTCTTTTCCTGTGTCTACCTGAAACTTCTTTGTTTTTCTTATGGACCTGGAAAGTATCATATTTACTATTAAGTTCTTCAATTTCTTTGCACCTATCTGACATCAAAGCTTCCTTGGCTTGTCTGATCTTATTCTTTATCAATCTATGAATAAACCAATATTCTTCATTATCTCTTCCTTTGACCTCTCTTCGCTTATCCATTAGATTCAATATTTCATCCGTCATCCAAGCCTTCCTTTTTTATGTTGTCTCTGGTTCTTAAGAAAATGATCTCCAACCCTCTTCAATGAGGTTTTAAGTGTCCCAAAGTTCCAAGGGCTGCATGTCATTTGAATTCAACGTCTTAAGATCAGTGGCAAGAGCAGCAGCCACCTGTGACCTTGTATTAATTTCCCGAAGGGCATCAGTATCATATTTCTTTTGTGTTGTTTTTATCGGAATCTTGTTAAGCCGGACACAAATTTTGCTAATGAGAGGATTGTGGTCAGAAGGAACATCTGCTCCTGGATAGGTTTTTGCAAAAATCACGCTGTTTCTAAATCTGTTTTTAATTAGAATGAAATCAATTTGATTTCTTATTATGTTGTCTGGACTATCAGCAGGTGCTTTCCACGTATAAAGTCTCCTGGCAGGAAGCTTAAACCAAGTATTAGCAATGACAAAGTTCTCCTCTCTACAAAACTGCACTAAACGATCCCCTCTGTTGTTTCTTTGTCCGAGACCCCACTGGCCCACAATGTGTTCTTCAGAACCTTTCCCAACCTTTGCATTAAAATCTCCCATAACAAGGGTTACATCATGTTCTTTGGTGTCTTTGAGGACGGTCTGAATTTGGGCATAGAATTCCTCAACATCTTCATCGCTTTTGTCACTAGTATGGGCATACACTTGAATGAGATTAATGTGGAAAGGTTTACCACGTAACTTTAACATAATTATTCTACTGGAGAATGGTATACAACTGATAACAGCAGACTGCAAACTTTTGTCCACTATAAAACCCACTCCATGCAAATGCCTGGCATCATTATTACCACTGTAATATACCATGCAATCCTCCACATTACAATCTCCTGTCCCCGGCCATCTCATCTCACTTATACCCATTATGGACACATTCATCCTCTTCATCTCATGAATTGTATTGTGAATCTTTCCTGCTTCAAACATACTCCGTACATTCCACGTTCCTATCTTCAGGGCTGACCGGGAGATTCTTCGCACCCTCTGACCACTTAAGGTCTGCCCGGGACTAAGGGCCAATGGAATTGGGTTTTCAGCCATGAAGATTATCCTGGGGAAAAATAATTGAGGTGGTTTCCCGTTGCCTTCCTCAATGCGCAGTAACCACATCACATCCCAACATCCAAGGAAGCCAAGATATGATGCAGCTGTTTGCTGATGCAAGGTCGACAGATCGGTCTTGTATCAACAATAATGATATAGCTGCTGCCACTATATCATGTCCTCAGTTGATCCGCGGGTGCAAGCACCACTCTCAACAAGAGCCCCTATCAGCCATTGGGACGCGCCGTGTCGGGGTTGAGGACTTCCCCGCCCAGATCCGTCTTCCACAGAGTACAGAAAAGCCCTTACTCAGTTCAGAGCTCCTCCCCCATGGAAGCTGCACCTGGCAGCCCATTAAATACCCTAAGTGTAGGTGTTAAATACTTGGATCGACTCTATTCATAATGACACAATCCAATCATGTACCCATGAGAGGGCTGCACCAAGAGTGAGCTATGACCAGGTTTGTTTACAAGTAGAATGTCGGTCATGAAGGCGAGCGAGGGCTACAGACCGGGTAGCCATCTAAAAGGGCGGACCTTGACGACTCTTTTGTGTTCACACTGACGGGAGTTAATTGACCGTGACCCTTGAACTTTTCTTTTTAAGGTTGTACTGGACCACTGAAGAATCTCATTATCTCTGAAAGTAATTGAAATATGCTTGATATTATGATATCAAATGAATTATATGCATTGTATCCTTTAATATAGAATGTTGGATCAAAGTAATCGGATAAGATTTGGCCAAGTTGTTGTCTGAGGACAGCTTAACCGCACCAAATAAATAAATGCATTTTGTAAAGAGTAATTACCCAGTTTACGCTAATTTACTCAGACGGGTAGCATTATTTAACGATATGGCACGTTTGTAATGATAGTAATGACATGACCAGACCCAGAAGATTGTTGTATGGTGAAGCTAAAAATCAATAACTATGTGTGTTTTGGAAGGGATGGTAAATCACTTCAGCGTTTGAAATCTATGGGAAAGGAAAACGATGTTGTGCAGAAAGCAACACATGTTAAGTAAAGAATAAGGTAAAAAAATTAATGTTGTTCGAAGTAAATGTTCCGCTTCAGAACGGACAAATACTTTAGTAATTGCACATAATGTATATTCAGCTGTAATTTGTTTTTATTGTTGTGTTGTGATATGCAAATTCAAGATAAACTGTGCGATGTGAGAGACACTATGAACGCTCGTCAATGTCGGAGAGTATCAATGTTAGGATATCTAGGATAGATATGGGTGCAGAAGAGCGCCAAACTTTATGAGAAGAGACTCACATATATTTTGATTTTTGTGTTGTGGGAAAGTAATTATAATATTTTTGTGTTTTGTTGTGTTTTGCCATGATTTAATACCATTAAATGATATATTTAGGAATTTGTTGTTTCTTTCAAGTAGGGTGGTTACCTGACAGACTCAAATCCTGAACATGTGGTCGTATAGTGGGATGAACGCCCCATACCTCGAAAGACCGTGAACTAGCTGGGATACGAACACATGTTCCATATGATGACGAAAGGGTACAGTACATCGGGCTATATCTTGGATACATAGAAACAGGAACATTATTCCACTTCCAAATACCTGTTAACTAAGACTACTTTAAAAATACTTCAAACACGTTTGATATTTGACCAGATGGCAGTTTGGTTAGGTTAGGATTGCGCTCCGTGATGCCGCGAATGCTCGGCCTGACAAAGGTGCCACCTACAAGTTTCCACCTGAGCTAAGCTTGTGATGTTTATATTCTGTTGCAGGGGATGAGCATGGCGTCATCTTACACTGACTAGTCTGAACATGTCTCAACCTGAGCTAAGCTTGCAATGTTTATATTCTGTTGCAGGTGATGAGCATGGCGTCATCCTACACTGACGACTGTCAATTACTGAAGATTTGGGAATGCCCTGTGTGCTTGAAATACATGACTGGACGAATTGAAATGTGTAAGAGTGGTCACAGCGTATGCTGCGATTGTAAGGACAATCTGAAGAAATGTTCGGTGTGCAATGCAGAATATGTTGGGGGAAGAAATTACGTGGCAGAAGAATTGGCTCGCGAAGTTAAGTTTCCTTGTGAAAACAGAGAGTTTGGCTGTAAAGTAAGAATGTTGAACGTGGAACTGAAGAGTCATGAACATTCTTGTTTGTTTAGATTGCATACGTGCCCAATGGACTGTCAATGGATTGGGCAAAGAAGTGAAATACTACACCACTTCTCTCTTGAACACCCTTCACGCGTGTTGAATACAAAGTATCGGTCATGGACAATCCCCATCTTCACATTCCCAATACACACTTTCCTGATTGCGGCATGTGGAGAGTTATTCTGGTTACGTTATGTGACTGATCCAACAACTAAATATTGCATACTTTTTGTACAGTACATAGGACCATCCGAAGATGCCCCACATTTTAGATATAGAGTGAGTTTAGAATCCACAGATGGCAATCACAAGATGAATTTTGAAGACACTACAAAGGATGGTTCTCTCAGCTTTGATGAAATACTAGAAACCAAACAACATTTCGAGGTGAATCCTGCTGTATGTAAATACTTTGTCCAGGAAAACGACGCAATTCCCATTAACTTCATGATTTTAAAATAAACTGCCAAATGTTTGACAAATTCAATGTTTAAATGAGATATGGTTTATATATATTTAGATAACCTATGTTGTAAATACTTCGTAAAGGATAACAAGGATTTTGAGGTAAACTGCCAAATGTTTTATATATTCTGTGAGTTTTAATGATGAATTTATGTTTTAATAATAAATGGTTGATATATTTTAAATAGTCTATGTATCGCTTTAAGGAAATAAAACTCATTCAATTTCATTATTTGGAATATTAACTGTCTCCCAGGGTCCATAGAATGGGGTGGACATTGATTGGTTAGAGAAATGGCCCTTAAATATTTACTTTTATTAGAAGAGTAATAATAAATTACTTGAGCGAACATAAATAATTACGAGTTGAAACCCGTCGGAACTGGAAGGTCGGTGGGAAAATATTTGCTCAAGGATTTCCTTATATGCAAGGTGTGATCAGAAACTAAGGTTACAAGGTTGGTATTCCTGGAGTTTCGTCTGTTATGGAGACAAATAGTGTGGGGATAATTCGAATACATACGGTTGGTAACTGTGTAGACTTTAAGCCACCCGCCACCTACAGCGCTAGTTGTAGGTAGGAAATTATTGGCGACTCGTTTGCAAAACTGCTTTCGTGAAGAAATCCCATCAGTTATTCGATTTCTGTGGGCGAAACATGTAACCGCGGTCAGGACTTCTCACAGAAGGCGTCATCTTCCTTCATGACAACACGTGACCTCATACAGCCCAGGCTGTTGAAGCAGTTTCGCTGGGACATCATTGACTCTTCTCCCTACAGCCCAGACCTTGCTCCAACTGATTTTCACTTGTTTCCTCACTTAAGGAGCACCTAGGAGGTCGACTATTCGCTTTATACGAGGAAGTGAAACACTTGGTGACAACGTGACTGAACACGCAAGGACAGGATTGTTACCAGCAGGGAATATTCACACTCATCGCATGAAGTGACAGTGCCTAAACCGATATGGAGACTACAACCTAATGTATGTACTATCAGTAGTTTATGATCACACCTCGTACTGTATTTTTTGTACGATCACTCTTTGGCACTATTGCAACTTGAAGGGGTCGAAAGTTCACATACTTGACATTGCAACATATGACTGAACACCTGCTGAGGTAAATATAGACCTACACATTCCATAGTTTCTCCTTGAGCGTTATTGATTGTGATACAGGATGCCGAGTGAATTGTAAATCGGCGCCTCTTATAAGAAAGCAGACTTGTTTTATCGGATGGTGTTAAATGAACTCTGGGTGGGATTAGAGCTCTCTGCATAACTTTTTATCTCCACTAAATATATCCAAATCTAAGGAATGTTCACACATTTCTTACAATTAAACAGGTTCCGTTTACGAGCCCCTGGGAAACGTTCAGATTTTATAACTAAGGCTCCAACTTTTAGAGGAAGAATATGTGGAGACAAACCACTTAATTCCAAGGAATTCAAGAATTTTGTAGGATGCATGTTCTTCATCTTATGAGTGCACATAGGGGTTTCACCATTGCTATTTCCTGGTGACCTAACCTGTGATTCTCTTGTCTCTATGCAGGCTATGCCAAGTCATTGTTAAGCCCTTTTGCTACGCGTACTTGCAACTTTTAATTATTTTTGTGTAGCTGAATATTTTAAAGTATTTTCATTTCCGGCCTCACTTGATCTTGAATGTGCCAATTTTTCCATAACTTTCCCCTCCTTCTAATCTTCCTCTCTCCCCTTTCTGACCCATCTACTCCCTCCTAGGCCATCCTTATGACACGCTTATTCAAAATATCGTAACTTATCTTATCTTCATTGAGTGCAGTAGTTTTCTGAGTATTTATCTCTAGTAATTACCACTTACTTGCAATTAGTTATTGGGATTATATTTATACCTTACATATCGCACAGAGACCTACAACTAATGCTGCTAGAGTAAAACAGTAGGACTCGCAATGAACTACGGTAAAACAAAGCTAATGTCCAACAGGCTCGCAAACACAATCTTTATAGATGGAATCACACTGAAATACACTGATGGATACATTTACCTAGGCCAATTGATCGCCTAAACACAACGAATGACAAGGAAATCAAAAGATGAATAACTCAAGCTTAGAAGGCCTTCTGGGAATTGACGTTCATACTGCTCGATAAATCATTAAACAGGAAACTCAAAATAACTGATAGGAGGGTAGCTGGGTCAAATAGACGGAGCACTGGCAGGAAGATGTCCCTTAGCAAACAGAGTGCCAGGTGCCAGCCGAACATAGCTAAGTGAGAAATATAATTCTTATTTTTACCTCACGATGCATAGCGTATCCTGTTCAAACCCCGAGACCATAACTAAATTTATTGACTGAGCCGTGAATCGAATTCGGACCTCATGGGTGACGGCTAAGTATGCTAGCCACTACACCACGAGATGATCCCTGATAAACGAAAACTGATCCCATTGAATTGTTTTCTAAATAATAATAATAATATCGTATGGCCTCGGATGCCTGGTGCAAGCTTTGTTAATTGACACCCAGAGGGTAGCTTGCATGTCGAATTTCGTCGTTCCTTTGAACGCTATGAAAGTCAAGGAGGTTAGATATCTAAACTCCTTGACACTACAGCGCTTTCAAGTAGAGAATGGAGAAACTTTGTGTTGGTGGAAAATCCCGAGATTAATTTTGCCATTGAACACGGCCTAGTGAATTCAAATGGGTTCTTTAAAATGCCAACAACGTATGACATGAGTATCGTGATTTTTGTCGCCTTCAAAAATCACTTACCATGGCCAGGGGCGAACCTGCTATCTTGGGGTTGGTAGTCCGACACTATAACCACTCACCCACCGTGGCAAGCAATTGTTTTCTGTATTTCTATTACCTTATCCTCCGTGGCTTAGGCGGCAGCACGCCGGCCTCTCACCGCTGGGTCCGTGGTTCAAATCCCGGGCACTCCATGTGGGATCTGTGCTGGACAAAACGGAGGCAGACAGGTTTTTCTCCGGGTACTCCGGTTTTCCCTGTCAAAATTTCATTCCAGCAACACTCTCCACTATCATTTCATTTCATCTGTCATTCATTTAATCATTGCCCCAGAGGAGTGCGTCAGGCCTCGGCAGCCGGCACAGTTCATATCCTCGCCGCTAGTTGGGGGCTTCATTCATTCCATTCCTGACCCGGTCGGAGACTGGAAGCAGGCTGTGGATTTTCATTTTCATTTCTATTACCTTATAAGGAGCCCACAAGCATTGTTACTCGGAATGACATGCGGTGTAGATTTTTGTCTGAAATACAATGGCATTTGATCAGCGATCCTAGTGGTGACCGTTGTAAGCTTGTAGTATATTGTGGAGCAGTTTTTGTTGTATAAATCTCTAATATTGAAAGTCTTGAAATAGCTGATATTAACTATTTTTCACATTCAGTCAATAATACAGCCCTAAAAAGATGTTAAGTAGATATGAACAAAGGTGCTTCATAAAAATCCAAGTTGCAAGAGGAAAAAGTGCAACTCAGTGCTTTTTATAGAGCATTGCAAGGAGCTTGCGAGAGAGGATCCTACCTTATCGAACTATGGCAAGATGGGTGGAAGCCTTCCGTCAAGGAAGAGAGGAATGTCGCTGGTAGACCTGTTGCTGCAACTGACGATCTCCAATTTCAGACTGTAAGGGCTTTATTGGAAAAGTCAGGCGTTGGACATATGTCGAGATTTCCAAAGAAATTGGTATTGCAGTATCGTCGCCCATCACATTTTAAGAAAAAAGCTAAAGATGCGTAAAATGTGTGCCCTCTGGGTCGCGTACACTCTAACCAAAATTGGAAAGTGGAGACAGGAGAATGCATTTGGAGGCCTTCTGTCGTCACGTTATCACAATGGATGAGATATGATAACGTTCGTATACACATGAGTTCAAACAACAATCAAGTGAACGATTACATACAGAATCACCATGCCCAAAAAGATGGCCTGCATTGCAGGATCCTTGAAACTGATGATTATTTTGTGTTCGATTATGAAGGCATAATCTTGATACATACTGTACCTCATGGTATAAATGTAAATGCAGACTACTACCGATACTTGCGTTACCGTACTTGGAACATTATTTGCGCCCAGCATGGCGCCTTAAACGACCTCAGGCCATTGGGAGTCCTATTGTGTTACATGACAATGCTCCTCGCCTATTACCTGCAACAGTGAGGAATTTGTTTACAAGGTGGAACTGGGAAATACTCGAACATTCACCACATTCACCTGACATGAGCCCTTGTGATTACGACTCTTTCTCAAAGATCAAAGAACCTCTACGAGTCTATCAAGAGTTGACATCCAGAGAACTCTAGGTTGGTCAGTGAGAGTGATCTCCAGAATGGTGCTGCAGATGGAGTGCGTCGTCTTCCAAGGATTTGGCAACGTATTGTTGACTTGGCTGGAGACTATAAATGAAGTGCGTAATGTCAAACTTAACCAAATAATATTCCTTGTGATGTTATAGCAGTGTTGCCATACTTATCGAATGTCTTAGTAATAGCGTTGTCGTTGTTTCATTTGAGGGGCTCGAACTTCTAGTAATTTAGCCCCGTGTAGTTGGGTGTGTAGAATTTGCCTATACTCTGAATTACCAATAAAGCTCGCTGACAGCTGTCAAAGCTAGCACGTGGGGAAATGCTGCGTTGCCACTGAGGCAGATCATGACTCATAACATTCCAAGAGGCTTGCAGGAAGACACAAATACTGGGTCAGTTAGCCCCCCTGCCTGGCGCTCTAATGACCGTGACGAGTGAAGACACACTGTAGTTGCGTTCACGGTAGCAAACAATTGATCAACAGCTCCAAAGCTGATGCATCGGGAGCGGGTTCAGGTTTTACTTACTTGTGAACGGTTTGCTCCAACTGATCTGTAGCAGCGCGCGTTGTTCGAAAGTGGACAAGGGCGATGTACTATCCTCGAGCCTGCGATGTTGAAATGATCAGATAATCTTGTGAGAGTGAATGCTGATATTAGATCAGTATCTAATTTACCTTTAGTTTTGCAACTCGGAACAAAATTGCTCTGAAACTGTGTACCGAAGGCTGTGAACATGTATCAAACCATACCTTGCTCCCGATAATATTAGGCCTACGTACGTAAATTTCTTGCCTTTCTGATACGGCATTTATTGTGTTATGCTAGTTCGGCTACGGTAAAGAATACTTAACAGTTTAACGTATGGTACGGTATATTAAGGTGGTATATCCCAAGACTTATGATAATTGAAGTCATTTTAATCCCTTCAAATTGAACAAGGTAGGTTAGGCCTACGCCTCAATAGACGAATATTTATTCAAGAATATCAATATAGCTTTGATTTTATTACTGTAGAGTTATATCCTATGAGAAGGGTCAAGAGTCTGTAAGTCTAGCAGTAAACCTCTTACCAGTCAACCACACATGATGACTTCATTATTTGTTAGCACTGCTTCATCTATCTAATTTGTTCCTAGGTATTCTTCATGCTGATACTTTCCTGCTTCTTATATTTTTTTCTTTTTCACTCTAGTTTTCTTCTCAAGGATTTGAAACTTTTGGATTTATTCATCAGCTTAACTCTGCTGTACAGTTTTTAGTTACTGTACTATACAAATTAATTGTATTTACAAAAAAATCAGGTTAGATTGCAAAATCAATTTGAAACATTACAAGAATATAAATCACGACTAGAGGTATTTATTTGGATCATTACCCTTCCCCTATCTAATAAGGTCAGATGACCTCAAGGTTCTACCCTTTAAAATTATAACCAGCATCTAGAAATAAAATTTCTGGATCCCTCGTCTAAAGCAAAGGAAATCATGGTACGAGCCTGTATTATCCTTGTTATACCCGTACCTTACTTGTTGACACCCCAATATTAGTACTTAAAGAGAAAGGCACAACATGAACTGTTGATGGATTAACTTAGTCTCTTACTTAGCAGTCCATTCCCCTCCTATCAATACACAACTGGTTTCCATACCATATTCCTTATAGGCTACTGTCCATCTAATGAAAATGAAAAATGTTGGGCTACAGATTTTTGGTTGAAAACAGTGTTTAAAAGATGCTTTCACAATTGATTTTTCAATAGATCATGTCATCAAATGGTCCAGTAACATAGAAAGAATTAAGGAAACTAGGGCATTTCAAAATTATTGCTACCCAAGTCTGGACAGTACAGAATGAGGTAGAGGAAACTTGACTGCAAAAATATAAACTGAAAAAAAAAAAGATGTAAAAAGCAGGAATGTACCAGGATGAATGACTCCTTGGAACAAAGATAAATGAAGCAGTGCTAAAGAATACATCTTTTATGTGAGAATTTGAAGCCTTTTTTTTTATTATTATGATTATTTTTTTCTTCAGCGTTGCGTATACAAATTTTCTTTGCTGCTTCTCAGTCGGTCAACATGGGGTACAAAATTTTAAATATGTAAACACACTCCTGGAAACAATTACATGTATTAGTTGCCCATTGCCCATTTAAGTGTGATAACTAATACATGTAATTTTTTCCAGGTGTGTGTTTATATATTTATAATTTTGTACCCGAAAAGCAGCAATGACTACATTTTATCTTGAATTTCAGTACATAATCATTACCAGCGCTTTATATACGATACTGGTACTTCAATGGGGCTTGGCTAGTGGGCTCGCACAATTACATACCATTACCGAAGGTAACATTCATGTCTCATCACTCTCTTAAAGGTATTGATACTTGGTTACTAACAATTCCCTTTGTTGCTCAATATGTGCCTGGTAGAGAGATGGTTGGTACGAATCAGCAAACTAAATGTTAAAAGAAGTAATATCTTCCACCTAGGCTCATTACCAGAATGAATACAAATGAAACTACGGTACAGCAGAACTATACCGTAGGTGTAGTTTTGTAACAAACATAGTTCATTCAGTCACCGTAGAAGAACATCAGGTCTTCTGTGGTCAGCAGCAAATACTGCTGTGTGAAGCATCACTGTAATGAGGTGTTAAAACTCAGGCAAGCTGCGATAAGGTACGAAAATATTGGACAAACTGGGTAAGTGCTGTGTTGAACAGTGGTCAATCTTCTCTGCTTGTGTAAGAAAATAAATTTATATACAGTATATATCTTGAGTTTCCGTGCATAATCATTCCCAGCTTCTTGATGTAGATAGAAAGATTTGTATTAATTCCATTTGATCAAATACATGTATACAATACATATTTGATATAGGACACGTCAGAATTTACATGTATAAAATGAAAGTACTAATAGGTATATAATACTAATACTAGGCTATAACTATTTATAACTTACAAGCTGTACCCGGCATGCGTTGCAATGCCAATCAAAGAAAGTGTTGGCGTTGAAATTCTGTTTCTTGAAGTGCTTTTGGATACACATGTTTTTCAATTTCCGTTAACTGCCTCTAAGCTATCGTAAAATGGATTTTCTAATTTAGAACCATTCGTGGGAGCGTGCACAACAACTTTCAAAAGTTTCATCGCAATCGGATGAATGGCATATGGACGTATCAGACGAATGGTATATGACCTTATACGGGACTGTGTTGAAACTCTTCGCGTGTCATCGCTCATTTGCTGATTCTACTGGTGCGCTACCTACTGTAAAATGGATGTACTAAGCCAGAAACCTTCCCTGGAGTGTTCACAACATCTCACCCAAGTTTCATCGCTATCGGATGAATGGTATATGACCTTATATGGGACTTTGTTGAAACGCTTCGCGCGTCGTCGTTCATTTGTTGATTCTACTCGTGTTCTATCTATTTTTAAAGGGATTTACTAAGCCAGAAACCTTCCCTGGAGTGCACACAAAATCTCAGCCTAGTTTCATCGCTATCGGACGAATGGTATATGAACGCATACGTGACTTTGTTGAAATGCTTCGCGCGTCGTAGTTCATTTGTTGAATCTACTCGTGCGCTGCCTATTGTAAAGTGGATTTACTAAGCAAGAAAATTTTCCTGAAGTGTGCACAACATTTTACGCAAGTTTCATAGCTATCGGACGAATGGTATATGAATGCATACGGGACTTTGTTGAAATGCTTTGCGTGTCGTCGCTCATTTGTTGAATCTACTCGTGCGTTATCTACTGTGAAAAGTATTCACTAATTTTGAAACCTTCACGTAAGTGTACACAACATCTCACTCATGTTTCATCGCTATCGGACGAATGGTGTATGAACACATACGGGACTTTGTTGAAACACTTCGCGCATCGTCGTTCATTTGTCGAATCTACTCGTGTGCTACCTACTGTGAAATGTATTTACTAAGCCAGAAACATTCCTTGGAGTGTCCACCATATTTCACCCAAGTTTCACCGCTAACGTCAGAATAGTATATGACCTTATACGGGACTTTTTTGAAACGCTTCGCGCGTCGTCCCTCATTTGTTGAATCTACTTGTGCGCTGAATATTGTATAGGGATTTACTAAGCCAGAAACCTTCCATGACGTGTACACAACATCTCACCCAAGTTTCATAGCTATCGGACGAATGGTATATGAATGGATATGGGACTTGGTAGAAACGCTTCGCGTGTCGTCGCTCATTTGTTGATTCTACTCTTGCCCTACGTATTGTAATATGGATGTACTCAGCCAGAAACCTTCCCTGGAGTGTACACAACATCTCACCCAAGTTTCATCGCAATCGGATGAATGGTATGTGAACGTATACGGGACGTTGTCGAAACGCTTCGCGCGTAGTCACTCATTTGTTGAATCTAAACGTGCGCTTCGTATGGTAAAATGGATTTACTTAGCCATAAACCTTTCCTGGAGTGTACACAACAATTCACCAAACATTTATCACTATCAGACGAATGATATATGACCTTATACGGGACTTTTTTGAAACGCTTCGCGTGTCATCGCTCATTTGTTGAATCTACTGGTGTGCTACCTATTGTAAAATGGATGTACTAAGCCAGAAACTTTCCTGGAGTGTTCACAACATCTCACCCAAGTTTCATCGCTATCGGATGAATGGTATATGACCTTATATGGGACTTTGTTGAAACGCTTCGCGCGTCGTCGTTCATTTGTTGATTCTACTCGAGCTCTACCTATTTTTTAAGGGATTTACTAAGCCAGAAACCTTCCCTGGAGTGCACACAATATCTCAGCCTAGTTTCATCGCTATCGGACGAATGGTATATGAACGAATACGTGACTTCGTTGAAATGCTTCGCGCGTCGTAGCTCATTTGTTGAATCTACTCGTGCGCTGCCTATTGTAAAGCGGATTTACTAAGCAAGAAAATTTTCCTGAAGTGTACACAACATTTTACGCAAGTTTCATAGCTATCGGACGAATGGTATATGAATGCATACGGGACTTTGTTGAAATGCTTTGCGTGTCGTCGCTCATTTGTTGAATCTACTCGTGCGTTATCTACTGTGAAAAGTATTCACTAATTTTGAATCCTTCACGTAAGTGTACACAACATCTCACCCAAGTTTCATCGCTATCGGACGAATGGTGTATGAACACATACGGGACTTTGTTGAAACACTTCGCGCATCGTCGTTCATTTGTCGAATCTACTCGTGTGCTACCTACTGTGAAATGTATTTACTAAGCCAGAAACATTCCTTGGAGTGTCCACCATATTTCACCCAATTTTCACCGCTAACGGCAGAATGGTATACGGGACGTTGTCGAAACGCTTCGCGCGTAGTCACTCATTTGTTGAATCTAAACGTGCGCTTCGTATTGTAAAATGGATTAACTAAGCCAGAAACCTTTCCTGGAGTGTACACAACAATTCACCAAACATTTATCACTGTCAGACGAATAGTATATGACCTTATACGGGACTTTGTTGAAACGCTTCGCGTGTCATCGCTCATTTGTTGAATCTACTGCTGCGCTACCTATTGTAAAATGAATGTACTAAGCCAGAAACCTTCCCTGGAGTGTACACAACATCTCACCCAAGTTTCATCGCTATCGGATGAATGGTATATGAAATTATATGGGACTTTGTTGAAACGCTTCGCGCGTCGTTGCTCATTTGTTGATTCTACTCGTGCTCTACCTATTTTTAAAGGGATGTACTAAGCTAGAAACCTTCCCTGGAGTGCACACAAAATCTCAGCCTAGTTTCATCGCTATCGGACGAATGGTATATGAACGCAAACGTGACTTAGTTGAAATGCTTCGCGCGTCGTAAATCATTTGTTGAATCTACTCGTGCGCTGCCTATTGTAAAGTGGATGTACTAAGCCAGAAAATTTCCCTGCTTTGTACACAACATTTTACGCAAGTTTCATAGCTATCGGACGAATGGTATATGAATGCATACGGGACTTTGTTGAAACGCATTGCGTGTCGTCGCTCATTTGTTGAATCTACTTGTGCGCTATCTACTGTGAAATGTATTCATTAATTTTGAAACCTTCACGTAAGTGTACACAACATCTCACCCAAGTTTCATCGCTATCGGACGAATTGTATATGAACACATACGGGACTTTGTTGAAATGCTTCGCGCATCGTCGCTCATTTGTTGAATCTACGCGTGCGCTACCTATTGTAAAATGGATTTACTAAGTCAGAAACCTTCCTTGGAGTGTACCCAACATCTCACCCAAGTTTCATCGCAATCGGACGAATGGTATATGAACGCATAGAAAATATACCCACATACATACAGACAAACTATCACGTAACATTGATTTATATATATATATAGATTATAATAACAGATCTTAAGAGATACAATCTTATTGGACAACTATTTACACCTTACTCTATTATCATAATATGAAAACTTAATTCTATAAATACAACAACTTACAGCTAGGTATTACAATTAAAATAGAAAAGTAAAATATAATTATAGATTTCATCGCTCCTATACGCTAAGATATTCAACTACAGAGTAAAAACAATGGCACTGCAGATACGCTTTCAACATTCTATCAAAGGTTTTTATTTTTGGGGCAAGTTTGATGTACTGGGGTAGTTTATTGTATAATTTAACTCGTGTGTGAAAAGTTCGTTTTTGGGGTGTGTGCGTGTGCGCGTGCGCGTGTGTGTGAAATATGAATGTTTTGTTTTTGTCTTGTGTTATGCCTTAAACATCATTGTTTGTTTTAAGAAAAACATCCTTATTCATTAAATTCTTTTTGAAAAACATAATACTTATGAATGCAGGGCAGTGGGAGAATGTTTAAATCTTTAAACAGAGGTCTACATAATTGTCTAGTGTTTACATTTGCCATAATTCAAATCGCCCTCTTTTGTATCCTAAACGTGCTTAGTACATCTGGCGACATACCCCAAAATATGACCCCATATCTTAAGTATGAATGGAAATAAGCAAAATAAGTATTTCTTAATGTGTGCATGCTAGTGCAGGTTTTCAAAATACGTAAAGCAAAGCACACCGAGTTCAGCTTAGTATTCAGATATTGTATACCGGTATGTTTTTCCATTTCAAGTCATGTTGTATCCATAGTCTTAAAAACTTTGTTTCTGATTTATTTTCTATTTAATGACCATTTAATGTTACGAGGCACGTCCAGAAAGTAAGTTCCGTTTGGTAATAAAATTAAATTGTGTACAGATACAGAAAAAATATTTATTGCACAACATTCTATACCTCTTAAACTACTTTTCCACATAACTGACGAACTTTTTCAGGCATTTGTCATAGCGTGGCACAAGTTCTTGGATATCTTCTTCATAGAAGTTTGCCGCCTGTGTCTTCAACCTGTTGGAAACGTCTTCTTTCAGCTCGTCGTCATTGTTGAAGTGTTGACCACCAAGGAAAGACTTGAGATGTGTGAACAGATGAAAGTCGCTAGGAGCGAGGTCAGGGCTGTATGGAGGATGGTCAAACACGTCCCAGACAAATCCCTGTAGGAGTTTTTTTTGTCACATTTGCCGTGTGTGGTCGTGCGTTGTCGTGAAGAAAAACAACACCTTTTGACAGCCTGCGGCAAGATGGCGTCACAGTGAGAGTTTAGTGCAATAGCAGCTAGTGTAAATATTTGATAAAAGTGGTAAAATATTATAACAGAGGTTTAAAATCTATAAAGTTACTTTCCGTAGGTCAAGTGCAATATGGAATATTGATAGTAGTTAGAAATTCTTATTGAAAATTTAATAAACTTAAACTAAGTTGTGGGAACGTGTATCCAAAGATTCGGTGACTTCTTCAATCACTGTTTGAACCAAGTAGAGCAGTGGTGCTTTTACAAGTTTTCACCCGATTGGAAGATATACGTATTTCACATTCTTCTTTATTGGTAGGTAATTAGATTAATTCATTTAGGTAGTAATAATTAACATAAATTTAACTTAGTGTCATTTGGTGTAAACATCAAGGCTAACTTAGATATCTAGTATGTCGGCAGTAAACAGTGTTAGTGTCTCGTCAGGTAATGTAACCGTTACGGATGTATGCTCGTCGTGCAAAATAAAAGTAAAACATGCAAATAAATTCATCACAAGATCTCAGGTAAAATTGAGCGAGGAGAAAAGTGAAACCGATTGTCGTAATGTAGGCCTACCGGTACCGTCATGCGAATGTAATAACCTGAGAAACGAACTGTCCTCAAAAGATGAAATTATAAAGCTGCTAAAGGAAGATATTACTAAGTTAATGGAAGAGTTGAATAAATTGAAAGGAAACAGAGAGGAAAGCAAGGAAACTTTGTCCAAAGTGGTTGCTGGTAAGGTAAGATTGAATATGTAACTGAAATTCCCGTCTCAAATTCATTTGGAGCGCTCGTCGAAGAAAATGATGACTTTCTACAAGAAGAAAAGAAGAAAGTGATCAAGAGAAAATCCAGGAAGATGCGGATATTTGCGGATAGCCACGGGCGAGATGTAGCAGCAAGCGTATTGGAGAGAAGCGGAGAAATGGAGGTCACTTCGACAGTAAAGCCAGGATCACCCATTGCAACGGTCACGAACGGGATGTTAGGAGAGTGTGCAACCCTCACTTCAAAGGGCTATGCAGTAATCATCGCTGGAGCAAACGACATCTATAGAAACGAGAGTAAGAAGGTAATCAAAGATTTAAAGGGTACATTGCCATCCATGCTTAACACAAATGTCATTATTGTAAACATTCCGCAGAGATACGATTTAATTCCCAAATCATGTGTAAATGTAGAAATAGAGGCTACAAATGGAAAAATTCGTAAAATGTATAAGAGTTTTCCAAATGTCCAAATTATAGATGTAAGTAAATTAGACAGGAAGTTCCACACTCGACATGGCCTACACTTAAATAGGTTAGGAAAACAGTATATTAGTGATGAAATCTGCAAAATTGTAAATTCAAATGGTAAGAATAGTTCAACAGTAATATCTTTAGAGTGGAAGCAGGGAAACTTGTAAAAGAAGCCAAACGTGAGGATTGGCATTCAGATCTTTTGATGTCTAATTTAACTGAGTGGAACAATGGTATTTCGGTTTTGTCTACCAACAATAATAATAACAATAATAATAATAATAATAATAATAATGTAAATAAATCACCAACACAACCTTGCAAAAGTAACAAATTTAAAATTTACCACCAGAATGTTCAGTCTCTCTATAATAAAATTGATTACATAAATCTAATGCTTAAAAATGAACTTAATGACATCTCAGCACTATGTATTTCAGAACATTGGCTGAATGAGGAACAACTCGAATTAATTCAATTCCCAGGGTTTATACAAGCTAGTCAATACTCTAGAACTAATATTAGCCATGGTGGTACTTGTATCTTCTTAAGAAATAATTTAGATCATGAACAGTTAACAGCTTATGATTATCTAATTAGGGAACAGGATTTTGAATTCTCTGCCGTAAAAATACAGCAGTTTAAGTTAATAATTGTATGCGTATACCGTTCTCCGTCAGGAAAGTTTCCTTTATTTATAGATAAATTAGAATTGTTACTCAATAACATGATCGAAGTAAATTTCGATATAATAATTTGTGGGGATGTAAATGTGGATTTCTTAAAATTTGATAGAAATTGTGAATTATTAACACAGTTAATAATTTCCTATGGACTGAAACCTACAGTAAATACCCCAACAAGAATAACAAAATTTAGTAAAACCACTCCTGATCAATTTTTTTTAAATACAGATAAATATCACCATTCAATAGAAGTCTATTGTCCGGGTTTTAGTGACCACCATGGACAAATACTGAGTTTTGAAGTACCCGAAACAATCAATAATAAAGATAATAGAGTAAAATCAAAGTGCAGGTCATTCACTGAAACAAATGTTACATATTTCAATGACTTATTAAATAAGGAAACATGGTCAGAAATTTATAAACTAGAAAATGTAAATGATAAATTTAATGCATTTAACAGTACCCTAAAACACTATTTTGAAACATCATTCGCCTTTAGACAAAGAACTGTTCAAAATAACAAAACTAGCAATTGGATAACAACAGGGATTATAAATGCATGTCAAAGAAAGAAAATTCTACACAAATTATATAAACAATACCCCTCAACACCTGAATTCAATTTATACTACAAAAAATACACTAGCATATTAAATAAGGTAATAAGACTAGCAAAGAAAATGCATAATGATAATTTTATTTCCCAATCATCTAATAAAAACAGGGCTATGTGGTCCGTGATAAAGAAAGAAACTAGAAAATCTGCTAAAATACAACGCAACATTACACTGACCAGAAATAATAAAGTGATTAATAATCCAGAGGAAATGGCAAACACTTTCAATGACTATTTTCTGGAAATTCCACAAAAATTATTAAATAAATCACAGGTAAATACACTAAATTCAAATAATAAAATAAAAATATGTAGTGATTCTTTATTTATAAATCATGTCACAAGTGAAGAGGTAAGAATAGTTATAAAAGAGCTAAAACATAAATTTTGTGCTGGCATTGATGGCATCTCTGATGCAATTTTAAAGAGATGTGCAGAAAATATAATAAATCCACTTACACACTTAATAAACAGTTAGATTCTCTCCGGAACTTACCCGGATATTTTGAAGTTATCAAAAGCAATTCCAGTGCACAAAAACGGTTCAAAAGATAAATTAGATAACTATCGTCCTACTACCTTACCAACTGGTATTGCAAAAATTGTGGGAAAAATCAAGTATAAGAGACTGACAAGTTTTATAGAAAAAAATAAAATATTATCAAACTCACAACATGGATTCAGAACGGAAAAATCTACACAGACAGCAATTTATGAATGTATTCATACTGAAATTAATTGACAATAAGGAACATGTAACTGGCCTATTCTTGGATTTATCGAAAGCATTTGATGTTGTTGACCATAAAATCCTCCTTACAAAACTAAATCAATATGGTATTAGAGGTCTAACTAATATAATGGATAGTCTAACTTAACAAGACGTAAACAAATAGTAAGCTTGAGACACAAGGATGATGGAACCAAATTACTTAATGAAACATAGTCCAATGAGGGAATTATTAAATTTGGAGTACCCCAGGGATCGGTTTTGGGCATACTACTCTTTCTTCTATATATCAATGATATAAGACAGAACGTTCATTCACATAAGGAAATTTTGTTTGCGGACGATACAACACTCGTAATAAAAGGTGAAACTAAACAGGTCATACAGCAGTCTGCTGACTCAGTTACAGGAGAGTTAACCAAATGGTCACAAGATAATCGCCTCATATTCAACTATATAAAAACAGTATGTCTAAATTTCCACACTATACAGAATAGGAATCCTGCGAAGCCCAATATAACATTAAATGGTCATCAAATAGAAACTAAATCAGAAACAAAGTTTTTAGGACTATGGATACAACATGACTTGACATGGAATAAACATATACAATATATGAATACTAAACTGAACTCGATGTGCTTTGCGTTACGTATTTTGAAAACCTGCACTAGCATGCACACATTAAGAAATACTTATTTTGCTTATTTCCATTCACACTTAAGATATGGGGTCATATTTTGGGGTATGTCGTCAGATGTACTAAGCACGTTTAGGATACAAAAGAAGGCGATTAGAATTATGGCAAATGTAAACACTAGAGAATCATGTAGACCTCTGTTTAATGATTTAAACATTCTCCCTCTGTCCTGCATATATATCTTTCAAAGTATTATGTTTTGTAAAAAGAATTTAATGAATAAGGATGTTTTTCTTAAAACAAACAATGATGTTCATAGGCATAACACAAGACAAAACCAAAACATTCATATATCACACACACACACACAAGCATATATCAAAAAGGAACTTATCACACAGGAGTTAAATTATACAATAAACTACCCCAGTATATAAAACTTGCCCCAAAAATAAAAACCTTGGATAGAATGTTGAAAGCTTATCTGCAGTGCCATTGTTTTTACTCTGTAGTTGAATATCTTAGTGTATAGAAACGATGAAATCTATAATTATATTTTACTTTTCTATTTTAATTGTAATACCTGGCTGTAAGTTGTTGTATTTATAGAATTAAGTTTTCATATTATGATAATAGAATAAGGTGTAAATAGTTGTCCAATAAGGTTGTATCTCTTAAGATCTGTTATTATAATAAGTTATAAATAGTTATAGTATTAGTATTACTGTATATACCTATTAGTACTTTTATTTTATAGATGTAAATTCTGACGTGTCCTATATCAAAAATGTATTGTATGCATGTATTTGATCAAATTGAAATAATAAAATTATCTATCTATCTATCGAGCCCTCGGCGCTTATTCTTTATTGCGCGGCGCAATTTCCTAAGTGTCTCGCAGTAAGCATCTGCGTTGATTGTTTTGACCACGCGCTAAGAAATCAATGAGTAAGATGCCTTTCCAGTCCCAGAACACTGTGCACATCATTTTCCGAGGTGTCAAGATTTGTTTCGGCTTAACCTTTGCTGGGGATGAAGTGTGCCTCCATCCCATTGATTGCTGCTTACTTTCGGAGGTGTCGTAAGAAACCCAAGTTTCGTCTCCTGTGACTATCTGTGTCAGAAATTCTTCGCCGCCTTCATTGTAACGGGTCAAAAACTGAAGTGCACTACCCATCCGTTTTGTTTTATGTTGCTCCGTAAGAATCTTTGGTACCCAACGTCGGCAAAGTTTACGAAAGTTCAGTTTTTCGGTAACAATTTTATGAATTAGTGATCGTGAGATTTGGGGAAATTCCATAGCGAGAGCACTAATTGTACTGTAAACCTGAGGTTTTCCCGGATCTTGTCATCAATCGCGTGAACCAGTTCCTCTGTAACCAAAGATGGACGCCCACTTCGTTCTTCATCGTGCACTTCACTACGTCCTTCATTGAACTGTCGGACCCATCTTCTCACCATTGAATCACTCATCGCATTTTGCCCATACACTTCGCAAATTTGCCGATAAATTTCAATTGGTTTCACTTTCCTAGCTTTCAGAAAACGAATCACAGATCTGATTTCACAAGCGGCGGGATTTTCAATCTACACCGACATTGTACGAGTAAACATGCACAACAACGCGTACGTGGCTGACAGCGCTCTCCAAATGGCGCATGTTTCTTCTCCTTGATACAGAGCGTCTACCGCGCATATGCGGAACTGCGCTGCAGCGGAACGTACAACTAATTGAAGACATAGGCGGCACACGTTTATGAAGAAGGTATACAAAACCTCGTGCCACGCTACGACAAATGCCTGCAACATTTCGGCAGTTATGTGGAAATGTAGTTTAAGGGTTGTAGAATTTTGTGCAATTAATAATTTTCTGTATCTGTACACAATTTAATTTTATTACCAAACGGAACTTATTTTCTGGACGTGCTTCGTATATTGGGCTTCGCAGGATTCCTATTCTATATAGTGTGGAAATTTAAACATACTGTTTTTTTATAGTTTATTATGAGGCGATTATCTTGTGACCATTTGGTTAACTCTCCTGTAACGGAGTCAGCAGACTGCTGTATGACCTGTTTAGTTTCACCTTTTATTACGAGTGTTGTATCGTCCGCAAACAAAATTTCCTTATGTGAATGAACGTTATGTGTTATATCATTGATATTTAGAAGAAAGAGTAGTGGTCCCAAAACAGATCCCTGGGGTACTCCAAATTTAATAATTCCCTCATTGGACAATGTTTCATTATGTAATTTGGTTCCATCATCCTTGTGTCTCAAGCTTAGTATTTGTTTACGCCTTGTTAAGTAAAATTCTGTCCATTTATTAGCTAGACCTCTAATACCATATTGATTTAGTTTTGTAAGGAGGATTTTTTGGTCAACAACATCAAATGCTTTCGATAAATCCAAGAATAGGCCAGTTACATGTTCCTTATTGTCAATTAATTTCAGTATACTATGAATACATTCATAAATTGCTGTCTGTGTAGATTTTTCCGTTCTGAATCCATGTTGTGAGTTTGGTAATATTTTATTTTTTTCTATAAAACTTATCAGTCTCTTATACATGATTTTTTCCACAATTTTTGTAATACCAGTTGGTAAGGTAATAGGACAATAGTTATCAAAATCATCTTTTGAACCGTTTTTGTGCACTGGAATTACTTTTGATAACTTCAACATATCCGGGTAAGTTCCTGAGAGAATTGAACTGTTTATTAAGTGTGTAAGTGGATTTATTATATTTTCTGCACATTTCTTTAAAATTGCATCAGAGATGCCATCAATGCCAGCACAGAATTTATTTTTAGCTCTTTTTTTTAACTATTCTTACTTCTTCACTTGTGACATGATTTATAAATAATCACTACATATATTTATTTTATTATTAGAATTTAGTGTATTTACCTGTGATTTATTTAATATTTTTTGTGGAATTTCCAGAAAATAGTCATTCAAAGTGTTTGCTATTTCCTCTGGATTATTAATCACTTTATTATTTCTGGTCAGTGTAATGTTCCTTTGTATTTTAGCAGATTTTCCAGTTTCTTTCTTTATCACGGACCACGTAGCCCTGTTTTTATTAGATGATTGGGAAATAATTTATCATTATGCATTTTCTTTGCTAGTCTTATTACCTTATTTAATATGCTAGTGTATTCTTTGTAGTATAAATTGAATTCAGGTGTTGTGTGGTATTGTTTACATAATTTGTGTAGAAATTTATTTCTTTAACATGAATTTTTAATCCCTGTACGGTACTGGTAGCCTACTGCAGTGAACATTGGCTAGTGAGCTTGCCTAATTGTAGCCTATACTGTACAGTACCAGTAGGTAATATTCATGACTCCTCACTCCCTTAAAGTTCTCATTTTACTAACAATTTCCTTTACAGGTTACTAAGCTTGTAACTTAAAGCCTCCTTCCCAATCCAAGCCTCAGTTAAAAATACATGCACTACTACTGACACCACAGCATTTTGAAATGTATCCTGTAGCCTAGGCTACTGTAAAAATATAGATCAATTGTAGCATACACACACGAGAGTGAGTAAAATAAATTAGCCTTATGTCACAATTTGTAAATCCATTCTCACAATGCATTTTTCTTAATAGTCAGTTCCTATTTGAGTACAGAGACCTAACCTGTCCCCTGAGAGAAAATCATTGCTCGTTTGACAAAAGGAAGTCAAGGATGGAAATTTTGGTATTGGATTAGTTGAAGCATGGACAAAATACAGTATGTGCATACAATAATTGTAACTAAATGGTAATACTCAGGCATGTTGAGATACCGTAAGTGAAGGAAATTAAGGACAAACTGGGTAAGTGCTATGTTGAAGAGTGCTTAATTTTCTCTCCTTGTGTAAGAAACGAAATTTATATACAGTATATATATTATATATCTTGAGTTTCAGTGCATAATCATTTTCAGATTCTTGATGTACGGTACTGGTAGCCTACTGCAGTGAACATTGACTATTGAGCTTGCCCAATTATAGCCAATGGTACCAGTACGGTAGATAATATGCATTACATTGAAAGGAATGTGGATGTTTAATCTAGACCTGAACAGCAACCGAGAAGCAAGATAACTGTTAAGATAGGACTGCTAATGCCATGAAAAGAAAAGTAATGGTTACCGGTACTTGAAATGCTTACCAAGGGAAGCTGGTTTCTTTGAAACATAGAAACATATTTATAGGCTAGGGCCTATACAAGACCAAATTAACTTCATTCAGTCCAAGCTGAAAGCCAGGAGGGGGGGGGGGGGGGTCTTGCGGTCTGATAATGAGCTGTGTGAATTTAAAATACCGTACAATTTAGTGAAACATTTACGATTGTTTCAAGAAAAAATATTGGCCTAGTGAATAGGTTTTTCAGCATTCTTGAGAGGAATGTGGAGTAGGCTAATCTAGACCTAAACAGCATCCGAGAAGCAAGAGAACTGTTAAGATACTTTAAGTCTGATAATACCATTTAAAAAAAAATACTGATAGGCTACTAATATTTCCCAGTCATTACATTCTGATCAGCCAAACACTCAGTTTTCTATTGGAAGAATCACCTAATAATGCAGACACAGACATACCTACGGTAATTCTTATATCCTATTGCATACAAATCCTTAACCCGACAAGTACCGGTAGCCTACGGTATTGAAATAATTTATTTTTGAGTCAAGACTCTTGACAATAGGTCTTAGCCTATCAGAATTTGGGGTAGGCCCAGCACAATGCAGGTATTTTTATACAGTACCAGTGGCCTATGCTTGCTCCAAATGAAAGGTATTTTTATACAGTACCGGAAGCCTAGAAGTTTGATTCTCTCTATACTGCCTACACAACAATACATTCGTCGAGGTACAGTATTTTTCCCAAAGCATAGGTTAAAATCGTATTTTCAGACCAAATTACCCCCAGACAAGTGATGAAAAAACGCTGAAACATCGATTTTAAAACTTTAGAAATGCACATTGCCACTAAAAAGGAAACCACACACCTGAATTCATATAATTTTTAATACTTGGAACAAAAGCAAGGATGTAACATCCGATATATCAGGTTATGTTGTTTCATACATAGGTTAAAATTTGTCGCAACTGCGGTCCGTAAATCGGAATAAAGATATATCACGAATTTAACACAATGCAGGTCATTTTATAGGCTATAGAGGGACCGTGATGTTGTGTTCTTCATTATTATTTCAGTATTCATCAGTTTACGAACTATTTTGAGTGATTTCCACAATGTTTACATTTGTTTTTAAACCTAAATCATGCTACGCCATGTTGGATTTAAACATGTTCCGTGGATGGAGCGAAGTTTTTCTACGCTCCATAAAATGGCGTCCGCTCCATGGAACATGTTTAGGGAGCGCTCCATCACACCGCGTTCACAGCGTACTTTCTTCAACAGTTGACTGTTTGCCACCGTGAACGCAACCACTGAGTCAAACCATGTGCTTACTGCTGTGTCGGCATACATTGCAACATTGCTCACTGTTGCCGTGACGACCGTTACCCCTCTCGTCTCCACTCCTCACCTCACCCTTCAAGCGAATGACAGTTTTCACCGGGCATCTTTTGTAAATCAGAGTATAGTAGTTGTGTTACTGTGTTATCTGTATTAGAGTGTGTGTATTTTTAATTCAGGTGAGGAACGGGAAGAAGGCGGCTGTGGCCTTAAGTTAGGAACCATCGCGGTAATTGTTTTGAGTAGAAATGGAAAACCACGGAAAACGACTTTCAGGGTGGCTGAGCTGAGAATCGAACCCACCTTCTCTCGGTATCGCCTCACGAGGATGAGTGTACCCCATTCCAGCCCTCAGACCAGCATTAAATTGCTTGGCAGAGCCGGGAATCGATCCCGGACCTCCTAGGCGAGAGCCAAGAATGCTAGTCACTGTACCAGGAGGTGGACACGTGATATCAGCCTGCCTCATACCACAAATGTCAAAATGTACGCACTCCGTTGCAAGCATGGATATTCGTAGGATTAGGACCTCCATCTCGTACATGCACTTGTCTTGTGTTAAAGGAGAAGGTCGTGTGTGCATAGAGCCGTGTCTTCTCTCGCCAGTGCCATTGTGGCAACAGTGCTCAGCAGGACACAGTTCTGTGTTTGGTATAGATGAAGCTGTTCGTATGAGCCGACTCACATGGGCTCATGTGGAGAGAATGGGAGAGGAGAGATTACCTAATAGGTTAATGAGTTCGGCTGTAGAGGGTAAGATAAACAGAGGTACAACTAGGTTCCAACTTCAATATTTTTGACTGGGCGATCATGAGTGAATGAGTCAGGACATTTTCTTTCATTTTTAGCCTATTTTCAATTTTTAAAAAATAGGCTTATGAGATCACCTTTTGTCCGTGTGTGTGTGCGTGTGTGTGTGTGTGTGTGTGATTCGTGTGTGTGTGTGTCCCCTAATAAAATCTAAACGGCAGGAGCGATTTCAATGAAACTCGGAAAGTTCATAGCACTATTCCCGGCGACCTCGACCGTGCCCTTCAAATTTTGTTACGACTCACCAATCCAACATGGCGGCTGTGCGAAATATTTCACCAGCATTCAATATCTCCGAAACTATTACCGATATTACCCTGACATTTTCTATGGTGATAGAGGGAACTACTATAAGTTCACTTATGTGACCTTTGAAAACCTGGTAACTACAAAACCAACATGGAGGCCAAGCGAATTTGCGACTTTTAAATAGACGTTTCTCGTGATTTGGCCTACCAAACACAATGAAACTTGGTACAGTATATGTTTATATACATTGTAATGCACCGACATCTAACTTCGTTCAATTGTTTACATAATCACAAGATGGCGGATGTGCGAAATATTTCACCGGCATTCTATATCTCTGAAACTATTAGCGGTATCTCCCTAAAATTTTGTACGGAGATAAAGGGCACTACTGGAAGTCCATCTATAAGACTTTCAAAAACCGGTTGACTACAAAACGAACATGGCGGCCAAGCGAATTTGAAAATTTCAAATAGACCTTTCTCGCGATTTAATGTTCCAAGCGCACTGAAACCAGGTACAGGAAATATTTATACACATTGTAATCCTCTGGTAACTAATTTAGTTCAATTGTTTACATAACCTCAAGATGGCGGCAGTGCGAATTTTAAAATTAAGTTTTTATTTCTTGTGATGTAGTCATGCGATCGAAGTGAAAGTTTGAATAATGAACCTACGCAATAATTTTCCTTTAATGGTACATGACTCTATGGCCTATACATTTAACAATCCAACATGGCGACCATCCGAAATATTTAGACGATACTGAATATCTACGAATCTATTTTAGCAATCAAACTGCATTTTTTAATGTTCATAGGGAAACTTAAGTTTTTTGTTAGTAGAGTTTTGGTATTTAATTGTTAGTACGGTAGAAGGTTAGTATTTTTGTTAGTGGAATTGCTCTTTACTTATTCTGAAAGGGAGTAGCAGCCTTTCAGAATAAATCAATTCTTTACTAGTCCTATAGACGGTTAAGATATTGATAATATAAGCCAATAATGGCTACACTGCGTCCTGCTGCACGGCTGAAAGCAACGGGAAACTACAGCCGTATGCTATTCCCGAGGATATGCACCTCTCTATGCATAATCACATGTGATGATGGCCTCCTCCCTTGTAAAATTTCAATCCGGAGGTAAACTAGTCCCCCGTTCGGATCTCCGGGTGGGGACTACTCGAGAGGGGGTTAACATCACAGAAGTGACAAAGAGGAAATCTGACATTCTACGGATCGGAGCGTGGAATGTTAGAAGTCTGCTAGGAAGTGGAAGGTTAGAAAACTTAGAAAGGGAAATGGATAGGTTGAGGTTGGATTTGGTTGGGATTAGTGAAATGCGCTGGCAGGAAGAACAGGACTATTGGTCAGGAGACTATAGGGTCATTAGCACTAAATCAAACAATGGCCAAGCAGGGGTTGGCCTCATATTGAGTAGGAAACTTGGACAGCGGGTGGAATATTATGAGCAATATAGTGAACGGATTATTGTAGCAAAAATCAATACAAAACCTACCTGCACTACAGTGGTACAAGTCTATATGCCTACCAGTCAAGCTGATGATGAGGATGTTGATAAGGTCTACGAAGAAATAGACGAAATTCTGAGGTATATCAAGGGTGATGAAAATGTTATAGTAATGGGAGATTGGAATGCTGTGGTAGGAAAAGGGAGAGAAGGGAAGATAGTAGGAGATTTCGGATTAGGTGAAAGGAATGATCGAGGAAGCAGGCTGGTAGAATTCTGCACCGAGCATGAATTGGTCATAGCTAACACCTTATTCAATAACCACAATAGAAGAATATACACATGGATGAGACCAGGAGATACAGGGCGTTACCAAATCGACTTCATTATGGTCAAGCAGAGGTTTCGAAACCAGATTTTGGATTGTAAAACATATCCTGGTGCTGACATAAACTCTGATCACAATCTGGTTGTAATGAAATGCAGATTAAAGTTGAAGAAACTGAAGAAAAGTCAAAAGCCAAAAAGGTGGGCAATAGACAGACTGAAAGAGAAGGATGTAAACGAAAGATTCAAGAAGAGTATAAAGGAAGGACTAATGAAAAACCCTAAACAAACTTCAATTGCAGACGAATGGGCACTTTTGAAGAATGAAATAACAAAATCCGCAGAAGAAAACATTGGTAGGAAAGAAAGAATTGGTAGAAAACCGTGTATCACTCAGGATATACTAGAATTGATGGATGAAAGGCGGAAACACAAGAATGTAAGAGATGAAAAGGGGAAAGCAGAATACAGACGTCTGAGAAATGAGGTTAACAAGAAGTGCAAGGAAGCGAAAGAAGAATGGTTGAAAGAGAAATGTGCAGGTATAGAAAATTGTCTGAAATTAGGAAAAGTAGACACAGCTTATCGAAGGATTAAGAATACTTTTGGGGAAAAGAAGACTAAGTGCTGTAATATTAAGGACACAAATGGAAAGCCTCTAACAGATAGGGAAGAAAAGGTTGAGAGATGGAAAGCTTACATAGAGAATTTGTATAAGGGAAAGGAGATTGAGAATCATGTAATGGAAAGGGAGGAGGAAATTGATGAGGATGCGAAAGGAGATTTAATATTGAGATCAGAATTTGATAGAGCTTTGGAAGACTTAAGCAGGAACAAAGCACCAGGCATAGATGATATACCGATTGAGTTGCTACGCTGCATAGGAGATGAAGGTCTGATCAGGTTATTTCACTTGGTGTGTAGGATTTATGAGACAGGTGAGGTACCCCCTGATTTCAAGAAGAATGTAATCATCCCTATACCAAAGAAATTGGGAGCTGACAGATGTGAAGATTACCGTACAATCAGCTTGATTACTCATGCTTCAAAGATCCTGTCTAGAATAATTTACAAGAGGATTGAAAGCCAGATAGAAACGGAGTTGGGTGAAGACCAGTTTGGTTTCAGGAGAAATGTAGGAACAAGGGAAGCTGTACTAAGTCTTAGGCTGATTTTGGAAGGTAGAATAAGGAAAGATAAGAGAACGTTCATGGCTTTTGTAGACTTAGAAAAGGCTTTTGATAACGTTGATTGGACTAAATTGTTTGACATTTTGAAATCAATTGGAATAAAGTACAGGGATAGGAGGGTGATATACAATCTGTACAGAAACCAGACAGCAGTCATTCGAGTTGAAGGACATGAGAGAGAAGCTGGTATTCAGAAAGGTGCAAGGCAAGGCTGCAACTTATCACCCATACTTTTCAATCTTTACATTGAACAAGCAATGAAGGAAATTAGAGAAAAATTTAAAGTGGGAGTGAAGATTCAAGGAGAAATAATTTCAACTCTGAGATTTGCTGATGACATCGTCATCTTGGCCGACAAGCCTGAGGATTTGAATGAGTTTTTGAATGGTATGGACTCCGTCTTACGGAAAGAATTCATGATGAAAATAAATAAATGTAAAACAAAAATACTGGAATGCAGCCGAAATAAATCAGAAACCTCTATGGAGATCAAATTGGCAGGTGAAACGCTGAAGGAAGTAGGAGACTTCTGTTACTTAGGAAGCAGAATAACCAGTGATGGACGAAGCAAAGAGGATATTAAAAGTAGGTTGGCTCAGGCAAAGAAAGCATTTCTACAAAAAAGGAATCTGCTGACATCGAATATAGATTTAGGTATTAGGAAGTCATTTTTGAAAGCCTTTGTCTGGAGCGTGGCGGTCTATGGAAGTGAAACTTGGACTATTGGTGCAGCAGAAAAGAGGAGAATTGAAGCATTTGAAATGTGGTGTTACAGGAGAATGATGAAGATCAGATGGGTAGATAGGGTTACAAACAAAGAGGTATTAAGACGAGTGGGAGAGGAGAGATGTTTCTGGCGACTGCTAATGAAGAGAAGAGATAGGTTGGTAGGACACATACTAAGACACCCAGGAATAGCAAGCTTAGTTATGGAAGGAAGGGTCGAGGACAAAAACTGTAGGGGTAGACCAAGGTTAGAATATGTTAAACAGATTGCCTCCGATGTAGGGTGTCGGAGCTATGTAGAGATGAAACGATTAGCTCAGGACAGGGAGGCATGGAGAGCTGCATCAAACCAGTCAAAAGACTGAAGACTCAAACAACAACAACTAGGAGGGAATGGTTAGATTCTGTGTTGAACTATTTCAAAGCGATAGGTGCAGAAGCAGTGTTACCTGCTAATAGGGGACCATGGAGGAGGCTTGTTCGCAAACTATAGAGCGTCTCAACCTTAAAAGACAGTATGGGATTAAATGTAGTATTTGCCTCTCACTCGCACTCATATGCCTTGCAATTAGCTTCGTCCTCTTCTACCCCGACGATGTTGCCATTTCCCAATAATGCAAAGTGATAAATCTAAGAAAATGTTTGCGTGGTCTTATAGAGAATTTTCCGCTCTTTATGATGATGTAAAATTAAAAGCCATAAATAATTAACACATGGCCCAATTTTCACAATTACGATATTTTAGCGCGAATCTATTTTTATGCACATATAAAACTTATCACGCCATAGCTAATGAACTAATGATCACAACAGATTAAGAATTTATTTTTATATTGCCTGATGTTGGTAGAAGATATCCTATTTCTCAGGGCAGTAATTTGTTTCGTAATAAGAAAGTTATATTTTTTTTCTTAAACGTAACTTGAAAATTATAGGATGGTATCACAGAAAAGTTGGCTTGCGAGAAACATTTTTGCTATTGACTTTACGTCGGTGACTAAGCGAGAAGAAATGTTCATTAATGTTTGACATAGTTTTTAAAACTAACCACAGCTCGTTATCAGATAGCATTCATAAGTTATCGCACTTAGCGTGAAGTCCCCTCTCAGCACCAATTGACGCTGCGATATTTTGTTTATTCAGGTGGGCTCGTTATCTTCACGACTGCCTTTGATGAGTGTAGGAAAAGATTCTGTGCTACCCCAGAGCTCAGTGTTATTACATTTGTTGCGGTGTGAAGTTAAACTGTAAAGTGAAGTGGTCCTTTTGTATTTTAGTGTTAATCATTAAGTTATTATTATATTTATTATTGTAATATTCACTATGAATACAGCAACTACACTGGTCAAAACAATTAGGGGATCAGGTGAGATATCATACACATGATACATATGGTAACGTCTTTTATTCAGAGTTCAGTTACAATTGTAATTTGTGTGTGTTACAGTACGATATTGTGCTGTCCCAACTCTTTACTGGAGGTTTACATGGCGTTTACTTAGAGCGAGGCACCATTGAGCTACCATAATAGTGAAAAAGTCATTCTCGTTGCCCTCTAATATGGTGTGTGATCACCTCGGACGGCCAGGACAGTTGCACACCTGCGTGGCATGGAGAGTATGAGGTTATTAATCAGCCCTTTCGGGATATTTGGCCATTCTTCCATTAGTGCAATATCCAGCTCGGCAACCGTTGTGGGAGGTGCTGGTCTGGCTGCAATGCATTTGCTAAGTGCATCCCAGACATCCTCAATCGGGTTTAAGTCCGGTGAACAAGCTGGCCACTCCAATCGTTCAATGCCCTCGTCGTCAAGCATGTTGTCCACCTGTGCAGCTCTGTAGGGACGTGCGTTATCGTCCACCAGAATGAACCCATCGCCTATGGCACCAGCGTAGGGCACAATAAACGGTCGAAGGATCTCGTCTCGATACCTCTGAGCAGTCAAAGCGCAATTCTGAACGACATAGAGGTCCGTATGTCCGCCAATACTGACTCTTGCCCACACCATTCGTCCACCACTATGGTATGGTGCTGCTTCCTGCACATAAGCGGGATTGTTCCGAGTTCCACGTTCACTCCAGTTGAGGGAACGACGAATGTCCGGCTGAACACACAATCTTGACTCATCTGTGAACAAAACCCGGTGCCATTCGTTATGACGCCAATCCTGATGTTCCTCCGCCCAGTTTCTGCAGGCTAAACGGTGGCGTGGTTTTAATAGGACACACACCATAGGCCTCCGTGCACAAAGGCCACTTTCCCGAAGGCGATTTCGGACTGTTTGTGTTGATATTGCGCGTCCTGTTGCCGCCTGGAGGGTGCGTTGCAGCCGAGTTGCATTCAGCCTCCTGTCTCGATGGGCTGTTAACCGGAGATAACGGTCATCTCTTGCTGATGATACCCGTGGACGACCTTGACCTGGCCTTCTTTTAACGGTTCCTGTTGTCTGAAATCACATCCAGGTCCTGGAAATTACACTTTGGGATACTCCAATAGCTGCAGCCACCTCCCTCTGTGTCTGTCCCGCTTCCAACCTTCCTATGGCTCTCCATGCCATTCCTTCGGATAAGTCACGTTGTTGTTGCATTGCACTACCTGCTCACTACACCATCTAAACCCAATTGCTTGTGTCATTCGTTCGGTACAGTAAACACACGTCCACACCAACCCCCTCTGCAGCAACTTTCTGTTATTACCACTATCTCGGTTGTCGTATTGTTGTTGTCTCCACTCCGTATTACCGACAGAAAGACGACGAACCATTATAGGTCATTCTGCCGATGACAATACGTCAGAACCTAGATATCTCAACTGATCCTCTAATTGTTTTGACCAGTGTAGAAAGCGGTGTAGTATTGGCAAATTGCACAGTAGAGAACGGATTATAGTACTGAATATTTTTAATTATTTCTTAAAGAACATGAACGTTACCGAGGCAGTTGAAAAGACAGCGGAAGCTACCGGGTGTTCAAAATGTTTAGTTTATAGAATTAGAAAAGAAAAAAAGGAAGGTCCTCTGAGAACACCAGCAAAATCAAAACCTAATCGAGCGAGTAAACAAAAAAATGCTAGGTTAATAAAGTATGATGGAATAGTACAAAGCGGAGTCCGTCGCATCGTTCATTCATTGTTCTTTCAAAACATACCACCAACATTAAATATAGTTTTGAGCAGGGTAAACAGTGATGATACACTGCCAAATTTTTCGTCGTTCGCTGCAAGGCATGATGTACAATTATAGACAACAAACAAATATTTCGGAAATTTCGAGAGTTTTGCGTAAAACCATGCCTGTATACGAGTTATGTTAACATCATGTGCCTGGCCTTGCAGAACTTATATGCAGCAGATATGGCATCAGCGCGCCCCATTTAATGCGTACTGTCTTTGTGAGGTTTGAAGCCATTTTTCAGTGTTGCCTAAGTAAACAAAAGTTTGGTGCTTTTCAGTCGGTCAACACTAATGTACCCAAATAGAGTTGGGTTATGCCCTGATCCTGAAATATGTAATTTATGTAATTTATTTCAGGATCAGGGCATAACCCAGCTCTATTTGGGTACATTCGTGTTGACCGACTGAAAAGCACCAAACTTTTGCGTACTGTCTTTTAAGGTAGAGACGCACTATAGACTGGACACTGAAAGGCAAAACTGTCTTCAATGGAAATGTATGTATAAATACTGCTAGCATGCAAGCTCTGTGAAGCTGAGAGGAATGTGTATCACAGACGATGATGAGAAATGTGGGGGGTTCCCGGTCTGTGCGTTGTACGGTAACGGAACCAAATGCACTCACTCATTCGCAACACCACAGTGGTTTAGGCAATGGCCCTATGTTAGCAGTATTGGAATAGACAAGAATTCCTGATAACACGGCGGGTTGTTGACAGACCCTCATCTTCCCGCGTCATCTCACAGAGCCTGTACCTTTATTATATACGGTGCCGTACCATATATTTATAGAATGTTTCAAGGGATGTTCCACCTTTAATAACCTTTTATAACCAGCCGCAGCTGATAAAATAATACACTATTCATTTCCACCCCTAGCTTCAGAACTTGTCTTTCGCATCGTTCATTCTACAATCCTTACATATGAATCTGTAAAATTGGCAACGTAGCTGTTCTCATCGAAACGCTGAGCCCACATGAACTCGGATCTCGCTGTGCAAGTGCAATGCTCTACAACCCGACAGATATACCACTAATCGCAATCCAGTGACATCATCACCCTAATTAATTCTTCGTTAAAAGAAAAAAAAGATGTTGAAGTTACTTTGGTAATGCTGACTGCGTGATGTGGTCTACCCAAATATACTTCTGAGAAAAATGTAAGGACTTGAACAAACTTTATTTTTAATTATACTCTGGATTGAGATAATTATTTGTCAGAAAACTGTATCATAATGAGGCTCATTATAACACTATGTTTCATTATGAAACAGTTTCTCCTACCAATCAGAGCTCAAGAAACAGTTGTGTGACCAATTAGGTAAGGATACCTACGCGCATGCGCTCAAAATCCAACATATTTCTGTGTTTGCAAGCAAAGTGAATTGTCTCTGCTTTTGGAGTGCCTTGATCCTCGCATGCGCTCTGTTCAGTCAGCAAAGCCAGCGCGCCCTGTTCACTAACAGAATTAACTGAATCCCACAGATATTTATGAATATTTATGTTAAAACATGTAATAAAGTTATAATTATCGTCGAACATAAACAGTCGTATGACACTCGCTTACGCTTACGCTCGTTTTATAAACATACTCGTGTCTTAATTATTGCCATTATGGGCTCGTTGCATAATGTACTATTAACGCACGCTGACATGTGTTATAACGGAGAATTACCGTGATGAAAGACACTAGTCGTTTTACCAATTTAGGGGAAATTTCTCTATATCTAGGGGATTTGAATAACACTGCTTGGACAAAAATGTATTAATTGTCCGATGAGCGTCTTGATTAGGTTATTTCTTGCCCTTTGGGGGAAAATCTAGGATATTTCATAAATAAATTGAGATTGTAAGATTATTATTGGGGGGGGCGTGGTGGCTCAGCGGTCTAGCTGAATGCCTCTCACCAAGGCGGTCCGGGTTCGATTCCCGGTCAATGCATGTGAGATTTTCGATGTGAAATGCCATGTCCTGTGGTTCGGATTCCACGTAAAAAGGAGGTCCCGTGGCTCATGATCTCGAGATTAACGGTCACGTTAAACTACAAGCTTCCTTCCTTCCTTAAGATTATTATTATTACTGGTCAATGTTGGTGGTGGGATCGTCATTTTATATCCCCAGTGCACCCCAGCCGCGAGGGCAGCTGCCAAGTCCGGAGATTGCTGGTTTGAATCCCGGCATTGACAGTGGCCATCCTGAGTGTGTTTTTTCCATACTCTCTCCAGGAAAATGCTGGGTTAGTACATACTTCAAGTCCGAGGGCACATAAATACAGATTATCAGACACGCGGCTGATGACCAAGATGATTACAGTGCCGCAATTCAAGATCACGGGTTCAAACCCGGCCAAAGTCGTTGGATTTTTTTAAGAGCGTTAAAAATCCCTCAGTATGCCTTCCTTCGGAGGGGAAGTTAAGCCAGCGGTCCCATGTCATAGATTTATGGCATGAAAAAGAATCTTCCACTAACTTCAAGTGTGCGGCTTCGGTGGCATAGTTGGTAGCATGCTGAGCTTCTATGCCCAAGATAGCGGGTTCAAACCCGGCTGAAGCCGCTGGATATTTTAAGAGCGTTAAAAATCCTTCAGTATGCCTTCCTTCGGAGGGGAAGTAAAGCCGGCGGTCCCATGTCATAGATTTATGGCATGTTAAAGAACCTTCCACTAATTACACCTGTGTGAAGCTAAATTGTATAGGTTAAGAATGTAAACAACGCTCTTAGGTTCGTACGTTCGCTGTCAAGAGCCGACTGTGGTGGCGTCTAGTAGCTAAGTTCTGAACTAGGCCTAGTAGTCGTTGACGGTGGCGTTTGGCGGCAAAAGTAGGAACTATTTGAAAAATTCAAAGTTGCAGTCCTTACTTGAATTTAAAAAAACAGATACACACACTAATACAGCCATCACAATTAACACTGGTTATCAGACAGATTCTACACACACCCAAAGTACACTGGGCTACATGACCGCGTTGTCGCAGCCCCTAAACTGAGGAACCAACCAACTAAAAGTGTGAAGATAAAATTTGTAGGTTAGTTTGATAACGCTATATTAGTTCCAACGTTGGCATCTAGTGCCAAGTCAGCAGCTAGGTGTTGTGGACGGAAGCATTTGGTAGCAAAAGTAGGAACTACTTGAAAAATAGATCGTCTGCAGTCCTCACTAATACAGCCCTCACAATTAGCACCGGTTATCGGACAGATTCTACACACACCCAAAGTACACGGGGCTAAATGACCGCGTTGTCGCAGCCCCTAAACTAAGGAATCATCCAAACCAACAGTGCCACAATGAAAATTAGGACAAGTTTTCAATTTAAATTTCATCGTAAAATTATCACTGGTATCGTAGATATTGCTCTGGAAATAATTTGCAATGCTACTCTCCTATCTACCTCCAGAAATAGTAATCAAATGACAAAATGTGTAATAAAAATAACGTAAATAAAATAATGTTTATTTACTGTACGGTATTTTACGTCATATAGCCAATATCTCAAATTTTGTTTCGATAAGAATAACTGTTTAAGCGTGTCCATTATACGCATCGAGAGCATGGGTACTTTTATGCTTGAAAATGGAGACTTCAAAAAATCTCTTTAGGGTCTTTTTGTGTCACATGCTGGAAACATGGACTTTTTAGACAACCCGTTGCTGGACTTCGCACTGCCAGTGGCAGTAGATCCTTGAAGGAGGGGGTTGAATTTACCTGTTGTTTAACCTCAGGTAAGAATGCATCAATATTATTATTAGTGTACGGAAACTTACTGTATTATTGTATTGAAACGAACGCTGAAGATTCATTAAATACCCAGTCCCCGAACCAAGGTAATAAACCATACGAAGTTGCAGTACATACAATCCATGATTCGGCAGTACCAAAAAAAAAAAAAAAAAAAGATACGAGCCTTACAGTAGTCTCATATGATGTGTAACATCTGACATGTTATCCTACCTTGAAGTTGTTACCGTTTTTATTACAGTATTCTTGACATTCATCAACACACACAAAATATTTTTTATTTTTTACACCTCATTATACATAACAATTCCAAGACTCTCTTTTTTTTCTTCACTGCCTACTTGATATTTCTACTCTCGCACTGCCTTCGTGATACTCTGCTGTTACATCACTCTCCTGCCAGTAAGCAAAGTTTGCAATGTTTATATTCTGTTACAGGTGATGAGCATGGCGTCATCCTACACTGACGACTGTCAATTGCTGAAGATTTGGGAATGCCCTGTTTGCTGGAAATACATGATTGAAGTTTGTAAGAGTGGTCACAGCGTATGCTGCGAGTGTAAGGACCATGTGGAGCAATGTCCGGTGTGCAATGCAGAATATGTTGGGGGAAGAAATTACATAGCAGAAGAATTGACTCGTGAAGTTAAGTTTCCTTGTGAAAACAGAGAGTTTGGCTGTAAAGTAAGAATGTTGCACGCAGAACTGAAGAGTCACGAAATTCTTGTTTGTTTAGATTGCTTACGTGCCCAATAGACTGTCAATGGACTGGGCAAAGAAGTGAAATACTTGACCATTTCTCTCTTAAACACCCTTCAAGAATTTTTAATGCACATAATCTGTTTTGGACAAACCGTAGCTTCATATACCGAAAACACACTTTCCTGATTAAGCCATGTGGAGAGTTATTCTGGTTACATTATGTGACTGATCCAACAACAAAATGCTACATAATCTTTGCACAGTACATAGGATCATCGGAAGATGCATCACGGTTTAGATATACTGTGAGTTTAGAATCCACAGATGGTAATCACAAGATGTATTTTGAAGACACCACAAAGGATGGTTCTCTCTGCTTTGATGAGATACTGGAATCCAGACAGCATTTCAAGGTGAACCCTAGTGTATGTAAATACTTTGTCAAGGATAACAACAAAATACCCATTAAGTTCAAGACTGTTGAGTGTTTTTAAATAGCCGATGTATCACTTTAAGGGGACACTGAACTGAAATTTCTAACTTCTATATTTTTCAATGAATTGTTTCCAATTTCTTTTTCTGAGATATACCTCCTGAATGTTGCCATCTTTGAATATTTAACATATAAAACGTCCTGAGTGGGATCTTTTTTTCGTGTCATTTTGCCGCCATCATGAAAAATGTCCGTTACATCACAATATTTTTCCATTTGGTACCACATTTTCCACAAACCTTTTTAATAGCTGTGCTAACAAAAGTAATGTTAGTATCACAGTTTTATGATTGGCAAATACGTTTACATTTAAAAAAGATTCTAAATGCTATGTTGAATTTTTTTAAAATAAGAGTGCACACAAAATTTGTTTGGTCAAAAATAATTTTGGATCACCTTTTTTTTCCCCCTTTTGTCTGTATCCTGTGTCTTGTTCAATACAATCTAAGACAACATGTGTTCGTGTATTTTAATCCGTTCATCCCGTGTTTAACTGATACAATAGAAACCCATGCATAGCTCAAGTAGTTTCAATAGGTTATGGGCCCAGACTTAACGGTGTTCTGTTATAATTTTCTTCAGTGAACTTTAAAGTGAGAAGGCAAAATGAGTGAACATGCTTCGAGTCCTTGTGCCTATGGGTTTCCGAAATTGAGTGGTCGGGAGGATTATTCGAACTGGTCTTTTGGGATGTCAAATTATCTCAAAAAGCATGGATTGTGGGCCAGTGTCCGAGGCGCAGATGTGTCGGAGGGACATGAACGGCATGACGAGAGAGATGTCTCATGGTGGCTGTTCACAATTATCCACATGTTCGAGGCTGTGCAAAAGCTAAGGATGCCTGGCATGCCCTTGAAAAGGCTTTTGAAGATAAGGAAAGTGGAGGTATATCACGCTGATGCAAAATCTGTGCTTGCTCAAGTTATCAGATTTCGATTCCATGGACAAGTATATTGGTGAGGTTATGTCCGTTACACAGAAGATAGCAGCTGTTGATGGCCGTAACCTCAACATCGGAGGAACTACAGTTGGACCGCATCAAGTCTATCTTGTTGGACGAAAGCTTTCGCCGAAGTCATGGTGAGAAGTCCGCTGATGGGGCAGCCCTGTACAGCAACACCAAGAAGGAAGTCAGGTATGTCAAGAAACCAAGGAACTCTAGTGAAAAAGCAGTTGACAAGAGTCGTTGGAAGTGTTGGATTTGTGGTGAAAAGGGTCACGGAAGAGATATTTGTCCACAGAAGACAAAAGTTCAAAGTGCACCGAAGTGTCCAAAATCCAATAAAAGTCTGTTTTGTGCTTTAACTGCTCGAGTTCCAAAGAATTGTTTTGTCATTGATTCTGGCTGTAGTGCTCACATGTCTCCTAATGTTAAACTTATGTCAAATTATAAATGCAATGATGATCCTGATATAAACATTGTAATTGGTAATAATGATAAGTTGTCAGTACAAGGAGTTGGTGACATTGTACTGAATGTAAGCGGCAGTATTAATAAACTGTCAGACGTGATGCATGTTCCAGGACTGAGTATTAACTTGCTGTCGGTAAGTCAGATGATTACAAGGGGTGCTGTTGTTGTGTTTAACAAAAATGGATGTGAAATCTTGGATTCAGAGAATTGCTCAGTGAATGGTAGCATGCTAGCTACTGGTTCAGTTCTGAATGGTCTATATTATCTGAATGTTAACCAAGATATGTCTGCCCTTGTTGGTGATGTTTCAGATTACAATTTGTGGCATCAGCGGTTGGGTCACGTTGGGCAATAGAAGTTACAAGTCTTAAGTCAAATGTCTGGTGTTGTTAAATTTAAGGAAATACCTGAGGAATTGTGGACTGGTAAAGCAGTAAGTCATGAGAATATGAAAATATTCGGTTGCGATGGTTATGCCCATGTTACAAAACAGGTGCGTACTGGCAAATTGGAACCCAGAAGCAAATGTTTTGTGTTTGTTGGGTATGATGGGGAAAAGAAAGCTTACCATCTGTTTGATCCCAGTAAACCTAAAGATATATTTGTAGAGCACAGTGTTAAATTTGTAGAACATAAATTCACCAGATGTGCTGAGAAAAATGTTGAAATGAGCAATGTAATGTATTGTCCATTGCATGACATTGTAAATGATGATGAAAACAGAATTGGACAGGATAATAACCTGCCAATCATTGAAGTTTCAGTTGCTGGTCAGGTTAGTGACAACATTGATGTTCCAGGTATTGCTCAGGTTAATGAAGACATTGTTGTAATTCATGATGATGAAAATGATGAGATTGACCAGTTTGGTGTTCCAGAAAATGCAGGTAGGAGGTACCCTTTAAGGGAGAGACGCCCAAAACAATTTCCTGATTATGAAGTCTATTTTGCTGAAAGTGGTGGTTATGTGGAACCAACCACTGTGTCTGAAGCACTTAACGGTAAGGATGGCATGCAATGGAAAAAGGCAATGGAGGAAGAACTCTAAGTCATTTCATGATAATGATGTATGGACATTAGTTGAGAAACCTGATGGAACAAATATTGTAAGATGCAAATAGGTGTTTAAAGTGAAACGTAATACTGAAGGTAATGTGTCTAAATTTAAAGCACGCTTAGTGGCTAAAGGTTGTTCTCAACAGTACGCAGTTGATTATCTGGAAACTTTTTCACCTGTAGTGCAGTATAGTACATTGAGATTATTTTTTGCTCTTGCTGTAAATATGGATCTGGAAGTTCATCACCTTGATGTTTCAACAGCTTTTTTGAATGGCGTTCTTAAAAATGATATTTATATGTACCCCCCAGAAGGCTATGAGTGTGACAGTTCTAAAGTTTGTAAGCTTCGAAAAGCTGTTTATGGCTTGAAGCAAGCATCTCGCACTTGGTATGAGAGGGTTCATGAAATTCTTACTGATATCGGTTATAAGAAGTCTCTGTATGAACCATGTGTATATTACTGTAAAGATTCACCATCTTTTGTTGTTATTGATCTCTATGTTGATGATTTTTTTTGTATTTTTTAATAATCATGTCCTAGTGGAGAAACTGAAGTCTGTGTTGCATTCTCATTTTAAGATCAAAGATTTGGGACAAGTCTCTGAATGTCTGGGGATGAGAGTTCAAAGAAGCAAAGATTGTATTAGATTGGATCAGAAGTGTTATCTGTTAGATGCGTTGGATAGGTTTAACATGTCAGATTGTACTCCTGTGAAAACTCCAATGGAAACAGGTTTGTTGTTGGAGAAATCCACATCCTGTGACAAATCCTATCCCTACCAACAGGCTATTGGTGCTTTGTTATACCTTTCCATTTGTACCAGGGTAGATATTGCATATGTAACTAATTATTTGAGTCAGTTCAATAATTGCTATGGTAAGGAAGATTGGACATGTGTCCAGAGAGTGTTCAGATACTTGAAGGGTACGGTGGATGTTGGTATCATGTATAAAAAATCAGAATGTGATGTCAAGGGTTTTGTTGATGCTTCTTTTGGAAATAATTTAACTGACAGGAAATCTGTGAGTGGTTATGTATTTAAATATGCTGAAGGCCCAATAAGTTGGGAAAGTGAGAAACAGCCAGTTGTGGCACTGTCTAGTACTGAAGCAGAATACATAGGTCTGGCTTTAGCATGTAAAGAGGCTCTGATCCTTAGAGGTTTCTTCTTTGAGTTGTTTAAGAGAGGAGGTCCAGTTCAGTTGTGTGATGACGGTCGGAGTGCTCAGAGGTTGGCTGAGAATGAAGGTTTTCATCAGAGAACAGGACACATAGATGTGCGCTATCATTTCATTGGGGACGTCTTAATGAAATGCAAAGTGGGGTTGTCCTATATGCCTGCTGCTGATGTGATTGCTGATGTATTGACAAAAGATCTGCCAATTCATGGTCATGGGAAATGTGTTACTGGCATTGGTTTGTCCTAAGTGCAGCATAATGCAGCATTGCTCGATTAAGAGAGTGTGTTGAAGAGAATGAATATTTCTCGTACTTTCTAATCTCGCTCACATGTAAATATCGTTTGTCTTTTGTCAAATGTATATTCTTAGACTTCATGTTCTTTTTCCTTTTGTCTGTATCCTGTGTCTTGTTCAATACAATCTAAGTCAACTTGTGTTCGTGTATTTTAATCCATTCATCCCGTGTTTAACTGATACAATAGAAACCCATGCATAGCTCAAGTAGTTTCAATAGTTTTGAGCTTTCCTTTTGGCCCAGTATTGCCTCATCCTTTGAGATCTTCCTTCCCTATCTTCGAAAGAGATGTGGATCGTACCATTTTGTTTGATTTTAACTTGGAACCGTTGTTTCTTATCAAGGGACTTTTGTTATGAAAGAAAAACATTAAGATTTTGCTAAGCCATAAAATGCAAAATAACAATCTGTACAACTTCATTCGGTTTAGAACTACCCTGTACTAACTTATATGTATACCATTCAGAATTCTCCAGTGATATTTTCATCACTTTCTTCTTATTGCTTGCTGTCAGCTGAGCTCCTTTTCTTGCTTTTATTGTAACCTAGCTGTTTACTTACCATCTCAGAGCAGCAGGGCGATGTACTCGTTAAAGGAATCGAATGTAACTTTACTAAAATATAGTTGTTTTATTAATAACTTACAGCCATGTTGATATTGTGATCCATAATAAAAGATTGTGGTGCAAACGTGTGAAGCAAGCAGGTACAATGTCACGGAGACACACTCGTGCTTCCTACAGCCACTGAGCGAGTTTGAAAAGGGTCAAATTGTGGCCTTCCGAGTGGAGGGATGGTCCTTCCGTAGAATTGCCACACAAATTGGACTTGCTGTGCCCGTTGTGCAAAGATGCTGGTATCAGTGGTCACGTGAACATTCTCACACCCATAGACGAGGTTCGCAATGAAATAAATGGGCGAGTTTTGTTACATTTCTGATTTTAATAATTATGTACATGAAGTCATTTTCGCAACTTAAAAAAATCCGTACCGTACCTTATTTATCCTCTTCATTGAGGTGTTTTCAGATATTTCTGCAAGGAGAGGGAAAAAGGCACACGTATATAAGAGACTTGATTATGTACGCATTACAGTATGCATGGAATGGAATAAATGCGGTATGTGTGTTTGTCAACAAGAAGTGGGTCAGGCAAGAGAATCATGCACTCCACATTCCAGCGGCTGGCGCATCACTTTCTGTCCAATGCCGACACATACACAATGAGTCGTATGGCTGCGAGCTTTCCCTATTAAATGATAGACACAGTTGGTGCTCTGGTAGTTATGCCACTACACTATCTGTTGGCGGACAACGTTGAAACCCTTATCAGTACATCTGTTATCCCCCAGGTAGCATCTGCCGTCATCGGATCAAAATCGACGTCGTCTTTTCAGGTAACCTAATTCTTTTGCTGGCAGTGTATATCCGGTCAACTATATTAGCAGTTTGCCTTTTCTACCACTATGAGCGCTAGTGTGAGTCAATGCAGAGTTTCACTTAAACCCTTATAACTACTTCCTGTGTCAAGATTTTTCTTGCAAGTATTTTGATTCTCAATTGCATTTTGTGGGTATCTTGAATCTAAATTACATTTTTTAAGTATTTTCAATCTAAATTGCATTTTGTAAGTATTGTCCATCCGAATGAGTAGTTCGAATCTACCGTACATTTTGAAATAAACCAGTTGATCACGCACTGCACCAGGTAAAGCGTTTAGATTGGGACGGTGGTCTCGGATCCTGCCAACGGTTCGCTGGGCAGCTAATGATCGTGCCACTGAGGGTTGATCGATCGCAGTCAACGATTTTTCCGGGCTGCTGAATGGACCCCAAGGTGGTCTCGGATCCTGCCAACGGTTCGCTGGGCAGCTAATGATCGTGCCACTGAGGGTTGATCGATCGCAGTCAACGACTTTTCCGGGCTGCTGATTGGACCCCAAGGTGGTCTCGGATCCTGCCAACGGTTCGCCGGGCAGCTAATGATCGTGCCACTGAGGGGAGGTCGATCGCAGTCAACGGTCTTTCTGGGCTGCCTGATCGTTTCTACCACTCACGTACCAATTCTATATGCCATTAGGCTGGACATTGGACATACTGTGAGCTGCCCAGTGCATCGAAGCCTTCCTTCTGCTTGGGATCGTGCCGTTGAACCCGGTTGTAATTTCAATTGCATTTTGTAAGTATTTTGATTATCAGTTGCATTTTGTAAGAATTTCGAATCTACATTGCATTTTGTACATATTTTGAACCTAACCTACATTTTGTGCGTAACTTTCAATCTATTCCTTTTGTGAGCATTTTCGTTTTAAATTCCGGCTCTCCATTTTGTATTCTTTATCTGTGTTCAGAGGGGCAGATGACCTCGTAGTTCCGCCCCTTAAAACAACAATAACTAACTAACTAACTAACAAGATTTTTCAAAAAATCTAAATTTGATCGCACCAACCATTGACCAAAGGGGTGGGAAAAATGGTGGGTTTTCTTAGGAAAAAACATCATAACCCCCTTAAGTGGCACAATATGAAAACCGTTCAAACTGGTTGATACTCCCCTAAACATTACCTAAATCTTTAGTAAGAAAAATGTTTTGATTTCACTCACCCTTACGCCAAAGGATGAGCAAAATCTTATTTTGGAATTTTAAGATGGCACTTCTGGTTTGCTAACATTTGTAGCTATACAACAAATGGAAAATTTACTGAATTCGAAATACTTTTCTTTACAAGATGTATAATACAATTTACACTTGCCAAATCAATACTTTACTTTACTAAAAAATACTATAGGCCACGAACCTACTACGTTGTCGTAGGAAGGCGGAGAGGTGATACTCCGATGTGGCGCGTCCCAGGTGGCGGATAGGGGGGTCCTCACCAGGTTTTCTGGCGTACTTGAGCGAAATAAAATAGCTCTCGCGGACCAAACACACTCCCATTTCTCATCAATCATCCTATCATATTCCATTCATCACCTTTCCAGATCACATCTGGAATTGTAATCCCGACTACGGTCAGATCATGGGTCCTAGACCAGACAATCAACTCAAGTATGAACAGTCTTCTAATGAACTCTTCCACCACAAGGCACCATTCGGATACGGTGGGGTGCCGCGTAGAAGAGTCAGGTGAGTCGGAGCGCCTGGAAACCCGAAAGTCCAAATACAAACTCAAAATTAACAAACATAGGGAATTTTCATTCTTTGCAACATTAAACATAAATTCGTTAATTAAAATTGGAAAACTTAAGCATTTAACCGATATATTGGACCAACACAAGATCTTAATAACAGCACTTCAAGAACTTAGAAACACAGATCAAGACCCCATTGAATCTGGAAGATACCGTCTCTACAAGGGACCTCCAGGACCACGAGTTATGAAAAATGTCCCCCAATTTGGTATGGGATTTTTAGTACATACCAGTATTATTGATTCAGTGGAAGACTTTTCGTCGAACTCATCAAGGTTAGCAACTTTAACAATTAGGACAGGAAACAAAATATACTCTTTGATAAACGTTCATGCCCCAACTAATGACAAGAATGTCAAAAAATTTAGAGATGAAACGGACAATTTTTGGGAAGAACTTGCCTTACTAATATCAAACATTCCAGACACTCATGTTAAAATCTTGCTTGGGGATTTTAATGCAAAAATTGGTCAAGAAAGAAAATTTCGTCCAATAGTAGGTAAGTGGCCAGCTCACAAATTCACTAACAAGAATGGTCAAAGATTAATCACCCTTTGTGAAGAACATGGCCTACGTCTCGAAACTACTAGATTTAAGCGAAGACCACACAAACTTATGACCTGGAAATGCCCTAATAGTGCACTAGGGGAATTCCAGATAGACCATGTTGCAATGGATAAAAAGTTCTACAAAGAAATATATAACGTGAAGGTACTACGTGGGGTCGATGTTGACTCGGATCATTATATATCCAAGATAAAGATCAAGTTAACTCCACGACGTAAACAAAAATCGTCAAACTCGACCATGCAAAGGCAATATGACCCTAGTTATTTAATAAATAATGTGTCCTATAAGGAAAAGTCTAAAACTCTCTTAAGTGACAAGCTAGAAACGATGGTTGACACACTGAAAACCGTTGCTGTCGAAATTGCCCCTATTAGGAAAAGGAAAAAGCATGCATGGTAGAATGCGGAATGTGATGCTGCAATTCGGAAAAGACACACAGCATGGCTCAATGATCAGCAAAAGAGGACCACACAATCGCGAGAAGAATTAACCATTGTTCGAAGGGAAACTGCCAAAGAAATTAGGAGAATTAAAAGAGAAAATCAAAAAAAGTCCATACAAATTATTGATGATTCCTTTAAGCAACACAAAACAAGGGACTATTACAGGACATTTCGTCAATATCATTCTAAATACAGCCCTCCTACACTATTAATGAAAGATAAATCAGGTAAACTAGCCCACAATGATACTGATAATGCTAAAATTCTAGCAGATTATTTTAGAGAACTACTAAATGCTGATGAACCTAAGGAATATCTTGATTTTGAGCCTAATCCAAAAAATAAAACAAATTTACAGAACATTATTTCTCCTGACTTGACTGAAGTATGTGCAGCGATTAATTGGCTCAAAAATTATAGAGCAGCAGGAGAGAATTCATTGGTAGCAGAACTATGGAAATATGCAAATGAACAAACCATCTCCAACCTCCATAAACGCCTCATCGATGTATGGAATTCGGAACAAATACCAGAGGAATGGAGAATGGCTGTAATCCACCCAATTCATAAAAAGGGTGATAGATCAGACCCGAACAACTACCGTGGGATTTCTTTGCTTGATGTAACATACAAGATTCTATCTAGAATTATCTTGACAAGAATTCAACAACAACTCGACCACGAACTAGGAGAATATCAAGGAGGGTTCCGACCAGGTCGCAGCTGTTCGGATCAGATCATCAGTCTGAAATGGATAATGAAATATCATAGAATGAGACAAAAGGATTTGGTCATTACTTTTGTGGATTTTAAGAAAGCTTATGACAGTATCCATCGAGGGTCATTACTTAACATCCTTAGGGAATTTGGGTTACATCAAAAGCTTATCAACCTCATCGGCGTTACTTTGAAAGATACTAAATCAAAGGTTAAATTTCGAGGCGCCTTGTCTGAACCATTTGATATCCGGACTGGACTTCGACAGGGAGATGGTCTATCACCGTTATTATTTAATTGTGTTCTTGAAAAGATCATGCGTGAGTGGAACAAAACTTGTCCTCCAAATGTAAAGATTGGTACTAATATAAAACTGAATTGCTTGGCCTTTGCGGATGACCTTGCACTGCTTGCAACCAGTATAGATGAGGCTAAACACCAAATTGAAGAACTTGGGTCTATTGCAGCAAAAGTAGGACTTCAAATTTCATTTGAAAAGACTGAAATAATGGCATCCTTTGATGTGGAGACACAAGCTATTACATTGATCAACAATAAAGAAATTAAAGTTGTACATAAATTTAAATATTTAGGGGAGATTATAACATGGAATTTGAATGAGAAAGCGTCAATCGAAAATAGAACAACAAAGTTAAGACAAGCGCAATATATTACTTGGTCTAGTTACAAAAAAAAAATCACTCTCCATAAATGCCAAATTACGACATTACGAATCAGTTATTAAACCGGAAGCAATATATGCTTGTGAAACACTTTTCAAGTTAAACACTCGATCAGTTACTGACACATTACAGATGATTGATAGAAGAATTCTCAGAACTATAATTAATAAAAAACATCAGGTGGATGGTCAATGGCGTCTATTACCAAATGAAGTGGATTATAAAGAAACTGCGAAAAAGGCGAATTGCTTTTTTTTGTCATCTCTCACGCCTGCCGGATACCAGACAATTAAAAGTATTATTTAATTATTTTTTCAAAAGTAAAACAAAGAACTCTTGGTTTATGGAAATTCAAAATGATCTGGATGAACTCGGCTTGACAATGTCCCAAATTGCTAACAAAGATGAGAAGAATATCTTGAAAAACAAGAACATCCGACTTCCCTTAAAAACCTTTACCCGCAAAACTTACACCATAAGTGATGCAGAGAGAGCGGCAAGGTCGACTAGAATGAAAATGTTTTGGGAAAAGAAGAAAAATAAGAAGCTGAATCTTTAATATTGTTTTTGAGATATGTATATACTTGTTTTGGTTAAGTGCTCCAATGAGGGCGTAACATATGTAAATAAATAAATAAATAAAATACTATAGGTACATGTTTCGGAAACTTGATATGTTCCTGAACAAGAGAAAAAGTACGAACTGTATTCTTATTTTTGGTTAGGATTTCAATGTCATATGATGTTTCACACCAACATATGGGCTGAAGAAGGAAACATATCAAGTTTCCGAAACATGTACCTATAGTATTTTTAGTAAAGTAAAGTATTGATTTGGCGAGTGTAAATTGTGTTATACATCTTGTAAACATGGTCAATACGGAACCTGGAACGAGTGCGATTTATACTTTTCTTTGCCCGGTGAAATGTTCCTCCGCCTTCCGGCGTGCCGAGAGGGATTTTCTGCGAGGATCGTCGTATTGTAAGGGCAGCAGTGGCAGATCGTACAGCTACCACAGCGCAGATACAAGGGTTTGTGAGCCCAGAAGTGTCAACACGAACTGTTGCGAACTGGTTACTAGCAGTGGGACTACGGGCATGCACACCTCTAGCCCGTCTTCCACTCACGTCACGGCTCGATTGGTGCCGTCAGAGGATCACTTGGAAGATGGAATGGTGCGCCGTGGTCTTCAGCGATGAAAACAGATTCTGCCTGCACGCAATTGATGGTCGTTGGCGTGTTCGACGGAGGCCTGGTGAGTGCTGTCTCGTAGAGTGCATTCGTCCAAGACACACTGGCCCCTTGTTTGTGGAAGGAACGCTAACCAGAGCTCGGTACGTGCAGGATGTTGTTAAACCAGTTCTATTGTCGTTCTTGCAACAGGAAGGGGATGTGTTGTTCCAACAGGACAATGCTCGCCCACACACTATCAGTGCAACTCAACATGCACTGCAAGACGTGCAGCAACTTCCCTGGCCAGCACGATCGCCGGACTTGTCGCCAATCAAGCACGTGTGGGACATGATGGGCAGACAAGTGACTCGTGCGACTCGTCCACCCACAACTCTTACAGAACTGTGTGAACAGGTCGAGCAGGCGTGGAATAACGTATCCCAAGACTGTATTCGCCACCTGTATGATCGACTGGATGCAAGAGTCAGTGCCTGCATTGCCGCCCATTGAGGCTACACCTCGTACTAATATGGGTATTACAGCATGGCTCGATACCTGGTATCTCAGAACCTCTTCACCTATTTATCTGTGTATTTAATAATTTCATGTACTCCATATGCACTGTTTTCACAGTAAATCTTGAGTGAATTGGTAACCTCTAAAAGGGTGACCTTTTTTTTTCCCCCCCGGCAGTGTAGTTAAGTCTCAGGTGAACAATCATCAATCATAAACAATATTTAGAGTATTTTACGTATGGAAATGTGGAGAAAACAAAATGCCTAGATACACATTCGATGATTGAGTCATCATCATCATGATCTTGAAAAGTTTCCAGCACCAGGCTGGGTCTGTTTGGAACATAAGCCTCGCCACTTAGTGCTTTCTTCCCACCACCTCTCCGCTGTCACTCTGGTCCAGTCCTCGCCTCTCTTCTTGACACATTCCTCCACTCCTTTCAGCCATCTCTCTCTTGGTCTTCCCCTGGGTCGTTTCTTCTGCATCTGCATCTCATGTATCCTCTTGGGAATCTTCTTCTCTTCCATTCTCTTTAAGTGTCCATACCACCTCAGTCTTGATGTCTCAATCCTACCCTGCAAGGGCTCCTCTTTCACCATTTCCCTGACCTTTTCATTCCTCACCCTGTCTTTTCTTGTTACTCAGATCCTACTTCGCAGGAACTTCATTTCACTTGCCTGTATTCTGCTCATGTCTCTTTTCTTCATTGTCCACGTTTCTGAAGCATAGGTCAGTATCGGGATATGGTAGCTTCTGTATAACACTTCCTTGCTTTTTTGTGGGACATCTTTATTCCACAATAAGCTCCTAATGCTTCTCAGAAATGCTTCTGCCTGTCTGCCACATTCCATAATCTCTTTGTCATTTCTCCCATTTTCCTCCACTATACTTCCCAAGTACTTGAGACTTTCCACCTTCTTCCATTTTTAATGGAATTGCTTTGGTTGATTGGATAGAACAACAAAATTTCCATCTTGTATTTGATGCCAAAGACCGTTGTACATTTCGATCCGCTGCTTGAAAGACAGATCACAATCCTGACTTGTGTATCGTCACGTCTGATGACAAGCTCCAACCCCTGCCAATGTCGAGACAGGTCTTGACAGATTTCCCACACAGTCAGCACCAAAATGGGCCACAGTATTCCATTAATAAGATCATTTCAACATCCCAGATGGAACTTCAACAAAGCCAATTGGACAACATTTTCAGAAAACCTAGATAAATGTGTCGGTTGGATTCCTCCTACAAGGTCTAACTATAAGCGTTTTGTTGGAGCAATAATAACTACAGCGAAAAAATGTGTTCCACGAGGATATATCAAGGAATACGTACCTGGATGGACAGAAGATTGTGAGAAACTCTAGAGAATTCCGTGAAAGTAATGATCCCGAAATAGCTGATGAACTGCTACACAGCCTCGTCACTGCCAGACGCCTTAAGTGGACTACAACTGTTGAGTCACTAGACTTCAAAACATCGAGTAGACAGGCCTGGTCTCTTCTGAGGAAGCCCACCTCAACGTGCAAATGAAAACATTACACCCAATAATATTGCATCTAACATAGTTTCTAAATCACGAGCTCCCCAAAAACAGACAACATACAATCAGGGTTAAGAAGGAATTAACGGAGCTTAAATCAGTATGTCCATCGGACTCTGTATACTCTTCCCCATTTACTCCTGCCGAAGTAACTACAGCAAAGATTTGAAAGCAGGAAAAGCACCAGGGTTTGCTGGCGTTCATTCCGAGTTCCTTATTAACTATGGAAAGTACGTAAGGCAATGGTTAGCTGAATTTTATACAGATATTCTCCGTTCGGGTAATCTACCATATGAATTTAAAAAAAAGCAAAAATTATTGCTATTCTTAAACCTGCCAAACCAAACAATAAACCTGACAGCTATTGCTTTGCAGTATGATCTATAAGCTCCTGAAAAGGTTGATTTATAATCGAATAAGCCATGTAATATTCGGGAATTTACCTATTGAACAAGCTGGATTTCGTCCCCAACGTAGCTGCACAGATCAGGTTCTTTCTCCGACAACATTCATAGAGGCGAATTTCCAGAAACACCAAAAGACTTCAGTTGCCTTCATTGACTTAACGGCAGCATATGATACTGTCTGGAGACAAGGTCCGATTCTCAAACTTCTTTGGACTATTCCATGCTTAAGACTTGTGAATCTTATCAATAATATGCTCAACAACAGAAGCTTCCGGATTATACTGGGGAACACAATGAGCTCAAATAGGAAATTGAATAATGGTCTTCCCCAAGGCTCTGTGTTGGCTCCTTTACTATTCAGCTTATATATAGCCGATATGCCAGACATCACTTCTAGGAAATTTGGATATGCTGATGATTGGGCCCTTGCTATCAGTCACAGAGATTTTGAAATCACAGAAGGCATACTAACCAAGGATCTATCAATTATGGGCAAGTGTTTCCGTGATTGGAGGCTGCAGCCTAGTGCTACTAAGACAGAAGTGTCATCTTTCCATCTCAGTAACAGACTAGCCAATAGAGAACTGTATGTCTGCTTTGAAAATAGATTACTCTCATACAACAAATATCCTAAATATTTAGGAGTTACTTGAGATAGGACCCTGAGTTTCAGAGAACATCTTACCAGAACAGCTGCTACGCTCAGATCTAGAAATAATATTCTACAGAAACTGTGTGGTACAACGTGGGGTTAACCTGCTTCTACACTTAGGACTTCTGCCCTTGGATTGGTGTACCCAGTAGCTGAATACTGTGCGTCCACCTGGATGAATAGTGCTCATACCAAGTTTGTTGATATTCAGCTCAACCAAACTATGCGCATCATCTCGGGGACATATTGGCTGCCAGAGCTGTCACATTCCACCTCCAAGTATGAGACGAGAACATGGACTTATGAAGGTCGGCCATCTGCACAAATCCTCATCTTCCCGTGCACCATGATTTTCCTGATATTAGTAGGAACATACTTCGCTCTCGCCACCCTCCTCTGACTACCTGCACAAAGGCTCGTTGAAAGTGAGTTCAATGTGACTGCCCGCTGGAAGCAGTTCTGGTCGATCTCTGCCTCACCAGAACAACAAACTATGCCATGCATCACAACCAAACCTCCAGGTTTTGAGCTCCCTAGAAACATTTGGTCCACCCTAAATAGAATAAGAACAAATTGTGGCAGATGCGCAGACTCTCTTCACAGGTGGGGGAAAATTCCATCTCCGAAATGTACCTGCGGTGCTGAAAGACAAACTATTCAGCATATCACACAAGATTGTCCACTAACTGCCTTCAGTCGAGTTCCTGATGGCTACACAAAAATGCATCGACTACATAAAGGATGTAAATCTGACATTGCGACCCTTATCTGAGTTCAGCCTTGTATATAGACTTTATATTATAATATAATATGTATTCTGATGTGTTTGGTACCATACGCTAAATAAATAAATACCTCGAGAACCTTTCTAATGGCGGCTTCGGTGGCGTAGTTGGTAGCATGCTGAGCTTCTATGCCCAAGATAGCAGGTTCAAACCCGGCTGAAGCCATCGGATTTTTTAAGAGCGTTAAAAATCCCTCAGTATGCCTTCCTTCAGAGGGGAAGTAAAGACGGCGGTCCCATATCATAGATTTATGGAATGTTAAAGAACCTGTGTGAAGCTAAATTGTATAGGTTAGGAATGTAAAGAACGCTCTTAGGTTTCTACGTTCGTTGCCAAGAGCCGACTGTGGGGGCGTCTAGTAGGTAAGTTCTGAACTAGGCCTAGCAGTCATTGACGGTGGAGTTTGGCGGCAAAAGTAGGAACTATTTGAAAAATTCAAAGTCGCGGTCCTTACTTGAATTAAAAACAAATAACACACACTAATACAGCCATCACAATTAACACCAGTTATCAGACAGATTCTACACACACCCAAAGTACACGGGGCTACATGACCCCGTTGTCACAGCCCCTAAACTGAGGAACCAACCAACAACCTTTCTAATAATAGGTAATACCATTTTATTGGTCATGATGATTTGAAATAATTTAAATGATTATGAAAAAACAAAATATCAGAACTTTGACAACAAGAGCAGAGCCAATGTTACAGTAGTCAATTCATCATCATCGGCTTTAACTCGAATCCGAGTATAAATCGTCTTCCTTCAGTCCAGTTTGTGGATGTGTTTACGGTGACTAAAGAGTCCAATCCTGGCATGGAACAAGCGACCACACAAGTCACATAGTATTGCTGGAGGAGGACGTGGTTGGGCTGCTCGAAGTTTCCTAGCTTGACGCTTGGCCTCTTCATGTGTGCGTCGATCCCTTTCAAACGTCTTTACAGTATCCGAGATGGTACGGCGCCAAGTTGAGCGGTCTTCAGCCAGCATGTCCCAGGTTTGTGAATCAAGACCTGTCAATTTCAGGGTCTGCTTAAATTGGTCCTTGTAGCGCCAGTAGTCAATTATTACAGGGTCTATCATATAAAGTAAGAACGCCAAGCGGCGGTGGCCTTGGCCGAGCTCGTGGCGCTCCTTGGCTCCTGCTTTAAGCGTGTTTACAAACCTATACGAAATATTACCTTATAAAGGATGCTGGAAGTGTCGTTCTTTCTGGGTTATACAGGTATTGTATTTGGTAACCACATTCTGGCTGACGCAAGTGTGTTCTGCTACTGTAATGTTTCTGATCTTTCATTTTATGTCTTTTATTGAGCACCGAGCCAGTAGTGTCAAACTTATTTACAATTACGTGAATCTGTGCTAGTGAAGGTGGCACTTCATCAGGAAATTGCTGCACAAACGCATCACGTACCCGCCGAGCCGACTCGTACTCAAAATAAGTTTTACATACAAAAATACGATGTTGTAATGAAAACTGTCTCACCATGTTAGTATCTGAGGTTCAGACTGGCGACTGAACACCTGCATGCTTATTGAATGGTCAATTATGTACTATGCGTGCGCTTTCAATACAACAGCAGGGGGCCGTGGCGCGCCATAAGCTCGGCTAAGGCCACTGCAGCAGTGGATAAAAAAGCCGCCGCTCACCGTTCTTACTTTATACGAAAGACCCTGTATATTATTTCAGTAGTACAAGCGACCGATCGTGACAAATGAGCATTCAAATGAAAGACATTAGCAGTGACAAATTGCACTCTAATTTCATAAATATCTATAATTTCTTTAAAAAATGACTTTAAAAAAATGTACGAAGTGTGCGATTTGCATATACTGTTGCTGTAGGAAAATACGCTCCATAATTGCTGTCCTCTTCACATTTTAGCCGCTGTGACGCCTGTTTCATGTCATTTTAACATTCTGAGGTCTTAACTTGGTCATTTTGCATAGATTTCAGAAACAGTAAATCAAAGGAATGAGGACTCAAATCGTATAATTTCATAAATATCGAATAACCGGGGAGTGTTACAGCTAAGCTGTCAATCAATGGACTCAGCACACAAATGACATTAGCAGTGACGAATTGCATTTTAATTTCATAAATCGCATTTAAAGATTTTGAGCTAATAGGAAAAATATAAATATTTGCATAACTAAAGTGAAAGTAACGTATTACTAACTTCTAACATTGTCTAGTACTATGCAATAACATACAAAATTATTTCATGCATTATAATTATGTGTTTTAATAAAAAATATTAACAATTTTGAGTTATGGCAATTTTCTATTCAGTGCCGTAGAATTGCTATTTATAGGATCTGAGTTGTGGCAGTTTTACAGGACACTGACTTGATCATAGGCAGTTATGTGTGCCACATAATTCAAAATTCATGTTTTTTGACTTGTGGCAGTCTTTCACCGGGGGTGCGAAATATCCATTTTTGTAAGAAGCGTGCGATTTGCAATTACTGTTGCTGTAGGAAAATACGCAACATCATTGCTGCTCAGTTCGCATTTTGCGGTAGGGACGCCTGTTTCGTATGCGAGATTTCTCGCACGGGTCCGCTAGTTTATAATATTTCCTTTGGGAAGTGGCATAGTAAACTGTTACAAATAAGTTATTTTGATAACGTAAGGCGAGCCTTGGAGGCTGGAATTAGACAGCTCCTTAACCCGGTCCATGAGGCAATTATAATTGGCTACATGGATAATTCTTGCCAGGCGCGTCCACGTCGCGGGGGTGGGCAACGGTACTGTAATATACCATGGAACTACAGTACCGGCTAAGTTCTGGTGAAGACCCAGTCCTATGGGGTATAACATAGGCCCCGTGCACAGGGTTACGTGCGAAGACCTCAACGGAATCTGCAGCGGAGAAGATGGACTTCGGAACGGTGGAGATTGCGGAAGAGGCAACCCAGTACTCAGGGAATAGTATGAGTACAGCATCAATCGGCAGAGTCTATTTCCCAGGTTAGGGGCGGCTGCAAGGGCGTCTGTTTCCCATGTTAGGGGCGGCCTGTATAATAGCTGGCAGTAGCTTCATAAAATGCCTTTGGGAGTGGCGACCCCATCGTAATAATAGCCTAAAATGGAAATGGCACTTCGAATGAATCGGAAAAGGTTAGGGCGTACCCTGCAGGCGACGCGCAGTTCTTTTGGTACTGGGGGAACTGTGAGAAATGGGCGACCAGTAACCGAAATGAAAGTGGGAATCATGAATGTCATGACCCTGACAGGCAAGGTGGAGGAGGTGGTAGACTTCATGGACAGGGAGAATGTTGGATTGATGGGGCTGAGTGAAGTGAAATGGAAAGGTAAAGGAAGGAAGAAATTGAGGAAAGGATATACATTATACTGGAGTGGTGGCTAAGAGGCAAAAAATGGCGTGGGACTGATAACCTCGAAACAACTGGAGGAGTATGTTGAAGTGGTCGAGTGTGTGAGTGACAGAATAATGAAAATTAGAATGAAGATGAAAAATGACGTGATGGACTTCATACAAGTGTATGCACCACAGACTGGAAACAGAGAAGAAGATATTGAAGTATTCCTGGAGGATGTAGAAAGAGTAATTTCAGATGTAGAAGTGGTGATCATGGGAGATATGAATGCACAAGTCGGAAACGAGAGACAAGGAAAGGAAGAAGTCATTGGACCATATGGATATGGGAAAAAGAACCGGGAAGGAGAGGAACTTGTAAACTTTTGTGAAAGGAATGGACTGATAGTGGGTAATTCATGGTTTCGGAAGAAAAACAGCAGGAAAATTACGAGATATGGTTGGGGCGATAGAAGAACAAAATCAGTAATTGACTACTTTCTGGTGGAAAGGACTAATCGCAGAAAGCTGATAGATGTGACAGCTTTACCAGGAGAAGCATTTGATGGGGACCATAGAGTTGTGGTGGCAAAATTTAGATGGGAAAAATTGGAAAACCTAAAGGAGATCAGAGAAAGTAAAATAAAAGTATGGAAATTGAAAGACAAAACCGTACAGGAAAATTTTCAGGAGAGATTGAAGCAACAAATCCCAGTTACTGAAGTGGAAAACATAGAAGAGGAATGGTCTCACTTTAAAAAGGCATTTGTTGGTGCAGCAGAGAGTGCTTGTGGTAGGACGTCAACAAGAGTGAAAGAGAAGGAGACACCATGGTGGAATGAGGAAGTGAGGAAAGCAGTGAAAGAAAAGAAGTCTGCATGGAAAGAATGGAACCGAGATCAAACAGAAGAAAGCAAAAGGAAGTATCACGACAGCAAACGGAGGTGTAAGAAAGTGGTAGGAGAAGAAAAGAAGAAAAGTTGGGAAGAATTTACACGAAGAATGGAAACAGATGTAAGTGGCAGTAAAAGGATGCTGTATGGGCTTCTAAGAAGTAAGAGGAAAGAAAGAGTTACTACAAAGCTAGTGAAAAAGGAAGATGGAGAGTTGTTAACACACCCAGAAGAGATAAAGGGACGATGGAAGGAGTATTTCGATAAGCTTTTGAATGTGAGCAATGGTACTGGTGTGATGGAAGTGACACAACCTGACGACTCTATAACAGAAGATGATATAACAATGCTGGAGGTGGAATTAGCAGTACAGAAAATGAAGATGGGAAAAGCAACAGGGGTGGATGAAGTCAGTGTAGAAATGATAAAGGCTGCTGGACCTGTTGGTATGCAATGGCTGTATCGACTGCTAAAGTGTGTGTGGAAATGGAAATGTGTACCAGAAGACTGGAAGAAAGGGCTAATAATACCAGTGTTTAAGAAGGGGGACAAGAAGGTGTGTGATAACTATAGAGGGATCACCCTCATATCACAGATAGTAAAAATACTGGAAAGGATATTAGAAAGAAGAATGAGAAGAAAGGTGGAAGGAGAGTTGCAAGAGGAACAGTATGGCTTCAGGAGTGGAAGATCCACAGTGGACCCAATCTTTAGCTTGAGGCAGGTGATGGAAAAGAACTGGGAATATGGAGAGGATTTGATCATGACTTTCATAGATCTAGAAAAGGCATATGATAGTGTCCCCAGAGAGAAGGTATGGGAAACCATGGTTAAGAAGAGACTGGGAAGAGAAATGTTGGAAATGGTGCAAGCAATGTACAACAACTGTGTTAGCAGGGTACTGACCCCAGTTGGAAAGACAGATTGGTTTACGAACAAGACTGGACTAAGACAGGGGAGTGTGCTGTCACCTCTCTTGTTCATAATGGTGATGGATGAAATAGTAAAGGAAACAAAGGAAGCATATGAACATAAAGAAATGAAGTTACTGTTATTTGCAGATGATATTGTGGTCTGGGGAAGGAACACCGAAGAAGTGCAAAAACAACTAGATGCACTGAACGAAAATATTCAGAAGTATGGCCTGAAAATCAGTATAGAGAAAAGCAAGACCATGGTGATGACAAGAGGGGAAAGACAAGGAAAGGGCACTGTGAAAATTGGAAGTCAGAGTTTGGAAATTGTGGACACGTTCAAATACCTAGGAAGTGAATTGATGCAAACTGGTAGGTTGGACATGGAGATTGGCAGGAGGGTACAGCAGAGCAATGCATTCTATCAAAGTGTAAGAAAACTTGTTTGGGATAAGGAAGTACCAAGGAAAAGCAAGGAGGTAATGTATAAAGTGTATTATGTACCCATATTAACTTATGCAGCTGAGACTTGGACCCTGACAAGCAGGCAAGAGAGTAGAATCCAAGCCAGTGAAATGAAATTCCTAAGAAGTATGATAGGAAAGACAAGGAAAGACAGAGTGAGGAATGAAGATGTTAGGAAGGAAGTTGGGATGGGAAAACTAAATGAGAGAATTGAGAAGAATAAACTAAGGTGGTTTGGACATGTAAAGAGGATGGAGGAAAATAGAATACCAAGACAGATGCTGGAGGCGAAGTGCAAGGGTAAGAGACCAAGAGGAAGACCTAGAACAAGGTGGATGAATTCAGTGAAGAACGGCATAAGAAAAAGAAATCTGGACTGGGACAAGATCGTGGAAGAAGAATGGTGGAAGGAAAGAGGAAAGTGGAGAAGTGCCATAAATACCCCGACCCGGCAGGAGCTGGATAAGGGGAAATGATGATGATGAAGGAGAGCTTAAATCAATAAAATGTAAGCGATTTTGAAAAATCAAGATGCATCCCTTTTGAAAATCATTCAAAACCAAACATGTCCAAACAGTTCATACAAAAGAGAACATGTCCATAATACTTACTTTCCGTGTCCGGGAGACACACTAAATTCTTCCTTTCCAGAACTCTGCAGCTCTTATCCCTCGGTCTGTGGCCAACATAAGGTCTTCCTGGCTGCAGGTTTCACATTCTTTGCACGTGAGCAGGTGTTGTGGAGTCTGGATTTCTCCACAGGCACATCGTGGATCTTCAGCATAACCCCACTTCACAAGGTTGCTACGACACTTAGGCACTCCTGTTCTCATCCGGTTTAAGGACCTCCAGGTGGTATAAGGCAAACGACTACCACTGCTCAGCTCTTCTTTAGGGGTAAACCCCTCTGGTACTATTTGTTTCCAGAGTGACACACGCCGGACGTCTGGCTTAGTATGGAGGGGTACTGTTCTCTTAATAAAACTCTTCCTGGATCTTAGGCGAGGAGTGGTCACCTTGTGGTTGAACATAGAATGTCTGGGATCTGTTTCAAGCTTTTGTCTCTCTTTCTCTGCTGCCACCCTGCGTCGAATAACTGGAGGTACAATGCCAGCGAGAGGGTAGATCTTCTGCACTGGAGTAGGTCTCAGACATCCAGTGACAATACGTGTGGACTCGTTAAGAGCTATGTCCACTTGCTTGGTATGGGCAGATGCTCCCCACACTGATGATCCGTATCTCCTGCTGCGAAGCAAAGTCCCAATGCTGTTGAACGTAGAACCTGAGGGTTCGCTCCTCATGTTGAACCTATCAACTTCCACATTATGCTATTTCTTGAGCTGATCTTGCACTTCAATTCTCTACAATGTTTCCTGAATGTCCATAATTAAATGTGCTTTATAAACAAATAACTTGATTGTAGATTTATTCACAGACTTGAATTGCCCTTTTCATACAAAAATGAAATTGTTTCCATTTCAATATGTTATTTTCATTGAAGTGTTTTTTCTTGATTGTGATAAACTGTATTTGATGGACATGTTCGCTTTTGCATGTCACCTCTTCACATCTCCTAAAGGAATAGTGTTTGACCGTCTAGTCCAGAGATTCCCAAACTAGGCGAATTCGCCCAGTAGTGGGCGATTTCAGCACGCCAGTGGGCGAAACTGACAGAATATGAATTCGATGGGCAATAAGAAAAAATTGGTGGGCAAACAATTCAGTTTTTTCTATATACAATATGACAGAGAAATGTTTGCCTATAAAAACGAGGAATAAAATAAAAATTCAAAGAAGTAATGTAGTTATATCAAATTATGTTTCCTTTTTTTAATCTACTTACAACTACAGTTGTTTGAGTCTTCAGTCTTTTGAATGGTATGATGCAGCACTCCATTCCTCCCTGTCCTGAGCTAATCGTTTCATCTCTACATAGCTACCACACCCTACATCCGAGGCAATCTGTTTAACATATTCTAACCATGGTCTACCCCTACAGTTCTTGTCCTCGACCCTTCCTTCCATAACTAAGCTTGCTATTCCTGGGTGTCTTCGTATGTGTCATACCAACCTATCTCTTCTCTTCATTAGCAGTCGCCAGAAACATCTCTCCTCTCCCACTCGTCTTAATATCTCTTCTTTTGTAACCCTATCTACCCATCTGATCTTCATCATTTTTCTGTAACACCACATTTCAAACACTTCAATTCTCCTCTTTTCTACTGCACCAATAGCCCATGTTTCACTTCCATAGAGTGCCACACTCCAGACAAAGGCTTTCAAAAATGACTTCCTAATACCTAAATCTATATTCGAAGTCAACAGATTAGTTTTTTTTTATAGAAATGCTTTCCTTGCCTGAGCCAACCTACATTTAATGCCTCTTTGCTTCGTCCATCACTGGTTATTTTGCTTCCTAAGTAACAGAAGTCTCCTACTTCCTTCAGCTTTTCACCTGCCAATTTGATGTCCATAGAGGTTTTCGATTTATTTCGGCTGCATTCCAATATTTTTGTTTTACATTTATTAATTTTCATCATGAATTCTTTCCTAAAGACAGAGTCCATACCATTTGTTGTGTTGGCAGCAAGCACTAGAGTGTAGTGCAGTATCTTTGACATAGTCTTTGATATCAGTGAAGTTCAGTGTCAAAAACAATATGGTGTGTCGTGTGAATTGTGAATCTTTCCACAACAAAATAATAAAATATGCATTCTAGAGGAGTCTATGTGATTTATTGAGAAGTGAACCTAACATTTTATGGCGACCGTGACAGGACTCATTCATAGTAAAAGGCTCCCGTGAAGAAAGAAGATGGAAAGACTCGCTAAAGAAAGAACCGTAAAGCGGCGGTTATTTACGCGCTCACACAATCAACTAATGGCGTTGTTAGAAGATGATCAAACTGAAACGGAAAAAGTGCAAGTGCAACTTGAAATCCTTCAAGAAAAGTATGATGATATCTCTAATTTAGATGGATTAATATTTCAACAAATGATAGACGACGAGTGTGAGGATGACGAAATAGAAGCGGAATGTGAATCAGCTGATGATTACAAACACAAATTCCTTAGCTGTAGAACAAAAGCAACACGTTTTATGAATCCCGTTGTTTCTATTACCCCTCCACAAAGTGTAGTGAATGACAATGTTTGTGATAAAAAGAAATATAGACTTCCAAGAATAGAATTTAAGAAATTTTCTGGTGAAATAATTGATTGGTTATATTTTTGGAGCCAGTTCCGTAAAATTCACGAGGATGAGGACATTGGGAAGGAGGATAAATTCCAATATTTAATTCAGGCTATGACAGAAGGTTCCAGAGCATATGAATTAGTTACTAGTTTTCCACCCACTGCCGAGAATTATGACAAAGCTGTAGAGAGTCTTCAAGCTCGATTTGGTAGAGAGGACTTGCAGGTGGAAGTTTATGTTCGTGAATTGCTCAAACTAGTATTGACGAATGCAGTCAATTCCAAAGAAAGGCCAACACTGAGTAGCTTGTATGATAAATTAGAGTCACATCTCAGATCGCTGGAAAGTTTAGGCGTTACTACAGAAAAATGTACTGCAATGCTGTATCCCCTAATTGAATCATCTTTGCCAGAAGACCTATTAAGAGCATGGCAGAGGAATACTTCCTTCAGGTGTGATTCCGTATCCAAAGATCGTTTGCAGCAGCTCATGGCTTTTCTTCAAAATGAAGTAGTAAGTGAAGAAAGAATTTCATTGGCTATGAAAGGGTTTAGTATTAGCACATCCCAAGGATCTAAGATTAAGGGAGACAAGAAACCAAGGGATGTCATTGAACCAAATATACCTACTGCTTCTGCTTTGTTTGCTGATGTTTCTAAGAGACAGGAGTGTGTTTTTTGTCTTAAACCTCATTCGAGCCCAGAGTGCATTAAAGCACAAAAAATGACTGTAGGGGAGAAAAGGAAAATCTTAACTGATAAACACTGTTGCTTCAATTGTTTAAAGAAGGGCCATGCAAGTAGAGCTTGTAAATCGATTGTCAGGTGCATTGTTTGTGGTGGTAAACATGTGGTATTAATGTGTTATAAGCTCCGTGACAAAGAAAATGAAAGTGTGTCCAAACAGAATTACGAGGGAGACAGGAATTTGGTTCTCCAGGATGTCAATAATGTGGATAAGGCTTTAGCTAATGTGTCTTGTTCTCCTGAGGTGTACTTGCAAACCCTGGCAGTTGTCGTTAAAGGAAAGGGTAAACAAAAAACTGTACGAGCTGTCTTTGATACTGGGTCTACTAAATCCTACATTGCACGTGACCTAGCCGAAGAAATGGGGTATCAGTCAATCAGGAAGGAAACATTAATACATTCCTTGTTTGGTGGAGTACGTTCTCGAGAAGCAAAACACGACTGTTACAGAATAAGTTTAAAGCGATTGGAGGGAAACTATTCCAAGGAGCTGGAAGTTTTAAGCCAAGAGATAATTTGTGAAGATGTCCCATATATTAAGAATGGTTCTTGGAGTGAGGAGATAAGGGATCTGAAAATATGTTTAACTGATGTACGAGAGAGAGGGCCTGTGCAGATTCTGATTGGGGCCGATAAGGCGGGTGAACTGCTCACTGGGAGGAAACATCAACTAAAATGTGGCCTAGTTTTGGTGGAGACTTCCCTAGGGTGGACACTAATGGGAAAAGTCATAGGTAACAAGGCCCAAAGGGATTCGGCATCATTATTAGTGTCATCATTGTTTTCCCGACATACAAGAATTTCTGATCTCTGGGACTTAGAAATTCTTGGAATTACTGACCCTGTTGTGAAAGAATCTATCGTCGAGAGGAATGAGCGTGTTAGAAATAACTTCCTTGAGACTGCACGACTGAATGAAGATAACAGATATGAAGTATGTCTGCCTTGGAGTGAACAACATCCACCTCTCCCTGACAACAAAGAAATTGCTCAGCACAGATTAGAAATCACTACAAAGAAACTACAAGCTGAACAACATTATCAGGAGTACGATAATGTCTTACGAAGTTGGTTGGAGCAAGGAATCATCGAGAGGGTACCTGAAGAAGAACTGAAGAATAGTGGACACTATCTACCTCACCGACCTGTCTTCAAAGAAAACAGCACCACCAAGATCAGGCCTGTTTTTGATGCCTCGGCGAAGCAGAGAAACGCTTCATCTCTGAACGAATGTATTGAAAAAGGGCCTAACTTCATAGAGTTGATCCCTAGTTCGCTACTGAAGTTCAGAGAAAATGAGATCGGTGTGACGGCTGATGTAGAAAAAGCATTTCTTCAAATAAGTGTCAATCCTAGAGACCGTGATTTTCTGAGATTCCTTTGGTGGGAGGAGGAATGTACAGGGAAGGTAGAAGTGTTCCGTCACAATAGAGTTGTCTTTGGACTTGCATGTTCTCCGTTCCTATTATCGGCAACCATCAAACTCCACTTGAACGAGTTGAAGAGACAAACAGTCGATAATAGTTCCTACTCAACTTCAGCAATAGAAAGATTGGAAGAATGTTTTTATGTGGATAACTGTGCTATTAGTGTTAACAACAGAAATGACCTTCATTCATTCATGCAAGAGGCAAGCATAATAATGGATAAGGCATCTTTCAATCTCCGAGGGTGGGAGTATTCTCAGGATGGTACAGCTGAAAATCTTACTCATGTGCTAGGGATCATTTGGAATAAAGGAGAAGATACCATTGAACTGAATCTAACTCATGTTAACGATTTCAAATATGATGTAATCACTAAAAGAGCTATACTAGGAGCTGCACATAAGGTGTTTGACCCTATTGGCTTCGCATGTCCGGTATTTCTCTGTCCAAAATTAATCTTGCAAGAACTATGGGCCACTGACTTGGGTTGGGACACCAGAGTAGACGAAACAACAAAGAGAAGATTCATGAAGTGGTTGGCAGAACTACCTCAGCTGTCTGAGATTAAGATTCCTAGATGTTTGATCGGTAGTGTCCAGTCGGTTGAAGATATATCTCTTCACGTGTTCTGCGACGCCAGTCAAACTGCGTATGCTGCAGTTATATTCTTGCGAATACAGAGGGTTGACAATATAGAGTTACGATTTGTACAAGCTAAGACAAGAGTGGCACCCAAGAAGAGTATCACCATACCACGCCTGGAATTATTAGCAGCTACAATAGGGGTTCGACTAGTGACGTCAGTACTGCCAACATTAACTGCAAAAGAAATCGTTACTTATTATTGGAGTGACTCGTCGACTGTGTTGTCCTGGATCAAGTTAGACGAACCTTGGGGGACCTTCGTGTGGAACAGAGTGCAAGAAATTCGAAGACTGTCCAGAATAGAACAGTGGCGTCATGTTCCAGGAACCATGAATCCGGCTGACCTGGCATCAAGGGGATGTAGCACAAAACAGTTACTTCAACAGAGATGGTGGGAAGGGCCAAAATGGCTAAAACAATCCACTACACAATGGCCTAGCCCCGAAATTTCAACAAACGATGATGAAGTCTTCCAAGAAAGAAAAAAGAAAGTCAACACTATGACGGTGTTAGAAGACAAGTCCAATACCCAAGAATGGCACCTTGACTATTTCTCAAGTTTCCGTAGAACAGTTCGTATGATAGGATGGATCTTGAGGTTTCTGTATAATTGTCGACAGAAAAATAATAGAAGAACTACCGAACTATCCATTGAAGAAACTACAGAAGCAGAAAAAGTCGTGATTAAGTTCATACAAAAGGAGTGTTTTGTTGGTGAAAAGGATGAAAGATTCAACTCACTATGTGTTTTCATGGATGATGGGGGAGTGATGAGACTGAAAACAAAAATTATATCGCGCAAAGATGATTATGCTTTCCGTTGTCCTGCTATCCTTCCTGCGAAGCATACAGCAGTTCACGCTCTCATTAGGGAGAAGCACAAAGACTTATGTCATGCTGGCACCCAGATTCTGCTCAGTGGGCTCAGACAGAAATATTGGATCCTTGGAGGAAGGAGAACGGTGAAGGGTGCAATTAAAACATGTGTTGTCTGCAGGAGGTACCATGGAAAACATCTTGAAGCAGAACAAACTCATCTCCCCATAGACAGAGTAAGAGAAGCCTCAATTTTTGAAATAACAGGGGTCGACTTTGCCGGGCCTCTGATTTTGAAAGGTGGAGAGAAAGCCTGGGTCTGTCTGTTCACGTGTGCGGTTTTTCGTGCAGTACACCTGGAGCTAGTAACATCCTTGGCTACTGCAACATTCCTCGAAGCTTTTCGGCGCTTCGTGTCCAGACGTGGAAGGCCAATGATTGTCTATAGTGACAATGGGACAAACTTTCAAGGCACCTGCAATATGTTGGAGACAATTCAGTGGGATAAAATTGCTGAATATAGTTCTGTACACCAAATGAAATGGAAATTCAATCCTCCCACTGCAGCATGGTGGGGAGGATGGTGGGAGAGGCTGATTGGTGTCCTCAAACAAATGCTCAGGAAAGTTCTGGGAAGGTCATGTCTGTCGTACCAAGAAATGATGACTGTTCTGTGTGACATTGAAGCTGTCATGAATTCACGACCACTTACTTACCTGTCCAATGATGGAGAAGACTTGATGGCTATCACCCCTGCAATGTTCCTACAGGAAGTCAAGGAGATTGGAATGCCCGATATCGACATGATCGAGGACATAAAACTTGACAGAAGATTCAGGTACAGACAGAAAGTAAAGGAAACATTAAGGGTAAGATTCAGGAATGAATATCTTGGACAGCTAATACAGAAGAACCACATTAGGAAAAGTCATCACAAACCCTGTGTAGGTGAAGTAGTACTGGTAGCCAGTGACAACACGAAGAGACTAGACTGGCCGCTGGCAAGAGTGACGGAGGTCATCCCTGGCAAAGGTGGTGTCGTGAGAGTTGTTCGCTTGGCGACTACAAAAGGAGAGCTACTGAGGCCAGTACAGAGGGTGTATCCACTTGAAGTGACATCTGGAGAAGATCATGCTTTAAGACTGCAAGTTGAGCGGAATGAAAATGAGAAGAAGGAGAAAAATCCAAAGACTGTTAAACCATCTACTAATACTTCTGATCTCATCAAAACCGGTAGTGGGAGAGTGGTGGTTAAACCAAAGAGATATTTTGAGTGACTTATTTATTTCTGTGCTCATTTATTTTGTGAAAATATATGTGTTATGTTATTTTATTGTTTTGTTGAGTTGTTTCCACAACTCAAGGTGGGAGAATGTTGTGTTGGCAGCAAGCACTAGAGTGTAGTGCAGTATCTTTGACATAGTCTTTGATATCAGTGAAGTTCAGTGTCAAAAACAATATGGTGTGTCGTGTGAATTGTGAATCTTTCCACAACAAAATAATAAAATATGCATTCTAGAGGAGTCTATGTGATTTATTGAGAAGTGAACCTAACACCATTCAAAAACTCATTCAAATCCTCAGGCGTGTCGGCCAAGATGACGATGTCATCAGCAAATCTCAGAGTTGAAATTATTTCTCCTTGAATCTTCACTCCCACTTAAATTTTTCTCGAATTTCCTTCATTGCTTGTTCAATGTAAAGATTGAAAAGTATGGGTGATAAGTTGCAGCCTTGCCTTTCACCTTTCTGAATACCAGCTTCTCCCTCATGTCCTTCAGCTCGAATGACTGCTGTTTGGTTTCTGTATAGATTGTAGATCACCCTCCTATCCCTGTACTTTATTCCAATCGTTTTCAAAATGTAAAACAATTTAGTCCAATCAACGTTATCAAATGCCTTTTCTAAGTCTACAAATGCCATGAACGTTCTCTTATCTTTCCTTATTCTACCTTCCAAAATCAGCCTGAGACTTAGTACAGCTTCCCTTGTTCCTACGTTTCTCCTGAAACCAAACTGGTCTTCACCCAACTCCATTTCTATCTGGCTTTCCACCCTCTTGTAAATTATTCTAGACAGGATCTTTGAAGCATGAGTAATCAAGCTGATTGTAAGGTAATCTTCACATCTGTCAGCTCCCACTTTCTTCGGTATAGGGATGATAATATTCTTCTTGAAATCAGAGGGTACCTCACCTGTCTCATAAATCCTACACACCAAGTGAAATAACCTGATCAGAATTTCATCTCCTATGCAGCATAGCTACTCAATCGGTATATCATCTATGCCTGGAGCTTTGTTCCTGTTTTAGTCTTGCAATGCTGATTTCAATATTAAATCCCCTTCTGCATCCTCATCAATTTCATCTTCCCTTCCCATTACATGATTCTCAAACTCCTTTCCCTTATACAAACACACTATGTAAGCTTTTCTGCTCACAACTTTTCTTCCCTCTCAGCGCATAGATGGGCAATGAGAGAGCGCAGCTCCTGGAGCCAACTGCATGAGCGCGAGCGGAGCCGGGACCAGCTGACTGCTCGCTAATAGTTTGTGCTGGAACGACTAGATGGCAATATGCGCAGTCAAGGCGCAAGCATAGGTACACGCATTGTACCGGGCTGAGTAGGCCTATATTATGTGTACGGCTGTACGCTAAATATGAATCACGAACATCCTTAGCACATTATTATGAACAGTTTTTGCATAAGGATTTCCCAAACATGCACAAAATGACTGCCAAACTTCTATCAATGTTTGGTTCAACATATCTGTGTGAGAAACTGTTCTCACTAATGACGATGAATAAATCTCCACGAAGAGCCACTCTAACTGACGCACATCTCACTGCCGTTCTTCGAATTGCAAGTGCAAGATCGATCGCTCCAAATGTAACCCGTCTGCTTCAGCGAAAGGATACGCACACCTCCTCATCATCTGCAGAATGGCAGTTCAAATATATAAGAACACATAGGCCTATGTTTTGTTTATGGTGAATGATATTTATTCATGTATTTATTTCTGTACTCCTACAGCAAGTTTTCGTTCCTTGTGTTCTAAACAAGTTGTTAGGTTGGCTTATTGTAGTTTCAGGACTATCGGTAGTGGGCAAAGGAGTGTGTACTTATCAGCTGTCAAAGTAATTATTTATGTTTCCTACACAGAACCTAATAAAAGGAATCTAATTAAGCGTATGTACGTAGCACCATAATCTAATCATCTAATGCACAACAAACAGGGCACAAGTATAAAGCTGTTGTGATACGCCGCTTGTAACTGGAAGCTGTGCAAGCAGCTACAAGGTTAACTTTGGTGAGAGCGCATACTCGGCTCTTTCTCCTGCCGGAGCGGGAGCGCTACTCAATGAGCCAAATTGTGCCCACCTCCGAGTTCGAGGCTTTCCATCTGTGTCCTTAATATTACAGCACTTAGTCTTCTTTACCCCAAACGTATTCTTAATCCTTCGATAAGCTGTGTCTACTTTTCCTAATTTCAAACAATTTTCTATACCTGCACATTTCTCTTTCAACCATTCTTCTTTTGCTTCCTTGCACTTCTTACAGTAGTTTATCAAATTACATTAATTAGACATAGGTATTCATGTTATTTAATTAATTAGGTATAAAAATTCCTGTAGTTTTAATTTTTTCTTTAATTCATTTCATTGATCGTTATTCCATTTTTATACCTATCACTCGCAAATTTTTAATGTACACTACTGGACATAGAAAATGAGAATATTTAAAAATTCATAATTGTCGTATTAAAACAGCCAGAGGTTTGATTTTTTCGGAAAACCTTGCCAATAATGATCCTGGACCGTCATATTTTTTTTCAAATTTTAACTCATCTTGGGAGACAGCTAAATATGCTAGCCACTACACCTCTAGGTGATCATAAAATGGGACTATTTAAAAATAGATAATTAGATAATTAAAATTCGTTTATACTGAAATATAGTGCTATCAGGGCCAGTATATCTGCCGTTTGCCGATTTTCGAATTTTTTCTAAAAAAAAAAAAAAAAAACACAAAGAAAAAATCCTAACATTCGAACAAGGCGACATGGAGGGCTGGTTTTTCGGTAACGGGCTGCAAATACCGTTTCCCAAACGTGTTATTTTTTCAGATTTTTACACTGTCAAATGCGGTCACTTCTCTCGTGAGCGACAGAGCATCAAAAAATTTAAGAAAATTCCATTTAAACGAGCCAGGGGTAACGTAACACATAGCCTTGCTAGAATGTGATAATATTTCCAAATTTTCAGGTCATCGTCAAGCGTCAATAGTGACCGGCTAGAAATGGCAAAGTATAGAAGATAGTGCCAATTTATGTGTCGAGTAGTGTACATAATTAGGCTATATCTACATAAACATGATGTTATGAACATTCCCGAATGGGAATATGATGTTATTTCCGTTTGATCAGATAAATTATCAATTAATATGATAAAATTGGTCCGGCTAGATCAAACATAAAATGCCAGCGTTTCGCCCCGGTGTGTTGTCGGGCTCGTCAGTTGGTACAGACACACCTCACCAATACGCATGGCTAGCACATACTGAGAAGGCCATCACAAGACACAAAATACAAGTAGTATTCTCAGTATGTGCTAGCCATGCGTATTGGTGAGGTGTGTCTGTACCAACTGACGAGCCCGACGGCACACCGGGGCGAAACGCTGGCATTTTATGTTTGATCTAGCCGGACCAATTTTATCATATTAATTGATAATTTATCTGATCAAACGGAAATAACATCATATTCCCATTCGGGAATGTTCATAACCTATTTGGATTGCCAAGGTAAGGTTTTTGTTTTATGAAAGGGAGCTTGACTTCCGTAGCACATTGGCATCACTCGTGACGTCAATACTACTTGTATTTTGTGTCTTGTGATGGCCTTCTCAGTATGTGCTAGCCGTGCGTATTGGTGAGGTGTGTCTGTACCAACTGACGAGCCCAACGGCACACCGGGGCGAAACGCTGGCATTTTATGTTTGATCTGGCCGGACCAATTTTATCATATTAATTGATAAACATGATGTACCTATTACGAGAAAAATGTCCGTAAAAATCCTCATTTTTCAACTTATTGAATGTATGTGTTAGTAATTTTAAGATGTGTGTGCTTTTTGTAATGAGGTGGGCGAAAACAATTATAAATCTCGAAAGTGTGCGATGGTCACAAAACGTTCGGGAAACCCTGGTCTAGTGTATAACATTGACCCTTAGCAGACAATATTTTTCTCGTGTAGTCCTGCGCTAGTTGTATTTCTCTTTTCCAACCACCTCCCCTTCATCATAATATAATAATGGCTTAATAGCCCTCATGTGAGGAAAATTGATGTTCAACTACATACAGCAATGAGGATAATAACAGGATGCATTAGATCTACTCCTCAACAATGGCTACCACCTTTAAGTCATATTGCTCCACCAAATTTGCGAAGACAGAATGCCCTTCTCAAGGAATATGTAAAATTGATTAAAAATCCACAGCTCCCAATTCACTCTGACGTTCCTATGCTTAAAAGGAGTAGATTAAAATCTAGACGGCCATCCATAATATTGGCAGAATCGTTACAAGAAATGGGCTTTAACATGAACAAGAATAGGTCGGAAATGTGGAGTAGAACTAATAACGTAGAACATCAGACTCTAATAAGAACCACCACAAAGCCACCAGGCATGGATCTCCCGCGACATGCATGGAAGACAATTAACAGGATTCGAACAGGCCATGGCATCTGCGCAGAGAGTCATCACCGCTGGGGAAAGGTCCTATCTCCCCAATGTGATTGTGGCAGTGAACATCAGACCATCCAACACATTATATCAAGTTGCAGCCGTCGAGCGTACCCTGGAAATCTTAAAGATTTCTATGAAGTAACAGAGGCAGCCCTTCAATGGATCGAGAAATTAGATATTAAATTATAAATTTAATGACTTAGTTAAATTAATTTTGTATATTTATTATGTTGTACAATTCAGTTTTGTTATTGCCATACTCTAAATAAATAAATAATAATAAAATTAAGACATTATACCACAGTAAACAAACCTGAGCAGTATACGCCTCGGAAACCTTGATAACTGCTGTCAATTTCATCTAAATATCGAGCTATATCAGACGAAGTCGAGTACCTCAAAATGGTAAAGGAAGGAATTCCAACAGATGAAGAAAGAGGAGTGGAAGAGGAATGGGCTAGATTTAAGAAGACACTAGTAGGTGCAGCAGAAGCAGTATGTGGGAAGACAAGTAGTAAGAAGAGGTGGAAGGAAACACCATGGTGGAATGAGAAGACAAAAGATATAGTAAGGGAAAAGAATAGAGCCTTTAGGAGGTGGTATCAAAATAGGACGGCAGAGACAAGGGAAGAGTACCAGGAAAGAAAGAAGGAGGCGAAGAGAGTGGTGGCTGAGGAGAGAAGGAAGTGGATGGAAGAGTGGACAAAGATGATGAAGGAGGATAGTGAAGGGACAAAAAAGGTCCTGTATGGGATGGTAAAGAATAAGAGGCGGAAGGATCCTACGGATTATGTTAGAATGGTGAACAAAAGGGGACAAGAGAGAGAAAATAGGGAAGAACTTCTGAACCCAAATGGAAAAGATGGTGAGGCGGAAGAAATCGGGGAAGAGGAAGATGAACTGCAAACAGAAAAGGACTTAACATAGAAAGAAGTGGAAGATGCAGTGAACAAGATGGAAGGAGGGAAGGCACCGGGTGTGGATGAGTTGAGTGTGGAGATGGTGAGAGCAGCAGGAGAGGTGGGGATACAGTGGTTGTATCGAGTGATGAGGACAGCATGGAAGGAAAGGAAGACCCCAGAGGACTGGAAAAAAGGAATCATTGTCCCGATCTTCAAGAAAGGTAGTAGAATAGATTGCAGAAACTATAGGGGAATAACACTGATGAGTCATTGTGCAAAGATCTTCGAGAAAGTTTTGGAAAAGAGAATTAGGACAAGGATAGAAGGAGGGATGAGGGAAGAACAACATGGCTTCAGAGCAGGAAGGTCCACAGTGGATTTGATTTTTGCTGTAAGGCAGTTACAAGAACAGCACTATGAGTATGGAACAGATCTACTGATGGCCTTCCTGGACATTGAGAAAGCATATGACAGTGTATGCAGAAACCAAGTATGGAAGTCCCTGGAGGATAGAGGAGTAGAGAAATGGACTATAAAGAGGATAAAGGAGATGTACAAGGGAAGCGTGAGCTGTGTGAAAGTGGGAGGAGAGAGATCAGACTGGTTAGAACAGAGAAACGACCTGAAACAAGGAAGTGCACTGTCACCGTTACTTTTCATTGTGGTGATGAATGACATAATGACCCGAGTGGCACAAGTAATTGGGGAAGGAAAGATGAAAGCAATGGTGTTTGCAGATGATTTAAGGATTTGGGGAAACAAGGAGGAGGTACAGGAACAGTTGGACGTGTGGGAAGGAATAATACAAGGATCATCATCATCATCATCATCTTGCACAGTTTCCAGCCACTGGCCAGGTCTGTTTGGAACACAAGCCTCTCCAACGTCTTCTGTCTTCCCACCATCTCTCAGCCTCCACCCTTGTCCAGTCTTCTCCTCTCTTCTTCACGCTTTCTTCCACCCCCTTCAGCCACCTGTCTCTCGGTCTCTTTCCTTCCCACTTCGTCTCGTGTATCCTCCTGGGTATCCTCTTCTCCTCCATTCGTTTTACATGTCCATACCATCTAAGTCTAGACTTCTCTATACCATCCTGTAATGGTTTCTCCTTCATTAATTCTCTGGTCCTCTCATTTCTTATTCTGTCCATCTTTGTAGCTCCAATACTGCTTCTCAAGAACCTCATCTCACTGGCCTGTATTTTGCTCTTCTCCCTTCCTTTCATAACCCAGGTCTCCGAGGCATATGTCAGGATAGGGACATAGTACGTCCGATATATGATCTTTTTGCTGTTCTGAGGGACATCCTTGCTCCATAACATGCTTCTCACACTCCTCCGAAATGCTTCTGCCTGCCTCCCCCGCTCATTTATTTCTCTATCGTTTCTTCCATTCTCTTGTATCAGGCTTCCTAGATACTTGAAACTCTCCACTTTCTTCAGCTGTTCCCCACCAATTGTTATTCCCGTTGTCGTTCTTTCCTTCTTCCTTGTTGTGATCACCATCTCACTCTTATTTATGCTAAATTTCATCCCATATCCTTGTATTATTCCTTCCCACACGTCCAACTGTTCCTGTACCTCCTCCTCCTTGTTTCCCCAAATCATCAAATCATCTGCAAACACCATTGCTTTCATCTTTCCTTCCCCAATATGGGATGAAATTTAGCATAAATAAGAGTGAGTTGGTGATCACAACAAGGAAGAAGGAAAGAACCACAACGGGAATAACAATTGGTGGGGAACAGCTGAAGAAAGTGGAGAGTTTCAAGTAACTGGGAAGCCTGATACAAGATAATGGAAGAAACGATAGAGAAATAAATGAGCGGGGGAGGCAGGCAGAAGCATTCTGGAGGAGTGTGAGAAGCATGTTATGGAGCAAGGATGTCCCTCAGAACAGCAAAAAGATCATATATCGGACGTACTATGTCCCTATCCTGGCGTATGCCTCGGAGACCTGGGTTATGAAAGGAAGGGAGAAGAGCAAAATACAGGCCAGTGAGATGAGGTTCTTGAGAAGCAGTATTGGAGCTACAAAGATGGACAGAATAAGAAATGAGAGGATCAGAGAATTAATGAAGGAGGAACCATTACAGGATGGTATAGAGAAATCTAGACTTAGATGGTATGGACATGTAAAACGAATGGAGGAGAAGAGGATACCCAGGAGAGTACACGAGACGAAGTGGGAAGGAAAGAGACCGAGAGGAAGACCGAGAGACAGGTGGCTGATGGGAGTGGAAGAAAGCGTGAAGAAGAGAGGAGAAGACTGGACAAGGGTGGAGGCTGAGAGATGGTGGGAAGACAGAAGACGTTGGAGAGGCTTGTGTTCCAAACAGACCCGGCCAGTGGCTGGAAACTGTGCAAGATGATGATGATGATGATGATCAGACGAAGTAGCACTACCCTGTCTGTACGCCGCCATTTTCACAGCTGACTAACGTAAACAACAGCTCGTTCTTTATTTACTACCCTACCAGCGAATTGTTGCCGGTGGCAGAAATCGGAAAGAATGCGCTCCGCCCAGCCACACGCCTGCGATAGACGTGCAGTCGTCGCCAGTGAAACCTAATCGCATGTCATTTGTGTGCAGGATTCATGCTGGGTCATGCGCTGTGCGGTGTGTTCTCATTGTATGACTGTACATGCGTTCCCCTCTTGTCCCGCATCCGCTCGCCCGACAGTCGTTTTCAACATTGCCTGAACGGTGGTTTTCAAAGAAAAAAGCTGTGTTTGATGGCGTCAGTTGCTCCTCCTCGCCGGATATATATGGAGCGTTGCTTATCAACAAACATTGGTATGATGAAACGAGGATCTGTTTGCTACACTTCCAAGCTTTTGACTTAAATTTTCTTTTAAATTAGTTCTAGTCTGTGCTACCTATTTAGCATTTTACAAGTTAAAATTAATAGGATACGAATTGGGTTCGAGAAGTTTCCGAGTAACAAATGGGAAAGTGAAGATAAAACAGCGGTCTCATGTTGAGAATAACAGAACAAATCGCATTGCAGGCTGTGTTGTGGAGTGTTTGATGCAATGACTGGACATTTAACTAACCATTTCCATGAACTGAATCTAATGGATGCTTGTTAGTCTTGATTTTGAATAATTCAAATGTATGAAGAATTCCCCTTCATGACTATTCGACTCCCTTGTTAAATCATATGGCAATTACTTCATGGTTCTTAAAATAGTGTTATTGGCTAGATTGCATCAGATTAATTCAAGAAGTTGTGCATAATTCTGACCATTCCTGCTACAAATGTCTCTGTAGAATGATATCTGAGACGTACATAAACGCAAATACTGCCAAGATTAATTTCAATTGAGAAGTTTTCTGAAAAGCTGAAAGAAGAATCCTAACTTAAGTTGTAGACATTTTTTTCTTCCAGAAATCCCCACATGCACTTGACTTAGAAGAAGCAGATGGAGACACTAACTCCTTATGCATGCGCTAACAGTTGGATAACGTTCACAGGGACAGCAGGAACACTGATTCAATCTGTTTTATTGGTCTAAATGCTATTTAACAGGTACAGAAACAAGAATTACACTGGAGTCAACAAGCTACAATAGCATGGTTTCATAAATCACTGCATTCATTCACATTGTCACAAACTAAAACACACCAGCTTTCATGTTAGAACATTTATTAAAAAGTCACTTTTACATAATTTTCACTCGTCCACACATGTTGAAAGGAATAGTTCAGCTTCTTAAGGATATTTGGTTGTTCAAGCTCTAGATAATTGAGAAGCCGTGCGAGTTAATCCATTTACATCAATGGTGGCTATTGGCAGCAATCCAAACTACCACCAGGATGGACAACAAGGCTCCAATGTGATGGAGGAAGAATAAAGACTAGACAGATGTGCACGTAAACAATTCACCAGAGAAGGTCAGTTTTGACTTGGAATTCCAGCAGATCAAGGAGATATGACAAAGTGCACAGGAGCCTTGCTGTCCAACATGCAAGCTGGAACCAGACACTTGTTGGATGGTGGAGATGACTAGAGCTCTACATTTGATTCATAGATTGTAGACAGTCTTGGACTGAGGAAGATGTGGGATGTGCGTAACCTTTATTTGAGGGACTCTGAGAGGTTCCACCCGAGTATATCAGAGTGATTAAGGTCTCTTATGGATTTTCCGTATACAGTATATGCGAATAGAGTCTGTCGTTGCATAATCCCCTCATCCTAACTTTAGGAGGAATTTATATTGTTTATTGTTTTGGTGAAAGTTGATGTCGACATCGAGATATCACGGTGCACGTACAAACAATTCTGATTCTAACCACCACTGAATTCATAAGTTCAGAGCAAGACAGGTATTCCGTTGGTCATCCTAGAGCACATTTTCAATGCCTGCGGGAGCAGACATCAAGGTGTATGGTCATGGTCGGAGATGAGATTAGAGCCACTAACGAGCCTATTGCGACTGTCACCATCCCTGAATGTGTGTACCATATTCACAGTGTATTCATAGGTGTAACTAGAATGGACAGAGTCAGAGAAATATTAAAGGAAGAACCCCTAGAGGATAGGATTGAAAAATCAAGGTTACAGTGGTATGGACACGTGAAAAGAATGGAAGAAGAGAGAATAACAAGGAAAATATTGGAAATGGAATGGAAGAAAAAGAGGAAGACCAAGGGATAGGTGGACAAATGGGATGAAGAAAAGTGTCAAGAGAAATGAAGTTAATTGGACAACAGTGACAGAAGAGAAATGGTGGATGGACAAGAAACGATGTAGAGACTTGTGCTCCAAGCAGACCCAACCTGCGGTTGGAAACTGCTCTAGTTGATGATGATTCACGGTAAGATACGAGTTCCACCAAGTATCGTAGAGGTTGATTTTGGCAGACGTGGGAGTCAATATCCAGGTATTACGAAGTGCACACAGCTGTAAACAAGGTTAGGGTCATTCACAAGCTGACTGCGATTCTTACAACCACAAATTCAGTGAGCTGGCGGTAAGATATATGTTACACAGGCCATCTTTTCCAGAGTGTTTTTATATACAGCGTGTGGTGAGGAAATGGCACATAAAGATAGGAGGAATACAACACCAACCTTCACTCAAACAATGCCCACACTGCACTGTTTGGAAAACATATGTAGGTTGTACATACAGTAAGATAGGTGGTCTGAATATAGATGATGATGATGATGATGGTTGTTGTTTTAAGAGGCCTAACATCTAGGTTATCAGCCCCTAATGGTTTGGATGATAGTGAAAGATGAGAATGAAAACTATAACTAATATTAACTACAGACTTACATACTACAACAAGAAATGGTAAACAAATAAAGGATAGGAAGAAAAGAAATGCCCTCAAACCTCGAAGAATGAGGATTGAGGGACTTGGATGGAAGGAGAGCCATGAAAGGCAGATAGGAAAGGGAAAGAGGAAAGGGCCCGCCCCAAAGTCAGTCGAAAAGGGAGGGAAAAAACGGATTCAGCTCGGGAATCCCGCGTGATTGCGAACTCCCGAACTCGCCAGCCGTGAGCCCCTGAGGGTTCAATATAAATAACCTGGTCTGGTAGCTGAAAATAAGGATGATTTGGAGGATGTTGTAAAGAGCAGAATGCAAGGGTGGCACTGTATCTTCAACAGTTTTACCGTGGTCGATCAACCATCACTCATGGGCTTTCTAGAAGTCTCGAAATTCATGCGTACTACGTTCAGGTCTTGCCCACAGTAACCCAGAGTTGTTGAAGCTAGACCATAAAAGAAGTTGTGCAATCAAGCTACGGTGCTGGCGACATGTAGACTACCTTGGACAGCCAAAACAAACAAGAAGGTATTTCAGAAAATCAAGTCAGACACATTAGTCATTCTTATTATGAAGTGATCCACTTATTATAACTTGGAAAGGTGGAGGCTTCGTGCAGTGCAGTCGTTAACAAGACTGCTAAAGTTCTCCTGCAACCAATACAACGTTCATCTGGTTTATTTGTTTTTCCGTACAAATTCCCTCGCATCTGTTTTATGTATCTGCTTAGCTTCCTCCTCGCAATGTGTTCGGTAAAGTAACATGTTTATCTACTTTACTATTTCCTTTAATTCATTTATTTATTTACCATCATACTGTCTGCACCAACAATAAACACAGAGATTTATAAAACCACTTGTACAGACAACAAACACTCAGAGGATACAAAACACAAGAATATTTACAAGTTGCACAATGATTATATGACTATATTTATATGGCACAGCGATTGCACAAAAAGTATGTAATGTTTCTCAACCCATCGTCAACAACTGATGCAAACCCAAAGGTATTTGTTCCTGCCACAATAATAACCAAAGAGGAAAGATATTCAAAGGTACTTAGAACTTAGGGGCAAAGACATTTCGTGTATCACACTCTGTAGCCGATCATGGAGGTCAGTTAGTTAGTTTGTTGTTTTAAGGAACAACTAGGTCATCAGCCCCTCTTAACACAGATTAAAGTATACAAATTTAAAATTTAGAAGTGGATACCTAAATTTCAAAAGATCAAAAATAAATAAAACTAATAATTATAATACAAACAAAAATTATGGAAAAACAATAAATTCAGTTTTCAAAAACAAATAAGTACAAATACACTGGAAAATTTAGATTGCTGGCCCTAACCCACTCTCACTTATAAAGCGGATAACGCGATCAGCAGCCACCGGGTCATCGGCTAATATAAGTTTGAGTGTCGTCTGCAAACCAAGGTTTCTTCGTAGTCAGCAAGATCCACACACTCGGTTAAAATGTGGGCCACAGTGAAAACGGCTCCACAGGTACAAAGTGGGGGGTCTTCCCTTCTAATTAGTTATGAGTGGGTGGATCTAGTATGACCTATCCTTAGCCTACACAAAATGACGGACTCTCTCCGTGGCCGGAAAGAGGATGATGGGGAACTAGAAATCTCTTAGAAAATCTTCAGAGTCAAGATTTTACCAACATTTTATCATAATCATCCTCCTCCTTTCATGTATTAGTCCTAGAAGAACTGTTACGGTCTATACAAAAGATTTGCATTTTCACCCCCATCTTCTCTCGGGGACCTAGAGATCTTATCCCACCGGGACAGTAGTTGATGACTGCTTTAGGGATCCTGCTTGTGTCCATCCTGTTGAGGTATCCTAGCCAATTTCTTTGGTATTTATGGATGTATCCAATGCTGTTAAGACCATTCAGCACTTCCGTGTTTCGTTTGTGATCCCTCTTATGGACTCATCCTGCTAGTCGTATATATTTAATTTTGGCAGAAGTTATTCGTCTCTCATCGCATTTCCTCAGGGTCCAAGCCTCACTACCATAGCAAAGTACTGGTCTTTCTAAGGAATTTTAGATTCTTGTTTGGGTGTGTTTCTGAACTAATGACGATCTAAAAACTTAATTGACGATTCCTAAACATCTGTTGAATTTGAAGATTTTCTCGGGTATGTCCATTTCTTCAAGGAAAGATAGTTTGTACTCATAATCAAGATATTTAAAATCGTTCACTCTTTCCAAAATATTATTATCCAAGCAGATCTTGCATCTCCTTCCTTCAAATGGAAACTATATTACTTTCATTAAAAGCATCTATGCTTGCTATTGCCACTAGATGGTGATTGCTGATACGTTTGGATCTCGAGTGATAGTGCTCGGAATGAACTGATGCCACTAATTGTGGTAACAACTCACCCCCCATTTGTGTGAAAAGTATTTTGTTAAGTGTATATATAATTCATGTAATTTATTTTAGGCACTAGGGAATTATTTGTAATTGTAAATTGTAATTGGGTGCACTCATATTGACCAAACGAAAAGCTTCTCCTAAAAATTCACTTCATTGTAATTTGTGCTGAATAAAGTGGAGGTTCGAATTCGTCACTTTCCTTTCACTCCGTCACAGGTTCATTGTTCTCGGAGATTGGCGTCGGCCATAAAACTGGCACTACATCTCTATGGGACAATGTTTGTTGTTGTTGTTGTTTGAGACTTGAGTCTTTTCACTGGTTTGATGCAGCTTTCCTTGCCTCCCTGTCCTGAGCTAATCGTTTCATCTCTACATGGCTACCACACCCTACATCCGAGGCAATCTGTTTAAACATATTCTAACCTTGGTCTACCCCTACAGTTCTTGTCCTCGACCCTCCCTTCCATTACTAAGCTTGCTATTCCTGGGTGTCTTCTTAGTATGTGTCCTACCAACCTATCTCTTCTCTTCATTAGCAGTCGCTAGAAACATCTCTCCTCTCCCACTCCTCTTAATACCTCTTAGAGCCACACTCCAGACAAAGGCTTTCAAAAATGACTTCCTAACACCTAAATCTATATTCAATGTCAACAGATTCCTTTTCTGTAGAAATGCTTTCCTTGCCTGAGCTAACCTACTTTTTATATCCTCTTTCCATCCATCACTGGTTATTTTGCTTCGTAAGTAACAGAAGTCTCCTACTTTCTTCAGCTTTTCACCTGCCAATTTGATGTCCATAGAGGTTTCTGATTTATTTCGGCTGCATTCCACTATTCTTGTTTTACATTTATTCATTTTCATCACGAATTCTTTCCTCAAGACGGAGTCCATAGCATTCAAATTTCCAAAACAGAGGAAAAAAGTTGAAAATGATTGGTTTATATCACGTGTCCGCTGGGTGAGAAACAAACATTGCACATTGACCTTAGTAACGGTCTGTTGGAGTGCAGAAGAAAGTGTGTCAGGATCATGAGAAAAATAACTCTACTTACTCAAAGCTGCCATCCTAAGAGCCTACAAGGTTAACAAGGAACGAGTGAATAAACTCTGTATTACCAATAATGAACGCTGACATCTGTCAAAGCTAGCACGTGGGGAAATGCTGCGTTGCCACTGAGACAGATCATGACTCATAACATTCCAAGAGGCTTGCAGGAAGACACAAATATTGGGGAAGTTAGCCCCCCTGCCTGGCGCTCTAATGACCGTGACGAGTGTAGGCACAGTAGAACACTAAATAACTTCTGTGTTGGCATACATTGCAACACTCCTCGCTGTTGCCATGGAGACTGTTTCCACTCCTCACCTCACCTCTCGAGCGGATGACAGCCGTCACCATTCACCATTTGTAAATCAGAGTATATAGTAAATATGCTTTCACGGCTTGTACATTCACGTCTTGCATTTGCCTCCAAGTGCGTGCCGTTTTAGCCAGACGAAGAGTCTCCGACTAACAGGAACCTGTTTGAGTAACTGGAAGCAGTGGTGGTAATTGTTATTTTAAGGGGTGAAATATCGAGATCATCTGACATTGTTATTGTACAGATTTAGTAACAAGTGCCAAGCAGCTTAATGTAAATAAATATATTTAAAACAATAATGAATACATAACATATGGTTTTCACAACCTTTAATTATACTCCAGCCAATATTTCGGGTTGTGTTGTGGGGTTTCGCCAAGGTGCACCAATTCACAAAGAAAATTTGAAAATGGTCAGGCTAGCTCAAAAACAGTAGCCAGCGTTTTTCCCCAGTGTACCAATGGGCTCTTCAGTCGGTTAATGGTACACCTCACCAAGACGCATGGCCAGTACATACTGAAAAGGCGCAAATGTCACCACGAGCAGCGCCAATGTACTATGGAAGTCAGATCTTCCTAATCAAAATGGTGTTAGCTTACCTTGCTAATCCATATTGGAAATGTCTGTTCCCGAAGAAAACAGGATTTTAAATGTCCGATTGAGCTATGTACGAGGGCTATTCCAAAACTAAGGTCCGGTTAAAAAAAACATCCAAAATCAAAATTGTTTCCAAAACAATTGTTTTATTGACATTCCTTACGTCTTTCTCATTTTTCTACATAATTTCCATACTTATTTACACATTTGTCACATCGTTCCACCAGCTTTTGAATGCCTAAGTCGTAGAACTCGGCCGCCTGCGAAGCTAGCCAGTATTTAACAGCTTCTTTCACTTCATCATCTGTGTCGAAGCGCTTGCCGCCAAGAAACTCCATTAGGTAGCGGAACAGGTGGAAATCACTTGGTGCCAAGTCCGGACTGTACGGTGGGGTTCCATCTGTTCCCATCCAAATTTCTTGATTAGAGTTTGCATGTCATTCGCAGTATGGAGTCTGGCATTGTCATGCAACAACAACACTCCAGACGACAAAAGACGACGCTTATTCTGGATTGCACATCGAAGTTTAGTCAGGGTAGCGCAGTAGGCGGCTTTATTGATCGTTGTCCCTGAAATAGTGAATCGTCGATCTTCACGAATGTTGTCGTCAACCGCATGAACTAACTCGTCTGAAATCACTGATGGTCTGCCAGAGTGGGGTTCATCGTGCACATTTTCCCGTCCTTCATTAAAGGCTCACACCCACTTGCGCACTTTACTGTCACTCATTATGTTAGGACCGTACACTTCAGTAATCGGCCGATGAACTTCTGCCGCAGAAATGTTTCTTGCAGACAGAAACCGTATCACTGCCCTTACTTCACAATCGGCGGGCTGATTAATTGTCTCAAACATTGTGAACTGACACTATCAACAGCACACAGCAACAGTAAAAACGCTACTGGCGGCTTTTTCCGCGCAAGGCATGCCAGGAGTCGGTGTGCATGCTTGTTTTGCCCTTGGCACCGCTTTCAAATATTTACGGCGAATCGGACCTTACTTTTGGAATTACCCTCGTATATTCACAAATTCACAAAGAAAATTTGAAAATGGTCCGGCTAGCTAACACCATTTTGATTAGGAAGTTCTGACTTCCGTAGTACTTTGGTGCTGCTCGTGGTGTCATTTGCACCTTGCATCGGCCTTCTCAGTATGTGGGATTTACTTCCTCCATTTTTGGTCCGTATTGACTTTGATTATTTATTGCAAATATGTTAGTCCGTCGATCAGTACATCAAGTTACATATAATTCAACAGTGGTACATGTACTGGCCACGCGTCTTGGTGAGGTGAAGAGCCCATTGGCGAAATGCTGGCAACTGTTTTTGAGCTAGCCGGACCATTTTATCAAATTTTCTTTGTGAATTAGTGAATATAATAATATCGTATGGCCTCGGATCCCGGGTGCAAGCTTTGTTATTTGACACCTAGAGGGTAGCTTGCATGTCGAATTTCATTGTCCCTTGAAGCACTATGAAAGTCAAGGAGGTTTGATATCTAAGCTCCTTGAACACTATAGCGCTTTCTAGTAGATAAATGAGGAACTTTGTGTTGGTGGAAATTCCCGAGATTAATTTTGCCATTTGTGAATATACATAGCTCAATCAGATATATAAAATCCTGTTTCCTTTGGGAACAGACATTTCCAATAAGGTGCACCAAGTCGGGCTCATCTGGGGTAGTGGACCATACTTACAGCGTAAGCTTGTAGTTTAACTTTTGCGATCATGAGCCACGGAACCTCCTTTTTACGTGGAAACCGAACCACAGGACATGGCATTTCACTTCGAAAATCTCACATTGAATATGAACCATATTCTTCAGACGGCCAACACCTTTGCCCAATTAAGACGGTTGAAATAGGTGATCCTAAAATTCTCCTTTTATCAGTGAATAATATTAATACACTTAATTATGTTCAGGAAAGTGTGTTATAAATAGCCTGATCTAATTGGGCGAAAGTGTGTGGACTGACTGAAAAGTACACCGTACATTGATAGTCCATACTTATAGCACATCTCTTTTGAAAAGAGCTATGAAAAAGGAAGGAAGCTTGTAGTTTAACGTGACCGTTAATCTTGAGATCATGAGCCACGGGACCTCCTTTTTACGTGGAATCCGAACCACAGGACATGGCATTTCACTTCGAAAATCTCACATGCATTGACCGGGAATCGAACCCGGACCGCCTTGGTGAGAGGCATACAGCTAGACCGCTGAGCCACCACGCCCCCGAAAAGAGCTACGAGAGCTCTTGCTTCTCGAGATTAACAGTCACATAATACAGAGAGTTTAGTTTGTATGTAACGGAGACCCTTGCTTGCCCGATCGCCCGCGTTGCGAGCCTGTCTCCCGCCACACACTTTGCCGTTATGCGGCGCCCGCACGGCACTGAGTGTAGGAATTTGTACTTGCCTAGTTCACAGCTAGTGCTGAAAATGTTCGCCATTCACTGCTACACATCGCTGGCACCTTTTTATGAAACTGGCATGTACTTTCCGAAGTTCCTCAGCACCGATTGACTGTATTTCAGCTGTAATATAGTCTATAAGCTCATTTATAGTGTGAGTGTTTCTCGCATACACTATTTTTAAGCTTCCCCCACAAATAAAAGTCACATGGTGATAAGTCTGGGCTTCGCGGGGGCCACACGATCCGACTTATAATCCTCGTACCGAAAATGCGACGCAATTCTGTCATGGATGCTTCGGCAGTGTGAGCAGTGGCAGAATCTTGTTGAAAATAAGTTGACAATCGCTCTCCGTAAGTCAGTTCGTCAAAAAATTGGTCAAGGATCACATTGAAGTACAAATTTTAGTACAAATTCCTATACTCAATGACTCAGTGCCGTGCGACCGCCGCATAACGGCAAAGTGCCTGGCGGGAGAAGGCGCGCAACGCGGGCGAGCGGGCGTCTCCGTTAATTACAAACTAAACTCTCTGTACTATAATCTTCTTTCCTTATCCCCCCCCAGAAGGAAATCCTGCGTACGCCACTGCATTGTTGGAGTACAATAATAAACACAGTTCACTAATATACATAACAATAAATCACATTTCAAAACAAGAATGTGTTCTGCAAATCAAAAGTGAAAATTCAATTCTTGAGACACAAAACGACAAAATGGATCCGTTTCCCAAAGCCATGCTCATTGTTGGCGACATGTCACAGGGCTACCAATAGCACACACATTTCCAGGCAAATGCAAGCGAGGTATCAAAGTTTAAAAGATCAACAACTGACTCGAACTAACGGTTGTACATAACTACTAAAAAAATAATCTCTAACGATAATATAAATACACTAATGTATAATACGAGATATAAGCACCCACATATATTACACATGTTCGTACAACACCACACCGTGAGGTCCAAACAATCACTTCACAACAGTTCTTCAGGTGACGATGAACAGGATAATCACTATGACCATGATCCCAGACAAAACGCCGATGGCAATCCACTGTCGCCGATCTGAAACAAAGAAAACAATACTCATGGTGGTTCCGTATTTGACACTCTCACAGATAACTTAACTGTTAAATCCAATATTAATGATGATAATTGTTGTTTTAAGGGGCCTAACATCGAGGTTATCGGCCCCTAATTATCTGGGTGATAGCAAAAATGATAATGAAATGGAAACCAGAACAAAATTATCTGAGACGGAAAATACGTACAAAAAGGAACTCACAATATGGTCTTACAAAAGGGAATTTAGAACGAAAAGAGTCACAAAAAGAATACATGGAAAAATACCCACAAAACGTAGGCTAGATTCAAAATACGTACAAAATGCAATGTAGCGTCGAAATACTTACAAAATGCAACTGAAATTCAAAATACTTACAAAATGCAAATGAGATCAAAAACACGTACAAAATGCAATTGAGGTTCAAATTAATTACAAAATGCAATTGAAATTTAAAATACACAATGCAATTCAGATTGAAATAGGCCCTATCCCAGTTCCAATCCAAATTATTCACAAAGTGCAATTGAAATTCAAAATACTTACAAAATGCAATTGAAATTGAAAATGCTTACAAAATGTACGGTAGATTCCAAGGACTCATGTGGATTGACAATACTTACAAAATGCAATTTAGATTGAAAATACTTGACAAAATGTAATTTAGATTCAAAATACCCACAAAATGCAATTGAGAATCAAAATATGTGCAAAATGCCCACCAAACAAAATGCAATTTAGATTCAAAATTCGTGCGAAATGCGGCGTTGGTTGAAAATTCTTACAAAATGCAATTGAAATTCAAAATACTCACTAAAAGGCCCGGGCACATGCATTGAAAGACTTACTAAAAAGCAATTTAGATTGTCAATCTTTACAAAATGCAATTGAGGTTGAAAACAATCGCGAGATGTAATTTAGATCGGAAAAACATACAAAAAGCAACGTAGATTAAAAATGCCTTAAAAATCGCTAGAAGGGAATTTAGACACACGGTGAACCAAGTAACAAAAACAGTGCGGGAATCTTAAAGAGAAAAGTAAATTTAAGGAAAAGAGGAGTGGAGAGGAGAGGAGAGGGGAGAGAGGAAAAGGTCCGCCCCAAAGGGAAGGGACAAAAGGGGAAAACGGACCCAGCTCAGGAATCCCTCGGGGTCGCCAACACCCGAACTCACCAGCCGTGAGCCCCTGAGGGTGTAGCATTATCGACGGTGCACCAGAAGTGGTGGGGCTACATACACCCTGCCTCCTTAAGGACCTGGAGCACAAGGCAGGAGGTAAAAGGAAAAGAAAAAGAAGGCTGACCCCTCACAGAAGGAGGGTATCAGGAAAGATGAGACAAGGACCAATTAAGGCGGGAAAGTGAAAAACTCCCTAGGCCTCGGATAACCTAATACCTTCGGGGTTGGGAGAGAACAAGAGTTGACCGAGGGAGGTCGACAGGAAAGAAGAAAGAGAGGAGCCCGGTACAAGTAAGTGGAAGCAATGCCGGACTCAGCTGGGGCCCCGTGGTCGCCAACCCACAACCCACTAGATGTGAGCCCCTGGGGGGAATCTAATATTAAACCACCTTAAATGTTTTTTAATATAATTTTTCTATTACAAATATTTTATACATCATTACATACTTTTATTAATCACTATGACCGCTATTACAGTCCCCTAATAATTGGTTTTCATTACATTTTCTAATTTTAATGTTTCCACTTTGTACGTTTTCTTCTTCCCATAAGTTCATCTTTTCACAGTAACGCTCCATTCGTATCTACGCCCTTTTCCAGAACTAGCACTGACACTATTTCATTTCTTACTACCATCTTTTTGAGTTTTGGACTTTGCTACGCCCATAAAATTTTAAACAGTAGACAAATCATTTTCTGAATGTAACATTGTCCTAACCTCATGTAAGTTAACGTATTTATTTGATTTATATTCTTTTAATGTTATTTAAATTAGATTTGCATATTGATTTTAATATATTTTTCATCTTTGTCACTGGTATAATTTTATCTGTTTTTTTTCTATTGCTTTCTTTTTAGACACCTTATGCTTCCAACTAACCTCTCTTTGCCAAGAGATCACATTCCATCACGCCGATTTTCTTGAAGCCGCTTTGTTTTGAAAACGCTAAAATTGGATCTTTAAGCATACAGGCTTTTCATTTATTATAGATCTACACGGATTGGTGAAGTGTTGGTGTTTCCATATCTACCGTTTCAAGCTTCAATACGGAACTACTAGTTGTCATAAGCACCTGCAAGCTGATCACTGTCACCTCCTATTTCATTTCATTTTATTCTGTTCTTATGACCTAAATTTGATGTTAGATTTAAATACGTATCTTATTACTGTGCTACGCTTTGTTTTGTGTCTTTCAATAGCTGATGAAGGGGATAAAATTTAATTAATCCTCGAAACATGTACTGAAAACAAGTTTAATAATTAATTTTTTCTTTATAGTATTGATTCAGGCGGATGTACTTTTCTTGTTATAACTATTCCTACAGGTTTACAAAATACAGTGAGATTCTTTCGCTGGAACGGGGCCGGCGGCCAGGTGCTGGGCACGCTCGCCTTCCGCCAGCCAACCGAGCTTGGACAGCAGGGTTGCGCGGAGACAAACTAACCAGGGTCATTAAAGTCATTAATTAAGTCACTAAACTTTCATTGCATAATTAAACTTTCATCAACGAGGGTCTGTAGTGTCAGCGCACAGATAAGAAGGGAACATAAACAGCTTCTTGCAAGATTTAATTCAAGATGCACAGATGTTTTTTATTTATTACTTGGGAATCTGGATGACCTCAAGTCACCAGTTAACGGTTAGAACTTACCTTTTCACAGAAGATGCTGAAAATGTTCTCCTTCAGCTGACAGACAGTAATGTTGGAAGCTACATCGTTACACTATGTAGCTAATCCTGCACCCCCCCTTCGTGTTTACTGTGATTAACCCGATGAGTGCTACGCCTGCCTATAGACTGTGAACGAGAATTTTTGTTTTCTTCAGTTTCCCGGTTCACTCACAAGAGCCAAATCGATGTCTGGGATGTTCTGCCATCTGTTGGGCATTATGTGGAACTAATTGAGCACGACTTATAGCTTCACGAAGAGACTAACGGAGCTTTTTGTAGACGTCTGTCGTCTACAGCTGTTGTTCGTCCGTATAAAAACAAACATGGCGGAACAACAAGCTAGTTATTCTAGTCGCGATGTAATTTCGGATCAAAGAATCCTTCAGTTATTAACCACAGCGGAAAGTGATGATGAAGACGATGTTTTTAATATATCAGCGAGTGATTTTGAAAGTGAGATATTTTTATTTTAGGCCCTTTACTTAGTTTAAAGTTGATGTACATGCAAGCACAAAAGGTTGAATTTTCATAACTCTCACAATTATATAGAATTATATTAATCCTACGTTTCGTAGGATTTTCCATTTGCATTTGTATATGTAAAGAAACACTTATACACATTTTAAGCTATTAACCCCCCTGAAAGGTAAAATATTGTGGCTTCTACATTTTTTTTTTTTTTTTACATATAAACGAAGAAACTCAGCACTGAAGGACCATACAGTCAAATGGAAACTCAGCACTTAAAAGGTTAATCGAAGCATGGACCTAAGCCGGTTGATGTTTAATTGTGGGTTAATTTCAAATAAAAAAAGTCTACAGATCAATTACCCCTACTCTAGTGGAGCTGGAGAACAATATACGGCAGCAGATATCCCTCACAACAGAAGGGGATTACAACGTGTAAACGCTAATTAATTTACACGGTACAACGCCTGTCTGTCAGCTGAAGGAGAGCAATTTCAGCATCTCCTCTGGATAGGTAAGTTCTTGAATCATGACTTGCTGGTGAATTTACCATTAATGTACTTTGTTAGGGTTTCCAACTGCGTGCAATCCGCGGGCCGAGCTCGGTTGACTGGTGCTGGCCGCCGCTCCAGCAAAAGAATCTCCCTGTATATTCCTAACTCTTTTATCAGAGAATGGTGGAAACATGTCCATTGGCAGGTCTTGAACAGTATGGAGTGTGATGATCTTTTCCCTAAAAAACTCATTGGATCATCTGTGAGCTGCCCAGGAACTAACGTGCTGCATGGTGCAAGTCGCTGACGACCTCAGCAGTCCGGTGGTAGGAAAATGTTCACCTCTCAGTTTGCTAGGTAGTCACTGTTACCACCAGCCTAAATTAATTATGTTGCAACTGAAAGGAAATTCCACCATTTAACCCTTAGCTACTGACGAGCAGTCTCACAGACTCCAGGAGATAATAAATCATTTGCTTCCGTTCACACGTTTCAATTAACTTCCTTGTCTTTCCTGGTAACTTCGCCTTTCAACATCTTAGGCAATAGCGCAGCTGGTCATTGTTGAGGAACAATGTGTAACCGAGATAACAGTGTCTGAAGTAGTGGATGAGTCTCATAGACTCCATGTCCGTAGGAGCGTCATTACTGTGAGTTGTGAAGCTATCAGTGCTTGTTTGTTATGCGTGTTACGTTAAGTGAGTAAAAGCAAAATGGACTCGAAACCTGGTTCATCTAGGGAGACAGTAAAAACTGCCCATGCTCAATTTGAGGAGACTGTTTCACGATGGTTGAGGACAGTGATAGCGATATATAATTTTCAAAAGAAAAATATGTATTGTCCGTTGAGCCATTATATATTTAAACACAAATTGTGCTAAATGTTCCGGCAGAACTCAACAAAATGACAGTGTTTCGCCCCGGTGTGCTATTGGGCTCTTCAGTTGGTTAAAGCACACCTCACCAAGACACTGTCTAGCACACACTGGGAAGGCCATTGCAAGACGTATTTGATACATATGTATCACGCGGCGGGGGAGTCCCGACAACTAAAAATATCTCGCACAGATCCTTTGTCGGGTGTCATCCGACTTCGATTTGTTCCGCCTATAACTTCGCTGTCGAGGTACACCCGACAAAATATCGGCCGTACTGGGCTTCTCCCATCTTCTGGCGATACTATGCACTACCATTATGCTATATTCTCTCTGGAAACGAGCCGTATGGAGAGGTATTTTTAAGGCCATGCAAGTTTGAAATGAACTGTTGCATAGCAACATGGCAACATTAGAAGATCGCGAGAAGCAAATAGCGGGATATTTGGATGAAAGCGACGTTGATTTTAGCGATAGTGGAACTAATACTGAATTAATTGGTGCGGAAGATCATTTAGAATTAGATGGTGTTAGTGAATTTAGTGACGAAGAGTTCGTTTATGATGAATAATTTCGTAATGACAGTGCTGGTACCGCGAATGATGGTCGCTTATGGAGTTTAGGGGGTACGGATTTCTTTTCCTCGAAATGTGATTTTTTTACATCAATTATGGGTAAATCGAGGTTGCTGATCACGAATATACTATTATTTTTGCACCCACACCTAACACCCTTGAGGGACAAGGGTTCGATTCCGCTCCCAGGTACTCAGGCATAAATTTGAAGCTACGGTGTTGTGTTCATAAAAATAGTATGGAGACGTTTCTTACATTGGCTGTGCGAAAAGTCACACCTAACGCCCTTGATGGTTGAGGGGTAGATTCCTCTCACAGGTAGGCCTACCAAGTCAAATTCGAATTTGCGATGAATGACCTTGATTAGTATTGACTAGGCGGATCCATAATAAAAGGGTAATTATTTATATAATCATATATTATCGACACAATACCGTTCCGATCAGGGCCGGAGATCGCGAATTTGATCATTCCACTGAGTACTTGGGAGGGGAACCGAACTCCAACATTCAAGGGTGCTACGGATGACTTTTCGCATATCCGAAGTAAAAAACGTTTTCATACAATTTATATCGACGCAATGCCGTACAGATACGGGTTATACGTAGCAAATTCCCCGGCAGGGGAATCGAATTCTCGACCCTCAGGGCGATACGAGTGACTTTTCGCACATCTGATGCAAGAAACTTCTTCATACAACTTATATCAACGTAATGCCGTACCATTCCAGGTCATTCATCGCAAATTCGAATTTATGACTTGTACCTGTGAGGGGAATCGAAACCTCAACCCTCGAGAGCGTTAGGTGAGACTTTTCGCACAGCCAATGTAAGAAACGTCTCCATACTATTTTTATGAACACAACACCGTAACTTTCCGGGTTACTCGCCGCAAATTCGAATTTATGACTTAGTACCTGGGAGGGGAATCAAACCCTCGTCCCTCGGGGCGTTAGGTGAGGGTGCAAAACTAATAGTATATTCGTGATCAGCACTATAGATTTACCCATAATTGATGTAAAAAATCACATTTCGAGAAAAAATATCTGTACCACCTGAACTTCATAAGTGCTGCCGGTTCAGAAGGTTATGCAATTACCGCTAATTACAGGTACATCCTGAGTGTAAAATACAGTACACTGTGCCTGATATGTTGTATTATGTTATAGTTCATTGTAGTAATTAATTGTATTGTATTTTATTACACTAACGTATTAAATTCACATCGCAAACATACATGTGGAGCTGAAGAGGAAATACTGTTCAGAAATAATGGAGTGCTAAGGGTTAATTTTTTTTCAGTCATAAAATATATGTGACGGTTTCCAGCAGAAAGTATACTGTATTCCATTTTATTTTCTCATTTTAAGACAGAAAAACCCCAAAAGACCTGAACAAGAAGGTAACATTTTCAATTTACAAAGAGAGCAATAAGTCTGGAACATCGACTTATGAACGAGCAGTTAAACCCCAGCTAATGACGTAGGTTTTATTTAGTCTTATCCTATGCGGGGTTTCGACTGTGTGTGCTAAGTTGGGTTCAGTACCTCTATAGGTAGAGGAGCCTTGCGCGGATAAACAAAATATTATTTGCATCCGCCGAATCTGCTGACATTACAATAATATTTTTAGCCTTTTTAATTTATGAAAAAATAGGCTTATGAGATCACCTTTTGTCCGTGTGTCTGTCTGTGTGTGCGTGTGTGATGGTGTGTGTGTGTGTGTGTCGCCCCTAATAACTTCTAAACGGCTGGAGCGATTTCAATTAAATTCCGTAAGTTCATTGCACTATTCCGGGCGACTACTACAGTGTCCTTAAAATTTTGTTACGTCTCACCGATCCAACATGGCGGCTGTGCGAAATATTTCACCAGCATTCAGTATCTCCGAAACTATTACCGATATCACCCTGGAATTTTGTCCGGTGATAAAGGGCACTACTAGAAGTTCACCTATGTGACTTTTGAAAACCTGGTAACTACAAAACCAACATGGCGGCTAAGCGAAGTTGCGACTTTTAAATAGACTTTTCTCGAGATTTAATGATCTAAAAGCAATGAAACTTGGTAAAGCAAATGTTTATACACATTGTAATGCACTGATATCTAATTTAGTTCAATTTTTTGTATAACCTCAAGATGGCGGCTGTGCGAATTTCGAAAATTAAGTTTTTATTTCTTGTGTTCTAATTATGGGATCGAAATCAACATTTTCATAATGAACGTACAGAATAATCATCATCTAATAGTACATAACTCTATGGCCTACGTATATAAAAATCCAACATGGCGACCATCCGAAATATTTAGACAGTTCTCAATATCTATTAATCTACTACAGCAATCAAACTGAAATTTTGTAAGTGAATAGAGGCTATAAGCATAAGTTCACCTATGGGACGTTCAATAACCTGGCGAGCACAAATCCAACATGGCGGCGACGCATTTTAACCATCCGAGCGCAGTGAAACGTGATACGCTATTTGCTTATACAAATTTTAAGCGACTGGAATCTAATTCATTTAAATTATTTTCATAACCACAAGATGGCGGCTGAGCAAAATTTTAAAATCCCGCTTTTATTTCTTGTGTCCTCATCATGCGATTGAAGTTTGAATGAAACACCTACACAATAATCTTCATGTAATAGTACGGTACATAAATCTAAGGCCTATAATATAAAAATCCAACATGGTGACCATCCAAAATATTTAGACGGTTCTCAATATCTACGAATCTATTACTGCAATCAAACTGACGATTTGTATGTTGATAGAGGCAATTGATATTAGTAGAGGAAAGTGACCAAAGTCGGACCCGAGTCCCTAAGTCGGCCCCCTGCATTATTTTGCTTGGACAATGCTGCCACATGGTAGCACAATAATGAATGTGAAGATATGAAAGGAAATGTTATGTTGTGGAAGTGGCAGCACTGGACTGTGGGGAGTATCCCGTCAGTTCCGCCATTACTGGTTTTCATGTGAGTGAATGTTTTTACACGTGCTCATGGAATAGTGATTGTTTTATATTTCAAAGAGGGTAAGTCACATTGTGTTTACAGTACTGTCTTTAGTAAGCGATACACTTGATAAATGTTGTATTTGCTTGTCGAAATACCTATTCATTTTTTTTTTTCATAGCCTCGAAAATATCAAGTACAAGATGCCCTAAGTAGGACCCCCGCGGCTTTCCTAAGTCGGACCCCTAAAAATCCTGTCGGACCCCTAATAACCCTGAGTTGGACTCCTGAAATTAAAATTAAAATTTCTTGGGTTTTATTTAAGCCATTCAAAATATTGTTTCAGATGACCCAAAAAAAATATCAGTCCTTGCATGAGAAAATGGGAAACTCTCAAAGTGGTCGGTTTCTGGATTTTGTGGTCATAACAATAAGTTATGTTCCTAACAAGACATTATATAATGTACAAATAAAGTATTTTCACGTTCTTCATTACTTTTCTAGTGGTTTTATGTGATTTTACGTTCATTCTTAAGAGGGGTCCGACATTGGCATCCTTTTTCCAAGACGTCATTTTTGTTACTTTTAATGAAAACATTTCATAGGAAAAACTGGGCTGTTATAAGTTAATCTGAACCAGATACAATGTTAGAAAACATATCAAAGAACTCATCTAGCTAAAATTCAAATTTTAAAAAGATGAAATTAATAACAATACAGGTAAAAAACAAAATGGGGGGTCCGACTTTGGTCACTTTCCTCTAGGATATATGAAAATAGGCTATTTAGTTCTTCACGGAACTACTTGTTAATTTATAATATAAAGCATGAAGTATTTAAGCAACACATTTAGACATTTGAGGAGAAATTCACTCCCCTAGGCTGTGTGTGAATCGCAAGACAATGACCAAGTTGTAACCCTCTGAGTAACGGCATGTACAACAGCAGGTGGCTACTTACTTAGTTGTCGGATACACCCACGCAGGCAAGCGCAGGTATAAAGGACTTATTTTGACAGAAGTCAACACTAATTGCGAGTATTTCTCTCACTTCTCTATTATTCTCATACAATCCCGGCGAAAGCAAATGGGAAAGAATAAAAAACGTAAAAGACGCAGATAATCCGAGTTTAGAAACGGGCATTCCGTAGAGCTCAAAGTGTCCAGGAAAGGGTACCCGTTCCCAAGTTAAAATGCAGCAAGGTGTCAACAGAGCTGTACTATGCTGGTCGGGAGCTGGGATTATTACAAGCATTGAACATAGGTTGGGTCTCTGCTTGGGACATTAGCTACATTGTATGTGTCCATCGTATCATAATATACCGACAGTAGTGGCTACGCTGGCTAAAGCGCAGTGTTAGGTCATGGGGCCAAGCTCTCTGCTGACTCGGTAGACGCGTCGAGCCCCACCGTCGGCCGTCCTTGAGATGGTTTTCCGTGGTTTCCCATTTTCAACACCAGGCAAATGCTGGGACGGTACCTTCTGACAGGCCACGGCCGCTTCCTTCCACATCCTTCTCCGATTTCGTTCACCTTAATCAATTCCATTTGTCATCCCGACACGCAGGTCGCCCACGGGCGTCGAATAGAAAGACCTGCACTAGGTCTCTGAGGAGACCACACGAAAAAGAAAAAAAAATCATAATATCACCACAAATGTTATTTCTCCAATGGAACAAGTGTGATATTCAATCAACATCGAGAGTGTGCAATGAACTGTTTTAAGAAAGATTGGTTAAGCCCGCTGGTGGCTTTTCATGTTCTGTACATGGATTTGATTTGTGTGTGTGCTCATTTAAGTTTCTATTGCTACAATTAATCTTTTCATGTGTAATGTATTAAGTACTGCCCATTTGCTCAAGGCTGATGAAGACGCCAATAAACGACAAGGCGTCGAAACATGTACCTTTATATAATGACGAGTGATTAGCTCACTCATTTTAATAAATAGTATTGACAGGGCTTTATAATCATAATTAGTCAATACGGGAAAAAATGTACGACTCTCAGAGTCTAAAAAAGGCTTACGGTATTCGTTATCTGCATAGCCGTGAGAGCTATATCCTCATCCACGCAAGGTCAAGCTCTGAGTTCGCAAAGCTAAGAAGTGCGATGGGCTCCAAGAGCACAACTTGCTACACCTAGGGGAATGCCTGGGCTAGTCTTCTCTCCTCCCTGATGATATCTTGTTGGTCTAACTACAGTACTAGGTAATCAATGAAGGAGTATGTTTGGTTTATGTTCAATAAGAAATTGATCCCATTTGCCGAGGTTGTACTCACCATTAGACATATGCAGCACCTTGGCCACTTTCTTCATAGTCGTGTCCAGTTTAGATTCAGTGCTCTCCAGTTCATTTCCAAATTCATCCAACATCCTGAAAGCAAGAGCACACTCCTAACATGTCGGCAACTAGGATTCTCTCAGTCAGCCAACCCCTCTTAGGTTCTAGCACATTTCGCAACAATTGTGATTGAACTCGAGTTGACCGACTGAACAGTTACAATAACAATTATTTACAATTGAAAACAGAAGAACGGGCTGCACAATCATCCAGGATGAAGAAGTTTTGGGAAAGAAAGAAGTTGTCAAGTGTTAAAAGTTGAATTTATTGTTTTCTGAAGACTGTTGTATAAGGTTTGAATTTAGTGCTCCAATGTGGGCATAAATAAATAAATTAGTGACTTGTACAATATTTATAAATGTGTTTGAGTAGTGGGTATGTCATGCCTGTCGTAAGAGGCAACTAAAAGTGCCGACTAGCCTACCAAACTTTAAGGGCCCTTTTAGACATCGCCACTCATGAATCATTATCAACTATAGCAGTTTCCGGGTCTGCTTCTTGGAGCACAAGCCTCTCCATCGTTTTCTGTCCATCCACAACTTCTCTTCTGTCACTGTTGTCCAATTCACTTCTTTTATCTCGACACTTTTCTTCACCCCCTTTATCCACCTATCCCTTAGCCTTCCTCTAGGTATCTTTTTCTTCGACTCCATTTCCAATATGTTCCGTGGTATTCTCTCTTCTCCCATTCTTTTCATGTGTCCATACAGGATTTTCCAATCCTATGCTGTAGGGGTTCTTCCTTTAATATTTATCTGACTATCATTTCTGACTCTGAACATTCTAGTTACACCTATACGAGTCCTCTGAAACTTCATTTCCACTGCTTGTATTCTGCGTTTATCTCTCTCCCTCATCACCCAAGTTTCTGAACCATACGTTAGGACCGGCACAAAGCATGTTTTGTATATGATCCCTTTACATTTCTCTGGCACATCCTTGCTCCATATCAGGCCTCTAACTCTCTTGAAGAATCCATCAGCACACCTTCCTCTTTCGGCTAATTCCAAGGCATTTCCTCCATTTTCTTCAATGACACTTTCCAGATACTTGAAGCTCTGCACTCTCTTCAACTGCTCTCCACCTGACTTTATCCCAGAGAATACTCGGTCCTTCTCACATGTTGTTATCACCACTTCACTCTTTTGCATGGAAATCTTAATTCCATAGGATGACACTACTCCCTCCCATGCATTGAGTGGCTCCTGTACATCCCTTTCCTTGTTTCCCGAGATCATCAAGTCATCTGCAAACACCATTGCTTTTATTTATTCCTCCCCAATATGCTGTGCTACCTTCTGCATCACTTCATCCATCACCATTACAAAGAACAAGGCGAGAGGACACTTCCCTGCTTTAGATTTTATTAGTCAACTCAAACCATTCTGTTCTTTCCATACCGACTTTCACACAGCTTCTGCTTCCCTCATACGTATCTCTCACTCTCATCACTATTTCTTCACTCATGAATACTGTAGATAAATGAGAGCTTTCACCCACATCTACTACCATGGAAGATTGGCGCAGCAGAAGGTCAGTGTACTTGACTTCGCCGCTGCTGGTGGCCACAAAAAGTAGTGCTGCTCTTCGCGATACCAGGAACTAAATTGATGATTCAAACAAGGTTGCAGCCACGCCACAAATTCAGTGGCTCTCAAGTAGTAGTGCTACCAACGGGTGAATTTTTGGACCACCCTCTCCTTACCCCAAATGTATAAGGTGCGTTCAAAAAGTAACGAGCCGGAGGCTGGAATGCGCAAACCGGTGACGACATCGGCTAATCGTGGCGTGTAACGAGGTGTGGTTCCGACCAGAGCGTGGAAGGTCACAGCCCGTCGCTAGAGGGCACGCATGCACGTCACGGGACGATACAAAGCGAGCAGCAGCATGCATGAATCGTCCAACGCTGCCAGTCGCATTGCCAACAGTGACATGGAGGCGTCACCCGAAGAGCAAAGAGGTGTTGTTCGGTTTCTGACAGCAAGGGTCAAGGCGTGGCACAAGCAGGGTGTCGTTAGCCGATGATGCCCGGTCTGGGGCACCCCCCTGCATAACCGATGACAACGTTCAGCTGGTTGATGCACTCATTACCCAGGACCACCGAGTGACAATGCACGACCTAATACGGCCAACACTGCAGAAATTCAAATGGGAGGTTCTCGGCCATACAGTCCTAACCTCTCTCCCTGTGATTACGCCATGTTTGGTCCCCTGTACGTGCGGAACTGGTTCACATCGCAGACCAGGGAATTTTATGAGACAGCCATTCACCGCCTCGTGTCACAGTGGGACAAGTGCCTCAACAGCCAGGGCCAATACTTCTAACATACAGGTACTGGTTTCTGTAATTATGCCTCCGGCTCGTTACTTTTTGAACGCACCTTATATATGTAAGCCTCCTTACCCCAAATGTATATGTAAGCCTAACAATATTCTTGACCAGTGTGTTCTTTAAAACCAAATACGTTCTGCTTGTGCCAGAAAACTTTTCCTATACAATGTTAGTGAAGGTGATCTACTGAATCTTAGACCTAAACTATAAAGTTCTCTTATTTGTTTTTGATGATATTTATGCTTTCTTTTATCAGTATATTGGTGTAGATATCCGAGACATCACAAAAGCCTTTGTTTTCTTAACAAAGTCACTATATGATCTGTCTGTCTCCATTTTGTAGTGAAACTTGAATTGAATCGGTCGGAGCAGGAAAGCATTAAGTAAACAATGGTCATTTTTTAAAGAATTAGTATTCTGAATCATTGACCCAAGGGCCTTGGAATGGCATAGGAAAGAATTAAGTCATTAAGCCAGAAACCACTGCTACATGTTGTGCGATCACAGGAGAAATGCATTAAGTCAATGTCTTGCTGCCTTCCAGCGCCGTATTCCATACTTAATGTTGGCCGCACTGCAACATTCCCGCGTGTTACAGTGCTATTGTAAATTACATTTGTACAGGATTTAGGTGGTTATTATGTTACAAATCCATGTGAAATATCCACATTCTGGATAGTTTTATGCTTCACTAAACTGACCACGGAGCTGAAAGGCATTAAGTCATGTTTCCAAAATTGATTAGAAAATATGTTTATTAAATTAAAATTGATATTCCGCAAACACAAATATAACCTGAATAGTTGCTATGACTAATATAGTCGTCATCATCATCATCATCATCATCACCACCAAAGTCCCACTCCAGTCACCCGGGTGTGGTTTACAAGCCTCCTCCACTCCTTTCGGTCCTTCCATTTTTCCTGTTCCATCACTTCTGCCACATCCAATCCAGCTTCTCCAATGTCCTTCAAAATTTGATCCAACCACCTTCTTCTCGCTCTTCCAACTGGTCTCTTTCCCTTGACTTCTCTTTCTAATTCCCTTCTTGCTACTCTTTCCTTACCCATTCTTTTTACATGTCCGAACCAACGTAACCTTCCTTTCTGTATCTTCTGATGTAACGGTTCCATATTTAACTCTTCCCTGATTTTAATATTTTGAATTCTATCCCTTCTTGTCTTTGTAACTGAAGTTCTTAAAAATTTCATTTCTACTGCTTGTATCTTACTATTTTGCCTTTTATTCGCTACCAGTGTTTCCAGTCCTATGTCACAATTGGTATGAAATAGGCTACTGTTAATTTCATTCTCTTGGGTACTTTGTCATCCCATAAAAGTACCTTTACTTAGTCTGTTTTTAATTTCAATAACACACTAATATAGTGTGTTTGTTAAGTTCTGTCCCCTGAAAAGTAGTGAAAGCTCACTTAATACGTTCCAGCAGATTCAATTTCTGGATGTGTTTTGCTAATTTGTTTCTGTCGATCTTGTGAAGTGGTACTCACACAGTCTGCTCTTCCAGTTCGCTGCCGATCTGGCGGGACACAGTCTTGAGCGTGCCGATGGAGTCGCTGATCATGTCCAGCTGCTCGTCCTGTACTCGCACTATGTGGTTCTGCTGCTGCAGCGTGTCGTCCAGGAACTGTCTGTTCGGACTGTCCAACTCGTTCTCTAGCTTGGAGTACTTGGTGGTGCCGTGGGTCGTGGGCACGCGCGCAGGGCTGCTCTCCAGCAGGGGCTGCACACATGTAAAACAGTGGCTATAGAAGACATAATGAACATTGGGTATGGAATGCATTGTTACAAGCGTTAGACAACTACAACAAAGGGCTGACCATGTGACCTATGCGGAACTCACAAGAAAAGTTGGAAGAGGAGAAGAATGGAAGGCTGCAACTGTTGTTTGCTATTAAGTACCGACCAGACAAACGAGAGATCTCTAGAGCAACAGTGAAGACTGTTAATGACCGACCATTGCACAGGCGTGTCACAAACAACCGTAGAGCTAATTAGCATGTAGCTGCACACACTTAACATCCCCAAATATCTGACGATTCCGTTCGTCCTATTATTAGGCCCAGGTCTAGATTTGTGAAGGTACGCACCGGTACCTCTGATCAGGGGAAAAGTCAAATATATAACATAATTTTTAGAACTGTCAAACGTTAGTTGTAGGCTAAGTCATGGTCAACTTGGTCTTTATTTATTTATTTATCATATGGCTTTTAGTGCCGGGAGTGTCCGAGGACATGTTCGGCTCGCCTGAGTGTGCAGCTGCTTCCAGTGGACACCCTTAGGGTGAGTTACAAGTTCCGTTCAATTTCAAGTAGTTCCAACTTTCGCCACCAGATATCAATGATACCTAGTGGTGAACGTTGGAACTTTGATAGAGCGTTCTGACGAAATCTAACCTAACAAATTTAGCTTCACACAAATTTAGTCTGTGGAAGGATCTTTTACATGCCATAAATCTATGACATGGGACCGCCTCCAAAGGAAGGCATACTGAAGGATTTTTAACGCTCTTAAAAAAATCCGACGACTTCGGCCGGGTTTGAAAGCGCTATCTTGGGCACAGCAGATCAGCATGCTACCGACTACGCCACCGAAGCCGCAAACTTGGTCTTTGACTGGACTATAATTCAAAGTAGGTGGAATCTTGGCTGCTTCAGGGATGGCACTCCGCTCTGGATACTAACAGCAAGGTGAGAGAGAGAGAGGAGACACATACAACAACAACAAAAACTTTCTAAACTTTGGACAATTTTATAAACTGTGAGGTGGACAATTTTATAAACTGTGAGGTAAAACATGTTTAAGTACAGTACCTTTTGTAATAAATAATTATTTCAGAAAACTGGAAAGACAAAATTATAAAACAAGAAATAAATGATTGTTGGTGAACATGAGTGTGCTTTCAAACCAAATGGATTTAATTTTTGGAATTAAGTTTAAAAAACTTGAAACAATCCACATTGTTTGAATGGTAGCCTAGTTGGCCTACATTAAAATTTAATATAGGCCAACGGCTATGGTAAGAAGAATGTTGCTACAGCAGTCTTAATTTAATTTAAAATTTCAATCAAAATTAGATTGCTATTTTGTCCGCTGATTAATTTTTAAAGGTGTTCAGAAAAGCGTAAAAATATTGTTTTTAGAACTCTATATATCAATATTCCATAAAGCCAACCCCCCTCTCACCACCAGTCGGTAGCCCACAGTACCAAAACCTCTCTTTTTACAAATCAAGCACTGATTAGGCCTATTCTCAAAGGACTAAGTGCAGCAGAGATTGTGTGGGCATTTTAGGTCAGTGGATTCTTTCTGTATGAACCTCAACACCTCCCCTGGGACCTTAACATCTGTGCGAGTCTCGTGCAACATCACTGATGAAACCGAGTGTTGCTCTGGAAATAATTCCTGGCAGATCCCAACACAATAATAAGACACCCTTGCACACATCAGTTCATTACAGGAAATGGCAGAACTCGTTGAATCAACACAATCGAATGCCGATATTGTCATGATCCTCGACGCAACGATTCGTTTCAAGTCCTATAACAAACTCCTATTATACCGGACTACACAAACTTGACAAAATCTCCAACAGACATTAGTTGGAGCGAGAGGTTTTCCCAGGGTCGGTCTGGAAAAGAATGTCATGAGACGGTACCAAGGCCATCCGAGGGTTCAATCAAACTTTTAACAACCAAATTTATGGTATTTAACAATCTACCTTACCTTACTAACTTAGCCTATGCTGTAGGAAATTTATATTTATAATAAATCAATTCCACTATGGATTTGTCAGGGCAAGTCAGATACCGTCATTTCTTATGTGACGATTGGAACCCTAAGATTCAGGCCTACAATTTTTTTTTGGTCGTGTAGCCTCCTGAGAGGCCGAGTGCAGGTCTTTCGAGTCGACGCCCGTGGGCGACCTGCGCGTCGGGATGAGAGATGGAATGGATGAAGATGAATGAAACTGGGCAAGGATGTGGAAGGAAGCGGCCGTGGCCTGTCAGAAGGTACTGTCCCAGCATTTGCCTGGTGTTGAAAATGGGAAACCACGGAAAACCATTTCAAGGACAGCCGACGGTGGTGTCACAGACGATTACTCTTTACTCCATGACTTTTGTGTTTCGTGTTGTTAAGAGCTTTGATACACAAGGCAGTGAAAATATTGTAATGGCGGTTACTAGAATATAAAGTTTTCTTATGAGAAGTCTTGAGCGTTTCATTCAATTTGTTTTATTGGTTATACCTACACCGGGTAGGCGTAGGTCCCTAACAAAATATTGGCGACCCTGCCAGGATGGCGTATTAATTCAAACAACTTGAAGATTGTGTTGATTTAAAGACCGCGTGTTCCTGTTCGTTCGTGTTCCTGTTCTGTGTTCGTATTGGAAATGGAGAAGTTAATGAAAGCGCGGAAGCCGGTAAGAGCGACTTTTACGAAGACGTACAATGCACTTTTGCAAAACTTAAATCAAGAAATTCAAGACGGCGTGGACGACGACACCTTACAGTCCTTGCTAACCAAATTGGAGAGGTTAGGAACGGAGCTGGCGCCGTTGGACGAGAAAGTTTTAAGCATGTTGCTGGAAAAGGAAGGGGACGAGTATGACCGTGAGTACGAATATGTAGACAGTTTTAGAGACAGATTGGATGATGCAAGACAGAAGTATGCTCTACGGTTGCAGGCTAATTCCAATGTATTGGCAGTGGTGTCAGCAAGATCGGTCCTATCAGATGGGAATAAAACCAAAAGGCAGTTGAAACTACCCAAAATAGAACTCATGAAATTCGATGGGGAGATTAAAAATTGGTTGGAATTTTGGGGACAATTTCGGCGCATTCACGAGGACTCGGAAATTGAGGACGAAGACAAATTCCAATACTTGATCCAATCCACGAAAGTTGATAGTCGCGCTAGAGAATTAGTTGCCAGTTTCCCCCCTACTGCTGAAAATTATCCTAAAGCAGTGGAATCTCTTCAGGGTAGATTTGGAAGGGAGGATTTATTGACTGAGTTCTATGTAAGGGAACTCATAAGTCTTGTAGTGAAAAATGTTTCTCAAACAAGGAAGAAGACTCAACTTGCTAGTCTATATGACAAGTTGGAAGCACAACTGAGAGCTTTGGAGTCTATAGGTGTTACCCGAGATAAGTACGGGTCAATGCTTTTCCCTCTAGTAGAATCCTGCTTGCCTGAGGAAGTGTTACGTGTCTGGATGAGGAGTTCGTCAACGGCTATGAGGGATCAAGACAATGGACATGCCGACAAACTGACTGCATTACTTGGCTTTCTGAAGGGTGAAGTAGAAAGTGAAGAGAGGATTACATTTGCTCAAGCTGGTTTTGGAGTTTCTAGTGAATCAAGGAGTGCTAAAGTTAAAGAATGGAAAGAGAGTAGTTTAGCAACTGCTAGTGTTCTCTTTGCTGGTAAAGGCGAAGGAAACAATTTAACGTGTGTCTTCTGTAAAAAAACACATAACAGTAAGGGGTGTTATCTTGCTCAAGAAATGAACTTAGGGGACAAACGTAAAAGACTGTCTGAAAACAAGGCTTGTTTTTTGTGTCTGAAGGTTGGACATAGGGCTGCAAATTGTATTACGAAACTGAAGTGTCTTGTGTGCAGCAGTAAACATGAAGCTATTATGTGCCCAAAATTAGATGTAAATAGGGGGGATTATAAAGGTGAGGAGAAGCACCAGGAAAGGGGCTCAAAATTGCCTGGTGTCCCAACTACAACCCTTAATACACAAACTAGTGATGTTTCGGAAGTACTGCTGCAAACTCTTGTAGTTAGGTTGGTTCATCAAGGGAGAGAAAAAACTGTACGGGCGTTGTTAGATACAGGCTCGCAGAGATCCTATCTGTTAGAGAAGATTGCTGTGGAAATGGGGTATATTCCATCAAAGACTGAAAAAATTGAACACAGGCTTTTTGGGGGTGCTTCAATCAGTGCCAATGATCATAACCTATATGAGATAGATATAGACGACCTACATCATTCAATTTCTCGAAAATTAAAGGTGTTGGGACAAAAGGAAATTTGTGGTGTAATCCCTCGGTTAAACCGGGGCCCTTGGATGGATGAGATCAGAGAAAAGAAAATCTGGCTCTCTGATTTTGGCCCAGTGCCATCGGAGATTGGACTACTAATCGGCGCAGACACTGTGGGTAGTTTATTGACTGGGGACACAATCAAGTTGAAGTCTGGATTGGTTGCTGTTAGGACTACATTTGGTTGGACAGTGATGGGTCAGCTTTGGAAGACAACTGAAAACGATAGCACAGTGTCAATGGTGAACTCTCTGTTTGTGAGAACTGCTTCTTTGGGTGAACTGTGGAACCTGGAAACCATTGGAATTGGTGATCCTGCTGAAACACTACCGAAGAAGGAAATTGAAATTGCAACATTGAAACATTTCCAAGAAAACGTTAAGATCAATGAGGAAGGAAGATATGAAGTCGCACTTCCGTGGAAAGAAGATCAGCAGTTATTGTCAGGCAACAAGGAAGTTGTGTTAAAAAGACTGGTTTCTGTAACACACCGTTTGATCAAGGAAGACAAATTTGAGAAGTACCAGCAGGTGCTTCAGGACTGGGAACAGGAAGGGATAATCGAAGAAGTTGGTCAGGAGGGCTCTCAGGATGTTGGGTATTATTTACCACACCGAGGAGTTTTCAAGGAAGGATCAAGTACAGCGGTGAGGCCGGTGTTTGATGCTTCATGTAAATCGAAAGGAGGACTTTCACTCAATGACTGTCTGGAAAAGGGTCCTAATTTGTTGGAAGTAATTCCTTCTATTTTGAACCGGTTCCGTTTAAACAGGATAGGTGTGATCGCAGACATAAAGAAGGCGTTTCTTCAAATTTCAGTCTCTGAGAATGATCGAAACTTTCTGAAATTCCTATGGTGGGAGAACTTCACTGAGGGGACTCTTAAAATATACCGCCACAAACGGGTCGTTTTCGGAGTGAACTGTAGTCCATTTCTACTTGGAGCCGTATTGGACAGTCATCTGAAAAACAGTACATGCTTCACTGAGACAGCAGATAAACTAAGAACCTCACTATATGTAGACAATTGCGTCACTTCCTTGAACACAGAGGAAGAACTCAAACAATTTGTGGATGAGTCTAGGGAGTTACTGTCGCAAGGAAAATTTGACCTCCGAGGGTGGGAGCACACCAGATTGAGTCTGGAGGATGAGGTTCCCAAAGTGACACCCGTTTTGGGTTTGTGGTGGGACCCAGTGGCTGATACTTTGGCTTGTAAAGTAGCAAAATTAAATGAATCTGATGTTCTCACAAGGAGGACAGTTTTGTCGGTAGCTCAAAGTATCTTTGATCCAATTGGATTTACTTGTCCGGTTTCCATTGTGCCATAGGTTTTGCTTCAGGAAAGTTGGAGAGAGAAAATAAGTTGGGATAGTCCACTGAGTGAAGACGCCCAAAGCAAATTCAATAAATGGTTACATGAACTGCCCTCTATTGCTGAGATTAAAGTGCCTAGAAGATTTTCTAATTGTGAGGACAGATCCTCTTGGAGTTTGCATGTATTTTGTGATGCTAGTCAAGTAGCTTATGCGGTTGTTATTTTCTTGAGATCATTCAATGGGAAAGAATTTGAAGTGCAACTGGTCGCAGCAAAATCCAGGGTAGCACCACTCAAGAAGGTGACGATACCGAGACTGGAGCTATTAGCTTGCACTATAGGCTCACGTCTTGCCTTTACAGTGAAGGAAAGCTTGAATCTAACGGACGTCCCGGAGTACTACTGGAGTGACTCGTCTTCTGTTTTATGTTGGATACGAAGCGAGGAAGCTTAGGGAGTGTTCGTCACTAACCGTGTGAAAGAAATTAGAACATTAACTAACCCAAAGCGTTGGTTTCATCTACCAGGGACGGACAACCCAGCCGATCTACCTTCGAGAGGTTGCTCTACGTTGCAGCTGATTTCTTCTCGTTGGTCGGAGGGACCCACTTGGTTAAAGTTGGAAGAAAACAGCTGGCCAACGCGCATTGTAAAAGTTAATGAAGAGGAGGTCGATGAAGAAAGAAGAAAAGGCCATGTTACCAATACTATGCTTGTCTCCCAGGAAAAACACTGGTATTTGAGGTATTTTTCCAAGTACTCACGAATCGTTAGAATGGTGGCCTGGATGTTACGGTTCGTCAACAATGCCAGGAAGGACGTAGTGAAAAATGTTGCTTCAGAATTAGATTGTCTCGAAATTTCAATGGCAGAGAAACGACTGCTGAAATTAGTTCAGGAAGAGAAGTTTACCGAAAGGGACAACCAGAAAACATTCTGTTTTTTTAAAGACCAGATGGGTCTCTTCAGGATTAAGACAAAAATTACCAACAGAAAGGTAGGAGATGTAGTCATCATTGGTAGTGATGACAAGAGAAGGATAGACTGGCCCCTAGGAAGAGTGACAGCTACACTTCCAGGTAAAGACAAAGTGACCCGAGTAGTTAGGGTAAAGACATCCTCAGGAGAACTCCTCCGACCTACGAGACACCTATATCCTTTGGAGGCTGGAGGTGGGAGTGAGGAGGTGCCCTTACTTAGTGGTGCAGTTCCTGAGGCAGTAAGTCTCAGAAGTCGCAACTTCACCAGGAGTGGAAGAAGAGTAAAAACGCCTTCCCGTCTCTGTTTATGAACATTGTGTTTGATTTGCATCAAAGGTGGGAGGATGTCACGGACGATTACTCTTTACTCCATGACTTTTGTGTTTCTTGTTGTTAAGAGCTTTGATACACAAGGCAGTGAAAATATTGTAATGGCGGTTACTAGAATATAAAGTTTTCTTATGAGAAGTCTTGAGCGTTTCATTCAATTTGTTTTATTGGTTATACCTACACCGGGTAGGCGTAGGTCCCTAACAGGTGGGGCTCGAACCCACGCGTCTGCCGAGTCAGCAGAGAGCTTGGCCCCATGCCCTAACGCTGTGCTTTAGCCCGCGTCGGTTAGGCCTACAAATAAATTACAGACGTTGATAAAAATGATTTTGGTGGCATTTCCTTCCTTTATTAATTCTGTACTCTGTTACATACCTGCCTCGCAGTTCGGTCACGATCTCTTCCTCGGGAGATGTTCATCTTGTCTTTCATAGTCTGCAACAAACAATGATTCATTGGTATTAGTTTCAAAATAAGGACTTTTTCTACCAGAGGTGAATCTTATGGTTCCTGTTTCTACACGACGGATGTGCAAACATCATCTAATAGTTAATGAGATGGAAGGATGCAGCCATGGTTTATTAGAAGGTTCCATCCCAGCATTTACTTTGTGTTAAGAATGAGAAACCACTGAAAACTATTTCGAGATGGCCAGTAAGTGGGGTTGGAATCCACTTGTTTTGGAAGTCTTGCGCCTTTCCGTTGCTAGTGCAACGAGTCACTCTGTAATATGTTAAGTCGAGCTATAGTTTAGTTGTCGAACTCTGGGGAATGAGCAGCGCTGGGAGGGCTCTCCTTAGTGTGTTTATCGACTGAAGAGAAACAATCGAATTGACAATGGATGTCTTCTTCTAGTGCCGTGTCCTCTCAGGACGTTGGCGATCAGTAGCATGATCTGTCTTTTGTCCATAGTCTTCTGAACAGTTCGAGTCTTGTCACCCCAAACCACTGGCTTAAGTTGTCTAGCTATGATATCTTTCTTCGCCCCGTACCAAGTCTTCCATTAATTTTCTCTTGGAGTATTAATTGAAGGAGTTGGTATTTACCGTTTCGCATCATATGACCAAAGTATTCTAGCTTTCTTCTCTTGATGGTATTGAGAATTTCAGGTTATTTGTTCCTACACTGCTAAACTTCTACATTGGTAATTTTGGCTGTCCAAGGTATCTTCAGCATCCTTCGATACGTCCACATTTCAAATGCTTGTAGCACTGAATTCAAATACATTATACCTTACAATGCCTGAAGAGGAACTGATAGGAGACTTCAGTGTTTACACAACAACACAATGAACAAACATTTACCACATGTATACTTCTGGTAGGAGTCGCACAAGGCCTTGTTAGAGCACATTTGACAGCGACGTCTTCACTTGTGATCGAGGAGGTTGCTGAGGTCGAGAGCTATTCTCTGTTTCCTTCAACATTTCTTTTGTTCAATCCAGAATGAATCTTCTCCTGCTTATAATATCCCAGTAACTGCCGTCTACAGTTCCTGCTGAACAGGCCATCTCTTGGTTCCACCATTTGTTTTATTTTACTTTCTTCTTATTTCTCCGTTAGGGTCTTCTGAGGACCACGAACCAATTTCAATGTTTAGTCCTTTGTTGTTCTTCCTTCTTCCTCCAGTGCTCCTTCATCTATTCGCTGTGTGTCTTCTTTCTCTCCTCCGACCATTTTGAGCCTGTTTTCTTATATTGCCTTCCTTGGAGTCCTTCCATTCCCAATACTTTGTTTTTTTTTGAAAATTTCTCTCTCTAGTGCATCTTCTACTCTTACATTGTTTCTTTCTACTTATAAATCTTTCTTTACTTCTTGGAACCAGGCTGTTGTCGATTTCTTTTTCCAAAGATATTTAAAAATCTGTCCGAAAAATAACAATCGCCTCTTCTTTATTTTCTCCGTTATGTTTTTAATGTTCCGATATATTTCTTCGTTACTTCTTAATTTCCAAAACTCTGTAGTTCTTAATGGACCGAGAATTTTGCATGCGAGAATTATGCATATAATTTTTCTTTCTGAAACTTCTAATTTATCCAATAATCTAGAATTAGACATTCACTGGCATGTACGCATTCTGGTTTAATTACTGTTCTCTAGTGCTGCATTTTCAATTTCTTAGATAAACATATTTTGTTATAGATATTCCTGGTTATACCATATGCTCTTTGAATCTTGTGCACTCTTTCTTCTACAGCAGATTTTCCTAAGCCATTCTTCTGGATTATTTCCCCCAAATATTTGAACTTATCTACCCTTTTAATTTGACCAATTTTTGTTATTGGGGTTTCTGAAGCATTTTTAATATTTGTCATAAATTTTGTTTTTTCTACAGAAATCTTTAAACCTGTTTTATTGGCTATCTCTTCTAATAGATTGATTTGTACTGTTGCATGAGCTACGCTTTCAGAAAGTATGGCAAAATCATCAGCATTTTTTGTTCATTTTTTTGAGTATTTCACAGGCACAGTTAGCAACAATTAACTTGAATTATTGGGACTCTACTGTTTATACAAATTTGAATACCCTGAGGTAAAGCTACATTTACAAAATAATTTAAGAATATGAAATATGAAAAATATGAATTAACAGCAACAGAACTAAATAAAATAATCAACTCGCAAGGAAATAAAGCATTTTGACCCCTGTTGGTGTCAAACTTCAGTGGCAAGCAAAACTTAAACAGTTATTTCTAAAAGGCACTTTCTCCAACAATGTTGCATTTGACCTTTTACCTGGTCCAATAACAGTGTTTTTAGAGTGAATTCTTTAGAAAATGTTACCCTATGATTACATAGATAAGAAACTAAAAATATATGAGAGCACGCATCCGGAAGTGCAGAGTTGTCTGAGCATGTATTTTCTGAGTACATTTCATCGACAGCTGTATTTCATACATGATGGTGTTCTCGCAAATTCCAGTCTTTATGTCTGCGACATCTTAATGCTCATTGTCCTGGGAGCTGAATAGGTAGAGGAGGACTAATTACCTGGCCACCACGTTCGCCTGACTTAAACCCCTAGATTCTTACTTTGGAGACACGTAAAGTCTGCCATGTAATCATCTGCTGTTGATCGCTCAAATCTCCGCGTTAGACATTATGCATTACATTTAAAAAAATGCACATTAAAATTGGAATTACATTATTTCTTTGTCGTTCCCCACTGATGAAGAATGTATAACCTCTTGAGAATAAGCTAAATGCTTTTCGTTTTCTGAATATTCCTCATGTTCTGAGTAATGAGTGACAAGCTGTGAAGTTGAATTATTGAATATGGAACATGAATCTATATTTTAGGAGCAGAACCCATATTCGAAACAACTTTTAAAAATGACTGATCCGAAATACTGTATGACTGACGTACCTTCACCTCTTCACGGGTTTGGTCGATGAAGCTTCGGCGGCTGCTCAGCTCCTTGTTGTCGATCTTGAATTTACTGGGATTCTTCTCGACAATTCGTGAGCAAAGTTAAGGAACACAACAATACAAGATGTGAGGACATCCTAGGGGGAAGGGGGGGATGTTGTGCTTGGACATGAACGATGCGTGGTATGATACATGTTGCCCAGGTTGATTCTATGAATGAATGTTACTGTTAAATATTTTCATGGCCAAGGAAATGGTGAATAAGAAAGGAGTAGTTCAAAGTTAAACAAAGAATAGTGTGGTTTGTTTATTATGTTTTTAATTTATTTATTTATTGGTGCCTTTATTGTGGCGAAGTTAGGGCTCTAGGCCCTCTCTTACACTTAACCACACACAGTGCAACTTACATGAATACTCACATATGTTATTCTTAACCTACCAAACTTAAATACTAGGAAAACCTTAAATACTAGAATAAAATAAAATAAAATAAAAATTAAATTTAATTAAATTGGCGACTGCGTGATATTAGCTAAGCTATACAATTTAAATGACATACATTTTTAACAAAATTATACTATGGTCATTCACTCACACATTCATACACAAATTGTTCTAGTTGGCCTACGTATTCAAGAGGAAATCTTTACATGCACGTTTGAAAGTTGTAAGGGATGTACAATTTCTGACGTCACGAGGACAATTATTCCAAATTCTAGTTCCCGACACGAGGAATGAGTTACTGAAGGCAGCTGAATGATGTAGAGGAATTACAATTATAGATCCAGATCGCGTGTGACGATCATGAAAGGAAGAAAGAAAACGAAAATTACAAGAGAGATAGTGAGGTGTACTTTCATTGAGAAGTCGATAGATGAGGGTACATATGTGCAGGTTCCTTTGTTGTTCTACTTTTAGCCAGGAAAGTAGATCATAAAAAGGAGACACATGTGAGGAAAATTTCAAGGAGAAAATAAACCTAATGCAGGAATTTAAAGCTCTCTGAAGCTTCTTGTTTTGTTCACCGGTAGCATCTACTAATACAACATCGCAGTAGTTAAATATAGGGAATATCAAGGTTTGGACGAGTTTTATTTTCAAGTTACGGGGTAGAACGGACTGGTGAATCTTAAGTGGATGAAGTGACGAGTAAACTTTCCTGCATGTATTAGTAACGTGCCCATCCCAATTCAAAGTTTCATTTAGTGTGACTCCAAGACTTTTTACCGATTTAGAGAACGGGATAGCAACACCATTTAGTTGAATTAAAGAAAGCGGTCTACTGTGTAAATGGAAAAGCAATTTAGTCTGCCCTATTACGATAGCTTGTGTTTTAATTGGGTTGATGGCAAGAGAATTTTCAGTTGCATAGCGGCTGATCCTCTTTAGATTTAGATTCATATTTTCAATTGCCGCATCTATGTCGTTTACTTTTGTGTGGCAATATATCTGAAGGTCATCAGCATATAGATGGTAATTGCAGTTTTCCAGTTTCGAAGAGATGTCGTTCAGATATAGAATGAATATAAGGGGGCCGAGAATTGAACCCGGAGGTACTCCATTTATTTTGAACTTCCAATCAGTTCTGTTTTCATTAAGGAGTACACGTTGTCTTCGGTTATGAAGATAGGAGGCGAATAATTTGAGAGCAACGGGGCTAAGATGGAAGGATTGCAATTTAGCCATAAGTATGTCCGTGTTAATGGTGTCGAATGCACTGCTGAAGTCTAGAAGAATGAGTATTGTCACTTTACGCTCATCCATTGCTCGTCTTACGTCATCAGTGATCTTAATGAGTGCAGTAGATGTGCTGTGTCCTTTCTTAAATCCAGATTGTAACGGATCAAGTAGCGAGTATTGCGTCAAGTACTGAAGAAGTTGTTCATGCATAAGTTTTTCTAGTATTTTGGAAATTGAGGAAAGTATGCTTACAGGTCGATAGTCAGGTGGAGAATTTGCAAGAGATTTTTTCGGAACTGGAATAACTAAAGCATCTTTCCATATTGTTGGGAAGAAACCTTCTAAAAGACATGTGTTACAAATGTGCGTAATAATTGGCAGTAATACTTCTATCAGGTTAACGATAAAGGAAATTGGGATGTCATCTATTCCGACTGCTTGTGATTTGATAGATATTTTTTTTTCTTACGACAGTATCATCTATTTTACGAAACTTGAATAACGGCCGGTGAGGTAGTGGGACACATTGCAGTGTATTTATTGTTGTTTGTATTATTTGGGGATCAGTACTAATTATTTCTCGAGCAAAGTGAGCATTTAATTCATTATGATTAATATCCTGCTTATTTGTGTCTTTAGTGCGCCTCCCAATACCTACCGACCTGAGTTGGAACAACTATCTGCCCCTGAATGATCTGGTTTAAATTGCTTCAATTATTGAATTTTATTTTTACAAAAAATTAGTATTAAATATGTCGATTTTTAAATAAAATTCAACATTCAAAATAATACTTCACTATTACATCATCAAGTAGATTAAATTAGGGATTCATTCGCTCTTGTCAGAGCAAAAGGGTATAAGTCAAAGGAATACCAAAACATAGATTATGCAATTTCATTTGGTAGGGAATTGTGATAATTTTGATTTACCTATTCTTCTGAACAAGAGCGAATGAGTTCTAATAAACATAACTGAGTAGAGACTATAATAAAACAGGATTGTATGAAATCGCTTCTGGAAACAGGCGTGTTTCATTCATATTAAGGCATTATTTCATAAATGGTAGGCTTAACAACATCCTCCCCCATACATAAGATTATCTGTTTAGGGTTCGATCATACAAACAATACTGGAACGGTTGTGCTGAAATTTAGATGCAATAAAAACACAAACACGACATAACTACAAACAGCTGAAGAATCAAGAGCCAAACAGCATCGTCATAGCAACCTACCTCTTGAATAAAGAATACTAGGGCCTCTAAATTGGAACCATCCGACAATGAAGTACAAAGGGGCCATGACAGGCTTATCACCTTGATGTTCCGCCCCTTTTAAATAGCAATCACCACCATTATTTGAGGTTGGAGTTGCATTTACGGGTGCGAAAATTTGCTCATTTTTACAAAGTACAGAGTCATTATCTTTGTGTGGCCCGATAAACACGGCAAGCTAAGCCGGCGTTGACTGGCGCTGATCACGGGCACGCGTACACAGTTCAGCCGGTGATAGGCGCTCACTTTTACACTTTTACCAAACATATTCAATAATGTGTACTTACAGTGCTCATAGGCGATGCTGAAAAAGTCCTCCCTCTCTTGTAACACACACCTGACATCTTCTGATGAAATCTCATCTAATTTTTGTTCTATAACAACCGAACTTTATCCGTTAACATTTTTTAAATTATTTACGGAGCCTGTTTTCTTGAATCGTTTAGCAAGACTCCTAATTGTACTGGCATTAGGCACAGGTCTTCCTGGAAACTTGATTCGAAATTTTCATTTTGTTTCAGAACGAGACTTTCTGATTTCATATACGAATTATCGATATACACACGTTCGCGCAATGTGAATTGGTGTGTAGGCATGACCAACAATCACAGTAATCACAATACTCACCAAACGTGCAAGACTAACGTCTAAGCCTTGCAGATACACGTCCATATGAATGACAAAACACGTGTGAACTAACAATATGAGTGGGGTATTGCGAGGTCCACTCGCTCCGCACCTGGCCAGTTAAATGACGATTACCGGGGCGCACGAAGATAATGACCCTGTACTATGGTTTTATTGTTCTCAGTCAAGTTTGTCCATATGGGGTAAATTTGCACAGTACAAAAGGGATGTGTTGATTGCTATGGGAAGTCTGCTACTCTCAGTATTCTTCACCACCTGGAGGATTTTTTAAATAAATACTCGTCCTGCAATGCATTAATAACTAGGATACCGTGCTTCTTGTTTATTTGTTTAACCCTTTATAGGGTAGACTAATTTTTACTTTAATCATTTTTAATTAACTTTTTAATTTTATAATCATTATTTTATTTTAATTTCTAGTGTCTCTTAATTTAATTTTTAGTGTCATTTATGTTTTATTTTAATTTTAGTGGGGTTTATTTTAATTTGTATATTTATGTTTTATTTTATTGTTTAATTGTAATATTTCTGATTATATTTACTAGTTGAAATTTTATCCAGCACCATAACACTAACGATGATGATGATGATAATTGTTGTTTTAAGGGGCCTAACAGGTAGGTTATCGGCCACTAATGATCTGGGTGATCGCGAAAATACAATGAAATGGAAACCAGAACGAAAATTAAGTGAGACGGAAAATACTTACAAAAAGGAACTCAGATGGAAACAACTCAAAAAAAAAAAGTTCTTACAAAAGGGAATTTAGAACGAAAAGATTCACAAAAGGAATAGATTGAAAAAAAAGACGCACAAAGCTAGGTTCAAAATACGTACAAAATGCAATGTACAGTCGAAATACTTACAAAATGCAATTGAAATTCAAAATACTTACAAAATGCAAATGAGATCGAAAATACGTACAAAATGCAATTGAGGTTCAAAATACTTACAAAATGCAATTGAAATTGAAAATACACAGTGCAATTTAGATTGAAAAAGGCCGGTTCAGGATCAAAATACTCACAAAGTGCAATTAAAATTCAAAATATTTACAAAATGCAATTGAAATTGAAAATGCTTACAAAATGTACGGTAGATTGAAAATTGATCGTCTGCAGTACTTTCCTGAAATACAGATTTATTAATATTTATTTATCGTATGGCTTTTAGTGCCGAGAGTGTCCGAGGACATGTTCGGCTCGCCAGGAGCGGTTGCTACTTCAAGCGGACACCCTTAGGGTGAGCTACAAGTTCCGTTCAATTTCAAGTAGTTCCAACTTTCGCTAGCAATTATCACTCACACCTAGTGGTGAACGTTGGAACTTTGATAGATCGTTACAACGAAATCTAACCTAGAAATTTAGCTTCACACAAGTTTATTTAGTGGAAGGATCTTTTTCATGCCATAAATCTATGACATAGGACCACCGGCTTTACTTCCCCTCCAAAGGAAGGCATACTGAAGGATTTAACGCTCTTAAAAAATCCGACGACTTCAGCCGGGTTTGAACTCGCGATCTTGGCCACAGCAGTTCAGCATGCTACCAACTACGCCACCGAAGCTGTAATCACAGATAACACACACTAATACAGTCATCACAATTAACACCGGTTATCAGACAGATTCTACACACACCAAAAGTATACGGGGATATATGGTTGCGTTGTCGCAGCCCCTAAACTGAGGAACCAACCAACCAAACTTGTTTGTTATTATGTTTCCCCCACATCCCACGGTATAGAGAATGATGGGCTAGACAATCGATACGCTAGACCAGGACTGTCGGCGAATGTGGTTACCCAGCGAGTACATTAGAAAAAGGTGATACAGTAAACGGCTCAGTACCTCCGGGAACATGAATGATGATGATGATGATTGTTATTTTAAGGGGCCTAACAACGAGGTTATCGGCCCCTAATGATCTGGGTGATTGCGAAAATGACAATGAAAGGGAAACCAGAACGAAAATTAAGTGTGACGGAAAACACTTACAAAAAGGAACGCAGATTGAAACTACTCACAAAATGTTCTTACAAAAGGGAATTTAGAACGAAAAGATTCACAAAAGAAATAGATTGAAGAAAAAGAAGACGCACAAAATGCAGGCTAGGTTCAAAATACGTACAAACTGCAATGTAGAGTCGAAATACTTACAAAATGCAATTGAAATTGAAAATACTTACAATATGTAAATGAGATCGAAAATACGTACAAAATGCAATTGAGGTTCAAAATACTTACAAAATGCAATTGAAATTGAAAATACACAGTGCAATTTAGATTGAAAGAGGCCGGTTCAGGATCAAAATACTCACAAAGTGCAATTGAGGTTCAAAATACTTACAAAATGCAATTGAAATTGAAAATACACAGTGCAATTTAGATTGAAAAAGGCCGATTCAGGATCAAAATACTCACAAAGTGCAATTGAAATTCAAAATACTTACAAAATGCAATTGAAATTGAAAATGCTTACAAAATGTACGGTAACTGCTCATTTGGATTGACAATACTTACAAAATGCAATTTAGATTGAAAATACTTGACAAAATGTAATTCAGATTCAAAATACCCACAAAATGCAATTGAGAATCAAAAATACTTGCAAAATGACCACCACACAAAATGCAATTTAGATTTAGAATTCTTGCGAAATGCGGTTTTGGTTGAAAATACTTACAAAATGCAATTGAATTTCAAAAAACTCACTAAAATGCCCTGCTCCTACATTGAAAGACTTACTAAAAAGCAATTTAGATTGTCAATCTTTACAAAATGTAATTGAGGTTGAAAACAAACGCGAAATGCAATTTAGATCGAAAAAACTTACAAAATGCAACGTACATTAAAAATATCTACAAAATCTAGTGTAGATGCAAAAAAAAAACGCTAAAGGGAATTAAGATAAACGGGGAGCCAATTTAAAAAAAACAATGCAGGAATCTTAAAGAGAAAAGGAAATATAATGAAAAGAAAACAAGAGGTCTGACTCCTCGAAGAAGGAGGGATCAGGAAAGATGAGACAAGGGCCAATTAAGGCGGGAAAGTGAAAGACTCCCTAAGCCTCGGATACCCTAATACCGTCGGGGTCGGAAAAGAACAAGAGTTGACCAAGGGAGGTCGACAGGAAAGAAGACGGAGAGGAGCCCGGCACAAGTATGTGGAAGCAAAACCGGACTCAGCTGGGGCCCCGTGGTCGCCAACCCACATCCCACAAGATGTGAGCCGCTGGGGGAGAAAATGAATGAGACGAAGCCAGGGAATCCATCAAAATCTCGTCATAATTCCAGTAATAATAATAATAATAATAATATCGTATGGCCTCGGGTGACGGGTGCAAGCTTTCTTATTTAACGCCCAGAGGGCAGCTTGCATGTCGAATTTAGTCGTCCCTTGGAACGCTATGAAGGTCAAGGAGGTTAGATATCTAAGCTCCTCGACACTATAGCGCTTTCTAGTAGAGAAAGAGGAACTTTGTGTTGGCGGAAAATCCCGAGATTATTTTTGCCATTATGAACACGCCCTACTGAATTCAAATGGGTTTTTTAACAAGCCAACAACGTATGACATGCATGCCATGATTTTTGTCGCCTTTCAAAAACCACTTACCACGGCCAGGAGCGAACCTGCAAACTTGGGGTTGGTAGTCCGACACGATAACCACTCACCCACACTTACTAGTGTCACCTGGGATGCAAGGCCTAGAGAGCTTCCTGCGGGTAGAGTGATCCCAAAGTTGCGGGTTCGACCTCCCCTGCCCCCACCCCCGAGGAATCTCAACTATGAACGGCGGGAAAAATCTTCACGAAAATGCCCACTCGCAAAAGATCTCTCGTAGTACGTAAGCCGAAGTTAATTAATCTGAGAAAAAGGAGTTCCAGTTTCTCTGCCATATGACGGTGCAGACGGACGGCCCCAATTTCCTTTCGTTATGGCGGCAAGTACAGGGTCATTATCTTATGTGCGCCCCGTTAACACGGCAAGCTAAGCCGGCTGTGACTGGCGCAGATCGCGGGGCAGCGTACACGGTTCAGTCAGTAGTGGCGCGCACTATTACACTCTTCCCAAACATGTTCAATAATATGTACTTACAGTGCTCATAGCCGATGCTGAAAATGTCCTCCTTCCTTGTAACACACACCTGACATCTTCTGATGAAAGAATGTCAACTCTTTTATTATTTACGGAGCCTTGTTTTCTTGAATCGTTTAGCGAGCTTCCTAATTGTACTGGCATTAGGCTCAGGTCTTCCTGGATACTTGATTCGAAGATTTTCTGCTTTTCATATACGATTTATGGATATACACACGTTCGCGCAATGTGAATTGGTGTCTTGGCATGGCCAACAATCACAGTAATCCCAATACTCGCTAAACGTGCAACACTAACGTCTAAGCTTTCCAGATACACGTCCATATGAATGACAAAACACGTGTGAACTAAGGATATGAGTCGGCGGAGCGCGCCAACACCGGCTGAACCGCGTACGCACACCCGCGATCTGCACCAGTCACAGCCGAATTAGCTTGCCGTGTTTATCGGGGGGCACATATATAATGACCCTGTGCATTAGAGAGCTTCTTGCGGGTAGAGATATCCCAAAGTTGCGGGTTCGACCTCCCCTGTCCTCGAAGAATCACAACTCTAAACGGCGTGAAAAATCTTCACGAAAAAGATCACTCGCAAGAGATCTGTCGTAGTACGTATGCCGAAGTTAATTAATCTGAGAAAAAGTAGTTCCGGTTTCCCTGCCATATGGCGGTGCAGACGGGCACCGTTGACATGACGGCAAGTATCTGTTCAAACGTGTAAGACACAACATCGCACCGGTAGCCTGGATCAGCGATAAGCACGATGTTACCTGAACAAAGGAAGACAAATCTTATCCCGCCACGTAATTAGCTTGGCCACAAAGTCAAGTCCACTTAGCGTTGCTCTTCACTGCCCATCCCCAAGACCCGCCAACCAATTTAATTTTGGTCAAGAGCCTGAACCAAGTCCCTCTGGGAGCCATACACACTCTTCACTTTACGTATTTCCATTACGACACACTAAACGGGGATCAGACAAACCGGGTTTGTTGTTGTTGTTGTCGGTAGACTACAGTCACTTCTAGAAATGTCCTAGTTTCTGATCAGGCAGACAGTGCGAATTGCGACTGAAGGTGGTGGTTGTGTTTGTTCTTTCTTTGGATGGATTTGGAGTTAGTTATTGTTATTTTAAGGGGCGGAACTACGAGGTCATCTGCCCCTCTTAACACACAAATTTGGAATGGAATTTAAAATTTGGAGATGGACACCTAAATTTGAAAAGACCGAAAATTAATTTTAAAAAATTAAACAAAAATAATAAATATAATATAAACAAAAATTACGGAAAAACAAAAAAAATCATCATTGAAAAACGAACAAGTCGTTGAGTCAAAGTTCACTGGAAAATTTAGATTGCTGGCCCTAACCCACTCTCACTTATAAAGCGGATAACGCGATCAGCAGCCACCGCGTCATCGGCTAATATAAGTTCGAGTGTCATCTGCAAACCAAGGTTTCTTCGTAAGTCAGCAAGATCCACACACTCGGTGAAAATGTGGGCCACGGTGAAAACGGCTCCACAGGTACAAAGTGGGGGGTCTTCCATTGCCATTATGTACGAGTGGGTGGATCTTGTATGACCTATCCTTAGCCGGAAAGAGCTCCGCCACACGCGAGTACTTCCCTTGAACGCTCTCAGTTTACTGGGTATTGGGTCAGCTAGCCACTGACTCCCAAAATGCCAGTAGCCTACTTGTCAGCGTAACTGAGAGCGAATATCTCTAGCGGGTACCTCCATTGGTCGAAGTGGTAGTGATACCGCCTCTTTTGCAGCTTGATCCGCTAACTCAGGATGGGCTTGTACATTATTGTCATTTAGTCTTACGTACACGTACAATTTGTCTGATAACCTGTATTATTGTGATGCCAAATGCTTTATTTGGAGTGTAGCACTATATGGATATGAGACGTGGACATTGAGAAAGGAGGAAGAAAAGAAAGATTGGAGGTGTTTGAGATGTGGATAATTATGAAGGAGAATGGCAGGGATAAAATGGGTAGAGAAAGTACGAAATGAAGATGTGATGAAAGGAGTTGGGGAGGAGAAAAATATTTTAAAGGTAATCAGGATGAGGAAACAAAATTGGCTTGGTCATTGGATGAGAAGAAATTGAAGCCCTGAATATCACAACTGCACAAGTCCACTTTCTGACACTATATGAGTTATATATATCACTGAATTCGTCTCACTGAGCTCTACCTAATGATGAACAAATCAACACAAGTTTCGAACATTTAGCCTATGTTATGATGTTAGTTACTTTCAAAACTACATAAGTGCAGGACTTGTGTTGTTAAGGAAGTCACCTGGCCATACAAGCCTACTGCGTAATTGAGCATCATAACAGCACAAGAGTGTAGCACTGCACGGAAATTGCCATATGGCGGGAAGCAAAGACCTTGGATATTATGGCGGGAACCAACACCAAGCAGAATATAGAACATAGATCAAACTCCATAACTACCAGCACAGCATCAAGTGATTTTCTAAGTGAAACTTTTCTTTTGAAAGGCAGTGTTAAGATAGGGCAGTTGAAACAGGCATTTGAGACTGAACTCCGGATCAAAGTTCATAAAGCGAAAGATATCGGTAAATACATCTCTTCTATTCACTCTGAACATCGTCCTTACTTCCAAAATCTTATGAATAAATATGGGAAGGTTCAAAATGTTAATGTTGAAGAGTCAGGAAGTGAAGTCTGGGACTCAGATTAAAATGTGGGCATGTTTCACTGTAAGGTGTGACTGATGCCCAATTTGTTCAACTTTATTCAATAAAAAGTATTGCCATATTGTACTCTTTTGTTTTTATTGTGTAGTTTACTTATTGTATGTACCAACTATCCACTTAATCCAATACTTTTATCACTGGAACCGAAAAATTATATTGATGAGTTTCATAACAACACAAGTCCACCCTATTCATTAATTTATTACACAAAAAGTACAAATAATCGCTAAGTTTAGTCAATTGTGTGTAATTCGTAATTGGACACAGTTTCTACACCAAAAAATATAAAGTGCTAAGCGCCCATTTCGAAAAGTTATGAAGTTTTTTTAAATTATCTCAGAAGTTACTAAATGGGACTTGTGCAGTTGTGAAACTCAGGGCTTCAATTGTTTACTTATGGATGCAATGGAAGGAGACGATTAGGACGGGGAAGATTCCAAATGGTTGACAATATAAGGATCGACGGTGAGTATGAAACAACAAAGAGAATAGCAGGAGAAAGGATTGCTTGAGAGCTGTCATGTGAGGACCTGCACTAGGCCAGAACACTGATGATTATTGTGATGTCTATAGTAGTGTGTGTATTTGTAATTCGGGCGAGAATTGGGAAAGAGGCGGCCGTGGCCTTACGTTAGGAAGCATCCCGCCCGACATTTGCCTGGAGTAGAAGTGAGGAAACCACGGAAAACCACTTCCACGATGGCTGCGGTTAGAATCGAGCCCACCTCTTCTCGGTTTTGCCTCACAAGGCTGAGTGTACCGCGTTCCAGTCCTCAGACGAAAATAAAATGTCTTGGTAGAGTCCGGAATCGAACCCGGACCTTTGCGATGATGATGATTATTTATCTATGATGATACAGAGTTAAAATAAAAGTTCATACACTACATATAAAGTTATATACATAGTCATAAACACAAGTTGTTGCTTTAAACTTCTAAATCCAGGCCATCAATCCACTGAAGTGCCTCAGAAGATGCATGATGCATGTCACCTACTGATCCTTGGAACGCTCGTTGCGGACATTCACCAACAATATGTTCGATGGTTTGCAGGGTAGCTCCACAATCGCAGTTAGCAGAAGTACCCCAACCCCATTTGCGAAGCAGGAATCCACATTTGCCTTGTCCTGTACGGATCCAGTTAATGATTCTCCATTGGCGTCTGGGGAGTTTGAAACCTTCTATCCGGTTGGAAGGGGTTTCAATCAGATGTGCATTGAATACTGATGATTCTTCCCACATACGTTTAAATGAAGAGTCTTCAAGAAGTAGGTTACTGCAGAGCACCAAGGTGGTTTTCTTGACTTCAACCGTTGATTACCTGCTTTTGCTACATCAGTATGTATGGGTAGCTGGGGGTTCTTCTGAATGGTTTATGATGATGATGATGACGATGATGATGATGATGATGATAATTGTTTGGGTGAAAGTGAAAATGTAAATGAAATTAAACTAAAACTAACTACATACTTACAAACCAGAAGAGGAAATGGAGAAAAAAGTACAGGGAAGGAAATGCCCGCAACCCTCGAAGAATGAGAATTAAGGGACTCGGAAGAAAGGAGAACCAGGAAAGGCAGATAGGAAAGGTAAAGAGGAGAGAGACCGCCCCAAAGGCAATGGAAGAAGGAGAAAACCCGGACCCAGCTCAGAAAGCCTTCAGGGTCGCCAAATCCCGAACTCACCAGACGTGAGCCCTTGAGGGTGTAGCACTATGCAGGGTTCACCATAAGTGGTGGGGCTACACACACCCTGCCTCCTTGAGGGCCTTGAGCAGAAGGCAGGAGATACAATGAAAAGAAAACAAGAAGTCTGGCCCCTCGAAGAATGAGTGATCAGAAACATGAGACAAGAGCCAATTAAGGTGGGAAAGGAATAGACTCCCTAGGCCTCGGATATCCAAATACCGTCGGGGTCGGAAGAGAACAAGAGTTGGCCAAGGGAGGCCGACAGGAAAGATAACAGAGATGAGCCCGGCACAAGTAAGTGGAAGCAATGCCGGACTCAGCTAAGGTCCCGTGGTCACCAACCCACGTCCTACACGTTGTGAGCCCCTGGGGGGGCCTTGGCGATGACAGTCGAGATCCAAGCCACTCTCACTTCTCACACGCTCCTTTTCAACAGACGCCAGTTCTTTCAACAATTTTAGAAAATGTATTTCGGTTTCTCTGATGGAATCCCTGCTACTCCCCTGCAGGATTTCTACCAGAGACGTCTCACTCCACCACAAGCTAATGGGAAGGGAGCGGCCGTGGGAAATGGAGAGTGGGGAAGGGCTACCTTGTTCTGCAGCCGGCAAGGGGGAGTAGCAATACCTAACATTTGTTATTTCGTCACGATTTATCCGTATAAATAAACGAAACAAGAAACACAATGTCAAGGACATCAATTACGAACCTACAATGGCAATAATTAAGACACGAGTATGTTTATAAAACGAGCTAAGCGACAGACATCAGTTCCCTAAATTAAAACGTAATATTTCATATTATTTCACACATCCCCCATCTTGAATAGATAAATTATTCACCATCTAAGTACTGTAGTATAGAATTTCAAAACTTCACACAAAGGTAGAATTGCATAGATTTACTTTAATGAAGATAGAATTTCTTCGACTTTATAAATTCACGATGGCAGCCGATAAAATGATGTAACTGAGTAATTACCAACAAAAATGGTGAACGAAGAGTATTTTATTAGAAGCTACACTGAATATTACAAGCAATCGTCACATTAAAATCTGAATAGCTTGGAATTCAGAAACTTGGCATAATGTTAGTAAAGTACAATGATTCTATACTTTCAAGATGGCGACCATGCATACCATTAAAACGGATAAATCAGAATATAATCGAGCAATTACCACAAAACTTGGTTAAAGAGGGGTCTTGTTTGAGTTACATAAGTCACAAATACAGTATATTATGTCCAGTTAACAACACGCCGAACCACCATCTTGAATATATGGTGTTAAAATCGTACACTCAGCATCTAATAATGTGAAAGTGGCAAGGTAGTAAATCCTCGTGTACCAACAGTGTAAAGCACCTTTCCTAGCGAGATAAGATACATAAGCTAAAAACAAAAATAAAATAAATTTAAAAAACCTTGTGAAAGCGACTCTCGCCAACTCCACAGTCAAAGTCAAATTCAGAGGTAACTGTCTAAGAGCTTCGAGGTCAGAACCGGTGTTAGACAAGGGGATGGCTTATCTCCGATTCTCTTCCAATTGCCTACTACGTGGAAAAAGTACTTGTGGGTGGACAAAACTCTGAAGGATGATTCTGGATTGAGAATAGGCTACAAGAAAGACAAGTTAACAGTCTCCTGTTTAGCCTTTGCAGACGACCTTGCACTCCTAGCGTCCAGTGAGAAGGAAACTAACCAACTATCCTCTCTGAATTACATAGCAGCTAAAGTAGGCTTAAAGATCACCATCAACAAAACACAGTTTATCAGCAACATCAGAGATGCACCCGAGTCAATTCCACTGGGGGACAAAGTAGTACGAAGGACTAACTCCTTCAAATACCTAGGGGGAATGGATAACCCCTGACATCAATGAAGACGTGGCCATGAACGACAGATGCACCAAACTGGAGAGAGCCTACTACCTATGCAAGAATATGTACCATCCAAATCCCTCTCAATGAATCTCAAACTCAGACATTACAGTACAGTAGTGAGACCATCAGTACTATATGCCTCCGAATGCCTAAATATGGTCAGAAAAAGACAACTCCGGAAATTGGAGCTGAAGGACCGGAAGATTCTGCGAAAAATCATGGGCCCTATTAAAGAGGAAGGCACGTATAGAATCAGGCACAATAATGAACTGTATGAACAAGTGGAGAGCATTACAACAGCTATGAGCAAGAGGAGGCTGATCTTCTATGGTCATATTGTGAGAATGGATAATCAGAGGCTCAACTCCAGAATTGTTAACACTGTCTCTAGAGGGAAAGCAACTACCGCCAAGTGGACGAAACTAGTCAGGAAAGACCTTGAACAAGAATCGGTCGGAGCTGAAAAGCATTAAGTCAAAAATTCCCAATTATTTTTTAAAATTTAGTATTCTGAAGTATTGACCCACGGGCCTAGGAAAGAATTAAGTCAGCCTTCTGTTTAAGCCAGGAACCACTGCTACATGTTGTGCGATTAGAGGACAAAAGCCAATGACTTGCTGCCTTTCAGCGCCGTATTCCGTACTTAATGTTGGTCACACTGCAAGATTCCCGCGTATTACAGTGCTATTGTAAATTACATTTGTACAGGGTTTTGGTGTTTATGTTCCAAATCCATTTTAAAATAAATTTTCATGTGAAATATCCATTCTGGATAACTTTATGCCGCACAAAACTGACCACGGAGCTGAAAGACATTAAATCAAGTTTCCAAAATTGATTTAAAAAAAAGTTTATTAAATTAAAATTGATATTCCGCAAACACAAATATAACCTGATTAATTGTTTCACAACGTACATGACTAATATAGTGTGTTTATTAAGTTCTGTTCCGCCAATGACGTTTTATCAGTCTCCCGAAAAGTAGTGAAAACTGACTTAATATTTTTCAGCTCCGGTCGATTCTATTGGATATTGACCCTAGTAACATCTACGACAGGAATAAATACAGAACTTTGATCAGAACATCAGACTCTCTCTAGTCACTAACAGCAAAAGCAGTGCGTCCAGGAATAGGTTTGAAATGGCCTCAGGAGCGGAAGGATATTCACAGTACCAGTCGCAAACGGAACTAAAAATAAATAAAAATGGAATATTTGTTAATTTATTTATTTTATCAATAAAAAGTCGTTCGAGAATGGAGGAAGATGTTAGACCAAGAAGAAACAAAAGAAGATCGGTTCAGACTTGGTCCTAAGCACAAAGGGATATACATTGACTGTCTGGCCTTTGCGGATGACCTGGCCATTTTTGCTAACGACATAGATTCAGCAGTTAACAAGATCAATAGGCTGTCAGAATTTGCTGGAAAGGTAGGACTCCCAGATTTCTATTCAGAAGACAAAATATATGACAAACATCTGCGTTGGACCCGAATGGATGATCACTAATCTTGGAAAGATCAGTCGAGTCACAAATTTCCGATATCTCGGTTAAGTCATCCAGCAGAATGGATTAGAAGAGGAAGCAATTAATGTCAGGATGAGGAAGTTAGACCAGGCATACCACATTACAAGGAATATCTATAACAAAACGTCTATGAGTATAGGCGCCAAGTTCCGACACTATACCACAGTTGTAAAACCTGAGGGATTATATGCGTCCGAAACTTTGACCATGAATAGTAAAGGTCAAGCTGACCAACTGGAAAAAAGAGAGCGTAGGATATTAAGAAAAATCCTAGGTAATAGATGGGTTGATGGACAGTGGCGAATGAGAGCAAATGGGAACTTGTACAACAACATAGACCCTATCACAGCGTCAATTAAGAAGAGACGGCTGCTATTTTACGGTCACCTCTTGGGGATGACTGATGATCGATTAACCAAAAGAATATGGAGTTTCATCAAGTCTAAGGCAACAAGGCCGAGATGGTTCGAGGAATGCGAAAATGATCTCAGGCAAATTGGTATTCCAGACCGAGAAATTCCTGACAGCAACACATTTAGAAGATTGGTGAACAACTACCAAGGTTTTAAAATGGTATCAACTTCCGGAAGACGGAGAGGACCTTTGTCCGAACAACATAAACAGGCACTCGTCGCTGGGGTCAGAAGATACTGGCAGGAAGTCAAAGCCGGAACAAGAACAAGACCTAGACACTAAAGTGAAGTTGGTCGTTACCACGCAGTCCATAGAGGCTCAACTCGATGTAAATATATATAGGCATTGGCCGATATTTGAGCGGTTGAAGCGGTCGTTGCAGTTTGAAAGACACCTGAACTAGTGGAATCCCCGTCGCCCTCACAAAGCTAATTATCCAAACGAATTAAGTAAACTCGAGATAGCGCGCTCCTCATAACTGACAAATTAACTTCTGTAACGAGGTTGTATCTTGATAACACAACTGCTTCTGCAGCGTGCTGGGTACAAAAATGTGCAGCAGGAATAACTTTGGTGGTTGTTTCATTTCGTGGGCTTCAGCCTCCGTGTACTTGGGTGTGTGCAAATAATCTGTGTTGTTGCGGTATCTGGTGTACTGGTAATTCAGATGAGGATTGGGAAGGAGGCGTCCATGGCGATAAATTAGGTACCATCCCGGCATTTTCCTGATGTAGAAGTGGGGACACCACGGAAAACCTCTTCCAGGATGGTTCAGGTGGGAATCGAACTCTTCTCTTCTCAGTTTTGCCTCACGAGGCTGAGTGTTGCCCGTCCCCAGCCCTCACACCAGAATTAAAATTCTTCCTAGAGGCGGGAATCGAACCTGGACCACCACGAATGCTAACCACTACACCACGAGGTGATCACTCCATTTGGTAGCAATCCATTACATGGTATGGAAGTTAAGACATTCCACCTCCATATAGTGCTACACTCCAAATAAAGCACTTGCCATCACAATAACACAGGTTATCAGACAAATTGTACGTGTACATGAGGCTAAATGACAATAATGTCAAAGTCCCTCCAAAGAAAGAACAAACAACAACCACCACAGTCAGTCGCAATTTGCACTGTCTCTGCCTGATCGGAAACTAGGACATTTATATAGTCAAATCCACCTTAAATAAGTTACTAAAAAAACAACATGGCCGCCACATTGGTGTTACCGACTTACATCATTCAACAGCAAAAAGTTACCAAATACTTCCATATAACAAGTATACCAAATAATTAAGTGTCCTTAGAGTTAGATTACTGTAAGTTGGCCAGACTGTCATGTATGAAGTACTCAAATGAATCTACAATACTAATAGCCTACATGTGTGAAGTACAGGGTGATTATCTATGTGCACCCGATAAACACGGCAAGCTAAGCCGGCTGTGACTGGCGCAGATCGCGGGCACGCGTACCCGGTTCAGCCGGTGGTGGCGCGCACTTTCACTCTTTTACCCAGTTAGTTATTGACGTTTTAAGGGGTGGAACTACGAGGTCATCTGCCCCTAACAATTTTACCAAACATGTTCAATAATGTGTACTTACAGTGCACATAGTCGATGCTGAAAATGTCCTCCCTCTCTTGTAACACACACCTGACATCTTCTGATGAAAGAATGTCTGTCAACTGTCTTCCTGGAACTTGATTCAAAATTTTCGTCTCGTTTTAGAACAAGGCTTTCTGCTTTTCATATACGAATTATGGATATACACACGTTCGCGCAATGTGAATTGGTGTCTTGGCATGGCCAACAATCACAGTAATCACAATACTCACTAAACGTGCAACACTGACGTCTAAGCTTTGCAAATACACGTCAATATGTATGACAAAACATGTGAACTAACGATATGAGTCGGTAAAGCGCGCCAAACACCGGCTGAACCGTGTACGCGCGCCCGAGATCTGCGCCAGTCACAGCCGGCTTAGCTTGCCGTGTTTATCGGGGCGCACATAGATAATGACCCTGTCGTTGAATTCTGAGATCTAGTGTTTAAAGTGGGTGCCAGGTCGGGAATGTACGGAGGATGTGTCAGCAGTTTACCATGGGTCGCCTGGAGAAAACCCAATACCACATGGGCAGTGGTCGATCTGCCGCACTTGATCAAACAACCAGAGGATTGCAACCGTAGTGTACCACTGACCAGTGACCGTTGTTTGATTCTTCAAGAGTTGCAACATTGCTACTTGTGGCAAAAAATAACCCACCACCATTTTCATGTCGACACTTCTGCCCTTTTCACCTTCACAGGTGGATTGTAATTAGGGAAGACCCACTCTCCTGACTGGCATTATGCTTCTGGGTCATAGCGACTTCGGTGGCGTCGTTGGTAGCATGCTGAGCTTCTATGCCCAGGGTCGCGGGTTCAAACCCGGCCGAAGTCGCCAGATTTTTTAAGAGCGTTAAAAATCCCTCAGTGTGCCTTCCTTCGGAGGGGAAGTAAAGCCGGCAGGCCCATGTCATCGATTAATGGCATGTAAAAGAACCTTCCACAAACTACTTTTGTGTGAAGCTAAATTTGTAGGTTAGATTTGATTAACGCTCTATTAAGTTCCAACCTTCGTCGCCTGGTGCTGGTTACGGTGGCATCTAGTAACAACGTTCGTAGCTAGGTGTCATGGACGGTAGCATTTGGTAGAAAATGTAGGAAGTACTTGAAATTGATCGTCTGCAGTCCTTACCTGAATTACATATAACACACAACGATACAGCAATCACAATTAACATCGGTTATCAGACACACCCAAAGTACACGGGGCTCCATGACCGCGTTGTCGCAGCCCCTAAACTAAGGAACCAACATTCTGGGTCATCCCGGTAAATCAAGTTATCATCAGCTGTTATGGTCTCGTTAACAAAGCGAGAGCTATCATTATTGATTCTCTGTAGCGTTTCTTGGCACCATTCCACTCGGGTATCCTTCTGGATCTGTGTGAGGTAGTGGAGCATCCTCCGAGATGAAACCACGCTGACCCTCGAAAAAATCATGCATTGCATTTTTTAGACACTCCCGGATCCAATCCTTAAGTTTGCCTCGATGTTCTCGTATGTGATGTCTTCTCTCACCATATTATTCACACAGTATTGATGTTGCATTCGGTTACTACTGTAAACAGTTGGTTCCTTAGTTTAGGGGCTGCGACAACGCGGTCATGTAGCCCCGTGTACTTTGGGTGTCTCTAACCCGTGTTAATTGTGATGGCTGTATTAGTGTGTGTTTTGAATTCAAGTAAGGACTGCAGACATTGAATTTTCAGGTAGTTCCAACTGTTACTACCAAACGCCACAGTCAACGACCAACTAGTTCTGCACTTTGTTACTAGATGACACCGCAGTCAGCTCCTGGCGACGAACGTTGGAACCTAAGAGCGTTACTCAAAGATAACCTATAATTTAGCTTCACACAAGTGTAATTAGTGGAAGGTTGTTTGTCATGCCATAAATCTATGACATGGGATCGCCGGCTTTACTTCCCCTCCAAAGGAAGGCATACTGAGGGATTTCTAACGCTCTTAAAAATCCAACGACTTCAGCCGGGTTTGAACCCGCGACCTTGGGCATAGAAGCTCAGCATGCTGCCAACTACGCCACCGAAGCCGCCAGATGCTACTGTGAACAGTTGGTTTCCGAGATGGCAAGTACCTGGGGGGCGTGGTGGCACAACGGTCAAGCTGTTGGCCTCTCACCAAGGTTGACCGGGTTCGATTCCCGGTCAATGCATGTGAGATTTTCGAAGTGAAATGCCATGTCCTGTGGTTCGGATTCCACGTAAAATGGAGGTCCCGTGGCTCATGATCGCATGATTAACGGTCACGTAAAACTGAAAGCTTCCTTCCTGCCTTCAATATGTTCCATTCAGCTCCACGTATCAACTAAAATACCACACAAACGTTATTACTCAAAAGATTCCCCCTCCCCCTCCCCCTCATTTAAAGTCAACCGTAAAACAATATTTACGAAAATACAATAACATGTATTGAGTATAATATTATTTTCTTAATCAAGACTCCAGTAAAACTAGGCAACGGGTGAAAATAAGGTACAAATTCAATAATGCCGCATGTAAAGGTTTAGTAGAAAACTTATTTAGCGTATGGCTTTTAGTGCCGGGAGTGTCCGAGGACATGTTCGGCTCGCCAGAGGCTGTAGCTGCTTCATGCGGACACCCATAGGGTGAAAGTTCCGTTCAATTTCAAGTACAGTAGTTCCAACTTTCGCTACGAGATACAGTATCACTGACACCTATTGGTGAACGTTGGAACTTTCATAGAACGTTATAACGAAATCTAACAGAAAAATTTAGCTTCACACAGGTTTAGTTAGTGGCAAGATCTTTTACATGCCAAAAATCTATGACATGGGACCGCCGGCTTTACTTCCCCTCCGAAGAAAGGCATACTGAAGGACTTGTGCATCTAGACCAAACCCCTGCTGGAGTTATTAATGGCCGTGAAAGTCAGGTGGAACCCCATTCTCCTCTGCAAGTACAAAGCGTTTCTATGTGTAGAGGAGATAATGTACGTTCTCGTTTCCAATCAGGCTATTGTTCCGTAAGTGAGTCATTGTACGATACAACTTAAAAAAAGGCCCACGAGGCGTCTGCACATGACCCAGGTGGATTTGAGCACGAAATATAAATATATACCACGCAATATAGTGTCTTCCTTGTTATGTGACCAACCATTATGCTTTAAAACAGACCTATTCCGAACCGTGCCTTAATACCATCACTGACGAATATTTAACTATAAACCACATTTTAACTAAGGTATACACAGTATATGAACTGCCTTTCAAGAAAACCCATCGAGCAGATCGCGTTGGTTGTGGGTACGAAAGACATTATCAGTGCACTGGTGTACGTAAATGACTTACGACTTTCGAAGTAAAGCCCCATTAAGCTGAGTAACAAAGATAAGCATACTGCACGATCTCGCAAGGTGCACACAGGTCGTCCGGTGGAAACGTTGGCGTTACTAACTTCTACCAATAGAGCGGCTTCGGTGGCGTAGTTGGTAGCGTGCTGAGCTTCTATGCCCAAGATCGCGGGTTCAAACCCGGCCGAAGTCGTCAGATGTTTTAAGAGCGTTTAAATCCCTCAATATGCCTTCCTTCGTGGGCGTGGTGGCGCAGCGGTCAAGCTGTATGCCTCTCACCAAGGCGGACCGGGTTCGATTCCCGGTCAATGCATGTGAGATTTTCGATGTGAAATGCCATGTCCTGTGGTTCGGATTCCACGTAAAACGGAGGTCCCGTGGCTTATGATCGCGAGATTAACGGTCACGTTAAACTACAAGCTTCCTTTTGCCTTCCTTCGGAGCTGAAGTAAAGAAGTCATAGAATTATGACATGTTAAAGAACCTTCCACTAATTACACCTGTGTGAAGCTAAAGGTTAAATTTGATGCTGATTATGATAATTGTTGTTTTAAGGAGCCTAACATCTAGGTTATCGGCCCCAGGTTAAATTTGACTAAATCTGTTAGGTTCAAACGTTCATCGCCAGGAGCCGACTGTGGTGGCATCTGGTAACCAAGTTCAGAACTAGTAGTCGTTGACGGTGGCGTTTGGCGGCAAAAGTAGGAACTATTTGAAAATGCAATGTCTGCAGTCCTTACTTGAATTAAGAATAGATAACACACACTAATACAATCATCACAATTAACACCGGTTATCAGACAGATTCTACACACACCCAAAGTACACGGGGCTACATGACCGCGTTGTCGCAGCCCCTAAACTGAGGAACCAGCCATCCACCAATAGAGTACGGACTAAAGACAAGCGACCTAGTACGGAGGCTGGCCGGATCCTCAGAGAGCATTCCAAAACCCCAAAGCAGCCATAGGCCTACTATAGAGAATCCTGCGTTTAGAAAAGACTGTGGGTCTTATGGGCTTTTACTTTTAACGGAAACCCCCCTACACTAGTTTTGTTACCTCACCTTTTATCATGAAGAAACTCTGAATATATATATTTTTCGTCATAATAGCTACCTACAATTATCTGCCAATTGATTACCTTTGTTATTGCGTACAAGTATCGTTTATATTACGTCTTAGTATTTTAAAAATTTTCGAGGTTAGCACGCTGGAAAGAAGAGCCTCGTCCCGTGCTGCATGCTCGCCCGGAGTGGAGCACGTGCTCAGTTCCGCCGGCAACATAAGTTCTGAAGCACTATCCGTCATTGGTGTTATAGTGTGTGTTTTATTTTCTGTTCGATCGAATCATGGCTGCCGACAGTTCGGTTCCAACCCACTATCTCCCGAATGCAAGCTCACAGCTGCGCGCCCCTAACCGCACGGCTAACTCACTACAATATTACAAATATTAATCTAAACAAAACAACAAGAATAAAATTGAAAGAAACTAAATTACAGCCTAACTAATAACTAAAGAGGTGATGATCAACAGTATTGCTGACATAAAAATTGTTAGCATCGTCTGCATACATCCGAGAAGGAAGGAAGGAAGGGTTGTGCTCTCGACATCTGTCAATCAGTAATGTGTCATATCACAACGAAATGAATGTCGTTATTGGTTCTCTTCGCGTACGGTATACTTAATACTGATCCAATCCGTTAACACCTGCAAAACTGCTCCTTCCTGGGCGTGTTCTATTTCAGGTAGCTGCTGGGGTTGTGGTTGTCTCGCTAACTTATGAAAGCGCAGTACTCGAAGCGGGTGAACATAACGTATGACGTCAGCGCTACCTCTGCCTAGAGTTAGCAACACTGTCGCCATAAGGCTCCACAGTCTTTTCTAAACGCTGGATGCTCTATAGGCAACTGCTCCCCTCACTGAACCCTAATAACAACAACGTGGAATAAAATAGTGATATCAAAATGTATAATTCAAGCCTTACAAAACCGTTGTCCTCTCAGTGCATCAGAAACCATAACTTTAGGAGGTCATTCAAAAATATTGCAGACATTGAAAAGCAAGAACTCAAAATATCCGGCCCTACACTAGATAATGGAATTTGGATCACGACACTAACTGCAGACCTCACAGACTGTTTCACAAACACTTCACGCAGGAGACGTTCGGGGCGCATATTCAGGATGGACAACAAGAGACAAACAGAGATTATTCTTTTAGAATACCCTCTCTCGGATAACCAGAGATTAGGACGAGAGTATCATCCATCATCATCATCATCATCATAAATAATGAAAAGACCAAATACATGCAGGTTGGTGGAGTCCAGGATAACAGGCCCATAACAGTTCGTGGTCAAGTTATAGAGCAAGTGCAAGTACAATTCACATCTTGGTAGCATTATCGAATCGGAATGGCATCAGGCATATTTCAGCGTATGCGCTCTATCTGGTCGACAACAGTCATAAGCGTCGCCATAAAGATGGAACTTTTCAAGAGTAGGCCTATTGTATGCCTGTGAAACATGGAAATTCACGGCTAGGGTAATTAAGCGGTTAGATGTTTTCCAACAACGTTGTCTTGGGAGTCTCTTATCGTGATCATGTCACAAATGAAGACGTCTTAAGAAGATCAGTTAGTACGCCTGTCAACGACTGTAACTGAGCGTCGGATGCAACTTGCTGGCCTCGTTCTACGCAAGCCCGAATACCTTCACCCACCAACTGCACTACGATGGGTACCACTGGGAGAAAAAAGGAAACAAGGCCAGCCTCGAAGAACTTGGCGTCAAACAACGAGAGAAGATCTCAGGACCATTGGCATCTATTGGGATGATGCCGAAGCTGTTGTGATCGACCGACATCGCTGGAGACGACTTGCTTTGCACAGGACCTGATACATGTGATTCTTACAGTGTTTACAGCGATTCCCCAATAGCCTAATACAGAAATCCTTCTCCGTAAGATTAATACATCGTAACATACATTTAAAAGTGAGTCACAACCCTACAACTAATTTACATTGTATTAAATGTTATCAAGACACTAATAACGGCTATTAAGTATGTACTTAGGCCTACTTAATCTTATCCTAATTGATACAGAGAGGCTAGACTTTAACTACGTTTTATAGTTTAGGATACCATCTCCTGTACCCGTACGAATTCACATGCATCTTTGTTCTGGTTCTCATCTGTTGCTTTCATGTCCCAAATTCCCCAGATAATATTTAAAAAAATCGCTATTTTACCTGCCTTCCTCCATTCCCCTTTCAGTAATTTTATTAAAGTGTGATATGCATTTTGGTTGGTCGGTTGGTTCCTCGGTTTAGGGGCTGCGACAACGCCCCGTGTACTTTGGGTGTGAGTAGAATCTGTCTGATAACCAGTGTTAATTGTGATGGCTGTATTAGTGTGCGTTATCTGTTTTTAATTCAAGTAAGGACTGCAACTTTGAATTTTTCAAATAGTTCCTACTGTTACCGCCAAACGCCACCGTCAACGACTACTAGGCCTAGTTCAGAACTTAGCTACTAGACGCCACCGCAGTCGGCTCTTGGCAACGAACGTAGGAACCTAACAGCGTTGTTTACATTCTTAACCTATACAATTTAGTTTCACACAGGTGTAATTAGTGAAAGTTTCTTTAACATGCCATAAATCTATGACATGGGACCGCCGGCTTTACTTCCCCTCCGAAGAAAGGCATACTGGGGGATTTTTAACGCTCTTAAAAACCGACGGCTTCCGCCGGGTTTGAACCCGCTACCTTGGGCATAGAAGCTCAGCATGCTACCAACTACGCCACCGAAGCCGCCAATATTCATTTTCACTTTCTGTTCTGTTTATATCTGACTTGTCTACAAACTTTGCTCTTATCATTTTAGTCTCATTGCATTCCTTGTTATGGGTGCTGAACAAAGATTATTCAATATAACTAATACAAAACATTCGATGATAAATTGGCTGGAGGAAACAAGGAGGGACCTATGCGAGTTGAACATCGGAGAGAACATAATGAAAACCCGAGAAATCTTCACAACCTCTGTAAATAAGTACACATTTAGGGTGAGGACTGGTACAGGATGGACAGAAGAGGCAACACAGTGAGTTCATGATGAGGTTTTGGGAGAAGAGGAAGGCGAAAGGCCAACGCGCTCTTTGAACGGGCATAACGAAGACATCGTGTGGCTTTAGTTAAATAGTTTTATGGCGATCTATCCCCAATTTCGACGTTCTATTCAGCACTGCTAACTGGTAGCGAATTGGACGATCGAAATAATTTAATCACCACATGTGATACCAGCTCACATCGTGCCCTGGCTTGCCACGCTGGGTGAGTGGTTATCGTGTCGGACTACCAACCCCTAGCTTTCAGGATCGCTCCTGTCCGTGGAAAGTGATTTTTTTATAGGCAGCAAAAATCACCACACGCATGTCATACGTTGTTGGCATGTGAAAGAACCCATTTGAATTCAATAGGCCGTGTTCATAATGGCAAAATCTATCTCGGGATTTTTCGCCAACACGAAGTTCCTCCATTCTCTACTAGAAAGCGCTATAGTGTCAAGGAGCTTAGATATCTAACCTCCTTGACTTTCAGAGCGTTCCAAGGAACGATTAAATTCGACATGCGAGCTGCCCTCTGGGCGTTAAATAACAAAGCTAGCACCCGGCACCCAAGGCCATACGATATTATTATTATTATTATTATTATATATAGAGAGAGATTATTATGACAAGTCGGTGCGTGTTTTGCGTACATGAATGGAAACTAAGATTTAAATCACCACGTCTAACCAGTATTACCAGCAGCAGAAGGTCGACCAGCTCTAGCTGGTGTCACGATAAGGTGATAGTCGCTTTCAACACCAAATTAAGACGAGCATTTGCAAAATGGAAATATTTTTTACTTAGCTCTGTGAAGTCCCATTTATACTAGCAGCAGACCCCATTGTTAAGGGCCTTATGTATCATGTCCGCGCTGAGCATAGCAGAACATAACCTTCATATCTGCCATATGAAAGGATTCGCTATCGTTTTACCCTCCAGGATTGGCTTTTCCCACGGACTAAGCGAGGGATCCCACCTTTACCGCCACTGAGGGCAGTGTCCTGGAGCTTGAGACTATGGGTCTGGGATACAACTGGGCTGTGTGACCAGCACTACGCCCAGGCGGCCTCACCTGCAAAGCGAACAGAGGCCTGATGAAGGGATGGGAAGAGTGGAACGGTTAGGCAAGGAAGTGGGAAGGAGGCGGCCGTGGCCTTACAGTAGGAACCATCCCGGCATTTGCCCAAAGACGAAGTGGGAAACCACGGAAAAGCACTTCGAGGACGGCTGAGGTGGGAATCGAACCCCCTCTACTCATTTGGGCCACCCGAGGCTGAATAGACCCCGTTCCAGTCCTCATACCACTTTTCAAATTTCGTGGCAGAGCCGGGAATCGAACCCAGGACCTCCGAGGCGGCAGCTAACCATGCTGACCGCTACGTTACGGAGGCGACATGAAAGAATTCACTAGATTATAAAAAAAATAAAGAAAAAGGGTGTGCGCAACTACGGTGCGCGTCGATATTTGAGCGTATTCTCTGACTGATTTGTTTAAACTGTCGCTCTTGCGAAATTTCAGCCTGGTATATTATTTAATTATGTCTTTTGCGGAACGGAAAGTTCACAGGCGAAATGAAGAAAAGCCAAGTTGCACTTCCAGGGAAACTCCAAACACAACCACTCTTCTCTGAAGTTTTAACTCAACATGACTCCACAGTTTGCTGCTGGCTGTATCTGGTGTAATATGTTCGTCCGCTAGCTAAGCTGTAACTGGGGTGATAGACTCGCCCCTAGCCAGCTCGTAAACTGTCGCCTCAGTAGTTGAATAATAATAATAATAATAATAATAATAATTGGAAGAAATGAAAACGTAAAAACACTTAGCCTATAGTGGGTGATGTATTGAAGATAAAGATATGCTCTCATGGACTTTTTTTTGTAGAACTGTTCATGCTGAACAATTCGTACACTCATAGTACGGTATGTAGATATTTTTAACCGTTTGTCCAGCGTAAGCTTAAAAAGCGCACGGACGCCATGAGTTTTCTTTTCTACTTTTTCACTGAAATCGTTACTGCTCGGCTTCCTTTGATCATAAATAAATTATTTTGTACAGAAATCTCCCTCGAGATATCCTTTACAGAATGGTGAAAGCCGCATCAAAATCCATCCAGAGGTTCACCTGTGACATCCAAAAACCACAGTAGCGACACTCGAGCGCAGCAACAGAAGAGAGATAAAACGATATCATCACCTTTCACTGTAACACACTGTATTCCAACAATCTATTTTGACGTCAAAAAAAATGTATAATAAAAAGAGGATGAAAAAAAAAAAACACCAAAAAAGCTTCAAGTGGGCAAACAATACATAGACATCGTCAAAGCATTTAAATATCTTGGGGAATGGATCGGCTGGAATGCGTTAGAGAAAAAGACAATGGAATCTAGGAGAAATAAAGTTGAATTGACCTTCCAATTTACGAAGGACACTTATAACAAGAAGTCTCTCTCCTGGAATACCAAGATAAAACATTATAACACGGTAATTAAACCAGAAGCCTTATATGCAGCCGAAACATTGTCTCTCACCACCCAGGGACCGCTTGAAAGGCTGGAGGTCAAGGAAAGAAAGATGATACGCAAAATCTTAGGCCCCAAATTTCATAACAAAAAATTAATCCATGTCAGGAACGAAACTCTTTACCAAAAAACTGCAAAACTCTCGGACACAACAAGAAAAAGGAGAATTGATTTTTATGGGCATATCCCCCGGATGAATTCAAATAGATTAACCAAAAAGATCTTCGACCACTTCCGTAATAAAAGAAACAAAACTTCTTTGGTTTAAGGAAACCTAGAAAGACCACGTGGAACTCCAAATTACAGACACCATGCTCATGGACAAAACAGCCAAAACCGTCACCAAGGATAAGAAACAACGGTTCCAAGTGAAACTCAAACAAAAGCGTACGATCCACATCTCTGCCGAAGAAAGGGAAGCAAGATCTCAAAGGATGAGGCAATACTGGGCCAAAAGGAAAGCTCAAAACAATAAAAAGTGATTGATTTCATGTACCCCAAAGTTGGGTGAAACAAATAAAGAAAAAGAGCAAGAGTAGTTTCAAAATTTGCGAAAACCGGTAAGTTGAACGCGGAGCCTATGAGCGCCTCCAGCGGTTTGGCCCGAGTTCATAGTTCAGTTTAGAAGTTACATACTCAACTACAATAATCGGTGGAAAATTGGAATTAGAACCTTCAAATTAGACAAGTTTACTGTAAAAATGTTCGAGATAAAGAACATGTCTAAGTGCCAGGGATATAATTTAAGCTTCGAGATATCGAAAAATGCGACTTAGAGCAAACAAACAAAAAAGGCAAAAAAAAAGACTACATGTAAATTATACATAATTTTATAATTTCGCACATCCGCCATCTTGATGTTATGAAAACAACTAGATTAAATTAGATGCCAGTGCATTAACCTGAGTATATACATTTGGATGTTGACAAAATTCCTTTTCATCCATTTTTATTTTTTATTTAAGGGTCTATTTGGGTTTACTGTATCAAGTTTGGGGCAGATGACCTCGTAGTCTTCTCGCCCCTTAAAACAACAATAACTAACTGTATCAAGTTACACTGCACTCGGATGGTTAAATCGCGTGAAAAATCCATTAAAATGTTTGAACTTCCCTTGACCGCCATGTTCGTCTTGTACTTAATAGGTTTTTGAAATTCACCATTTGTAGTAGTACCTTTACACTTCAGGGTGATATCTGTTACCATTGCGGAGATATAGAATGCCAGTGAAATATTTCGCGTGGCCGCCATATTGAATTGGTGCAACGTATCAAATTTGAAGGCACGGTTGAGGTCTGACGAGTATGCACTTACTGAGTTTCATTGGAATCGCTTCGGCCGTTTAGATTTTGACACACAGACAGACAGACAGACAGACAGACAGACAGACAGACAGACAGACAGACAGACAGACAGACAGACAGACAGACAGACAGACAGACAGACAGACAGACAGACAGACAGACAGACAGACAGACAGACAGACAGACAGACAGACAGACAGACAGACAGACAGACAGACAGACAGACAGACAGACAGACAGAGAGAGAGAGAGAGAGAGAGAGAGAGAGAGAGAGAGAGAGAGAAAAGGTGATCTCATAAGCCTATGTTTTCATTATTATTATTATTATTATTATTCATAAATGAAAATGGGCTAAAAAATGTAAAGGAACAGAGACTTGTTTCTACTCTTTGACAAATTGCTCTCAATATTTTGAACATTTTTGAGGGTATTTGATGAAAATAACAACATGCTATGAACTGTAAGATATTTGCGCTACTCAATAGCTGGAAGAAAATAATCTTATATATTAAAATAGTTTTCAAAAAATTTCACCCTTTACTAAAACTGAAATATCTCTGGAAGCATTTGCGCTACGACGACGGTTGTTGTCTTAAAATGTAATACCCGTCAAGCACCGTCGATTGATACCCACCTCATTTGATTATATCATTCGTGTATTAAAATAATTGCGAATATTACTTCCTTCAAGGTCTCACGAAAATAGAATCGAATGACTTGACGGACATAATGTCAAAAGGCGACAACGACTAACACTGTATCATGATATTCAACGCCGCCCCAATAATAAATCTAACTTGGTATTAACAGAGAGTTCCCTAATGACGTCATGATATCGTTAACTTCTACCTGCTCCACTCGGGCGCTAATGTCGCATGTATCCATACATATCGTTAACTTCTACCTGTTCCACTCCGGCGCTAATGTCGCATGTATACATACAATAATCTGTAACATGTTTTACAATTCGCTTTCTAGCCTGTGTAAATAAACTCTGATTGTTGTACTCACAATATGCCAATGACATGAACAGACAATTACCATCATAGGTACTAGCAGGATCTACGAACATACAAAGCAGTTGTCTATTTTACTTTTAAACAAACAGCTAAGGAGCGAGGTTTGCTGATTGACGATTCTGAATGACAGCGTTGTTTGGCAGAAGCGTCACAATTTCAGTTGCCTTCTCAGTTACGACAACTGTTTTCTTACATATGTATCTTTCAGACACCTTCAAATGTAAGATATTTATGGGACTTTTTCAAGAATTCATTATCAGAAGATTATCTGCAGTTTCACGAACCTAACATTGCATATCAGTTCCCTCTTATACATATTTCTAATACATTAAAGCTCCATGGTCTTTCCATTACTTCTCTCGAATTGCCAGCTATTATTGATAATTTCCCTCAGACAAATTTACCACTGATTTATCCAAAACTTAATGAGGATCAATTAAGTCGGATGACAAACCAAGCTAATGGAAACCAAACGGCTATAATTACAGAAATTTTGGGGTTAGTACAAAACAGCAATGAAAGGATGAGTAATGCATATTTCATTGACGGCCCAGGAGGCACCGGGAAAACATTTCTTTACCAATGCTTGATTCACAGTTGCACAAATTTGGGGTCAAATGTAGTTTCTGTTGCATAGACTGGTATTGAAGCAATGTTACTACCTCAGGAGCGCACTGTACACAGCCAGTTCAAGTTACCTCTACATTTACATGAAAGTTCTGTATCAGGAATAAAAGTTAACAGCAAGGAAGCTTTTTATATTCGTTCAGCAAAACTTATCATCTGGAATGAAGCCCCTATGGCTAATAAGCACGCGTTGATGTGTGTAAATCGGTTGCTCAAGCACATCATGAATAAAATTATCATCTTAGGTGGAGATTTTAGGCAGGTATTGCCTGTTGTGCCTTACGCATCTAAAGCAGCATCAGTCCAAATGTCAGTAAGGTTCTCTCCTTTGTGGCCATTATTCAAAATTTTTAAACTCAACAAAAATATGCGAGCGGATACAGATCAACGTGACTTTGCAAACTTCTTGATACAAATTGGTAACGGTGAATACCCTCACGTCGATGGAGAAAATTCAGAATTAGTCCCACGCTGAAAAATAATTCACGCTTTTCAAAAATAGCGATTTTAGCACCTAACAAGATGTTCAGGAAAGAACATATAGCCCACTTTCTCCTAAATGTATGGGTATAGTTATAACTCTTTGCCTTTATCACTTCCTAATTTCTTCCAATTCGAAGTGCAAATTAGCACACTGGATTTGAGGAGTGTCGTTCAAACCATAGCTTATAATTTACCCCAGCATTTTGCAATTTCATCAGCAAACACTCCAAACAACGTAGGTATTCAGTATATTAACACCGATTACTTACAATAATTGAAACTTCGTTGCTCTAAACGTATCACTGGGACAAACACATTTAACATACCTATTACACAGCTAAATTGTAATCGCGCACGGCTAACGAGAAAGACAAGCCATGGCGCGTAAACCAAACCCTTCTGTGACGTAGGCAATGTAGTGCTTGATGGTGCTTGTACGTTTAAATCGAGAGCAATTCATAAGCAGCAGAAATGCAATATTTTATATCAATCTTCATAAAATGGACGCAGTTTAGATGTTCCGTGCGTTTTCAAACACGATAAATTATACTGTATAGGTTTGCAAAACTATGCCTGTTGAAGTTACTCGTTACAAAAAACCACGCGAACTAGGATTGAAGGGTTCGTTGTGTCCTTAATTGCTGCAACGAGTAGGCTACAGTAAGTTGAGTTGTAGAGTCTGTGACCTTCGTTGTGAGTTAAATTATGAGCACATGAGTATAATTAGATCAAAGAATCTTGCAGCACAGTATAGATATCATTAACTTATTGTTTTTTCAAGGGGCGGAACATAAATTAATACGTTTATAGAAGAGATCTGCGGAATACACTCGCCACCGACTAACGACTTGTATCAATACCTTCTATGAAGACAAGTGACAAATGAATAAAAAAAATTATACAGGTTCAATGATGTAGACAAGATGACTAGGTACCACACCGGCAGTAAAACGAAGACCATAGAATATTATGTTCGTGAATATATTTCAATTATAAAAACGTTTATGTACGGTATATCTTTCAATTATAGCTTTTCACAACCTTCTTGAACACTTTGTAACCGTCAAGTAATTCAACATAATTAACAAGCAGCCGCCAGGGAATGATAACATTCGTTATGTGTATTTTGTATATTCTCCTGAAATGTATTATCTTGTGAACAACTACAACGATTTATAATAATCATTTATTGCCGCTAATAGCCATGACGAGATACAAAACTAACACCGATAACTTATATCTTATCCATCAAAATGTCTATATACAAAGTGTCTGACTGGTTCTGTTATTCGCAGCAGAAGCGTGTTAGCGATACTTTCCTCTGGGCGCATGAAATGGCGTTGATATCTGTCACAAGCACTACCACACAGAGAGCAGGTGCATTGGGGGCCTGGGTCATGAAATCTTCTTGTTGAGCATATCTTAAAATGAAAACCGTGGACTGCAAAACGGGTGATCGTATGCCGTAGTTCAAAGTTGGCATTCAACTAGTCCGTCGACATAAGAGCTTCTGTGTAATAGAAATCACGCTTGAAGTTTAGTTCTTCGATCAGTCTCCCGTATTGCACTGTTGATGGTAGGGTTGTACATAGAGTAGTCTACAGGAAGTGGTGTAACAGAACAACATTGCTGACGTCACGAAAACGCACCAGGGCCAGTCGTTCTCGTTGACCGTGATAATTGCTCGTAATCTTGGGGATGTGTGCGCTCTATTGGAAAAAATACGAAACTTTTCAATTATATTGCAGGAATGGGTTCACTAACTGGTCGGTATAGAGCGCAGCTCACATCTAGAAGGGTGTGGTTTGCTCATACATAGTTCACCTAATTACTATTAGATGTCACTCCGGTGGAGAATGTTGTTTTAATTAAATATATATTTTCCAATGCAAAATGCGCCATATAATGCTTTATTTTATAACGTCTCAGTACTCAAGAAACAATAAGTACAAAAAAAATTCAAGCAAAAAATTCAACTGATAGGATTTGAACCACGGCCAGCCTGATGGAAGACGAAAGCCCTAACCACTCAGCCAATCGTGCACACATTAATTGAGCGTTAGGAACCAATTTAGATAGAACGTTCTAGCAAATAATGACTTGGACTAAACGATTTCTTCACTGGAGTATATTTCAAACCGAGTTCATTTCATATAAAGTTCATATAATTGTTATCACCAGGCCATATTGCATGCGACATAGTGAAATCAGTAAAATATAGGTCAGAACGTGATATCAGCTGCCATCTTGTCAAATAACCGAGACGACTCAGCCACCACCACCGAGAGAGAAGGCCATGCAATAGGATTTATGACGTCATAGCCTTTCGGCCATCAGCGAGCGCGTTACCCAGCTATGAACAAGCTGTGAGGAAACGAGTGTTTACTTATAAAATTACGTTCTACAGACGCGAATAAATAAATAATGAAACCATAAATGAAACTTGGTCAGAAGTTGATGCGATCGGTACATTTCACAAATAAATCGACGTTTTCGATCAGACTCGATAAGTATGCATTTCGAACTTTGCGAGTTTGAACTTGACCGAAGACACTGTTGTCTCAGCAATAAATGCGATATATAGAAGTATTCAGTCAAAATCTTTGAAAGATATTCAGCCCATTTTAACGTGAAATGTCGACTACAAGAAAAGACACATACACAAATAACCAATTAATCTGTAACAGTTAAAACAGAAATTACTATAGGTCCAGGTTTGATTCCCACCTGTGCCGGGAAATGTAATTCTGACTTGAGGTTTGAAACTAAATTCACTCAGCCTCACTGAACTGAGAAGAAGTGGGTTCGATTCTCGTTTCTCCTCCAGGTAAATGCTGGGATTGTTCGTAACAGAAGACCATGGTCACTTCCTTCCCAATTCTAGCATCACAATACACACACTACCACATACAATACACATACAAATTCTACCCGTATCCGAGTACACATGGCTGATGACAGTGATGTCCTAACCCACTCACGAAGCAACAACAACAACAATTAGACACGGAAAGTTTTCCTCCGTGATAAGAAACCAGGCTGGTAATAATTATAATGCCTATGACAGAAAAGATTGGTAGATTGGTTCCTCAGTTTAGGGGCTGCGACATGTACCTTGGGTGTGTGTAGAATCTGTCTGCTAACCGGTGTTAATTGTGTTGGTTGTATTAGTGCGTGTTATCTGTAATTCAGGTAAGGACTGACGACGAACAATTTCAAGTAGTTCCTATTTTTGCTACCAAATGCTACCGTCAACGATACCTAGCTATGAACTTGGCTACTAGATGCCACCGCAACCGGCTTATGGCGGCGAACGTTGGAACTTAATAGAGCGATAATCAAATATAACCTAAAAATTCAGCTTCACACAATTGTAGTTAGTGAAAGGTTCTTTTGCATGCCATAAGTCTATGACATGGGCCCGCCGGCTTTGCTTCCCCTCCAAAGGAAGGCATACTGAGGGATTGTCAACGCTCTTAAAATCAGACGACTTCGGCCGGGTTTGAACCCGCGATCTTGGGCACATAAAAGGCTACCTACTGTACTAAAATGAAACAGAGCAGCAGTCTTAAAGAGACATGAGAACATTTACCAAAGAACAAACGTGTTGATTCATGTATAACAGGTACAGTATCCTCAACACTTTGATGCTCATGTGCATACACCGAATGGGCATTCCGTACAAGTTCCTCATTTTCTAGCATTGCACCTAACTGTCTTGGTAAATACTGTATATGTTATCACTACGTTTCACTACTGTATTTTATACATACAAGGAGGCACTCAAACGATCTGTTATCTTAATGCAGCAACGCAAGTGTTCATTCAAGTGTCAATTAAAATAATATATATAAATATAGGCCTTACGATTCCTCTTTAATGTAATTCCCCTCAGGATGAAGACACGCACTGTTTAATTTCACCTTCAGTTCCTGAAAGTTGCTAAATAAAACTGCTTCCAGATTCTTCGCCAATGTCTGCATACATTCAACAAGAGCCTATGATAAACTTTCATTTTCAATCCTACACCTCCTATCATCTGGATCTTTTCGGCAGACAATATTACAGTGTCAGTTAAATACTCTGGGCAGTTGTGGAACCGAGAAGGGGCTGCTCCTAGGAATTTCATTCGAACATGACGAAACAATAATTTTATCACCTTGTATTACAATAGTTACTCTATTTATTCTAAATTTATTCAATCTCAAACCTGATTCACACACCCCTCTTCCCCCGCCCCAATAATAATTGTAATGAATGAGATTAGTGGAATAGAAAAACTGATTAATTAGAACCTCCTACGGCCTAATGACATAACCTGTACGGTAGCACATAATTTAGGTTTGAAAATTCCGAATTATACAACTAAATGAATTTTCACGAACAGAGGGGCTAGCCAGACTATCATTCTGTTTACTAATCTTTAATCAGTCTCGGTTTATACATACCTTGGAATGTTTTGTATAGGGATATATAGCGGTGAATAGCTGGTACAGATTTCGAATTCTTCCCTTCATTATTAGGAAAAGGTCCATTGGTTTAATTGCCTTAACAATTTGGCACACTGCATTTATTAGGCATAACGTAACACTGCACTGATAACCTCGAAGTATAAGCGAATAGGAATTCCGAGAAAATCAGTACCGGGACCGTAAACACTAACCACATAACGTGGAAACCACACCATAAACACGAATATTATTCCTGTGTCTCCATGGCCACACAGCCGTTGGGCAGTGACGACACTCGCTTATTCAAACCGCATTGCATGGCCTTCTCTCTAGGTGGTGTTGACTCAGCTTTTTAATGTCACTTCTCGACTATAATATTACAATATTAACCTTTAATTTCAAACGGGCCACGTCGTTTAGAACAGATAAACGATTCTTGGTTCGATAATCGGAACTGGTGGGCCCCATGTTATGGATTATAAAGTTTGCATAATTCACATAGCCGCCATCCTGAAATGGTAAGGTTGATGACCTTGTTGTTTGGGCACAAGACGCATCCCATAAGAAGGTATATTGTTACGAAATTTGGTATAAGATCCGATGATTAGTTTGGTCGTAATGCATTATTACGTTTTGACCATTTGAGTAGCCGCCATTAAGTTTCGGTAAAAATGGCGGCAATATAAAACACGACACTGAGGTGCCCTTTGCCAGTGCTACCTCTGTACCAAATTTCGTTCAATTCGGTTTAACCATGTTCGAATTGATAGAGGGGGGGGGGGACAGACATTCAGAGTACACACACACACACACACACACACACACAGACAGACACACAATTTTTGGCCCTGTGTTGATCTCATAAGTCTACTTTCATTTTTTGCAAAAATCGAAAGTAGGCTAAAAATGAACATTGTAAAGAAATCAATGACAAAGTTTTAGACCTAATCCCAGGATCATCGAGAACTTACATCAGTGTGAATAATTTGATTACTGAAGATGAGAGTGAACTTCTACAATACCCAATAGAATTTTTAGACAGCATAGGCATAAGTGGATTGTCACCTCATATCCTTCGACTAAAAGAAGGCTCAATTGTGATTTTGTTGAGAAATATTAATGTTACCCAAGGTCTGTTGAACGGTACTAGACTGTTGGTTTGGAAGATGCATGACAATTGCTTACACCTGGAAATTATTACTGGCGTAAATTTTGGAAACTATGTCCTACTCCCTCGTCTTGACCCTACGCCATCAGATAGTTCTATGCCATTTTCCTTCAAAAGGAGGCAGTTTCCAGTACCGATACGTTTGGCTTTTTGTATAACTATCAATAAAGCTCAAGGTCAAACACTACATCAAGTAGGCATTTATTTACCTCAACCGGTCTTTAGCCACGGACAACTTGATTGTATGTCGCACTATCGCGAGCAAAATCCTTTCATGACGTCCAAGTTCAAAAAGAACCAAAAGGCAAGCGAACAGCAAATGTCGAATGGAAGGAAGTACTATTAGAATTTTGAAACGAATGTTGCGGAGGAGCACAGACCTAAGCAAACGGGGCACAGATTAAATAACAATTATACAAGGACGTCCGCATCCCTAATACGATACTGTCCTGTGGTAATGGTTAAAAAAAAATACTATTGTCCTACATCGGTGATTACTATCCTACATCCTGTTATTTCATTCCCTCAGTTCTATAACAAAGATATACTCAATCAAATTTACAGCTTAATAAATATTAATTCCTTCTGTGTGAGTTATCTTTTCATTTCTCATCAATCGTCTTTACTTACTATTCTATGAGTAGGGGTGGAGGCGATAGCTGTCTTTACAGATATGTGCAAATTATTAGATTCGATGTCAGTTTTCCAAAATTGCATTTTTACTTTTCACGGTTTAATGCACTAAGTATGTTTACAAGGCGATGAAATGTTTAACCAAGACTCCTAATTATATTTTCATTTAAGAAACTCAAATTAAAATGATTTTTTAGAATTTCCACTAACAGAGGAGCCTTGCAAATGAAAAATGCCACACGTTTCGTTTTTATTACTTCACTCTACTTTACGTGTGAATTTAGAGCGGAGGGATTTGGGGTCTTTTAACTGATGAACGCTATTGAACTGTTCAAAGATTCATGAACTATGCATTGAAATCACCTGACTTGAATTCTAAAGTCAATGAAACATTGAAGATGGACCAGCTCAGATATCCCTCGGAATCCAATAATCTGAAAGTTTCCAGACGCAATTCCTTATGGGAAAAGGTGTAATTCCACGTGAGAGGAAACACTACTAAGTAGGACAACAAAAGAAGTTGGTCAATAAAATGATTTTGAATAAAAGTAATTATGACTAATTAAAATTATTTATTTAATTCTATTAATTTGCACACCTCTATATGTTAACCAAGAGTTACATCTCTAAATTCAAACATAAAAGACCCATCATTTATTTTAAATTTATACCATTGTTCATAAGTGGAGTGCGTCAGGCCTCGGCAGCCGGCACAGTTCATATCCTCGCCGCTAGATGGGGGCTTCATTCATTCCATTCCTGACCCGGTCGGAGACTGGAAGCAGGCTGTGGATTTTCATTCATTCACCATTGTTCATAAGTAGACAAAACACCGAATTGTACCGCTGTAGCCTCAAATTGTGTGGATATCTCTATCTACTTAGTGTTAAACTAAGTTCCCAATTCTTGGATGTAACGGGTAACCTCGAGAGCAACTTGATGGATTTCGATGCGGTTTTCATCATTCTGTAAAGGATTTCTCGATGAAGGATTAGGTAGAAAAACCATTTATTTATGACCAAAAGAAGCCGAGCATTTACGATATCAGTGAATTGAGTTGAAGAAAAACTTAACGTCCATGTGTCTTTTAAGCTTACACTGGGTAAACCGTTAAAAATATCGATATTCTCTGAGAATTGTTCAGCATGAAAAGTTCTGCAAGGAAGTCCGCGACAGCTCCCACATCGACCACTGTAACTGTTTTTACGTTTTCATTTCTTCCAGCAATCTCCACTCAGTGGAAAATTAAATTACTAGCTTCAGAGCGAGTTTACGAGCTTGAGAGCGACGTATCACCCTAGCTTCAGCCAGCATCAAACTGCCGAGTCGTGTCGAGTTAATTCTTCAGAGAAGAGTATAGCTATGTGTTTGGAGTTAGCTGTTCACCTCGGCTTTTCAGAATTGTGTCTGGAACCTGACGTCCGTGCGCCTTTTAAACTTACGCAGGGTAAATAGTTGGACACACACACAGGGGACAGGCAGACACCCACACATTTGATCTCATAAGTCTACTTCATCATTTAGCCAAAAGCAACGGCACCGTAAATGTCTGTTCAGGTCACTAGCATGAAGACACGCAAATGTCATATGGACAGAAGTGCTGTAGGATTGTTGAAGTGAATGCTGCGGAGCAGCACGGGTCTTCTAGTGGTAATAATAATAATAATAATAATAATAATAATAATAATAATAATAATAATAATAATAATATTCAATCACAGAGAGATACTCTAACATCGAGTCAGATTTCCGCAAGCGACGACTGAGATTCTACGGCCACATTATGAGACTGAATGACGACCGGCTAACAAAGAGAATATTGACTTACTTACGAAAACTTAAAGTGACAACAGTCTGGGTTACCCAAGTCCAAATTGATCTCGAAAGTGCCAACATCATACCAATAGACATAGACGATCGAATGACATTCCGACATAAGATCCACAGTTGGGAAGTCACACATGAAGATCGACCAAGGAGACCAGGGAAAGGATGGGCGGAGGAACGTCGAGTCCGACACAGTGAGATGATGAAGGAGTTCTGGAAGAACAAGAAGAACAGCACCAGAACATAATTTGCTTAATGTGATCCTTTGGGTCTAAACAATGTAAATAAATAAATAATAATGTTATTGGTTTTACGTCCCTTTTAACTACTCTGGCTTTTAGAGACAACGGGGTGCCGGAATTTTGACCCGAAGGGGATTTTTAACGTATTTATTTATCGTATGGCTTTTAGTGCCGAGAGTGTCCGAGGACATGTTCGGCTCGCATGAGTCTGTAGCTGCTTCCAGCGGACACCCTTAGGGTGAGCTACAAGTTCCGTTCAATTTCAAGTAGTTCCAACTTTCGCCAACAGATATCAATGATCCATAGTGATGAACGTTGGAACTTTGATAGAGCTTTTCGACGAAATCTAACCCAACAATTTAGCTTCACACATGGTGGAAGGATCATCCAAATCTGTGGAATGATCTTTTACATACCATAAATCTATGATATGGGACCACCAGCTTTACTTCCCCTCCGAAGGAAGGCTTACTGAAGGATTTTTAACGCTCTCAAAAAATCCGACGACTTCGGCCGAGTTTGAACCCGCTATCTTGGGCACAGCAGCTCAGCATGCTACTAACTACGCCACCGAAGCCGCTATCTTTAACTTAAATCTAGTGACACGGCTCTCTTGCATTTGCGCACCCTCAAATGCCAGCTGACTGCGCCAGGATACGAACCTGCAACCTTGGGCCCAGCAAGCGAGAACGTTATCGCTGAGCCACGCAGCCAGTCGCTGGAAGAAATACGCACCTGCTTCAGGAGATTGCTGATAATTGCCCACCTGTTTGATAATTGCCCACCTCGAGGCTCACGTCCCACACGTCTCTGCTTGTCTCTTCCTAAACAGTAGATTACAATTACATGCACCGCACAGTACTTGTGGACAGTTTACAACAATGACTGAAACCGCAGCGTGAGAAAGAGGAGAGAGTCCGAGCCCAGTTCAGGAATCCCAGTCGTGAGCCCTTGAGGGTGTAGCACTACACACACCCTACCTCAAGGACCCCTAGCAGAAGGCAGGAGATATCAAGAAGAGGTCTGACCCCTCGAAGAATGAGAGATCAGGAAAGATGAGACAAGGGCCAATTAAATCGGGAAAATGAAAGTCTTCCTAGGCCTCGGATACCCTAATACTAACTTCGTCCCGTCTTTTCAATACTATTTAATTTAATGCTTGCCACGGTGGGTGAGTGGTTGTTGTTGTTTGAGTCTTCAGTCTTTTGACTGGTTTGATGCAGCCCTCCATGCCTCCCTGTCCTGAGCTAATCGTTTCATCTCTACATAGCTACCACACCCTACATCCGAGGCAATCTGTTTAACATATTCTAACCTTGGTCTACCCCTACAGTTCTTGCCCTCGACCCTTCCTTCCATAACTAAGCTTGCTATTCCTGGGTGTCTTAGTATGTGTCCTACCAACCTATCTCTTCTCTTCATTAGCAGTCGCCAGAAACATCTCTCCTCTCCCACTCGTCTTAATACCTCTTCGTTTGTAACCCTATCTACCCATCTGATCTTCATCATTCTCCTGTAACATCACATTTCAAACGCTTCAATTCTCCTCTTTTCTGCTGCACCAATAGTCAAGTTTCACTTCCATAGAGCGCCACGCTCCAGACAAAGGCTTTCAAAAATGACTTCCTAATACCTAAATCTATATTCGATGTCAACAGATTCCTTATTTGTAGAAATGCTTTCTTTGCCTGTGCTAACCTATTTTTATATCCTCTTTGCTTCGTCCATAACTTGTTATTCTGCTTCCTAAGTAACAGAAGTCTCCTACTTCCTTCAGCTTTTCACCTGCCAATTTGATCTCCATAGAGGTTTCTGATTTATTTCGGCTGCATTCCAGTATTTTTGTTTTACATTTATTAATTTTCATCATGAATTCTTTCCGTAAGATGGAGTCCATACCATTCAAAAACTCATTCAAATCCTCAGGCTTGTCGGCCAAGATGACGATGTCATCAGCAAATCTCAAGAGTTGAAATTATTTCTCCTTGAATCTTCACTCCCACTTTAAATTTTTCTCTAATTTCCTTCATTGCTTGTTCAATGTAAAGATTGAAAAGTATGGGTGATAAGTTGCAGCCTTGCCTTACACCTTTCTGAATGTCAGCTTCTCTCTCATGTCCTTCAGCTCGAATGACTGCTGTCAACGTGTCGGATTACCGACCCCAAGCTTGCAGGTTCGCCCCTGGCCGTGGTAAGTGATTTTGGAAAGACGACAAAAATCACGACATGGATGCCATACGTTGTTGGCATGCTCAAGAACCCATTTGAATTCAGTAGGCCGTGTTCAATGGCAAAATTAATCTCGGGATTTTCCGCCAACGCAAAGTTCCTCCATTCTCTACTAGAAAGCGCTGTAGTGTCAAGGAGCTTAGATACCTAACCTCCTTGACTTTCATAGCGTTCAAAGGAACGACGAAATTCGACATGCAAGCTACTCTCAGGGTGTCAAATAACGAAGTTTGCACCCGGCACCCGAGGCCATACGATATTATTATTATTATTATTTACAAAATGCTGTCCTAGTACATGTTTCGGACACTTCTGTGTCCTTCCTCAGCTAGAAAACATGTTAAAACCCTATAGCTAAAAAATATACACTCAAAACATTGTGATTCATTAAAAAGTCATCAATGTGGACACAGGGCGTCTCATTGTCCATACACTTGGAAAATGTCTATCTCTTTCTATAACTAATTAAAACATGTCAATCCAAGTGTATGGACAATGAGACACCCTGTGTCCACATTAATGACTTTTTAATGAATCACAATATTTTGAGTGTATGTTTTTTAGCTATAAGGTTTTAACATGTTTTCTAGCTGAAGAAGGACACAGAAGTGTCCAAAACATGTACTAGGACAGCATTTTGAAAATTAAATAGTATTGAAAAGACGGAACGAAGTTAGTGTATTAAGTGGAATTCTATTTCAATACGGACCAATATGGATAATTAAAAAAAACTAATACCGTCGGGGTCTGAAGAAAACAAGGGTTGACCAAGAGAGGTCCACAGGAAAGAAGACGGAGAGGAGCCCGGCAAATCCGGACTCAGCTGGGTTCCCGTGGTCGCCAACCCACGTCCCACTAGATGTGAGCCCCTGGGGGAAGTGAATGTAATGTTTTAATACTCGATATTGTCGTCACTAGGTCACGCATCCACCAATCGTGCTTCTGGGAGATGTGTTGTAGTTGTAGGGTTGGTGGTGGTGTTTGTTTTAAGTTTGGGAAAGTTTAGTACTGTACCATAAACTAAATAATCTGTTCTACAATATCGTGTGACTTAAGACAAACATTTCTCAGTGCTAAAAAAAAAAAAAGTCAACCCCTGGCACTATACAGCCCATGACGGGCTAAGGCCGACCAAGCGACCGCTGCCCAGCCATTCGGCCTGCAGATATTGGGGTGACGCGTGATCAGCGCGTCGGGTCCCCTCGGCCGTTAATCTTGGTTTTCGTGATCAGGGCGCTGTCTCAATGTTAGACAGCTACTCAATTGTCCTCACGAGGCTGAGTGCACCCCGTTCCAACCCTCACGTCAGTTTTAAAATCTCTGACGGAGCCGGGGATCGAACCCGGGGCCTCCGAGTGAGAGGCAGGCGCGCTACCCCAACACCACGGGGCCGGCACTTTCTCAGTGCTCAAAAACAAAAAGTCAACCCCTGGCACTATACAGCCCATGACGGGCTAAGGCCGACCAAACGACCTCTGCCCAGCCATTTGGCCTGCAGATATTGGGGTGACGCGTGATCAGCGCGTCGGGTCCTCTCGGCCGTTAATCTCGGTTTTCGTGATCGGGGCGCTGTCTCACAGCTACTCACTTGTCCTCACGACGCTAAGTGCACCCCGTTCCAACCCTCACGTCAGTTTTAAAATCCCTGACTGAGCCAGGGATCGAACCCGGGGCCTCCGGGTGAGAGGCAGGCGCGCTACCCCAACACCACGGGGCCGGTCTTTCTCAATGCTGGAGGTAATAATAATAATAATAATAATATCGTATGGCCTCGGATGCCGGGTGCAGGCTTTATTATTTGACACCCAGAGGGTAGCTTGCATGTCAAATTTCGTTGTTCCTTGAAGCACTATGAAAGTCAAGGAGGTTAGATATCTAAGCTCCTTGAACACTATACCGCTTTCTAGTAGAGAAATTAGGAACTTTGTATTGGCGGGAACTCCCAAGATTAATTTTGCCATTATGAACACGGCCTACTGAATTCAAATGGGGCCTTTGACATGCCAACATCGTATGACATGCGTGTCGTATTTTTGCCGCCTTTCAAAATTCACTTACCACGGCCAGGAGCGAACCAGCAAGCTTGGGGTTAGTAGACCGACACGTTAACCACTCACCCGCCGTGGCAAGCTAGGGCTGGAGGTGTGTTGATGTGAGTTATCTTTAGCAAAGATGAAACCATAGTTGGACAATTTTGCTATCTTAAAATGTGACTAGCAGACCCGTGCGAGAAATCTCGCATGCTCATAAACCACACTTTCCCCAATAGGTTTAATATGAGAGACTTAAGGAGAAAGGTTGTTATGTTTTTATTTCAACCAAATGATTATAGAACACTATTTACATTTCAGTTAAAATTCCAAGTTCTAAGTTCCCTAACTTAAGAAAAGTTGCGTATTTTCCTACAGCAACAGTATTTGCAAGTCGCACACTTCTTACAAAACTTGATATGAAATTAGAATGCAATTCGTCACTGGTAATGTATTTTCTGTGCTGAGCGCATTGATTGACAACTTAGCTGTAACACAAGTTATTCGATGTTATAAAATTATACGATCTGAGTACTCATTCCTTTGATTTACTGTTTCTGAAATCCATGCGAGATGATAAAGGAAAGACCTCAGAATATTAAAATGACATGAAACAGACGTCACAGCGGCCAAAATGTTAAGTGGACTGTAATTATGGAGGGTATTTAACTACATCCACAGTATCTGCAAATCGCATTTCTTTAAGGTCATTTTATGAAGAAATTTTAGATATTTATGAAATTCGAGTGCAATTCGTCACTGCTCATTGAATGCTCATTTGTCACGATCGGTCGCTTGTGAGCGCCGCAGGAGGGATCTATACTGCTGAAATAATATACAGTATAATTATGATGCTTATAGCCTAATGAGTTTTCAGTTGGAAATTGTTGCCCTATACTTTACCGCAATGTGGGTCGTGTGCCTATTTAGTCCGTCACATGGAATTAATTTAGAGAATGAAAAGACCAGTAAAAATACGGTATTCTTTACGAATCTGTCATTCGTTCATTTCTTGTGTAAACAGTCCTCAGGAGAAGGGTGCAAGGTGGCCGGCGCGGCGCGCAGTTTGGTTCAGTATGCACGTGCGCTGTCTGATGAGTGACACAGAGCCCTGTCTGTTCTATTCACACACATGGAACTGTTTAGGACGGCACGCGCCACATGTGGTCTAAAACAAGTCACTGTTACTACTGCAGTTCCATCTTAAGGGGGGATGTAATCGGAAATGCAAGCTTTTTCTTAAAAAATCATTACAACCTTAGTTTTTGAGTTAAAGGCATGAAATGTTGTGTGTAGATAGATAACTAACTGTAATAAATGAAAATAATAATAATTAGAGGCCTAGATGTAAGGCATAAGCATATACATTAATATTATAAGACATAACAGTTATGCCCCTTTTACATGAAAGCCATAACATGAATTCTAATGATACAATCACTTTACTGTATGAAGCTATCACTACAACATGAATACTGAACTAAAATTACATAATACCCATATTCGTTTTTTACTTTAAAAATCTTGAACTTATTGTTGCAGAATTAAGACATTTTTTCATCACATAAAACCCTGTAAATAAAAATTTAAATAAGTAATGATTACAATTATAGTTCCGTATATTCCACAATGTGTAATGAACAACTCCTGAAGAAAATCATAGCTCTGCGATTTATAGTTTTTGAGAAAAAGCTTCAGATTCTACAAAAAATGTATATTAAAGAAAAATGCATTTAAACATTTGATTACAACATTGAAATATGAAAAATGCTTATTTGATTTTAAAAATCCTCCATATTCATACTCTTCATCCTCCAACATTCTTTTCTGTCTGGCTTCCAGCTCAAGATAATACATCCCTTTCTCAGCTTTCATGAGTCTATTCTTGTCAGTGGTGTTGAACGCCTTTATGGTGAACATACCTGGATTCACACCAAGTATAGGTGCAGAGCTTGACACTTAATGTTTTTTAATGAACTTCCATGCCTCCGATAACTATGAAATTTATACACAATATAAATTACAATATGTAGATTACAAATAACACGTTTCCAAAAAAAAAAAAAAATGACACAAAATTCATTACATCCCCCCTTAAGACACATTTCCAAGAACACTTTTGAAGACAAAGAGCAGCCAAACTAGCAACTGTCAGGTGGGGCGAGCAAAGGTTATAACATAAAGTGAAAACGCCTGTAATGGGCAGCTTATTGAGGAAACTGTGGATTTACTTGACTACGTGAGTGGCCGGCCATACACTTTGCGGCGTACCGGAGAGGTTTACCTGTACAGGTCTGGCCACCTGCGCAGGTAAACCGGAGCGTGGGTGGCACCTACGTTCGATGAACCTGCACAGGTGGCCGGACCTGTACAGGCGAGCTAGGAAGAATCAAAAAACAATTCCGTCTGCCTGCGCAGTTGAACATTACTGCGCGTCTTTGTGATTCACCCAATACCTGCACAGGTTTCAGCTCAGTTGAAGCAGGCCAAGCGTGCGAAGAGGGCCCTGCGTTCTGCCTGTCTTGCACTGAAGAAAATGGAAATTGCAACACCCAGAAGGAGTGGTGCTACATTGCTGCAATTGAACATGCAGGACGAGTGTTCGGTGTGATTCGATGATTACACTTTCAGGTCCCTCTAACAGCAAGTTTGGACAACAATCAATACAGGATGTGCCCACCACGAGCTGCAATGCATTGATGAATTCGGCCAGGCATGGAGTCAATAAGGCCTGGATCGCTTCCTGAGGAATTGTGGCCCATGCTTGCTGCACTGCACGGGTCAGTTTTTCCAGAGTTGTGGGTGGCTGAGGACGGTTGGCCAGTTGTCGACCCATCATGTCCCACACATGCTCAATAGGACTGAGGTCCGGGGATCTGGCCGGCCATTCTAAGGTTGTGATGTCGTGGAGAGCTTCTCTGGAGATGCGTGCAATGTGAACCCGGGCATTGTGCTGCTGAAACATCCCATTAGCGATGTTCGCCACCATAGGGACAACCACTGGATTTGGTACCCTATCAACGTACTGTCGAGCAGTCATAGTGCCCTCAGCAAGCACTAATTGTGATTTCACATTAAAGCCAATGGCTCCCCAGACCATAATGCTTGGTGTTGGCCCTGTGTGCCTCTCGACAATAAGGTCTGCCCCTCTCCCCGGTACGTCGGCGCACACGATTCAGGCAATCACTGCGGGCAAGACAGAAGCGCGATTCGTCACTAAAGACGACCCTATGCCATTCGTCGACCCACGTCGATCGTTCTCGACACCAGGCCAGCCTTACACGTCGCTGTTGTAGGGTCAATGGAACACCTTCTGCAGGGACACGGGATCGTAAGCCACATGCACGCAGACGATTACCGACTGTTTGTTGTGTAACGTGGGGTGCCACAGCTGCTCAAATTTGCGCTGCTGTTGCATGGGGTTCCATCCGGGCCATCCGAATGATGCGGCGATCCTCTATCACAGTTGTCTGTCGCGCTGGGCCTGTGCCAATTCTACGAGTGTGGGTACCTTCATTTGACCACTGCTGCCATACACGTTGTACCGTAGATGCCTGTCTGCCAACACGTGCAGCGACAGTCCTTAGCGATAATCCAGCCTCACGCAGCCCAATTATCCGAGCCCTCTCAAACAGCGACAGTTGTTGATAGCCTGCTCTTCTCTGTCGTCGAGGCATGTTTGACGGGGAACACTTCACTGCACAGACAGCAAGTCAACTACGCTACACCAGAGTCCGTATACTGGAGTTGATTCCTCAGCGACCAATCACATGGGGAGACCTGTAGCAACAATCCAATGGGTCTGAAACTTTGATCGTTTACATACCTACATGGCATCGTTCCATATCTTGAAAATCAACACAAACGACCAATGCCTTCATGGTGTTGCAATTTCCATTTTCTTCAGTGTATTATAGACTATAATACGCTAAGGCTAAGGAGTATGTTCCACAAAACTCAAGCTCCTAAACCAGAGGGAGTTAGAAGGTGTAGTTTGTACCAAATTCTTCCAAATCGTCTCAATAGTACAGGAAAAATATTGCATTTCTTGAAAAGTCAAGGGAAATATGTTTATTTGTTTATAAAGTGCTTTTAAACAAATAAACAAGACGATAGCCCCTGGCAGAACTGTGTCGCGTACAGCCCGCATAGCACTAGGGCTATGCGCGAGTTCGCGAACGGGTCCGCTAGTTTGTTTTATAAAACCACTCGTCGTGCTTTGCAATTTATTTTTGTTACCTGTGATTTTTGTTTTGTTTTTTAGAACTATACAAACCATGTCAAACCGGAAGCGAGCTCAAGTTTGAGAGGAGTTTATTGAGTTGTACAAATCTGAACCTTGACTGTGGCGTGTGAAGAGCAAGGAGTATCATAAACGTGCACTGAGAGTTTTTCCTTTGCTTTTTTAAACTAGTTGCTAACAATACACCAACCATCGCGATCGCGTCATCATCTCATAGTGTCGATGCCATGAGGTGAGGTCAACTGATGGGCAAACCGTACCGTGTACGAGGTCGTTGCCTGTACAGTTTTACCTGCGCAGGTCAACCGCACAGGTATACCGGTACGTGTATGCCCAGAACGCATTGAGGAGTAGACAGACAGCATGCAAGAAGCAAGAGCTCAGGAAAATGAGAAGTAAGACTCCCTAGGCCTTGGATACCCTAACACCTAGGGCAGATGACCTCGTAGTTCCACCCCTTAAAACCTCAATAACTACAGTACCTAACTAACCCTAACACCGTGGGGTCGAAAGAGTTGACCAAGGGAGGTGGACAAGCAATGTCTGATCCTAAGAGATCACTAATAATAATAATAATATGCCTCAACTATCGTCGCGTAGATCCTATTTTTGAGTAGGAACGATTGGCAGCTTCGGTGGAGTAGTTGGTAGCATGCTGAGCTTCTATGCCCTAGGTCGCGGGTTCAAACCCGGCCGAAGTACTCGGATTTTTAAGAGCGTAAAAAATCCCTCAGTATGCCTTCCTTCGGAGAAGAAGTAAAGGCGGCAGTCCCATGTCATAGATTTATGGCATGTAAAAGAACCTTCCACTAATTAGACTTGTGTGAAGCTAAATTATAGGTTAGATTTGACTAACGCTCTTAGATTCCAACGATCGTCACCAGGAGCCGACCGGTGACATCTAGTAAACCAGTTCATAACTAGTCGTCGTCGACGGTGGCGTTTGGTGGCAAAAGTAGGAACTACGTGAAAATTGAATGTCTGGAGTCCTTACTTGAATTATAAACAGATAACACACATTAATACAATCATCACCGGTTATCAGACAGATTCTACACACACCCAAAGTACACGGGGCTACATGACCGCGTTGTCGCAGCCCCTAAACTGAGGAACCAACCAGTAGGAGCGATTGAAGCGATCTACTCTCCGGTTTAACACTGCCATCTAGTAGTGTAAAAACTAAAAACCAGAATTCTACTGCGTGACCTGCGGATGAGATTTAATTAATTTTGTCTGGTAATCACCAATTGCGATACGAAAGATCCTTTGGCGAGCCAACATTGCAACTCTTGGTATGTTGTCGGCCGGGAATCGAACCAATGATCTTGGGATCTACCCCTCACCCACCGAGTTAGCTAGATCTCCTGTGTCTACGGGACAATACTGATATCGGCCGCGCATATTGTGGAGTATTTCTCCACACCAGGTAGCTGAGCCCTATTAGACTATTGTTGTTGTTTGAGTCTTCGGTCGTTTAACTGGTTTGATGCAACTCTCCGTGCCTCCCTGTCCTGAGCTAATTGTTTCATATCTATATAGCTAGTACACCTTACATCAGAGGCAATCTCTTTAACATATTCTAACCTTGGCCTACCACTACAATTCTTCACCTCAACCCTTCCTTCCATAACTAAGATTGCTATTCCTGGGTGCCTTAGTATGTGTCCTACCAACCTATCTCTTCTCTTCATTAGCACTCACCAGAAACATCTCTCCTCTCCTCTCCCACTCGTCTTAATACCTCTTTGTTTGTAACCCTATCTACCCATCTGAACTTCATCATTCTCCTCTGTTCTGCTGCGCCAACAGTCCAAGTTTCACTTCCATACAGCACCACGCCCCAGACAAAGGCATTCAAAAATGACTTCCTAATACCTAAATCTGTATTTGTTGTCAATAGGTTTCATTTCTGTAGAAATGCTTTCCTTGCCTGAGCCAACCTTCTTTTTATATCATCTTTGCTTCATCCATCACTGGTCATTTTGTTTCCTAACTAGCAGAATTCTTTTATTTCCTTTAGTTTTTCACCTGCCAATTTGACATCAATAGGAATTTCTAATTTCTTTCGGCTGGATTCCATTATTTTCGTTTTACGTTTATTGATTTTCATCATGAATTTTTTCCTCAAGACTGAGTCCATCTAATAAAATCCTCTGAAGAATCGGATAAGATAACAATGTCGGCAGCAAATCTCAAGAGTCAAAATTACACTCACCGGCATTAAAAGCGAAACACTACGAATATCAGACAAAACTCAATGTTTGACCGTATCAAACCGGGTATAAATTGAATGCTGTGACTTTCCAGCGATACGGCAATGTGTCGTGATTCAATTAGCTCATTTGGGAAGTTGCAGAGCATTGATAAACATTGTTCATCGTGACAATCAAAACACCAATGATACCGTTTCCCGCTTTTGGACAACAACAATAACCACAAACGGCTGTCTTAAGGTTTATTGCTGTGAATCCTCGTGTCGCGTATTTTTGTGAACATTACGGTTTGTCTATAACATTCGTAATCATACAGTGTTACAGTCCTACACCAAGTTCCTCCATTCTCTACTTGAAAGCGCTGTAGTGTCAAGGAGTTTAGATATCTAACCTCCTTGACTTTCATAGCGTTCAAAGGAACGACGAAATTCGACATGCAAGCTACCCTCTGGGTGTCAATTAACAAAGCTTGCACCAGGCACCCGAGGCCATACGATATTATTATTATAATGGATTCCAGGTTTCAACATTTCCAAATTCGTGTTTGTGCACGGTTGGGATTGTCTTGACCAATAATGTTATTGTGTAAATTAGGGTAATTAATTTATGATACATTGCCATATTGTTGTATTGTCATAGTATTTGATTAATAGGCCTACATGGTTTGGAACTGTCCAACATTGAGTTTAGTCTGAAATTCGTAGTGTTTCGCTTTCTTTGCCGGTGAGTGTATTTCTCCTTGAATCCTTACTCCTATTTCAAAGCCTTTTCTAAGTCTACAAATGCCATGAACTTTTCCTTATCTATCCTTATTCTTCCTGCCAAGATCAGCCTCAGACTTATTACAATTTCCCTTGTTCCTAAGTTTCTCCCGAAACCAAATTGTTTTCACCCAACTCGGTTTCTATCTGTCTTGTAAGTTATTCTAGTCAGGATCTTTGAAGCATAAGTTTATTTTATATATTATTATTATTATTTTATTGTCAGAATATAGAGTTAACGGACGCGTTTCTGGACAACAGTTTGTCCTTTGTCAAGGTCAGAAACGAAGAAGGAATGAGTCAACAATGGCACATCGCCTCCATAGATAACAAGGTATAAGATAGGAAGCCGTGTCGCTACTCCATGAGCTACCGAGACCAAGAAGGTACCATAACGAAACTATATAGGGCAGCCATGATCTGCTCAAGGGATAACAATCAGCTCTGTTTAAGTTCTTACATTGTTTAGTTATTTCTATCGCCTCACGGCTGGTTCTAGGTGTGAAATGTTTCTCCATACAGATGACAAATGTTTCATCACAAAGAATTTGATAGTCATCTTGACTTCTCTTGTTGGCAAAGATGATGTTCCTTGACCCTTGTTGTGATTCCCCTACATGTCTGCCCAATATAAATATAAATAACCACAGCAACGCAAGCATTTTGCCAGTGCGCTGTTATTCGCGAATTCAATCGAATGTAGGTGGCAGGTCGGTCGCGACAAAATGGTGGACGCAAGGGTGATATACTTCATATACGGTATGTGTTGAATGTTGTTGGCAATTCTAGACGGGCTCTTGTCGAAGGACAAGCATTTTCAGGAGCCAAACACTTAATTATGTGTGGGGCAAGTGCTAAAAATAGAAGATTTTATGAGATTTGTAGCTTTATGCTTACAAACTAGTAATTTGAAAGGCGTAACTCATAGGATTCAAAATAAAAATGGGTCGCCAATTGCCGAGAAAAAAATAATTTGTTCAGGAATAGCCTATGTAATAAGCGTGTAGTTGGTACATTGCTTTGCATACTTCAGTAAGTATATGCATTTAAAATTGGAAGATATAGCCTAATACTGTTGAAGTCGATAAATCAACTACTGTAGCCTACAAGTTGACTACCGGTAGCGTATAAAGATTTTTTTATTTTTTTAATAGTCACCTGATTATAAACTTAGAGGACACCTGAGCTTCACAGTTTTGAAGCAACAATGGGGCAAGTTAAAGAAAGACAACCACATGTAGGCCTACGATAAAGCGAACCCTAACAGTATTTTTTGCCACATGGGAAGAACAGCTGTCAAATCGACCTTGCTAAGTCACCTAGTGTGTAATGCAGGGGAGAATGTGGGGTACTGGTTATTGTAAGAAATGCATTAGTATTTATTAATAAATAATTCTTCTTTGTAAAATGCCAGCCGTATACGATCATATACTTCGAAATCGGCTTTGCGACGCGGCTCTTTTTGTGGAAGTAAAGCATTGATATGGCAATTGTTGAATTTTAAGAGCACAGCGGAACTGAGCAATTATATTACTCATCTTTTAGCCTCAATTATTATAAAAATAACTGAAAAAACGAGAGAAGGGCACACCCATCAACTCAAATGTTATAGCATCTATTTGTTTATGTTTCAATCACCCTTACGCTAGTTCCAGATAACGGCAGCGCCCTCACTTGAGTTCGCGAATTAATGTATGTGTTGCTATACACCGATAAAAACAAATATATGACCCTGTGTATTCCAGCACAGTTAAGACCAACTGAATCTTGGACCGATCGCAAAGCCTTGCCTACATACTTGAACACGGTGCTATTATTATTCAGCTGCTATATCTCGAGAAAGTCAAGAATCCGCCCAAGTATTACCGCACCTGAAGTAGCCTAAGCTGCTGATGGTTGTAATCTGATTCCAAGACAGCTGCAAAATGGCTTACGTAGCTTAGCTTAGCACTTCCACACGACACCACCACGCAATCTTCTAGTGGAGGTTTCGATCCTAACTCAATATGATGCCATGCCATGCCGTGCCATTCCCCCAGGGAGTTAAAAGAATCCCTTTTCCGTCGGCCAACTCGAATGTCCAATTAAATTGGGCGGGGAGAAACAATTACTTTCCTCGCACCTGACTAGTTATGGGGGCTAATTTGAGGGACCATTTGAATCTGTTACCTAGTCAGGCACTGGGCTACGAATTAATGAACGAGATTGGTTTTGTAAATTAAAAGTTGTGAGAAAACTGCTCATTGTGTTTCTTACTCATGTCAACAACAAACTGCATCTTCATGCTGGTTAAACCAGATCGTGTACCAGTATGAATATAAATGAACGTCCACATTCCAGCTAATCACCTTGAAGGCCTTGATTTAATGTTGCGACTGGGTGTTTTCTTATAAGGAATTATGTGCAAAGTATAACATTTTCTTACAACGAAATTCTTGCACTGAAACGACAGTGTGTCAATGTTTTACAACCTTGAGCGCAAGTCAAGAAAGCGGATTGCCCCTTTTACGGTTAAACTAAGCCTGTTATGCGCCTCTGGAATATAAGCGAATGCATAGGCCTACTGTCCGAGTAGGTCAAGTACTTGCATTCAACGCACTCCCTAACCAGCCCCTTACTTGATCCCACATTGCAGGAACCAGTCTTTGTCAAATTCATCAATAATATGGGATCTTCCCCCGATCCATAAAGAAACTAACAGCTTCAAGCTGAGTGGTCCCATTCATCGAATGTGTTCCAGAATGGTTCCAGGAATTGTTCGCCATTTTGGATTTTTTAAATAATGTAGGCCATAGAGTTATGCACTATTAGAGGACGATTATTGCGTAGATTTATTAATCGAACGTTAACTTGGATCGCATGATTAGGACACACGAAATAGAAACTTAATCTTAACATTTCGCACAGCCGCCATCTTGAGGTTTTGTAAACAATTGAACTAAATTAGATGTCAGTGCATTACAATTTGTTTAAACATTTCCTGTACCAAGTTTCACTGCGTTCGGATGGTTAAATCGCGAGAAATGTCTATTTAAATGTTTCAACTTGGCCGCCATGTTCATTTTGTAGTTAACAGGTTTTTGAAAGTTACATTGGTAAACATTATTAGTGCTCTTTATCACCGCACAAAATTTCAAGGCGATATTTGTAATAGTTTCAGAGATAGAGAATGCTTGTGAAATATTTCGCACAACCGGCATGTTGGATTGGTGAGACGTAATAAAATTTGAAGGGCACGGTCGGGGTCGACCAAAATATTACTATGACCTTACTGAGTTTCATTGAAATTGCTCTAGCTGTTTAGATTTTATTAGGGGCGACGGGACACAGACAAAAGGTGATCTCATAAGAACGCTACACTTTCCACAGCGTTGCAAAGTCACATCAATGTTACGAATTCAAAGGGTCTATCTTTTTTTAACGGCCTCAGTTATACTAAACAAATCTCTTAGTAGATTGGAACAGCTGACTCTCACAGTATGGCCTAAGACTAAATACCACGAAACCATCCCAGGCAATGGCTCCATCCATGTTGATGGAGAGAATTTAACTAAGGCCGCTTGCTTCAGGTATTTAGGACCACGCCTGCAAAATGATGGCGGGATCTGTGATGAAGTGCGAAGTAGAGCAAATGCTACATGGATGATATTGAAGAAAGCCACAGGCTATCCGGGATAGAAGAGGTGCCCCTACATCTGAAATCCAAAATATACCACATGGTAGTACGTCCTGTACGTGCGGTGTCAAATGCCGACCAGCAAACTAAGCAACAGAGTGCCAATTCCATTCCATGGAAATGCTTATGCTCCGCTGGTCAACGGGCGTCACTATCCTCGATCATGTCAAGAACGACACCGTTCGCCAGCAAATGGGCATTGCGCCATCACTGAGAACGCATACCCTGGAACAGTCGACAATTCTGCGCAATATTTTGAAATCAATGAGCAGTGCCCACGAGGAACGCTGGCAAGATACAGTAAATGCTGACTTAAAGATACGATGATGATAATTGTTGTTTTAAGGGGCTTAACATCTAGGTTATCGGCCCCTAATGGTTTGGGTGATAGTGAAAGATAATATGAGAATGAAAACTATAATTAATACTAACTACAGACTTACATACCGGTACTAGAAGAAGAAATGGTATACGAATAATGAATAAGGCAAATAAAGGGCAGGAAGAAAAGAAATGCCCTCAACTCTCGAAGAATGAGGGAAGGAAGGAGGGCCATAAAAGGCAGATAGGAAAGAGAAAGAGGAGAGGCCGCGCCCCTAAGTCAGTGGAAAAAAAGGGGGGGGGGGGGGGAAACCGGACCCAGCACAGGAATCCCTCGGGATCACCAACTCCCGAACTCACCAGCCGTGAGACCTTGAGGGTGTAGCAATATCCAGGGTGCACTAGAAGTGGTGGGGCTACACACACCCTGCCTTCTTAAAGGCCTTGAGCAGAAGGCAGGAGATATGAAAAGAACAGAAAAGGTCTGACCCTCGAAGAATGAGGGATCAGAAAAGATGAGACAAGGACCCATTAAGGCGGGAAATTGAAAGACTCCCTAGTCCTCGGATTCCCTAATACCGTCGGGGCCGGAAAAGAGTTGACCAAGAGAGGTCGACAGGAAAGAAGACGGAGAGGAGACCGGCACAAGTAAGTGGAAGCAATGCCAACCCACGTTCCACTAGATGTGAGCCCCTGGGGGGCCAATACAATACATGCCTCGGACAAGTGAACCTGAAGACGAACATTAAAGGATGGTGGGAGAAGATAAAGAAGTGAGAAGTTTGGAGGCCAAGGCTCACCCAGGGCTGTAAGTATTCAGAGTTTATTTACTCAGAACAATAAAAGATACATGTACATCCACAAGTACATTTTTACCCGTACGTAGGGCGGTAACCGGCTAGTTTACGATAGGTACAATGAAAAGTTTGGGCAGATGCTCTCGGTATTCCAACCCTTATAACAGTCACCACTCCCGCAATGAAAAATTGCGTGCTGGAATATATAACTTTCAGCATCGGTAATATTATTTTAGCGTGTGGCATTACACATGAAACACAATAATAATAACATATTATAATAATAATAATAAAAAGTACATACAAGCACAGATATCGACCTTTATCCAGTCCAGGCTCGATGGTGTAGCACTGAAAAAGTCGATGGGGTCACCTAGGTATGCTCTTATTTTGCAGTCTTCCACAATGTGTCTGATGGTCTGATTTGATGAACCACAATTACAGCAGGGGTCTGGCCACTTCTCCCATTTGTGCAGTTTGTATGCACAAACTCCATGTCCTGTACGGATGCGGTTAATGGTCTTCCATATACACACATCAAAAAAAGTTTTGCATCACCTCGGTTCCAAGAGTTCCGGAACCGTTAAATACAAAGGGAATAGAGATCAACACAAACAACATTTCAGCTCGTTTTATTGCTCATGAGACCCACACATTGCATGTTGTACCATCATACAGCTAGACTTTCAGCATTTGTGGTCCAGATTGCAGTACACACCACTACCTCTAATACCCAGTAGCACGTCCTCTTGCATTGATGCATGCCTGTATTCGCCGTGGCATACTATCCACAAGTTCATCAAGACACTGTTGGTCCAAATTGTCCCACTCCTCAACGACAATTCGGCGTAAATCTCTCAGAGTGGTTGGTGGGTCAAGACGTCCATAAACAGCCCTTTTCAACATATCCCAGGCATGTTCGATAGGGTTCATGTCTGGCGAACATGCTGGCCACTGTAGTCGAGCGATGTCGTTATCTTGAAGGAACGCATTCACAAGATGTGCACGATGAGGTCGAGAATTGTCGTCCATGAAGACAAATGCCTCTCCAATATTCTGCCGATATGGGTGCACTATGGGTCGGAGGATGTCATTCAGGTATCGTAAAGCCGTTTCGGAGCCTTCCATGACCACCAGTGGCGTACGTCGGCCCCACATAATGCCACCCCAAAACATCAGGGAACCACCACCTTGCTGCACTCGCTGGACAGTGTGTCTAAGACGTTCAGCCTGACCAGGGTGCCTCCAAACACGTCTCCGACGATTGTCTGGTTGAAGGCATATGCGACACTCATCGGTGAAGAGAACGTGATGCCAATTCCGTGGGGTCCATTCAGCATGTTGTTGGGCCCATCTGTACCACGCTGCATGGTGTCGGGGTTGCAAAGCTGGACCTCGCCATGGACGTCGGGAGTGAAGTTGCGCAACATGCAGCCTATTGCGCACAGTTTGAGTTGAAACACGACGTCCTGTGGCTGAACGAAACGCATTATTCAACATGGTGGCATTGCTGTCAGGGTTCCTCCGAGCGGCAATCCGTAAGTAGCGGTCATCCACTACAGTAGTAGCCCTTGGGCGGCCTGAGCGAGGCCTGTCATCGACAGTTCCTGTATCTCTGTACCTCCTCCATGTCCGAACAACATCGCTTTGGTTCACTCTGAGACGCCTGGAAACTTCCCTTGTTGAGAGCCCTTCTTGACACAAAGTAACAATGCGGACGCGATCGAACTGCGGTATTGACCTTCTAGGCATGGTAGAACTACAGACAACATGAGCAGCGTACCTTCGTCCTGGTGGAATGACTGGAACTGATCGGCTGTCGTACCCCCTCCGTCTAATAGGCCCTGCTCATGCATGGTTGTTTACATCTTTGAGCAGTTTTAGTGACATCTATGAACAGTCAAAGGGACTGTATCTTGGATACAATATACACAGTCAACGTCTATATGCCGGAGATCTGGGAACCGAGGTGATGCAAAACTTTTTTTGATGTGTGTACATGTATGTCGGGGTTGTTCAAAGCCCTCGATTTTCTTTACAGGATCAATGAGATCACGTACTTCGGGTAACATCGGTAATATTATGACTCCTCCCGGGAGATAGCGCAGCTACAATCAGCTGTTTATCAAGTATGTCATGCTCGATGACACTGGTTCAGGATGAGTTGGCCGTCGCGACTATATCTAGTGTAGCTACAGTCATCCAAGGTCTTTGTGTTTGCTGTTGTTCAATTAGACCGGGCTGGTTGCTGTTACTCGGTCACCATCCCAACCGACTAGCTTACTTAGTTACAGTACTCTCCTGGCTTCACAAACCACAGTCGGTTCGTGGCCTCCTCCAGCTCGTTCTGTCCTCGGCATCTTCCTCTCGCGCTCCCAGTAGCTGGATGTCCTTGGCTACCTGGTCTCTCCATCTCATTTTTGGTCTGCCTAGGTCTTCGTCCGTCTGGCTTTTTCTCACACACTTCTCACAGTCTAGATCCCTCTTCTCTTGTATACACGTGACCAGCCCATCTCAGGCTTCTTGTCTTAACTTCCGCAACAACATTGGGTTCTTTATACAACTCCTTTAGTTCCTTGTTCTTTCTCCTTCACCACTCACCTGCTTCACAAATTGGTCCGAGAATCTTTCTGAGGATTTTATTTTCATAAACCTTTATCTTTCTCTCTGTGCATTTGCTTTATCTCCATGTTTCTGCACAATATAGTAAAACTGGCCTAATTCTTCTTCTTCTTCTGCTTCTTCTTCTTCTGCTTTTACGGCCTCATTGGACCACTTCAGTCAATCATTTCTTGGTCCTCTTCTTCAGTAAGTTTCCTTTCCGAGTCGCCCAGTAGCTTTTCATTCGCTCTGATCTTCTCAGGCGTTTCTCATCTGCAAATACCCTTTTTACTGTATTACGTTTGTCTATTTTACCCTGAAATCTTATTTTTATATCTCTCATTTTTCTATTATTTTTGTTTTGTTTTGCAAGTCATCCAAGGTTATTTCTAAATCTTTCATATCTTCTCTTAATTTCCTTAATCCATCCTACTTGTTGTTTCATATTCCAAAGATTCACTACAAGTTTTCTAGATAACCTGGTTTCTGGTGTCCTCATGATGTGACAGAAAAAATAAATCCGTTTCTTCCGAACAGTATCAGTGATGGGCACCAGTTCTCTGTATACCACTTCATTTGGTACTATCCGCCACTGTCCATCTTTCTGATATTTTTTATTTATGCATGTTCTAGCTATTCTTCTTTTTACTTTTAAAATTTTGTAGATTCTGTTTTTCTGAGTAACTTTAAAAAGAGTTTCACTTCCATATGTCACCTCTGGTTGAACCACCGTCTTGTAATGTTTTAATTTTGTTGCGATTGATAGACCATGTTACTTTTTGGGCTTTTATCATTTTATTAGTTCTTTCTTGCCATGCCTAATTATAGTTATATATAGTTATATAAATTCATATTTTGGTCACTCTTGATAACAATTTGGATGTGAGTAGTTTGTTAACTGAATATGATGCTCTGGATGCAGCTTTAATCCTCGCTTCTATCTACTGTTCGTCTTCGTTTTTTTTAAGCAATTAAAAGTATATATTAAATTGTCTACATAATTTTAAAACCTAGAAAAACGGTGCATTCGATCCCGTCCTTAACGAATGATGTGTCCTGTCCCCTATTACTCCCCTCACCTTGAAATCGCCTTTGCTTCACTTTCCCTCCACTTACCCTTTATCTCTTCTATTCTCCCCTGCCATTGTTCCCATCATCATACCGTACAGCAAGTGAGCTTGTAGGGAGAGTTTCGTTGTCGCGCCGGACTGAAAAGATGATTTTGCAGCAAACTTGGGTCGGGAGCACATATCGTATTTCGCCGCGGTGGCCGAGAACGACTGGGGCGAGTGGGGTCTTTTGCACACAGTTAACAATTAACATAGGATTATGAGAGCTTACAAACTTATAGTTAATATACAAGGTCTTTATTTTTGCTTGGCATGGACATTCTCGCTCACGCGCTCCGCCAGTGACTGCTCAGTTCCCGGCTGCCGCGCGCGCGTATAGACGGCAGAATACGGTGCTGAAGACCGGGTGAGTTAGCCGTGGTGGTTACGGCATGACTGATGGCAGTCGCTCACATCCGGGAGGCGAGGAGGTTCGAATCCCCCCGCCGGCAACCTTGAAGATGGTCTTCTGTGGTTTCCCATCTTCCTTCCAGGCAAATGCCGGGGTTGGTCCCTAACTATAGGCCACAGCCGCTGCCTTCCAACTCCTCGTCCTTACATTCCAACTTCCCTCCCCAACGGTACTTGTAGCTCACCCATTGGGTGTCCGTCTCGAAGCAGCTACAAAAACTGGCGAGCCGAACATGTCCTCGGACACTCCCGGCACTAAAAGCCATACGCTAAAAAAAACGGTGCTGAAAATCAGTATCATGCATTTTTACTCACCATGCTTACAGTAGATGCTGAAAATTTTCCCCATCCGCTGCCAAACATTACCGGCATCTCCTTATGAAGTTTCCGGTTACTCTGGTTAATTTAGCTTCAGTAAGGAAATAACGACATTTTCGTCTATTTTTATTGTTTACTGAACCTGTACATTTGAATCTCTTAGTCAGTTGATTTATTGTCCGATTTATAGGAATGGGTCTCCCTGGAAATGTCATTCGAAACGTTTGTCTTGTTTAGGCACACGTTAAGAGCGGCACGTAGGCTATTGTGCAAACCTTCGCTCGACCTTGGCCGCCGGTCCCGGGCCAGGTTGGCGCGTGATCACCAGCCGTATTCACTCGCTCTTTTGTAGAGTCCGAGCTCTGAGCTAATTGGGTGTTTCAGTCTTTCGGGGTTTTATAAAGCTACTGTGTACCGGTACTGTGCATCGTATTGTGTAGTGTTTTATTGTGATTGTGTGTAGTGCTGTAATGCCTTATGTGAAATATTCGTTACGTGAACGAGTATATCTGCACAATACATACATACATACATAAAGGGCAGGAAATCGTGCGCTAGAACAGGACTGCCTGCTTCCAGTCTCCGACCGGGTCACGACGTAAATGTCGTTATTTCCTTACTGAAGCTAAATTAACCAGAGTAACCGGAAACTTCATACGGAGATGCCGGTAATGTTTGGCAGCGGATGGGGAACATTTTCAGCATCTACTGTAGGCATGGTGAGTAAAAATGCGTGACACCGATTTCAGCACCGTATTCTGCCGTCTATACGCGCGCGCGGCAGCCGGGAACTGAGCAGTCACTGGCGGAGCGCGTGAGCGAGAATGTCCATGCCAAGCAAAAATAAAGACCCTGTAGATAAGGTTTTGATTTAATATATAAAGGCGAACAGTACAGTATATAACGTATTGCGTGATTTATTGATAGAACAATATTTGTGATTTTTTAATCGTAATGAAACACAAAAAAGACGATTTAACAAGAAATACCAGTCTGAATGGAATTATTTTTCTTCCATATAAAGAAAACACATGCATACCGAGGATTACCATTAATGTTAAATTGTCAATAGTATGTGTTCTTTTCATATTTAATTTGTCTTTCAAAAATAGTCATTTGTTACATTTTCGAAGTAGGCTATATCTTTTTTTTTTTTTTTTTTGATGAATGAGGTTCATCCTCTCCATCATTTATCCTGTAGCAGAGTATTGTGCCCCAGTGTGGCACCATAGTTCTCATATTAAAAAGATCGATGTTCATCTGAATGAAAGTATGAGGGTCATAACAGGTACACTGAGATCCACCCCAACTCCCTGGTTACACACTATCAGTAACATATCACCTCCAGAACTAAGACGACAGGAAGCAACAGTACGTGAGTGGCGAAAGCTACATCAACAAAATCACCCACAGGATATCCCAATCCACGAAGTTCTTAATGATCTTCCCTCCACTCGTCTTAGATCAAGGAACCCAATATGGCATAACATACCTGACATTAATTCCACGGTACAATGGCGCCAAAACTGGAAGTCTGCTCCTGTGAAACATCAAGGTATTCTAGATCCTACTATAAGACTTCCAGGATTTAACCTGAAGAGAAACCAGTGGGTCAAGTTAAATTGCCTAAGAACAAGTCAAGCCAGATGTAACGCCATGCTACATAAATGGGGACTTCATGATTCTCCTGGCTGTGACTGCGGAGCTCCTCTTCAAACCGTAGAGCATATTATTCAAGAATGCCCGCTAAGGAAGTATGCTGGATCACCACAAGATGTTGTTTCTGCTGCACCTCCCTTTCTGGACTGGCTTCAACAATTGGATATCAGTCGTTGTGAATGCGAACGCAACCAATGTTCTAGTGATGTATATAACTTACTGGCAGTAGTGCCCGGCTTCGCCCGGTGGATTTATTTGTTTTACAGAACTGGAGCGCTCAAAGATAAGGATCGGAAAGCACCACCGCTTATTGCAGCTGATAACCTCAGTATACTACATTCTATTGTCATGATGATAACTGCAATTTATAAGCAGCTCGCCAACGCTTATTGCAGCTGATAACCATCGCCCTTATACAGAGGCCAACTAATGTCATGATAACTGTTTTAAGGAGCCTAAGAAATCTTTTTGCACTAATTACTCCCTGTGACTACAATTTAGAAGCAGCTCGCAATTCTGCACCAGAACATTGGAAGGGGCGACGTGATGCGGCTCGCATTACATGGCAACAATAGACTTCGGTATTATTGAAGCCGTTCTGGAGCGCTTGTTCTTCCGACTTACTGAACAAAAGGCAATCTTTAAGGTTACCTGAGAGGTGTTGCCTAATTCTACATAGCCTAAACTATTCCTCTTGAATCATTCTATCATATACAAAAATAATTTTTCGAATCCGACTGGTAGTTCCAGAGATTAGCGCGTTTAAACACATAAACACACAAACTCTTCAGCTTTATTATATTAGTAGGCCTATAGATTTATGACTTACTTATTTATATATACATTTATTATATTGGAATTCATCTAGCCATACGATAAATAAATAAATGTGTTTTCTTTACAGGAAACAAAAATAATTCCATTTAGACCGGTATTTCTTGTTAAATCGTGATTTTTGTGATTCATGGCGTATAAAGAAATCAAATAATTTCCTACCAATAAAACACGCAATACCTTATATACTGTTCGCCTTTATATACTAAACGAAAGTCCTATGTATTGACAATAACTTTGTAAGTTCTCATAATTCTATGTTACATATTAGTGAAGCTATGATTTAAACTGTGTGCAATAACTCCCACTCGCAGTGTAAGAGCTCCCTTAATGCTCTACCTCGTGCCTCGCTGGCTTCGGGAGAGCGTGGGTTCGAATCCTCAAAATGGTTTTCGAGGTTTCCCATTTTCACCACCAGCCAAATGCCGGGACGGTTCCTTTCAATAGGTCCACGGCCGATTTCCTTCCAGAATCCCATCCCTGACGCGTCCTGAAAATAAATAAATGGCCAATTAAACATAGCTAGCGGACCCGTGCGAAAACTCGCTTAATGGGTTATGTGTGCCCCATGTGTACAGACTACCCGCCCGGCACTAGTGCTATGCGGGCTGTACGTGACACAGCTCTGCCAGGGGCTAACGTCTTGTTTATTTGTTTAATAGGGGCAGATGACCTCGTATTCCGCCCCTTAAAACAACAATAACTAACTATTTGTTTAAAAGCACTTTATAAACAAATACATATACATGGGTTGGTTTTTTAGTTTTGGCACCTTCGTTATAACTGGATTAATAACTCACCTACATGGTTCCAAGTTTCACAGGCCCCCGATGTAGTCCCCACCGTTGCGTACAACGTGTTCCCAGCGATGCGGAAGTCGTTGGATCCCGTTGGCACTGCTTGACGTCTTCAATGGTACGGAAGCGCTCCCCGCGCATTGTCATCTTCGGGATGAGATCATAGTCGCAGGGACTGATGTCGGGAGAATATGTGGGGAGGATAGAGGACCTCCCAGCCCCAGCGATCCAACAATGCCGACACAACGCCTGCTGTGTGTGCCTTAGCATTGTCATGCAGAACGATAGGCGGTGTAACCATGTGGTGGCGCCGTTTACTTCTCAGAGCTCCTCGGTGATGGTCTTGCAGAAACGAACAATAGTACGCCGCATTAACGGTTTGCCCTCGGGGACGTTAAGCAGGCTGCCGAGCGCTCTCTTCATACCAGCAATAGATTGGGCAGTGCCAACGGGATCCAACGACTTCCACATCGCTGGGAACACGTTGTACGCAACGGTGGGGACTACATCGAGGGCCTGTGAAACTTGGAACCATCTAAGTGAGTTATTAATCCAGTTATAACTAAGGTGCCAAAACTAAAAATAAAAAAACCCATGTATTACCGTTGACTTTTCAAAAAATGAAAGATATTTCCTGTACTATTGAGACGATTTGGAAGATTTTGGTACAAACCACACCTAACTCCCCGTGGTTTATTGGAGCTTGAATTTTGTGAAACATAAACCCTAGCGTATTATACCGTATAATAAGATTCGCAGCTGATTAGACATCGCAATGACACGCGCACCCTGGGAACACCTCCCCGAGGTCAATGTAGCAGTTATCTGATGGGGCCAGTAACAGTTCCGAGAAGCGAGAGTGACCTCCGTTCCAACAGTCACGACACCAGGGGTTCAAGTTCAGAACGTCACCAGTCACAGATCCAATACCTTGAATAAGATTTTTCGCCAACGAAAAAAAGATCCCTTACAACACGCAACGATGTAGTGTTAATTGACGGTACCATATCTTCTAGAGTGGGGTAGTTGGTGGGACGGTGAGCTTCTATGCCCAAGGTCGTGGGTTCAAACCCGGCCAAAGTGGTCGGATATTTTAAGAGCGTCAAAAATCCTCAGTATGCCTTCCTCCGAGGGGGGGGGGGGGGGGGGGGGAGTAAAACCAGCGGTCCCATGTCATAGATTTATGCCATGAAAGTGTTCCACTAACTATACTTGTGAGGAGCGTGCCACGGAGGGTGAGTGGTCAACGTGTCGGTCTACTAACCCCAAGACGACACCATGTCATACGATGTTGGCATGTCAAAGAACCCATTTGAATTCAGTAGGCCGTGTTCATAATGGCGAAATTAAACTCGGGAGTTTCCACCAACACAAAGTTCCTCATTTCTCTACTAGAAAGCGCTATAGTGTTCAAGAAGCTTAGATATCTAACCTCCTTGACTTTCATAGTGCTTCAAGGAACAACGAAATTCGACATGCAAGCTACCCTTTGGGTGTTAAATAACAAAGCTTGCACCCGGCACCATACGATATTATTATTATTAATATTATTATTACTTGTGTGGAGCCAAAATTTGTAGGTTAGAATTGATAACGATTTATTAGTTCCAACGTTCGCCACCGGGTCAGACTTAGGTGCCATCTAGTAGCCAAATCCGCAAGTTAGGTGTCGTGGATGGTAACATTTTGTAGCAAATGAAGGAACTACTTGAATTAAAAATAGTTTTCTAATGAAATCTACCTAACGGATAACACACACTAATACAGTCATCACAATTAACACCGGTTATCAGACAAATTCTACACACACCCAAAGTACACGGGGCTACATGACCGCGTTGTCGCAGCCCCTAAACTGAGGAACCAACCAACCTATCTTCATGAGTCAAGCAAACCGAAGAGGAGTAGAAAGACTTGAGGTTGAACAATTCTTGACAAGATCGGCAAGTTTTTGTCTTCTGGATAATGGGCATGCTATGCAAATTACTAAACTGAGAATATAATGACTATACCAACACGAAAAAACACAGTACATCGATGTTGTTTCCTTTGAGGTACTTGGACATCAAGATCATTTTGCACCGTGTACTTGGGTGTGTGTATGGAGAAGTTGTCTGATGACCTGTGTTAATGTGATGCCTGTAGAGGAAGTGGGAAACCACGGAAAACCACTTCCGGGACGGTTGAGGTTGGAATCGAACACTCAGTTTTGCCTCACGAGCCTGAGTGTACCCCGTTCCAGACCAGAATTAAATTTCTTGGCAGAGCCGAGAATCGAACGGAGGCCTCCAAGGTGACAGACAAGAATGGTAGCCGCTACAGCACGAGCACCCGTGACCCCACCACGCTGGCTACTGATCCATATCCAATACAAATAAAAACGTATACTACGGAGAGTTTAGTTTGTATGTAACGGAGACCCTCGCTTGCCCGCTCGCCCGCGGCGCGAGCCTGTCTCCCGCCACACACTTTGCCGTTATGCGGCGCCCGCCCGGCACTGAGTCATTGGGTATAGGAATTTGTATTTACCTAGTTCACAGCTCGTGCTGAAAATGTTCGCCATTCACTGCTACACATCGCTGGCACCTTTTTATGAACTGGCATGTACTCTCTGAAGTTCCTCAGCACCGATTGACTGTATTTCAACTGTAATATAGTCTATAAGCTCATTTATAGTGTGAGGGTTTCTCGCATACACTAATTTTAAGCGTCCCCCACAGATAAAAGTCACATGGTGATAAGTCTGGGCTTCGCGGGGGCCACACGTTCCGACTTATAATCCTAGTACCAAAAATGCGACGCAATTCTGTCATGGATGCTTCGGCAGTGTGAGCAGTGGCAGAATCTTGTTGAAAATAAGTTGACAATCGCTCTCCGTAAGTCAGTTCGTCAAAAAAATTGGCCAAGGATCACATTGAAGTATAAATTCCTATACTCAATACTCAGTGCCGTGCGACCGCCGCATAACGGCAAAGTGCCTGGCGGGAGAAAGGCGCGCAACGCGGGCGAGAGGGCTAGCGAGGGTCTCCGATACATACAAACTTAACTCTCTGTATTAAAAAAAGTGAATTCATTACGTAGCCTATTTCACAGCATAACCTTAGGTGCGCACCCGGAACCACTCTCGGAAACGTAATAAGAGGGGTTTAGACAGGGGCATATATAAGGGGGGTGCTGAAAGAGCTCCAGCCCCCCCCCCCAAAAAAAAGCCAATAAAATTAAGGAAGTGTTGCTTTGGTAAGAGCATTAAATAATTGTAAATTTGGTTGTACCCTAATCTTAACCTATTGGCTAAGTTATAAACAATATTGAAATCAACCTGGGGAGGTCTATAAATATGTAGACCTGGACAAAGGGAGTGTGATGTGATGATACTAACCAACAAAATCAGTAATACAAGGATTCAGCAGAAGAGAATCCTCATAACCTCTCCACTCCAACTCCAAACACTGACCTGCACGTGGTGTCCCCTGCTAAGCTGAGCAACCCAGTGGAAGGTTGGGTAATCAATCCCAGCGGGAAACTGGGTCAGTGAACAGACTAGTGTTGGGGGGGACTGAGAATTATTTTCTCAGTTCTTTCACCTTTCTGAATAACATTCAGGATTGTAATTCGAGGATTTATCCTCCCCTCAAGGTGAAACCTTAGATAGTCGACCATGAAAAGTCATTTGAAGAATAATTCCGCCGTCTGTAATGATAGATTACAGAAAAGACAGCATTCGGATACGGTGGGCTGTCATGCGGAAGATAATGACGAATCGGAGCGTCTGAAAACTCATCAAAAAGCAAACAAACAAATACTTTCAGGAAATTAGAAATAGTGATCAAGGCCATCTGGAATCACAAGGATATAGACTATATAAAGGAATTCCAGGAAAACGAGTTATGAAAAATTGTCCACAATTTGGTAACGGATTCTTAATAGATCTCAGAATCATTGACTCGATAACAGAATTTAAATCTCAATCCTCCAGACTTACGACCCTAACTTTGAAATCGGCAAATAAAACATATACAATTATTAATGCACATGCTCCTACTAATCAAAAAAACAACACCATTAAGGACAGAGAAGAAGTACAAAAATTCTGGGATCTTTTGGATCAAACTTTAATAAACATCCCTTCATCAAACATCAAAATTCTCCTTGGTGATTTCAATGCGCAACTTGGACAAGAAAGAAGATATAGAGATATAATTGGAAAATGGACAGCACATAAACGAACCAATAAAAATGGTCAAAGATTAGTCGAAATTTGTAGAAACCACAAATTAATCTCTAAATCAACATGTTTTAAAAGACAGCCCCATAAATTGAAAACTTGGAAACATCCTGACTTCAGAAGGGGTGAATGGCAGTTGGATCATGTCTGCATGGATAAATTTCACCATCGCGAAATTCACAATGTCAAGGTTCTAAGGGGAGTTGACTCAGGATCAGACCACTATGTGGTAAAGATAAAAATAAAATTAACTCCAATGGCCAAGAAAAAAACTAATAATAACAATAGGAGGAAATTTGATCCATCTACCTTAATAAAAAATATAGAGTACTGTGAAAGAACAGGAGAAGAGTCTCTCAACACTAAAACATTGGACGAATTAATCACTAAATTAAAATCAATAGCAGAGGAGTTAGCACCAATAAATCCAAGGAAAAAACATGAATGGTGGAATGTAGATTGTGATCAAGCAATAGAGAAAAGACACCAAGCATGGATAAAACATCAAGCTCTAAAGTCAGAAGAATCAAATTTAGAACTAACTATACAAAGAAAATTAACCCATAAAATCATCAGACAAACGAAACGTAATCATCTTAAAAATACACTGGAAAAGATAGAAGACGATTTCAAGAAAAAGCAATCTCGAGATTATTACAAAACATTTGGTAAATATCTAAAAAAATTTGAAGCTCCAACATTAATGTTGAAAAATCAAACAGGAAAGTTAGCACATTCTAACCAAGAAAATACAGAGATCCTTGCAGAAGCATTCGAGAAACTGTTAAATTGTGATGATCCACTGGAAACCCTGCAAGTAAACACTGATACACCTATTTTAACTTCACCTGATTTAATAAATCCTCCAAACATTAATGAAGTAGAACTCGCAATTAAAGAACAAAAAAATTACAAAACTTGTGGCGAAGACTTAGTCTTTGCTGAAATCTGGAAAAATGCTGGTAAACCTGCGATTATAAATCTTCATCAACATCTAGTTAAAATGTGGATTACTGAAGAAATTCCTGCACACTGGACCACAGGAATAATCCATCCATTATTTAAGAAAGGAGACAAAACGAACCCAGATAACTACAGAGGAATTACCCTTCTGGACTGCACATATAAAATTTTCTCTCGTATAATTTACAACAGGATCAAAAACATTCTGGAACCACAACTTGGAGAATATCAAGGAGGATTTCGCCCTTACAGAAGTTGTCCAGACCAAATCCTTAGCCTGAAATTAATAATGGAATATTACAAAAACAGAAATAAGCAACTCTTTATCACTTTTATAGATTTCAAGAAAGCCTATGATAGTATTCATAGACTGACACTGCTAAAAATCCTCAGATCATACGGTCTCCATCCTAAATTGATAAAAATCATTCAATTAACATTATCAAACACAAATTCGAAAGTTAAATTTAGGGGAGAAATATCAACAGCTTTCACAGTAAAAACTGGTCTCAGACAAGGTGATGGATTATCCCCTCTGCTTTTCAATGTGGCTCTTGATTATATCATGAAGGTTTGGCAAAAGGAAAACCCTCCTAAGATCAAAATTGGAACAAAACCATCAATAAAAATAAACTGCTTAGGATTTGCAGATGACTTGGCTCTTTTAGCACTAGACAAGGAAGAGGTTTGTACTCAGATCACTAGTCTCCAAGAAATTGCTCAAGGGATAGGATTACAGATATCCTTTGAAAAAACTGAGATCATGCCTATGAAACCCTTAGATATAAATGAAGTCTATATAAATGATCATAAAATTAACCTAGTTCCTCAATTTAAGTATCTTGGAGAAATTATAACACATAACTTAAACGAAAAAGTAACTTGGATAAATAGAACAAATAAAATGAAAAAGGCACAATCTCTAACCTGGTCAACATATAATAAAAAATGCCTATCAATAGCTACTAAGATCCAACATTATAAAACTGTAACTCTCCCTGAAGCCACTTATGCTTGTGAAACACTGTTCCAAATTAAAAATGAACAAAGAACTGATCAGCTCCTCAAAACGGAAAGAAGAATCATTAGAACGTGCATAAATAAAAAGTATCAGGTTGAGGGAGTCTGGAGGATTCTCCCAAATGAAACTGTCTATCGTGAGATTGATCCAATCACCAGCACAATGAAGAAGAAAAGAATTTCATATTTTTTTCACATCTTACGGCTTCCAGAAAACAGAATTGTACGCCAACTGGTGATGAGAAATCTAGGAAAGAAAACTGGAGGTAAATGGATCCAAGAAATCCAACAAGATCTCAAAGCAGTTGGACTCAAGATAACAGATGCCGAGGAGAAAAATAAAATTAACACCATACTTAAAACTCACAAATTTTCTGCAGAAATGACACACAGAAAGCCTATGGAGATTTCAGATGAGTTGAGAAAATCCCGATCTGAAAGAATGAAAAAGTACTGGAAAGAGCGCAAGAACCAAGCAGTACTACCTTCAAAGAAGAAGTGATTGTGGAACGACTCAAGTGGTCCAATGTGACCAATCAAGATTAATAATAATAATAATAATATTGAAATTATACTAAACTCGTGGTGTAGTGGCTAGCATTCTTGGCTGCCGCCCCGGAGCTTCGAATTCGATTCACGCCTCTGCCAAGAAATTTCAACTGTTTCAAGAAAATTCAAAACTGTGAATTCCACAGTATGGTTCTTTTGAGAAATAAATTATCAACTTGTAAATAAATTTAAAAAAAACAACCGTTTACCTTCCTGCTTAGTAAATCGATAAATATTTAGATATCGCCATTCATACTCCACAGAAAATTCATTAAGTATAACATTGTATTTGTGTGTTGTGTTGTATTTTACAACTTATTTTGTATTGCCAGTAATTGTAGGCTATATAAACTTTGAATCTTATCTAAAATAATTACAGAGAGTTATATGCTCTAAGATATTGGTTTATATTTCTGGGTATTTTGTGACAACCCCCTGAGAATACTCACTAATTTCTAGGATGGTCAGCCCCCCCTCGAAAAAAAATAATATATATACGCCCGTGGGTCTAGATACAAAACTCACGTTCTCCACTTCTTCTAATTTTACAGGAACTAAAAAAAACTTCTTAAATGTATGTAACTAATGTATGTTGCCTGCTATACTTAATTACACCTTCATTATGCAACGAGCCTATAATGGCAATAATTATGTTCGACGATAATTATTATAACTATTTTATGTTCGAACATAAATATTCATAAATATCTGTCGATATTTCGCCAGTTTTATGTACTGAACAGAGCGCAAAGAATGCCTTGTATTAGTCCATGGCCTCCTCGATTAGCCCACTATGACACTAAGCAACGCAATGAAATTTAAATTAGAAGGCCTTGGAACTCAACGCAGGTGCGATGCTATCATTATCTAATTGGTCGAACAACTGTTTCTTGAGCTGTGATTGGTGGGAGAAACTGTTTCATAATGAAAAATAGTGTTATAATGACCATCATTATGATACAGTTTTCTGACATCTAATAGTCAGGGTCGAACATAAACTAAGTTTCATTATTTATATTAATTTATCTGAAAAATAGGTTTCAATTTTGGAGAATGTGACTTTTGTATCTAAACATTGGAGACTGTGAGTTTTGTGTCTGAATAAGTTGGAGAATGTGACTTTTGTATCCAAACATTGGAGACTGTGAGTTTTGTGTCTGAATAAGTTGGAGAATGTGACTTTTGTATCCAAACATTGGAGACTGTGAGTTTTGTGTCTGAATAAGTTGGAGAATGTGACTTTTGTATCCAAACATTGGAGACTGTGAGTTTTGTGTCTGAATAAGTTGGAGAATGTGACTTTTGTATCCAAACATTGGAGACTGTGAGTTTTGTGTCTGAATAAGTTGGAGAATGTTACTTTTGACACTAAACAAAATTAATTACTTCAGACAAAACAATGGACAAGTTGGCCAAGTTTGTGAAAAATTTAGACAAATGAAACCAATTGAATTGTTGGAATGCACATAATTATTTATTATGTAGAGGTTACGAGTTGAATAGACAATAATAATATTGGCTTGCAGCTGTAGAAAGTCACATGACCAGAAGCTGTCTTGTGATTGGCCAACAGGGAGAAAGTAGTATTATTGCAACTCAACAGTGTGGAGAATGATAGTTTTGCATCTAAATTGAGTTTTGGCATTTGAAAACCACTGGATATTGTGAGTTTGGCTTTTCAGTACTAAGTTAGTCGTGTGTAGTTTGGAACGAAGAATAAGAATGCCTTGGTAACTCAATTTCGAACAAGAGTGGAGAACAAGAGTTTTGCATCTAGACCCCTCAATCTGAAATTTGCAAAACATCCCAATGTATCTTGTTATTACTAGCGGACCCGTGCGAGAAATCTCGCATGTTCATAAACCACACTTTCCCCAATAGGTTTATAACGAGAGACAATACGAACTGAACAGAAATGAAGTAACGTATTTTCCTACAGCAACAGTATTTGCAAATCGCACACTACTTACAAAAATTTATCTATATATTTAAAACACTAAGGTGATTTTTGTTACCGCGAGATTGAGAGAACGACAGAACCGATTTACTTCGTAGAGCACTCTAACGAAAGCTCTTGGCCTGTAGATTTGCAGAGTGTCTCTAAATAAACAAATATGTTACAGTATATTTTTAAATTAATTTAGAAAATAGCAGATTTCTTGCCCCTCTCGCACAATCCGCCTTGGCTCATGACAAAATGGCGGTGAGAACTCCATTAAAATGTAAGTTATTTAATAAGCTTCCATGTAATTGAAAACATACATTAACCAAGTTCTGACAGTAAAATATAATAACAGTATGAACATAAACGATTTTTTTGTTAATGAAATGGATTATTTTCTTCAGACAGCGGGATTTGAAGTTAGTGAATGGTTGCGTCTGCTGCTGAACAAGAGTGCGCGAGTAGCTATTTGGTTAGGGGGACTGACTGTGGATCCAAGGGGTTCAGGTTCGATCCCATCTCTCGCCCGTTTTTTTTTCCACTGAAATATTGTTTTATCAAGGAGTATTAGTAACGTTTTATGTCGGTTAAAGATACATATTTCTACATTCCCTCTCAATACGTTTTATTTCCGTTTTTTACCATTGCATTACAACATGTGATCAAAAGAGCTAACTGTTGTCCTCAATTGGCAACTCCAGCTATCTGATAGGACATCTAGCGGTAAAAATGAGAAAATTACCAAGTAGGGTACATTTGTCACGTGGTGACTGTTTGTATATGGTTTCTTGTATTGGTAAACAGATCGTGGTAAATTGTTCGTGTCTTTATACATAAGTAATAAGTTTTACTCGTTGATAGAGTGAAAAATGAGTAAAAGCAAAGTGTATTGCTCAGTTTACGGCTGTAAGTCGATGTATAAGAGGGCTGCGGATATACGTTTTCATCACTTTCCAAAAGATGCAAATAGCAGTAGCCGAAATGTGATGATACCTAATAATAATACCTTTCCACCCCGGGAAGGATCTAACACTTGTCGAGGTAGACAGACAGAAGACCTGCGACGTAAAGCCAGCGGAGGTTATTCAGTTTAAAAACAGCTGTTACGATGGGCGCGCTGGTAAAATTGAAGTTACTTGAATAATTAATTAAATAATTAATTATTGGCTGCTTGGTAGGGAGAAGGGATGAGTTTAACTTGTATTAAAACTCGGGGGGCGACAGGAATTGCTTGATTTGGATGGTTAAAAGGTGGGTTTGGTGTTAAATATTTGAATGGTAGCGGAATCACTCATTCTACTCAGCCCACGGGGTGGCAAATTAGGCCTATATGACTCGTGGTGGAATAGCTCGAATATCGAAGAACTTAGCGATTACGAGGTGTAGGCTTGGCGGAAAGGCTGGCGGATCATCAGTTTGACATCAATTCACGATATAAGTCGGGGCTTGGAACAGTGGCGTCTGGTTTGCGTGGATGCTAGTCTCGGAATGATAAAAGTAGCACAGCTTCGGTGTGTTATTTATTTGTTTATGTACCGTATTTCTCTATTTGAATGTCCTCGGCGTTGACTCAGGATCGACATTTACATTATATTGCGCATAATAGTACCGAAATAATGTCCGAAGTGTAGCCCTGTGTAAATTTGAATCAGCTGATCTACATCAACCATAAAAACTGATGCTTGATAATATGCAAATGACACCAAAAAATCCAGTGGAACACACAAATTAGATCACGTGTATCGGACAGTTATACATATATACAATTAAAACTAACACTGTCATTACTTTAGAGACCACATTTACTGATTATAACCGAAAAATAAAAAGTGTTCCATATCAAACGCGTGTTATTGAGTATTTTAAACCCTATTTATCCAGACCGACCGCAGCGCCCCAAGTGTTAGTTTGAGTTGCCAATACGCAGCACACGCAGCAGGGGGTGTCAACCAGATAGGGATTATTTGGTACCATCGGTGTAGTAGCGCGGCCAGACGTAAGGAGCGGATTAAGCGCTGTATATCGTCTTGCCAACATATGCATGATACACGTTTTAATTGAATTGCAAATATATCCCTATATTTAGTCAATAAATATACACATAATTCCTAATTGACATTTCCTTGCAATTATCTTGCTCACCGACGATAATTACGTCACTTATCATTAAATAAACATTATTTCTACTGGGTTGGCGGCATTGACCAACATGGATGCTCTGTTTATGTCGTGTTTGATGTAAACAATATTGGCCGTATATTAATATTTTATAATAAGCTAATGTTGTGTTCTTTCTCATCTTTCTTTCATCAAATCGTCTTCTTGGTAATGAGAAGTGAACAGTTCTTCTTCTGATACGCCAAGTAAGTACGCTTATTTTAAGAGTTTAAGTGAAAACTTGTTTCGGTAGTGCCTGTGAAAAATATATCGTACCGGTAGCCTAGTTTTGAATTGATATTAGACGCAGTGTACAGGTGATATTCTACTTGATATATTAATTAACTTTCACTATTATTTCTTCCACAGGTAGGCCTACCAAATTCTGTGAACAAACAAATCGTAAATTGCTGTTCTCGAAATAGCAGATGAATGTGGCAATTTGGCCTACTCTCCTGAGAAATGACCCAGGTAAGAGTCTATGTTACCGTAATGTTTTCAACTTGATACATCTTGCAGAGATACATACAGTATCATGAGCCTATTGCATATGTGTACTCAAGTTCTTGAGGAGATCAGTTCTTGCACAGCCATTCCAAAGTAATGGAGGTTACAAGCGTACAACTATATTGTTTAAAAAATTAATGTTAAAAATTATATATTCTGAAACCAAATATGTTGCAAGTATAAGTTTTGTTTTTATTAAGGTTCAAGCATAAATCAATTTCCATTCATCAAGTAACATCCAAAATATCACCTTTAAAAGAGGGTAACGGAGGTTACTCACACATATGGCTAAGTCGTGACTTCTTAACTATTTCTTAAATTTTCTGTGAATAATAATGGTAAAAAAAATATTTTAAATTAATCAAATTCTTAAAAAGTTGGGCTATTTATTTGCAGTACTCCCATGAAAAATAATGTATGGAAATTAATATTAACTATTTTACAAAAAGTAATGGAGGTTACAGCCTGAGTAACGGAAGTTACATGTGCATTTCACGATGTGGTTTCTGGCTGTTTATGGCTCAGATTAGAGTAATTTTTAATAAAGTGTAATAGGAAATGAAATTGCTAGGATCATAAAGAAATGCAATTTAGTTTTGATGGAAGAAACATATATTTAATAGTTTTAAACAATTAGCCTAATTACTACTAGGCTACCTTACAGTATCTTGTCTTTAATGTTGAAAATAATACTGAAAATTATATTATTTGAGAGAAAACTATTACAATATCTTAATAAAGAAATTTCAAATAGTTTTAAGAAATAAAACATGTTGAAAGTAAACAGTTAGCCTATCTATCAATAGTCCCAATGGTACGATGCAATGTCTGACCCAGAAATCGTTAAGCCTCCCACACATCTCCGATAGACTCATGAAAAACATACTGGACACGATTAAGACCACTTATCTTTACTTCTGGAGTTTTCAATATTGTTTTGATTTGTTCAAACTGAATAAATTTAATGTCATTTTCATCCGTTCGAAATACTTTCTTGGAACTGTCGCACGTTCTCATGAACATTACTTGAACCTCCCCTTCTTCTTCACAGACACAACTTTGGCAAACAGCCACATAATTATAGACATTATTTTTTACTTGACCTTTTATTTCCACAAGAACATAGGTACCACACGTGATGTTTTTTGCCGTAAGTTCATATCTGTTTGGTTGAACTGATGATGATGTACCTGGTTCAGCTTTGGTCTCCTCCTCACTGTCTGATGGAAATACATCAGCATATTTAATCCTTTGATGTTGACTCTCCTGTAAGTATTCTCCTTCTTGTTCTGTGTCGGTATCTGAGTCTAAAACCTTAATTTTCTTTAGTTTAGACTTTGCTGTGATACCAGCAAGAACATGGCTGTCATCATGCTTCTCAAAATAATGCAGTGAATTGAGACCAATTACTTTTTCCTTCTTGCTCTTCTGTTTTAGCTTGTACTGTACTTTTCTTGCTTTTTTCCATCGAGTGTTAAGCAGGTCTTCATTTTGTTTGATGTCTTCTTTTGGAACAAAGAAAACGTGGGTTTTCGTGCAGGTCATTGTGGCAAGTTCATAATACTCTTTCGCAGAATTAATATTGAGGTTTTCCGCTTTAATCTTGTGCCAAAGTAGATTCTTAACTACGGCTCCGACGCCATCTACAGCACCTTTGCCATGAGATGCAGCAAAAGTTGTCCATTCGACGAACTGACAGTTGAGATCGTCCTCTAGTTTGCAAAGGTTTGAGACTGTATACTTGCTCCGAAATTGACTTGCAGCATTGTCTGAGAATATAATTAGATGGTCAACTTGTGGAAATTCTTCTTTAATGAAATTGCCTATGAGTTTCAAAAATGTCCACACTGCATATTTACTATGGTCTAGGTTGTCACTAATTATTACAAGCGATTCAGTTTTACTTGTGGACCATATAACACAAGTAAAAACAGTGACATGGCGTTCTCTCCAATGCGCACTTTGTATTTGATTCTGTGCGGTCAAAGAAGCGTTTTCCGCAAAATCAACTTGGAGGCCATGGTCAAATACAAGGTATTCTCTGCATCCCATGTGCTCTGTTCAGTATATAAAACTGGTGAAATCTCGACAGATATTTATGAATATTTATGTTCGAACATAAAATAGTTATAATTATCGTCGAACATAAACAGTCGTATGCAACTCGTCTATAATTGTAATTAAGACACTCGTATGGAAATTATAAAAATTGTGTCTTAATTATTGTCATTATAGGCTCGTTGCATAATGTACTATTAAGTTACAAGGTGCACATATAATAAGCCACTACAACAGAGATCTGAGTGAAATCACATGAAATTTTATTAACTAATAGGTGCAGGCTAGAACTATTACCACTGTGTTGTATTGTTTCTTCCAGTATCACAGTAAACAATTTGTTTTAAAGGACTCTTCACCTTGTATTATGTTATATCGTGGGATAGATAGATACAAGATAAATATAATTCATTTATTATATGCCAATTTAATGGTTGACATACCTATTGGTAGTATTTTATTCCTACACGTTACTTACAATATTTTTCAACACGTAGGATGCTAATGTCTAAGCCAGTCACAGCTCGTGCTCAGTAGCGGCTGGTGTAGAAAATTAGTTGTGTGTAGAGATGGGCAGCAGTCGACTGAAAACAGTCGAATTAGTCGATAGTTAAAACAACTGCTTTTAAAAAACAGTCGAATGAATTCAACGACTACTCACCGTATCATAAACAAGTCGTTTGCAAACGACTGATCTCAAAACAATCGTTGGAAATCATTGGAATGAAACAAGTCGTTGGCAAACGACTAATTCCAAGCGAATGGAATCATTCGAATTGAAGGAGTCGTTGTAAACGACTGATCCCAAAGCAATCGTTGGAAATCATTGGAATGAAACAAGTCGTTGGCAAACGACTAATTCCAAGCGAATGGAATCATTCGAATTTAAGTAGTCGTTCTAATCAAACGACTTCTTCAGGATAACTTCATGCTACAATTCATTGTGCTGTATGTTTATTGTAGAGCTTTAATTAATAAGTTAAGTATACCTGTAGGTGCCTATAGTTTTATACAGTTCATTGATTCTTTCAATGAAATAGCCTAAATCCAGTTGTCCAAGTTATTGGAAATGTTAAGCATTCAATATTTAGGTTATGCTTGAACTCCTGGTTTTCTGGCCCATCATCCCAGGCAAGCCTCCCAGTCAGATGGATCATTTGGCTGTAATTTTGAATTAGAGTAAGGTTGTAGTATGCGTGGTCAGATTTAGACAATAGCCTACTCCATGAAGGGGTCATGGCTACGCCTTCTATGTTTGTTTATTGAATAGAGTAATGGAAATGAGGGATGTATACTGATTTTAAGATTTGTGGAATGAGTTTATGAATTTTTAATAGAATTTAATGAAGTCTCAGTAAAGTTGAAGGAGACATGATCGTGTTTAGACAATAGCCTACTCCATGAAGGGGTCATGACTATGCTTTCTATGTCTGTTTAAGGTGTAGTGTGGCTGAAATGAGGGAGGTTTACTGATTTTGGTGTTTGTGGAGTAGTCTTTTCGTTTATAATTTAGGTTTTGTGAAGCTCGTTGCGGAGTTGTTTTATGGATTTTATTGCTCTGCAAATGAAGTGTATTAGGGGGTTCTGGGTTTGGTTTAGCTGTAGTTTACAGGGTTATGGCTGAGAGTTGTTGTAGCAGGCCTAACAACTGTGTCAGAGCAGTGGCGTGCTGTGTGGGAGGGGGGTTAGTGGCAAAGACATGAGGGCAGGGATGGAAGAGTTTATGTGTTTCCTCACAGTTGTCGCACTTAGGCTTATCTCGAGGTACCGTACAGATAGAGTGGTGATGGAAATCTCCAGCGGGTACTGTGAGGACAGCTTGACGGCTGTAGGTGCCTATAGTTTTATACAGTTTCTTGTTCGTAGATTCTTTCAATGAAATAGCCTACGTCCAGTTGTCCAAATATATATGTATGTCATTTCATTGGAACTCCTTAACACAGTCTATACACTTTTAATGAGAATTGGGTGCATTCTTGAATTATTACACAACTTGAACATGGGCTTACCAATTATGGCTTCGAGTTCTATTTATTTTATGATTGAATTTCATTCATTTATTCTACCGCGTGATAAATGAATTACAAGAAAATTATTATGAAATTCTCCCCATAGCGTGATGGTAATGATCGATGCAAACATAGAATAGATTTTCCAGGAAAATTAAATCAGAAAATATTTTATATTGGGATCCAATATTAATAGCATTTTAGCAAGTCGGAGGGTGTGTACGCTCAAATTGATTCTGGTTGTCAATTGGTTTGTAGAGATGGGCATCAGCAGTCGACTGACAAAAGTTAAAACCATCGACTTGTTTGACTGCTTTTAGAAAACAGTCGAATGAATTCAACGACTACTCACCGTAACATAAACAAGTCGTTTGCAAACGACTGAACTGATCCCAATTGTTTTAACATGCTCTGAAAGTTGGCATAGTTTTACGTTCTGGTCATAAATTGTTTGTATTCACATGGTTGCCAACATCTCCACTGAAAGTTCGCTCTCGTTACTGTTCTAAAGTGCTCTATTGTCGTGTTTCGTGTGTATTTATTCTAGGCTGTCGTGAAACAAGTAGGGTAGTCGTATTCATTCATTCCTATTCATGAGCTTAAATGGCACTCTGTCAAACGCATACATGTGTCAGAATCCAACACAACACAAAATAACATAATGACTTGATTTTGTCTGCTGTTAATTCATTTTATGGGCTTGGGACATCTTGGTCATCAGCCCCATGCAGTTGGGTGTGGGTAGAATTGCTCCGATAATGTGATGACTGTAGTAGTGTGTGTAGCTTTATAAGGGACAGGCTTGGGGAGGTGCCCCAGGAGTTGAAATAAGGTACTACCGGATTTCCATCAGGAAAGGAATAAAATAAAATAATGTTGAGGCCCACAGGAGAGATCTGCAGAATATCTTGGCTGATTGGACAGGGAATTTGTAACTGTTCCTGTTGGTATTTCAATTTCATTTTAGTACATATTATTAAAAATTCTTAAAAATAAATGTCCCTAACTATGGCTGCCACCTTTCCAGTCCTCATCTGAATTACAGAAAGTATAGCCTACACACTACTACAGATACCACAATAACAGAGATTATCATATAAATCCTATACACTTCCAAATATATGGGGCTAAATGAATATGTTATCAAAAGCCCTAAAATTAATATCAAAAACACAATGATTCTACAATAAGAGATTCTTTTAAAATATAGTTATAGTAGGTGCAAACATACACATAACAGCAAATTCAAGTTCTCCATTTCAAGCATTACACATTTATTAAGTTAACTGTTTCAACATACAAACTTGCATGTGTTGTAGGAATTTGCGGTTCATCGGTGTCAGCCATGGCGTCAAGGAGGTAATAGGTCCATTATCATGTGCTGTAGCCTACCGTTATACCTTGGCAAGAAAGAAGAACATGCCTCAACACATACTTTTAAAAGGACCAGATTTGATTACTGTATTTTTGCTAAGTTTGATTTTGTCTCTCTCTGTTATTTTTTCTTCGTGACAAACTTTTAAAATAAAACGATGATTTCTAGCAATATTGAGTGTGTTTCTTGTTTTTTATTGAAAGTCCTATTTCTCCTTTCCCCTTCACAGCATGTCATAGAATTTACTGTATTAGTGTGCCATGAAATTTGTTTATGTACATGTACTTACTGTATTTCACCCTTCAAAATTGGTGGACTGGATATATTTTAAAGGGAATATCAAATGAACTACTGTATATACATTTTGTGATATCCAATTATTTTTCTGAAACTAATGAATTACACTAACAATTTTAGTGTGATGAGGATCAGGTTACACCACCTATTTCCTTAGTATTCTCTCTTAAAATTTTCCTGTTATTGCGAACAGCATCAAGCATTTTAAGATATGAATATTCTCCCTTCCCAGTACTTTTACTTTCTAGTTTTATCTCGGAACTAATCGGTTATAATTGGGCCTACAGTGGTTAATTGGAAGGGACCATTTTTTTAAAATTGAGTAATAATATGCTGCAGACCTTATAGTAGCCTAATTCCTGTCAATGCAATATGCTCCAATTGCAACTGAAAGAAATGTAAACATGTAAATTATTGATGAGGTCATGTCCTAAATGCTGTGATTGCTCATTTCAGAGTTCCGGAATTCACAATTTCCCACTTTGGTATTATTAAAAAAAACTGTTATTGCTATTTTGAATGTGATTTATCTCGTGTAGATCATATTATTATCTCCACACTTAAAAACGTGTGCTATAAGTATTGGGAAGATTGTGATTTTCGGAACATTGAGGTGGGCAGAGCAGTTAGGACGAGAATATTTAGCGGAACGAGGGGAAGGGGTGGGGTAGGCTACCCGCACGGCCGTGCTCAACTAGTACCGCGGTCATACACCAGACAGCGCTGAAGTCTTAGGTGCCAAGAATTAGCATGGCTGTCGGCTATCTGTAGTAGTAGGTAATCTGTGACACGCAGTTTGAATATCTGCAATCAGTTCCAGTAACTGGCAACAGATGGCAGTACCTCGCCCATATAGTTCCTGAAACTGACAACAGATGGCAGCACCATTGCATCAATATAATTAAAACACAAGACATGGCGCGCTTTCACGTGATAGTTATTTATGAGAATTATAAACGAGTGGAATATTTAAGAAGAGAAATGTTGAAGAACATTAACTGACAGTTGAATGTGTAGGCTATGTTGTTTATGTACCTTAATATTGCAATTTCTTCAAGTTGGTAGCGTCCTAGACTAAAAGCAAAAGTTATAATTATGCATCGTCGATAGGCCTTGACACTTGGCAAACATAATTCGTTTGAAGGGCTCCGACATCGTGGTCACTCAGCCCCGTGTACTTTGGTGTGTATGTGTAAAATTTTCTCTGATAACCTGTGTTATTGTGATGGCTGCATTAATGTGTGTATTTGTAATTAAGGTGGGAAATGGCAAGGAGACGGCCGAGGCCTTAAGTTAGGAACCATCCCGGTATTTGCCAGGGAAAACCACATCCAAGATTGTAGAGGTGGGAATCAAACCTTCCTCTTCTTAGTTATACCTCAAGAGACTGAATGTGCCCCGTTTTTGCCCTCAGACCAGAATTAAATTTCTTGGCAGAGCAGGAAATGTAACCCGGGTCTCCGAGGCGATAGCCAAGAATGGGTGGGCTTCCATGTGTTAGTACGATTTTTGACATGCACGGGACATAGAATTCTAGAACTGCCTCCATTAGGGTGACTGCCGAAGTGAGTATTGAGTATAGGCCTATGCTCATTCCAGTAGTTGGGTGATTCTATGTTCCCCTGCAAAATGTACTGCCATAACCTATAACAGGTGATGGAAATTGCTTATTTAGAGCAGGTTTGTACTGTTTATATCAAAATGAAGAACGCCCTTCTGAGCTGCGTTTTCAAGCTACTGCAAAAAATTTCGCTGGAAGGAACAATTATAAGGAATTTATTTTAACCGATCAGTCTCATCGCATTCTCCTCACCAACCAACTTGAGTATGAAAGTCTCTGGACGGTCATGTTGAACTTCATTGTATAAGACAATTATTGTTTAATGATTATTTGTTTATAGTACTGAGTCTAACTACGCAGTTGATTTCGGCAAATGGAAGTATTATTTGCCATTAAATATTTAGCGGCTCCGTTATTGCAGGACACTATAGTGTTATCGAATAATACGAAGTCACTTTTAAAATCCAATATAAATAGGCCATTTCAGAAACAATTCCAGATATTATGCAGTACAATGCAAAGTCTTTGACGATCAAATCTAAACATTGTTCTACATCGTATTTCTCTTGCGTAAAATCTACGCGTGGTTACTTTGGCCTTTACTGTTGTGAAGGAAAAATTGATCTGCTGTGGAATATAAAATATTTGCCAAGCTGCAACAATGTAATGATATTAATTTAAAAGTCATTGAACTTATATCCAGTACGGTAGTTAAAACACATACATCAGCGTTAACAGATTGGATACTGAAGATGAAAGTCAGCTTCTTCATTTCCCTATTATACAATTCTTCAATTCCTTGGAATGAAGTGATTCGCCTCCACATACTCCGAACGTTTGAGCCATAGTAATGCTCCTTAGAAATCTGAACGTTTCCCAAGGACTCACATGAAATGAAAATCCACAGCCTGCTTCCAGTCTCCGACCGGGTCAGGAATGGAATGAATGAAGCCCCCATCTAGCGGCGAGGATATGAACTGTGCCGGCTGCCGAGGCCTGACGCACTCCTCTGGGGCAATGATTAAATGAGTGACAGATGAAATGAAATGATAGTGGAGAGTGTTGCTGGAATGAAATTTTGACAGGGAAAACCGGAGTACCCGGGGAAAAACCTGTCTGCCTCCGTTTTGTCCAGCACAGATCTCACATGGAGTGACCGGGATTTGAACCACGGACCCAGCGGTGAGAGGCCGGCGTGCTGCCGCCGAAGCCACGGAGGCTTCCTCCCAAGGACTCACATAAGTTATGGAAATATATTAATTGTAAGAAATATGTAAGAAATTGCTTGGATTCGGATATAATAGGTGCAATAATATTAGGCAGAGAACTCAAATTCTACGAATTGATTTAACACCTTCCGATAAAACACTTGGGTGATACCGAGCTCCGCTGATGAGTTCTCTCCACGGGGGTCAATTAGGAAAATCCTAACAGGGGAAGTTGCCTGAGGCGTGTTTCACTGCCCCCCACTCCAAACTGGACGTGAAGGTAGTAATATCAACGGAATGTGTCAACCTGCGATGATCTTCACTATCTACTCTTGTTATCTCAAACACGTAGTCCATACCACTCATTAGAAATTCTAGGCGTACTGTACAAATCAATATGCACATTTTTATTTGTATGCTTTAGCTTTGTAAAAATGTTATCATATGAAAGTTATAACCAGCAGTATGAGCATTGCAACGATATTCTGCTACAAGGTTCAAAACTGCAGACAAAAGCTTTACTTCCACTGAAAGTTCGTGGAGTTAACATTAAAACTTTGACGGTATGAAAATAATTCATCTTCTTAGTATTTTCATTCAATCAAGACGAAGTACTGGTATAAGAACAAAATTGAATGTAGAAATTTTATGACACATCGTTTAAGTCTTAAGAGAAAAAAAAAACTTTACCACAAGGTGATTTCTTAAAGTCTGCAAATGTGTAAATTGGGGGATCAAAGTGAAACGATCATGGTGGTGGGGAATTGTGTTTAAATGTACCTCCTGTATTAGTCCAATAACTAACCAAAATACTCATTCTACTAATATTTAATATAACAACCGCTATTTTTTTTGGTGGGGTGTGAAATTTGTCACCGCACTGGTAGCACCACTAAACTACATTTAGTGGCAATATACCTAAATGAAACCTTGTTATTGACACATTGCATTACATTTGCATATTCCTTGTTGGTGCACACTGTTTCTTGAAGATACTTAGTTGAGTTTATTCTCGACTTATCCATATATTTTGGCCCATCAATGTCCAAGTATTTCATTCAACATTCAACCTATAAATATACTTGGCAAATTGAATTATGATATGAAATAAATCACCCGTTTGGACAGCTAGTTCTACAGAGCTAACCTAGAAGTAGGATCCTCTGGTTTTATTCGAGGTTAGTTAGTTAGTTAGATGGTTTTATCATTTATAAAACATATTTACGGTGTTCGACCATCTGGAAACAACATATTGTAACCAGAAATATATTTCAACGGGACTCTTTATAAGGTTAGATGACTTCAAAAATCTTACGCATTGTTCCATATCAGTATGCCTGGCTGGAAACAACATCCCATAGCATCCATCAGCGACATCCGTTTCAATATATAATAATAATAATAATAATAATAATAATATCATATGGCCTCGGATGCCGGGTGCAAGCTTTGTTATTTGACACCCAGAGGGTAGCCTGCGTGTCGAATTTTGTTGTTCCTTGAAGCACTATGAAAGTCAAGGAGGTTAAATATCTAAGCTCCTTCACTCTATAGCGCTTTCTAGTAGAGAAATGAGGAACTTTGTGTTGGCGGAAAATCCCGAGATTAATTTTGTCATTATGAACACTGCCTACTGAATTCAAATGGGTTCTTTGACATGCCAACATCGTATGACATGTCGTAATTTTTGCCGCTTTTCAAAAAATCACTTACCCCGGCCAGGAGCGAACCTGCAAGCTTGGGGGGTTAGTAATCCGATACTATAACCACTCACCCACCGTGGCAAGCAATATATTATTATTTATCCGTATTGAAGAAATCTAGTCTAATATAGGTCCAATATAGAAAGTTTGGGTTAAACTAGAACGTTTTTCAAGTTTAGAGGACTTTATCAGTCAAAAATTGTTACGCATTTCACCAATTTTTTATACGTGGAAACAACACCTTTTTGCAATCAACAGGAGATCCGATTCATTATCATCATCATCATTTCCCCTTATCCAGCTCCTGCCGGGTCGGGGTATTTATGGCACTTCTCCACTTTCCTCTTTCCTTCCACCATTCTTCTTCCACGATCTTGTCCCAGTCCAGATTTCTTTTTCTTACGCCGTTCTTCACTGAATCCATCCACCTTGTTCTAGGTCTTCCTCTTGGTCTCCTACCCTTGCACTTCGCCTCCAGCATCTGTCTTGGTATTCTATTTTCCTCCATCCTCTTTACATGTCCAAACCACCTTAGTTTATTCTTCTCAATTCTCTCATTTAGTTTTCCCATCCCAACTTCCTTCCTAACATCTTCATTCCTCACTCTGTCTTTCCTTGTCTTTCCTATCATACTTCTTAGGAATTTCATTTCACTGGCTTGGATTCTACTCTCTTGCCTGCTTGTCAGGGTCCAAGTCTCAGCTGCATAAGTTAATATGGGTACATAGTACACTTTATACATTACCTCCTTGCTTTTCCTTGGTACTTCCTTATCCCAAACAAGTTTTCTTACACTTTGATAGAATGCATTGCTCTGCTGTACCCTCCTGCCAATCTCCATGTCCAACCTACCAGTTTGCATCAATTCACTTCCTAGGTATTTGAACGTGTCCACAATTTCCAAACTCTGACTTCCAATTTTCACAGTGCCCTTTCCTTGTCTTTCCCCTCTTGTCATCACCATGGTCTTGCTGTTCTCTATACTGATTTTCAGGCCATACTTCTGAATATTTTCGTTGAGTGCATCTAGTTGTTTTTGCACTTCTTCGGTGTTCCTTCCCCAGACCACAATATCATCTGCAAATAACAGTAACTTCATTTCTTTATGTTCATATGCTTCCTTTGTTTCCTTTACTATTTCATCCATCACCATTATGAACAAGAGAGGTGACAGCACACTCCCCTGTCTTAGTCCAGTCTTGTTCGTAAACCAATCTGTCTTTCCACCTGGGGTCAGTACCCTGCTAACACAGTTGTTGTACATTGCTTGCACCATTTCCAACATTTCTCTTCCCAGTCTCTTCTTAACCATGGTTTCCCATACCTTCTCTCTGGGGACACTATCATATGCCTTTTCTAGATCTATGAAAGTCATGATCAAATCCTCTCCATATTCCCAGTTCTTTTCCATCACCTGCCTCAAGCTAAAGATTGGGTCCACTGTGGATCTTCCACTCCTGAAGCCATACTGTTCCTCTTGCAACTCTCCTTCCACCTTTCTTCTCATTCTTCTTTCTAATATCCTTTCCAGTATTTTTACTATCTGTGATATGAGGGTGATCCCTCTATAGTTATCACACACCTTCTTCTCCCCCTTCTTAAACACTGGTATTATTAGCCCTTTCTTCCAGTCTTCTGGTACACATTTCCATTTCCACACACACTTTAGCAGTCGATACAGCCATTGCATACCAACAGGTCCAGCAGCCTTTATCATTTCTACACTGACTTCATCCACCCCTGTTGCTTTCCCCCATCTTCATTTTCTGTACTGCTAATTCCACCTCCAGCATTGTTATATCATCTTCTGTTATAGAGTCGTCAGGTTGTGTCACTTCCATCTCACCAGTACCATTGCTCACATTCAAAAGATTATCGAAATACTCCTTCCATCGTCCCTTTATCTCTTCTGGGTGTGTTAACAACTCTCCATCTTCCTTTTTCACTAGCTTTGTAGTAACTCTTTCTTTCCTCTTACTTCTTAGAAGCCCATACAGCATCCATTTACTGCCACTTACATCTGTTTCCATTCTTCGTGTAAATTCTTCCCAACTTTTCTTCTTTTCTTCTCCTACCACTTTCTTACACCTCCGTTTGCTGTCGTGATACTTCCTTTTGCTTTCTTCTGTTTGATCTCGGTTCCATTCTTTCCATGCAGACTTCTTTTCTTTCACTGCTTTCCTCACTTCCTCATTCCACCATGGTGTCTCCTTCTCTTTCACTCTTGTTGACGTCCTACCACAAGCACTCTCTGCTGCACCAACAAATGCCTTTTTAAAGTGAGACCATTCCTCTTCTATGTTTTCCACTTCAGTAACTGGGATTTGTTGCTTCAATCTCTCCTGAAAATCTTCCTGTACAGTTTTGTCTTTCAATTTCCATACTTTTATTTTACTTTCTCTGATCTCCTTTAGGTTTTCCAATTTTTCCCATCTAAATTTTGCCACCACAGCTCTATGGTCCCCATCAAATGCTTCTCCTGGTAAAGCTGTCACATCTATCAGCTTTCTGCGATTAGTCCTTTCCACCAGAAAGTAGTCAATTACTGATTTTGTTCTTCTATCGCCCCAACCATATCTCGTAATTTTCCTGCTGTTTTTCTTCCGAAACCATGAATTACCCACTATCAGTCCATTCCTTTCACAAAAGTTTACAAGTTCCTCTCCTTCCCGGTTCTTTTTCCCATATCCATATGGTCCAATGACTTCTTCCTTTCCTTGTCTCTCGTTTCCGACTTGTGCATTCATATCTCCCATGATCACCACTTCTACATCTGAAATTACTCTTTCTACATCCTCCAGGAATACTTCAATATCTTCTTCTCTGTTTCCAGTCTGTGGTGCATACACTTGTATGAAGTCCATCACGTCATTTTTCATCTTCATTCTAATTTTCATTATTCTGTCACTCACACACTCGACCACTTCAACATACTCCTCCAGTTGTTTCGAGGTTATCAGTCCCACGCCATTTTTGGCCTCTTGGCCACCACTCCAGTATAATGTATATCCTTTCTTCAATTTCTTCCTTCCTTTACCTTTCCATTTCACTTCACTCAGCCCCATCAATCCAACATTCTCCCTCTCCATGAAGTCTACCACCTCCTCCACCTTGCCTGTCAGGGTCATGACATTCATGATTCCCACTTTCATTTCGGTTACTGGTCGCCCATTTCTCACAGTTCCCCCAGTACCAAAAGAACTGCGCGTCGCCTGCAGGGTACGCCCTAACCTTTTCCGATTCATTCGAAGTGCCATTTCCATTTTAGGCTATTATTACGATGGGGTCGCCACTCCCAAAGGCATTTTATGAAGCTACTGCCAGCTATTATACAGGCCGCCCCTAACATGGGAAACAGACGCCCTTGCAGCCGACCCTAACCTGGGAAACAGACGCTGCCGATTGATGCTGTACTCTTACTATTCCCTGAGTACTGGGTTGCCTCTTCCGCAATCTCCACCGTTCCGAAGTCCATCTTCTCTGCTGCAGATTCCGTTGAGGTCTTCGCACGTAACCCTGTGCACGGGGCCTATGTTATACCGATTCATTATACTGAACCATAATGAAGAAGTATAATGTAGACAATCTATTAAGGTAGATTTATATTAACTTTAGTCTTGTTTCGTTTATGTATTTTTCTTGTTTTCTGGGACCTTTCATTTTATTTAAATTTTAATGTGTACTTTGTAAAGATATCCATTTTCACATTGGCATTAATTGTTAACATAGTGTTTAAGATTCTTTTATTATTTCAATCTACGCTGACGATTATCATTGTATACCGAAGCATGTACGTATTAATTTAAATATTAAACGTCTCTTAAGTGTTTGACAAGGCGGCTATTAAAATTTGAGATTAATATAATGAAAACCAAAATTTTAATGTATAGTCTATATCATTTTAAAGCTTATAAAACAGGTTACAATGTTAATACTGAGAGCTCTCCGTTATTTTTTTGACGGAGGTCCATGTTTCATTCCCGGCTCTGCCAAGAAATTTAATTCTGGTTTATGGGTTGGAACGGGGTACACTCAGCCTCGCGAGGAAACACTGAGAAGAGATGGGTTCAATTCCCACCTCAGCCATCCAGGGAGTTGTTTTCAGTGGTTTCCCCACTTCTACTCCAGGCAAATGCTGGAAGGTTCCTAACTTAAGGTCACGGCCACCTCCTTCCCAATCCTCCAGTCTAGTCTGCAAGCCTCTGTTTGTGAACATGTCACCTCCATGATCTCCTATTAGCAGTTAGCATTGCGGCCTCCTCTGCTTCTACACCTCTACTTTGAAATCGTTCAACACTGAATCTAACCATCGCATCCTAGGTCTACCTCTACTTCTCTTAAGCTCTACAGCCGAACTCATTAACCTCTTAGGTAAGCTCTCCTCCCCCTTTCTCTTCACATGACCCCACCATCCGAGTCGGCTCATACGAACATCTGGTGTGTTTCTACGAATATCTGGTGTGTTTATTTCTAACTTAACCGGCCGCGGTGGTCGAGAGCGCTAACGCGCTACCTCGTGCCTCGCTGGCATCGGGAGAGCGTGGGTTCGAATCCAACCTCGGCCGTCCTGAGAATGGTTTTCGTGGTTTCCCATTTTCACCACCAGGCAAATGCCGGGGCGGTTCCTTTCAATAGGTCCACGGCCGATTTCCTTCCAATATCCCTTCCCTAACCCGTCCTGAAAAGAAACAGTACATGGCCATTGGCTGCATTAATAACATTATCATTATTTCTAACTTATCCTGTTTCTCTTCATTTACATACAACAATACTTAAATGTTCCGTCTATAAAACTATAATAGTAAATTATCAGACAAGTGCTTAGGGGCAGCAAGTATGTCTTTTCTCATCAACTTCGATGGCCGTTCACATATATTATCACGTAGGCCTACATTTCTTTTTACACTGTTCGAAATACATTCTTGATTAATCGTCGTACATGGTTCGTGATTGTGAGACCCCATAACAGAAAGTTACCACCATTTGTAAATAAATGGGCAGAACATTCCTTGACACCTCCACTGTTGGCCCCGTTTTGACAACTCACACTTATGAAATTTATAGTTTCCTATAATTCACAATTCTCCAACTCTTTGACTGTACATGGATAACATGTTCGCTGCACTGATTATATCTACAGAAACCCCAGGGGGTCCAGGTGTATGTAGCTGTCAGTCAACTCATGACTTACAAACATTTCAGGAGAGGTTGCCTACCCCCACTCTCTTCCCAAACCCATTAGCGTGAGCTGACAGGACTGTTTGGGTTTAACCTAATCAGCGGAGTTCGACCATCCCGAAACACTTGCAGGTACAGTACATTTTCTTTTAATAGGCAACAATGTCCTATTCGCTCGGCCTACTTTATCACAGTCAATCAAGCTCAAGGAGAAACTCTTGAACGTATTGGGCTATTTACCTCATCACGTTTTCATTCATGACCAGCAATATGTTGCAATGTTGAGAGTGCTATCTTTTGACGCCCTTAAAATTGCAATAGTGCTAAAAAGTAATCGTACAAAGAATGTAACTTATATAAGAAGCTTCTTCAGCAATTTTTTCTTCCATTGTCCGTCATGTTTTGACGGATTTCAACTAGTATTTATTAAATTACAATGCAATTAGTCACTGCTAATATCATTTATCCATGCAACATGATAAAGGAAATGCCTCAGAATGTTAAAATGACATGAAGCATGCGTCACAGCGGCCAAAATGTGAAGTAGACAGCAATTATCGAGCGTATTTTCCTACAGCAACAGTATCTGCAAATCGCCCACTTCGTACATTTTAAGTCATTTTTTAAAGAAACTATATATATTTACGAAATTAGAGTGCAATTCATCACTGCTAATGTCTATTCTCTTTCTTTTGAATGCTCATTTGTCACGATCGGTCGCTTGTGAGCGCCGCAGGAGGGATCTATCCTACTGAAATAATATATATGATGATGATGATGATGATGATGATTATTATTAAAGAATACTTGTAACACTAAAAATGTATCAACGAAAACAATATGTGATAACTAACAACAAGAATGAAGAGGTTTTGGGAGAAGAGGAAGATGATGACAGCTATATTCCTTGTCAATCCGTAGAGGACTTAAATGTATTTGGTTTGATTTAGGTGCTCCAATATGAGTGTACACTATGAAATGAAAATCCACAGCCTGCTTCCAGTCTCCGACCGGGTCAGGAATGGAATGAATGAAGCCCCCATCTAGCGGCGAGGATATGAACTGTGCCGGCTGCCGAGGCCTGACGCACTCCTCTGGGGCAATGATTAAATGAATGACAGATGAAATGAAATGATAGTGGAGAGTGTTGCTGGAATGAAATTTTGAGAAGGGAAAACCGGAGTACCCGGAGAAAAACCTGTCTGCCTCCGTTTTGTCCAGCACAGATCTCACATGGAGTGACCGGGATTTGAACCACTGACCCAGCGGTGAGAGGCCGGCGTGCTACCGCCTTAGCCACGGAGGCTCTCAAGTGTACACTATGATATAAATAAATAAATCTCTACTTAGTATAAAACGAATTCCCCGATTCTTGGATGTCACGGTAATCTCGAGAGCCACTGGATAGATTTTGATGCGGTTTTCACCATTCTGTAAAGGATATCTCGAGGAAGGTATCTGTAGAAAATTATTTATGATCAAAGGAAGCCAAGCAGTAACGATTTCAGTGAAAAAAAAAACTGACGTAGCATGCTGAGCTTCTATGCCCAAGATAGCGGGTTCAAACCCGGCCGAAGCCGTCGGATTTTTAAGAGCGTTAAAACTCCCTCAGTATGCCTTCCTTCGGAGGGGAAGTAAAACCGGCGGTCCCATGTCATAGATTTATGGCATGTTAACGAACCTTCCACTAATTACACCTGTGTGAAGTTAAATTGGATAGGTTAAGAATGTAAACAACGCTCTTAGGTTTCTACGTTCGTTGCCAAGAGCCGACTGCGGTGGCGTCTAGTAGCTAAGTTCTGAACTTGGCCTAGGAGTCGTTGACGGTGGCGCTTGGCGGCAAAAGTAGGAACTATTTGAAAAATTCTAAGTTGTAGTCTGTACTTAAGTTTAAAAAAAACAGATAACACACTAATACAGTCATCACAATTAACACCGGTTACCAGACAGATTCTACACACACCCAAATTACACGGGGCTACATGACCGCGTTGTCGCAGCCCCTAAACTTAAGAACCAACCAACCAAACCAAACCAAACCAAACCGAAAATATCTATAGACTATACTATGATTGTAAGAATTGTTCAGCATGAAACGTTCTAAAAAAAAAGTCCGCGAGAGCATATCTCTATCTTTAATACATCGCCCACTATAAGTGTTTCTACGTTTTCTTTTCTTCCAACAATCTCCATTCAATTACTGAGGCGACAGTTTACAAGCTAGCTAGGGGCGAGCTTATTACCCCAGTTACAGCCTAGATATCAGGTGAGCCTATTACCCCAGATGCAGCTAGCAGCAAACTGTCGAGTCGTGTAGAGTTAAGACGTCAGAGAAGAGTGGTTGTGTTTGAAGTTTCCTTGAAAGTGCAACTCGGCTTTTCTTCATTTCGCCTGTGAACTTTTCGTTCCACAAAATACACAGTCAAGTTAAGATTCGACGAAGGGGGATTTGTGTTTCATGCACCTCGCCTTTCTTAAATTATGTCTGACAAGAATTCGTTGCACATGCATCTCCATGATAATATAATTAATAGTTCAGTCAGTGATTTTAACCCATCATGCCGAGACGTAGAACGGATATAGGTCGTAGTTCATTGACGTCGAAAAAAGCGCTAATCACGCAATGCAATTATAACTGTTCCCGGGCGAAGCCGGGGCGGGTTGCTAGTAATTAAATAAAAGAAAATTTTCCAGTGGGTGAACACAAAATTACATTAGGCTGGAAAACAAGTATTTATACACCCTAAACTGAAAGAACTAGTACATACTATATTTATCACAAAATAACTCGCTTTACGAAGTTTAATGTTTTTAGTCTGTCAACACCCAATTGTACCCAATTGAATTTGGTTCATTCCCTAATCCTGAAAAAAATTTACATGAGATTAGTAAATACATTTATTAATGTATCAATTATTAATTTCCTGTAAACATTTATTCCTGTGCATGTAGGCGCATGGATATTTTTTGCTAAGACATTATTATTACGGTATTATTAGTAGTACTACAGTGTCATTATCTATGTGCGTCCCGATAAACACGGCAACACTGTGACTGGCGCAGATCGCGGGCGCGCGTACGCGGTTCCGCCTGTGGTAGGCGCGCTCCGCTGACTCATATCGTTGGTTCACACGTGTTTTGTCATTCATATGGACGTGTATCTGCAAAGATTAGATGTTAGTGTTGCACGTTTGGTGAGTATTGTGATTACAGTGATAGTTGGTCATCCCTAGACACCCATTCACATTGCGCCAACGTGTGTATATCCATAATTCGTATATGAAAAGCAGAAAATCTTGTTCAGAAATGAGACGAAAATTTCGAATCAAGTTTCCAGTAAGACCTGTGCCTAATGCCAGTACAATAAGAAGGCTTGCTAAACGATTCAAGGAAACAGGCTCCGTAAATAATAAAAGAATTGACAGACATTTACCCATCAGAAGATGGCAGGTGTGTGTTAAAAGAGAGGGAGGACATTTTCATCATCGCCTATGAGCACTGTAAGTACACATTATTGAACATGTTTGGTAAAAGTGTGCAAGTGCGCGCCGACCTCCGGCTGAACCGGGTACACGCGCCCGCGAACTGTGCCAGTCACAGCCGGCTTAGTTTGCCGTGCTTATCGCTGCGCACATGGATAAAGAACCTGTATTAGTATGTATTTTAAAAAAATCTGGTCGTTGTGCAACGCTACGCCCTTAATATCGGACGCTACTGCACCACCTCAAATGTGCGATGGACACCTTCCAGTCCCACTATCACAGGAGGGCAAATGACATAAACCAGGTCGCAGCACAACGTGCATTCTATCAAACCGAACAAGAAACAACTCCTCCCCTCCTAAGACAATCGAGCTTATCTGCCATTGCCCGACCGGGCGGGCATCAATTCCTCGCGGGTACCCGAGTCAGGTAGCCAGAGTTCCCTCAATTCCCCTCGACACTCCAGGTAGTCTCCAGAGGAGTCCCTCAACTCCCTCGGTCGCGGTCTCTTTATCCCCATGCATTCTTAGAACGACACAAGTCTTCCATGCTCACTTCTACCATTGATTATTATCAATGCTTCTAATATAACTAATATACTGTAACTTCTAATAATGATAACAAATCAAGTATAACTGCTCAAAATAACCTACCGTGGTCAGTTATATTTCAGCAGTACAATAACCACTGCTTCAGTGTTTACATTTTTAAGTTTACTAAAATAAGTGGAACAGCTTATTTCAAAACATAGAGTAGAATTGTTTAACTTTTTGTTGTTACTTACTCTACTCCTCATTTAAGAATTTCTTATCACTTGTAAACTGATAAGAACAGACGGGATGATTGCATAGAAAAAGTGGTGTGCAGACGATATCTTAAATCCGAATAGCTGTTACGGTAAACAAGCCTAGCTCTATTGCCCTTGGGTATGCGAGCAGGAGCGTTATGACATTTGTTTACGTCATTGGGGATAACCCCTTTGCCGACCCCTTGCTAAAGCCTGAGTGGAGTTTGGGTCCCTCGGAGGACCGAGTGGAATTAAGGAAAATCGAGGGGAATTGATGTTCGACCGCTAGAGAAAGAGGTGAAAACAAATGAATGGACAATCCAGAATTAGAACCAGAAAGCTTTCCTCATGAGTTGGACCAGTCTGATGTCGCTCAGAGAACGAAGGGATTTGTCGTCTCGATTGAGGACCAAGTCGTTGCCAACCGGAAGCTATCGGAAATGTACGAACCATTAGTGTCGTCACTGCTGAGGCCAACACCGACCATGAGCAGAGCATTGTGCTGACCAGAAGCTGGCCGTGGAGTATAAAGCCCCTCAGATGGCCATTCCGTATTGGAAGTAGACACCACTGGCAATGCTTGACAGGACAGCACAACTACTGCTATCAGGGCACAGTTACCACACCCTTAAGCGTGGCGTAGTCGGTAGCATGCTGAACTGCTATACCCAAGATCACGGGTTCAAACCCGGCCGAAGTCGTCGGATTTTTAAGAGCCTTCCTTCGGAGGGGAAGTAAAGCCGGCGGGCCCACGTCATAGATGTATGGCATGTAAAAGAACATACCACTACAACTGGTAGTATGTAGCCACATTTGTAGCTTAAATTTCATTTGAAACGCTCTATCAAGATCCAACGTTCGCCACTGGGTGTGAGTGACATCTGGTAGCTAAATTTGGAACTACTTGAAATTGAACAGTACTTGTAGCTCCGGATAGAAGCAGCTACAGCCTCTGGCGAGCCGAACACGTCCACGGGCACTCCTGGCACTAAAAGCCATACGATAAGTACATAAACCACACCCTTGTACCTTCACCCGCTGGTCCAGTCCATGCTGAAAAAAAAACGGGCGTTTGTTTTAGACGAGTGAAAAATCATAATGGAAGCCTGGAGGCGAGTTACTACAGTACCCGTGCTGCTGTCAGCAGCCCCACACGGTCAGATGATTGACAAAACTAACTCACACTACTGCTGAAGTTCAGTCATTGGCGTTCTGTTCGTAACTATGTAACGTGTACTTCCGCGTCACACAATACTTCAACGTGGACTGTACTGTCTGCACGGTGGTGTTGTCACGTGCTCAAGTCTGGAATTCCATTACGGTACATCAGACCGGTGGTGAAGCGAGAAGGCTAGAGCGTAGCTGTGTACACGCTCACCCGCAAGCTTCAAGGTCAAGGGCAAACGTCTAAAACAAACATCCGGCTTGTACTGCTCGGGTCCAAGCTCTGTGAACTTGTGGGGTGAGGGGAAGGGGCAGGGAAGGGTCTGTCAACAGCCCGCCTTGATAAATCCCTTCTATTCCAATACTGCTAACATAAAACCTGCCTGATCGACCGGGATGTACTGTAGTACAGTAGCTGAGTCTCTCAAGCAGTTTATAACAGACACTCAGTAGAGCAATCTTCCACATTGCATCCGCTTTTACCTGGTTTTATTATGGCTACAAATTTTAAAAAGAGGTGGAAGTCTTCCTTTCCTTAGGATGTCACTAAAGAATGTAGCAAGCCACTTCATAGTTCTAAGGTGTTTCAGAAATTCCCGGTAAATGCAATCCAAGCCTGCTGCTTTTCCTAATTGTGTTTCCTTCAGAGCATGAGACACCTCCAAGACAGAGAAGTCTTCTGAAAACAGAGTGTCTGTTTCTGCTCTAGATAGGTTGATCTTCAACTCTTTTAGGATTTGTCTTGTTTCATTCTTGTTTCTGTCTTTTGATGTTTTGGCTAAGCCAACAATTCTCCTTGCTACCTGTTTGGGCTTTATTTTTGAGGTCTTGCTACAGTAATTTGCAGTACTACTGCCCAGCTTCCTAAGTAGGGACCATGCTTTCCTGCTGGAATGTTGGAAGTTCATGCTAGATGTCGAAGTATCCCATTTCTCCTTCCTGGCAGAGTCTAAGCAGTGTAATAACTCATCAGCGATCTCCGTCTGATTGCTGAGTTGATATCCTTCATATAGCTCGTTACACTTTGCACTCCATCCTGGAATATAATGTGCTTCTTTGCTATAGCAAATATCAGTCCAGTAAAACGTGTATAATTTTCAAGAACAAGTGGTATCCATTGGATATTGTGTTCCATCTCACTGGTGAAAGAATCCCAATTCGCTTTTGTAAAGTTCCATCTAGGGACAGGATTTGATCTTATAATTGGGATCTCCATGCCAATTTTTAAAAGAACTGGTCTGTGCTGGCTTCGTGGGAAATTTTCTAATACTTTTCTTCTACACGGGAGCGGTCTACCTAGTGCATCATTGGAGACAAAACAAAGGTCTGGGTTATAATCCGGTTTCCATCTAGCTGAATGAAAGGTGCCCTTTTCTTTAGCATCATACATAAGAAAAACATCTTCAGCCTCTACCCATTCTAATACAATACCACCATCTGAATTCTGTATGCCATATGAAATATATATACTGCTAACATACGACCGTTGCTCAAACCACTGTGGTGTTGCGAATGACTGAGTGAGTCACTGACCAATGTATTTGGTTCCGTTACTACGTACGTACCGGGAAACCTCATCACTCGTCGCCATCACTTCTCATAGTCCGCGATCCACATTCCTCTCAGGTTCACGCAGCTTAGACCCGAGCAGTACATTGCCCTTACTCCTCATGCAGCAGGGCCTGCGGAAAGCAATGATTTTTGCAATAAACGACACAGACTCCACGAAGTTGAATCGTGAACAGTAAACATGGACCAGACTGTAAATACCATGTTTCTTTATTGAAAAAGATAATAATATTAATAATCCGGTTATTGCAGTGTCAGCAGTCGAGCTGCACCGAGTCAGGCTCTTCATTCCGTATTGATTGGAATTGACCTGCCCGAACCACCGTCAGCGTAACGGAGTATAATTAATGACCGCGATAGCCAATATTGTTAATAATAATAATAATAATAATCCATAGTAGGAGGAGGATGATGATAAGGTGAAGATACAAGATAAGCACACTTGACCCTGGTACACACATTATCGCTTATCAGGGAATGGTCGCGTCGGTGCCGTCTTGGCGCTGGGACAAAGAAAGAACTGTATGTGGATACAACGCAGACAGCTCCACTCTTCTGACTACACTCAGAGCGCTGGCATACGAAATTAAGGAACAATTGTAAAGTTATTAGTTATTGTTGTTTTAAGGGGTCATCTCTCCCAGGGGAGTACGTAAGGGGGCGCCCGGGACCACTCCCCTCTCTCCCCTCCCCCCCCCCCCTCAATTTCTGTCACACATAATATTTGTTAATGAATTAAAACATTTAAAACTATTATACTTATCATGTACTATAGTTACTAAGCGACGTATGGCAACGTTGCAAAGCAAGGCGACGGTAGAGCGATGTAAACAGTGTGACAATCAGTTTGCTCCGATCTTATGTGTAACAACATAACCTCTTATTACTCTCCAGTGCCTTCGCTCTTAAGAACAGCAACAAGTGCCCTTGAAGCGTGTGACAAAAAGTATTTACCATAACTTTTATACCCTTATCAAATTTTTGGCAAATTCGCCTCTCTCTGTAGCTACCGGTACTGCCGAACGGAGATTGAGTTGGATGAAAACATACTTAAGAAATTCTACTTCTGAAAACAGGCTCAACCCGGTGTGGTATTGTTATCTATTCACAGAGACATACATCTCACTGACGATGAAGTTATAAACCGATTTGGCAATGCTTCAATAAACCTTGACTTTATGTTATAGTGTAAGTTGTAAATCAAAACAGTAATGTTAATTCTTTCCAAGTAAACACTATCAAGTTAACAAGATGATTGTATCAATAAAAAAAAAGAGTGATAGTCTGAAAGACTAGACTTTATACTGTATCATTTAAAATTCTACAAATGCTGAAAAATGCTGGGAGAAAGCCTCATGATCATGCAGCGAACTGCGTGAACTCAAACTCCATTAGCAAGTGCAAACCAAGGTCAAAGGAGGTAGCTGGCTGGATGACGTCACGCTCACCGGAGCGCGCGGGGAAAGGAGGCAGCTCAAGCGGTACTATAACGTCACACACCTCAGTGCATACTCGGTACATTTCGTCCCGTCGCCGTAACGTAACGCCAGACCTCAGCGCAACGACGAAGTCGAAAAGATCATTTAAAAGTAACATAAAATGCTCTTAGATGTGTTTGACATTAACCAAACATATATCATCACAACAAATTGGTTGAAAAAGTGATGCCACATAGCCTTAAAACCCATCATTTTGCACCAAATTATACAAAAGTTTCCCGGGGAGAACCCCGGACCCCCTATTCTTTGGGGCCTATACCATGCCCCCTAACTCCAGGTTGGGCACCCCCGAAATAAAATTCAATATACGCCCCTCATCTATCCCTCGTAACACAATTTAAAGGGCGGCTTCGGTGGCGTAGTCGGTAGCATGCTGAGCTTCTATGCCCAAGGTCGCGGGTTCAAATCCGGCCGAAGTCGTCAGATTTTTTAAGAGCGTTACAAATCCCTCAGTATGCCTTCCTTCGGAGGGGAAGTAAAGCCGGCGGTCCCATGTCATAGATTTATGGCATGTTAAAGAACCTTCCACTAATTCTAATTACACCTGTGTGAAGCTAAATTATATAGGTTAAGAATGTAAACAACGTTCTTACGTTGTTACATTCGTTGCCAGGAGCCGACTGCGGTCTCTAGTAGCTAAGTTCTGAACTAGTAGTCGTTGACGGTGGCGTTTGGCGGCAAAAGTAGGAACTATTTGATAAATTCAAAGTCTGCAGTCCTTACTTGAATTAAAAAACAGATAACACACTAATACAGTCATCATAAAACACCGGCTAACTGACAGATTCTACACACACCCAAAGTACACGGGGCTACATGACCGCGTTGTCGCACCCCTAAACTTAAGAACCAACCAACCAACCAACCAACCAACCAACCAACCAATGGTAATTAAGACACTCGTATGGAAATTATAAAACTCGCATAGGCCTACACTCGTTTTATAAACATACTCGTGTCTTAGTTATTGCCATTATAGGCTCGTTGCATAATGTACTATTAGTTTTAGTTTGCGGTACCGCAATTTTTACATAACATGAATATCCACTTGTAGAGTAAAACCTGCCTTCAACGAAATCGAACGGCACACTTGCGTCTAGCTACCGAGATGTCAGCGGGGCTTCGGGGCCCTCGCCTGCTATCGGCAAACTTCGCGTTAGCTCGGGTTTTCCCTCCATGTCAAGTTACTCATGCTACAGTACAGCTTTGTAATTCTATTGTGATTAAATTGTTTAATTAACGAACTACCGTGTTTATTGATGTAATGGAAAATTATTATTATTCATGTCTTTACAGAATATTATGGGGGCAGATGACCTCGTAGTTCCGCCCCATAAAACAACAATAAATATATAAGTAGAATATTATGAACAGCTTTAATGAACCATACATATGTAATATAGTGTGCTAAACCTAGAATAAAGTCTCCGTTTGCCACACAGAAAACACCAAAGAAGCTCCGTAAATTGACTTTCGTTAAGCCTGACGTGAAGGAGTGCGATGATCATATGTCCCTATAAGGCACACCAAGGACTCATTTTGGTACATATTTTATTCAATCATGACTTGTCTTATGAACACTAGTGTTAAAGTTGTAATTCTTCTGTGATTAAACTGTTTAGTTCACGAACTACCGTGTTCATTGATGTAATGGAAAATTGTCATTATACATGTCTTTACAGAATGTTAGGTTGGTTGGTTGGTTCTTAAGTTTAGGGGCTGCGACAACGCAGTCATGTAGCCCCGTGTACTTTGGGTGTGTGTAGAATCTGTCTGATAACAGGTGTTAATTGTGATGACTGTATTAGTGTGTGTATCTGTTTTAATTCAAGTAAGGACTGCAGACGATCAATTTTCAAGTAGTTCCTACTCTTGCCGTCAAACGCCACCGTCAACAACTACTAGTTCAGAACTTAGCTACCAGACGTCACCGCAGTCGGCTCTTGGCAACGAACGTAGGAATCTAAGAGCGTTGTTTACATTCTTAACCTATACAATTTAGCTTCACACGGGTGTAATTAGTGGAAGGTTCTTTAACATGCCATACATCTATGACATGGGACCGCCGGCTTTACTTCCCCTCCGAAGGAAGGCATACTGAGGGATTTTTAACACTATTAAAAAATCCGACGACTTCGGCCGGATTTGAACCCGCGATCTTGGGCAGAGAAGCTCAGCATGCTACCGACTACGCCACCGAAGCCGCCTACAGAATGTAATGAAAGTGGTTTAAATGCATATAATATAGTGTGCTAAACCTACAATAAAAGATCTAAGCTCAATGCACAGTTCCACGGCCTGCTGTTTATCTGCACGCTGAGCGCTGAGCGTACCGAGCTAACGCGAGGTTTGCCGATAGCAGCCGAAGGGCTCCGAAGCCCCGCTGACATCTCGGTAGCTAGACGCAAGTGGACGGACGACACTCGTACGTCTTTCCGTTAAAGATAGGTTTTCGGTTAAGGGAGCTAGATCTAAGCTAAAATAATTAAACCACGGATAAACTGAAAATAAAATGGTGTACATAATTATCTCATTCGATGTTGTATTTATATATTGCTGCTACGGTATCACTTTACACCCGTGTTAAGATCAAGCGACTGCTGCCGAGCTATGTCAGTAATGTGAAGCTGATTGACAAGGGCCGAGACGAAGACAGCTCATTAAAGCGATCATTGACAAAGGCTTGGGGAACAGTAAATAGGCCCTTTGACGTGTAAGTTGGAGAACAAAAGAAGGAAGAAATATTTCCACATTCCCTGTTAGCTACAGAATCAACTGTTACAGCAGACGAGGTAGGCTTCCTCAGAAGCGGCTTCGGTGGCGTAGTTGGTAGCATGCTGAGCTTCTATGCCCAAGGTCGCGGGTTCAAACCCGGCCGAAGTCGTCGGATTTTTAAGAGCGTAAAAAATCCCTCAGTATGCCTTCCTTCGGAGGGGAAGTAAAGTCGGCGGTCCCATGTCATAGATTTATGGCATGATAAAGAATCTTCCACTAACTACACTTGTGTGAACCCAAAATTTGTAGGTTAGAATTGATAACGCTCTATTAGTTCCAACGTTCTCCGTCAGGTGCTGACTGCAGCCAAGTCCGCAAGCTAGGTGCCGTGGACGGTAGCATTTAGTAGCAAAAGTAGGAACTACTTTAAATTATTGTCTGCAGTCCTTACTTGAATTAAAACAGATACACACACTAATACAGTCATCACAATTAACACCGGTTATCAGACAGATTCTACACACATCCAAAGTACACGGGGGTACATGACCGCGATGTCGCAGCCCCTAAACTAAGGAACCAACCAGACCGTTTGTTGCTAAGAAAGCGCGCTAAAGACGAGTGCCACGTTAATACTCCGAACTGAGCCTCAGTTCCTGCTGTGGTTTCAACAAAGTTAGAATATGCGACTCTGCGGACTAGACTGCTTGCATACTTCGTAATCTGATGACTGCGCGGTTTCCATTCATTCTAATCGTCAAGCAACACGTGGTAAATTGCTTAGTACAGCACAGTGAAGAATTCGGCTGTGTGTGAACGCTTTAAAAACAAAAATTATGGTAATCTCTAAAAAGACAATAAGAGCAAATTTCACAATAAATAATAATATAGTTGAACAAGTGTCCCCCTTCAAATACTTGGGAACTATATTGAATAACCAATGTGACTCCAAACAAGAAATAAAATCGAATTGAACAGGCCAGGAAACAATTATTTACCTTGCGGAAATTCTTTGTACGATCAGATCTCAGTCTACAGCTGCGAATCCGCATGATCAGTTGTTACATATTTTCTGTTCTTCTATATGGATGCGTATGCTGGACCATGGATCGTTCTATTCAAAAACGAATCGATGCCTTTGAAATGTATCTACAACGCCATCTCCTGCGCATAGGCCTACCTTGGATATTGAAAATTTTAAATGTCCTACATCGGATGAAAAAGCAAAAAGAACTGCTACATGTTATAAAGCAAAGAAAGACTACCTATTTCACATCATGCGAAACGACAGGTGTCAATTATTACAGCTAATTATTGAAGGAAAGATACAAGGAAAACAATCCGTTGGGAGACGTCGAAATTCATGGTTGAAGGACATTAAAAATGGCACCGAGGAAGCATTTCATACTGCCAAGGTCAGAGCTGGCTACGTGGATCGCCAACCTTCGTTTGGAGACTGCGTCTTAAGAAGAAGAATCGTGTGATCAGCCAATCCCAGAAGGCGGCTCGCTTTTTAAGCCTAAGTTTAATGGTATATTTTAACCCACCACAATATTATGAAAGGATATCAATGGTGTCGTCCAAGTCCTCTAGATCCCACTCGATGCTACGGAGAGCGTTGCGGAGCTCAGTAGTTGTCCATTCCAGTTCATCTTTGGACACATTGTTACTGATGTCCTCTTGCAGTTCGAGCCAGCGGCGATATAGTCCACGAGTCTTGTTCAGCGCTTTGCAGACCTCACTGCAAAACAACAAAAGTTCACTATTAACACACCTGGCAGTCTTCAAAAACAAAAATATTATCTATAACACAGACACCTGCTATATATGTACAGGGCAAGAAAACTACATCAATATTAAAACTCAGCAACTTTTCTAGGTTTATGCCGTGTCTTGTGTCGAGTTTCGTCTAGGAACACCAAGCTGCCTCATCAGCGGGCTCTTGATGTCCACGCCCGGACCCCCACAGGAGTAGCCTTTATAGAGAGGTGAAAAGTTGGCAGTTAAGAGGCGCACGTGCGCTTCATAAGAAGGGAGGTAGTTCACAGTTCCCTACTCCTGTGGGGGTCCGGGCGTGGACACCAAGAGCCCACTGATGAGTCAGCTTGGTGTTCCTAGGCGAAACCACACAGAAGACACGGCATAAACCTAGACAAATTGCTGAGGTTTAATTCACGGGCCGTGAAAGCCAATACATCAGGAATTTCACCCATACAATGTTATTCGCTCCAATTTTCCGCAAACCCATCACAAATTGACAAGCAGGGCGTATATTTGGTCATTATACAACTCATCCGGGACAAAAATATAAAATATTAAGTCAGAAAGCTCACTTTATTTATATAGATAAATATTACATTGAAGAAACTAGTAATTATGCCATATCTTAATCCTCGATGATAAGTTAATGTAAATTATGTTAGATCGCGCTCCACGATGATATTGTAAATTACGTCAGATCGAACTCCAAGATATTAATGTAAATTATGTCAGATCGAGCTCCACGATAATAATGTAAATTATGTCAGATCGAGCTCCACGATAATAATGTAAATTATGTTAGATCGTGCTCCACGATGATATTGTAAATTACGTCAGATCGAGCTCCACGATAATAATGTAAATTATGTCAGATCGAGCTCCACGATAATAATGTAAATTATGTCAGATCGAACTCCAAGATAATAATGTAAATTATGTCAGATCGAGCTCCACGATAATAATGTAAATTATGTCAGATCGAGCTCCACGATAATAATGTAAATTATGTCAGATCGAACTCCAAGATAATAATGTAAATTATGTCAGATCGAGCTCCACGATAATAATGTAAATTATGTCAGATCGAGCTCCACGATAATAATGTAAATTATGTTAGATCGAGCTCCACGATAATAATGTAAATTATGTCAGATCGAGCTCCACGATAATAATGTAAATTATGTCAGATCGAGCTCCACGATAATAATGTAAATTATGTTAGATCGAGCTCCACGATGATAATGCAATGTAAATTATGTTAGATCAAGCTCCACGATAATAATGTATAAGGTGCGTTCCAAAAGTAACGAGCCGGAGGATGGAATGCGCAAACCGGTGACTACATCGGCTAATCGTGGCGTGTGTAACGAGGTGTGGTTCCGACCAGAGCGTGGAAGGTCACAGCCTGTCGCTAGAGAGCACGCGTGCACGTCACGTGACGATACAAAGCGAGTAGCAGCATGCATCAATCGTCCAACGCTGCCACTCGCATTGCAAACAGTGACATGGAGGCGTCAACCGAAGAGCAAAGAGGTGTTGTTCGGTTTCTGACAGCGGAAGGAGTAGGGGGAACAGACATTCATCGCCGAATGTCACAAGTGTACGGCGAACACTTCATGTCCCTTGCAAGGGTCAAGGCGTGGCACAAGCGCTTCAGGGAAGGACGGGTGTCGTTAGCCTATGATGCCCGGCCTGGGGCACCCCCCTGCATTATCGATGACAACGTCCAGCTGGTTGATGCACTCATTACCCAGGACCGCCGAGTGACAGTGAACGCCATAGCCGCTGTGGTCGCTCCACGACAATGCACGACCTCATACGGCCAACACAGTCGCGGCACTCCTGCAGCAATTCAAATGGGAGGTTCTCGGCCACCCTCCATACAGTCCAGACCTCTCTCCCTGTGATTACGCCATGTTTGGTCCCCTGAAAAGGGTTCTGCGGGGCCAACGATTCACCTCGGACGCAGACGTCCAGCTGTACGTGCGGAACTGGTTCACATCGCAGCCCAGGGAATTTTATAATAATAGCCTTTAATGCAGCCAGTTGGCCATATTACATGTTACAGATATGTACACTTACTAGATACTATGGTTCGCTTCTAGTCCTTACTATAAGCCACTATTGATAAAGATCTGTTGGGGCATGTCGTGATATGGTACCTGCCGCATTCGTTCCTACACAGCTCACATATACACCTCTCATCCGGGTCATGAAATGTCTTTCGTGAGCAGACCTTATGGTGGAACCCATGAACTGCGAGTCTCGTCACGACGTGTCTCATTTCGGATATGGGTTGCATCCATCTTTTGTCCACCATGGCATCAGTCGCGTAGAATTCCTTCGGAATGTCAAGCCTTTTGCTTTGCAGATCCTGGAGTAATTTTCTGAAGCTTTCTGTGGTAGGCAACCGTAAAAGTGACCGAAGGTCCTCTATTAGGAACGTTTCTCTCGCCAGTTCATATACCAGCCGAGATTTGGCTGACTTGGAGACTCCGAGGGCTCTTTTGAGGAACCTAGATTTCACCTTTTCGAGTTCCTCCAGCTGTTTGTAGTTGAGAAACTCCCATGTTAGCTCCAGACCGTATGTTAGTACGGGTATGACCTTGGCTCGGAAGAGCATCATTGCTGTTTCCAGCGATATTTGGGTAATATGGCTTATGTCATTTATGGCCTTCACTGCTGCGGCCGCTGTCGCTCTTGTATGTATTCTGAAGCTTCGGCCTGTTACCTGGAGCGTGAAGCCGAGGTATTTGAAATTGTTTACTTTCTTCAGTTCCTTGCCGTTGCATAGCACTTGGTCTGATTCCGCTGACCTGCCCCCGTTCCGGAAGACGACCATCTCAGTCTTGTCCTCGTTGATTGTTAGTTCGTTTTCCTGGGCCCATTCGCTTAGTATGTTGATTGCATCTTGCAAATCCTTTATCTGCTCTGAGGCGATTGCCATGTCGTCTGCGTATATATACAGTTTGGACTCAGTCGATTCCTTTATTTTGTCTCCTGCATCGTGTGAGAGCGCATTGAAGAGAATGGGACTGAGGGGGTCCCCTTGAAGTACTCCATTCGTTTGTATCATCCATTTGGTTTGTCCAACTCCGTCCTGCACTTGTATATAGTTTTCTGCCAATATGTTCGATATAAGGGTCGTCAGCCTTGACCTACCTATGAGTGTTTCCAGCTTATGTATCAGCAGCTTTCTGTTTACCAGGTCAAAAGCCTTCGTAAAGTCAACAAAGACTACATAGAGTTTGCTCGGGTTTCTCTAGTGTTGTTGTTATGTGCCGTAATAGGCTTCCTGCAGCCATAGTTGTCGATCTATGCTTCCTGAATCCACATTGCTCTTCTGGTAGTATTGGGTCTATTTTTTCGTATATTCTCGCTGTCAATAGCTTTAGGGCTGCGGATTCCAGCGCTACTCCCCGGTATGAATTTGGGTCGTCAGTACTCCCTTTTTCTTTGTATAGTAGCTTGATGGTTGACTTCTTCCATTCGTTTGGTATTTGCCCGAGTTCTAAGCATTTGTTTAGTAGGGCCGTCCATATCGGTGCCAGTTCCTCAGTAGTTTGTTTTAGATGCTCATTCCTTAGTCCATCTGGACCGGGGGATCTATTATTTCTTTTCTTCTGTATGGCCATGGTGATCTCTTCTTCTTTGATGGGTTCTGACACATCGCGTTCTTCTGGGGGCCTGGTTTCGGGTCTAGTCTCCTTTGCACAGGTGACGTTCTTGATATGCTCTTCCCATGTCTCCAATGATATGTTTGGTTGGAAGCTATGGATCTTTGGCCTCAGGGCACGGTATGGGTCTGTTTCTGCTTCTGCAATGACCGCTCTTTGCGTCTCTTCTATGAAGTCCCTTTTTTTTCCTTTTTAATCAGTTCTTTGTAGGTTTTCCTGTGTTGTCGGTATTCTTCCAGTGCTTTGTTGTCTTTTGTGACTCTTATGTTGTGGAGTTTGCCTAGGGTTTCCTTCCTTTGAATAAAACACGACTCATCGAACCAAGGTTTAGCCTTTCTCCCGTGTGAAGGCGTGGTAGCTGCGCCGGTGATGCAGTCTTGTATCCAAGCTGCCGCCTCGTCGATTCCTCCCTCTTGGATGCTTTTCATCATCTTGTCTATGTCTACCAACTTTTCTCTAATTTTATCTCTGTTTAGAGTTTTGCTCACTCTGGTCGGTCCTTCTATAGTTTCCCCATCGCAGATCTCTCCATCTATTTCTAGGCTCACTGGTATGTGCTTGCGTATAATAGCTCCCTCCGACCTAATTGTACTTGCGTTCCTTGTTTCGAGTGTTCCTCTTGTGCATATTAAGTCTATTGTGCTGGTCCCGTTGGGGCCTATGTACGTCCAGTCATGAGTTTTGTTCCGGATTTTAAAACCCTCTAGGCTTAGATAGTTGAAAACTTCCTCACTCTTTGCGTTTTGTTGATCCATTCTGCAGTTTAATTCTCCGGCAAGGACAGTCTTTCTTCTTCCTGGGAATGTATTCAGTGCAGCTCCAAGGTGGTCTATTATGTCCGGGGCGGTCTGGTTGGAATTGAAGTAGGCCGCCACTATTACACCGATTTTCGTTTCCACGACTAGTATGTCCTCTTCTTTCCATAATAACTTTATCGGGGCCATTTTAGGCTTAACTATGCAGGCAACGCCACCTGATGGTCTTCCCCTCTCCCTGCACTGCCTCGCAAATGCATGAAAATTGTAGAAATTGGGGACGTCGAATCTCTTTTCTTCTTTAATCATAGTCTCCGTGAGAATACAGATGTCATAGGGAATTTTATGAGACAGCCATTCACCGCCTCGTGTCACAGTGGGACAAGTGCCTCAATAGCCAGGGCCAAGGTACTACTGTCGACCAAAGTATTATGTGTACTCGAGTTTGAAGGTTGTTTGTTAAGTAACCAACAGACCTACATAAAATCCAATACCATCAACATTTTCGTCGTTCTATTCTACGTTAGTTCATGTAGGTTTTGGATTTTTTAATTTATATTTTAATAATTTTTATCGCAGTTGGAACACAAAAAGTGCACGTTTTTAAGCGTGTTTCAACCATGCGTCACATTTAAGAATTATTATCTCAAAAGCCCGTCATCAGATCGAATCCAAATTTTAACACAATATACATTGGAATGTTGTATAACTGGTTTATTAATTTCACAATTGTGTGTGTCCAAGAAACAAAGTTATCATTGTTGTAAGGTAACTTTTTCTCGGCTCGGGGTGGTTGGAAAATGTAGTTCTTGGTTGCGTTGTAATCGGCATACATCAAAAAGTTATGCTGTATGACTGTGAAATACGTAAATTAATTCACTTATTTTATATCGGTTTGTATTTCTACGGGGAAATAACACATGTTTCACCTGCTAGCCGCTCCGGCAAACACTGTACAGCGTTGCTGAGATGGAGCCCATCACTTCCGAGCGAGACGCGCCATGATGCGTGTGGGCACCATTACGGCAACGCTGTACAGCTTTTGCCGGAGCGGCTAGCAGGTGAAACGTGTGTTATTTCCCCGTAGAAATACAAACCGATATAAAATAAGTGAATAAATTTACGTATTTCACAGTCATACAGCATAACTTTTCGATGTATAAGCTTCGGATGTTGAGTTTCTCTAAAGTAATATTAGACGAAATCATAATCTTGCAGAGATCTTGTGAAAATGGTGTACACAGTAAACTTGATGTCGGGGTTTCGAATAGCAGACGTTTTCGAGTGCAGAATGTGTAGTTACACAATTCTTTTATTTCTCAGTATTACAGCGTTGTAGCATAGTGAAGCGTTTTCCGGCAGTAACTTTTACCTCACACAATTTCACTCCATCCGTACTGAATATGTTTTCACCAAACTCGCGAACAAAACCTCGCAACTTCTCACTATTGAGACTCGTTTTGGGCATTTTTAAAACAACCAAATGACTGAAGCTCCCACGGTCATTCAGTGTGTTGAAGAAGGAAGAGGGAAGGACGAAGGAAAGAGAAAGGAACAATGACAAATAACTCCAGTATTGACTATTTCCGGGCAAACATTAGCCGGCTTACAGAAAGTGACCCAACCAGCAAACAATACCGCTTATCTGCTAGAAACATTCCATACACAACATTCCAATGGTTCTTCAGTAGAATTATATTCCAGTCTAGCCTGAAAAATAATTTGTAGAGCTTACTTTGATTTTTATAAAACGAAATTCAAATAAAATTTACCAAAAGACTAAATATGCATTTATATGTTTAATTCTGATTATCATGATGAAAATGAATAAATGTAAAACAAAAATATTAGAATGCAGCCGAAATAAATCAGAAACCTCTATGGACATCAAATTGGCAGGTAAAAAGCTAAAGGAAGTAGGAGTCTTCTGTTACTTAGGAAGCAAAATAACCAGTGATGGACGAAGCAGAGAGGATATAAAAAATAGGTTGGCTCAGGGCAGGAAAGCATTAACATTTCTGCAGAAAAGGATTCTGTTGACATCGAATATAGATTTAGGTATTAGGAAGTCATTTTTGAAAGCCTTTGTCTGGATCGCGGCGCTCTATGGAAGTGAAACTTGGACTATTGGTGCAGCAGAAAAGAGGGCGTTTGAAATGTGGTGTTACAGGAGAACGATGAAGATCAGATGGGTTGATAGGGTTACAAATTAAGAGGTATTAAGACGAGTGGGAGAGGAGAGATGTTTCTGGCGACTATTAATGAGGAGAAGAGATATGTTGGTAGGACACATCTTAAGACAGCCAGGAATATGAGCTTATTTATGGAAGGGTCGAGGACAAGATGATGTTGATGATAATTGTTGTTTTAAGGGACCTAACATCTAGGTTATCGACCCCTAATGATCTGGGTGATATCGAAAATGACAATGAAGTGGAAACCACAACGAAAACTAAGTGAGAAGGAAAACACTTACAAAAAGGAACTCAGATTTTAACTACTCACCAAATGGAGAGCGGTAATACTTACAAAAGGGAATTTAGAACGAAAACACTCACAAAAGGAATAGAGTGAAAAATACGCACAAAATGTAGGTTAGGTTCAAAATACGTACAAAATGCAATGTAGATCGAAATACTTTACTTACAAAATGCAAGTGAAATTCAAAATACTTACAAAATGCAATCGAGGGTGAAAATACGTACAAAATGCAATTGAGGTTCAAAATACTTATAAAATGCAATTTAGATTGAAAAACGCGCATTTCATATTACAAAATATCACAAAGTGCAATTGAATTGAAAATGCTAACAAAATGCACGGTAGATTCAAACTACTAAATTGGATGGACAATACTTACAAAATGCAATTTAGATTGAAAATATTACAAAATGTAATTTAGATTCAAAATACCCACAAAATGCAATTGAGAATCAAAATACTTGCAAAATGCCCACCATACAAAATGCAATTTAAATTGAAAATACTTGCAATAAGCTGTTTAGGTTGAAAATACCAAATGTAATTGAAATTCAAAATACTCACTAAAGTCCCAGCAACTATATTGAAAGACTTACTAAAAAGCAATTTAGATTGACAATCCTTACAAAATGCAATTGAGGTTGAAAACACTCGCAAAATGCAATTTACTGTAGATCGAAAAGACTTACAAAATGCAACGTAGACTGAAAATCCCTAGAAAATGGAGTGTAGATGCAAAAAAAAAATCTCTACGTGGAATTTAGATAGACCCCCGCCAATCAACAAAAAACAGTACGGGAATCTTAAAGAGAAAAGGAAAGATAATGAGAAGGAAAAAAGTGGTCTAACCCCTCGAAGAAGGAGGGACCAGTAAAGATGAGACAAGGGCCAATTAAGGTGGGGAAGTGAAAGACTGCCTAGGCCTCGGATACCCTAATACTGTCGGGGTCGGAAAAGAACAAGAGTTGATCAAGAGAGATCGACAGGAAAGAAGACGGAGAGGAGCCCAGCACAAGTGGAAGCAATGCCGGACTCAGCTGGGGTCCCGTGATCGCCAACCCACGTCCCACTAGATGTGAGTCCCTGGGGGATGGAGGACAAGAACTGTAGGGGTAGACTAAGGTTAGAATATGTTAAACAGATTGCCTTGGATGTAGGGTGTGGTAGCTATGTAGAGATGAAACGATTAGCTCAGGACAAGGAGACATGGAGCGCTGCATCAAACCAGTCAAAAGATTGAAGACTCAAAGACACATCGTACTTGGAAACGTGTTGCAAATACAAGACAAATGTTAAGGGAAACAAATATGGCTTGTCATAGGAATCGCAACCGCCCCCTAAGAGTCATAATCAGAACCATAAGTAATCTACAACAGTCTTCATTTGCTTGCAAGTTCTGTCACAGGCGTTCAGATCCTGTGCTCGCGACCGACACGAGCCCGCGCCACTCCAATTAAAATATTAATTACTTCAATTATTAGCAAAATAATAATTGAAAATCCACAGCCTGCTTCCAGTCTCCGAACGGGTCAGGAATGGAATGAATGAAGCCGCCCATCAAGCGGCGAGGATATGAACTGTGCCGGCTGCCGAGGCCTGAAGCACTCCTCTGGGGCAATGATTAAATGAATGACAGATGAAATGAAATGATAGTGGAGAGTGTTGCTGGAATGGAATTTTGACAGGGAAAACCGGAGTACCCGGAGAAAAACCTGTCTGACTCCCTTTTGTCCAGCATAAATCTCACATGGAGTGACCGGCATTTGAACCACGGACCCAGCGGTGAGAGGCTGGCGTGCTACCGCCTAAGCCACGGACCACTAAATCACTCCCATTCTATCTACCAATCCAGGCAAAGGAGCGCATTGTGTCGCACCGCGTACCTGGTATCCAAGCGTCGCTGACCTGCTCGCTCCACTCGCAGTCAGCGACTTCATTCAGGGATTAGCTTGCGAGCACAAGCTTCCCTGAGATTTCTTCTTCTTCTTCAGTACCCTGTTCCAGTGATCTGGGTCGGGGCGCGAATCAAGGACCTCAATCCGAGGCCCCGCCTCACACACATTCATATTTTGGCTATTTGTACGATGGATTCGCCACACCCAAAGGTAGGCAGGGCAAATTAAGGCGGGAAATTGAACGACTCCTTAGGTCTCTGATACCCTACTACCGTCTGGGTCGGAAGAGAACAAGTGTTGGCCAAGGGAGGCCGACAGGAAATATGACTGAAAGGAGCCCGGCACAAGTACGTGGAAGCAATGCCGGACTCAGCTGGGGTCCCGTGGTCGCCGACCCACGTCTCAGAAGTTGTGAGCCCCTGGGGGACCTGAGATCCATTCTTCAATTCAAATTCTGTTGCACGAACAGGCCGGGCCGTGGGGATTTTAATCTCCAGTGGCCAATTTCCTTGGATCGGCGTATTCGTCTTTCATGTCATCATCGCCACGGCGCGCAGGTTGCCCCCTATTAGGAGCCCACATCACATTTAATCGACTGTACAGTAATTCCACTACATTCCTGATATTAGGGGGGTTATGGCACAGCAATTAAGTTGCTTTCCACCCATCAAAGGTAGACAGTGTTCGATTCCCGGTTAATGCATGTGGAATTTTTGAGGCAAAAATGTCACGTCCAGTATTCGAATTCCACGCAAAAAGTAGCTCACATGGCTTGCGATCGCGAGATAAAGTGTTCACGTTAAACTCCTTCCTTTCTACAGAGAGTTTAGTTTGTATGTAACGGAGACCCTCGCTTGCCCGCTCGCCCGTGGCGCAAGCCTGTCTCCCGCCACGCACTTTGCCGTTATGCGGCGCCCGCCCGGCACTGACTCATTGAGTATAGGAATTTGTACTTACCTAGTTCACAGCTGGTGCTGAAAATGTTCGCCTTTCACTGCTACACATCGCTGGCAACCTTTTTATGAAACTAGCATTTACTCTCTGAAATTCCTCAGCACCGATTGACTGTATTTCAGCTGTAATATAGTCTATAAGCTCGTTTCTAGTGTGAGTGTTTCTCGCATACACTCTATTTTTAAGTGTCCCCCACAAATAAAAGTCACATGGTGATAAGTCTGGGCTTCGCGGGGGCCACACGTTCCGACTTATAATCCTCGTACCGAAAATGCGACGCAATTCTGTCATGGATGCTTCGGCAGTGTGAGCAGTGGCAGAATCTTGTTGAAAGTAATTTGACAATCGCTCTCCGTAAGTCAGTTCGTCAAAAAATTGGTCAAGGATCACATTGAAGTACAAATTAAAGTACAAATTCCTATACTCAATGACTCAGTGCAGCGCGAGCGCCGCATAACGGCAAAGTGCCTGGCGGGAGACGGCGCGCAACGCGGGCGAGCGGGCAAGCGAGGGTCTCCGTTAATTACAAACTAAACTCTCTGTATCTTCAACTACATTTTTAATGATTGATGCTTTGATCATGTCAATGGTTTAGAGCAGGGGTTCTCAAAGTGGGGGGCGCAGAGAGTAATAACGGGGGGGGGGGGGCGCCGGCTTTGATTGAAATATTTATATTTCATATACTGTAACAAATATTACTATCCTCATATTCATGAACCTATCATTGGCAGGAAGCTCCCAAGACCATTCAAGACTAATAAACTCGTACCGTTGCTGTCTTATTTCACAAGAACTGACCAGTAGATCCTGCCAGCAGGAATTCTGAGAAAAGGTGGCGAGTAACATTTCCCCCACAGCTCCCTTTCACTCGCCACCCGCAGTGACATCCCCTTACCAAACGACAAGCCGCTTGACAATGTGACCGCCACTTCCTTTCAAGAATGGATTCTTCTATTTCTGCCGTTGCCGATTCGAATTCAGCTAGGCCTTTCCCGTCAGTTCAAAGACAGCGAGTGAACAAGTGGATTCTAGTGCGTGGTTAGCCAACATTGCAATAAACTGACACGAGTGACGCCATTACCCATGGATAAGTGGCTTATTAGAAGTGGTAAAAAGAGACCCCCTGAAAGTGATAGTTCTTGCCCTCCTTCGGAAAAAGAGCAAGGTTCGAATTTAAACAAAGTCCATTGTTCTTCCGCGTCTACTTCTGCTCCCATCAGGATTATTAATTCTACACACAAAGTAAAAGTGCGTAAATATCAAGACGATTATCTGACATTAGGCTTTACCAGCATTCTTTCGAATAATAATCAGGAACAACCTCAATGCCTTCTTTGTTTGGAGATATTAGCAAACGACAGTTTGAAGCCTGTGAAACGTAAGAGACACTTCCAGACTAAACATCCAGACTGTGTAAGTAAACCTTTAGCATTTTTTAAGCGCCACGAGCAACAACTAAAAGGAAATGTTAGATTCCTAGAAAAGCACGCAACAGTTCCTAAGAAAGCGCTAAGAGCATCCTTGGAGGTATCCTATTTAATTGCAAAATCCAAATCACCACATATTATTGGTGAGAAATTACTTCTTCCTGCAGCCGTGAAAATGTGCGCGATCAAAGCTCGAGAAAAGTTCGGCGAGTGTTTGAAGTCAATACCGCTCTCGAATGATACAGTAACTCGTCGTATTGATGTAATAGCCTCTGACATAAATAATCAACGTGGTAACGTCTTCATGATAGCCCAAAATTTGCCTTGCAACTTGATGACAGTACTGATATCGTAAACAGTGCCCAGTCTCTTGTTTTTGTACGCTACTGTCATGAAAATGAAATGAACGAGGATTTTCTATTTTTCTCTTGTGAATTCCTTTTTTTATTGACAGGGGGGCGTGGTGGCTCAGCGGTCTAGCTGTGTGCCTCTCACCAAGGCGGCCCGGGTTCGATTCCCGGTCAATGCATGTGAGATTTTCGAAGTGAAATGCCATGTCCTGTGGTTCGGATTCCACGTAAAAAGGAGGTCCCGTGGCTCATAATCACAAGATTCACGGTCACGTAAAACTACAATCTTCCTTTTCCTTTTTATTGACAATCTCTCACGGACAAATTGTGTTGGTATATGTACTGATGGGGCATCGGCATTTACTGGAACTAAAAACGGTTTCAAAGCAAGAGTGAGTGCTGTTACTAATTCTGTAAAATTCACAAATTGCATAATACACAGGAAGGCATTGGCTTCAAAAGTACTACAACCGGAAGTCAATAAAGTGCTGAACGATTAATTAGTGTTGTAAATTTTGTGAAAGCAAGAGCTTTAAACAGTCGGCCATTTTCCATTCTTTGCGAGGAGATGGGATCCACACATGATTCGCTTCTATTGTACACGGATGTACGCTGGTGGTCTCGTGGTCGAATCCTTCGTCGCGTTGTGGAGTTGAAGAATGAACTTCGCATTTTCCTATGGGACAGCAGTCCTACACTCGCAACCCTGTTTCTGGATGAGAAATGGCTTCTAATACTGTGCTACTTGGCTGACGTATTTGAAAAACTGAATGAACTTAACGTGTCACTTCAAGGACGAAATAGTTTGTTTTTTTTCATTCTAAGCGACAAAGTGCTTGCTTTTAAGAGAAAACTTGAAATTTGGAAAGCCCAGATGGACAAAGGTAACTGTGAGGTGTTTCATTGTCTGAATGAATTCCTGGAAGAAAATAAGTTATATATTTGTCAAATTAGTGGAATTGTCGTAGAACACCCCCAAAACCTTCGTGAAAAATTCGAGGGTAGATTTCCACAACCTTCAACTGAGAATGACTGGAATCGCAGTCCGTTTGAAACGAACGTAACTGCCCACCTGTCAACGGCAGAACAGGAGGAACTAATAGAACTCTCAAGTGGCAGAATACTTCGAAATGAATTTAAGTCGAAGTCTCTTGAAACTTTTTGGGTGCAGATTCGGAATGAATATCCCATTTTATCCAGAAAAGCAGTGGACCTGTTATTACCCTTCGCTTCAACTTACTTGTGTGAGTCAACATTTTCCGCAATGGCATCCGTCAAGACGAACCATCGGTCTCGGCTGCAGCTGGAAAGGAATCTGCGGGTTGCTGTTTCAAACATACAACCAAGACTGGATTTACTTTCATCTCAAATTGAAGCTCACACATCACACTAACTCCGAAAGTGTCTGAGAATTACCGAATTCTGATCCATGCACACTTTTATTCTCCTGTTTTACTTTTTCATGGGTGAAGAGTTTTAACATAACATTTTTCAAATTCACAGTGAAATGTTGAAAATTGTATATATTATTTCTATTGTCATTTATAAGTCATGAGCTTTCAAATATGAAAAGCATTACTGAACACAGGTGTCACAGCTAAAGAGCTAATTAGTGAAACAAACAAAATTTGCTCTATTCCAATAACTGCACGTGCAGCAGTTGTTTTTAAGTTTATAAGCAAAAGTAATACAAATGCATGACATATTTTTTTTACAAAACGTTGATGTGCTCTAAGAATAATTAATTGTGTGTTTTTTATTATTTTTTTACACGCGAATGGACCACTTAGGATCACACTACAACTTCATTTCTTTTTCTTGGTGCGAAGTTTTCTCTGCACACAATACTCCTTCATGCGTTCGCTGGCCTGTTTACGCTGTTCGTCCGTCCAGGCTCTTCCGGTCTTCTTAGGTCTTCTTGCGGCTTGAATCCCTTCGAAATTACTCAGTATGTTCCTAAATCTATTTCTGTCTAACAGTTGGTCTTCAGAGATGTTCATTCCATATCCGCCTTTGTTTCCTTGATCCATGCTGTTGTGGTCTTCTTTCTACAGAAGTTATCAAATATCCGTTTGGTGAGTCTATTTTGGTCCATTTGTATAGATGTCCGAGAAACTTGAACCTCTTCTTCTTCTTCATGGTCTCAAGAGATTCTTTCTACTTTCTGGTAAACTTCTGCATTACTTCGAAGTTTTCAGCCACCTTCGGTTTGAACAGCACCCATAATTTTTCTGAGAATTCTCCTTTCCCAGACATCTAGTTTATCCAGCTTGTAGTTCATAGACAGACTGAAACGGTATTTAGCCCACACGTTGAGCGACAAATGATACGTTTTGCTAGCCCCTTACTGTTGGGTGATAAATGTAACTGTTTACCTTTGCCTAAGCTATGTTGTTTTAATGGGCGCCAAGACCTCAATGCAATGCTGAAATCTAAATTTGTATTTAACAACGTCTAGCTCTGGTAGAACACCTTCAAGAATCTATTCACTCAGATCGTGATATGATTTGATCATTAACCCAACAAACAATTGTATCAGGAGAAGGAATTGGTCTATATCTAATGCTACCTACTGAAAGCAAAGATTGCATTGTAAAAGAAATGAATTTATTATATAAAACAAATATAGCAAAATTAATAATAATAATAAGTATAAAATTTAAATTGGAGCGTTACGATTTTAATATTACCGATAGAAAATTACGTGAAAACGGAGTCTGATAAATTGATTTTACTCTTATTTCCAAGCTATGAAGTTACTGAAATATGAAATATAAAACAAAGAGAAATGAGAGATTGCGTATTTCTGCGTCATTTGCGCTTACCACTGGAAATTGCCAAAGCATTTCCCTCGTACTGGATGATGCTGTGAGCTTCCCACAGTCTCCTGGACGTCGTCATCTCGGTCGGTATTTGATGATATTCTGGTAGATTAGATAATTCTATGGTCCGTACATCGGACCCAAACACTCGTACAACCACACTGGTTAAGTTTTACAAAGGTTAGTCCTCCACTCCACGGAACATCGGAGCGACTCCCGCGTGGACCATACTCGGCAAGTTCTACACAGATAGTCCTCCACTCCACGGAACATCGGAGCGACTCCCGCGTGAACCATACTCGGCAAGTTCTACACAGATTGTCCTCGTTCCACGCCGCGCCGAACGATATATACACACGTCGCATCCCCACTCCAGTCCCAACTTCCAGCTTACGTGGTCTCCACTGATTGGCTGAGCACGCCGCTACTTCCCCTCCTCTGGTTCATTACACACGGCGCGCGAATGAAGAAGTCGATTTCCGTTCCATATATTCGCCTTTTCTTGACGCTGCGACCCAAGCTTGCGTAATACTTCCAGACAAGATTAAGCTTGTATTTGAATTCCCCGTGACTCATCTCTCTCAAATACCCTAACTGACAAAACTCCGTAAAATTCCGTAATCATATAATTTTCTATGATATTGTCGTTCGTAATAATTTGCTTGATAGCGTTTTCTAGGACATAGAAAACCTATCTGTATGCTTAAAATTTTCATAAAATGCTCCGAAAATATCTTAATAATAATTATAATAAATTAATAATAATAATAAATTAACATGAAAAATTCTCTTGGCTGAACAATTTGCCGCGTAAATAAATATAGAATGGCTTCCTACTGACTTATGCCAGTGGCATAAAAACCCCTCGAAAAACACGTTACATATTTGCCTCGGATCATCGGATGATTTACCGTGACGACGGTCCATTATCCGATTATCCCAGACCCGTTAATAAACCCCATCCAAAATACATACTACATAAATGAAATCACCCTAAATTACAGATATATACACTCATAATTTTTCTTCGCGCACTTTGCGTCAAAGTTTGTTGTCACTATGGATTGCACTTTGCAACCAGTCCAATGTTTTACATATAGAATAGTGTTCCACGGATATTTCCGCCTCTCAAATTTCTCTATGTTGGAAAAATAGACATAATTAATGTGTGAGCACTATGTATTTATGATGTCATATCACACGCATTGAAGGTGTTCTGATATATTTATATCACCATAGAACTTCCTAATTTCACTGGAGGTCCCTTCCTTATGGTGAAATTTAATCTCACTTATCACTGAGCACACGATCACACTATTGTGGCAGCGCCTCGTGACCATAATACTTGATCTCTCTTTATAAAAGATGAAATTAATATTGACTTCTGAAAAAAAAAAAACAGTAAATGCGCATTACATATAACACCAAATATTTCTGTGCCGTAATCGCCCTGTCTTGTTAAGTTCCCGTAGACCATATTCTACTTAATACTAGTTCTCAACACAGACCAGTTCTCCTCCACAAATAACACCTTTGTACAAATTATCTTAAATTACACACTTACAAATCTTACATGGCGAGGCCGTAAACAGAAATCACGTGTGCTGATATGTATGAGTTTCATGAAGGACTGTCTCGCATTCTGATGGCCCATCTTTTGCCTCGTGGACGCCTTAAGCAAAAATACCCTGTTCAAGCGCTCACCCATCTCTTGGAGGCAAATGGGAATTCACCAGCGCTACCAAATTCTGGCCTTGGTGTATCGAGACATTTTAGTGCTCAAGAGCATCCGACAATCCCGTCATATTTCCCTGTACCTTAGAAACTCTCATTTACTTACATACTACCCCCCTGTGTGACTTCTGATACGCCTACCTGGAAGACCAGATCCTCCCACGCAACAAATACCACACTTACTCATTTGATAGGCTGGCTCGCCAGCTAAACACACTCACTTTATGACACATATATTTCGTAGACTATGTATATTATACGTCCCGTATAATCTGTTTCCCTCACTATTCTCTTGCACATATGCTGTTTTTCCAATACGTTTGGAAACTATAAATGTTACTGCGTCACCTGCTTCCAATCTTGCAAGTGGCTCTCTTAAATGAACGTCATCACGTTGCTCTACCTAGCATATTTCTCAGTGTCTGTAACGATGCCCTGTTGCTACTGTCCACACATGCTAACCCTACTTTCCTCTGGTGTAACACCTCTACTTGACACTCTATGACCTAAAAATGTCACTTCTGACTGACAGAATGACGACTTAGACAGCTTCAAAGTGAACCCTGCCTGATCTAACTTCTGAAAAAATATATCTAAATGACGTAGATGCTCCTCAAAACTGCGTGAACTAATTACCATATCATCTATGTAAATGGTTACAAACTCTCCTGTGTCATCCCCTAATGCGATGTTTAAAGCCCTAATTAAAGCTGCTGAACTACTCTTTAACCCATAAGGTGTTCTACAAAATTGATAAAGGTTATATTTATGACTAAAAGCTGTAAATGGTCTATCTTTGTACAAAAGTGGCACTTGCCAAAAACTGGAACTCAAATCTACACAAGTGAAATACTTCTTCCCCTCAAATGTTCGCATTAATTCCTCTATTGACATAGATTTCAGCTGATCTGAACTAATTCTACTGTTAACCAAACGAGCGTCTAAACAAATACGAACTGTGCCGTCGGTCTTGAGTACCGTGATCAAAGAATTAACATATGGACTGTTAGAGTGCTCAATAATCCCGTCTTCAAGCATCTGGTTAATTTGTGCCTCAACTGCACTCTGATAAGCGAAAGGTACAGGATATCTATGTCCTGTGAATACTGACCTATCAATAACGTTCAATGAATGTGTATAGCAATTGGCCATACCAATGCGATCCTCTCCTATTACACCATAACACATCATAGAGCCGAACACACTGTTCATCCTCTATATTTCCCTGAAATGCAGCATCACGTAACGAGTCCTTTAGACTACCGTTCGTAATCACACTGCCCACAAAACATGGAGAACCCTGCTCTACGGTTGGCGATATCTCATTTAAAGTACAAATCACACCTACAATACTACTCCTCTGAATATGGTCATTGAACGCTACTTCTACTTCAGAATCTCCCCATTTAAATTTCAAACTCCCTACATCATAACATAAGTTACCAGACACTCTACTTAGCCACTCTGAACCCAAGATAACACTGAATACTAAATTTGGAATTACAAGACAAATCTGCTTCTCTACATGATTATTAATTTTAATGTCTACTAAAACTTGCTTAGAAATTACTTTAGACCTCTTCCCAACAGCTGTGATAACAAAAGTGCTTTTAATTGGCATCTCCTCAAAATTTACTCCATTTCCTTTCATTTTATCATAAAATGCACTACTTATGCAACTCTTCATACAACCACTATCAATTAAAACATCTGTGTACGCCTCGGACACGTTAAATTTAACTATGGGGCTCTTACTAACCACTTCCTGAATAATACCTTCATCATTTAGTTCATGTAATAATTCATTTCTTACATTTAGGTCATAGGGTTCCTGTATAATAGTATGGTCAGGGCATGCTACAGACTGAGATTCTGACCTTACTTCGCAGCCTGGTTCGCGTTTAAAGAACCGCTACAGCTGGCCGTAGTACTACTAACTACTGAACTGGTCTGGTTGTTCTGGGCTGTGTTGTCATTGTTTGGCTGTATATTACTACCACTAGGCTGTCCTCTTCCTTGACCCCTATTCTGGTTGTAATTATTGTCATTATAATTTCTCCCTTGATTTCCCCTGAAATCATTGTTTCTCCCTTGATTTCCCCTGTAATCATTGTTCCTCCCTTGATTTCCCCTGAAATCATTGTTCCTCCCTTGATACTGATTACCATAGCCATTTCCTCTGTTCTGATTTAGCTGATTATTATTATTTCTATTTTGAGCGTTGGCCCCTTCGCCACCGTTCCCTTGAACTTCCTGATGCCTGGCTTCATTAGGTCTATTATTATTATTACCCTGGTTCCGATTGAAATTGTCCTCATAACCCCCTCTCCCTAGTGCATCAAATGTGCTTAACAAATTTTCTACTTGTGATATTGTCTTTACATTCTGGATACAAGCAGCCTCCTTGATCCTATAGGGAAAGTGCCTAAGTAGCAACCTCACCACATCACTTTCCTCCTTCAAGCCATCCAAATATTTACACAATAATACGCTGACGGGGAAGGTGGAGGAGATAGTGGATATGATGGAAAGAAGGAAGTTGGATTTATTGGGATTGGCAGAAACAAAGTGGAAAGGGGAAGGAAGGAGAGTACTGAGAAAAGGCTATAGACTGTACTGGAGTGGGAACGAAGAGGGAAAGAGGAATGGAGTGGGAGTAGTAGTACGAGATGGTTTGAAAGAAGAAGTGAGGAGAATAAGTGATAGGATGATGAAAGTGAAAGTAGCACTGAGGGGAGAGACCGTAGAAATAGTGCAAGTATATGCTCCACAAGTAGGCTGCGCTTCTGAAGAGAAGGAGGAGTTTGAAGAGGAATTGCAGAAGCAGCTGGTAGGAAGAAATATGATTGTTATGGGGGACCTCAATGCCCATGTAGGAAGAGAAAGACAAGGTTATGAGAGTGTTCTAGGACCAGAGGGTTGGGGTGGAAGAAATGAGGAAGGAAAGAGACTGTTGGACTTCTGCCAGAGGAACAGCCTGCTAGTTGGGAACTCCTGGTTTAAGAAAAGAGAGAGCCACACAATCACATGGTACAGTGATGACTTGACCAGGAAGTCGGTGGTCGACTATATACTGTATGAGAAAGAACTAAATAAGAACATCACGGACATCAAGGTTATACCATCGGAGAACCTGGATAGCGACCATCGATTACTGGTAATGAACCTGAGAGGGAGTAAGGAGAAGAAAGGGACTGAGAACCAGGAAAGACGTATAAGGATATGGAAACTGAAAGAAGGGGATAGAAGGGTCGAGTACCTCAAAATGGTAAAGGAAGGAATTCCAACAGATGAAGAAAGAGGGGTGGAAGAGGAATGGGCTAGATTTAAGAAGACACTAGTGGGTGCAGCAGAAGCAGTATGTGGGAGGACAAGTAGTATGAAGAGGTGGAAGGAAACACCATGGTGGAATGAGAAGACAAAATATATAGTAAGGGAAAAGAATAGAGCCTTTAGGAGGTGGTATCAAAATAGGACGGTAGAGACAAGGGAAGAGTACCAGGAAAGAAAGAAGGAGGCGAAGAGAGTGGTGGCTGAGGAGAGAAGGAAGTGGATGGAAGAGTGGACAAAGATGATGGAGGAGGATAGTGAAGGTACAAAAAAGGTCCTGTATGGGATGGTGAAAGATAAGAGGCGGAAGGATCCTACGGATTATGTTAGAATGGTGAACAAAAGGGGACAAGAGATAGAAAATAGGGAAGAACTGAAGAAAATGTGGAAAGAATATTTTGAAGAACTTCTGAACCCAAATGGAAAAGATGGTGAGGAGGAAGAAATCGGGGAAGAGGAAGATGAACTGCAAACAGAAAAGGACTTAACATGGAAAGAAGTGGAAGATGCAGTGAACAAGATGAAAGGAGGGAAGGCACCGGGTGTGGATGAGTTGAGTGTGGAGATGGTGAGAGCAGCAGGAGAGGTGGGGATACAGTGGCTGTACCGAGTGATGAGGACAGCATGGAAGGAAAGGAAGACCCCAGAGGACTGGAAAAAAGGAATCATTGTCCCGATCTTCAAGAAAGGTAGTAGAACAGATTGCAGAAACTATCGGGGAATAACACTGATGAGTCATTGTGCAAAGATCTTCGAGAAAGTTTTGGAAAAGAGAATTAGGACAAGGATAGAAGGAGGGATGAGGGAAGAACAACATGGCTTCAGAGCAGGAAGGTCCACAGTGGATTTGATTTTTGCTGTAAGGCAGTTACAAGAACAGCACTATGAATATGGAACAGATCTACTGATGGCCTTCCTGGACATTGAGAAAGCATATGACAGTGTATGCAGAAACAAAGTATGGAAGTCCCTGGAGGATAGAGGAGTAGAGAAATGGACTATAAAGAGGATAAAGGAGATGTACAAGGGAAGCGTGAGCTGTGTGAAAGTGGGAGGAGAGAGATCTGACTGGTTGGAACAAAGAAACGGCCTGAAACAAGGAAGTGCACTGTCACCGTTACTTTTCATTGTGGTGATGGATGACATAATGACCCGAGTGGCACAAGTAATTGGGGACGGAAAGATGAAAGCAATGGTGTTTGCAGATGATTTGATGATTTGGGGAAACAAGGAGGAGGAGGTACAGGAACAGTTGGACGTGTGGGAAGGAGTAATACAAGGATATGGGATGAAATTTAGCATAAATAAGAGTGAGATGGTGATCACAACAAGGAAGAAGGAAAGAACCACAACGGGAATAACAATTGGTGGGGAACAGCTGAAGAAAGTGGAGAGTTTTAAGTATCTGGGAAGCCTGATACAAGATAATGGAAGAAACGATAGAGAAATAAATGAGCGGGGGAGGCAGGCAGAAGCATTTCGGAGGAGTGTGAGAAGCATGTTATGGAGCAAGGATGTCCCTCAGAACAGCAAAAAGATCATATATCGGACGTACTATGTCCCTATCCTGACGTATGCCTCGGAGACCTGGGTTATGAAAGGAAGGGAGAGGAGCAAAATACAGGCCAGTGAGATGAGGTTCTTGAGAAGCAGTATTGGAGCTACAAAGATGGACAGAATAAGAAATGAGAGGACCAGAGAATTAATGAAGGAGGAACCATTACAGGATGGTATAGAGAAATCTAGACTTAGATGGTATGGACATGTAAAACGAATGGAGGAGAAGAGGATACCCAGGAGAGTACATGAGACGAAATGGGAAGGAAAGAGACCGAGGGGAAGACCGAGAGACAGGTGGCTGAAGGGGGTGGAAGAAAGCGTGAAGAAGAGAGGAGAAGACTGGACAAGGGTGGAGGCTGAGAGATGGTGGGAAGACAGAAGACGTTGGAGAGGCTTGTGTTCCAAACAGACCCGGCCAGTGGCTGGAAACTGTGCAAGATGATGATGATGATGATGATGACCTGCCCTAAAAAGTATTCGGTCATGGTGGAGCTTCCTTTAGGGTTATATTTACCACACACTACTCCCTCACGATGCTGCGACTGAATAACCTCATTCCAGAACTTTTCACAGAATTTCATTTTAAAATCATTGATATCAGTAAACTTGTCTCTGTAGATAGCAAACCAATTCCTCGTTTCCCCCACAAACACTTGTTCTAAAATTTCAACTACCTGGCACCACTCAATACTACCATTTTCCAACCTCTCCCCGAATTTATTTTCTATAGTGTTCATGAACTCCATTGGGCACCCCTGTCGATTGCTGAACTTACCCAGTTCTACCTCCCTGTGTGTGCTATTCACAAAAACTGGCCTATTCTGACTATTTTCTTGCCTGATCCTAGCTTTTAATTTTAACTCTAATTCTGCGATTTTCTCCTCAGCCTTCCTCTCAATACTGTTTACTGTTAATTTAATGTTTCCTTCTGATTCTTCTACTTTATTATATAGCTTTGCTTGTTTCTCCTCAATCTTGCTAATGCTCTGTCTATTACTCTCTCTTAAATCATTTACTTCTGCAACTATTTGGGAGTGGACTTTCTCAATTCTACCCCCCAGCTGTTCCTTAACCTCTTTAGTAGCTACCTGAATTTTGTCAATTTCTCCCCCCAATTGCTTTTTGACCTGCTGTGTTTCCAGTTGCACTAGTTCTTTTAAATTTTCAGCCTGTGTACTGATTCTAATTTCCAACTCCTCCTGTACTTTTCCTAATTTTCTGTCTACATCTGCAATAATCTCTTTAGCCTTTTCTTCCATCACCCCCCTGATCTCACCTCTAATCAGTTAGAATTTGTCACTCATTTCCCTACTGTTTTGTTCTAATTTAGCATTTAAAGTTTCAGTACTCTCTCTATTTTCCTTACTGTTTTGTTCTAATCTGGCGTTTAAAGTTTCATTACTCTCTCTATTTTCCCTACTGTTTTGTTCTAATTTAGCATTTAAGGCATCTGTACTTTCTTTATTTTCCCTACTGTTTTGTTCTAATTTGGCGTTTAAGGGATCTGTACTTTCTTTATTTTCCCTACTGTTTTGTTCTAATTTTGCATTTAAGGCATCACTACTAACTTTGTTCTGATACATGAACTCGAGAAGTACAGTTTTTAATTCTGGTTGGCCGCCTACACTCCCTGTTTCAGTATCGGGATTTACCTCCGCTACCCCGGTACTACCATCACTCGACATACTGCTCGTATCATCACTCTCCAGTTGATGACCACTACGTAACCTCATCTGTCTTTCTTTCTCATCCCCCATAATGATATACACTGATACAGACAAATAACCCCCAAAATACAGGCACAGAAATATATACCCTTCTCCTTCCACAAATGTTATTAGGTTTTCAGCCCCAAGTTGTCGGCGACAAGTGTAATGGTTTCTATTGCCCTTACGTTGAGCGACAATTGTAATGGTATTTCGTCCACACGTTGAGCGCCAAATGAAACGGTTTGCTAGCCCCTTACTGTTGGGTGATAAATGTAACTGTTTACCTTTGCCTAAGCTATGTTGTTTTAATGGGCGCCAAGACCTCAATGCAATGCTGAAATCTAAATTTGTATTTAACAACGTCTAGCTCTGGTAGAACACCTTCAAGAATCTATTCACTCAAATCGTGGTATGATTTGATCATTAACCCAACAAACAATTGTATCAGGAGAAGGAATTGGTCTATATCTAATGCTACCTACTGAAAGCAAAGATTGCATTGTAAAAGAAATGAATTTATTATATAAAACAAGTATAGCAAAATTAATAATAATAATAAGTATAAAATTTAAATTGGAGCGTTACGATTTTAATATTACCGATAGAAAATTACGTGAAAACGGAGTCTGATAAATTGATTTTACTCTTATTTCCAAGCTATGAAGTTACTGAAATATGAAATATAAAACAAAGAGAAATGAGAGATTGCGTATTTCTGCGTCATTTGCGCTTACCACTGGAAATTGCCAAAGCATTTCCCTCGTACTGGATGATGCTGTGAGCTTCCCACAGTATCCTGGACGTCGTCATCTCGGTCGGTATTTGATGATATTCTGGTAGATTAGATAATTCTATGGTCCGTACATCGGACCCAAACACTCGTACAACCACACTGGTTAAGTTTTACAAAGGTTAGTCCTCCACTCCACGGAACATCGGAGCGACTCCCGCGTGAACCATACTCGGCAAGTTCTACACAGATAGTCCTCCACTCCACGGAACATCGGAGCGACTCCCGCGTGAACCATACTCGGCAAGTTCTACACAGATTGTCCTCGTTCCACGCCGCGCCGAACGATATATGCACACGTCGCATCCCCACTCCAGTCCCAACTTCCAGCTTACGTGGTCTCCACTGATTGGCTGAGCACGCCGCTACTTCCCCTCCTCTGGTTCATTACACTCGGCGCGCGAATGAAGAAGTCGATTTCCGTTCCATATATTCGCCTTTTCTTGACGCTGCGACCCAAGCTTGCGTAATACTTCCTGACAAGATTAAGCTTGTATTTGAATTCCCCGTGACTCATCTCTCTCAAATACCCTAACTGACAAAACTCCGTAAAATTCCGTAATCATATAATTTTCTATGATATTGTCGTTCGTAATAATTTGCTTGATAGCGTTTTCTAAGACATAGAAAACCTATCTGTATGCTTATAATTTTTATAAAATGCTCCGAAAATATCTTAATAATAATTATAATAAATTAATAATAATAATAAATTAACATGAAAAATTCTCTTGGCTGAACAATTTGCCGCGTAAATAAATATAGAATGGCTTCCTACTGACTTATGCCAGTGGCATAAAAAACCCTCGAAAAACACGTTACAAGACATTCACTGGCATAGAGACATTCTGTCTTCACCACGGTGTTGTAGTGTTTTATTTTGGCATTCCAGGATAGGCACTTTTTATTGTACATGTTTTTTGTGAAGCCATATGCTCTCTCCATTTTTGAGAGCCGATCTTCTATTGCTTCTTTCACTAGTCCATTCGCTTGTGACTGGTAGTTTAAATCCTAATTAGGCAGTAGTATACACAGTAGATCTTGTGTGATATTTTTCTTTTTGTAGGAAGTAGCCTATGAGAGAAGAGCTAAGAAAGGAAATGAGAATATTGGCGGCTAGATATTTCATGTTTCAGAAGGAGGGCGCGACAGAAAAAGTTTCAGAACCCCTGGTTTAGAGGGCAGAGATCCTCAAAGTGGGGGGGAGGGGCTCAGAGAGTGATAAAGGAGGGGGCGCTGGCTCTGATTGAACTATTTATATTTCATATTGTAATGGGTTATAGAGACTTAGAGAGAGTGTTAATAAGAAAGCTCCACTGTTGGGCGTTATTTGTAATGGGTTGTGAGAGCTTAATGGGGTTCTATTAATAATAAGAAATGCGCTCCGCTAGTTGGGCGTTATTGTAATGGTTTATAGAGATATTTAAACTTGATTACTGTTAATAAGAATAAAGTTAATTAAAAAAGTTAATATGCAAAGCTCATTATTTAAATAATCGCCCACATTTGGGTTATCAAAATGAAACATTTAATCTATCTATATATTTAAAACACTAAGCTGATTTTCGTTATCGCGAGATTGAGGGAACGGTAGAACCGATTCACTTCGTAGAGCAATCTGTCGAAAGCTGTAGGCCTGTAGATTTGCAGAGTGTCTTTAAAATAAACAAATATTTTACCACATATTTTTAAATTTATAAACAAAACTGCAAAATTATTGGCTCCAGCGCATGCGCAGAATCACCTTGGTTAATGACAGACATGGCGGATGTCCACCGCGTTTTAATGTAATAGTTATTTATAAGAATTATAATAAAGGAGGGAAATATTGATTATGAAGTTTCCACGACATAAACAGGAATAGAATATTATAAACAAAAACGGAAATGTAGAAGAATTTATACGGACTGTTGAGAGTGAATGTTGTTTAAGTAACTTAATATTACACTGTTCCACAAGTGATTCGGTAGCTCAGACGGCAGTGTTCAAAACTCTCAATTTATGCATCGCGCAATGGAAGCAGTTCAAATCCCACCTCCGACACATATTTTTATTTCTCAAGTATTCTTTCTGCTTATTGGTAATACATTGTCTTAACATATTTTATTTTTATTATTCCCATAAAGTAAGGAATTCTCTACGATTTACGTTCCCATATACTTTTAAATTATTAAATAAAAGATGGCCACAATCGCTTTCGCCATGAGAGACAATTGATGAACATAATTCATTTGTTGGACTCAGACATCGTGGTCACTCAGCCCCGTCTACTTTGGTGTGTGTGTCTCAAATTTTCTCTGATAACTTGTGTTATTGTGATGGCTGTACTGATGTGTGCATTTGTAATTCAAGTGGGGAATGGGAAATTGGCGACCGAGGCTTTAAGTTAGGAACTATCCCGGTATTTACCTGCAGTGGAAGTGGCAAACCACGGAAAACCACATCCCAGATTGTTGAGATGGGAATCGAACCTTGCCCTACTTAGTTTTGCCTCAAGAGTGCGCCCCGTTCCAGCCCTTAGACCAGAATTACACTTGCAGTGGAAGTGGCAAACCACTGAAAAACAAATCCCAGATTGTTGAGATGGGAATCGAACCTTGCCCTTTTTAGTTTTGCCTCAAGGGTGCGCCCCGTTCCAGCCCTCAGACCAGAATTACATTTCTAGAGAAATGGCGGATAAAGGATTCACCGTATCGTAGTGTGATCTTTGTTTTTGAGAATTAAAAAGAGGGGACTGAAGAACTTCAACAGGCGTTTGAGTTCGTTTGTTGTTTAAGTAACTTAATATTGGTTTAGAAGTCTGTTGACTGGGTGGCGCAGGGGTAACATTGCGGACCCAGGAATGAATTTTGCATAGTCGAAGGAGTCTCACCTCAGACATGTATTTTTATTTCCCAATTATTCTTTCTGGCTATTGGTAATTCATTGTCGTAACATATTTTACTTTTATTATTCCCGTACAGTAAGGGATTCTACACGATTTACGTTGCCAGATACTTTTATATTATTAAATAAAAATGGGCACAACCGCTTTTGCCCTGAGAGAAAATTGTCGAACATTATTCATTTGATGGACTCAGACATCGTGGTCACTCAGCCCCGTCTACTTTGGTGTGTGAGTGTAAACCTTTCTCTGATCACCTGTGTTAATGTAATGGCTGTATTGATGTGTGCATTTGTAATTAATATGGGGAATGGGGAGTTGACGACCGAGGCTTTAAGTTAGGAACTATTCCAGTATTTGCCTGGAGTGGAAGTGGGAAACCACGGAACACCACATCCAAGATTGTTGAGATGGGAATCAAATTTTGCTCTTATTAGGTTTGCCTCAAGAGTGCACCCCGTTCCAGCCCTCAGACCAGAATTAAATTTCTTGGCAGAGCAGGGATCGAACCTGGAATCTGGGGTGATAGCTCAGAATGTAGCCTTAAGAGTGGGCTTCCCTGTGTTAATACGATCTTTGACAAACACTGAACATATAATTCTAAAACTCCCTCCATTACGGTGGCTGGCGAAGTGAGTCTATGCTCATTCCAGTAGTGGCGAAGTGATTCTATGCTCCCTTGCGTAATTTACTGTCATGGAAATGCAAAGTTTTGTACCTTCAACAGGTGATGGAAATTGATTATTTAGAGCAGTTTCATTCTGTTTATTTCAAAATGAAGTTCGTCATCCTGAGTTGCGTTTGCAAGCAAATTGCAAAAATTGCAAGGATTTCATTATTGGCGATCAGTCTCATCGCATTCTCATCAGCAACCTACTTGAGAATGGAAGTCTGTGAACTTAATTGTATAAGTGAATATTATTGTTTATTGATTATTTTTTAGAGTACATAACAATGAGTCTAACCACGGAGTTGATTTTGGCAATGGAAGTAAGTTATTATTTGCTATTTAATATCTGGCAGCTGCGTTGATGCAGGCCACTATAGTGTTATTTAATATGACGTTAATTCGGGGAGAAATGCTGCTATAAATAAACCCATTTTATGAAATAGAACATTAGCCGCAAAAAAGTGGGAAATCGGAGAAAAATACGAAGCCACTTTTAAAATCCAATATAAATACGGCATTTCAGATACAATTCCAGATACTATACCGTTACAGTGTAGGGTCCTTGACGAACAAATGTAAACATTGTTCTGCACTGTATTTCTCTTGAGAGAAATCTACACTTGGTTACTTTGACCTTTGCTGTTGTAATGGTAAAATTAAACTGGCTAAATATAAAATATTTGACAGGCTGCAAAAATTATTTTTCACTGGAGATGATATATCAAGGCATTTCAGAGAGACTAATCGGCAGTACAATGCTATGTCCTTCGTTTCATTTGGTGCCAATGTTGCTGTGCCACACGCATACGGTCCACATCGTTTTAAAATGTATGGAGGTGCACATCATCGCATTTCTTCGTTATATTTCAAAATTATATGCGACGGTTTGCGGCCAGTTGTATTAGACTCCTCCGAGTTCTTGAATTCCTTGGAATTAAATGACTTACCTCCACATATTCCAAACGCTTGACCCGTTATGTTGCTTAGAAATCTGAACTTTTCCCAAGGGCTCCTAAATGCAACCATATTGCTTGGATTTGGAAATAATAAGTGCAGTTAAAATTAGGCAGAGAGGTCTAATCCTTCGACTTGATTTAACACCATCCGATAAAACACTATCATTTTGTTTTAAGAGGCAATATTTTCCAATTTATTTGACATACTCTGTCACAATCAATGAAGCTCAAGGGGAAACTCAGGAACGTATAGGTCTCAATTTGCCTCATCATTTTTTCAGTCATGGCCAGCAGTATTTCGCAATGTTGAGAGTGCAATCTTTTGACGCCCTTATAGTTTCAATAGAGACATAAAATAATCGTACAAAGAATATACAGTAGGCCTATATAAGAAAATTCTTCAGTAAATATTTTTCTATTGACCGTCATTTTTGACGGGTTTCAACTAGTTGTGTATTAATCTAATAGTGTATCTGTATTGTTGTCAGCTTCACTAAAAAAGTACATAATGTGTAATATATGTGTTGCCAGGGCGCCAGATCATTTATATATATCATGATCAAAATAATATATTAAACCTCGGTTACACAGAGGTAGAGCATCGAAATTCCTATCTCCAGCCGTAGTGAAACTTACGTAATCTAACCTTACGATAATTAGTTCAGGAGTATGGTGTTGCCTTATAGTAATTTCTAGCTACTAAAGGAAACCAGTCAAGCATTTGAATTTAAAATGAATTTAATATATAAAAACAATAAGTGCAAAAAAAATATAAAATACTAAAGATAAAAATAATAATAATAAATTTAAATTAAAGAATCTACTGAATTTACTTATATTATGGTTCTTGGTTGGAAATTGGAGTATACTGAGTTAATTGAATAGAATATATTGAATTTAAGAAGCATGATAGCCTTCTGATTTGACTGGAGTATAACTGTTTACATCGCTCACCGCATTGAAGATCTTTGTAGTTGGATTGTTGCGTAGAGAGTTCCATGTGGCCCTGATCATCCTCAAAGTAATTAATTTATATGTGGATGACGGAATAAATTCCAAAAATCATCCCTGTGACAATAGCCTCGTACACAACCATGTCACAGTTTGATGAGACAGAATGTCTTATCAAATTCACATACTTAATAGTCAACTGTCTAGTTTAGAACTGCGTTATAGACTCCATCTCGATACACGTTTCTCTGCTCCACTCAGCATCCTTCCTTCTCCTCCAGCAATTCAATAATAATAATTTCCATTTGGGCGGCCGTCATATATATATCGTTCCCAGGTAAAGCACGTGTATGACCCCTCTTCAGAAGTCGCTAGGCGATATAAGCCCGCCTTTCATATATCAACAATGACAATACTTCTTTGTAGTATTTCTCGGGAGGTCTAGCCCACCCTCTGTATATAGTTGCAAAGGATTCATTCATCGGCCCAGCATTGTTAGTGGTAAGTCTTCTTAGAATCTTTTCTTAGTATGATTTGTATATTGGTAGAATACTTGATGTGACAGACATAAGTGTCTATTTATGTCATTTCCAAGAAGCCGCCTTCTGTGAACAACCCTTTTCTTCTCTTGTTCGAATTTTCTTCAGAAATAATATTCAGTCAAGCGTCAAACTAATTTCAAATATAATGTGTATCGCTCCAAATCCTTTCAATTGCCATAATATTCTACATTACCGCATAATAATAGATATAAATATATTAGTTAACATGATAACTAATAAAAGGTAAAATGTAAACTTAAAAATATTGATAATAATAATAATAATATATAAAATTATTTCGTTCTGGTCTCAAATTGGGACCATCACATATTCGCCCCAGAGAATTATGGTATATGTCAACAATCATATCACCATACTTCTCTTCAACACTTGTACAAATATAAAATATTATACCCTACAAAGAAATTACAAACATCGACATTATTATACCCTTCAAAGCAATTACCAACATCAAAAAAAAATTATACCCTTCAAGTTTTATGTATATATATTTTTAAATCTCATCATTTCAGTCATTCACTGTTCATAATGTATTTTTCTTTCTTCTTTACATAATTAAAGCGACCTGTAAACAATGTACATCAAAATACCCTTCACTTTTATATTCTTGTTTTGGACATAAGTCATCGTTGCACTTATGTATATTTGGGTGGCATACACCTTTGCTTTATATCTTGAGGACGTAGAATTCAATTTTCAGCCTGGTGTCGAACTGAATACACTATGGCTAGTTGGTGGGACTGCCAACTGATTAATTCACTTTATCACTTCACAACACTTGGTATGTGATGCGAGTCACCAGATCTACTCCAGTCTCTCAGGAATTATATGTATCTAGTAACACAGGCATATTATAAAAAAAATGAAACTTTATTAGCTTGTATTACCTAAGGCAACATCGTTCAGTGCAAATGCAGTGCGCTAAATTACCCCACATATGTGTATATATCACACTCAAATACACAAGCTTATAGCCGACAAAATACGCTTTATATTTCCTCTGTGCTCTTCAAGACACACAATATCATAGGTTGATGCAAACCCTCGCCATTACCTGCTCGTTCAGACCACAATCATTCACTTATTATTAAGCGACTTTCCTTACTTATCATCAACTTCACTTCTATTACTCATGACACATATTTCCTTAAGGATCTCACATTGTAAGTGCCGTATAATCGTTTTCCTGCGTCTTCTAATTACTCACCTTTTTAACCGTAATTACTGATCTTTTTAACCGTAGTTACTCACCTTTTTAACCGTAGTTATTCCCCTTATTTGTCACAATTACACTCCATTCTATTCAAGATTACACCTCTTTATCACCCGTAGTTGTTCACATTATTTCTCAAAATTATACTTCTTTCTATTCAAGATTACACCTCTCTATCACCCGTAGTTATTCACATTATTTCTCAAAACTATACTTCTTTCTATTCAGGAGTACACCTCCTTATCGCGGAATCCGTATTCACTTACTTTATTTCTCAAAATTGCACTTCTTTATACTTCAGATTACCATTCTTTCGCTAAATCCGTATTCATTTACTTTATTTCTCAAATTTGCACTACTTTCTATTTCAGATTACTTTTCTTTCGCGGAATCCGTATTCATTTACTTTATTTCTCAAAATTACACTTCTTTCTACTCAAGATTACACCTCTTTCGCGAAATCCGTATGACCAATAAAATTTAATTTCACCATTACAAAAAATGACTTTCCTTTAAATCCTTGCATTACCATCCTAGCTACTGAAATATTAACTGTTCACAAAATCTGCCTAATTAAATTACGGGCATCAAAATATAGCTTTATTTTCCTTTCTGACTTGGGAACTACCCTTAACGAATTAATATATATATGGGCTAATATAGGGTTCTATAATTGTATCTTGCAATATGCTTTCAATCTGCCTTCTCACAGCTTCCTGGAATTTGTAAGGCACGGGGTAGCGATGACCTACAAAAATACTGCGATCAATTACATTTAATGAATGTTCGTAGCAATTAGCTAATCCAATACGGTCCTCAAATATATACTTATTCTCTATCAACACCTCCAATAGTTCATCCACTCGATTACTCTCTAACTCACTCTGTAATGCAGCTTTACGCAAGGTATCCTCTAGAGAATCCTTCGTCATCATACTGCCTAAAAAATGTAAAAAAATGAGGTTCCTTTTCAATAGATACCCCGACAATCTCACCACTAACCTTACTGCAAATATCGACTCCTTTAGTCGTTAATATCTCCTCAAGCGTACATATATTCTTGGAACCACCATAAAACTTACTCGAATTATTAAATGATATGATCATATTTTCATTCATCCATCTGAATTTAATATTACCCTCTTTATAGCATAGCTGTGCAGAATGTTGCGACATCCAGTCCGAACCCATAATCAGTGAGTAAACAAGATTTGGAATCACTAAACAAACATGAGTTCCAATCTTACCTCCTATTAAAATTTCTACAACCACTTGTTTAGAAATTATGTGAGATTTCTTGCCCACCGCAGTTAACACGAAAGTAGTTCTAATTGGAATTTCCTCAATTTTAATACCATTTTCCTTCCTATTATTATAAAATGCTGCACTGATGCAAGAAACCTGACAGCCACTGTCAAAAAGTGTATCGATACACGCCCCTAACACTTGTAATTTTAACACTGAGTTAAAATTAATAACGGTAGATTCTTTAGATACGTCCATAAATTCACTTAATAAATCATTACGGATATTTAGGTCATACGGTTCGCTCAAAATGGTGTAAGCTGGAAAAGACTCAGACTGACAACTTGACCTTACGTCACAGTCTGGTTCACATTTAAAGTATCGGTACCATTATCTTGGTTTTGTGTCTCCCCGTTATTTTTGTTGTGGTTCTGACGAGGGTTGCTGCCATTACCTTGATTTTCTTCTCTCTGCCTCCCCGAATTTCCTGCATTATTTCTTTGATTGTAATAACGCTGCCCATTGTTAGGACCTGCATTATTATCCTGATTACCATTGTGGTTATTATCATGGTTTCTCCTATTGCCATGATACTGGCCACGGTTATTCTGATAACCATCTCTACCTTGAAATTGCCCCCTGTTATTTTGAGCATATGAATTTTCAAAATTACGCCCCCTATTGTTGCCTTGAAAATTCTGGTGTTGTTGCCTGCCATTATTATTTTGATTCCTATTCTCATTCATATATCGACTATTCTGCTGTCCTGCCGGTGTTTCACCAACACTATTCTCTAGAGCATCAAATCTCCCTAATAATCTTTCTAACTCTGTGATAGTCGAAGTGCGTTGCATGCATGCAGCCTCTCTTATTCGGAATGGGAAATGCTTTATCATTTGCCTGACTATATCGCTGTCTTGTGTCATGCCATCTAGATATTTGCAGATGATAACCTTATTCAGAAAATATTCAGTCATACTGCAAGTACTTTCAGGCGGATATATCCCACAAATAATACTTTCCCTTTTCTGGGCCTGTATTTCATCATTCCAATATTTTTCACAAAATTTATTTTTAAAATCATTAAAGTCCACTAAAGTGTTTTTATAGACAGAAAACCAGCTTTTTGTTTCCCCCACAAAAGCCTGATCTAATATCTCCACTACCATATTCCACTCTATCTGTCCTTCTAGTAGCCTTTCCTTGAATTTATTTTCAACTATAGTTATGAATTCCATAGGACATCCCTGCTCGTTAGAGAACTTAACTAGTTCAGTTTCCTTCATTCCACCTCCTGATACAATAACTCTACCCTGTATTCCCTCCTGCCTTAATTGCTTTCTTAACTTAGTCTCAATTTCTGCTATCTTTTTATCCGCCACTTTTTCTACCATTTCCACTCTTTCTTTCAAATTATTCTCTTTTTCTATCAATTCATTTCTTAATATCTTCTGTTTTTCCTGAATCTCCTGATAATTTTCTTCATTTGTCAGGTGACTATCCTCTACTTTCTTATGAAATTCTGACTGCACTTTCTTTATCTCTCCTCCCAATTCTGTTCTTACTTGTCTAGTTTCCATCTGTACTATTTTCTGAAGATTCTCTCTTTGATTGACTAACTTTTCCTGAATTTTCCTTTCCACTTCTACTAATTTCAGATCTACTTCCTCTATAATATGTTTAGCCTTTTCTTCTAACACATCCTTAATTTCACATCTGATCTCCTGTTTTGCCCCCTGAATACTCTCCTGCAGCGTCCCATACTTCCTATTTAATTCCTCATTCTCCTTGACCATATTATCTAGTTTCTGATTAATTTCTTTATTATCTTTACACATCGCTTCTCTTATCCCCCTACTCATCTCCTGATTTTGCCTACTTATTTCCTCTCTCATCTCCCTACTCATCTCCTGATTTTGCCTACTTATTTCCTCTCTCATCTCCCTACTCATCTCCTGATTTTGCTTACTTATTTCCTCTCTCATCTCCCTACTCATCTCCTGATTTTGCTTACTTATTTCCTCTCTCATCTCCCTACTCATCTCCTGATTTTGCTTACTTATATCCTGATTTTGCTTACTTATCTCCTGATTATTTTTATTGCTATCTTCTAGCTTCTTGTCTATTGCCTTGCTTATCTCCTCTCTCATCTCCCTACTCATCTCCAGAAACATTCCCATGATCTCATCTAATTTGTTTTCCGAAATATCCAAAGGCTTTTGTTTCTCCTTCCCTCCACTAGCCTCAGGATTTATTTCAGGATGTACCTCTATATTCGTCTCAGGGTTAACCTCGGGATTATCCTCAGGAATACTCTCAAGATTTACCTCCGACATCTTGGTATAATCCTCTACACTCTCAGCCTCAGTACCACTATCAACTTTCGTATAATTAGCTTTCTCGCCTTTACCCCTACTCCTCAATTTCCTTTGTTCCTCATCCGCCATCTCGAAGTACACCGTATAAAGTTTACCGTTCCAAAATTCACCTCACGTTCCCCCAAAATCAATCACTAATAATACACAAATTCACTTCACTATCCCCCAAAATCACTGACAATTTGCACTGAATTAACACTCACTCCTTCCGTAAATATCGTTAGGTTTCCGTGCCACATAGTTGGGTGCCATTTGTAATGGGTTATAGAGACTTAGAGAGAGTGTTAATAAGAAAGCTCCACTGTTGGGCGTTATTTGTAATGGGTTGTGAGAGCTTAATGGGGTTCTATTAATAATAAGAAATGCGCTCCGCTAGTTGGGCGTTATTGTAATGGTTTATAGAGATATTTAAACTTGATTACTGTTAATAAGAATAAAGTTAATTAAAAAAGTTAATATGCAAAGCTCATTATTTAAATAATCGCCCACATTTGGGTTATCAAAATGAAACATTTAATCTATCTATATATTTAAAACACTAAGCTGATTTTCGTTATCGCGAGATTGAGGGAACGGTAGAACCGATTCACTTCGTAGAGCAATCTGTCGAAAGCTGTAGGCCTGTAGATTTGCAGAGTGTCTTTAAAATAAACAAATATTTTACAACATATTTTTAAATTTATAAACAAAACTGCAAAATTATTGGCTCCAGCGCATGCGCAGAATCACCTTGGTTAATGACAGACATGGCGGATGTCCACCGCGTTTTAATGTAATAGTTATTTATAAGAATTATAATAAAGGAGGGAAATATTGATTATGAAGTTTCCACGACATAAACAGGAATAGAATATTATAAACAAAAACGGAAATGTAGAAGAATTTATACGGACTGTTGAGAGTGAATGTTGTTTAAGTAACTTAATATTACACTGTTCCACAAGTGATTCGGTAGCTCAGACGGCAGTGTTCAAAACTCGCAATTTATGCATCGCGCAATGGAAGCAGTTCAAATCCCACCTCCGACACATATTTTTATTTCTCAAGTATTCTTTCTGCTTATTGGTAATACATTGTCTTAACATATTTTATTTTTATTATTCCCATAAAGTAAGGAATTCTCTACGATTTACGTTCCCATATACTTTTAAATTATTAAATAAAAGATGGCCACAATCGCTTTCGCCATGAGAGACAATTGATGAACATAATTCATTTGTTGGACTCAGACATCGTGGTCACTCAGCCCCGTCTACTTTGGTGTGTGTGTCTCAAATTTTCTCTGATAACTTGTGTTATTGTGATGGCTGTACTGATGTGTGCATTTGTAATTCAAGTGGGGAATGGGAAATTGGCGACCGAGGCTTTAAGTTAGGAACTATCCCGGTATTTACCTGCAGTGGAAGTGGCAAACCACGGAAAACCACATCCCAGATTGTTGAGATGGGAATCGAACCTTGCCCTACTTAGTTTTGCCTCAAGAGTGCGCCCCGTTCCAGCCCTTAGACCAGAATTACACTTGCAGTGGAAGTGGCAAACCACTGAAAAACAAATCCCAGATTGTTGAGATGGGAATCGAACCTTGCCCTTTTTAGTTTTGCCTCAAGGGTGCGCCCCGTTCCAGCCCTCAGACCAGAATTACATTTCTAGAGAAATGGCGGATAAAGGATTCACCGTATCGTAGTGTGATCTTTGTTTTTGAGAATTAAAAAGAGGGGACTGAAGAACTTCAACAGGCGTTTGAGTTCGTTTGTTGTTTAAGTAACTTAATATTGGTTTAGAAGTCTGTTGACTGGGTGGCGCAGGGGTAACATTGCGGACCCAGGAATGAATTTTGCATAGTCGAAGGAGTCTCACCTCAGACATGTATTTTTATTTCCCAATTATTCTTTCTGGCTATTGGTAATTCATTGTCGTAACATATTTTACTTTTATTATTCCCGTACAGTAAGGGATTCTACACGATTTACGTTGCCAGATACTTTTATATTATTAAATAAAAATGGGCACAACCGCTTTTGCCCTGAGAGAAAATTGTCGAACATTATTCATTTGATGGACTCAGACATCGTGGTCACTCAGCCCCGTCTACTTTGGTGTGTGAGTGTAAACCTTTCTCTGATCACCTGTGTTAATGTAATGGCTGTATTGATGTGTGCATTTGTAATTAATATGGGGAATGGGGAGTTGACGACCGAGGCTTTAAGTTAGGAACTATTCCAGTATTTGCCTGGAGTGGAAGTGGGAAACCACGGAACACCACATCCAAGATTGTTGAGATGGGAATCAAATTTTGCTCTTATTAGGTTTGCCTCAAGAGTGCACCCCGTTCCAGCCCTCAGACCAGAATTAAATTTCTTGGCAGAGCAGGGATCGAACCTGGAATCTGGGGTGATAGCTCAGAATGTAGCCTTAAGAGTGGGCTTCCCTGTGTTAATACGATCTTTGACAAACACTGAACATATAATTCTAAAACTCCCTCCATTACGGTGGCTGGCGAAGTGAGTCTATGCTCATTCCAGTAGTGGCGAAGTGATTCTATGCTCCCTTGCGTAATTTACTGTCATGGAAATGCAAAGTTTTGTACCTTCAACAGGTGATGGAAATTGATTATTTAGAGCAGTTTCATTCTGTTTATTTCAAAATGAAGTTCGTCATCCTGAGTTGCGTTTGCAAGCAAATTGCAAAAATTGCAAGGATTTCATTATTGGCGATCAGTCTCATCGCATTCTCATCAGCAACCTACTTGAGAATGGAAGTCTGTGAACTTAATTGTATAAGTGAATATTATTGTTTATTGATTATTTTTTAGAGTACATAACAATGAGTCTAACCACGGAGTTGATTTTGGCAATGGAAGTAAGTTATTATTTGCTATTTAATATCTGGCAGCTGCGTTGATGCAGGCCACTATAGTGTTATTTAATATGACGTTAATTCGGGGAGAAATGCTGCTATAAATAAACCCATTTTATGAAATAGAACATTAGCCGCAAAAAAGTGGGAAATCGGAGAAAAATACGAAGCCACTTTTAAAATCCAATATAAATACGGCATTTCAGATACAATTCCAGATACTATACCGTTACAGTGTAGGGTCCTTGACGAACAAATGTAAACATTGTTCTGCACTGTATTTCTCTTGAGAGAAATCTACACTTGGTTACTTTGACCTTTGCTGTTGTAATGGTAAAATTAAACTGGCTAAATATAAAATATTTGACAGGCTGCAAAAATTATTTTTCACTGGAGATGATATATCAAGGCATTTCAGAGAGACTAATCGGCAGTACAATGCTATGTCCTTCGTTTCATTTGGTGCCAATGTTACTGTGCCACACGCATACGGTCCACATCGTTTTAAAATGTATGGAGGTGCACATCATCGCATTTCTTCGTTATATTTCAAAATTATATGCGACGGTTTGCGGCCAGTTGTATTAGACTCCTCCGAGTTCTTGAATTCCTTGGAATTAAATGACTTACCTCCACATATTCCAAACGCTTGACCCGTTATGCTGCTTAGAAATCTGAACTTTTCCCAAGGGCTCCTAAATGCAACCATATTGCTTGGATTTGGAAATAATAAGTGCAGTTAAAATTAGGCAGAGAGGTCTAATCCTTCGACTTGATTTAACACCATCCGATAAAACACTATCATTTTGTTTTAAGAGGCAATATTTTCCAATTTATTTGGCATACTCTGTCACAATCAATGAAGCTCAAGGGGAAACTCAGGAACGTATAGGTCTCAATTTGCCTCATCATTTTTTCAGTCATGGCCAGCAGTATTTCGCAATGTTGAGAGTGCAATCTTTTGACGCCCTTATAGTTTCAATAGAGACATAAAATAATCGTACAAAGAATATACAGTAGGCCTATATAAGAAAATTCTTCAGTAAATATTTTTCTATTGACCGTCATTTTTGACGGGTTTCAACTAGTTGTGTATTAATCTAATAGTGTATCTGTATTGTTGTCAGCTTCACTAAAAAAGTACATAATGTGTAATATATGTGTTGCCAGGGCGCCAGATCATTTATATATATCATGATCAAAATAATATATTAAACCTCGGTTACACAGAGGTAGAGCATCGAAATTCCTATCTCCAGCCGTAGTGAAACTTACGTAATCTAACCTTACGATAATTAGTTCAGGAGTATGGTGTTGCCTTATAGTAATTTCTAGCTACTAAAGGAAACCAGTCAAGCATTTGAATTTAAAATGAATTTAATATATAAAAACAATAAGTGCAAAAAAAATATAAAATACTAAAGATAAAAATAATAATAATAAATTTAAATTAAAGAATCTACTGAATTTACTTATATTATGGTTCTTGGTTGGAAATTGGAGTATACTGAGTTAATTGAATAGAATATATTGAATTTAAGAAGCATGATAGCCTTCTGATTTGACTGGAGTATAACTGTTTACATCGCTCACCGCATTGAAGATCTTTGTAGTTGGATTGTTGCGTAGAGAGTTCCATGTGGCCCTGATCATCCTCAAAGTAATTAATTTATATGTGGATGACGGAATAAATTCCAAAAATCATCCCTGTGACAATAGCCTCGTACACAACCATGTCACAGTTTGATGAGACAGAATGTCTTATCAAATTCACATACTTAATAGTCAACTGTCTAGTTTAGAACTGCGTTATAGACTCCATCTCGATACACGTTTCTCTGCTCCACTCAGCATCCTTCCTTCTCCTCCAGCAATTCAATAATAATAATTTCCATTTGGGCGGCCGTCATATATATATCGTTCCCAGGTAAAGCACGTGTATGACCCCTCTTCAGAAGTCGCTAGGCGATATAAGCCCGCCTTTCATATATCAACAATGACAATACTTCTTTGTAGTATTTCTCGGGAGGTCTAGCCCACCCTCTGTATATAGTTGCAAAGGATTCATTCATCGGCCCAGCATTGTTAGTGGTAAGTCTTCTTAGAATCTTTTCTTAGTATGATTTGTATATTGGTAGAATACTTGATGTGACAGACATAAGTGTCTATTTATGTCATTTCCAAGAAGCCGCCTTCTATGAACAACCCTTTTCTTCTCTTGTTCGAATTTTCTTCAGAAATAATATTCAGTCAAGGGTCAAACTAATTTCAAATATAATGTGTATCGCTCCAAATCCTTTCAATTGCCATAATATTCTACATTACCGCATAATAATAGATATAAATATATTAGTTAACATAATAACTAATAAAAGGTAAAATGTAAACTTAAAAATATTGATAATAATAATAATAATATATAAAATTATTTCGTTCTGGTCTCAAATTGGGACCATCACATATTCGCCCCAGAGAATTATGGTATATGTCAACAATCATATCACCATACTTCTCTTCAACACTTGTACAAATATAAAATATTATACCCTACAAAGAAATTACAAACATCGACATTATTATACCCTTCAAAGCAATTACCAACATCAAAAAAAATTATACCCTTCAAGTTTTATGTATATATATTTTTAAATCTCATCATTTCAGTCATTCACTGTTCATAATGTCTTTTTCTTTCTTCTTTACATAATTAAAGCGACCTGTAAACAATGTACATCAAAATACCCTTCACTTTTATATTCTTGTTTTGGACATAAGTCATCGTTGCACTTATGTATATTTGGGTGGCATACACCTTTGCTTTATATCTTGAGGACGTAGAATTCAATTTTCAGCCTGGTGTCGAACTGAATACACTATGGCTAGTTGGTGGGACTGCCAACTGATTAATTCACTTTATCACTTCACAACACTTGGTATGTGATGCGAGTCACCAGATCTACTCCAGTCTCTCAGGAATTATATGTATCTAGTAACACAGGCATATTATAAAAAAAATGAAACTTTATTAGCTTGTATTACCTAAGGCAACATCGTTCAGTGCAAATGCAGTGCGCTAAATTACCCCACATATGTGTATATATCACACTCAAATACACAAGCTTATAGCCGACAAAATACGCTTTATATTTCCTCTGTGCTCTTCAAGACACACAATATCATAGGTTGATGCAAACCCTCGCCATTACCTGCTCGTTCAGACCACAATCATTCACTTATTATTAAGCGACTTTCCTTACTTATCATCAACTTCACTTCTATTACTCATGACACATATTTCCTTAAGGATCTCACATTGTAAGTGCCGTATAATCGTTTTCCTGCGTCTTCTAATTACTCACCTTTTTAACCGTAATTACTGATCTTTTTAACCGTAGTTACTCACCTTTTTAACCGTAGTTATTCCCCTTATTTGTCACAATTACACTCCATTCTATTCAAGATTACACCTCTTTATCACCCGTAGTTGTTCACATTATTTCTCAAAATTATACTTCTTTCTATTCAAGATTACACCTCTCTATCACCCGTAGTTATTCACATTATTTCTCAAAACTATACTTCTTTCTATTCAGGAGTACACCTCCTTATCGCGGAATCCGTATTCACTTACTTTATTTCTCAAAATTGCACTTCTTTATACTTCAGATTACCATTCTTTCGCTAAATCCGTATTCATTTACTTTATTTCTCAAATTTGCACTACTTTCTATTTCAGATTACTTTTCTTTCGCGGAATCCGTATTCATTTACTTTATTTCTCAAAATTACACTTCTTTCTACTCAAGATTACACCTCTTTCGCGAAATCCGTATGACCAATAAAATTTAATTTCTCCATTACAAAAAATGACTTTCCTTTAAATCCTTGCATTACCATCCTAGCTACTGAAATATTAACTGTTCACAAAATCTGCCTAATTAAATTACGGGCATCAAAATATAGCTTTATTTTCCTTTCTGACTTGGGAACTACCCTTAACGAATTAATATATATATGGGCTAATATAGGGTTCTATAATTGTATCTTGCAATATGCTTTCAATCTGCCTTCTCACAGCTTCCTGGAATTTGTAAGGCACGGGGTAGCGATGACCTACAAAAATACTGCGATCAATTACATTTAATGAATGTTCGTAGCAATTAGCTAATCCAATACGGTCCTCAAATATATACTTATTCTCTATCAACACCTCCAATAGTTCATCCACTCGATTACTCTCTAACTCACTCTGTAATGCAGCTTTACGCAAGGTATCCTCTAGAGAATCCTTCGTCATCATACTGCCTAAAAAATGTAAAAAATGAGGTTCCTTTTCAATAGATACCCCGACAATCTCACCACTAACCTTACTGCAAATATCGACTCCTTTAGTCGTTAATATCTCCTCAAGCGTACATATATTCTTGGAACCACCATAAAACTTACTCGAATTATTAAATGAGTAGTGGGATGATGACAGAGCTGTCTCACTTAGCAAGTTGTGAGCCCCTGCGACCTTGGAATGGAAGGAGCCATGCTAGGAGGGCGTGCTTGGATTCGTTTTTTTCGTCTCGTTGTGCTCTTTACGGGAATGTAGGTGTCGAAAAGGTGAACTTAGGGTTTTGGGTCAAAACGTGCGTTTTTCACATTTTTGCCGATTTTTGGAAAACGGGCCATGCTAGGAGGGCGTGCTTGGATTCGTTTTTTTCGTCTCGTCATGCTCTTTACGGGAATGTAGGTATCGAAAAGGTGAAGTTAGGGTTTTGGGTAAAAAAATGCGTTTTTCACATTTTTGTCGATTTTCGGAAAACGGGCCATGCTAGGAGGGCGTGCTTGGATTCGTTTTTTTCGTCTCATGGTGCTATTTACGCGAATGTAGGTATCGAAAAGGTGAACTTAGGGTTTTGGGTCAAAAAATGCGTTTTTCACATTTTTGTCGATTTTCGGAAAACGGGCCATGCTAGGAGGGCGTGCTTGGATTCCTTTTTTTCGTCTCATGGTGCTATTTACGCGAATGTAGGTGTCGAAAAGGTGAACTTAGGGTTTTGGGTCAAAAAATGCGTTTTTCACATTTTTGTCGATTTTCGGAAAACGAGCCATGCTAGGAGGGCGTGCTTGGATTCCTTTTTTTCGTCTCGTCGTGCTCTTTACGGGAATGTAGGTGTCGAAAAGGTGAACTTAGGGTTTTGGGTCGAAAAATGCGTTTTTCACATTTTTGCCGATTTTTGGAAAACGGGCCATGCTAGGAGGGCGTGCTTGGATTCGTTTTTTTCGTCTCGTTGTGCTCTTTACGGGGATATAGATATGGAATAGGTTAAAAGCTGGAAACATGGTTTTTTATATAATTAAATAGGGTTTTATTACAAAAAATTATGTTTATTGACCCATGAATTATACGTGGAAGGAAAACCTAACCACTTTACAAAATATTTTGCACCTTTGACTTTAATTACTCGTTCAATGAGATAATCGTTGGGATATAATGTTTTTTGCACTTCTTCATAATAGAATCGTCCCTGAATGGGTTGACCGCTCTGATCTTCTAAGAGATACGTCACTGGTTGACCTAGCTTGACTTGGCGAATTTTAAAAATTTCTGTCGACCATTGTGGAGTATACGATTTTGAAAACACACTTCTATGTTTACTAATGCGAACAAAATCTCCAATTTTAAGGCGATGTCGCCTTGGATCTACCCTTTTTATAGGGTTAAACAGTCTATTGAGTCTGGGTAGGTTCTTGGTGACGAGGCGAGGTTTCATGCCGATGGTGGAATGAATGGTGTTGTTGTAGCGAGACACAAGTTGAGGTAACCAGTCTATCCATCGATAGGAACCATGTATTGTAAACTCTTTCCACATATAACTTTTTAATGTTCGATTGAACCGCTCGACCACACTGGCTTTGAGATTGCTATAGGTGGCATAATGGTGAATATCCTTAGATTTGAGAAAACTGGAGAAATCCTTGTTGAAAAATTCTTTCCCCTGGTCGGTTTGTAACAAGTGAGGTTGACGTTTTGATTGTTCAATAATATGTTGAAAGGCCTTTGTGACTAAGATACCAGTTTTATTTTTTACTGGTTGAACAAAAGCCATTTTGGAATAGACATCAATGACAGTCAACATATAGCGTACACCGTCGTTAACGTTAGAATAAGGTATCATTTCAACCAGGTCTGCCTGCCAAAGGTCATCGATTCCTTTGGAAATGACACGACGACGTTCATAAATGCGTCGGGCTGGTTTATGCAATTCATGAGCAATGCCCACTTTGATGGGGGATGGCTTATAAGATAATTTTAGCATTTCGGAGTTGTTGTTCAACGTCGGCGATTTCCGCCTCATGTCCAGTGTGACCAGCTTGTTTTGATGCATGAAGCAAGTATAAGCGCTCTACTAACTGATTGGGATTATTCCAAAAGGTTATATCTAGGTAGGGTTTTAATTTCTTAAACCTTACACCAGAGGCAGAGTGATGTTTTTGCTTACCAAAGATGTTTGCAATGATGGTTTTATATTTTTGGGATATATTGGCATTGACCTGCTGAGAGGATTTATAGTTTCTTTTGTGAGCGTTGGTGTCTAATAAAATGGATTTATATTTAGCAAGGTCCTCGGACGTAAAATCTTGTGTCGAGGGGGTGCGAGAAAATAGCAGCTTTAACAGACCTGGTGTTAATTTATAGTTGATCTTTTTAATGACAGCTTTCGTACGAGCAAATTTAATGGATGAATCCCCAATTTTAAAACTATCATTCTCATAGCGAACACCATACGTGGTATCTGTCTTTCCAATAAATAGAAGGGTCAAATACGGTTCCAGGGTTGCCCCATAATGTTTGATTAAAATGTTTTTGAGTTGAGCTTTATTTTGAGGGGTTGCCAAGACTTGTGAAAACGGAGACGATGTGGAGGAAGACGGTGTTGCCGCTATGACGGAAGATTTTTGTTTTGTTTTTAGAAACTGTTGAAGGGGTGACGATTTCTTTTTTCTTTCAGGACTAAATACGCTTTCGCTGTCACTTTCACTTTGTTCATGCTCTTCTTCTTCTTCTTTCTTTTCATGTTCTTGATGTTCTTGTTCACTAACATTAGAGGAGGAGGAAGAGGAGGATTTTACCTGTCGTGTGGATTCTGTTTGAGTAAATTTTGAACTTGTTATGGGTTTGGTTTGAGAGGTAGCAGCAGCAGCAGCAGTAGCAGTAGAAGCATTAGGTTTAAATCTCATGGGATCAACCGATGATGGAGCATGTTTTATCATGGGTAAAGGATTGACGTTTTTTAAACGTTGCAATTCACGAAATTTATGTCGAATCGTATTTCGTGCCTCAATAATACGCTGCATGATTTGAACATGTTTCTTGTACCCTATGGCGTTCGCCATGGTAAAGGTAAAGACACACTAACAGGAAATGTCCAACCCTAGGTCTTTTTAAACAGAAATAAAATGATCAAAACCCAAGCGATAACGTCCCTCACATCGTTCACTCTGTTTATTTATGACCAAACAGGCATGGGGATGATGGTTCCAACACGAAGCACACAATTGCGTGAAAGCTGTAAAGGACATATCTGGATTCACATGATCTTGAAAAATATGATAGAGATTTCTAGAGTCTTGGCGGAAGAGAACGATGAGATTGGCATTGTCACGAATCAACTGTTTGGGGATTTTGGAATAGGTCTGAGCTAGATAAAAACAATCCACTTGTTTATGGCGTCCCATACTAAAATACTCTTGAATAATGGCCTGTCGTTGAGTGGCAATATCATCAAAAATTATAATGGAATCTGGTTGAATGCGGTCTGGTTGAATGACATCTTGAGGTGAGGTGAATGTAAAATAGCCCATGGCTTCTTTATTTAACGAAGACATAATTTGTTCCAGATACACGTACAGAGGCTGGTACAAGGATTTGGCAAAAATATAAATATTTTGAAATCGTAGGCCATGAGGTGCGGTAATAATGTTCAGCAAAACATTGGTCTTTCCACAACCCGAAGGCCCTACCATAATACATCGAACGGTAGATGGGAATAGGGTGCCATGACGTTTAGGTTCGCACACGGACAGTGATAGCTCTGAAACCAAATCAGAGACGGGCAAAGCATGGGGTTGTTTCATTAATTCCATTGTGTCGATGACTGAGTTTTTTTCATGTGTGTATAAGGTTTATATATATAGGCAAACGGTGAGTAAGAAAGGTTAGTTAACGTCTATCACCATGGACGTGTTTGGGAGAGCTCGTGTAACCATGGCCACGGCCGCCTCTTTGTCAAAACAGTCACGAGAGGTGGCAACAAAAAGCTATGTCGATCGCAAAGTGCAAAGTGTCTATCACATGGCCCCGAGACTAACCGCTGAGGGCTATTCAGCCAATCATCATCGTATTATTGATGTGCAAGAGCCTCGAGACGAAAATGATGTCTGCACGAAACGTTATGTGACCTATCAAATGAAAAGGCTTTATAAATTTGTCCCATCTGTATTTTTAGTGTACCTGTCAAATCAAAAACTGGACAATGACGAAAACCATTCCCCACCACCACTACCACTGGTGAATGATGATCTTACCTATATGCTTGCTTCCGGTTTAAGTCGTTATCGACTGCATTATGATGGTGTCATTCATATTAAATATGCCATGCCTGATGAGAAACATTTAAAAATACAACTAAACGGTGATAGAGTGTTGGCCCACAACCATCAAAGAGTAAATGTGGGAGATGAATTATCCTTTCATCTTATGCTTACGTTTGAGGAAAAGGAAGCTGGGAAAACGGTGAATGATTTCCCGCTTTATATAGAATTGGAATATAGTGCTATGAAATAAGGTTCTCTACGTTAGTTGTTATCGAATGTTTGCTGTGAAAGGTTCACCAAGTAGCAGCATGGTGAAAAAAAGATATGCTATGAACATGAAAAAATCAAATCTCAAAAAGAGAAAAAAGCCAGGTCGGGAACCAAGTCGATCTGCCTCACACCCAGTGTTAAAACGTAAAAAAACTAAAAAAAATCTAAAAAGAGTGGCTATCGAAAAAGCTTTACAAGCGGTGCGATTGTCTACAGCTCCGAAATCGCAGCATTATGTATCGATAAAAAGAAAAGAAAGAAAGCAAAAACGTGGGCGAGTCATTCCTGTTGCTAAGCGTGGGGGTTTTTTGCCGGCTTTATTTGCAGGGTTGGCAGCTTTGGGGTCCCTTTTGGGTGGTGCCAGCGCTGTAGCGAAAACCATAAAAGCCGTCGAGCAAGGCAAGCAACAACTCAAAGAAAGCGAGCGACACAATAAAACGTTAGAAGCCATTGCGATGGGAGCTAGAAATGGCAACCCTTTAAAGCCAGTCTTTTATCCACAAGGTAATGGCCTACCGTCTAAGGAAAAAAAAAAATGTCCATCTTCATCGATAAGCGCTTAAGCCAACTGCCTCGTCATGCCATGACCCATGAAGAAGTGGAAAGCTATGCCAAACAACTAAAGATTTCTCATTTTCGAGGTGTATTTATGCGAAATGAATTACCTAAAGCACCGTGGAAAGAAGAACGAGCCATGATGAATTTAGATGATGATGCAGGCCCAGGAACCCATTTTGTAGCCTATGTGAAACAAGGTTCCACAGTATGGTACTTTGACAGTTATGGAAATTTACCACCCCCGATCGAGTTGATACGTTATTTGGGAAACCGGGTAAAGATATTCTATAATGTGAATCGTCAACAAACCTTTGACAGTCAAGAGTGTGGCCGTTTGAGTTTACATTTTTTATATAAGAGGTCGCGTTAAGCCATCAGTTTCATCATTATGAATGTCAACGCCAAGACCTTTACCGTGCACAGTCGCGGGCCTGAAGTGTCCCTGGATTTTTTCCCTCCCATTGAATTGCATCCCGAACAATCCTATGTGCTAGGATTAATTTCTTTGGAAAGTTACAACAGAATTTACAATATTCAAGTGGATATTAATGACAAATTTTATTATGATGATTATATGTTGACACTACCCCCTGGAGGTTATACTATAGACGATGTGCATGAGGCCATTAGCGTGTCGATGATAAAACAATTTGGTGTCAAACCATTTGCGGATGGGACACACAAATTTGAACTTACAGCCAATACAATAACTCATCGCTGTCGCATTTTCTCTACGTTTAACATTGACTTTGAAACACGAGTTCATTCTATTGGTCCTTTATTAGGATTTAAACCAAGAGTGTTGGCAGCTCAGCAACCCCATGAATCAGATTATCCAGTGAAATTCATCGAGGACCATCACATTTCTGTAACTTGCAATATTATTAGAGACGTATTTACGAATCAAGAACAATGCCATTCCCTGTATGATTTTATTGTCACCTCTCCTTGCGGCTATATTATTCGTGAAAACCCTTCAGTGGTTCTCTATCATCCTGTGTGTGTCAGTGATATTAGTAATATTACCTTACGCTTAGTGAATAGAAACCAACAACTGATTGCTTTGGACGCCAACACCCCTGTGACCTACAAGTTGGTTTTAAAGACGCTATGAAATTTATCTATAAAGCAACAACAACGTCTACGAGCTCGGTTAGTTGCCCGCCGTGTATGAAACGGTTGACACGGGTAAACCGACAACGCTTACAACGCCTTGGTTATACGCTACACCCCAATCATGAACAAAGAGCTGTTGCAAGTGTTAAATCCCATACAAGTGGAAGATGGCGTCGTGCGCATTGATATGCATTCCTATCAACCTCAAGCAACAGGTCTGAATAACAATGACGAGATTCAATTCATCATTAACAATCAAGATATTTTTACTCTACCTCATGAAAGTGTCCTTCAAATTGAGGGTAAATTAATGAAAGCAGATGGCAGTACGCCCACAACGTCTGCGTTGGCGAATCATGGTTTGGCTTTTCTGTTTTCTGAAGTACGTTATGTGATAAATGATATTGTCATAGATATGACTCGAAATGTGGGCATGACTAGTCTTATGAAATTATATCCATCCTATAGCGAGGAGGAAAGTAAAACGCTTTCTATGGCAGGATGGTGTCCCAACAGTAGCAATAACTGGCTAGTTCATACCGATGGCACTTTTACAGGCTTCCTACCCTTAAAATTACTCCTTGGCTTTGCCGAAGATCACAAGCGTATTATTTTAAACGCAAGACAAAGTTTGTATCTGGTGAGAGACCGCAGTGATTATAATGCACTGAAAGGAGCCTCTGACCAAGTGATAGACTCAAAAATTCAACTGCTTCGATTACTATGGAAAGTGCCCCATGTGACGCTATCGGATCGTAAAAAGCTAAGCATGTTAAATTTGGTGCAAAAAGATAAAGCCTTGCCTATCGCCTTTCGAAGTTGGTGTCTGCATGAATACCCCTTGCTACCTACCACTGACACTCATAGTTGGAGTGTCAAATCGGCTCGCTCTACCGAGAGACCCCTCTATGTTATTATTGGTTTTCAAACCAATAGAAAATACCAACAAAGCAAAGATGTCACCTTGTTTGATCACATTCACTTGAGAAATATACGACTATTTTTAAATAATGTTTGCTTTCCCTATGAGGGGTTGGAACTCAATTTTTCAAAAAATAAGTTTGGTCCCCTTTATGACATGTTCGCTAAATTTCAATCGTCTTATTATGAAAAACAGGATTGTCCTATGTTGTCGCCACAAGGGTTTAAAGCAAAAGCACCACTGATTGTTTTCGACTGTTCGTATCTAGAAGAATCTATGAAAATCACCACCATTGATTTAAGGGTAGATTTTGAAACACAAGAAAATGTCCCAGACCATACCAGTGCCTACTGTTTGATTATTCATGCTAGACAAGTGAAATATCATCCTTTGTCCAATTATGTCACCAGCATGTAAGCCATCTGTGGTCGAATGAAAACAAAAAAAGATCATCATTCATAGGATTGATGATAAGCGTCTGCATGCACAGTATCTGTTGCGCTCTGGCACTGTGCGCACATACGACAACAACAAACATCATGTGTCCCTCAATAAGCAACAGCAACAACAACAACGTGACAGACAAACCATGGAATTTAAAATGTGAATTTAATCGTTTGAAAACTTTTGAAGCATGGACAGTTCCCTTTATGGATTGTGGAGAATTGGCTGCGAGCGGATTTTATTACTTAAAACGTGGGGATGTGGTCAAGTGTATTTTTTGCAACATTGAAATTGGAAACTGGGAAATAGGGGATCGAGCCTTTAGCGATCATCAGCGATGGAGTCCATCCTGCCCTTACCTCAATCGCTATGATGTGGGCAATATTCCACGGAGTTTGAATTATCCGGTTATTGTACCAGACCCTACAAAACTAGGAGATACCTGTGGACCGTATGTGCAAACTATTCATTTGAATGCTGTTCCAAATTAAGCCAACACACTTGTTTGTAATAAAAGTGTAAGTTTTTTTTTGTTATGAATAAAACCTCAACAAATATTTCGCTGTTGTTCAATTCATTTTTTCCTTTTTTTCCCCTAAAGTCCTTTGATTTTGCCATGTTAAACCATGGCATGGGTTAGTTGTTGATTAGACGTCAATGAGGTAACAAGTAAAAATAAAAAAGCATGATGCGTACACTCATCGTGGATTGTCAGGGGTTTAAAATTGCAGACAACAAATTTATATTTAAGGAAGTTGCTTTTATCGATTGTAGTACGTTTTGGGTGTCTAACCCTATTCATTTGGTGTTTAAACCTCCCTATGCTTTCGAGTTGCTTAGTGAAAAAGATAAAAAACAGAGCCAATGGATTGAAAATCATTTGCAGTTAGCATGGAACCAGGGTGATATTTCTTACAAGTATCTTGACATTGTCATGAAAGCCCATTTGTCCTCGGCCAATGTCTTATTTGTTAAAGGGAGTGAAAAACGCCAGTGGCTTCAACCATTTCTACCCTCTCACTGTCAATGTATTGACCTTTTAGATCTGGGTTGTCCATCCCTGCAAACGCTCATGGACACTTGTCCTTGCGACAATATTCAGAATAAAGCCTTAGCGCATGCATGGCAATTGTTTCATTGGCTCACCACGAGTGCATGTTGGGAGTTGTTCAATAAAATGAAAACTGAAAGTGTATCGTCCAATGATAGCAGTGAGACGTGTACACGTGAGGTGATAACATCAACGTTATAGACATGGACGCCACTACAATCGACAAGGCTATTGGAAAGTTCTTTGTGTGCAAGAAAAAACTGATTAGCTTTACACAACATGAATTATTAGCACTACCTAAATCATTTCTTTTTTATGTTGCTGCCAACGCTGTCAAAGAAATTTGGGAAAAGGCGCCTGCCGAGTGGACTAACGACTCTGTATTGAGTGAACTACAACCATGCAGTCATTTTTCCCATCACAAGCAATTAACCATGGCAAAAATACCTTCCATTCGACAGTGTGCCACATGCCAATTAATGAAATTATATCATGGTCATAAAACTCAGTGTAAAGACATTGTTTCATCATTCCATGGCTGTCATGCGGAAAACAACCACCACCTACCATGCTCGTCAGGAGCTGCCGACAAACAACAACAGCAAGAACAAGAACAAGAACAAGAAAAAGAAGAACAACAAAAAAAGTGTTTTTCACCGATTGAAACCTCTATGTCCCAGGTGTACTGGCCGTGGAATTATTGATAACATTATTAAAAACTTACCATTCGAAGCTCACTTACCTGCTTACAGCTTTTGCGGCCCTGGTACTCGTCTTCAAGATCGTTTGAGGAGAGGGAATATGGGAATCAATGCTTTGGATCATGCATGTCTTAATCACGATAAAGCCTATGAAAACAGTGATCCCACACTAAGACGCATTGCCGACAAAGTCTTGTTAAGCATTGCCAAGCAACGATTAACAGCTTCAGATGCCAGTCTAGCAGAACGAATGGCAGCATTTATAGTGATTGGTGCTATGAAGAGCAAATTACTTTTATCTAGATATGGACTTTAACGTAATGAATTTATTTTAAAAAATGTATAGTATCACTGTTATCATGACAAAAAAATAAATAAAAAGACAAGAGTCCATGTTGTGTTTTTTTCCATTATTATTATTCACTCATAGTTTCATTATTATAATTATAAATGACAAACAATAAAAAAGGGACAGCAGTGCATCGTTAAAAATTATTACTAATTGTAGTAAATCTATTTTTTCAATCACAAACAATAAAAAAGGACAAAAGTCCATTATTTTAACTAATAGTTTCATTATTATTATTATAAAAAATTATATATACATGGTAATTGTACTAAACCTATTTTTTTTAAATCACAAACAATCAAAAGAAAGGACAAAAGTCCATCATTATTCATCAGCTTCAAATAGCAGTCTAGCAGAACGAATGTCAGCATGAAATCTTTATCTACTCTAGAACCAGTTTTTTTTGTTAAACGCTTATTATTGAATAAAATAACATGTTACTAGAATTTGATCATTATAAATTATAATAAAAATTGCATAAAAATTGCTATAAATGCTATTTTAAATCACAAACAATAAAAAAGGACAAAAGTCCATTATTTTAACTAATAGTTTCATCATTATTATTATAAAAAATTATATATACATGGTAATTGTACTAAACCTATAAACAAACAAAAAAATCTACCATTAAGCATAAGTTTTGAAAATTTATTTTTATTATTATTTATCATGGTAAACGTTGAGCAACAATTAATAAACGTCAAACTGTTGAACCCAAAAAATAATTTTATTTTATTATAGTCATTAAAGAGTAGGGCATGAATAAACAAAAAAGTTACGGCTAGCGTACAATGATTATTCGTTTTCAATTTTTACAAAACGAACCATGCATCGATTATTTTTTTCACCCTCATAAATTAAATAGACAGAGTGAATACTGGAATTGACATCTTCCATAACATTATCAGGTAGGTTATTAAATCGTGTGGGAAGAAATGTCTCAAAGTCTTGACAAATGCAAAGAGCTCGTTCACCAAATTTGGTTTTCAGTTTTTGAATTTTATGTATGCGAAAGGGTGTTTGCGTAGGCAATTCACTCATTTTCTTGCGTGCAAAGCCACAATCTTGACCAATGGCGTTCAAGGCGTCCATGGTTGTCTATAACCAAAGAAAAGAGTGTTACTTTCTAACACTCTTGTTCTTATATTACAATAGCAATAACTTTGTACATTAAAGTATATTGTTTTTTTTTTTTTAAATCCTGAGTGTTTATGACCTGAAGTTGTAGATAGATAGTATTGGATAAAAATATAATAATAATGTTTGTATCATTTTTTCAGTCAAAACATACATTTGGAAATTATTTAATAGGAAATGTTTTATCAAAATTAAGTGTGAATCTCTCTTGGAGGTAAATGCATGTCTCTGTTGTGAATGGGAATTAGCCTATCATTCCCTAGTCGAATGACTTGTATTCGTTTGCTCTGTTGTTGTGCAAATTCACACAACATTCTGTTAAATAAATAGTATCAACAAATACTAAGAGCAAACATGGAATGCTTTTGGTAACCTATAAAAAGGCAAAGTTAACACGCTATGCATTTAATAACCATGTCTACATCCAACAAAACAAAATTCAAAACTACAAATTTAAACCAGTGTGTATGTGTTTATCAACGTGAATACACGATAAACTAAAACAAACAAACAAACAAAATAGCCAAATGTATTCTAAACGTCAAGTATGCACCTGAAAGCCGAATGTAAACAAAAAAAAGCGATAATCATGACATCATGTGGTTAGTTTCTAACAAATCTCATTCTATGAGGCGAATATTGATTGATAGGTAAGCCAAGACAAAGTTGGCGAAATGCTTGTTGTCGATACGAAGTGATTGATTCCTCAGCAGGAAATTTATAAAAATGAAAACAAAACATTTGAAAAGTTATTGGAAAATAAACATTAAACAGGGGTTTTGTAAATATTGTACACCAGAAATCTGGAAAATGATCCTCGTCAGCTAATTTAACAATCACTTGATTCATGGTTAAACCGTACCATGCTTTATGAATCACTTGCGTGGATACATTATTTTCAAAGTCAAAATTTAGCATACAGGATTTACAAAAGTGATGCCCTGGATCATAAACTATGTCATCATCCATAATGATGTCATAAAACATGGTATCAATGCGTACTTTCGTGTTTCTATATTCTGAAGGATAGGCCACACGTTGAGGATTATGAGACATCATCGTGGCATATTCATTGAACGTGGTGTGTTTTGTGACGATAAAACGATCTTCATCATGGCTCATGATTGAATCTGAAAAGTAGTCGTTGCCGTTTACTAAGTGAATAAATAAAAATACTATGTACTATATACACTGTCTGTCCCCTAAGTCAATGGCAAAAATAAAATAAAAAATAAGCAAAACACAAATAAATAACCATCTGTCTGTTGACTTCTTTAGGTTAGGTTAGGAAAAAAACATGTAACAGGTTAAAGAAACAATTTCTGTTCAAATATTTCAAATATATCACCACTCATAACTCTAGCCATAAAGTGAGAGTTTTGTCCTCCGTAAAAGCAGCAGATTATTATTCTTTTGTTCTTGCATGAGACCTACTAAGCCACACCCTAGTGTGGCCTATTAAGCCGCATGCCTACTGAGGGTGAATGGTCACCTTGCCGAAACATGAGGCCTACTAAGCGACAACAATAGTGAGGGTGGCTACTTGTTTGTTTTTTTTTTCCTAACCTAACCTAAAGAAGTCAACATGTTTTTAATCTAGCCTGTGCACAGTGAACCATGCAAACGTTGATGCATGGCTCTCTTTATGCGTTGACAGGCAAATAGCACAAGACATACAGTTTATGTACAACTATTTACAGACATTTACACATCCATGCATACACCCATGCACACAGGTTAAAAAACAAAAATTATATGATACACTACAATTTTTTATTTTTATTCCGAGGCTCAAGATGGCATCTCGCATTTGATAGCAACCAAACCAAACACTTGCCGTGTTGTACAACAACAATAGCTACAACCACTACTGGTTGTAACCAAATGGGACGCTTGTCATCATATCCTGACACCACTGTCTCTTGTCGTCCAACAAAGCGAGTGTTTGTTTTCGCTGCTTCATTAAAAATAAATCATGATTTTTTGAGAGAATCCTAAACTGACTATGTGCCATGGCTGTGTGGGTCTGAAGGACATGTAAATAATCATCCACACAGAGACGTTTAACCACATGCTGGCTAATCCCTTTGGCTCGCATAGATTCGCATCGATCCACCTGTCGAAAACTATACATTTTCGGAGCGAGACCTACAAACTCAGTCATCATGGTGTCTGAACACTCATCTTTCATTAAACCAATTTCTTTTTTGTTCAGACGGGGGATATCGAACACGTTCTTGTCACTAAACGAGGACGTGTCAAACCATTTTGGGTTTTGTTTCATAACGACATACGGATCACAGTCACGGATATGGTAAATAAAACTATCCGTGTCTGTATATAACAAGGAAATGGTACCAAATCGCTGTATTGCAAAACCATAATGGAATTTATACATGTGCAATTTTGAAAAATCTAAAATGACTTGGCCTAAATAGATAGGCTTATTCATGACCACTTTAGTTTTAGCAAGTTCAATAGTCAGTAGATCATGATCAATAATGTTTAAAGATTTGAAATTTGGTTTTGCAATATATTTTTGAGCCCCCCATTGTCCATGCCATGTGTTGACCAATTTAATGTCCCTATACTGCCGTACATTTTCCAAACTCTTGCCATAGATACAATTATTCATCAGTTTAAAAAAATTGATTTGAAATGGTTGAGTGGCACTTTGTCTGTGACTGGTATTTAAATCCATGTATGGTTTCAACCACGGTTTCTGACAAAAAGAAATACCTCTATGGATTTTTTTCAGGGTTAAGCCCTGAGCTAAACATTCTACCAGCATGTCAATATGCAACACATAGTGATTTTTATCATACAAGGTACCCATCAATTTCTTATGATTGCCCTTACTCTCGGGCGGCACCATTTTCTCTATGCAAAAGGGGAAATCACCATGACGCTGTCTGAGATGGGGGGGATAAGCTAAGTCGACATCAAGAACATACCCTACGTCCTGTTGCTTGCTAGCGCTATGCACATTAAAATCTTTAATTTCATCCTCAGACAGCCAGACAAAGTTTCTGTACGGCAGTGGTCGACTCATAGCGTGACCGTATAAATTGTTTATGTCGAAATACATTAGATAGGATTCAGGTTCTTCGGGACAATAATCAGGCATGTAATGATTATTTGCCTTGGCATGTCGCTGATTGAGCGATACGAATCCCCCACGAATCCCTTTTTCCATCATGAGTACCATATCGGGATCCGTCAGTAAATCAAGCTCAATGTGGGTAAATTTGAGGGCGGCGTCCCAACTTAACCCTGGACTGGTATAGTAGTGAGCGGGGTCAAGGCCATAAATCGTGTGACATAGCTGACGAAACGTTTCAAAAACGTCGGTCAACAACAACACGTCTAATTTTAAGTAGTGCATAGCATACTGGCCCATGGTTTCTATGCCAAACACTCGCCAAACATGCTGTGCATGGGCATAGTCTTCTTCACTGATGGTGCTTTGTGTTAACTGAGAAAAGAATTTTTCTCTTGGCGGCAAAGTCGTTTCTTCAAGCACCTCGTAACTTTCCACATAATCGTATGGAAAATGGCCTTTACGAACACACAATTTAAATTGATTTGTATCCGTAAAGTGGGAATGGGTATGTTTCAACTCATCTTCGCTTAAGCCTTTCACAAGACTATCCAGCGAACTAGACATAAACTTGAATGAGTCGAGAAAGCGAATGCTCATGCTTCCTTTTCTCCATGAAAGTGAGGTAAAGCTCTCATGGTTCTTAGCCAAAATGCTGAATTTGCTCTTATCTACATGAGCAAATTGTTTTACAATGAAGTGAAGGTCATACCGGGAGAAATTGTGTAAGAAGACAGGGAGGAAGCGAGGTGTAGAGTACTTCAAATTGCATTCGTTATGGGCAGCACCTCTAAAATGCCCTGTCCTGTGGCAGTGGTCTCTTACTTTTTTTTCTCCGCCTAAGATTGGCTTTTCACATATGTGGCAGGTGGTGGCTTGATCATATTCTCTTTGCTGTACGTCATTCATTTGAATTGGTACAGGGTTGTTCAAAATAGTTTCTACTTTGCCTGCTAAAGCCGCCATTTGATCAACAAACCACCGCGCACAATCCTGACCTTTGTGACTTACATACTCACATTGTGAATTATCATAGTGACAGACAACATAATAGGCTACAGCAAAAGGCTCATGTTTCTGCACTGGATAGGTTGAGCTTGTATGGGGGCTTGGTTCACATCCCTGAATGGGAACAGTAAGGGCCTCAAAATCAGCGTAAACAGTAAATGGTACCATCTCTTGTTTATTAGTGGCCTTAAATTTTAAGACTGCGTCATTCCCTTCGGGCAAGACTAGCTTTACTGCCGTCTGCCCTTCACAGTCTTCTGTATGTCGTTTCAAAAGTTCATCAGTTGTAAAATACTGAAGGCAGCGCTCGCAAATATGTTTCTTACCATCATGATTTGACATTTGGCTGCTCACCAATTTACTTAAATTCTTTATCCAACAGTAATGGCTTTTATCCCCATCAGACAGGAAAAGCAGGTGAATGTGATGTTGCTTTACCTGTTTGGTGGCATACAAGGGGCCCACAATATTGGATCCTTCGATGCCATACACCATGAAAGAGAAATTTGGATTATCTTTCTCAAATAAATGAATTTTATCTAGAGGCATGGGAAATGAAACACGCTCGAGATTGAGAGTTTGTTTCATGCGGTTAAACAATTCTTTGTACTTCCCTGGTCTATCACAATTACTGCCCTGACAGGGTTGCAGGCAGCTCACTATACTCCACAAAAAGCAGTAATCGTCTTTGTTGCGTATGTTGATCACTGCCTTTCTCGAAGCGATAAAGCTCGGCGTGGCAATATAGCTACTTCCTGCATTCAATGGATTGTATTTACAAATATTGATTTGCAAATAGGCAATGCTATTGAGGGCCAAGCCACTGGGACCCTCTTGCAACTTATCAAATTTAGTGATAAGCGCTTGAATAGCTTTCTCCTGATACCACGTTTCCAAATTATCGGCTATCAGTACTTTCTCCATTTTTGTACAAAGGTTGAAGGTGTGTTTCTCTTCAACATTATTTTTTATCAACGTAAATTCACATAGTAGTTCGAAGTTTATTTTTAAAGCCTGATGCAATCTTAAGCCTTGTTCACATTCACTCAAAAAAATGGGAAAACATAATTCCACAAAATCTTTAGGCGACAGACAGTGATTCGCATTGTAAATTCGGCCTGAGCATACTCGCGTTTTGAAACATTTGGCCAAAGGCTGCCACACTAACACTTCACTCTCCGATATAGACATGATTATAAAATGGACAAATAAACGTGCAACCCTTACCTTAAAATAGGTTAATCCAAAATCTGCAATTCCAAACGACCACACTAATCGATTTTTTTACTGACTGGCACACAATCTCGTTCACAGGTACACAATGGTTGTAGCAATTTGGGCCCCCAGCAGGAAATGATCACCAACAAGGTTGATATAGTTTTAATATCAACGACAAGGTTTATCTTGTTTTTTTTGTTTCCAATGATTTATCTGAAAAACAAACCAATACAATCCGTTATTAGTCATGGTTATATACATTAAACATGTGCATTCATTCATTCATGCATTCATTCATTCATTCATTCATTCATTCATTCATTCATTCATTCATTCATAAGACTTACTAAAAACAAAAGGTTTCAAGTGTGCACACATAAATAAGACACTCACTCGAAAATAACAAAGTCATTTACAAAGACTCACCTCTTTTTTTTAATATCGAAAGCGTCAAAGTAGTTAAAACCTATTCACTCCATATATATCTTCATTCTGAAACAATAATAAATACACGCCATAAGTATATAAATTTCCGTGAAATAAATAACATACATTTAACAACAACAACAACAATAAAAGTAATGGAACAACATGTACTCACCATATAATGAATTATAATACTTTCAGCAAATGTGCTCTTTGCCGCCACTGTCACTGTCACTGTCTCTCTCTGTCTGCTTTCCCAGACTTAATAATGTTGTTTTTAAAAATCTGCAACAAACGAAATCCCCCAAAAATACCATCAGTCACTAACTTACTTTTCATGCATACACAAAATAACAATAAAACCAATCATGTCATAATTAACAATAATGAACCTACCTTAGTACAAGTATGGTCGCAGTTCACGTAATATTTCACAAAGAGCATAAGGCACTTGCATCCGTCACCTTCAAAGATGAACACGAGAATGATGAGTCTCTCTTACCCTCAGAACATATATGTCTCCTCAACAAGATGCAAAGTTAACACTTTACTTTTTTTTTGTTCCTACGAGTAGGATGTCATGGAGCGCACAAGTCAGAGCGATTCTCACAAGCTTTTGCAATCTCTGCATGAGTATGCGTGGGAATGCAATGATCAGCTTTTCGACAGAGCTGTATGTCCTTCATCGAGATATCGAGTAACACGTCTGGGTCAGATAACAGCCACCTGCATACGAACAACAGGCTGTTATCTCTCTCTGCTGCGAGGCACGTACGATGATAAGACCTGTGTCTGTCTGGATCGCCGTGGGTCAGTCTCAATGCTTTCAATTCTCATTGCATTAAACATGTTCTCTCTCTGCGTGTGAGCCCTGACCAGTCAAGACAAATAATAATAATAATAATGCATAAATGTTTTACTAACATCATAGCGCATAACCTAACGTGACTTCAAATCTGGTTTCTTACATTTTTCCCCGTTTTCCTCAACGATCTCGAAAAAAATAACGGAAACCATCATTTTAGGTTTTCCATACCTACATTCCCGTAAACAGAACGACATAAATACATCGACATGACCATCATAAAAATCGCCTCATTCGTTTTCCAAATAACGCGAAAATGAACAAAAAACACCTTTTCCATAAGAAAACCATGTTTCCAGCTTTTTGCCTTTTTCATATCTATATCCCCGTAAAGAGGACAATGAAACGAAATAAATACTATCACACACGTCATTCTCACGTTTTCGGTTTTCACAATATAAGGGAAAATCACAAAACCCATTTGTGACTAAAAAAAACATGTTTCCAGCTTTTAACCTATTCCATATCTATATCCCCGTAAAGAGCACAACGAGACGAAAACATACTATCACGCACGTCATCATCACGTTATCCGTTTTCCAAAAATCGGCAAAAATGTGAAAAACGCATTTTTCGACCCAAAACCCTAAGTTCACCTTTTCGACACCTACATTCCCGTAAAGAGCACAACGAGACGAAAAAAACGAATCCAAGCACGCTCTCCCAGCATGGCCCGTTTTCCAAAAATCGGCAAAAATGTGAAAAACGCATTTTTCGACCCAAAACCCTAAGTTCACCTTTTCGACACCTACATTCCCGTAAAGAGCACGACGAGACGAAAAAAAGGAATCCAAGCACGCCCTCCTAGCATGGCTCGTTTTCCGAAAATCGACAAAAATGTGAAAAACGCATTTTTTGACCCAAAACCCTAAGTTCACCTTTTCGACACCTACATTCGCGTAAATAGCACCATGAGACGAAAAAAAGGAATCCAAGCACGCCCTCCTAGCATGGCCCGTTTTCCGAAAATCGACAAAAATGTGAAAAACGCATTTTTTGACCCAAAACCCTAAGTTCACCTTTTCGATACCTACATTCCCGTAAAGAGCATGACGAGACGAAAAAAACTAATCCAAGCACGCCCTCCTAGCATGGCCCGTTTTCCGAAAATCGACAAAAATGTGAAAAACGCATTTTTTGACCCAAAACCCTAAGTTCACCTTTTCGATACCTACATTCGCGTAAATAGCACCATGAGACGAAAAAAAGGAATCCAAGCACGCCCTCCTAGCATGGCCCGTTTTCCGAAAATCGACAAAAATGTGAAAAACGCATTTTTTGACCCAAAACCCTAAGTTCACCTTTTCGATACCTACATTCGCGTAAATAGCACCATGAGACGAAAAAAACGAATCCAAGCACGCCCTCCTAGCATGGCCCGTTTTCCGAAAATCGACAAAAATGTGAAAAACGCATTTTTTTACCCAAAACCCTAACTTCACCTTTTCGATACCTACATTCCCGTAAAGAGCATGACGAGACGAAAAAAACGAATCCAAGCACGCCCTCCTAGCATGGCCCGTTTTCCAAAAATCGGCAAAAATGTGAAAAACGCACGTTTTGACCCAAAACCCTAAGTTCACCTTTTCGACACCTACATTCCCGTAAAGAGCACAACGAGACGAAAAAAACGAATCCAAGCACGCCCTCCTAGCATGGCTCCTTCCATTCCAAGGTCGCAGGGGCTCACAACTTGCTAAGTGAGACAGCTCTGTCATCATCCCACTACTTAAATGATATGATCATATTTTCATTCATCCATCTGAATTTAATATTACCCTCTTTATAGCATAGCTGTGCAGAATGTTGCGACATCCAGTCCGAACCCATAATCAGTGAGTAAACAAGATTTGGAATCACTAAACAAACATGAGTTCCAATCTTACCTCCTATTAAAATTTCTACAACCACTTGTTTAGAAATTATGTGAGATTTCTTGCCCACCGCAGTTAACACGAAAGTAGTTCTAATTGGAATTTCCTCAATTTTAATACCATTTTCCTTCCTATTATTATAAAATGCTGCACTGATGCAAGAAACCTGACAGCCACTGTCAAAAAGTGTATCGATACACGCCCCTAACACTTGTAATTTTAACACTGAGTTAAAATTAATAACGGTAGATTCTTTAGATACATCCATAAATTCACTTAATAAATCATTACGGATATTTAGGTCATACGGTTCGCTCAAAATGGTGTAAGCTGGAAAAGACTCAGACTGACAACTTGACCTTACGTCACAGTCTGGTTCACATTTAAAGTATCGGTACCATTATCTTGGTTTTGTGTCTCCCCGTTATTTTTGTTGTGGTTCTGACGAGGGTTGCTGCCATTACCTTGATTTTCTTCTCTCTGCCTCCCCGAATTTCCTGCATTATTTCTTTGATTGTAATAACGCTGCCCATTGTTAGGACCTGCATTATTATCCTGATTACCATTGTGGTTATTATCATGGTTTCTCCTATTGCCATGATACTGGCCACGGTTATTCTGATAACCATCTCTACCTTGAAATTGCCCCCTGTTATTTTGAGCATATGAATTTTCAAAATTACGCCCCCTATTGTTGCCTTGAAAATTCTGGTGTTGTTGCCTGCCATTATTATTTTGATTCCTATTCTCATTCATATATCGACTATTCTGCTGTCCTGCCGGTGTTTCACCAACACTATTCTCTAGAGCATCAAATCTCCCTAATAATCTTTCTAACTCTGTGATAGTCGAAGTGCGTTGCATGCATGCAGCCTCTCTTATTCGGAATGGGAAATGCTTTATCATTTGCCTGACTATATCGCTGTCTTGTGTCATGCCATCTAGATATTTGCAGATGATAACCTTATTCAGAAAATATTCAGTCATACTGCAAGTACTTTCAGGCGGATATATCCCACAAATAATACTTTCCCTTTTCTGGGCCTGTATTTCATCATTCCAATATTTTTCACAAAATTTATTTTTAAAATCATTAAAGTCCACTAAAGTGTTTTTATAGACAGAAAACCAGCTTTTTGTTTCCCCCACAAAAGCCTGATCTAATATCTCCACTACCATATTCCACTCTATCTGTCCTTCTAGTAGCCTTTCCTTGAATTTATTTTCAACTATAGTTATGAATTCCATAGGACATCCCTGCTCGTTAGAGAACTTAACTAGTTCAGTTTCCTTCATTCCACCTCCTGATACAATAACTCTACCCTGTATTCCCTCCTGCCTTCATTGCTTTCTTAACTTAGTCTCAATTTCTGCTATCTTTTTATCCGCCACTTTTTCTACCATTTCCACTCTTTCTTTCAAATTATTCTCTTTTTCTATCAATTCATTTCTTAATATCTTCTGTTTTTCCTGAATCTCCTGATAATTTTCTTCATTTGTCAGGTGACTATCCTCTACTTTCTTATGAAATTCTGACTGCACTTTCTTTATCTCTCCTCCCAATTCTGTTCTTACTTGTCTAGTTTCCATCTGTACTATTTTCTGAAGATTCTCTCTTTGATTGACTAACTTTTCCTGAATTTTCCTTTCCACTTCTACTAATTTCAGATCTACTTCCTCTATAATATTTTTAGCCTTTTCTTCTAACACATCCTTAATTTCACATCTGATCTCCTGTTTTGCCCCCTGAATACTCTCCTGCAGCGTCCCATACTTCCTATTTAATTCCTCATTCTCCTTGACCATATTATCTAGTTTCTGATTAATTTCTTTATTATCTTTACACATCGCTTCTCTTATCCCCCTACTCATCTCCTGATTTTGCCTACTTATTTCCTCTCTCATCTCCCTACTCATCTCCTGATTTTGCCTACTTATTTCCTCTCTCATCTCCCTACCCATCTCCTGATTTTGCTTACTTATTTCCTCTCTCATCTCCCTACTCATCTCCTGATTTTGCTTACTTATTTCCTCTCTCATCTCCCTACTCATCTCCTGATTTTGCTTACTTATCTCCTGATTTTGCTTACTTATCTCCTGATTATTTTTATTGCTATCTTCTAGCTTCTTGTCTATTGCCTTGCTTATCTCCTCTCTCATCTCCCTACTCATCTCCAGAAACATTCCCATGATCTCATCTAATTTGTTTTCCGAAATATCCAAAGGCTTTTGTTTCTCCTTCCCTCCACTAGCCTCAGGATTTATTTCAGGATGTACCTCTATATTCGTCTCAGGGTTAACCTCGGGATTATCCTCAGGAATACTCTCAAGATTTACCTCCGACATCTTGGTATAATCCTCTACACTCTCAGCCTCAGTACCACTATCAACTTTCGTATAATTAGCTTTCTCGCCTTTACCCCTACTCCTCAATTTCCTTTGTTCCTCATCCGCCATCTCGAAGTACACCGTATAAAGTTTACCGTTCCAAAATTCACCTCACGTTCCCCCAAAATCAATCACTAATAATACACAAATTCACTTCACTATCCCCCAAAATCACTGACAATTTGCACTGAATTAACACTCACTCCTTCCGTAAATATCGTTAGGTTTCCGTGCCACATAGTTGGGTGCCATTTGTAATGGGTTATAGAGACTTAGAGAGAGTGTTAATAAGAAAGCTCCACTGTTGGGCGTTATTTGTAATGGGTTGTGAGAGCTTAATGGGGTTCTATTAATAATAAGAAATGCGCTCCGCTAGTTGGGCGTTATTGTAATGGTTTATAGAGATATTTAAACTTGATTACTGTTAATAAGAATAAAGTTAATTAAAAAAGTTAATATGCAAAGCTCATTATTTAAATAATCGCCCACATTTGGGTTATCAAAATGAAACATTTAATTGTGTATTAATCTAATAGTGTATCTGTATTGTTGTCAGCTTCACTAAAAAAGTACATAATGTGTAATATATGTGTTGCCAGGGCGCCAGATCATTTATATATATCATGATCAAAATAATATATTAAACCTCGGTTACACAGAGGTAGAGCATCGAAATTCCTATCTCCAGCCGTAGTGAAACTTACGTAATCTAACCTTACGATAATTAGTTCAGGAGTATGGTGTTGCCTTATAGTAATTTCTAGCTACTAAAGGAAATCAGTCAAGCATTTGAATTTAAAATGAATTTAATATATAAAAACAATAAGTGCAAAAAAATATAAAATACTAAAGATAAAAATAATAATAATAAATTTAAATTAAAGAATCTACTGAATTTACTTATATTATGGTTCTTGGTTGGAAATTGGAGTATACTGAGTTAATTGAATAGAATATATTGAATTTAAGAAGCATGATAGCCTTCTGATTTGACTGGAGTATAACTGTTTACATCGCTCACCGCATTGAAGATCTTTGTAGTTGGATTGTTGCGTAGAGAGTTCCATGTGGCCCTGATCATCCTCAAAGTAATTAATTTATATGTGGATGACGGAATAAATTCCAAAAATCATCCCTGTGACAATAGCCTCGTACACAACCATGTCACAGTTTGATGAGACAGAATGTCTTATCAAATTCACATACTTAATAGTCAACTGTCTAGTTTAGAACTGCGTTATAGACTCCATCTCGATACACGTTTCTCTGCTCCACTCAGCATCCTTCCTTCTCCTCCAGCAATTCAATAATAATAATTTCCATTTGGGCGGCCGTCATATATATATCGTTCCCAGGTAAAGCACGTGTATGACCCCTCTTCAGAAGTCGCTAGGCGATATAAGCCCGCCTTTCATATATCAACAATGACAATACTTCTTTGTAGTATTTCTCGGGAGGTCTAGCCCACCCTCTGTATATAGTTGCAAAGGATTCATTCATCGGCCCAGCATTGTTAGTGGTAAGTCTTCTTAGAATCTTTTCTTAGTATGATTTGTATATTGGTAGAATACTTGATGTGACAGACATAAGTGTCTATTTATGTCATTTCCAAGAAGCGCCTTCTGTGAACAACCCTTTTCTTCTCTTGTTCGAATTTTCTTCAGAAATAATATTCAGTCAAGCGTCAAACTAATTTCAAATATAATGTGTATCGCTCCAAATCCTTTCAATTGCCATAATATTCTACATTACCGCATAATAATAGATATAAATATATTAGTTAACATAATAACTAATAAAAGGTAAAATGTAAACTTAAAAATATTGATAATAATAATAATAATATATAAAATTATTTCGTTCTGGTCTCAAATTGGGACCATCACAATATCCTGTAACAAATATTGCTATCCTCATATCCATTAACCTATCATAGTTAGGAAGCTCCCACCATCATTTAAGACTAAACTTGCACTATTGCTGTCTTCGGTGGCGTAGTTGGTAGCATGCTGAACTGCTGTGTCCAAGATCGTGGGTTCAAACCCGGCCGAAGTCATCGGATTTTTAAGAGCGTTAAAATCCTTCAGTATCCTTCCTTCGCAGGGGAAGTAAAAACGGCGGTCCCATGTCTTAGATTTATGGCATGTAAAAGATCTTTCCACTAACTAAACTTGTGTGAAGCTAAATTACTAGGTTATATTTCGTTGAAACGCTCTGTCCAAGTTCCAACGTTTACCACTAGATGTATGTGACATCTGGTAGTGAAAGTTGGAACTACTTGAAATTGAACGGAACTTTTAGCTCACCCTATGGGCGTCCGCTAGAAGCAGCTACAGCAGCATGTCCTCGGATACTCCCGGCACTAAAAGCCATACGCTAACACAAGGACTGACCAGTAGATCCTGCCAGTAGGAATTCTTAGAAAAGGTGTAAAGTACCATTTCCCACACAGAACCCTTTCACCCGCAGCGATATCTCCTTACCAAAACACTAATGACAATAAGCCGCTTGGCAATGTGACCGCCACTTCCTCACAAGAACACATTCTTCTATTTCTGCCATTGTCGACTCGAATTCAACCAGTCCTTTGGAGTCAGTTCAAAGACAGTGAGTGAACAGGTGAATTATAGTGCATGTTCAGTGGAAGTGGTTAGCACTATTTACAGTAAACTGATACAAGTAACGTCACATAAAATAAACAACATTTGTTCAAATCCAATAACTGCACATGCAGCAGTTGTTTTCCTTGTACAAGTAAGGAAAAATAGTTAACTTTCAACACTTTGGAGTAATACAGATCAGGGGCGTACATACAATTTATTTTCGGGGGGGGGGGGGCTGACTATCCTGGAAAATTGTGAATATTCTTATGGGATTGTCAGCGCTAAATACTCAGAAATATCAACCAATATCTTAGAGCATATAACGTTATGTAATTATTTTAGATAAGAGTTAATTGTGAAATTATAAGTTTACACAGCCCACAATTAGTGGCAATACAAAAAAGAGTTGTAAAATACAACACGACACTTGAATTGAGCTACTATGGACTACGGAGTAACAATCAAAATCAATATTTCGTTCTAGATCGTCTGCCTTCTTCCGATCTTCTGAAAGAGGTCCCCTCCGTCTTTTGGATTCTGCCCCTACCTTAAATCCCTGGTAATTTTTGATTAGGTGTCTGAATTCATACCTGTTCGTAATTTTGCAGTCTGGAATACCAATTTCTAGAAGGTCTTTGTTACATTCTTGAACCATGCCAATTTTTTCCTCTTCGGTTTCACGAAATTCCAAATTTTCTTAGTTAGACGATCGTTGGACATCCTGAAAATGTGTCCATAGAACAACAACCTTTTCCTTTTTATTGTTGATGTGACTGGTTCTAACTTTCTATATAACTCTTCATTTGACTTCAAACGTAAGTGTCCGTTAACCTATCTGTTGCCTATTTTTTTTTTTCATACCCTGCGTTCTCTTTTGACTAACTGGTCGACTAGTCCCCGTCTGTTCATAGTCAAAGTCTCCGAAGCATATAATGCTTCAGGTTTGACAACCGTGCTGTAGTGTCTTAATTTGGCTCCAATGCTCAGCGACTTCTTATTATAGAGATTCTTCGTCAGGTGATAGGCTCGGTCTAATTTCCAGACTCTAAGATTAATTGCTTACTGTTCTAGGCCATTTTGTTGGATTTCCTCACCCAGGTATTTAAATTTCTTTACACGTTTAATCTTCCCCTGGTTTGTTTTCTTCCATTCTGGTCTATCACTGATGTTTGTCATGTACTTTGTCTTCTCAAAGGAAATCTGTAAACCTAAAATTTTAGTCCTTTCTTTTTTTCTTTTATTTTACAAATTGATAATTTATTTCTCAGAAGTACCGTACTGCGGAATTCTCAGTTTTGCCTCACAAGGCCCCAGCCCTCAGACCAGAATTAAAATCTCTTGGCAGAACCGGGAATCTCATTCGGACCTCCTGGGCGGCAGCCAAGAATGCTAGCTACTACACCACGAGGTAGTCTAATTTACAACTCAGCCAATAAGTTAAGATTAGGGTACAACCAAATTCACAATTATTTTATACTTTTACGAAAACAACACTTTCTTAATTTGTATTGTTTCTTTGGGCGGCTCAAGCCCCCACCCCTTATATACGCCCATGATTCAGATGCATCAATTTTTCTTACAAAAAGTTGTTGAACTTTGATGTGCTCTAAGAATAGTAAACTGTGTGTTGTTATTATTGTAACTGGTAGGTGCAGTAATTAGACAGAAACAAATAATGTACATCTTGTGCTTTTCTTGTGCGAAGTAGCCTGAGAGAAGTGTTAAGAAAGGAAAGAAAAATAAATATTTCATGTTTCAGAAGGGGGGCGCAACAGAAAAGGTTTTCCAAACAGATGACACACAACCTCTCTTGCAAAACAAAATAATCATATTTTCCAGGAATACCGGTGGGTTGTTTTCCGTAAAATACCGTACATCCTTGTCCCACAGGTGACGCTTACATCCTCAGGCAAGTAGTAGCTTTATTTCAGGATTGTATTGTATAGACTGCACGCCGAGTCAATTATCTCTTAATTCTTCATTAAATGTTACTTAACTTTGCACGGCCATTTCATCAAACAGAAACGCTCGTTAACTTACCACTAACAAGGAATTACGTTAAATGGCCAAATCTGGTCACTCAACTCTCTAAAAAGATAGTCAGTCTGAGAGACTAGACTTTATATAATTTCAAATGACGCATGCTACATGTTAGAAAGGCTCGGCTTCCCGCGCGGGGAACGTAGAGCGGGAGGTGCATTCTGCTGCATGACGTCACGCACTCGCCGTCTCCGTATCGCATAACGCCAAACCCCAGGAATAAATTCAGACTCGGTGCATATGCACTGAACAATATGACCTCATACACGCCGTAACCGTAACGCATAACGGTAGACCCAAAGCATAACGATGAAGTCGACAAGATCATTTGAAATGGAAAAAAAAAGCACCATTCGAGTGGAGGGAAACAGCAGAACTGTGCCTTGTGCATCTCACAATGGCGGTTTGTATCAGAGTTTCACACGAACTTTCATCCATATGAATGTAAAATATGTTTACGGCAATGCAATTATGAAAGATACTAAGTTTTAATACCAAGAAAGAAAAATACGTTAATTAAAATAAAATAAAAGCATATCCGAAGAAGGATTCCAACTCCTTCCAGCTCTACATAACCTCTTAAGCTACGAAGACAACTTACTGGGAGAGCGCGTCCTATAAAGCTATGTATTCACACAACTGCCAGTTCACCTCAATACTTTGTACCATTTTAAGCTTTTGCCACGAATAAGGTTTTCTGTATTTCCCTTCTTTTATAAGGTGCGTTCAAAAAGTAACGAGCCACAGGCATAATTACAGAAACCAGTACCTGTATGTTAGAAGTATTGGCCCTGACTGTTGAGGCACTTGTCCCACTGTGACACGAGGCGGTGAATGGCTGTCTCATAAAATTCCCTGGGCTGCCATGTGAACCAGTTCCGCACGACGGCGTCCGAGGTGAATCGTTGGCCCCGCAGAGCCCTTTTCAGGGGACCAAACATGGCATAATCACAGGGAGAGAGGTCTGGACTGTATGGAGGGTGGCCGAGAACCTCCCATTTGAATTTCTGCAGGACTGCCGCGACTGTGTTGGCCGTAAGAGGTCGTGCATTGTCGTGGAGCGACCACCGCGGCTATGGCGTTCACCGTCACTTGGCGGTCCTGGGTAATGAGTGCATCAACCACCTGGACGTTGTCATCGGCAATGCAGGGGGGTGCCCCAGACCGGGCATCATCGGCTAACGACACCCGTCCTTCCCTGAAGCGCTTGTGCCACGCCTTGACCCTTGCAAGGGACATGAAGTGTTCGCCGTACACTTGTGACATTCGGCGATGAATGTCCGTTCCCCCCACCTCCTTTCACTGTCAAAACCGAACAACACCGCTTTGCTCTTCGGTTGACGCCTCCATGTCACTGTTTGCAATGCGACTGGCAGCGTTGGACGATTGATGCATACTGCTGCTCGCTTTGTATCGTCACGTGACGTGCACGCGTGCCCTCTAGCGACGGGCTGTGACCTTCCACGCTCTGGTCGGAACCTCACCTCGTTACACACGCCATGATTACCGATGTCGTCACCGGTACGCGCATACCAGCCTCCGGCTCGTTACTTTTTGAACGCATCTTATATAATTATATTCCAGAACATCTCAATGAAGCATCGGAAACAACAATCAGTGCTACACGCTTCGTGATCTGTCCGCCATGTTTCTCTAGATTAAACCGTGTGTACGCATGCGCGAGAGCCGTAAAGCGCATTTAAGTTAGGAACTCCAATGACCTCTTGAAATGCATCAACGATAATCATGCATTAACTCGCGTATTTAAGTTAAATACGAATTAACTAACTAATCGCTACCAAAGAATTGGTGAAAACGGCCTGTATAGAGGTCCAAGGATGGGTGAATGTTATGTTCCACGACCAAAACCGCACTTTTATTGGTTACAATAATGGTTGAAATACAGGGTCTTTATATTTGCTTGGCTAGGACATTCTCCGCCAGTTGCCGGATGCCGCGCGCGCGTATGTTCGGCAGAATACGGTGATTAAAATCAATATCATGCATTTTTACTCACTATGTTTACAGTAGATGCTGAAAATGTTCCTCATCCGCTACCAAACATAATCGGCATCTCCTTATGAAGTTTCCGGTCAATCCGGTTAATTTAGCATCAGTAAGGAAATAACGAACTAAACGTCTATTTTTATTGTTTACTGAACCTGCACTTTGAATCTCAAATTAGCCAGTTGTTGTATTCTCCGATTTATAGGAATGGGTCTCCCAGGAAATTTCACTCGAAACTTTTGTCTTGTTCTAGCACACGATTTCCCGCATGTACGTATTGTGCAGATATGCACGTACAAGTAACGAATATTTCATATAAGGCATTACAGCACTACACACGATCACAATAAAACAACTGGCTAAGAGATTCAAACGTTCAGTAAACGATAAAAATAGACGTAAAGGTCGTTATTTCCTTCGTGAAGCTAAATTAAGGAGCGGATGGGGAACATTTTCAGAATCTACTGTTAAGTATGGTGAGTAAAAATGCATGATACTGACTTTAATCATCGTATATTCAAGAAGAGTATAAAGGAAGGACTAATGAAAAACCCTAAACAAACTTCAATTACAGACGAATGGGCACTTTTGAAGAATGAAATAACAAAATCCGCAGAAGAAAACATTGGTAGGAAAGAAGGAATAGGTAGAAAACCGTGGATCACTCAGGATATACTAGAATTGATGGATGAAAGGCGGAAACACAAGAATCTAAGAGATGAAAAGGGGAAAGCAGAATACAGACGTCTGAGAAATGAGGTTAACAAGAAGTGCAAGGAAGCAAAAGAAGAATGGTTGAAAGAGAAATGTGCAGGTATAGAAAATTGTCTGAAATTAGGAAAAGTAGACACAGCTTATCGAAGGATTAAGAATACTTTTGGGGAAAAGAAGACTAAGTGCTGTAATATTAAGGACACAAATGGAAAGCCTCTAACAGATAGGGAAGAAAAGTTGAGAGATGGAAAGCTTACATAGAGAGTTTGTATAAGGGAAAGGAGATTGAGAATCATGTAATGGAAAGGGAGGAGGAAATTGATGAGGATGCAAAAGGAGATTTAATATTGAGATCAGAATTTGATAGAGCTTTGGAAGACTTAAGCAGGAACAAAGCACCAGGCATAGATGATATACCGATTGAGTTGCTACGCTGCATAGGAGATGAAGGTCTGATCAGGTTATTTCACTTGGTGTGTAGGATTTATGAGACAGGTGAGGTACCCCCTGATTTCAAGAAGAATGTAATCATCCCTATACCAAAGAAAGTGGGAGCTGACAGATGTGAAGATTACCGTACAATCAGCTTGATTACTCATGCTTCAAAGATCCTGTCTAGAATAATTTACAAGAGGATTGAAAGCCAGATAGAAACGGAGTTGGGTGAAGACCAGTTTGGTTTCAGGAGAAATGTAGGAACAAGGGAAGCTGTACCAAGTCTTAGGCTGATTTTGGAAGGTAGAATAAGGAAAGATAAGAGAACGTTCATGGCTTTTGTAGACTTAAAAAAGGCTTTTGATAACGTTGATTGGACTAAATTGTTTGACATTTTGAAATCGATTGGAATAAAGTACAGGGATAGGAGGGTGATATACAATCTGTACAGAAACCAGACAGCAGTCATTCGAGTTGAAGGACATGAGAGAGAAGCTGATATTCAGAAAGGTGTAAGGCAAGGCTGCAACTTATCACCCATACTTTTCAATCTTTACATTGAACAAGCAATGAAGGAAATTAGAGAAAAATTTAAAGTGGGAGTGAAGATTCAAGGAGAAATAATTTAAACTCTGAGATTTGCTGATGACATCGTCATCTTGGCCGACAAGCTTGAGGATTTGAATGAGTTTTTGAATGGTATGGACTCCGTCTTACGGAAAGAATTCATGATGAAAATAAATAAATAAATGTAAAACAAAAATACTGGAATGCAGCCGAAATAAATCAGAAACCTCTATGGAGATCAAATTGGCAGGTGAAAAGCTGAAGGAAGTAGGAGACTTCTGTTACTTAGGAAGCAGAATAACCAGTGATGGACGAAGCAAAGAGGATATTAAAATTAGGTTGGCTCAGGCAAAGAAAGCATTTCTACAAAAAAGGAATCTGCTGACATCGAATATAGATTTAGGTATTAGGAAGTCATTTTTGAAAGCCTTTGTCTGGAGCGTGGCGCTCTATGGAAGTGAAACTTGGACTATTGGTGCAGCAGAAAAGAGGAGAATTGAAGCATTTGAAATGTGGTGTTACAGGAGAATGATGAAGATCAGATGGGTAGATAGGGTTACAAACAAAGAGGTATTAAGACGAGTGGGAGAGGAGAGATGTTTCTGGCGACTGCTAATGAAGAGAAGAGATAGGTTGGTAGGACACATACTAAGACACCCAGGAATAGCAAGCTTAGTTATGGAAGGAAGGGTCGAGGACAAAAACTGTAGGGGTAGACCAAGGTTAGAATATGTTAAACAGATTGCCTTGGATGTAGGGTGTCGGAGCTATGTAGAGATGAAACGATTAGCTCAGGACAGGGAGGCATGGAGAGCTGCATCAAACCAGTCAAAAGACTGAAGACTCAAACAAACAACATTCTGCCGTACATACGCGCGTGCGTCAGCCGGCAACTGAGGCATCACTGGCGGAGCGCGTGAGCGAGAATGTCCTAGGCAAGCAAACAAAAAGACCCTGTATTTCATATTGTTGGCAGATTGCCTCATTGCCAACATCTTTCAAACCAATTACAAGGTTTCAAATTGGATAAATGCGTGACCTTAATGTTGTATAGATTATATCCTATTTAGGAGGCTCTTTCTACTGGAACTTTGGGAGCGAAGGGGACGCGTCCCGTCAGCCCCTTAAGAAATTACGCCCATGCGTTTAAAATAAGTTCCTAAAGAGTACTGCAATTACAGAAATATCACAAAGATATACTTGCCGGTTTTAAAGCGTATTGCAGAATATAACAATTCAGCATGACATGATCATTATTTTAAACTTTTTAACGTTATTTCCTCTAAATTTTGCACTATTAGTTATGGACAGTGCGCTCCACGAGCCAACTACTGAGATCAAGTAATAAGGAAGTAAGTTTGTAGTTTCATGTGACCCTTAATCTCGCGGTATGAGCCACGGGACCTCCCTTTTACTTGGAATCCAAACCACAGGACATGGCATTTCACTTTGAAAATCTCACATGCGTTGACCGAAAATCGAACCCAGTCCACCGTGGTGAGAGGCCAACAGCTTTGCAGCTGCGCCACCACGCCCCAATCAAGAAGGGATGATAATACCCTTGTTCGCCGTGAGAGCAGGGAAATGTGATCTTCACATGTTGGTAGTTACTTGTCCTTGAAGGTCTCACACCTGCCCAACTAGTCATTACAGCTCATTAGAACTGTACAGCTAAATACTGATGTCTTTGGAGGATTTGTTTACAAGCATCATCACTTAGCGCATACACTTCGGTAAACATTCAGAGGAAGTAGTTGTTAATTCACTTTTGGGACATCTTGGTCATCAGCCCCAGGTAGTTGGATGTAAGGAAAAGGAAGGAAGCTTGTAGTTTAACGTGACCGTTAATCGCGAGATCATGAGCCATCGGACCTCCTTTTTACGTGGAATCCGAACCACAGGACATGGCATTTCACTTCGAAAATCTCACATGCATTGACCGGGAATCGAACCCGGACCGCCTTGGTGAGAGGCATACAGCTAGACCGCTGAGCCACCACGCCCCTGTAGTTGGATGTGTGGTAACCTGTATTTATATGGTGACTGTAGTAGTGTGTGTTGCTGTATTAGGGACAGGGACAGTCGCGGCTCATGCTGTAAAGTTGAAGAAAGCTACGAATGAGCTAAAGCCTGAAGGTAGTTTCGAGCTTCGTGGTGGTGTAATTATTTATAGCTAGGTAAACTTAGTTGTTGATAGAGTCTTCAGTCTTTTGACTAATTTGATGCAGCTTTCCATGCCTCTCTGTCCTGAGCTAATCGTTTCATCTCTACATACCTACCACACCCTACATCCGAGGCAATCTGTTTAACATATTCTAGCCTTGGTCTACCCCTACAGTTCTTGTCCTCGACCCTTCCTTCCATAACTAAGCGTGCTATTCCTGGGTGTCTTAGTATGTGTCCTACCAACCTATCTCTTCTCTTCATTAGCAGTCGCCAGAAACATCTCTCCTCTCCTACTCGTCTTAATACCTCTTCGTTTGTAACCCTATCTACCCATCTGATCTTCATCATTCTCCTGTAACACCACATTTCAAACGCTTCACTTCTCCTCTTTTCTGCTTCACCAATAGTCCAAGTTTCACTTCCATAGAGCGCCACGCTCCAGACAAAGGCTTTCAAAAATGACTTCCTAATATCTAAATCTATACTAGATGTCAACAGATTCCTTTTCTATAGAAATGCTTACCTTGCCTGAGCCAACCTACTTCTTATATCCTCTTTGCTTCGTCCATCACTGGTCTCCTACTTCCTTTAATTTTTCACCTGCCAATTTGATATCCATAGAGGTTTTTGATTTATTTCGGCTGCGTTTTTGTTTTACATTTATTAATTTTCATCATGAATTATTTCCTCAAGACGGAGTCCATACCATTTAAAAACTCATTCAAATCCTCAGGCGTGTCGGCCAAGATGTCATCGGCAAATCTCAGAGTTGAAATTATTTCTCCTTGAATCTTCACTCCCACTTTAAATTTTTCTCCAATTTCCTTCATTGCTTGTTCGATATAAAGATTCAAAAGTATGGGTGATAAATTGCAGCCTTGTCTTACATATTTCTGAATACCAGCTTCTCTCGCTAGGTAGTAACTGACCAGTCACTCAACGCGTAGTGACAAATGTTGGTTGAACGCATTTCTTATCCGACACGCACACGTGTTTGTAGAATATTTAATGGGGAAAATATTTCAGGGTGTTGGGGGCGAGAGTCCGGAATATACTTCTTGTTGATAAATAGATTGGTCCCATTACGCTATTTTATTTCCATTTAAAAGAATTTACTTGCCTAGGAGGCCTGATTCGCGATTGTGCCCGAAAATACAACCGCAATTTACTTCCAAAACACTGGCAGCTAGAGATTTAATCTGCAACATGATGCGAGAGTGAATACTGAACTTGAGGGATACGGATATGGAAACAAACAAAACAAAAAAACATGCACTGAATACCTCCCTTAAGTCTCGGTAGATGGTACTGCTACCCCTGCCACATCATGGTGCTCTCTGGCAGAAATATTTTAATTACACTTCAAGGGATACCATTTGAGTTGTCAAAAATGAATATCACTTACCGGTATTTGTCTTCTATGGGTGTTTCTGGCAACTTGACAATTAATGGTAATTCGGAGAGTAAAAGAGGGAAAAGAAATGTGAGGCTGCGCCTAACAGCGCTACTACCCATCTGAACAACATATGTTTATCAACAGTTCCAAATATATTCACTGTTGCGGCTGAATTAACTGAGTGAAATTTACAAATGCTTCTTATTAATTTAAAGTATAAATATATATTTATAGAATCTTTCTAAGAGAGGCTCCACCTGAGAGCCTTTTATCACCAGCCGCGCCTGGACGGGGATGAGGTAGGTGCACCGGGACTTGAAAGAAGGTACTATCCCGGCATTTACCTGGAGGGAGTGTGGGAAAACCACACTTAGGATAGCCAATGTCAGCGCTGGGATTCAAAACTACGATCTCCGGACTTGCTTCATCTGCCTGCGCGGTCGTAGTGCACGATTTAGCGAGCAGCGTTAGGCCGTGGGTTCAGAGAAAATTCAAAAAAATCGCTACCCGTCGCAAAACTAAGTTCTGATTATACTTTTTCCCATCCACATGTTTTACAGCCTCTTTCCCAAGCCTAGTCCCAAATGCATGGTTGGTTGGTTCCTCAGTTTAGGGGCTGCGACAACGCGGTCATGTAGCTCCATGTACTTTGGGTGTGTGTAGAATCTGTCTGATAAACTGTGTTAGTGTGTGTTATCTGTTTTTAATTCAAGTAAGGACTGCAAACATTTAATTTTCAACTAGTTCCTACTTTCGCTACCAAACGCCACCGTCAACAACCAACTAGTTCTGAACTTGGTTACTAGATGCCACCGCAGCCTGCTCCTGGCGACGAACGTTGGAACCTAAGAGCGTTAGTCAAATCTGACCTATTTATTTATTTATTTATTTCGAGTCATACGTGTAGCAAAAAGAAACATAGGAAACAAACCAAAGGTTGATAGAATATTATACAATGTAACACAAATCTTAAATGACAAACTAAACAATATCAGCCCAAAATTGTGCAACAGTAACAGCGTTGTCTGAAGCATCAACAAGCTCTTGTGTGGAACATGATGTAGGACAACTAGGACAGTTAATTAAGTGTTTAGTTGTCTGTTCCTCCCCGCAATTACACAAGGGGGAAGATTCCTTCAAAAAGCCCCATTTTAACAGGTTGTCCTTAGTTCGTCCGACGCCACTCCTGAGCCGATTTAAGGACTTCCACACTCTCCAGACTTGATTTCCACCAGGAGGAAGGTTCTCAGAAGGAGCCATCCAATCATTACAATCAGATCTTGCTGTCCACTGACATAATCTGGCTGCTCCAGGCAGACCGGTGAGGGGAGTAGTAGTTCTCATCAAGCTCTTCCTAGATTTGAGCCTACTAAGTGGGATCTAACCTATAATTTAGCTTCACACAAGTGTAATTGGTGGAAGGTTCTTTATCATGCCACAAATATATGAGATGGGACCGTCGGCTTTGCTTCCACTCCGAAGGAAGGCATACTGAGGGATTTTTAACGCTCTTAAAAATCCGACGACACGTTCCAGTGTTAAGCATATATAGTGTGTATTTGCAATCGAAAATATTATATATACTTATATCACCACATACTTCAACACTCGGCTACAGCGATTAAAATTCGTTGTCCTTGATCCACGGTACAGACTGTTGTTGATTCTTTAGGGGCTTTGCGTCATCGTGGCCATGTAGCCCCGTGTACTTGGGTGTAAGTTGTCTGATAAACTGTGTCACAGTGATGTCTGTTCTAGTTTGTGCACTTTTATACGAGGAAGGATTTGGATAGGAAGCTGTTGTTTCATTTGAGAGGCTTGGACATCATGGTCATTTAGCCTCGTGTACTTGGGTGATAACCTGTGTTATTGTGATGGCTGTATTATTCAGGTGAGGATTCAATCAACGTATAATATAGCACGTTATATTTCAATAAGCTACTATAACCAACATTCAATTATACTCCTTGTAAAAGGACGAAGAGTTATAACTATACCCAAGTATTTAGGAGAAAGTAGGCTATATGTTATTTACTGAACATCCTGTTTGATCACGACTTACCGTATATAGGGAAAGTCCAGTTGTGTACCTCATAATACGCGTGAATTACGGGACCAAGGAATCAGAAACCCCTATGGACGTGAAATTGGCAGGTGAAAGCTAAAGGAAGCAAAATAACCAGTGACGGAAGAAGCAAAGAGGACATAAAAATGAAGGTTGGCTCAGGCAAGGAAACCACTTCTACAGAAAAGAAATCTATTGACGTCAATAATAGATTTAGGTATTAGGAATGCATTTTTAAAAGCCTTTGTCTGGAGCGTGGCGCTCTATGGAAGTGAAATTTGGGCTGTTGGCGCAGCAGAAAAGGGGAGGATAGACGATAGAAGCGTTTGAAATGTGGTGTTGCAGGAGAATGATGAAGATCAGATGGGTAAATAGAGTAGGGGCAGATGACCTCGTAGTTCAGCCCCTTAAAACAACAATAATTTACTAACTAGACTAGCCTAACAAATGAAGAGGTGAGAGAGGAGAGATGTTTCTGTCGACTGCTAATGAAGAGAAGAGATAGGTTGGTAGGAAACATACTAAGACACCCAGGGATAGCAAACTTAGTTTTGGAAGGAAGAGTTGAGGACAAGAACTTAGGGGTAGACCAAGATACCAATATGTTACAATAGATTGCCTCGGGTGTAATGTGTGGTAGCTACGTACAGATGAGAGGATTAGGGAGAGCTGTACGAAACCAGTCAAAAGAATGAAGACTTAAATACAACACATGGGGCAAATACAATATTGCCAACCCCGCGCATACGGTATTATTCATCAATGATCTTTATGTAATGTAGACCAAAGGTTTTCTCCTAGACTAGACTAATAATTACTAGGCTGGGTTTTGTCACGCACAGTGAGAGTACGCACGCATCTGTAACCTTTATCCAGACCAATAGTTTTGCTATTTCATGCTTTTTCACATATTTACAAGGTGTATTTTGTATCACATATGTTGATAATAGTAGTAATGTATTCACGTCAGTAACACTTGAGACCTAATGCGCCTGACAAACATGAATGGGCAAAAAACAAACAGACATATTGACGTAATCTAGCACATACAGTAGCCTACTTCAGTGAAGGAGTGATAATGTACAGTAATTACAATTGGCAATGACTCCCAGAATGTGGAACAAGGCATGAAAATATTATATGCTCGACGTGAACGTGTAATAATCCCGCACGAATGGCAGGTGACAGCACTGGCAGAGAAGGGTACCTAAAGCATGTCGAATGGAAGCGGAAAACATCGCAGTCGCTGTCGCAATGCAGACACTGAACGATTTATCTCACGTCCAAAAGGGCACGATCATGATTTCCTTTCGAACTCTTAATATTTGTTTGGTTCTGTTCTTTTTCACTACAAATACTGTCTGCCGGATTCCTTAGTTGGAGCCATTTATTGTAATCCTGCTTGCTACGGTGGGTGAGTGGTTACCGTGTCGAACTTCCAACCCCAAGCTTGCAGGTTCTCTCCTGGCCATGGTAAGTGATTTTTTTTGAAAGGGGAGAAAATCACGATACGCATGTCATACGATGTTGGCTTGTTAAAGAACCCATTTGAATTCAGTAGGCCGTGTTCATAATGGCAAAATTAATCTCGGGATTTTCCGCCAACACAAAGTTCTTCATTTCTCTACTAGAAAGCGCTAGTGTCAAGCAGCCCTTAGATATCTAACCTCCTTGACTTTCATAGTGCTTCAAGGAACAACAAAATTCGACATGCAAGCTGCCCTCTGGGCGCAAATAACAAAGCTAGCATCCAAGGCCATACGATACTATTATTATTATTAGTATTAATCCTTTTTAATTTTACAAGCAGACTTTACTATATCATTCCATCAGGATGTGCACTTTTTCCTGTCTTTACACACTGTTGTCCCCCAAGACATACCTTTGCTACTTCCAGTACAGTAGGCTTACTGTATCCTGACCACTCAGCTTCAATGACCTGCAATTCCGTACCATCTACTCTGGAATTTCTCATCAATCATTTCCATGTATTTCTGCCGAACAAGGGAAGTATCAGGTTGAAACCTATCTTGAAACTTTGTAGACGCAATCGTTGTACTATAAGAGGACAACGTGCGGAAAATCAGCCGCCAGATTGAACTGCAAGGCTCCTAAATCGTACATGACATCTTGGTACGCAGGTATGACGGCTGAAGGAGCTGGACATCCCTGTGGCACTCGGAGTAGTCGCGTGGTGGGGCGTATATGCTGACTGGAGTGTGCGGCTGCTTCTCACTGGCCTTGAGTGTTTGGGCGGTCAGGACTGTCCATTCCAACATGTACGGTACTCGCTACCTCCCATTGATTTACATGAGAGATTCGCCACATGATTTCGGAGCCTTGAAGTTCAATCTGGCAGCTCATTTTCCGTATGTTGTCCTCTTAAGCCTAGTCCACACCGGCAGATTTGTTTGCAGACTGTATGCAGATTGTTTGCATACTGTATACAAACTGTTTGAAAACTGTATGAAGACTGCATGTATACTACTTTGGAGTCTGGAAACAGTCTCCATACAAGTCTGCATACAGTATGCAGACTGTATTGAAACATTGTATCTGATACAAGTATGTTACTTGTTTTGCGTCCACACCAGAATTAGACCTCTAGACAACATCCATACCTTTACCACAGGGTGATTACTTATAAAGTCTGCGAATGTGTAAATTGGGGGACCAAAGTGAAACGATCATGGTGGGAGGGGAATTGTGTTTAAATGTACCTCTTGTATTAGTCGAATAATTAACCAAAATACTCATTCTACTAATATTTCATATAACAACCGCTATTTTCTTTTTGTGGGGAGGGGGTGAAATTTGACACCCCGCCGGTAGCCCTAAACTACATTTTGTGGCAATATAAATGAGATCCCTGTGTGGTCATTGGTGGGACATGTTTCAAGGCCTGATTAGTTTTGGTCCCTTCATCAGCCGATATGAATTAATAAATGTCAAAGACACACGAAATGTATAGCGTAACAACAAAATGTCCCTTGTTATTAAACCTTATATGGTGCACCATCAAGAAGGATGGGAAATTGAAACTAAATCAACACAATATGATGTGGAAAAACGTGGCTAGCTGGATGCGTCTGTGGTTTGTATCCGGTCTACAGTTTCAAAACACGTCCACACAGGAAGACTTGAGACAAAATACAGTACTTGTTTCTTGTATGCGTGTTTTCCAATTCGTTGGAAAACAGAAAACATTGTATCTTGTCTCTTGAAACACGAGATTTGTTTGTCATTTGTATGTCAATTGTATGCAGACTGTTTCCAAACATCACTCAAGTCTCCCGATTGTATGTAGAATGTTTTAAAAAAGTCTGCAAACATTGCGCATACAAATGAGAAGGCTTTATAGTACAACGATTGCGTCCACAAAGTTTCAAGATAAGTTTCGACCTGTCTTACATGATACTTCCCTTGTAAGTTACTTATCATAATCCGTCTGCAAACAGTCCTAACTTTCTGTGCTTTAGGTCTACCTATAGGCCTACTTAATTCACAGCAGATCAGCTTGTGGTCTGTTTCATCAAAGACCCCGGAACCCTGCAATTCTTGATCAATTTCAAAGTCAGTAATGACATTGATCTGGTTCCTCTGCCCTCCCATGTGTATCTGTGAATCTCCTTACGCTTCGAGAATGAGTTCGCAACTGAAAAACTCATGCTAGCACGGAAGTCCAATAAACATTTTCCATTGGTGTTCGCTTCCCTATCCTCACCCCACTTTCCCATTACTTTCTAAAAAAAAAAAAAGCGACCGCTGCCCAACCATTTGGCCTGCAGAGATCAGCGCATCGCGACCCCTCGACCGTTAATCTTGGTTTTCGTGATCGGGGCGCTGCCTCACTGTCAGACGGCTACTCAATTGTCCTCACGAGGCTGAGTATACCCCGTTCCAGCCCTCACGTCAGTTACTAAACTCCCTGACGGAGCCGGGAATCGAACCCGGGGCCTCCGGGTGAGAGGTAGGCGCGCTACCCCCAACACTACGGGGCCGGCTACCTTCTCGTACCCCACAGTCCTATTTACTATCCTAGAATTAAAATCCCCATTAGTACTACACTATCCTTATTGATTAACTCTCACTACCACATCACTCAGTGCCTCATAAAAATGTATCTACTTCGTCCTAATCCGCCTCTTCACATGGAGCGTACACTGAAACAATCATGACTTGATTTCCTGACATTTCCAAATCTATCCACATTTATCTTTCATTTACATCTAGTCTACATCACAAAATCTATGTTACGCTCGAGAGTTCTCTTGAAATACAGACCTACTCTCCACTTTGTCCTGTCTCGTTTTACACTTGACGGGTAACCTACACCTTGTATCTCCTACTTCCTCCTCTCTATCTCCCTTTATCTGAACTTTACCAATCCCTAGAATATCCAATATCATCCTACTTTCTTCCTTCTATAACCACCCTCATTATTAATTCCACCCCATCGAACACCAGTTCCGTTGCCTTTTCGTTTCCCAGGAGTTCCTGAGCTGTCAGATAGGAGTGGGACTCCATCACTCTCATAGGTCCTAGGCTTGCTCATGGCATAGTAGGTTTAGGGGGTACAAGTGAAGCAGGTTGCTAGCCTTACTTACACAGGACCCTCGAGTCTCACCTCAGGGAACAAACAAGTGAGTTGGGTAGTCCTAGCCGCCTAAGCACAAGGAGGGCCATGACTCAGGATATGTCCAGGATGCCAACTCCTATTCCATAGCAACTGGTACCCCCAGGCCCGTATTTAGGGCTTCTGACGCCTCTGGGCAAAAGAAAAAAAACATTGCTGTCCCCGACTTAGAATATGGAGATTTATTTATGTTTCCCTAACATATGGGGCTGCTTCATCATCTGTGTGTGTATTTAACTCAGAGTGGCAAGCACTATAAATATGTGTTTACTAAAATTACAAATAGAAAAAACTATACAAAGAATTTACATTAAATTTTAACAGATACCGTACACAACCAATGGCCAAATCATCAATTATTTAAATAACGAGGGGCCTAGTCATTTGCAAGCAAGTTTAGGATTTGTTCATGAACACAATTTCACTTTCAAGTCAGTTTCTACAGCAAGAAAATCAAGATGACTAAGATGATCCGTTTTTGTATGTCCTTAAATAATAATCATTGCCATTGTGTGACAATAATATTCCCTTGTGGGGTATTTAAAATTTAAATAACTTTACATTTAATGCCCAAGTAGTTTTGTACAGTTTTCCAAAATTTTGCCCCGCCCTCCAGTTTGTCCCCCAGTAAATACGGGCCTGGGTATCCAGACTGTCAGGACCACTTACTAGGCAACTCAGCCGTTGCCCATGGTTTACGAAGTACAACATGACTACACCATGAACCAAGCAAATCGAATGTATGCTAAAAAACGCAACAATTTAGAAGTGCAATAGACTAACAATAAAATAAGTTACCTAAAATATAATTGGTTTATAAAATCTGACTCGTTACAAAGTTAAATTAAAAACGTCTGTAGCTTAATAATTTATTGTAAATACTGTTGTGTTATAGCCTACACATATCAACTGAGCCTAAATTAAGCCTAGGCGAGCTTGAGAAACTAAACTAGTCATCCAATTTAGCCCTCATTTATGTGAGAAGCATTTTATTAAGTGTGTAAATAAATTCATGAAAATTATTTCAGGCACCAGAGTACACTCGCATTGACCGACTGATAAATTTCTGCTAATAGATTAGTTAGGTAACAGTGAAAAATAACTTCAATATTTCATTAATCATAAAAATTAATAATAACTTTTAGAAGATTAACACAAATTTTTAAGGTTTCTAGGACAAAGAAAGGAATGGAGTATCGTAACATCTGGACAGAAGAAAAGCAGTGTGAAGCAAAGAAGAACTAAGTTAAATAGAAAACAAGAAAGGAAGCTGGAGCCAAATACAAATAATTGCAGAGGGTTATTTACCATGGTCCTAAGATGGACATTGTGGTCATGTAGCCCTGTGTACCCGGGTGGGTGGAATTTCCTTCCAAATGATAACCTGTGTTATTGTGAGGAGCTGTATTAGTGCGTGTATTTGTAATTCAGATGAGGATTCCGATTGGGAAGGAGGCGGCCGTGACCTTATGTTAGGAAACCATCCCGGCATTTGCCTGAAGTAGAAGTGGGAAACCATAGAAAACCAAGCTTCCAAGATGGCTGAGATGGGAATCGAACCCACCTCTTCTCAGTTTTGCCTCATAAGGCTGAGTGTGCCTTGTTCCAGCCCTCAGAAACATTTCTTGTCAGAGCCGGGAATCGAACCCGGACCTCCTGGATAACAGCCAGGAATGCTAGCCGCTACACCTCGAGAAAAGTATAATCTTATTATATAATATGCTAAGGTTTATGTTTCACAAAACCTAAACCAGAGGGAGTTAGAAGGTGTGGTTTGTGACACAAATGTCTTCCACATCGTCTCAATAGCAGGCTACTGGAAAAATCTTGCATTTCTTGAAAAGTCAACGGAAATATATTTATTTGTTTATAAAGTGCTTTTAGCCAAATAAACAACACGATAGGCCCTGGCAGAACTGTGTCGCGTACAGCAGCATAGCAGTAGGGCCGGGCGGGTAGGCTAATCTGTACACATGGGGCGCACACAACCCATTATGCGAGAGCTTTCGCACAGGTTCACTAGTATTAATAGAATCCAAGTACTGGAGGGGTTATTTAAATGTAATGGTAAAGGAACCGATTTGATCATCCTTATAAAATTAAACTAACTTAAGTGGAATAAATTAATAACTATGTGGGAAGAATGGAAGTGTTTGCCAGAGGACGTTTTCAACCCTAGCCTTCAAAATGTTCGGAATTAGGTATCTAGTCGTGTATCGTGAAGTTGTGAGTCGAGTACTGCAGCCAGTTGCAGTGAGTTGGATTAGCTAGGCTTATTTATCATCTTAATAACTATAGGCCTATTTATTTATTCATTAAATATTTAACTTTTCATTATCTTTATGTATTATATTTTAAATTGTTGTTTTACAGTACTGTATTTTTTTCCACGTGGCTATGTGCTCATTTGCAAAAACACTGGAGACATAAGGAGAAATCGCAATTAAATCTTTGTGTATATTTTAAATTTTGCCAAGCGAGTGTGCAACCAAGCACAGAATTTTCTACAACTCGCCCAAAGAAAAATACTTAATATCCATAGTTCCTGGATTCTGACAACCCCCTTAGGCTTGAAGTTATGTCTCTAGTCGTAAAAAGTACCGATGACAGGTTTGTGTACGATATGTCCTCATAATAAGTTAAAGTCTGTCGTTGGCACATGCGGTCTAATTTGTGGCTGCGGTTAAGCTATAAATGTAAGCTGAAGCTATGGATGGTGCTGAGTAATGGAATTTGGATTCTGTGAAAGATGCTACTTATCAGGGCAGGGATGAGAGCAATGAAATTGAATACTCCACGGGAAAAACGGGGCAAGTCAAATTTTGTAAACTTTTCAGGAGAGCCAATTTAAACTTTCAACACTAAAAAGTGTGAGCAATATAGTTATTTTGCCAAATTTATATTTTATAAAGGAAGTACATGAAAAACAAATAACTGAAATTAAATTCTGAAAAAAGTGAAAGGATATGGGACGTTCTTTCAGTTTCCACTAAAAATAAAAACCTCTCTATCTCGGTGACTTACCGCTTTATTTGAAATTAATTTCAACTGATCTATAGTTATGATGGCTGGCCACCAGAATGTGCCATAAACTCATTAGCATCACGCCAAACAAATGAGCATCAACATGAATACGTCATAGGTGACGTCACCGAGGTCACTAAAATTCCACTAAAAGCAGGTAGGTTAATCGCAATCTATAACTTACTTGAGCCCACCTTTCAAGGATCGAACCACCCTCCGGGCTGATGACTTACCAGACAGATGGATGGTGGTAGAGGCAGATCAAGTATCGAATCAGGAATTCAAACAAATAATATATTAATGAATGTTAAAATAAACTACAAAAATTTACATTGCTCGAGTCAATTTGAAAGTCCTTTTATTGTCTACTCTGTCCCACGAACCTTCAAGAGGTCTTCTAACTTCAACACTCTTATTGTCTAGGCTACTCCGTCCCATGGAGAACCTTCATGAGGTCCTCTAACGTCAACAGACTTTAACCTAATATGCACACAGTGAAACGTACAGTCGTATGTAGACTTTGATGGTTGGGAGCAGGACAGAGAGTTCATCTGCCCCTTAATGAAGACTTAATTTTACTTGTAGAAATCTTGACAGATGGTAGGACTAGTGGGTTTTACAGACAGCGTAGCTTGGCCATTCTAGAAATAGTTTTCATTGCTTTACCACATTGAAGCCTACTTCAAGCAAATGTCCCCATTTTTACAAATACCATACGAATAATTTGGATAGACCTAAAATCTCTAAGAATTATATGGCCTTTGAACACAAGTAACTATTTGAAAACTCTACATGGAACAACTTCAAATATTCTTTCATTGGAGCACTGATAGCTTAAGCAGGGGTTCTCAACCTGTGGTACCAGCAGGCCATCCTTCTACTCGATCCACATGCGCAGTGAGCTTCGTGCCGTGACTACTGTGTGAGTTATTTACGGCGCGTGTATTTGAACTCCACAAAGAATTGCATCTTTTCTTTACCGAGCACAATTCTAATTTATCATCAGTTCTCAATGACTTTGGTTGGCTTTTAAAATTGGCCTATTTAAGTGATATTTTTGAAAAACTGAACATTTGGAATAAGTGTATGCAAGGTAGTGTTTCTGATATGTTCTATGTTGAAATGAAAACTAACGCAATGATTGCAAAAATCACCCTTTGGGAAAAGGAACTGAAAAACAACTATATTTTGTTTTATTAAAATGTCTTTCCTTATAAAATTACAAAGGTTAAACCATAGTAACTAAATACCTTTTACATTTTTAATAACCATTATTACTACCTAAGAAAGGTTAGTAGGGGGTACGCAGGATGTTTAATTTTTTTAAAGGGGTACGATGGTTGAAAAAGGTTGAGAACTCCTGGCTTAAGCAATTCTAGTGACAAGAGTAATGTGTCCCATACAGCTCAGATAAGGCAACAATAAAATAAATGTGGCTTAAAAGATTACTTTCAACTTGGAATGAGTGCTACAGCTATGAATTATCAGGTCAGTAAGATAAAGGAGTCCATTTCAGCTATTACTGTGACATGCATACTTTATCATAGTGTAGAAAAGTCCCGAAAAATTGATCCGTTCTTAATTATCTAAATAGCAAACCTGAATATCTATCGAGAAAATATAATATCTACGAAAATGCCGCATAGGCTACATTACAGAACTCGCAAAAATAAATGGGGGCATAAGATCAATCAGCTGCTTAGAGCTATGATATTGTAGGCCTACCCGACGCTTGTAATCTAAAATAATGAGGCAAACTTCATTGTTTTGTGATTTTCTCCTATAATTCATAGTTTGTGATTAAAGGGATAAAAAACAATCAATTTACTTACTCTTTTACTACAAAGAAGGGATCTTCCAGTGTCATGTCAGCTCTCAACGACACTCATGCAATGATCTTGTTTTACAAGGTTCACACTTGCTATTCAAATGAACAATCATGAGGAATTACGCGTTCGGTAATCACTTTCACAATCAGACACACAACACAATGTCACTAATAACACAACCCGCACACTACAGACAACTTTCTGCCTGCCATCGACTGGCACAGCAGTTCGCCAATTTCTGCTCCATAGATTAAAGGGCAAACAACTGACAAATCATACCTTATTTCTGGATGATCTGAAATAATTTCGGAAAGATGTGAAACTCATACGCCAGAGTATTTTCAGGATATGGGTTAAATGATATACGCGGTTATTGTATTGAGATTTAACTAATTATTTACAAAATGAAGACTGAAAGTGGCTATGTGACATAACATGTTTCTTATAATGTTGTCGACAGTGCTCTAGCTCAGCATTTGTTTGTTTCTGTTAGAGTATTCAGTTTCGCCACTGCAGTGCGCCACTTGCCAGTCCCATGCATGACAGGCTTCAGATTATTTTGTTCCAGGTTAGGGGTAATTTGTGACTTCTTGCCCGAGAGGCTGCCGACTCGAAAAAGTAAAATGTTTAATTGGTAGCATTTAAAATGATACACATTAGTAGGAAATTTTTGGGACATTTCAAAACCAAGTGTCTTCAAGATTAGCATGTGCCTGTCATTAGAACAAGTTCTTAGACTGCAACCATCGGCACAACAATACAGTATTATCAGGACACAGCTCCAAGGGACCCACTTTTGATCAGACGAGGATGTTAACCATGTGGCCCGCACCTAAGTCTGTCATTGCTTTTTACTAGTGTCGGGGATTTCATCCAGAGAAGGTTCTGCGGGAGGGGGAAGGCATGTTATTTTTTCTCTTCTTTCCAGTTTAAAAATAAAACTTCTCTGCGGTAAAATTCGGCATGCTCAGTGCTGGATTAACCATAAGGCACAATAGGCAATTGCCTGGGGCCCCCAAAATTGAAAACAAATCCCATCAAAAAATGGGGGGGATTTTTTTTTGTGGGAAAAAGTCAAATAAATTAGGTATCGGTACCGAAAAAAAATTGTGAAACTTATAATTACAGTTCTAATTTTACAGTTTAATTTCTTGGTTTATACTTCGTAAAGTGCTGTTCGTAAATTCTCTCTGCCCGGGTTTTTCCCATAAACTTTATCTTCTTATTACACTTCCAATTCACAAATAACTTAACTATTGTTTGACACATTCCAAGTCAATCGAAATTTCAACTTTCTGTTCGCTCTACTGTTTAAGGATTGGAAGCAATTAACTGATACTCCTACGGTCGGGTCCCAAAATTCCCAAAATGCCATGACTATTTGAATTAACTGATAAATTATTTATTAGCCATAGATAAGCTCGGAAAGAGTTTTTTCAAATTCTGGCATTCTGGTCTGTAGAGTAATTTCGGAAACAAGTAACGTGCTCCCGCTTGAGTTCAGGCTTCAAATCGACGGTTTTGTGATCGACAATTTTAATTCGTTAGTGTTCGATGAACAGTTTTATCTGTGTATGGGGTTCAGTTAGAATCCCAACTCAAAAATGTCTTCACGTACATATTTGAGTGGTGCACAAAAAAGAAAACTTGCCAAATACAAAAATTACCGAGAAATTGGTATTAGAGAAAGTGCCAAAACTGACTAAATTTTCCCTTCGGAATGAAACCTCTTCAAATTCATCGGAAAATCAACGATCTGCCACTAGCGATGGATCAAAGGAGCAAAACAAAACGAACACTGGTCACGCAGAAGACCCGGATAATGATCCGGTCATTTCAAGGTCTCAAACATCCAGTTCTTCCGAGGAAGAATATGAAGATGGACAACCAGGTGTCGAAAATTTGAACCGTTTCACTGATCCAGGACATTGGGGAAAATTAACCAGTGAAGCCATAGGCTACAGTTTTGGGTTACACATGGTCCGTCGAATTGTCAAAATTTGACTGGACCGTTTAAATCGTCCAAGCGTCGATATGATAAGGAATCAGCATCAAGATATTGCTCCCAAAATTTAATCTTTGGAAAGAAACCGAATGGAGAGAATACAAAACGAGATTGGCTCATTTATTCACCTGCAAAAGGTAAGCTTTGATTAACAATTGAGCCCTTCATATATTTATGATACATTGACAGCTTTTGAAATGTTATACTATTTTTATAAAAAAAAAACGATTGTAAATTATGTTTTTTATATTTCTTTGTTTTTTTTTGTTTTTTTTTTTTAATTCTAGTTCAATTTTATTCCTCTCCAGACTTCAATAAGTTCTCCCTTATGTGTAGCAACGCGATATTTTTGAGCACCATATGCACTTCTGGTAGCTTGGTCCAAATTATCAGCAACGAGCGTATCACGCAAAGTAGGTTATATTAAAACGCAACCAACACTTAAGAATTTTTGACAAGAATAAGATCAAATTTTTGATCATTTTTGTTGATCACTTTGCTTTATTCGGAATTTTAGTCTATCGTTTTCGTTTCTATTTTTTTAAATTATTATAATAATTAAAAACGCTTTTATTTAATTTCACTTGTGGCAAATCAAATCTTGCAACAACAATTTTGAATATGTCTTTCTATCTTACCAAAACGAATCAAATTTTGCATAGTTGTGTAACTTGAAATTGCAAATAAATTGTTAAAAAAACGCTCATTTAGTCCAAAAACATACGTTCATACAAAAAATTCCAAAAATACAAAAAAAAACTGAAGCGCAAAAAAATGCAAAAAAAGTCAAAAGTGAATTTAAAAAATTAATTAACGTTTTCATTAAACTTAAAACGCAACCCAAAAAAATCAGGTAAATTTATTGATATTCAATAAATGATCGAAATGTTTATGATCAATAAATTATCGAAAATACATTGTTTTTGGTGAGGTACGAACAATGCTACTTTTTAATCTCCAGACAAAAAGGGTTAACATTTCAGTTACGGGTTTTATGTCTTGAATACCGTTTAATTAATTTTCGTTTTCAAATTATAATATTTTTTTGTTTTATTCTCAGGCCGAGTCTATTGCTTTATTTGCAAGTTATTTTTGCCGCCAGAAAAATCGAACAGACTTGCGCGTGAAGGGTATGATGATTGGAAGAACGTCGGGATTCATTTACAGCAGCATGAGAAGAATTTGAATCATCGGGAGAGTGTGCTAATTTACCTGAAAAAAAAAAGCGGAAACATGAAAATTTGCCAGATTTATTCAGAAATGGACTACTTGAAGAAAAAAACTATTGGCGCGATGTTATAAAACTAGTAACGGTAGTTGCTGTTATCATCATTCTGGCAGAACGAGGATTGTCATTCCGAGGTACGAACGAGCACTTATTTAGGTATAGGCCTACTTGAACTTCTTGGGCGGTTTGATCCATTTTTTGCGGGATCATATTGTACGATACGGTAATGCTGGAAAAGGTGTTCCTTCGTATTTATCCAAAACGATCTGCGAAGAGTTAATAAACATCATGGGCAAAACAGTTAGATCTAGCTCTATATTACAGACTTTCCGCTGATTCAAATCCCGATGTATCGCATATAGATCATTGTCAGTTGTGCTCCGGTATGTTTCACCAAAAGGTCACAAACCAGTTGAAAGGTTTACATATTTTCTTGAAACAGAAGGTCATACTGGCGAAAGTTTGAAAACTCGAACTGTGAGCTTACTGTCGACCAAAATATCATGTGCACTCGAGTTTGGAAGTTGTTTGTGAAGTAACCAATAGACCTACATAAAATCCAATAACATCATCATTTTCATCGTTTTAGTTCACGTTAATTCATGTAGGTTTGGAATTTTTAATTTATATTTTAATATTTTTTATCGCAGTTGAAACACAAAAAAGTGCCCGTTTTTAAGCGTGTTTCAACCATGCGTCACATTTAAGAATTATTATCTCAAAAACCCGTCATCAGATCGAATCCAAATTTTAACACAATATACATTCGAATGTTGTATAACTGGTTTATTAATTTCAAAATTTTGTGTGTTCAAGAACGAAAGTTGTTATCATTTTTGTAAGGTGACTTTTTCTCGGCTCGGGGTGGTTGGAAAATGTAGTTCTTGCTCGCGTTGTAATCCTTATACATCAAAAGGTTATGCTGTATGACTGTGAAATACGTAAATTAATTCACTTATTTTATATCAGTTTGTATTTGCACGGGGAATTAAGACATGGTTCACCAGCAAGCCGCTCCGGGAAATGCTGTACAGCGTTGCTGATATGGAGCCCATCACTACCGAGCGAGGCGCGCCATGACGCGTGATGGAGCCCATCTTGGCAACGTTGTACAGCTGTCACCGGAGCGGCTAACTGGTGAACCATGTCGTAATTCCCCGTACAAATACAAACCGATAGAAAATAAGTGAATTAATTGTACCCTGTTCCAGCCCTCAGACCAGAATTAAAATTTCTTTCCAGAGCCAGGAATCGAATTCGGACCTCCGGGGTGGCAGCCAAGAATGCTAGTCACTACACCACGAGGTAGTTTAATTTCAATCTTAATATTGTTTATAACTTAACCAAGAAGTTAAGATCAGGGTACAACCAAATTTACAATTATTTTAGCCTATGCTTTTACCAACACAAGACTTTCTTAATTTCTAACCCCCAGGAGCTCACATCTAGTGGGACGTGGGTTGGCAACCACGGGACCCCAGCTGAGTTCGGCATTACTTCCACTTACTTGTGGCGAACTACTCTCTGTCATCTTTCCTATCAACCTCCCTTGGTCAACTCTTGTTCTTTTCCGACCCCAAGAGTATTAGGGTATCCGAGGCCTAGGGAGTCTTTCACTCTCCCGCCTTAATTGGTCCTTGTCTCATCTTTTCTGATCCCTCCTTCTTCGAGGGGTCAGATCCTCTTCTGTTCTCTTCATATCTCCCGCCTTCTGCTCAAGGCTCTCAAGGAGACAGGGTGTATGTAGGCCCACAACTTCTGGTACACCCTGGATAGTGCTACACACTCAGGGGCTCACGGCTGCTGAGCTCGGGAGTTGGCAACCCCGAGAGATTCCTGAGCTGGGTCCAGTTTTCCCCCTTTTTTCCATTGCCTCTGGGGTGGATCCTCTCCTCTTTCATTTTCTTATCTGCCTTTCATGGCTCTCCTTCCTTCCAAATCCCTCAATGCACATTCTTCGAGGGTTGAGGGCATTTCTTTTCCTCCTGTCCTTTATTTGCCTTATTCTCCTTTTGTTTTCCATTTGTTCTTCTAGTATATAAGTTAGTAGTTAGTTTACATTTTCATTATCATTTTCAAGATCACCCAATCCATTAGGGGCCGATAACCTAGATGTTAGGCCCCTTAAAACAACAATAATTATCATCATCATCTTAATTTCTATTGGCTTTTTTCGGAGGGGGTTGCTGGAGCCCCAACAGCTCCCCCTGCTGTGTTAATGCTTTTATAAATTGCGTGTATGTTTACCATATTGGTTTGGTAAGGTTAATCCATACGGTATTGGCTATTGGTAAATATTTATGATGCATAATCTGCCTTGTAAAATACTAAAATACTAAAATCTGTAGGAGAGAGATCGGACTGGTTGGAACAGAGAAACGGCCTGAAACAAGGAAGTGCACTGTCACCGTTACTTTTCATTGTGGTGATGGATGACATAATGACCCAAGTGGAACAAGTAATTGGGGAAGGAAAGATGAAAGCAATGGTGTTTGCAGATAATTTGATGATTTGGGGAAACAAGGAGGAGGAGGAACAGGAACAGTTGGACGTGTGGGAAGGAATAATACAAGGATATGGGATGAAATTTAGCATAAATAAGAGTGAGATGGTGATCACAACAAGGAAGAAGGAAAGAACCACAACGGGAATAACAATTGGTGGGGAACAGCTGAAGAAAGTGGAGAGTTTCAAGTATCTGGGAAGCCTGATGTAAGATAATGGAAGAAACGATAGAGAAATAAATGAGCGTGGTAGACAGGCAGAAGCATTCCGGAGAAGTGTGAGAAGCATGTTATGGAGCGAGGATGTCCCTCAGAACAGCAAAAAGATCATATATCGGACGTACTATGTCCCTATCCTGACGTGTGCCTCGGAGACCTGGGTTATGAAAGGAAGGGAGAAGAGCAAAATACAGGCCAGTGAGTTGAGGTTCTTGAAAAGCAGTATTGGAGCTACAAAGATGGACAGAATAAGAAATGAAAGGACCAGAGAATTAATGAAGGAGGAACCATTACAGGATGGTATAGAGAAATCTAGACTTAGATGGTATGGACATGTAAAACGAATGGAGGAGAAGAGGATACCCAGGAGGATACACGAGACGAAGTGGAAAGGAAAGAGACCGAGAGGAAGACCGAGAGACAGGTGGCTGAAGGGGGTGGAAGAAAGCGTGAAGAAGAGAGGAGAAGACTGGACAAGGGTGGAGACTGAGAGATGGTGGAAAGACAGAAGATGTTGGAGAGGCTTGTGTTCCAAAGAGACCCGGCCAGTGGCTGGAAACTGTGCAAGATGATGGTGATGATTTATTTATTTATTTATTTATTTACATAGGTCCCAATGAGCCTGAGCTCGTGTTAGGGACAATCAAGTAACATAGTTACAGCATGGCATATATATAATTTTGTAACATTATTGTTTAGTTTATAAGCCTCCGTGGCTTAGGCGGCAGCACGCCGGCCTCTCACCGCTGAGTCCGTGGTTCAAATCCCGGTCACTCCATGTGGGATCTGTGCTGGACAAAACGGAGGCAGACAGGTTTTTCTCCGGGTACTCCGGTTTTCCCTGTCAAAATTTCATTCCAGCAACACTCTCCACTATCATTTCATTTCATCTGTCATTCATTTAATCATTGCCCCGGAGGAGTGCGTCAGGCCTCGGCAGCCGGCACAGTTCATATCCTCGCCGCTAGGTGGGGGCTACATTCATTCCATTCCTGACCCGGTCGGAGACTGGAAGCAGGCTGTGGATTTTTCATTGTTTAGTTTAATAGTAACTTAGATTGCTAGTGACTAACTTTACAGAGATACGGTATGATACATTGCATTGCTTAAGGCTATTGTACATGGGCTATTCATTCCTTAATAGGAAGTCTTTTGTTTTCCTCTTAAATGTTTTTATAGAGAAACTTTCCCGTATGCCTAATGGTAGCGAGTTGTATTCTTTTATTATAGAGGACATAATTCCTTTAGTTCCAAATTTAATGGATTTGGAATGGCTGGTGAATATTTGATTTACTCCTCTTGTTGCATTATGATGAATGTCATTTGCATGGGTAAAATGGATGTGTGTGTGTGTATCAATTTGTTTTCTAATTTGTATACAAATACTGTTGCTGACATAGCTATTTGTTTTTGCAGTGGCGTAATTTTAGTTCTTGAGTATAATTCATTTGAGGGTGTGAGCCAAGGAAATCCAAAGATAGATTTTATAGCACGTTTCTGGAGTATCTCAAGTTCTTTTATCAGCTCCTTCTTACAATATCCCCATATGAAATTCATGTACATTAGATGTGAATGTATCAGAGCAAAGTATATATTTTTCAATTGTTGGCTAGTAAGACAGCTATATCTTAATCTGAAAATAATACCAATTAAAGGGCTGATTTTATGTTTTACATTTTCTACATGATTTTCCCAGGTTAGTGTACTATCTACTGTAGTGTGATACCTAAGTATGTTGCCGATTTAACCCTTTCTATTTCTTTGTTGGCTATGTTGACTATGTTTGTGGTCTCAATCTTGTATGATGGTTTATGGAAGAATAAATATTTTGTTTTAGTGATATTGATAACCATTTTGTGTGCTCTCAACCAATCCACCAGCTTATTGAGATCATAATTAATATTTAGCATAATTTCCTGTTCAGATGTTCCCAGATAGAGTATAAAAATATCATCTGCAAATAGTTTAAGCTTGCCTTTCAATTCTAATAATACTATATAATTAATATAGGCCAAGAAAAGAATTTGTCCTAAGACAGAGCCTTGAGGTACTCCTGTGTCAATTCTCATTTGAGATCCTTTTACATTATCGATTGCAACATATTGTTTTCTGTTAGTGAGGTAGTTCTTGAACCAATCATGTGCCACTCCTCTGATGCCTGCAAATTCTAGTTTAATAAGGAGAATCTTATGGTTAACCAGATCGAAGGCTTTTTGAAGGTCAATTAGTACACCAGCAGCTAGTTTGTTTTCATCTAATGCATTTTCTACATCAGTTACTACTTCAAATATAGCACTATCAGCTCCTCTATTTGGAATAAACCCATATTGGCAGTTTGCAAAGTAATCATTTTTCATGAAGAAATTCATAAGTCTTCGTTTAACAAAGCTTTCTAGAACCTTGCTGATGGCAGATATAATATTAATGGGTCTGTAATTTGATGGGTGGGTTTTGTCCCCTTTTTTGTAGATCGGGACCACCCTAGAGACTTTACAGGCATCGGGGAATATACCAGTCATCAGTGAAAGATTTATTATTTTGACAAGATATGGTGTAAGGCCCTCAAGACACAATTGTAGCATGACATTAGTAGTGTTGTCCTCACTTATATTGTTTTTGTGTTTTAGGGAGTTTATAATTGATTGTATTTCATTAGCATCAGTAGGTAACATAAAGATTGTCTTAGTGCTAGTAGTATTTTTATAGCTTGTAATGTCCGAGGTAGAACCGTTTCCTTGATTTTCCCATATACTGTTAGCAATATTGACATAATATTTATTAATTTCATCACATATATTTTCCTTTTTTTCGACATTTGTGCCGTCGACTATAAGTTTGACAATTTCATTTTTCCCCTTCTTTGGTCTATTTAACATCTCATTAACAACACTCCACACTTCCCTCTGATTATTTGCATTTTGAATTTTTTGGTCAAAGTAATTTCTTTGTAGATTTCTCTTAAGTTTTGTAACTTGGTTGCTAATAATTTTATATTCTTCTAAAATTTCTGCTGATGGATTTTTAACTTTGGTTTTTGTATATATCTTATCTTTCCTGTGTATTAGTGCTAAAAGATCTTGTGTGATCCAGGGTTTTATTGGTGGGGCACTTGGCTCCTTATTCGTATATTTCATAGTACAGGCTTCTATTCCTTTATTAATAAAATCACAGAATTTATTGTAGTAGTCATTGATGTTAGTTTCATTGCATACAAATTCTTGAGTTATTGAATATTTATTAAGTTTTTTGTAGTTTATTTTATCCTTTTCTATTGGCCTATCATCACATATTGAGTTCCTGTTTATCTTTTTGTTTCTCATTTCACAGATGAGTAAATGGTGATCACTCAAATCATTATCAATATTATAGACATTACATATTTTGTCACAGTCGTTCACCAATACATGATCAATTAGAGTAGAGCTAGTTAGTGTTACACGAGTTGGATATTTTGTATTACATAAGACTAGACAGTATGATTTGACTAGGTTAATATAACTACTAGTATATCTATTCCCAAATAATAGATCGATATTCATATCACCTAGTATTATAACACGATTCGTTGAGTAAGAACTAATAATTACTTCGAGATCAGTTAGAAAGTGTGGAATGTTGCTTTTATGAGGGTTATAAGCAGTGATTATATTGTATTCTTGATGGCCTTTTCTCACAGTAATGTGCAGTATGCTGTGGGTGGAATTTATTTCCTTTGCAAGGGTACTGCTACATTTGTTTGAAATATACAAAGATACTCCCCCTCCAGTTTGCTTTCTAACTATGTGATATGCAACATATTTCTTAATATTGAAAAACATTTTTGTTTGTTCTGTTAACCAATTTTCTGAGATTGCTAGGACATCTACACCTTTGATTCTGTCTAACATTATTTGGATATCATCGAACTTGTTTTTTATGCTATGTGCATTTATGTGTACGCATTTTAGTGTACTGGTATCGGTTATTATCTGTTTACTGTCCTTAATCTTATAATAATCGCTAAGTGTATTACAGTTACACTCGGTTAATTCTAGTGTATTATTATTTGCATTACCTAAAAAATTTAATTTCTGTAATTCTAGTTCCATATGGGATAATACTTAGTAGATATCTTACTATTACATAGATTTTAGTTTGAGAGGGCGAGTTCATCCAGTATTTCAGCACTTGATATAAGCTTTGAGGGTCCATTTTGATTTTTCTGAATGTATATTTTGCAGTCTCTGACCCAAGTTGCAAAGATTTTTCCCTGTTGTCTCAATTCACGGCACTTTTTGGCGATGGTTTCATTTCTTGGTGTCAGGTGTTCATTGATATATATATTACCACCATCACTGTAACCAATTTCACTCGTCTTCAGGGTCTTCTTTTGTCTTCTGCTACTGAGAATCTCTTCCTTCTTCCACCTATTATTTAATTTCACAATTATCGGTTGAGGCCCAGGCTTTGTTGACGGGAGGCGGTGAGCTGCGTCTATGTTTGCCCTGGTGATTTCAACTCCTAACGTCTTGCCAATGTCCGAGATTCCCCCTAAGGAAAGCACTAAAACACAATCAATTTTCATGTTTCTTTCAGGTCCTTTCTTCTTTTTTCCCAAAATCTCTCATATATTCACTATGCTTCCTCTTTCTCTCTTCTGTCCACTTCTTTCCTTTTTTTTTCTCTCTTTGGACGTTTGCTCAAATTTCTGTTGTCTAAGTTTTTCTCTGTACGTGCTCCTGTCTGTCATGTCTTCTGTAGAGATGTTTAGTTCCTTGAGGTCTTCCATGGTTTCTTTAACCCAATTTGTTTTTAGTGTACTATTCATAACTATATTAAACTGTATGCCTCTCACCAAGGCGGACCGGGTTCGATTCCCGGTCACTGCATGTGAGATTTTCGATGTGAAATGCCATGTCCTGTGGTTCGGATTCCACGTAAAACGGAGGTCCCGTAGCTTATGATCGCGAGATTAACGGTCACGTTAAACTACAAGCTTCCTTAACTATATTAAAAATCTTCTTGGTCAGTCTGTCTCTGTTCATCCTATGTATATGTCCATAAAATTTTGCCATTCTTTTCCTGATGTTGTTTGTAATTGTCTCTGTCTGTTATGTATGTCTACGACTTTCATCATAGTTATTGTATTTGGCCCGTATTGAAGTCTATAATTACTGAATACAACTCCCACTTTTCTATACAAAACTGTTTCGATCCTTTTATCTCAGTTCACAATGACACATGTTTCGGCACATTGCCTTCATTAGTCGTTCATAATTTTTACAATTCAGTGAGTCTCTCTCACGACTCTTCCGGCGTGCGCGGCCAGCTTATCTGTCTCCCGTTGACTCATCACTCCCCGCTCGGCATAACATGAGATAACAATTAAAATTAAGAAAATAACAATTAATTAAATAAGCTCGTACCTTATGGCAGGAGATGTTGGAAATTTTCTCCTCATACATCCACTCATTTCCGGTATCGTCTTAGGAAACTCCGATTCACAAGCATAAGTTCGCCTTCCGTAATTGAGGCTTTATATCTCTCCGGATATGTTCTTTCAGTTCGCCCAACGTGTGAGGGTTTCTTGCACACACTTTATTCTTTAAGCACCTATATAAATAAAAGTCACAAACAGTTCAATATGGGGACCGTGACAGCCATAAGTCCGCACTAAAAACACGGTATTCCAACATTTCTTCAATTACGTTTAATGTGTTATGAGCTGTATGCGCGGTGGCAGAGTCTTGCTGAATATATCCATTTCGAGAGTTAGTGTCAGTCAGTTCGTCAAAAAAATGGTTTGAGTATATTATCCCTTTACATTTGTGCATTAATTGTGCCTTGAAAAATGGATAGGCCCTATAATAATGTATCCACTCACTGCGTACCATACTCCGACCCAATCGTTATGTAGAGGAATTTCGTATATGCATTGAGGGGTTTCTCTACTCCAATATCTGTTATTCTGCGTCGTCAAACCATACCCGTGTAAATGGAACCAAGCTTCGTCCAAGAAAAATATTAACATATCCGGAGAGAAATAGCCTCAATTAAGAAAGACGAACATATGCGTGTGAATCGGAGTTTCCTAAGAAGATGCCGGAAATGTGTGGATGTAGGAGGAGAACATTTAGAACATCTCCTGTCATAAGGTAGTAGCAGCTTATTTTATTAATTTAAATTGTTATCTCATGTCATGCACGGATAACGTTAGAGAAGTGCTATGTTATGCCGAGCGGGAGTGATGAGTCAATGGGAGAAAGACAAGCTGGGCGCGCCGGCCGGCCGGCCGATTCGTGAGAGTGACTCACTGTATTATTTACACATTATTGTACAAACTAAAATCATACTATATACATAAAAATAATAATGGATTTTCATCATGATTTTCAGATATAAAATTCTTAAAATACAATTTCTATATTAAACATCTGGAGGTAAAATCCTTCGTCTGTTTAAAAAATACTTGATGCTTTTGTTTCTTCTGAAACTGCTATTTCATGGCTCAGAACTGTGGAAGACAAAATGAGTCCCATTAGAATTTGCATGAACACAACCTTCCAAACATGTATCAGAGAGCTGACTCCTCTTTTCTTCTACTCACCCTCGTGTTCAGACAACTGGCAGGTTTTTAATTTGAATGCTGAATATATAATTGTATATCGAAACATGTTTGTTTAATTAATAATAATCTTAAGTTAGGTTCAGAAATGATTTCTCTGAACCATTTGAAAATAAAACTGGACTTGGACAGGGAGATGGACTCTCACCATTATTGTTTGATTGTGTGTTGGAAAAAATCATGCGAGAATGGACTAAAATTTGTCAACCCCACATCAAGATTGGCAAAGATCATCATCATCATCTTGCACAGTTTTCAGCCACTGGCCGGGTCTGTTTGGAACACAAGCCTCTCCAACGTCTTCTGTCTTCCCACCATCTCTCAGCCTCCACCCTTGTCCAGTCTTCTCCTCTCTTCTTCACGCTTTCTTCCACCCCCTTCAGCCACCTGTCTCTCGGTCTTCCTCTCGGTCTCTTTCCTTCCCACTTCGTCTCGTGTAATCTCCTGGGTATCCTCTTCTCCTCCATTCGTTTTACATGTCCATACCATCTAAGTCTAGATTTCTCTATATCATCCTGTAATGGTTCCTCCTTCATTAATTCTCTGGTCTTCTCATTTCTTATTCTGTCCATCTTTGTAACTCCAATACTACTTCTCAAGAATCTCATCTCACTGGCCTGTATTTTGCTATTCTCCCTTCCTTTCATAACCCAGGTCTCCGAGGCATACGTCAGGATAGGGGCATAGTACGTCCGATATATGATCTTTTTGCTGTTCGGAGGGACATCCTTGCTCCATAACATGCTTCTCAGACTCCTCCGAAATGCTTCTGCCTGCCTCCCCCGCTCATTTATTTCTCTATCGTTTCTTCCATTATCTTACATCAGGCTTCCCAGATACTTGAAACTCTCCACTTTCTTCAGCTGTTCCCCACCAATTGTTATTCCCGTTGTGGTTCTTTCCTTCTTCCTTGTTGTGATCACCATCTCACTCTTATTTATGCTAAATTTCATCCCATATCCTTGTATTATTCCTTCCCACACGTCCAACTGTTCCTGTACCTCCTCCTCCTTGTTTCCCCAAATCATCAAATCATCTGCAAACACCATTGCTTTCATCTTTCCTTCCCCAATTACTTGTGCCACTCGGGTCATTATGTCATCCATCACCACAATGAAAAGTAACGGTGACAGTGCACTTCCTTGTTTCAGGCCGTTTCTCTGTTCCAACCAGTCTGATCTCTCTCCTCCCACTTTCACACAGCTCACGCTTCCCTTGTACATCTCCTCTATCCTCTTTATAGTCTATTTCTCTACTCCTCTATCCTCCAGGGACTTCCATACTTTGTTTCTGCATACACTGTCATATGCTTTCTCAATGTCCAGGAAGGCCATCAGTAGATCTGTTCCATACTCATAGTGCTGTTCTTGTAACTGCCTTACAGCAAAAATCAAATCCACTGTGGACCTTCCTGCTCTGAAGCCATGTTGTTCTTCCCTCATCCCTCCTTCTATCCTTGTCCTAATTCTCTTTTCCAAAACTTTCTCGAAGATCTTTGCACAATGACTCATCAGTGTTATTCCCCGATAGTTTCTGCAATCTGTTCTACTACCTTTGTTGAAGATCAGGACAATGATTCCTTTTTTCCAGTCCTCTGGGGTCTTCCTTTCCTTCCATGCTGTCCTCATCACTCGGTACAGCCACTGTATCCCCACCTCTCCTGCTGCTCTCACCATCTCCCAGGTGCGGATCCAAGGGGGGGTCACGGGGGTCATGACCCCCCCCCCCCCAAACGGAGACCAACTTTTTTTGCAAACTCAAAAAACGAAAACACAATTACCAGACAAATAAAACATAACGAATTTTAACTGAAAAACAGTTTTTTTTTCATTTTATTCAATACTGAATTATCTTTATTGGAATTATTATGTTCTGTTACAACTGTACATATTTACAACTTCTAACCTCTTGTATAAAAACTATTAGTTATACAACAAAATCAACTCGTCTATTTTGTTTAGCAAACCTTGTGATTACCTAATCGATGTTTATAGTGATGTCACGATGAATGTGCAGTAATGCACGGATAGGAAACTGGGGCTTTTTTCGCACCAAAATTTTTTGCCGACGTCCAAACTGCAAGCTTGGTTGGCAATTTAAGCTGTGACTTTCTCCCTTTGTCGGTACCAACTCGACTTGCCGAAACTGTTACGTACCTTGATCCTTTTCTCGAAGCTCGATGTAAAAGTCGCAAAACACGCCGTTGCAATTTGTACGAATATTTTTGGTGCGCTAAACGCATCAAATTTCTATCCATGAAGCTTGCAAAAAAATTGGTCTGGTTTTGTACGTTTGGTTATTTTGTGATTGCGTTTTTAGTGACACCATTTTTCTTAACAATTTCGATTCTCTGACCCCCCCCCCCCTCCACCGCCCGCCCCCCCCCCCCCAAGCCAAACTCTAGATCGATTCTCTGACCCCCCCCAAAACCAAACTCTAGATCCGCGCCTGCCATCTCCACACTCAACTCATCCACACCCGGTGCCTTCCCTCCTTTCATCTTGTTCACTGCATCTTCCACTTCTTTCCATGTTAAGTCCTTTTCTGTTTGCAGTTCATCTTCCTCATCCCCGATTTCTTCCTCCTCACCATCTTTTCCATTTGGGTTCAGAAGTTCTTCAAAATATTCTTTCCAAATTTTCTTCAGTTCTTCCCTATTTTCTATCTCTTGTCCCCTTTTGTTCACCATTCTAACATAATCTGTAGGATCCTTCCGCCTCTTATTTTTTACCATCCCATACAGGACCTATTTTGTACCTTCACTATCCTCCTTCATCATCTTTGTCCACTCTTCTCTCCTCAGCCACTACTCTCTTTGCCTCCTTCTTTCTTTCCTGGTACTCTTCCCTTGTCTCTACCGTCCTATTTTGATACCACCTCCTAAAGGCTCTATTCTTTTCCCTTACTATATCGTTTGTCTTCTCATTCCACCATGGTGTTTCCTTCCACCTCTTCTTACTACTTGTCCTCCCACATACTGCTTCACCTACTAGTGTCTTCTTAAATCTAGCCCATTCCTCTTCCACCCCTCTTTCTTCATCTGTTGGAATTCCTTCCTTTACCATTTTGAGGTACTCGATCCTTCTATCCCCTTCTTTCAGTTTCCATATCCTTATACGTCTTTCCTGGTTCTCAGTCCCTTTCTTCTCCTTACTCCCTCTCAGGTTCATTACCAGTAATCGATGGTCGCTATCCAGGTTCTCCGATGGTATAACCTTGATGTCTGTGATGTTCTTATTTAGTTCTTTCTCATACAGTATATAGTCGACCACCGACTTCCTGGTCAAGTCATCACTGTACCATGTGATTGTGTGGCTCTCTCTTTTCTTAAACCAGGAGTTCCCAACTAGCAGGCTGTTCCCCTGGCAGAAGTCCAACAGTCTCTTTCCTTCCTCATTTCTACCGCCCCAACCCTCTGGTCCTAGAACACTCTCATAACCTTGTCTTTCTCTTCCTACATGGGCACTGAGATCTCCCATAACAATCATATTTCTTCCTACCAGCTGCTTCTGCAATTCCTCTTCAAACTCCTCCTTCTCTTCAGAGGCGCAGCCTACTTGTGGAGCATACACTTGCACTATTTCTACGGTCTCTCCCCTCAGTGCTACTTTCACTTTCATCATTCTATCACTTATTCTCCTTACTTCTTCTTTTAAACCATCTCGTACTACTACTCCCACTCCATTCCTCTTTCCCTCTTCGTTCCCACTCCAGTACAGTCTATAGCCTTTTCTCAGTTCTCTCCTTCCTTCCCCTTTCCACTTTGTTTCTGCCAATCCCAATAAATCCAACTTCCTTCTTTCCATCATATCCACTATCTCCTCCACCTTCCCCATCAGCGTTCTTAGGTTTAAAGTTCCAAATCTTAGTCCGTGTGTACAGCCGTTGTCGTCTATTAAATCCATCATGTCCGAGGCTCGTTCCATTTTTGAAAGCATTTGGTTTCATCCACTACTGGCTTGCTGGGCCTATCGTAGCTTCACCAGAGCCCCGTTGGCCGTCACTTTTCAGGGTTCCAGTAGGACCTTCACAGCTACCGTAACGGTCCCGGGGAACACGAAGTCCCCACTGTACTTCGCCCCTACAGGCGATCCCCTACTTTGTGCCGTTGCCCGTCTCCCACGACGTGGACGAGGGGTTGGACTTATAGGAGACCAGATGATCTTGCCCTACTTGCAAATGATACAGGCCTAGAAGAAGCTAAATTTCAACTAAAAGAATTTGAAAGCATGGCAAAAGAAGTTAGATTACAGATTTCATATGAGAAAATAGAAATAATGCCAACAGCACCAGCTATTCTATTAAACAATAACAAACAAATTAAAATTGTATAAATTTAAATATCTTGGTAAAATTCTCCCTCGGGGGAGCCTGCTAACCTATAGAGGGCACGTCCCCAAGTGGCGGATAGGGGGCCTACAGAAATGTGGGCTGGGCAGAATACCCCGGAAATTAACCCGCGGACCAACAGGCAGCCCTGTTCTCGGGGGCTGAACAATACTGGGACACACTCTCTCCAGGAGTCATAAATATGGAGGACCCAGCTCAGGGTTATGAGTGAAGCCCACAACGGTTGCTACGGCGGAGAAGCTGGAATTCGGTTGGTTCTTAAGTTTAGGGGCTGCGACAATGCGGTCATGTAGCCCTGTGTACTTTGGGTGTGTGTAGAATCTATCTGATAACCGGTGTTAATTGTGATGACTGTATTAGTGTGTGTTATCTGTTTGTTAATTTAAGTACTGCAAATTAGAATCTTTCAAATAGTTCCTACTTTTGCCGCCAAACGCCACCGTCAACGACTACTAGGCCAAGTTCAGAACTTAGCTACTAGATGCCACCACAGTCGGCTCTTGGCAACGAACGTAGAAACCTAAGAGCGTTGTTTACATTCTTAACCTATTCAATTTAGCTTCACACAGGTGCAATTAGTGGAAGGCTCTTTAACATGCCATAAATCTATGACATGGGACCGCCGGCTTTATTTCCCCTCTGAAGGAAGGCATGTTGAGGGATTTTTAACGCTCATAAAAAATCCGATGGCTTTGGCCTGGAATTCGGTACGGTGTAGCGGGCGGAACTGTCATCCTAGTACTCGGGATCTGGAAGAGTAAAAGGTATTTGTCCATAACCATGGGCACATATCAGATTTAGCGTCTGTTCTCCATGTCAGGAGCGGCCTGAATTTTCTGCTGGCAGTAGCTCTAAAATGCCCGATGCCAGGCTATGGCGACAAGCCGGTCGGTAACTCTGTCGCAACCCATGGATCATGTCTATGTCAATTTGTTCGAATAATGCCTGGATGTCCCCCAGAAGCGACGCGCGTTGACCTCGCCTGACCGCCGCGAAAAATGGACAAGGGTTACTGGTTCAAGGGCAGAACCGGTTAAAGCAGCTAGCCCAGAGCAGACGGCATTTACGTATCGCCACACTCAACATTGGGACTCCTACTGGTCGTAGTCACGAACTCGCAGCAATGCTGAAAGAATGGAAAGTAGACATTGCAAGTGTGCAAGAAACACGTTGGAAGGGTCAAAAATCACGTGACATTGGGGACGGCTATAAACTGATCTACTATGGTGTATCCAATAAGAATGGCATCGCTGTCATCGTTTGTGCCAGCCTACGAGATCGAGTTGCTGAAGTTCATCGCTATTCAGACTGTCTTACGTCAATTACAATTGACACTGCATTCTCACAGCTTCGTGTCTTCTCAGCATAAGCACCACAATCTGGCTGCGATAACGTAGAAAAGGAGCAGTTTTGGCAAGAGCTACATGTTCATGTGTCAGCATGTCCTCAAGATGAGTTTCCAATTCTCTGTGGTGATCTCAACGGGCATGTTGGTCAGGCCAAGGATGGTTACAATTGCCATGGTGGCAATGGCTACGGAACCAGAAATGATGATGGAACTCAAATTTTGGATTTTGCAGAGGCAGCACGTTTTTCAAATGGGGAGTGTGATGGCGCAGTGGCTTAGCTGTTCGTCTTTCACCCAGACGGCCAGGGTTCGAATCCCGGTGACAGCGGGGTGGAATTTTCACCTGAAAAATCACGTGGCGTCAGGAAGGGCATCCGGCCTTAAATCCCCGGCCAAAACCAAAATGAGCCAAGTTGGCTCCGGCGACTCCAATTAATTGGGAAAAGCCGAAGAAAGTTTAGCACGTTTTTCAAAAAGTGCATTAACCACCACATCACTTACACCAGTGGTGACTATAGCAGCCAAATTGATTTCATTCTTATTCGACGCTGTGATCTCCGATTAGTTTTAAATGTGAAGGTCATACCACCTGACTGTGTAGCCCCTCAACATAAGTTACTCATGGCAGATTTAAGGATTTAGGGATAAATGCTCCAGTGATGATTAAATGGTGGAAGCTTAAAGACCAAAAGGAGACGTTATCAGAGAATGTAAACTTGGACCACATTCTGAAAATCAACCACTGCAACCGCCACAGCAACCCTGGTACAACAAGATCTAGTTCCAGCCGCATTGATAAGCAAATGTGGCTATGGACAGTCGAAGTCCAAGATAAGGTGCATGCAAAGAAGAAAGCATATAGAAACTGGATCTCACAAAAGACTCCAGAGAACAGGGAGAGGTATGCATTGCCAAACGTGAGGCTAAGAAAGCTGTCGCTGAAGCCAGGCACAGTCACTGGACTCAAAGGAAGGAGAGGCTGACCAAGGCTAGAGCAAAGTCAGTACTTGACATTGGGCACTATGTGTGTATAAAAGGCAAAGATGGTCAGCGATTACAGAACAAACAGGACATCCTCAAACGTTGGCAACAGCACTTCAAAGAAATTTCCAACAATGAGTTCCCACATCCTCCAATTCCAATTTCACATCACATCGGATGAAGTCACCAGCGCCATGAAGAATCAAAAAACGCCAGGACCAGATGACCTTCCGGCAGACTTCTGGAAGTTGCAGGAATCAGAACAACCCGCGATCAACTAGCTGACGAACTTTTTCAATGCTATAGTTGACTGTAGAACTATTCCCAGTGACTGGACTACAAGCATCACTGTACCAATCTTTAAGCAGAAAGGTGACCCTGCAGAATGTGGAAATTACCGTCCAATACGCCTCCTGTCGCACACAATGAAGATTTTTGAGAGAATTCTCGATCGACGACTGCAAGACATCATCAGCATTAGTACCAACCAGTGTGGTTTCGTCAAGGGTGCTGGAACAACTGATGCAATCTTTGCTGCCAGAATGCTCATTGAAAAGCACCGTGAGAAAAAGCAGCCACTGCATCTCACCTTCCTTGACCTTGAAAAGGCTTTTGACCGTGTTCCACATTGTCTGATCTGGTATGCACTTCGTGACCATGGTGTACCAGAAATGCTTATCAGCTGGATCAAGATGCTATACACAAACACCACCAGTTGTGTATGTTGCACCATCGGCACCTCGGACAGCTTCCCAGTGAAAGTTGGTGTACACCAGGGATCCTCATTGTCCCCATTGCTCTTTATCCTAGTCGTGGACACAATCACTCGAGACCTGCAAAGGACTGTTCCTTGGACTCTCTTATACGCAGATGATGTTGCACTTGCTGATACCACCAGAGGAGGACTGCAGCATCAAGTTGAAGTTTGGAACAACCGAGTTTCGCAATACGGTCTTAGACTGAATAGGAAGATGACCAAATACCTTGAAACCATCACAAGCAACGGCTCCATTCAAGCTGACAGAGAGACATTAGCTAAGACCGTAAGCTTCAGCTATCTAGGATCTCGCTTACAATCTGATGGTGAGGAAGTGCTAAGCAGGATAAACGCAACTTGGATGATATGGAGGGAAGTTACATGTGTACTCTGCGACAGAATGATGCCACTACAACTGAAATCCAAAATATATTGCATGATAGTACGTCCTGTTGTTTTGTATGGGGGGGCGTGGTGGCTCAGCGGTCTAGCAGTATGCCTCTCACCAAGGCGGTCCGGGTTCGATTCCCGGTCAATGCATGTGAGATTTTCGAAGTGAAATGCCATGTCCTGTGGTTCGGATTCCACGTAAAAAGGAGGTCCCGTGGCTCATGATCTCAAGATTAACGGTCACGTTAAACTACAAGCTTCCTTTTTTTTGTTTTGTATGGTGCTGAATGTCGACCAACTGACAGAGCTAGAGAGCGCCAACTACACAGCATGGAAATGCGTATGCTCCGTTGGTCAATGGGCATCACACTCCTGGACCATGTAAGAAACGACATCATTCGCCCGCAAATGGGTATTTCACCTATCACTGAGAAAGCTCGGCAAAAACGTCTCCAATGGTAAGGTCACGTCCTACGTGCTGCACCAGGAACAGTAGCCAATTCTACCCAGTGCATGGAAATCAATGGGCAACGACTGCGTGGGAGACCAAAACAGCTCTGGCATGATACGATAAATGCCGATATGAAGGTGCTCTGCCTAACACCTTATGATGCTCACGATCGTAACAAGTGGCGAGCCAAGATCCGGACAGTGGACCCTGCACCTGCGAGAAAACGATAAGTAAAAGAAGAAGAAGATCTTAGTAAAATTCTCACTTGGAACTCCAATGAAAAATCAATAGAAAGCATAACGAATTACTTTACGAATTAATTTATCTCTCGATAAATTTCAACATTACTGTTCCGTCGTTAAACCTGAAGCTACTTACGCTCGTGAAACACTATTTTAATTAAACACCAAGTCAACGACAGACCAACTACAGAAGGATAATCAGAACAAAACACAAGGTAGATGGACAAGGGAGTTTGCTGCCTAAAGCAGTTGTCTACCGGGAAAGTGATTCAAGAATAGACACAATGAGAAGAAAGAGAATTACCTCTTTCAGTTATTTATCGAGATTATATGACAACATACTGCTAAAACAACTGTTTAAGTACTTTAGGAAAAATAAAACAAAAAATAATTGGTTCAAAGAAGTTCAAAATGATTTAGATGAGATGAATATTACAACGAAACAAATTGCAAAGAACAAACATATTGATTTGGCGGGCGTTTCCCAATAAGTGGGGCACTCGATTGGGGTGTTACGTGGGGATGTTTCCCCGAGGGAAATGCCACGCCAAACTCGTCGAAGGATAGCGGGAGGTGTTTGGAAAAGGGTGGCAACATTGGTTGGTTCCTCAGTTTAGAGGCTGCGGCAACGTGGTCTTGTAGCCCCGTGTACTTTGGGTGTGTGTAGAATCTGTCTGATAACCGGTGTTAATTGTGATGGCTGTATCAGTGTGTGTTATCTGTTCTTAATTCAAATAAGGACTGCAAACATGCGATTTTCAATTAGTTCCTACTTTAGCTATCAAACGTCACCATCAACGACCAACTAGTTCTGAACTTGGTTACTAGATGCCACCGAAGTCGGATCCTGGCAACGAACGTTGGAACCTAAGAGCGTCAGTCAAATATAACCTATAATTTAGCTTCACACAAGTTTAGTTAGTGGAAGGTTCTTTAACCTGCCATAAATCTATGACATAAGACCGCCGGCTTTACTTCCCCTCCAAAAGAAGGCATACTGAGGGATTTTTAATGCTCTGGGTTTGAACCCGCGACGTTGGGCATAGAAGCTCAGCATGTTACCAACTACGCCACCGAAGCTGCCTAGGGTAGCAAGGTAAGTTATGGCGAGAGTGCCTGCAAGGTCACGTGGACTGCTAATACAAGAGGATGAAAGGTTGGCTAGCTTTGGCATGTGGAAAGAATGAATTAAAGAACTAGGTCCAGATGTATTAGACTGTTTATTACAGTTAAGTATTGGGAGGTTTGGGGGAAATGGAAATTGGGATAGCCGTGCACACTCACCTTCTGGGGTCTTGAAATTTTGAATTCTTAGAGTCCTGAAGTCATGAAGAGCTGCTGTTGGGCGACGATGGAACGCCGTCACCGCGCTGGAGGCGCCACTCGTCCACCTGTCCTGTCCTGAACCTAGCCTCATTTAGGTCCAAGTAGTCAGCGGTATTTGGTTTGAGTGTTGGCACTGCGTCCTGTGTTATGATGTTCTACTTTGCAAGAGGTAATATTGCTTCATGCTCTGGTGTCTGGTTGTCCAAGTAGTCACATTAAGGTTACAAGATGGCCGCCTTAGTGTATGGGCTGAACATTCTATGTAGTGCCCTAAGTAGGAAAACTTCCATGGACATCTAACCAACAATAAAGGTAGAAGGCTTTATAATGAAGGAGTTAGGCTGGCTTTGGAGACATGAGAATATATTACGTAGAGATTAGAATTGTGCTATTAAAATTGGTTGGTTCCTCAGTTTAGGGGCTGCGACAACGCGGTCATGTAGCCCCGTGTACTTTGGGTGTGTGTAGAATCTGTCTGATAATTGGTGTTAATTGTGATGGCCGTATTAGTGTGCGTCACCTGTTTTTAATTAAAGAAAGGACTGCAGACATTGAATTTTTCAAGTAGTTCCTACTTTTGCTGCCAAACACCACCATCAACGACTACTAGTTCAGAACTTGGCTACTAGACGCCACCACAGTCGGCTCCTGGCGACGAACGTTGGAACCTAAGAGCATTGTTTAAATTTAACCTATAATTTAGCTTCACACAGGTGTAATTAGTGGAAGATTTTTTAACATGCCATAAATCTATGACATGGGACTGGCTTTACTTCCCCTCCGAAGGAAGGCATACTGAGGGATTTTTAGCGCTCCTAAAAAATCCGATTACTTCGGCCGGGTTTGAACCCGCGATCTTGGGCATAGAAGCTCAGCATGCTACCAACTATGCTATTAAAATTGTATCAGAGGCAAATAAAATCCGGAATATGATATGAATTGCAGGGTACAGATGTGAAGGAAGTGTGTCCAAGCCAGAGTTATGTTTCACCAGGGATTGATTGTTTTATGTTTCAATTGTGATGGAAAAATAAGTGAGATGAGTTGTTGAAAGAAAAGCAAAATATTAGTGGAACATGTATTGAAAGATTATAGTGCTGATATTAAGAAATTAAAGAAGTATGAATATGCTGTTATTATCCCAAGAAGTTAAATCGGTGAGTACTTTCTTTGTGTGCTAAACACCAGAAACGACCCCCATAACATCATCACCCCTTCGAAATGTTATAAGTATAATGCCATACTAGCGGACCTGTGCGAGTCATAAACCACACTTTCCCCAATAGGTTTGCAAAGGATTGAACCCTAGAGAAAGTCTTGGCGAGACCACACCGGAGCCATCTGCTGAGAGAGTCCTCAGCTAGCTGTAGCGGCAGGCTCGCCTAGTAGTACGCCGTGCTCCCGCTAGATGGCTGCCGCCGCCGTGCTGCCCTGCGCTCTAGCAGCAGGCTCACCCGGTTACGGTGCTGCCATTGTAAATGTACATTTTTTAAGTTATTTATTTAATTGTGAGGCATTTAAAGAGGAAGTGAGTGCGTTTCGGTCACACATGGGATTATGCGGAACCTGTAGGTACCCCATATGTGTAGGTTGGTGTTAACAGGACATTATTTTCGGTACAAAACCGAAATGGGACCTTAGCAGAATAATATAGGGAGGGTAGTTCCTTTATAATTATGGGTTTCGGGTGATTTGGAGTTGGGGCCTTATTGAAGGCTCTGTCTTACACTGAAAGTTTATCAACGAAATTGTCATATCTGATGAGGAAAGGTCAGCCAGAATGGACAGGTTTTGGGAGAGGAGGAAGACAATGACAGCTAAATTCCTTGTCAATTCTTAGATTACCTAACTGTGTTTGGTTTGATTTAAGTGCTCTAATGTGAGCATAAACTCTGTAAATAAACTACATATTTTAGTATTGACGTGACAGATTATATATCATAAATATTTAATTCTTTCATTCTTCATTTTGTCTGATGAAAGGGAATTTGATCCCCGAAACATGTGACAGCTCAGTATTTTATAATATCTTCATATTTGTATTTTCCTGTAAAAGATTTATTTAACAATAAATATACAAGACTGACAGTAAACTGTAGTAGTGCTAAGCCATCTCCATTCCTTTCTTATGAATGAGAATAATTGGTACTTGCATGCCACTGTTGAGGAATCTCTTCAGTTTCAAGAATCTTGTTAAAAACGTTAATTTGCATTGGACTTGATACTTCCTTACCCCACTTCAAGCTTTTGTGTAATAATGTTCAAAGACTTCCACCGACTAGGCTTACCTACGCAGAAAGACTGAAGAACATACCGTGGATTCAGCAAGTCAAACAGGATTTGGAGAAGGCCCACGTAAGAACAGTGGAAGTCCTTGACAGGAACCTGTTCCGATGTAGGGTAAATGGATGGAATGTAACACCTAGAATGACGCTCCAAAGAGACCAGGAACCAAGTGGACTGAGGAAAGGAAGATGGCTCACGGAGAGAGAATGAGGGCTATATGAAAGATCAGAAAGGCGAATCATAAAAGTACTGCGTGATCCATCTGAGTCCATTCGCACATAATAATAATATCATCATCATTATATAGTTCCAGTTTCCAGGGTACCGTTGTCATGGAGAACATCATCCATTGTCCACCCTCTGGTTGCTAGATCAACCTTTCAACCTTGATCATGTCCATCCATCGATTTCTAGGTCTTCCTACAAGTCTTTTTCCATCCACCTGTCTTTCCAAATGTATTCTGGCTGATCTTGTAGGCTCCATCCTCATCACATGCCCTTACCACCATAGTCTAGATGTGCTGTCTCGGTCTAGTTAGTTATTGTTGTTTTAAGGGGCAGAACTACGAGGTCATCTGCCCCTAACTGTCTCGGTATAATAGGGATGTCTATTCGAGCTTGTTTGCCTACCTCCGCGTTCTTTAACTTGTCCATCTTGGTCTTTTGGATGGTGGATCTAAGAAATTTCATCTCTGATGCTTGCAGTCTTGATGCAACTCTCTTTGTAAGGGTGCATGTTTCAATACCATAGCTCAATATTGGTATAAAGTAGCTGTTAAACATCACCAGTTTAGCTGGTTTTGGAATCATGTCATCCCTTAGAAGTGTTCTTACTTGTTGGTAGAATTCTGATCCCTTTTGCACTCTGTTGGTAATTTCTTTACTGACCAAATTATCACTGCACCATTTACTGTTGAACTATTTTATGCACTTCTTATACTGGGTGAAGATTGCCCAAAACATGTTCTAGTGAAAATTGCTAATTTAAGTGGAACCAATAGGAAGTTGTAATTTTTGAAAAAAATAATTTCACTAAAGTGGACTGAATCTCTGAGGGCAGAGCTGCAGGAATCTGCTGGTGTACGTTTGCTCTTTCCAAACTGCTAGTGAGAGTATTTTCAGAGCTGGACAAAATATAAGAGTACAATACAAAATCCCTATATATTCAAAATAGTATGTTAAAATACAATTGAAGATGTCATATACAGTCATCTCCAGTTTCCCAAGTGTGGTAAACAAGCGCTCTCCATTTCTTCTTCTTGGTCATCATCCCAGTTAAAACTGTTCTTGTCCACCTCTGATCGTACTGTCTCTATCCATCGTCTCCTTGGCCTTCCTCTTATGTCCAGTTTGAGGTATTGCTTGGCTGTTCTCATTACAGGACCATACCTCTGAAGTCTGTGTTTCCCTAGGAAGTTGGTAGTAGCAACCAGAAACATGTACTCGTAATACCACTAGTGTAAGAGAAAATTATTGTATTGAAAACTGGAAAAAAGCTTCAATATAATCTCATTGAATTGAACAGCTTAAACTGAACAAGCTCATTTAATTGAACATTTTCTATTAAACAATCTCAGCAAAATGGAAGCATATTTTGATGGATGTACATGGGTTGGTTTTTTAGTTTTGGCACCTTAGTTATAACTGGATTAATAACTCACTTAGATGGTTCCAAGTTTCACAGGCCCTCGATGTAGTCCCCACCGTTGAGTACAACGTGTTCCCAGCGATGCGGAAGTCGTTGGATCCCGTTGGCACTGCCCAATCTATTGATGGTACGAAGAGAGCGCTCGGCAGCCTGATTAACGTCTTCAATGGTACGGAAGCGCTCTCCGCGCATTGTCATCTTCATCTTCGGGATGAGATCATAGTCGCAGGGACTGTTGTTGGGAGAACATGGGGGTTGATGGAGGACCTCCCAGCCCCAGCGATCCAACAATGCCGACACAACACCTGCTGTGTGTGCCCTAGCATTGTCATGCAGAACGATGGGCGGTGTAACCATGTGGGGGCGCCGTTTCCTTCTCAGAGCTCCTCGGAGATGGTCTTGCAGAAACGAACAATAGTACGCCGCATTAACGGTTGGCCCTCGGGGAACAGTATGGTGTCGCAGGGACTGTTGTTGGGAGAACATGGGGGTTGATGGAGGACCTCCCAGCCCCAGCGATCCAACAATGCCGACACAACACCTGCTGTGTGTGCCCTAGCATTGTCATGCAGAACGATGGGCGGTGTAACCATGTGGGGGCGCCGTTTCCTTCTCAGAGCTCCTCGGAGATGGTCTTGCAGAAACGAACAATAGTACGCCGCATTAACGGTTGGCCCTCGGGGAACAGTATGGTTCTGATCCACCTCTACTAACGCGGACACCATCTGTACATTGTCATCACTTACTGGTGGGTGACCAGATCGAGGCATGTGCTCCACACGTTCGCGCCCATCTCGAAAGGCTGCAACCCATCTTGCTACCGTTCTGAACGGTAACGCAGCTGCACTGCACGCTTCCTGCAATCCTCGGTGACACTGTTTAGCACTGCGACCCCTAGCATACTGAATTTTTATCCACGTTCTCTGCTCCTGCTTGGAAAAATTGTGACTGTCTTTCGCGAGCGTTGGTCTCACACTACTCATCTAACAGGCGCGACTGCGCACAAGGGGTGGTGAGGACGGGCGAGGTCATGTGCTCTGAGGGAGGGGATGCAGGGCAGCAACCGTCGGTAAAAGTGGCAGCGCCCAACATTGTTGCAACTTGGCACTGAAGCATTGGTGGCAAAACTAAAAAACCAACCCATGTATTTGGTATTTTCAATTCTAATTTTTATCAAAAATACATATTTTGACTGTTTTTATCAGTGTGTATAGTTGGTTGGGACAGAATACAATTCTTGGAAGACAACATATTTTTACAAATAAAAGGAAACAAGATGGTTTTTAGTAATTTTATTTCATGTTCAAAATTTTGGAATAAAATATGTCAGATTTAATCTAAACATGGTAGTAATACACTTAGCTGAATGTGAAGCACATCGATAGAGATCAAGAATACTGCCATCTGCTTCCTGAGTTCATTTACAGTGCCAACTCCAGGGCGAAGTCATCCGACACTCGTATTACAGTACCGGTACTTACAAACGTACAATTACAAATGCTAAATTATGTATAAATTCAATACAAAGGTGCACTAAGCACAATTTTAGAAAATAAACTGTAATATAAATTCTACCTGAAATAGGCACTTTGGTTTGTGTCCATGATATTTAATCTTGATTTTGTCAAAACCTTTTAGATGAAGCTCAAAAATGTTCAGTCCTTTTTTATAAAGAAATAAAACCCTGAAAGGGAGAATTTTCTCTTTATTCCATCTTACCCAGAATTCCAAGCAGCCAGTGATGACTTAAAAGAGGATTCTTGAAGCAACACCACCCCACATATCACTGCTGTGATCTCCCTCAAGCTGTGATTTGTATTCTATACTTACACAAGTCAACTCCGCTGAAAAAGGGATTTAAAGAGAAATTTCACATTAAGCTATGGGTTACATTATGACAAACAAAAAAAAATGCCACACCGGAAGGAATTTTAAACGAGCTTTTTAGTTCAAGTTTGAGAACTGTGTTTACCGAGTCTGCACCAACGCACAAACTACCGGCATTCCCACAGATCTGTTTGAGGATGGTTCAAGATTATCTACTGGCATTTTGAGTAATTGGTTTGAGGAAGCCTTGATGGGAATAATGTATGCTGTGCAGATATCATATTGATCGAGGTTGGTCTGACAGGCCAGGGTTGGCCACTTGGATTTCCGAGCTGTACACAGTGTCCCAAAATTTGCAAGCCCTGGGGGAAAATGTAAACGAGAACGTTAATAATGGATTGGTGAAGAGTTAAACTCTTACATAATCTTCTGATGTTCTTTATTCCTAATCTGATGACACGCAACATGCGTACCGTATATTGGATTTTTTATCTTACACATGTAACTACTTTGGACAATTTGTGTCTTAATTGTGGATCATATTGTATTTTATCTTGTACGGTGTCAGCGGGGTGGAATTTTCAACTGAAAAATCACGTGGTGTCAGGAAGGGCATCCGGTCTTAAATCCCCGGCCAAAACCAAAATGAGCCTGATTGGCTCCGGCGACCCCAATTAATTGGGAAAAGCCGAAGAATGTTTTATTGTATTTTATCTTGTTTATCAGTTGTCAAAGTATTGAGTTAGAACACAGTACTGCCATAAGTTCGGTTAGTAAAATAATTTAATAAGTGCAGCTAACTGTCAAAAGAAATATATACATGACCGTGCATACAATATCCAAAATAAGACCACACATTCAGTCATTGCAGAAATCTGTCAACGAGACTTTCCTTTTGGAGCACAAAAGCAGGTGATAATGGTCACAGGTTGTCCCACACAGTTTACACCTGCATTTATCGTCCGGTTCATGGAATTTCTCAGTCTGGCATATCCGGTGGTGGAAACCATGCACGGCGTATCGTGTCACTACATGCCGCAGTTCATATCCAACTTGAGTCCATTCTCTGTAAATCATGGCATCTGTTGAAAAGAACGTTGGCCATATGTCTTGCCGTTTTGCATTGAGTTCTTGTACAAGTTCTATGTAGGCGGCGGTTGATGGTAGCAATAGGTTAAGGCGAAGATCTTCGATGAAAAATTACTCTCTTGCTAGCACGTAGGTGAGGCGAGACCGTGTGAATTTCGACAGGCACAATGTTCTTTTCAGGAAAGTGGCTTTGACTCTTTCTATTTCTTCCAAATTTCTCTTTGTCAGTTGCAGCCATATTGTCTCTAGTCCATAAGTTATGATTGGGGTAATTTTAAGGCGAAAATCTAAAATCTAAACGCGTTGAAGTATGGCAATTGTGAATGAAGAAGTGTGGCAACGCTGTATTTCATCATCCACACGGTTAACTTCATGACTCCGCCAGTAACCGACTTGCAGTGTGCTATTAGCAGACAGCAGTGAAAGATGGAGTGGGGAGTGTATGAGAATTGTACTGCTGTACTTGTGACAGAAAGCGAGCTAAGGAAATTGTTTTTATGCAGAAACTTCTCAGTCTCAATGAACGGTTTGTGTTTCGGTCAATAGTGCGGTTTAAAAATAAGGAGAGGAACGGTTGATCACGTAAGATCGGTCCATTCTAGGGGAGAACGCAGAAAAGAAGTTGTGAACGGTGTTCGTGGAAGTAGAACGTTCCGTGTGTGCAGCGCGGACATCATCCTGTTTCTGTAATGGTATGGTGGCTGGTTTCCTGGCGGGTAGCATTGGAGATGCATTTTCGTGAAGGTGGATACCGGACAATGTTGGAAAAGGTGTTATCACGTAACAATTCAAAGCGGTTTGAAGAGAAATCGCAGAAACCACGCAGGAGTGTTTGGCAACATTTGTCCACGGTTCATCGCTGCTGCTGCTGACTGGTCAAGTGGAAGTTTGGACCTCAATCCAATGGATTATTCTCTGTGGCAGAAACTCGAGGCTCCGCAATATTGAGATGTTAAAAAGAACAATCACGCCAGCTGTCAAAAAAATTCCCCTGGACACGAATCGTACAGCTATGGATGAGTGGCCTCAACATCTTCACTGCTGTGTTGCCGCACATGTTGATCATTTCGAATAAGAGTATGGTATGTTCATTCTGTAGCATTCATTGTGTTCTTTCAGAATCTTCTTCTTCCTCCTCACCTTTTCCCGTTACGCGGGGCCGGCTTTCTTAATCCTGAGGCACCACTCATTTCTTTGTAAAGCATCATCAGCAGATAGGCCCAATACTCTCATGTCCCTCTGGACATTCGTCATCCATGTTGTTTGAGGTCTGCTGCTCCCTCTCTTTTGTGTAGCCATGGGAAGGCACTTCTTCACTATATGATTCTCCGGTCTTCCCATAACATGTCCATACCACCTTAGCCTGGACTCTAAATGTTTCTCTGTTATAAGCACTACTTTGAAACTGTCGCACATGTTCATTACGGATTTTATCTTTGATAGTAACTTCACCTGCCCAACGTAACATACGCATATCAGTGGTATGTAGCTTTTGCTCATGTGCCTTTGTAGTAGCCCATGTTTCACTACCATAGAGTAGGATTGGTCTTACGGCAGTTTTATAAACTTTCCCCTTCGTTCTTATTGGTATTTTCGGATCACATAAAACTCCTGATAGTTCGTGCCATTTGTTCCACCCTATGGATTATATCGGCGGTTATCGTGCTATCTTCAGCAATGACAGAACCTAGATATTTGAATTTTGTTACCATTGGTAAGGTTTCACCATCTAGTTTAAGTTCAATATTTGTCATACTGGGTTTATTGAATATACGTATATTAATGGGTTTGCTTATTGTTATATGCATTGAAAGTACAGACAGAACTTATGGTAGCACTGTGTGTATCTGCCCCTTCAATGAAATAATGTGCAGAATCTGTTAAGAAACTAATTTCCCTAAAAACTGTTACCATTTAATTTGCAGGCAACATTTTGTTCTGCAATTATTCCCAGGATAATTTTCTGTCAATTTGTTTAAAAGGAATCTGTAAGTTGTTAGCCCAATGAACTGACAGGCAACTCTGAACACTTTTATGTCAATTACCAGTTATTAGAAGCAACTAGAGTGTTCTAATATCATTAATACCTTGAATTACAAGCCTTGGTAGAGTGTCCAAGTCTCTTGTTACTAAAACGTGTAGAGTGGTTGTGTGATGTGGTGGCCCAAGAACTCTCTAGTGCAGGGGTTCCCAACCTGGGGAGCATAGGTTTTTATCAGGGAGAGGGGGGCCATGAACTGATTTCCAAATTATTGCAAATATTACAATTTTGTATAATAAACGTTTTTCTAATCTCTCCAAGTGATTGTCGCGCCAAGTCAATCGTTCAAAAGCACTGGTAATTGCAGACTGCCAGCACAAACGTGTGCGGTGCCGCGAGGTAAGAGGTGAAATGAGGAATTTGCTGTGTTGTAAGGAGCAAAATCAAGCCTGAGAGTAGATGCGCGAACAAGACCACACTTTGTGGACCTACTTGCGTGAAAGTAAACTATGACCATACGTGATATGTTTCAACTCGTCAACGATGTATTTCATTTGCTAGTATTTTCTAGTATTATTGTTACATGCAAAGTTTTATAATTTTTATAATTATTCTATTATGTAGTGTTATTAGACTGCAGCACGATTCCTGATGTCAAAACAAGAGTCACTGCCGCATGGATGAAATGGCGCCAAGTTACTGGAGTCCTATGCGATAAGAAAATTCCATTGCATCTAAAATCTAAAGTATATCGCATCTGAAGCACGAACAGGCGCTTCATGCAATGGAAATGAAGATGTTGCGATGGTCCAATGGCTTGACTCGACTGGACCATATTAGGAATGATGCTGTGAGGAAGGATTTCAAGGTTGCCCCAATCACAGAGAAAATGCGTGAATCACGTCTGCGGTGGTTGCTCCGTAGCAGTGAAACCTCAGTTGCAAAGACTGCCCTTCAACTGAACATGGAGGGTCGTCGACCACGAGGACGACCTCAAACACGCTGGCTGGATAGGGTGAGAGATGACATGCGGCTCACTAAACTCCGCCCTCGGGACGCTATGGATCGATTGAAGTGGAGGAATCATTGCAGGAAGGCAGACCCCACATAAATGGGAAAATGCAAAGAAGATGATGATTAGGTTAGGTCTATATCCTCCAAGTCAGTTTATCAAAGAGGTTATAGAAGCAAAGGGTGAGGGGCGCGATGACCACCTGTATGTGAAAAGCGGCGGGGGGCGTCAGCTAGCAAAGGTTGGGAACCACTGCTCTAGTGCTTTAAGTCATATACTCTTGGTTGTTTCTGCTACGACAGCACAAAGATGAGTGACTACAACGCCACCCTCGGGCCACCATGTGAGACGACCAATGTACCACAACACTTCCAGTCTCCATTATCGTCCAGGTAGAATCTCAGGACACTGTGTACACCCTAAGTACAAACACCCACTGTGCTTGACATTTTGGTACAAAAATACTTACAAAAGTTGCCTACTTCTCAAAGAGCGTATTTGTTTGAATATTCCACACACGGATTGGCAGTATTCTTGGGAGTTTTGTTGGCAAACCTTAATGATTGAAAAACATATTTTCCAAAAATATGTAATCAAAAGACTATTTCAAAAAGAGGGGGTAAAACACACTGAAAGACACGTACGTGTCGCAACAAGCACTCGCTCACAGCTCCATAGACACACCCGCCTGGGTTTGAACCCAGTCCACTGACACACCAGGCTCACAGCTCCATGGCCGTCCGAGATACACTCGCTCACAGCTCCATAGACACATCCGCCTGGGTCTGAACCCAGTCTACTGACACACCAGGCTCACAGCTCCATGGCCATCCGAGATACACTCGCTCACATAAATGGGATCCTTGCTTCCAGTTATTTGGAAATATTGCATACTGGAGAAATGGAGGAAATATCAAAGGAATAAAATATTTAGTCTACTTAATCTCAGTACACCCATACTTTACTATCTACTGTAAGTTCTCTAAAGGGACAAGAGCAAGTACCGAGTCAGATAATATCAACAGCTGACTGCATAATACAGGGTGCGCCCCGGTAATCACGGCAAACTATGGCGTCATTTGGCTGGCCAGGTGCATAGCGAGTGGACCTCGCAATACCCCGCTCCGCAGACTCATATCGTCAGATCGCACGTGTTTTGTCATACATATCGACGTGTATCTGCAAAACTTAGATGTCAGTGTTGCACATTTAGTGAGTATTGTGATCACTGTGATTGTTGGCCATGCTTAGACACCAATTCACATTGCGCGAACATGTGTATATCCATAATTCGTAAATGAAACGTGCAACTCTTGTTCTGAAACGAGACGAAAATTTCGAATCAAGTTTCCAGGAAGACCTGTGCCTAATGCGAGTACAATTAGGAGGCTCGCTAAACGATTCGAGGAAACAGGCTCCGTTAATAATAAAAGCATTGACAGACATTCTTTCATCAGAAGATGTCAGGTGTGTGTTACAAGAGTGGGAGGACATTTCCAGCATCGACTATGAGCACTGTAAGTACACATTATTGAACATGTTTGGTAAAAGTGTAAAGGTGCGCGCCAACCACCGACTGAACTGTGCCAGTCACAAGCAGCTTAGCTTGCGCACATAGATAATGGCCCTATACTTGTCCAGTGATGATAACATTGCTGAGGTGTATACCTGGAGCCATTCAGGTAATCTCCTCTACTGCCATTTGGCATCCAAACTGCAACTGTGGTTGAAATTGATTTAGGTTTGTCTCGTAACCAAGAGATCTTATATGAGCCAACATCATACGTTTTCAGCCTAGAATTGAACCGATGCAGTGCTGTCTGTGGCATCACTAACAACAATAGTTGATAACAAAAATCTAACTTCCGTTAGAAGCACAGCTCAGACCACTTTGTGGTGTAGTGGCTAGCATTCTTGGCTGTCACCCCTGGGTCCCAGCTCTGCCAAGAAATTTAATTCTGTTCTGAGGGCTGGAACGGGGTACACTCAAAACTGAGAAGAGGTGGGTTCGATTCCCACCTCAACCATCCAGAAAGTGGTATGCTATGGTTCCCCCATTTCTACTTCAGGATGGCTCCTAACTTGAGGCCAATCCTCACAAATACGGACACCAGAAAGGAGCTGCAAGCCTCACACACTCACTCTCACACTTAAGAGATATTTACAAATGCATTGAACATGTTTATAGAGAAAGCAACATACATCAACACCTCTGCCGCTCTGTGTTTGAGATCAACCACATCTACATGTGCATTGTGCTGATCATGGCAGCTACCTACACCTCCTCAGGCAGGAAGCAGGGCACCTCAACACTCCACTGATGCGTAGTTCAGGTTGAGACGTCGTTGTGCCCTCTGATTAGAGACGAGATCCATACAACTTCCACAAGATGAGAAGAAAACTATCTAAGTAATATAATAATCATTTGGGATGCTTTTTGACAATCCTGCGTTTAGGACATGTAGGAGATGCAGCATGATCCAGTCTAAATAAATAAATGGTGGGCCGGGCACATTCAGCAGAGAGGTGTTTCCTTCCTAACATCAATAACAGAGGAAGTGCTTGCATTACACAGACGTGGCAAGAAGGAGGGGCCATCTTCAAACAACGGAGCTCTTTATAATGTTCATAGGACCAATTTTAGAAATGAATATAAAATAGTACGGTATTGTGGAACAAGCATGTTGATGAATGGACCCCACCTCCTTGCCATCACCGGCGCTGTTCAGTCTACTCGAGCGTACCGCGGCACGATGTCGTACATGAACCACAGGTCGCAGTTGGGATATTTGACGCTGGGATTTGCATCCTGACCGATGAGAAGGACCGTGTTGGCATCCTCGTCCTTTTTGATTTCTTCAAAATATACAAACCGATAAAATAATTTTTCCATGGCAGAGCTGAAGCGTCGTTCTTCTGGAGACATGGGCTTGTAGCGCCTGGTGAAGACCTCTGCGTCGGCGCGCACGTCGGCAAGACGCTGGGAGCCCCGCGGCTGCGTGGCCACGTAGAAGGTGCTCTGCGTGTTCTGCAGTTGACGCGACATGTGCAGCAGTGGGCACACCGTGCGTATGTCCGACACCATGGATGCCAACCCGGGCCATGACGTACCGTAGCGTCTGATGGCGTCCTCCGCGATAGTCAGGTTCTTGCCCAGAACACTGCTCTTGATATGAGACTCCACAGCCTCCACGCCCACCGCCTTCCAGTCCTCGTAGCTCTTGTGCAGCTCGGGTGATGCTTCGGCATGAGCCGTCGTTCCTGTGAACAGTCGGACACAGCAAGTTCAGATCAGTTTCTGCATTATCCAATCAATATACACATGGTAACGAAATAATAACGCAGAATATAGGTTACGACCAAATAGAGAGTTATATTTGAAATGTGAAAAATTAACTGATGCATGAGAAAGAGAAGATTACAGTTTTTTGGGCACATTTATAGAATGGAAAATAGTAGACTAACTAAACAGATCTTCAACTTACTGACTAGTTACAAATCCAAACCACATGGTTCATTGAAATTGACAAAGATTTGACAAACGCCAAAATTCAGACAGACACAATAGCCAACGTTGATTCATCGTACCCTCCAAATGGGTTATTCGAAAGAAGAAGAAGATACACATGGTAAATTGACAAATAAAAACAAGTGAAGATCCCACGGAAAGAATGGGTTAAGTCCATCTTTGTTTGGAAATTAGTTCGGTTGGTTCCTCAGTTTAGGAGCTGCGACAACGCGATCATGTAGCTCCGTGTACTTTGGGTGTGTGTAGAATCTGTGTGATAACCGGTGTTAATTGTGATGACTGTATTAGTGTGTGTTATCTGTTTTAATTGAAGTAAGGACTGAAGACTATAACTTCAAGTATTTCCTACTTTTACTTCCAAATGCTACCATCCTTGACACCTAGCTTGTGGACTTGGATACCAGATGGCATTGCAATCAGCACCTGGCGGCGAACGTTGCAACTAATACAGAGTTATCAATTCTAACCTACACATTTTGACTTCACACAAGTGTAGTAGTGGAAGGTTCCTTTTACATGCCATAAATCTATGACATGGGACCGCCGGCTTTACTTCCCCTCCGAAGAACGGCATACTGAGGGAACTTAGTTTATGGCGCATTCTGGTGGCCAGCCATCATCACTACAGATCAGTTAAAATTAATTTCAAATAAAGCAGAATGTCACCAAAATACAGAGGTTTTCATTTGTATGGACACTGGAAGAACAAATAGTATCCGCTCACTATTTTCATAATATAACTTTAGTTATTATTTGTACTTCCTTTATAAGAATAAATTTGGCCAAGATATTGCTTATCCTCAATTGGGGTGTTTTAACCCTCTCAGTGCCAAGCCATTTTCAATGGTCCTGCAGACTATTCGAAAAAAAAAAATCATAAATACCACATTTTCATCGATAGAATCATTATTTTTGCTTTGCATTATAACCAATACCTCATTCTTTCATACATTATGTTCTTAAGAGTAAATACGGCATATAAACCTTTTTAATTGAGGTTATTCTGATAAATTTTCAATTTTTCAATTTTTTGCCAAAAATCAGTTTTGAGCCTAAATAAAGGTCACCTAAGAGTCATATTCGAAGAAACACTACGTTTCCAGCTGCAGAAAGTTCTTAGATACATCTGTAGGCATAAAACTTCAACAAGAAGAAAACAACTGCACCACACTTTTGGCGCGAGCAGTGAGAGCCGATCTGATCGGTGCGTGGCACTGACAGGGTTAAGTATATTTTTATAGTGTTGAAAGTTTAAAATCGCTCTCCCGAAATATTTATAGATTGTGACTTATCCCGTTTTTCCCGTCAAGTCTTCAAGTGTAAAAGTCTGAAAACTCTGTCCAACAGTGTTCATGTTGGAGGAAAAGCATCCTCCGGTTTAATTCTACTGTAGATTGACTCCTGGGATAAAATTTTGCCACACCTTCACTCATTAGCGTTGGAGAGCCGGGACAATTTTGTGATCAGCATTGTAGGTTTTAACACCAGAACCATATCAGATTAAACACCCCCTACGGACTGTAGCTGGGTGACTCATGACCCCCCTTTTCCTTTTTACCTTCAATTATGGAGGATTTGGAGTTTTTGAATGGTATAGACTCCGTCTTGAGGAAAGAATTCATGATGAAAATTAATAAATGTAAAACAAAAATATTGGAATGCAGCCAAAATAAATCAGAAACCTCAATGGACATCAAATTGGCAGGCGAAAACTAAAGGAAGTAGGATACTCCTGTTACTTAGGAAGCAAAATAACCACTTATGGACGAAGCAAAGAGGATATAAAAAGTAGGTTGGCTCAGGTAAGGAAAGCATTTCTACAAAAAGGGAATCTGTTGACATCGAATATAGATTTAGGTGATAGGAAGTCATTCTTGAAAGCCTTTGTCTAGAGCGTGGCGCTCTATGGAAGTGAAACTTGGACTATTGGTGCAGCATGAAAGAGGAGAATTGAAGCATTTGAAATGTGGTGTTACTGGAGAATGATGAAGATCAGATGGGTAGATAGGGGTACAAACGAAGAGGTATTAAGACGAGTAGGAGAGGAGAGATGTTTCTGGCGACTGCTAATGAAGAGAAGAGATAGGTTGGTAGGACACCTACTAAGACACCCAGGAATAGCAAGCTTAGTAATGGAAGGAAGGGTTGAGGACAAGAACTGTAGGGGTAGACCAAGGTTAGAATATGTTAAACAGATTGCCTCGGATGTAGGGTGTGGTAGCTATGTAGAGATGAAACGATTAGCTCAGAACAGGGAGGCATGGAGGGCTGCATCAAACCAGTCAAAAGACTGAAGACTCAAACAACAAAATGGATGAATAGGCAAGTGGTAAGTAAGTATGAACTATTATCGACATTTCCTGTCGTTTGTCCGATTCATTACAGAACAGGCAGAATATGGTTGCCTGTTCTCATGGCGTTTGCGTAAGTTTTTATACAACATACAACAATGGGTTTTCGCCTCTCACACGTGATTGTTTGCTTTTTCAATACGGGGAAATTTCAAGTCTTAAAGCACTCACCGCACACGACATTAGGAAGATCCGTTATTTATGGACAAAACAAGTTTCAAGGATTCTAAGACAAGACCCCACAGAACAGTTGAAAGGGGCAATTCACATTTGGATGTTTCCAGGATGTCTACCAAAATCAACTAACAGATTTCCCTGACAATTCCCTGATATTTCCAGGATAAATCCGAAAATCCCCTGAGCAATAGTAGCGGCTATGATAAATTTAAAAAACACAGTTTTTTCTTAAAGAGCATTTTAAAAGTGTTTGAACAATAAAGTGTAGCATGACAAAGTTGGAAAAGAAAAGAAAATCTATATTTTGCCAATTTCGAAATTTTTCATCCAGAAAAACTATTGTACTTGCGAGTATTGAAAGTAGCTCGTCAATAGTAAAGCTCTCAAAAATCATCCAGTTAGACATTTATATACAAACACACAGTGCGCTCTATCTCGCAAGAAATGAGAGCTTACCGATTTAACGTCAGTACGAACATACATCTACAACAATCATCACCAGAATATACTTCCCCCCCCCATCACAATTTAAATGCTTAATTTACAATTATTCAAGGTTGGACCTTCTAAAACTAAAATTCCCTGATAATTCCCTGAGTTTTCCAGGATTTAAAAATTCCCTGAGTATTCCCTGTTTTCCAGAGTAGTTTCAGATCATACCAATAATTTTAAAGTATATTTTAAATAATGTGTACAAAGATGTTCTATAATACAGGCTCATCGATAATGGTTGGAGCAATTCCAAAAAATCGTAGCTCAGGAACTATTTGAGATATTAAGACGAGTAGTATTTTGTTAAATTCACCATCTCAAAAGGTTTTTCTTTTTCATATCTCATAATGTTTCTATGTGCGCTCCCTTGGTTCGTCAGTCATCAGGGCGTCCGGGGGACTTGTTCATGTCAACGCTGCTAGTTTCCTGAAACTGTTCATAGCACCGTCTAATGCTATTAGCATGAGGGGGATACCTACCATAAACACGTCTGAAGGTGCGCTGAACAGTTATAACAGATTTAAACTCCACTAACCACAACACACACTGTACTTTCTGCTGAATTGTCGCCATTGCAATCACACTCACTACTGAAACAGTGGCGTGGCAGCTTCCTGTCGTGCACACATTCTGTGCATCGGCTGAAGGTCACGGGAGGAGTACAGTCACATCTAAAACTAAAACTCGACGAGTTCCTGATTAGTTTTCAACTCAAATTATTAATTTATCTCACTCACAACGGGAGATATGATTTTCTGAAATTGCTGCAACCTTTATTGATGTGTTTGTTGTTTGAGTCTTCAGTCTTTTGACTGGTTTGATGCAGCACTCCATGCCTCCCTGTCCTGAGCTAATCACTTCATCTCTACATAGCTACCACACCCTACGTCCGAGGCAATCTCTTTAACATATTCTAACCTTGGTCCCTACAGTTCTTGTCCTTGACCCTTCCTTCCATAACTAAGCATGCTATTCCTGGGTGTCCTACCAACCTATCTCTTCTCTTCAATAGCAGCCGCCAGAAACATCTCTCCTCTCCCACTAGTCTTAATACCTCTTTGTTTGTAACCCTATCCATCTATCTGATCTTCATCATTCTCCTGTAACACCACATTTCAAACACTTCAATTCTCCTCTTTTCTGCTGCACCAACAGTCCAATTTTCACTTCCATAGAACGCCACGCTCCAGACAAAGACCTTCAAGAATGACTTCCTAATACCTAAATCTATATTCGATGTCAACAGATTCCTTTTTTGTATAAATGCTTTCCTTGCCTGAGCCAACCTACTTTTCATATCCTCTTTGCTTCGTCCATGATGATCCTGTATATTTTAATTGTGTAATGTTAATCTAAATAGGACTGAATTCCTATGTGTAATAGCACTAACCAAGTTATATCAAGGGTGATGAAAATGTTATAGTAATGGGAGATTGGAATGCTGTGGTAGGAAAAGGGAGAGAAGGGAAGATAGTAGGAGATTTCGGATTAGGTGAAAGGAATGATCGAGGAAGCAGGCTGGTAGAATTCTGCACTGAGCATGAGTTGGTCATAGCTAACACCTTATTCAATAACCACAATAGAAGAATATACACATGGATGAGACCAGGAGATACAGGCCGTTACCAAATCGACTTCATTATGGTCAAGCAGAGGTTTCGAAACCAGATTTTGGATTGTAAAACATATCCTGGTGCTGACATAAACTCTGACCACAATCTGGTTGTAATGAAATGCAGATTAAAGTTGAAGAAACTGAAGAAAAGTCAAAAGCCAAAAAGGTGGGCAATAGACAGACTGAAAGAGAAGGATGTAAACGAAAGATTCAAGAAGAGTATAAAGGAAGGCCTAATGAAAAACCCTAAACAAACTTCAATTGCAGACGAATGGGCACTTTTGAAGAATGAAATAACAAAATCCGCAGAAGAAAACATTGGTAGGAAAGAGAGAATAGGTAGAAAACCGTGGATCACTCAGGATATACTCGAATTGATGGATGAAAGGCGAAAGCACAAGAATGTAAGAGATGTAAAGGGGAAAGCAGAATACAGACGTCTGAGAAATGAGGTTAACAAGAAGTGCAAGGAAGCGAAAGAAGAATGGTTGAAAGAGAAATGTGCTGGTATAGAAAATTGTCTGAAATTAGGAAAAGTAGACACAGCTTATCGAAGGATTAAGAATACTTTTGGGGAAAAGAAGACTAAGTGCTGTAATATTAAGGACACAAATGGAAAGCCTCTAACAGATAGGGAAGAAAAGGTTGAGAGATGGAAAGCTTACATAGAGAGTTTGTATAAGGGAAAGGAGATTGAGAATCATGTAATGGAAAGGGAGGCAGAAATTGATGAGGATGCGAAAGGAGATTTAATATTGAGATCAGAATTTGATAGAGCTTTGGAAGACTTAAGCAGGAACAAAGCACCAGGCATAGATGATATACCGATTGAGTTGCTACGCTGCATAGGAAATGAAGGTCTGATCAGGTTATTTCACTTGGTGTGTAGGATTTATGAGACAGGTGAGGTACCCCCTGATTTCAAGAAGAATGTAATCATCCCTATACCAAAGAAAGTGGGAGCTGACAGATGTGAAGATTACCGTACAATCAGCTTGATTACTCATGCTTCAAAGATCCTGTCTAGAACGTTCATGGCATTTGTAGACTTAGAAAAGGCTTTTGATAACGTTGATTGGACTAAATTGTTTGACATTTTGAAATCGATTGGAATAAAGTACAGGGATAGGAGGGTGATATACAATCTATACAGAAACCAGACAGCAGTCATTCGAGTTGAAGGACATGAGAGAGAAGCTGGTATTCAGAAAGGTGTAAGGCAAGGCTGCAACTTATCACCCATACTTTTCAATCTTTACATTGAACAAGCAATGAAGGAAATTAGAGAAAAATTTAAAGTGGGAGTGAAGATTCAAGGAGAAATAATTTCAACTCTGAGATTTGCTGATGACATCGTCATCTTGGCCGACAAGCCTGAGGATTTGAATGAGTTTTTGAATGGTATGGACTCCGTCTTACGGAAAGAATTCATGATGAAAATTAATAAATGTAAAACAAAAATACTGGAATGCAGCCGAAATAAATCAGAAACCTCTATGGAGATCAAATTGGCAGGTGAAAAGCTGAAGGAAGTAGGAGACTTCTGTTACTTAGGAAGCAGAATAACCAGTGATGGACGAAGCAAAGAGGATATAAAAAGTAGGTTGGCTCAGGCAAGAAAAGCATTTCTACAAAAAAGGAATCTGCTGACATCGAATATAGATTTAGGTATTAGGAAGTCACTTTTGAAAGCCTTTGTCTGGAGCATGGCGCTCTATGGAAGTGAAACTTGGACTATTGGTGCAGCAGAAAAGAGGAGAATTGAAGCATTTGAAATGTGGTGTTACAGGAGAATGATGAAGATCAGATGGGTAGATAGGGTTACAAACAAAGAGGTATTAAGACGAGTGGGAGAGGAGAGATGTTTCTGGCGACTGCTAATGAAGTGAAGAGATAGGTTGGTAGGACACATATTAAGACACCCAGGAATAGCAAGCTTAGTTATGGAAGGAAGGGTCGAGGACAAGAACTGTAGGGGTAGACCAAGGTTAGAATATGTTAAACAGATTGCCTCGGATGTAGGGTGTGGTAGCTATGTAGAGATGAAACGATTAGCTCAGGACAGGGAGGCATGGAGAGCTGCATCAAACCAGTCAAAAGACTGAAGACTCAGACAACAGTTAAGTTAACCGATGTCATAAGGACAAGTGGACTATATGCATAAAGCATGTTTTAATTATAGTGTGTTTTTGAGTGATGTGTGAATCGACAATAATGATCTGAGATAGGCTGAGGAAGGGTTAAAAAGTTACCCAAAACATGTACTTGATTGAATAATTGCATTCAGGCAATTTTAAGTATTGATTGGGCAGAGATTTTCATTACCAATTCAAAGTGATCTATTTATCAATATGGACCCAAAACAATGGAAGTCATCTCTAATGATCCTAAAGATTATGCACTCTGGATCTTCTTTTCAATCATGTTAATCTTATTTACAGATATTATTGCTCACTTGTATAGTTGTTAACAAACTTAAACTACATTAATAATAACACAACTACAGTATACAGTGTGAGCAGAAAGTCTGTATACCCCTACTTATTATTATTTATTTCAATTTGAAAAATGAAAATCCACAGCCTGCTTCCAGACTCCGACCGGGTCAGGAATGGAATGAATGAAGCCCCCATCTAGCGGCGAGGATATGAACTGTGCCGGCTGCCGAAGCCTGTCGCACTCCTCTGGGGCGATGGTTAAATGAATGACAGATGAAATGAAATGATAGTGGAGAGTGTTGCTGGAATGAAATTTTGACAGGGAAAACCGGAGTACCCGGAGAAAAACCTGTCTGCCTCCGTTTTGTCCAGCACAGGTCTCACATGGAGTGACCGGGATTTGAACCACGGACCCAGCGGTGAGAGGCTGGTGTGCTGCCGCCTGAGCCACGGAGGCATTTATTTCCATTTACTTAGCAAAATTTAAGGGTTACTCTCAGTTGTAGTCGACGAAACATCATGATCTTGCTATTTTCGGCAATTTGCAGAGTCTGGTTATTACTTTATGGGCTGACATGTTAAACGAAAGGTTCTTCTTCTTTTGCTTTAGCGTTTGTCCCGCCTCGTTGCAGGGTCTGCTATTTGAATCCGCTGTCTCCACTTTACTCGGTCATGGGCCATGTCCGGATGTAGGTTGACGCTTTTCAGATCCCTGTGCAGTGTATCGGCCCAACGTTGTCTTGGTCGCCCCTTTGGTCTTTTCCCGGCGACCTCTAGTGTGTAGCCCTGTTTTGCAATGGTGTCCGCTCCTGACCGGAGCACATGCCCAAACCATCGCAGACGACCCTCACGCATTTTGTTACTGATTGCTGCGACACCAAATGAAAGGTTGCATTGGGTTAATATACACTGACCGGCAAAAAGAGTGGAACACTTTAATTTTTTATGTAATTTCTTAATTTATTCCACTAAAATGTATCGGTTTTCCAATATTTGCATTATTCATGTAAATTTAGATGGTTGGCAACAGAAAATACCGAATCATGTTTTACAACACGCATTAACTCACAAATTTCGTTACATTTTGCAAATCTTACAATTTTCTATTTTTTTAGTAATGCTCTTTTGGGCTGGTGTTTATCAAACGTATTGCCAAACAAAACAGTATTAATGTTTGCACTGCACTGCAAGAGAACACTGGTCACTAAAAACGGGTGTTTCCACCTTTAGCGTCTATGACAGCTTGTAAACGCTCAGGCATACTGTTCACAACTCGTCGAATGGCATCTGCCGGGATGCGATCCCATTCCTCCAGCAGCGATGTTCTCAGTTGTGCCAAGGTGGTGTGGTCATGCTGTCTGACGTTCCTTCCAAGCGTATCCCATACATGTTCGATGGGGTTCAAGTCAGGACTACGAGCTGGCCAGTCCAGGGTTTGAATCTCCACTTCCTGCAGATATTGTACAACACAGCGAGCAGTATGAGGGCGGGCATTATCCTGCATCAGCATGAAATTCTGACCAATGAAAGGCGCAAAGGGCATCACATGGTTCATCAGGATCTCTTCGATGTACCTTTGGGAATTGAGCGTCCCGTGATCGATGCACACCAACTCAGTGCGGGCCATAACGTTGATGCCACCCCACACCATAACCGAGCCACCTCCAAATGGAGTCCTGGAGGAGAAAGCAACAGGGCTGTACCTCTCCCCGTGCCTTCTCCACACTCTTTCTCTTCCATCAGGAGATCTAAGGTTAAAGCGACTCTCGTCAGTGAAGAGAACAGAGGCCCACTGCTCGTGGGTCCATCCCAGATGCTGCCTTGCGAAGCGAAGACGCGCCTCTCTGTGATGCCGTTCGAGTGCGGGTCCACGCGCAGGTCTCCTGGACGAAAGATGAGCTTCTTCAAACCTTCTTCTTACTGTTCGCTCACTCACTCTCACATTTCTGACATTTCCCAGTTGATTTCGTGCCTTAACTGCTGTGGTATGCCGATCACGCAGAACTTGGAGGGTGAGAAATCTGCCATCCCTGGCACATGTGCTTCTTCTACGGCCTGAACCTCGTCTCCTGTCGTATGTTCGGAGCTCTCTGTAACGTTGCACTGCACGATGTATGCTACCGAGAGATGATCCAATGACCTCAGCAACATAACGGAAGCTGCGGCCATCCTCCACCAATGCAACTGCCTGTGCAGCTTCTTCACGGCTAAGAGGCATGTTTTAGTGTGAACTGCAAATGGATAACTTGCTAAAATGTGTGACAATGGTTCACACGTGTTCAACAAGTGCCAGTTGTTATCCCTAGAACAACAATAAGCGAGCGGCAACACTCATAAAACTTAAACGCTTCTAGTCCGCTTCCCGCCATAAAACCATTAAGATAGGCTCATCGAGGATTGGGGGTAATTGTTGGTAATAAACCACCCTAAGAAATGTCATATTATCAATTTCTATTCACGGATGTTTCAGATGTTTGTTCTAATGCATGAAAAGCTTTTAAAATTTGATTAAATCTTTTTCAAGGCTAGATTTATACTATTTATATTACTTTTTTTAACTGTTCCACTTTTTTTGCGGGTCAGTGTATTAATTCATTAACTTTCAGCTTTTTTGATGCCTGGGTGGATGTAAAATAGTTATTTTCTTCATCCTTCAAAACTAACCACACACACAAACAGACAATCTACCGCGCCTCCAAACACTAGCATCCGTACTTATAGGAACACAACTTCCCTTTCACGATTGTTAGAGTAAGTTACTTATTTTTGCCTAAACAAGTAAATTTCTTCGAATAAGGCAGGAATTTCACAAAGCCTTTGTCGAGCAAAAAATAATATGGCATATTGTTTCGATTATACTGCTGAGTGCCGAGTTCCCGACCAAAAGAAACTGATTCAACACATCGATTTAATCAAGGATTACTCGAAATCTCCTCCAGCTGTAGTGAACAGCACGTTGACGCCAGCTGATCGATGAGCTTTAAAGTCGGAAGTTATATTTGTCGGACTTGATACAAATGTACCAATATTTTTTCTTAAACAGTTTCCAAATGTTTAAGGGGTATGCGTACCCCCGCGTTCCCCCCGTAAAAATTCACTGTTTATTTCTATTGTTGCAGATGTTAAAAGGGACATAAAACAAATAACATTATTATTATTTATTTCTATTGTCAGTACATATCCTCATTATTTATATATTTCTACTTACATTGTCAGATACCCATGCAAGTTGTAAGTACAAGACAGTGTACATGTACTGACAACAGAAATAAATATATACTAGCGGACCTGTGCGAGAAATCTTGCATGTTCATAAACCACACTTTCCCCAATAAGTTTATAATGAGAGCCTCAAAGAGAAAGGTTGTTAGTTATAAGGTTTTAGATGACAAATCATAATTGCAACATGTTAGAGGATCAGTATTTGCAAATCGCACATTTCTTACAAAAATCGATATAATATGAAATTAGAATGCAATTCGTCACTGCTAATGTCATTTGTGTGCTGAGTCCATTGATTGACAGCTTAGCTGTAAAACTCACCAGTTATTCGATATTTATGAAATTATACCATTTCCTCATTCCCTGGATTTACTGTTTCTGATCCATGCAAAATGATAAAGACCTCACAATGTTAAAATGTCATGAAACAGGCGTCACAGCGGCCAAAATGTGAAGTCAATTATGGAGCGTATTTTCCTTCAGCAACAGTATCTGCAAATCGCACACTTCGTACATTTTTTTAAAGTAACTTTTTAAAGAAAATATAGATATTTATGAAATTAGAGTGCAATTCGTCCCTGCTAATGTCTATTCTCTTTCATTTGAATGCTCATTTGTCACGATCGGTCGCTTGTGAGCGCTGCAGGAGGGATGTATACCACTGAAATAATATGTATGATAATGAGTAGGTATTGTCACCTTTACTCTTCAACTGTGTACTGGAGAAAGTAATTCATGAATGGCGGAAGGAGATGGGTAAAGAAATGTTAGAAAATGGCGTCAGAATGGGCTGCTGGAGCTTGGACCTGACAATTGACTGCCTAGCATTCGCAGATGATCTAGCAATCTTTTCTGATTCCCTAGACACAGCCGCAAAACAAGTCAACCAACTCAGAATACAAGCGGCAAAGGCAGGCTTACAAATTTCTTTTGAGAAGACCGAGTTCATAACTAATATTAGCCCTGCAGTCAAAGAATTACATGTTGAACGTGGAAAGATCCGCCAGGCAAAAAAGTTTAAGTACGTAGGGGAGTGGATTGAGCCCAACATATCAGAGAAGGAAGCCTTCACGTCAAGAATGAACAAGATGGAAGTGGCCTACCAGCTAACGAAAGGAGTGTACAACAAGCGAACAGTGTCCCGCAATGCCAAACTAAGACAATATCGTACAGTTATCCGACCTGAGGCGCTGAACGCAGCAAAATGCCTGGCAATGAATAGGAAGGGTCTGGTTGAGAAATTGGAAGCCAAGGAAAGGAAGATCCTGAGGAAGATTTTAAGGCCGTTGAAAGACGATGGTGAATACAGGAGATGGCATAACACTGATCTGTACCATCATGTAGAAAGGATATCAGTGCATGTGAGATTTTCGAAGTGAAATGCCATGTCCTGTGGTTCGGATTCCACGTAAAAAGGAGGTCCCGTGGCTCATGATCTCGAGATTAACGGTCACGTTAAACTACAAACTACTACAAGAAAGGATATCTCAAGTAATTCGTATGAAACCCGAGAGAATCGCCAATCGGATATTTACCTATTTTCTTAACAAGAAAACCAAGGGGCCCTGGTTTTGTGAGGTAGACAAGGATTTACACGAAGTAGGTATCACCCACGCAGACATTATGGAACGTGACTTTTTGAAGGTAAAGCTTGGAGCACACCACCAATTCCAAGAAGAAGCAAAATTAAACACCGGCAAGAAGTGGTCTGAAGAAAGAAAGGAGTTTCACAGGCAGGGAATGAGTGAACACTGGGCTAAGATCAAGGCCCAAATACTGAAGCAGTTGAAATGACGTGGTCCATAGCTGGCCTAAACGAAGAAAGAAGAATAAGAGTAGGGGTATACGGACTTTGTGCGCACACTGAAGAAGTGAGCAATAATATCTGTAAATAAGTTTGACACGTTACACAAGTTTTTACAAACTTTTGTAATCTAAACATTGTTCCGTATATTTGTGCATAAACATTGCAAATTAACTAAGGATCTGATGATGATCACTTGATGATCGAAACATGTCATCCAATTAAGTACCCCCCCCCCATTTTTGTACATAAAAGCGTGTTATATTGTGATAAATATCTCAAGAGGAAAGCAAAAAACACTCGCTAATTTGTGTGATCACTTAAGTTGTTTGTGGAAACAAAAGAGGAGACGGTCGATCTTGGATATGATTGATGTAATGCATAGGTTATGTGACGGAAGCCGGATCGTGCTGTACTAGAGCTTGGGTTAGCCGGGATGGCGGCCGGCTCTTCGGGAACTGCTCATAGAGAGACAGATACATGTCCACTGTTGCAACAGGTCCACCAGGTCCGAGTCTGCACACCGCAGGCTGCTGCCGTGAGTTCCTGCAGTGTAGCAACACCGCCACTTTCCTCATCTAGCCCGTGTCTTTCACGCTGCTTTACACTTTTAAAGTATTCGTGCACTTGGTAAACTTTTTCTCGGGCTCTCTGTGGTTTACTTTCCTCTGCTTCCATAGCACTCAGAATGTACACAATCACTTCCACTGGATCTTTAAATATTACGATATAATGACTGACAACACACTAGCTCAGATTCTCAAGAAAGACTAACTGTGATTGGTGGGATGGAAGTGAGGCTTGACGTAATGGTAGTGTGTGTTCTGCGCATCACCTTTCCAGCTGACTCGAGCTCTAGTGTCTAACGTATGTAATGGCTAAAAAAGGGTGCCAGTAGTGAAAGGCCCCGAAACATGTCCCAACAGACTATAATTAAAGTATGAATTAGGCGGAATATTTTTATTTGTCATACAAATTAGGTTTATCAATACTGAACCATGATGAACGGTGCTAAGAAGCCATGAGACCAGCTACTTCCTCTAGCTCCCACAGGAGAGGCACTTACCAATGATGATCTTGAAGGGCAGAGAGGCGTTAACAAAAACTTCGAAGGGATGTTTCTGCAGTATCTCTCCATCTAAGACGAGCCACTCGTGAGCTTGTTCCTCGTCTGGCATGGGAAGGTCTGGAGTCGTGGGTTTCCAGCCGTTGGGAATGGCATGCATGAGATCCTCGGGATTGACGGTCCGGAGGCACTCTGCAGTTAGATTCTCTCGGCACTGTTCGATGTTCTTCACATACTTGGCGTTCTTCATCTCGGATTCCTGCAGCGGCCGGCCAGGATAGACTCCGGACCCGCTGGACAACCAGGCTCGGTGAAACAGACCCTTGGACAGGCGCGACGTGGTTAGAGCCGTCACCATGGTAGCCCCGGCTCGATGTCCCACCACTGTCACCGACTTCTTGTCGCCATTAAAGTTTTCGATGTTGAGGCTCACCCACTTCAAGGCTGCCAGGATGTCGGACAGCCCATAGTTTCCCGAAGTTGGCGGGTGAGTCGACTTGGAGAGAATATCCGAGGCCAGAAAGCCGAACACTCCCATCCTGAAGTTGGGGCGCACGAAGACAACCTCTTGGTCCTTGGCCAGCTTGGCAGAAGGTACGAGGACACCTGGAGATCCCCCAAGCAGAGTATCGGCCCCGATCAGCACCACGACGGGCAATGGCGAGTGGTAACCCACCCGGGGGGTGTAGATGTCCAGGGTGAGGCAATCCTCGGTGCCGTCCATGGAGCCATCCGGGAAGAGTTGCCAGCAGGTGGGAGTGGTGTTGTGCGCCAGGAACGTGCCCTCATAGCAGTCCCGGACGTTCTGGATCGGTTGTGCTTTCAGCCAGCGTCTCTCGTCGACTGGCGGCGATGCGTACGGTATTCCCCGGAACACGAACCCTCCGTCCTCCACCAGCCTGTAGAGAGAGCACAAGACACACATTTTGTCGTGATACGTTCCGGTTCAATTGGGGGAATAGAACAACTCTTGTATTACAATTCTTACATGGTGTCCACAGAATTTTCAATGTCAATTTTCCTGACCATTTTTTAACAAAATTCCAGACTCTAGAAGTCATCGTAGCATCGGAAAAAAGGTTTATTGAGCAAACAAATATATATCAAAATTGCCATTATGGAAATAGGAAATATCAAGTGATCGGCATTTACATTTAAATTTTCTGGTTCATGAATGTCAAGTCACAATATTTTAGAGGCTTATTAAAGGCGCGTAGTAGGCTACAATGTGCTGGGCAATGCGGTCGCCAGATCCCTACGCCAACGAAAAAAAAAATAAAAATGGTAAAAGAGGTTTTTACTATGGTGTACTGTAAAAATGGAAGCTTACCATAATGTCCAGCGAGTTCTTGCTTTTTATCTTCAGAGAGTAGTAGAACTATTAATATCAAAATATGGCTGTAAAACACAAAATTCTGTATGGTTAATATAACATTCCTGACTTTCTAATACTTTTCGCCATTTTTCCTGATTCACGCCATATTTTCACAATTTTTCCTGACTTTTCCTGACCAAAATTAAATTCCTGACTATTCCTGACCTTTCCTGCCTGTGGACACCATGTCTTACTCGGAACTTTCTTGGAATGGACGTCGTGAGGATGCTTTGTAAAATTTTTTGAAAAGCTTTGGTTCCTTTTTACATTATTGTTAGAGAGGAAGAGTTTTGGCAAACTACTCACCCCTGGACGGGCCCGCAGCCGGTGATGGTCTCCACAAAGCGGCCTGACACAGGCGACAACATGTGTGAAGGTGGACTGGGTCCCGATGCAGCTACCACTATGATGATGATGAGCAGAATGATGAAGACGACCACTCCCCCTGGAAACATAGATCCAGCTGCTACAACAACCTGTGTGGAGTTGCACAATTTATCTGTCATCAAAACATTCGTGATTCCCTAGACTGCCTTATGGAAGTGAAAACAATAAACCAACCATTGCTCTTTCATACAAGCACTGCAAACTCCAGGTCTGGTTATATCGGTCACGTTAATTTGGAAACACGGTGGCTTACATTGAACTGATGTACTTTTTTACTGTAAACATGTTTCTGTGTGATTCAGGGAATGTTTTGGCATTCCAGGGGACAGTGGGAATGCTGTCCCTGCTTCCAGGCCTGAAGAAGGCTGAAGTTGTCTTTAAACAATTTGGAGTCGGTTGTCTATTACTGTATTAACATCACGTGGAATATCATTGTAAATTAGTGATTATTGCCTATTAATGGACTCACCCACAATGAAGCGATGTTTGGACAAGAGCCGCATCCGCTCCTGCCAGTCCTCCTTGCTGTTACCGTCATCTGCCTTCTCATCCTTCTCCTGCAACAACAAGACATTTGTGATAACATATACCTCACGTGTGCTCCGCGCTCCTCAACCATAACCAAACAAACAACTCTTGTTTTTGTCGTGTCTCGTTACGTACTGTGTTGTGAGCGGACGGAACAGACATCAGAGACATGTTTGGTGCAGGGACAACTGAAATCCCTTCGAGATGTTTGCAAACTAAAGAAACCAACCAATGAACAAACTGACGCCCATATACGGCTTCATTTTGAAAGAATATGCTCCACTCTAAACTTTTCTGTACACAGATTCATTGGAACAGCTGACAAGGGAACAAACGGATTGCGGTGTAAAATTCTAAACTGGTTGAAATTTAGTACACAATATTTCTATGAAGTTGTACAGTACAATGACGTAGTGAAAATCACATGAAGTTAGGATTTTAATTCTTGATTTGGGCTGAGGAAGACCTCATTGTAGGGGAAAACATTTTAATTCATGTATTGATTGACGTATATTTTTAACAACTTAATATAATTTTATACTCTAATCAAGAAGGTAGAAGGAGTGAGGGGAAAGTTTTAAGTGGGGAATGCAACGCAGCACGGCAGGTCGCTGCCTGGTGGACTAGCGTGCTGCTAGTATTGAAGGTCAGCTTTACCTCTTCCCACTTACTCGCTCATGCCGTCGCCCGGCAGGTTTTCGGCGTACAATATTCAAAGTGGCCTGTGCGGTTTTCACTATGTCATTGTACAACTTCGTAGGAATATTATTTACTAAACTTCAACCAGATTACAATTTCACACAGCAATCCGTTCCCTTGTGAGCAACATCACTGTTCATGAATTACAATACGATTAGTTAAATGTGAATACAGTGAAATCTTGATTTATAGTTTTCGGCGAGACCCCAAGAAAAAAATAACGAAGGCTGCGGGAAAACGATAAGCGAGGGGTTAGATAAAACAGACTTAGTTCCCAGTCAAAATACAGTATGACAAGTTAAAGTGTTGTACGCCACTTTGTAACATTCGGCTTTTACGGAATGAATATTCAATAGTTTTCGGGTATCAAATGGTGTATTTTTCACGCAACTTTTGAAATCAATTATACTGTTAACCTTATTCGATAGATCGCAGCAACACCTCCAATTCTCAACGTTAGTTTCAACAGAAACTGAGAAGCAAGTTGAGAAGAATCGTTGGTGTGCAGAGTAAGAATGAGAAGCATCTAAATGGGTTGAGTCGATTGTCGACTGCTCAGATTTCGAACAATCGTCGATATTATAACAATGAGCTGAATCCGAATAGGTTGACTGGAGCCTCGACTCAGAAATTCGGCCGAACGGTGATGCGAGAGGACAAATCGGAACTTATAAAAAAGTAGTTGTTTTAGCGTATGAACCACGCGGAATTCTTTCTTCAGGTATTCTCGGCATATTAAACTATTATTCTGACCTCGCGTTGTTAAAATATTCCACGCTTTTTCAGTTACAGTAATCACTACAGCTCACGAAGGGCCTTGGTCTACCAAGCGACTGCTGCCCAGCCATTTGGCCTGCAGATATTGGGGTGACACGTGATCAGCCGTTAATCTTCGTTTTTGTGATCGGGGCGCTGCCTCACTGTCAGACAGCTACTCAATTGTCCTCACGAGCTGAGTGAACCCCGTTCCAGCCCTCACGTCATTTTCTAAAATCCCTGACGGAGCCGGGAATCGAACCCGGGGCCGGCCTTGCAGTTACAGTACATTTATGAATTTTCTCAACGCCACTGACTAAATGCGTTGCGGAAGTCAAGAAGGAGACGCGGGATAACGACACTTCAAGGAATGATAGATGGGGAGGAAGGGGGTTTGAATGGGAAGATTCTAGGGAGGGCAAAATTTGGACAATGAATACAGAAAAACAATGCTTCCGGGAACGATTATGCCTTTACTGTACTAGATCTCTAACTTGGCCCACTTATCTTCAATACAAATCCTTGCGACATAGGATGATGTTTGATACGATAGCAGTTGGCCTACTTTGGTGTAAACTGGCTCCTCTCTTTCAGATTCACTAGTTTCTTCATTGATATTCTGAGTCGAGTATTAAAAACATTGCTTCTCAATGTTATTAAACTGTGAATTTGGCGGCTTCGGTGGCGTAGTCGGTAGCATGCTGAGCTTCTATGCCCAAGATCGCGGGTTCAAACCCGGCCGAAGTCGTCGGATTTTTTAAGAACGTTAAAAATCCCTCAGTATGCCTGCCTTCGGAGATGAAGTAAAGCCGGCGGTCCCATGTCATAGATTTATGGCATGTTAAAGAACCTTCCACTAATTACACCTGTGTGAAGCTAAATTATATATAGGTTAAACATTTGACTAACGTTCCTACGTTCGTCGTCAGGAGCCGACTGCGGTGGCATCTGATAACTAAGTCCTGAACTACTGTAGTTGGTCGTTGACGGTGGCATGGCAAAAGTAGGAACTACTTTCAATGTCTGTAGTCCTTACTTAAATTTTTAAAAAAGTCCTCTCGGCACGCCGGAAGGCGGAGGTAGATTTCACCGGGCAAACTTGGGGATAGGCGAAAATAGGCAGAATATGCAGGTTTTCGTAGAAGGATCAGACCTCATTGATTGCGAGAAAGTTTTTTATAAGTGGAGCTTAATTAACTTTGTTTTTCGTCATTAAGCATATTTAAAAAAATATATTGTCTTATGGGGATGGTAACCTTCTTGTCATTTGGGGTCCATTTTTATCCTTATGCAAGGTTTCGACACTGATGTATAACTATCTAACGGTCTGTTACGTCTTCACGCAAAATTTTATCTCCCGCAGAGAGTTTGGTTGGTTCCTCAGTTTAGGGGCTGCGACTACGCGGTCATGTAACCCCGTGTACTTTGGGTGAGTGTAGAATCTGTCTGATAAACGGTGTGAATTGTGATGGCTGTATTAGTCTGCAATTAAGGTAAGGACTGCAGACGGTCAATTTCAAGCAGTAGTTCCTAATGTTGCTACCAGATACTACCGTCAACGACACCTAGCTGTGAACTTGACTACTAGATGCCACCGCAACCAGCAACTCGCAACGAACGTTGGAACTTCCCCTCCAAAGGAAAGCATACTGAGGGATTTTTAGCGATCTTAGAAAATCCGACGACTTCGGACGGCTTTGAACCCGCGACCTTGGGCATAGAAGTTCAGCATATTACCAGTTACGTCACCGAAGCCGCTTCACACTTCGATGGAAATCTGAATCTGATCTCGTGCAAGTGCGTTGTCATGGCAACGTCTGATGGCTCATCCCTCATCAATTTAGTAGTGTTGCCATGGCAACCTCTGATAGCTCTTGGCATTTTCTTATAATTCCGAAATCATTTTTCTCATCCCTTGGCGTAATGGTGGGTCATATTAAAACTTCTTTCAGACAAAAGTTTTAGGTAATTATTAGGGGAATATTGTCCGTTTTGTACGGATTTGATATTGTGCCTATTAAGAGAGATATGATTAATGTTTCCCGAAAAACCCACTTTTTCCCACCCCTTTGGTCAATGGTTGGTGCTATAAAAACTCTTCAAACATAAATTTTTGGGCTTTATCCGACACATAGTATGAACTTTGAACGGATTCGATATTTCACATATTAAGAGAGTTATAGCAATATTTCACTTTTTCGAAAAAAGTCCCCATTTTCACCCCCTTCGACCGATTTAGCCCAGTAACGAACTCGACCGAGATTTCATAGGTATACATATTCGGTAAAAAATTCAAAGTGATTGGTGCAAAATTACGGCAGTTATCGTGTCCACAAGAAACTGACATACATATATATATATATATATATATATATATATATATATATATATATACATAAATTATATATAAACTTTTGAACTGACGGTGGTTTTAGGGTCTGGGGGATGTGAAACTCGAAGATATGTGGAAATTTTCCGGAAGTCGAAACATGGTACCCATTGCAATAGTTAGCTTTCTAATGAAATCTTCCTAAAACAGGTAACACACACTAATTAACAATTAACACCGGTTATCAGACAGATTCTACACACAACCAAAATACACGGGGCTACATGACCGCTTTGTCGCAGCCCCTAAACTTAAGAACAAACCAACCAAACTGTGAAGTTGGAGACTGACAAAAGCAGTGCAGCCTGTGTGAAGTATGGAAGTGCTTAGATCCAAGTCACAGGGACTGCGTTCCGCCAGAGTCAGAAAGCAACAAAATCAAGACAATAACAGGGTTGTTGTTGCATTTGGAGGGCTTGGACATCATGGTCACTAAGCCGACTGTACGGTAATTGGTGTGTGTATATAACTTACATATTCATCATCATCATTCTCAGTTTATGGTCGGTCTCTCCACCTTACCCGGTCTTCAGCAGCACGTTTCATCAGCTCATAAGATTTATCAATCTTGATGGAATCCAGCATCTGAAACCTTCTTCTTCCTCTTCGGATCTTCCCTTGGACTGTCCCTTCTAAAGCACTTGCCACCAAACCATCTCCTCTTAGGCAGTGTTCAATGCAATTCATTTTTCCTTACCTTATCTCCTTTAGCATCATTCATTCTTCTCCTACTTTCTTTAATACTTCCTCATTTCTCACTTTGTCCTTCCAACTTATTGTCTCCATCTCCTCCACAGCCCCATTTCGAAAGTCTCTATTCTTCTCTCGTCTTCTTTCCTAAGCGTTCAAGTTTCCACTTCATACATATATTAAGGCTTTTTATGAGCAAGTGTGTTGCGCCAGCATATTATTTGTGTAAGTTAGAGGTCATACATGTTTGATATTTTTGCCCACATTTTTAGCCTAATTTAATTTTATGAAAGAAAAACAAGATGTTCAGTAAAGAACATATAGCCTACTTTCTCCTAAATGTATGAGTATAGTTATAACTCGTTGTTATTATCAAAGAGTATAATAGAACTATTCTTTGTTGAAGGCCATAGAAACGATTTTTCTCTACCAAACGCCACAATCTAGATAAAAACTGCTACCATCATTGAAGAAAGAAAGATAAGAAGTATCTCAAGAATGTTATGGATCTGGAGACATAATCGACCGGACTGGCTGCGTGGCTCGGCGGTAACGTTCTCGCTTGCTGGGCCCTAGGTTGCAGGTTCGTATCCTGGCGCAGTCAGCTGGCATTTGAGGGTGCACAAATGCGAGGGAGCCGTGTCAGTACATTTACTGGCACGTTAATATTATTATTACGACCTGCCGTGGGCAACATCCAACTTTGAGTTGAGGCATGTCTTTACACGTCTGGTTGTGCATGGCTTTCACAACCCTAATTGAATTAACAAATCTTTCCATGACCCTACAGAGACGTGTGTATACAAACTATGTGGATATTTTCGATAATATAATCCTAACAGAGCGAGTGCATTCTAGCGGCCAGAAGAAGAAACGTTTCAATAAAATCTGGAAGTTACCTTTTTGGCAGCTAGATGTCTCGAGTAAATCTGCTGGCGAATTATGTTTTAATTAAATATATATTTTACACCATAATGTGCACAATATAACGCTTAATAACATTTTCAAGTAACGCAAAATAGGCTGTTACAAACCCTTTAAAATAAAAAGTTAAAATGTATCGTAGTATCATCTTGTCATTCTTCAAATTCGATGCGCATAGATTGATAATGGTATAGTAATCAATGGATCCCCACGTAGACTAGTCGTGACATCTATTGGTGAAATATCGAACAATATAATCCTAACAGAGCTAGTGCATTCTAGCGGCCAGAAGAAGAAACTTTTCAATAAAATCTGGAAGTTACCTTTTTGGCAGCTAGATGTCCCGAGTAAATCTGCTGGCGAATTATGTTTTAATTAAATATATATTTTACACCATAATGTGCACAATATAACGCTTAATTTTAAAACATCTGAGTCATTACAAAACAATAAACATATAACATTTCAAGCAAAAAACCTAGCTCTGATCGGGTTTGAACCATAGGCATTTGAGCGATAGTCTAACGCTCTACCACTGAGCTAATTGTGTCAACGAATATCGTTCTATTTAAAATGACTTACATAGAACTTGTTAGCAAATAATGATTTATACTAAACGATTTCATCACTGGAGTATATTATTTATATATAAAGCATTTCATACAAAGTTTATTTATTTTTTATCAGTACGCTATATTGCATGCAATACTCAAATTAGTGAAATATAAGTCCGGCACAAGATATCCGCTGCCATCTTGTCTTATTACTGAATCAGTTCAGCTTTTTAAAATCACGTCTGCACTATAGTATTACAAAATAAACTTTTAATTTCGAACGTGCCTCTTCCTTTAGAACAGTTAAAACGATTCTCGGCTCGATAATCGGAACTGGTGGGTCCCATGATATGGATTATAAAGTTTGCATAATTCGCACGGTCGCCATCCTGAAATGGTATGGCGGACGACCTTGTTATTTGGTCACAAGACGCATCCTATACGAAGGTATGTTGTTACCAAATTTGGTAGAGATCGGATGATTTGGTTAGTCGTTATTTGATTTTACGTTTTGAACGTTTGAGTGGCCGCCATTCAGTTTTAGTAAAGATGGCGGCGATATAAAACATGACACTGAGGTGTCCTTTGCTAGTGCTACCTTTGTACCAAATTTCGTTCAATTTGCATTCACCGTGTTCGAATTGATAGGGGGGGACAGACATTCAGAGTACACACACTCACACACACACACAGACACACACACATACACACACACACAGACTCACACACACACATACACACACACAGACAGACACACTTTTTTCGCCCTGTGTTGATCTCATAAGTCTACTTTCATTTTTTGCAAAAATCGAAAGTAGGCTAAAAATAGGCTTATGAGATCACCTTTTGTCCGTGTGTATGTATGTGTGTGCGTATGTGTGTCCCCCTCTAATAACTTCTAAACGGCTGGAGTGATTTCAATTAAACTCGGTAAGGTCATAGCACCATTCCGGCCAACTTCGACCGTGCCCTTCAAATCTTATTACGTCTCAGCAATCCAACATGGCGGCTGTGCAAAATATTTCACCAGCATTCAATAGCTCCGAAACTATTACCGACATCACCCTGAAATTTTGTACGGTGATAAAGGGCACAACTAGAACTTTGTTTATGAGACTTTCGAAAACCCGGTAACTACAAAACCAACATGGCGGCCAAGCGAAGTAGAGACCTTTAAATAGACTTTTCTCGTGATTTAACCATCCATTTTAACGGAACTACTTGTTTTGACGGAGATAGCTTGCATGGTGAGGGGTACCTGTTTTTACTTACATCCTGATGTGTCATTTGTTTTTGTTACAGTAGTTATTTGCGTCGAGGATCCTATAAGCTCTGTTTTGTTTGCATTTGTTATGAAATTCATTATTGTTAAGAACGCTCAATACCCGCCAGTTGTAAAATTGTTTTCCCATGTTGTGCTAAGTTGACTGGCTAAATGACAGATCCACACCTTTTGTTATTGCAGAGGCTGGATACATTTATAAAGGTGTTTATTCCAACAGTCCACAACATAATTATCAGATCAGTATTGGTCTATTGTAATATAAATTTTGATTATTTTTGGAAGTCCCGGCTGTGAATTAATTGCTTATTTTCTTTGAAATCAGCTGTAGTTTGGATGTAATGTTGTCTTGCTGTTTCACGTCTCATGTCTTTGTGGTTTGCATGAGTTGCTGTCAAGCAGGTTTTACTTTTCCTTGGAGGAATTTTTCCTAGGTATTTTCGATGGTGTAATTTATGTTTCATTTGTTTTGTTTATTATTAAATTTAATTGTGTGATTAGGAAATCTGTGTATATTTATTGTAGTTTAATTGCATATCTCAACCTCCAAGACAGTAAAATCCACTTAGCTAATAATTCTAGAACCGAACGTGACCCCTTGACTCGAAGAGTCCAGTCATATTTGGAGGGTCCGACGAGCACAATATATATAAATAATAATAATAGGCCTAAGTGTAATAACCCGTGTTATTGTAGTGTGAGGATTGGGACGAAGCCTTAAATTAGGAACCATCCTGACATTTGCCCGAAGAAGATGTGGAAAACCACGTATAACCACTTTGAGGATGGCTGAGGTGGGAATCAAGAATACTAGCCGCTGTTCTAAAATAGGATTGTAGTGACTTGTTCATTTATTGATACATTGCGGCGTAGCCGTGCGCAGTACATCGCTCACCGAGCTGTAGCGGCCGTCCTGAGTGTGCTTTATCTCTCCCAGGGAATGCTGGGATAGTATCTACCACATACAATAGTAGCATAGCCAAGGTTGGGGAATTGCTGGACATACTCGGTGTTAATGTACCCATCATTCCTTATTAAAACATTTTATTTTTAAACTAGTTTATTTTATTTCCAACTAGTAACTCGTCCCGGCTTCGCCCGGTATCTTTAACACTTTACCCAGCGTAAGCTTAAAAGGCGCACAGACGCAATTCAGAAAAACCGAGGTGAACAGCAAAACTCTGAAGTCTTAACTCGACAGTTTGATGCTGGACGAAGCTGGGGTGATGGGCTCGCTCGCTAGCTTGTAAACTCGCTCCGAAGCTATAGTGTTCTGTGGTTGAGTGCATGCACTGGCAGCAGACGCACGGTCGTTGTTGTGACGGTGATTTAAATGCGCTAGTCGGACCTGACGATGAACCGACCTTTCTCAACCGGATAATAACGTGGGAGACGAAACATGGTGTTTCCATTACGATCCGCAACTGAAACGACAATCAGCCACCTGGAAAACGCCATCCTCACCACGGCAGATAATAATAATAATAATAATAATATTATCCCGTGGGGGTTTCAGCCTGTTCCCCTATCGGGCGCGTCCCAGGTGGCGGATAGGGAGCCTCGCCGGACTTGTCCGGAGGGTTTGAGGGAAATAAAATACCTCTCGCGGACCAAAAACAGGCACAGCTTGACAACATCTTCAGCAACCTCTGAAGCTCACTACTTCAGTTGTAACCATGACACCGACATAGATCGATGTCCCCACTACTTTCAACTTGTTAGCATGATGGAAACAACCTACAATATAACTACCCCAGGCCCTAGTAGACATACTAGTTATTTTTCTCGGTCATCGGATTCTGGGGGACCGAGAACATCATGCGGGAATGTATCGGAGCTTCCCAAATCTCTTCGCCCAAAATGCAAAACTTTCATTGGTAGCTTAAATATCAACACACTTCGGAAAACTGGCAAGTTAAAACAATTAACAGACATGTTGGATAACTTCAACATCCAAATTTTAGCACTACAGGAAACCAGATACACGGATGAAAATCATTTTGAATCAGGAAATTATAGAATTTATAAAGGCAAGCCAGCAATCTCCCTCCATATGAAGCCACTACAATTTGGCACTGGATTCGCTGTCAGAAAAAACATTATAAACTCAGTGCTTAACTTTTCCTCGCCTTCTGAAAGAATTTCAACACTATCCGTTAAATCAGGAAACAAAGCTTATACGCTTATTAATGCGCATGGACCCACCAACAACTACAATCGTAAAGATCCACAAAAGGTGGAAGACTTCTGGGAACTGCTGGAAGAAACTACAGCCATCATTCCAAATCATCACATAAAAATCCTCTTGGGAGATTTTAATGCCCAAATTGGTAGAGAAAGGAAATTCAGGACCATTGTAGGACTATATCCAGCACACAATAGAACTAATAAAAATGGAGAAAGATTACTTGATTTTTGCAAAACTTTTGATCTCAAACTAATGTCAACACATTTCCTGGCACTTCCACACAAGAAAAAGACCTGGAGATCCCCTAATTTTCACTTAGGAGAATTTAAAATAGATCATGTGGCTATTTCCAAAAAGAATCAAAAATAAATTATGAATGTCAAAGTCAAGAAAGGAGTCATTGACTCTGACCACCATCTATCCTTAATCAAGGTAAAATTTCAACCAAACAGGTCCAAACCAAAAATAACAAAAAATCTGCGCGTCGATCCAGAATTTCTTAAACAGAACGCCAGTACTTTCCAAGAAAGTATCCCTACTCACGATTCTTCTGGCTGGTTAGAACTCAAAGATATACTTTCGAAAGCTTCTCAAAACATTGGCACACCGCCCAGGAAACGCAAGCATAGGTGGTGGAACGAAACCTGTGACAAGGCTATAAACTTCAGAATTAAAGCCTGGCAGAATTGGAATTCTCACAAAACGGAACAAAATTGGCACGAATTCACCAAAGTACAGAAACAAACCTCTAAAATCATCAGATCTGAAAAACGCAAGTACGATCACTACAGATTGGCTTTTAGTAAAAAACAATACACGAAACTTCTACAAAACATTCAGAGAAGAATTATCAAATTATCAGGCACCCAGTCTTTGCTTCAAACGCCCGGATGGGACATTGGAAACAAATAATCAAGAAAATTGCAAACTTCTAGCAGATTATTTCAAGGATCTTTTAAACTGTGAATCCCCGAAAGAACAACTCATCTTTGAAAAAAAAAAAAAAAAAACAACAACCAAGATTCAGAACCCCCACATTGGAAGAAATTAAAGAAATAATCCATGGACTCAAAAATAATAAAGCCCCAGGGGAAGATGGTATAATTGCCGAAATGCTGAAGATAGGTGGTGAGAACGTAGCCCGGAAAATCCACTCAATTCTTGAGAACATCTGGATCACCGAAGAAATACCTGAGGATTGGAAATGTGCGCTAATCCATCCACTGCACAAGAAAGGGGATAGAACCAACGTCAATAATTATAGAGGAATTTCCTTGATATCAGTTATTTATAAAATTTTCTCCAAAGCCCTGCTCACTAGACTTGAGAAACAAACAGACCGTCTGATTGGAGAATACCAGGCAGGTTTCCGAAAAGGAAGATCATGTACGGAACAAATTCTTAATCTCAAAACTATCTTACAAATGCGCAAAACCAGACAGACAGTCATTACCTTTGTAGATTTCAGAAAAGCATATGACTCTATAGATCGTCAAACACTTTTCAATACTCTAGAAGAATTTCAAGTGGATAGAAAAACAAGAGAATTAATCAGACAAACATTAACTGGCACTACTTCAAAAGTTAAATTCCTCGGCGAAATATCTGAGCCTTTTGCAATTAACACTGGGGTCCGCCAAGGAGACGGATTATCTCCGTTACTGTTCAACCTCGTACTTGAGAAGATAATCAGGACCTGGGAAAAGGAAACTAAGGGGTAACCCTTGGCAGACTACTCAAAGATAGAATTCATGTACATTGTTTGGCCTTTGCTGATGACATAGCAATCCTTTCTAATAACAGGCAAGAAGCAATTCATTCCATTGAGAAATTACATGAAATTGCCATCAAAACGGGACTTCAAATTTCTTATGAGAAAACTCAGTACATGGAAGGAGCCTCACGATACTTAGACGGACAACCTATGAGAACTAAATTCGTCAAAATCTTTCAAGTGAACGAATTCAAATATCTGGGAGAAATTATTCAGCCCTCTGGTTTAAACCGTGAAGCAAATAAAGAGAGAATTTCCAAATTACAGAAAGCTCACAGAATCACTTGGAATAGGTATAACAAAAATCAATATCTCGGAAAGCAAAACTTAGACATTATAATACAGTAATCACACCGGAGGCGTTATATGCATCAGAAACCTTAATCATTGGTGGCAAATCTTTATCCAAAGAGATTGAAAAACAAGAAAGGAAAATTTTACGAAAAATATTTGGCCCAGTTTTTATAGAGGGAATCTGGAGGAAAAAGTCATCCCAGGAAATATATCGCCAATGTGAAAAAATGTCTCATACTTTTCGAAAAAGACGATTGAAATTTTCCGGGCACATTATCAGAATGAACAATGGCAGATTGACTAAAATAATTCTCAACTTGGCCCTCTCACTAAAAACCAAGAACAGCTGGCTACGTGAAATTGAAACAGATCTCCAGGAAATCAACATTTCAGACAATATTATACAGGACAGATGCAATTTCAGAACCCTAATCGACAATCACCAATTTGAAGACAAACCCAACACCAGGGCCACCATAACTTGGACAGAAGACCGAAGAAAGGCGCTCAGCGAGAGGATGAAGAGATTTTGGAAGGAAAATAAGGCCAACACATCAGCTAAACAGTTCAACCGTGCTCCTGAGTCGGGCATAACGATGCAAGAAGAGAATAATAATATTATATTTCAGGGAGATTCGTTCAGTCCTCTATGGTTCTGTCTGTGCTTAAACCCGCTCAGTGGGCAGTTAAATAGGAGTGGATTGGGATTTGAAATACGAGCTGGTGAGGTGAAGCACAAGGTTTCACATAGACTGTACATGGATGACTTAAAAATCTATGCAAGCACACGGCGTCAACTGCAAGGGCTCTTAGATATTACGCAGACGTTTAGCGACGATATAGCGATGGAATTCGGACTTCAAAAATGCAAGGCGATCATACTGGCAAGAGGGAAACTTGATAGGGCAGAGGGCTTCAATGTTGGTCTAGATGAGCTAATCGAGTGTTTAGATGAGGGCGAGACCTACAAATACTTGGGCTTTCTTCAGCTTCGTGGGATCCGACACACACAAATTAAAGCCAATTTACATAAAAAGTTCTTTAATCGAGTGGATATAGTTTTGAAATCATACTTGGATGCAGGCAAGAAGGTCAAAGCCCTTAACACCTGGGCAGTACCTGTACTTACGTATTCGTTCTGGATCTTTAAGTGGTCTAAGACAGATTTAGAGCAGATAGAACGGAGAGTACGAGTCTCAATGACAAAATATCGGCTTCATCATCCAAAGGCAGCGGTAGAGCGTATCACACTACCACGGAGCGAAGGCGGTAGAGGGGTCATTGATCTCGCAATCGCCCAAAGTAAGCAAGTGGAACGTCTGCGACAGTACTTCTTTGGCGCAAGAAATACTCCTCTGTATGAAGTCATTGTTGAAAGTGATAAGAGATTCACACCACTACGACTTGCATACATGCAATATGACACAAAAGAGCACGTTACTTCGTTTGAACAGCGCCAGATGGCATGGTTACGAAAAGAACTGCATGGTGTACACCCTCACTTGCTCAGCCAACATGATGTCGACCGATCATTGTCGAACTTATGGTTGAAGCATGGTTCGCTCTTCAGTGAAAATGAGGGCTTTGTAATTGCGATACAGGATCGTGTCATTGCAACCAAAAATTATAGAAAGCACATCCTTAAAGAGAATGTAGCAGATGATCGATGTCGTAGATGCACCTCAGCGCTGGAAACCATCGATCATATCATCGGTGGCTGCTCTACGCTGGCTGGTATAGAGTATACCAAGAGGCACAATGAAGTTGGTAAGATCTTATATCAAGAGCTCGCTATAAAATCTGGACTTCTGGATACGTGCATTGTGTACTACAATTACCAGCCTGCCAACGTGCTTGAAAATGAGCATTATAAGATGTATTGGGATAGACCTATTTTAACCGACCAGAAAATCTTGGCCAATCGACCTGATATTGTCTATCTCAATAAAATAGAGCAAAAGGCCTACTTGATAGACGTTGCTGTCCCACTTAGCCAAAATATGTAAACTACCCAAGCTAAAAACACAAACAAGTACGCACCGTTGGCGGAAGAAATACGAAAACTGTGGGGATTAAAATGCGTGAGGATTTTGCCGGTGGTGATCTCTTCCACGGGAGTTGTTCCAAAGACGTTGGCAATGGCTTTGGAGGAACTGAAAATGAAACATCTGATTGCCAGAATACAGAAGGCAGTGCTGCTGGATACGTGCCATATTGTTAGGTTATTTTTATCCCAGTAGTAGGTTTACAGGGTTCTTGATTAACAAATCCGTACATTGTAAACTGAATTGTACCATAATTATGAGAAATTAGAGATAATAATAATAATAATAATAATAATAATAATAATAATATTATCGTATGGCCTCGGGTGCCTGGTGCAAGCTTTGTAATTTGACACCTAGAGGGTAGCTTGCATGTCGAATTTCGTTGTTCCTTGAATCACTATGAAAGTCAAGGAGGTTAGATAATAGATATCTGAGCTCTTTGAACATTATAGCGCTTTCTAGTAGAGAAATGAGGAACTTTGTGTTGGCGGAAACTCCCGAGATTAATTTTGCCATTATGAACACGGCCTACTAAATTTAAATGGGTTCTTTGACATGCCAACATCGTATGACATGCGTGTCGTATTTTTTCCGCCTTTCAAAAATCACTTACCACGGCCAGGACCGAACCTGCAATCTTGGGATTAGTAGACCGACAAGCTATCCACTCACCCACCGTGGCAAGCTACCACGGCAGATAAAAACACAAGACAGGTCAAAAGGCAAGGTGATGCTGGAACTTTTTTTTGATTCAAATGGAATCGTTCACATGGAATTCCTACCAGACAATGCAACAGTAAACAAAACCCGCTACAAGGAGATCCTTGGCCGTTTACGCTATGCAATTGGCCGTAAGCGACCTGGGCTTTGGCGTACAAAGAATTGGCTGTTGCTACATGACAACGCCCCTGCACATCGCTCTGTCCTTGTCCAAGAGGAACTTGCAAGGCAACAGGTGACAGTTTGGCCCACCCGCCGTACTCACCTGATCTCGCACCATGCGATTTTTTTTCTCTTTCCTCGCCTGAAAGCACTCCTACGTGGGCGCAGATTTCGGTCGTCCGAAGAGGTCAAGACGGCCACGAGAGGAGCCATATGGGACCTTCCTGCCAACTGCTTTCAGCGGTACTTCCAGCAGCTATACTAACGTTGGCAAAAGTGCATAACAGCCAACGGCGGCTATTTTGAGGGTAGATGTGGTTCTGTGGAGGTGTACGCCGGGTAATGCGGCAGCGTGAGCAGCATACAGGTTCGTGTGGTGGCCTATCCTCCAGGCGTCAAGTCTCAAAACTTAATGACTGTATTCCGTATATTTCACTCACCCACCATGTTGGATTGGTTAATGTTATTAAACATTGAAAGGCTCGGAGTAGGTGGTCCAGGAATTCGCTCCTGCAGTTTACATTTTAGTAGGGGACACACACACGCACATATATTAATCAATCAATCAATATTCAAACAGATATGATGAAAATAGGCTAAACACTGCATGCTCATTGTTACTTGATGACGTATGCGTCTGGTTATTCTTGTTTAAAAGGACGGATCATTTAGGTCATCTTGTTATAAAGAATGGGTCTTCAGTCAGTCTTTCCTGAATATTTCATTAACAAATTTTTGGTCCGATCAAATAAATCAAACGGATGCATTCTTGCGAAATTTTTGTTTAAAAAGTCTGCCAACAGATGGAACCTTTTGCTTACTCTCCTTCTGGCATATCAAGAAAAGTGTTTCGTGTATTGAATAAGTAGTACAACCCATGTAGATGGTAGTTAGAGACTTAACTCGAACCCGCGACATACTGTACGCCACTGAGCTGCAGGGGCTCACATGTTACTCACCTCTACGTCCAGTTTGACGCTCTCCATGCCGTCATCCCCCGGGTCTGCACCGCTCTTGTCGTCCAGAGTCTCCATGGACGCGAGTCCTGCAGGCCCGATCTCCGTCTCCTGAAACACGTCCTCCTCTCTTTCATCGTCGTCAAAATACAGCACTACGGTAATCAGTGATTTTATTTGTCTAGAAAAAATTCCGCGCATAACTATGTACAGTGGTCATTTAATCATCAGCACGTTTATGATACCGGTACCCTACAATCCCTACCTCTTCCCCATTTCCTATTTCACTCATAGGAGCTTGAAACATGCACACTATTTCTCTCTTTGAACGATTGCAACTTAAACCAAATCACTCAATAAGACAGCGGCTTCGGTGGCGTAGTTGGTAGCATGCTGAACTGCTGTGCCCAAGATAGCGGGTTCAAACTCGGCCGAAGTCTTCGGATTTTTTAAGAGCGTTAAAATCTCTCAGTATGCCTTTCTTCGGAGGGGAAGTAAAGCCGGCGGTCCCATGTCATAGATTTGTGGCATGTAATAGATCCTTCCACAGACTAAACTTGTGTGGAGCTAAATTTCTAGGTTAGATTTCGTTGGAACGCTCTTTCAAAGTTCCAACCTTCACCACTAGGTATCATTGACATCTGGTAGCGAAAGTTGGAACTGCTTGAAATTGAACGGATCGTGTAGCTCACCCTAAGGGTGTCCGCTTGAAGCAGCTACAGCCTCTGGCGAGCCGAACATGTTCTCGGACACTCCCGGCACTAAAAGCCATACGATAAATAAATACTCAATAAGACACCAGAGGCGAAGCTGGAGGGGAATCTTTGAGCCTTATAACACCCATTTCATTCTAAAGGAATATGCACATTTAAATTTTCCTATTTTTCATTGGCATACGCAAATTAAATCTCTAGTTTTCCGTATTATTCTCTGTAACCATGGTGGGATTGACGCCAACTTCTCAGCGCGGAACTGAGCAGCCAGCGAGTCTCCTATCAAACAGGCTCAAGTCTCTGTGGGTAGAGAAGGCAATTGCGCATGCGCCAAGCGTAAGGTCGATATCTGAATGCGTCAGCAAAGAGCCTAGGCTCCATGTAGTGCATGCGTGAGGCGGGCGGCATTTCATTCTGTGCATGTTCGTTTGTGAGTTTTAAAGCATGGATAAGTGTAGTGATTTAACCCCTATGCTGCTATGTTCGACTGTAGTGGAATGGCAATCCCACTCCCTCCGCTGCCGTATTCGACTTTAGTCCACCGCTTCATACAACGTTCTTCTGACGTCATAGGTGAACTTCTAGTAGTGCCCTTTATCACCGTGCAAAATTTCAGGGTGATATCGGTAAAAGTTTCGGAGATATAGAATGCCGGTGAAATATTTCGCACAGACGCCATGTTGGATTGGTGCGACGAAATAAAATTTGAAGGCCACGGTCGGAGTCGGACAAAATAGTACTATGACCTTACCGAGTTTCTGAAATCGCTCCAGCCGTTTAGAAAAATTAGGGAGGGGGGAGTTGACACACACGCATACACGGACAAAAGTTGATTTCATAAGCCTTTTTTTTTCATAAATGAAAATAGGCTAAAATTGGGGTCAATTAGAAGGAAAAAAGGTGATTATGACTAGAGTCATCAATTAGAAGGAAAAAATGAAATAAAGTCATATGGGCCTGCATACATTTAAAAAAAATCCACTTTTTCTTTTTTGTTTTGCCTTTTTTGCAGTGTATGTGCACCCACTAGAAATATTTATGTCTTAGTGGTACTTTTCAGTGGTCTTGAGTATATATGAAATCCGAAAATAAAGTTATTTGAGGTAAGAATAAAAATTAAATTTTCACTGCTTAATTCATTCTTTTGAGAGTTAAGTTCAAAATTTAATTCGGCAGCATAGTGGTAAATAGAGTATTTAAAATCCAGGCCATTTTCTTCGTTGTCCAAAACCTCATCTAAATATTGTACAGAGGGATAAACATATGTCACGTAAATTCCAGTCTCAGTGGTAAGAGCAGTTAACTGCAAGTGTAACAGCGGGCTCAATGCATTGTTATGTTTGTCTTTTGTGTGGTGGCGATAGCAAAGAATGGAGTGAAACGGGGATTGCGTGCATTAAACATTTTCATCATAGAGCAAGAAAGCATCAGATTTCTAAAAAACATATTCTTAATTGGGAACGATATCATGTTCTGGGACAACACAGAATATAGCAAGCTTGATCAGAGCAAAAACACGATGACTGGAGTTTATCTACAAAAACTATAAGGCAGGGGGCGTATATAAGGGGGGCCAAGGGACCCCCCCCCCTCCGGAAATTTTTCTCACATATATTATTTGTTTTTGAATTAAAACATTACAAACTAATATACTCGTACTTATCATGTACTATTGTTACTAAGCGACGTATGGCAACGTTGGAAAGCAAGGCGACGACGGTAGATCGATGTAAACAGTGTGACAATCAGTTTGCTCTGATCCTTCGTGTAACAACATAACCTCTTATTACTCTCCAGTGCCTTCGCTCTTAAGAACGAACCAAGAGCAGCAACAAGTGGCCTTGAAGCGTGTGACAAAAGTGTTTTCCCTAACTTTTATACCCTTATTAAACTTTTGGTTAATTTGCCTCTCTCTGTAGCTACCGGTACTGCCGAACGGAGTTTGAGTTGGTTGAAAACATACTTATTAAGAAATTATACTTCTGAAAACATGCTCAACGGTCTAGTATTGTCATCTATTCACAGAGACATGCATCTCAATGACGATAAAGTTATAAACCCATTTGGTAATGCTTCAAGAAACCGTGACTTTATATTATAGTGTAAGTCGTAAATCAAAACAGTAATGTTAATTCTTTCCATGTAAACACGATCAAGTGAGCAAGATGATTGTAATAATAAAAATTATCATACAATGGTCTGAGTTGTGTTTGACATTAACCAAACATAAAACATCACAACAAATTGGTTCAAAAAGTGATGCCACATAGCCTTAACACTCATCATTTTGCACCAAATTATACAAAAGTTTCCCGGGGAGAACCCTGGGCCCCCTATTCTTTGGGACCTATACCATGCCCCCTAACCCCCAGTTGGGCACCCCCCGATCTAAAACTCTATATACGCCCCTGTTATAAGGTATTAACTTTAGAACACCCAGTTGCATGAATGTAGCTTCACCACTGTAAGACACTCGACCAGATCTCTTCGCAAGGCAGGCAGGCACTCACCTCTAGTGTGATTGGCCCTTGAATGAGCATTAATACGAATAACACAGTCCTTGGGCGTACTCAACGCAAGCATATAACACTTTGTCAGGCATGTTTAGATCTTGCCTGCCTATTCGATCGGTTACGATAATTAGAGTACCCGCAAGAAGAGCTTGCCTAAACTCAACGATGCGCAGAGACCAATATCATTCGGTGTAGTTTAATGCTCATTGCGGGGCTCCTGTGTGTGCCCCGAATGCTGATTACCGGGCTCACTTCTCACTGCATTCTTCAGTCCTGCGGGCTCGCTGCGAGACGCGGTCTACAGCTGTAATTCAAGCGTAGAGTGCAAGGAAGTAGCAAACAGTATAGGCTAATTAGGGTACAGGTTACTGTGTCCTGGCTCAGGTTATAACTACTGTGTAAGGCATTAGATACAAGCACTGAGATCTCACTTGAACCCCAGTCACAGTTTAGCATGCCAAGCCTCTGGCTGGGCAGATGGTACGTTCAGAACCGCTGCCAGCGAGCTACTGGAGCGAAGTGGGAGGAGCGTGTTCTGCCACTACCGAGCCCACCCGAACATTGCCGAAGATCTGCGCAGTATTCTGTGGCAAGTTCTTCTTGTGCGTATTCTACCGACTATGAGCGAATTTTGAAAAAGATCCCCCGCGCTAAGTATTCAAGTTCCTTGCCTCGCGCTGTCAATTGGCCCCAACAGTCAAATTACTTCTAAATTGTTATGTATTTTGCCACTTGTATATTAAGTGATTATTTGTGTTCTGTGAGTTTTGAACGGAGTTGGCCCACGGAGGGCATTTTAAGATTGATTGAGGATATAACATAATTGACCTACCCCAAGAATTTAAGCACGAGTCCGTATTGTCTCTAGGACGACAAACATCTTGATTTTACCCACCACAATAAAGATTGTCAGAAAGGCAGAAATAACTGAAAAAGGTGTGAATGAACGCAAACACAAATCCACTATTGTCTACAAGCTGAAACTTTAGTGCCATTAAACATCATCATCAGTTTATCTGGCTGATGGCAGGGTTCCTCATGGTCGGTCTCTCCACCTTATCCAGTCTTCAGCAGCACATTTCATCGGCTCATAAGATATATCAATCCTGATGGAATCCAGCATCTGAAACCTTCTTCTTCCTCTTCGGATTTTCCCTTGGACTGTCCCTTCTAATGCACTTTTCACCAAACCATCTCCTCTTATGCAGGGTCCCAATTCACTTTTCTTTTCCATATCTTCTTTAGCATCATCCTTTCATCTCCTACTTTCTTTAATACTTCCTCATTTCTCACTTTGTCCTTCCAACTTACTCTCCCCATTCTCCTCCATAGCGACAATTCGAAAGCCTTTATTCTTCTCTCGTCTTCTTTCCTAAGCGTCCAAGTTTCCGCTCCATACATTGCTACGCTCCATACAAAACATTTCACTAATCTCTTCATTAGGCTTACTTTCATTGCTCCACAAAATAATTTTCATTTCTTACTGAAGGCTTCTTTTGCTACTGGAATCCTTGTTTTTATTTCTTTAGAGCATATCGTTTCTTGGGTAACCCAACACCCTAGGTATTTAAAACTATAACCAGGGGTCATAGAAGGAGTTGGTTCAGTCTGCCCTTGAAGAGATGACCTATCAATTAACACTGATTGTCCTCCTACGCCCAGCTGGCTGGGTGAGTGGTCTCGTCCGCTAAACAATTGATACAGAGACCACCCTTCTTCTTCTCCCTCAGGGTAAAGTTAGGTTAATAGGTACGACAAGTGGCAACACTGGGACAATGTGGAAGCAATTGATCCACCATTGTGGTTCTCTTGCTAGCACTAGATGGTTCATCAAACCCTAGTATCTCCTTCTCCCGTGCTGCGAGGGCAGGGCGCGTGTTTTCACTGTTTCAACAGTATAACCAAGTTAGATCAGCGCGATTAGGCGTTGTACCATCGGTCATCCCGTGATTTCTACTGCCCATTTGCTGACGTCACTCTGTGACCGGCCTTTTTTCGAACAAGCATGGTCCGTAGTAGGAAGACAGTGGAATGTCCTACGAGGGAATTGTTGGCAATGTGAAGGTCCTGAACCATTGGGCTTGAGTCCCTGTGGCTAATCCAAGGACCCCCCCCCCCCACAGATTTCGTGTCCTGCCACCCAATAGCGCCGTCATCGTTAAGGGGGGTGATGCGAAAACACCAGAGACCAATGGGTTAGCTCTAACATCATTGTAATGGATGACATTTTTGGAACTGTCATTATTAAATTTCTTATTCGTTGGACACACTTTTCAATTATAATGTAGAAGTTATAAGCGGTAAGCCAGAACTGTCTTTACTGACGAGTTAGTCGCAACAACTAACTCGTTATCTTGAATAAATAATTACATAAACGAAATAATCTGGATCCGAAGATGTGCTCTTGGCAAACGATACATGCCATTTTTATAATGTTTTGATTTAGTGAAGTGTGCCTAGGAATACGAGTGAAGCTTCCATCTACGCTATGGAGAGGATAACGGTTTCTTGCTTGGATCCAGATGGTTTAAGCAATTCCAATTAGTACAGTACAGCTGCACAGAAGAAACCCCTTTTGTTCCAAAAACCGTGCTATGGTTGGCTTTTAGTAAATCGTTAGAAAAGCACGAGAAAAGCTTAACTCTAAATTTCAGAATAATTTGCACGATCATTTTGTCGGAAAACTCAAAAAATAAATGAAAAGCGTTTTCTCTGAATCGACGTATTTTATAGAAAAATTTTTAAACAAAAAATGTAGAGGACATTGTCACCTACAATTTGTCTAATTGAGGTCATGTCATACGTTTTGAAATGCAGAAGCTAGGTGGCGCCCAAGTTTCCAAAGAAGTGTTTTTTGTCCGACACCGGTCCCGGTCTAAACTATGCCCACCGCTCTCTCCGCAGTAACAATAGTAGCCTTGACTACGAGCGTTGCATTTGCTGCGCTATAACTTTGGAACGGTAAGTCGGAGGAAACAAACATTTAAATAAATGTTGCAGACAATTTTTAGAGGAACAAATTTCCGATTCACTCTTCTGTTGAAAAAAAAAAATCTAGGACAAAAAGTGAAAAAACCACTTTTTTGGTAACTTTGGCGCCACCTAGCTTCTGCATTTCAAAACGTATGACATGACCTCAATGAGACAAATTGTAGGTGACAATGTCCTCTACATTTTTTGTTTAAAAAACTTTTCTTTAAAATACGCAGATTCAGAAAAAAACGCTTTTCAAATTCTTTTTGAGTTTTCCAACAACATGATACTACAAATTATTCCGAAATTTAGAGTTAAGCTTTTTTTGTGCTTTTCTAACGATTTACAAAAAGCCAACCATAGCACGGTTTTTGGAACAAAACCATTCCAGCTGTACCGGTACTGTACTAAATGTATGAACATAGTTTTTCGGCAAGAGTGCGTTCTGCGCCAGACTGGGCGGCCGTTGTAAGATCCCAACGCTGATTTTGACACGAAAATGTCAGCATGATCAACTCTGCAGTAGGGAGATCACAGATCATAAACAGTGTGGAACACAGAGCAGAGGGGGTTAAGCAAGCATTCAAGCGAAGCATGCAGACGCCAAGCAACACACAGCCAACACACATGTACTTCTCTGCAAGCCATGTTGAAGCAATGAGCTATGATATACTTGGCGAGGAGTTAGGCCCTGACATTCAGACAACATCAGAGCTACGAACACTCACAACTTAGGTTTGTATCATTCGGGTAGGTCGAACTGCGCTAATTGGGTTAAACCTTAGAATAGCTTACGCTAAATGGTTTGGGAAGAGAATGGGGGTAGTCAACTTCTCCTGAAATGGCGATTAAGCCATGAGTTGACTGACAGCTACGTAAAGCGTGTTCCGATTCAACACGGAACTGTAAGACGGGTTGCCTAACCACCCGCAATTGGCTTGAAGTCTGCTCGCAGCGCCCTAGAGACGGGGCTGAGTTCGATTTCACTGATTGCCGCCTTCTTATGCAGCGTTGCAAAGAATTTTGCTCTATCAAAATATATTTACACAGGCTTCACAATAAGTTTGAACGATTTCTGTTTCAGAACTTGTTATTTTATGCTTCTGTTAATGACTTTTGCAGACCATTTCTATGAAATAAAATTTTATTTTACAACATATTGTATTACAACACAATGTATTTTTGTGTTGTATTTTATTTACAACACAATTTATTGCGTTTTAACCCAATGCCACAAAACGAGATACAATTTCGAAATGATTTGTTACAAAATTGCAATCAGTCTTCGATGCGACTAAGAAAGTTAATTTATCATAGAAATTACATCTACTGCAAATGGACATTTATATAATGTGTCCGAAGTTGCGTCCATCATTTTCCAAACAGAGGACCACTCGTCGCATGAAGTTCTCTCTTGCGTTCGACAACATCTGAGGAGTAATTTCCGCAAAGGCTTCGGAAATGACGAGCTCCGTTTCTTCGGGTGTTTGTGGTGATCTTAAAAATACTCTCGACCTGACGTAGCCCCAAATGAAGAAATGCAGGACGGTCAGATTAGGTGAACGTGGTGGGAATTCTATAAATGCCTATCCACCGGCCAGGAAACCAACGGTTTAAAACGTCACTCGCCAGTCTGGAGGAGTGCACTGGATGACCATTTTGTTGAAAAAGCATGTTATCAACTCCGCCAATGTAAAATCATAAAAGATGTCCTGGAGTATGAAGTAAGACTAAACTGCCTGTGTTCGTCGTTCTATCATTTTACATTGTTGCAGTTAAATAGTTCTGAAATAGAAATCGTTGAAACTTATTCTTAATTAAACTCAATTTTGTAACAAATCATTTCGAAATTGTATCTCGTTTTGTGTTATTGGACTAAAAAGCAATAAATTGTGTTGTAATAAAATATGTTGTAAAATAAAATTTTATTTCATAGAAATGCTCTGCAAAAGCCATTAACAGAAGCGTAAAATAACAAGTTCTGAAAGAGAAATGGTTCAAACTTATTGTGAAGCCTGTGTACATATATTTTTAAAGAGAAAAATACTTTGCATTGCTGCATAAGAAGGCGGCAATCAGTGAAATCGAACTCAGCCCAATCGCTAGCGCGCTGCGAGCAGATTTCATACCAATTGCGGGTGGGTAGGCAACCCATGTTACAGCCGTGTTGAATCGGACACGCTGTACCTCCATGAACCCCTTGGAGTTTCCGTAGATATAATCAGTGCAGCAAACATGTTATCCACGTACAGTCAATGAGGTGGAGGTTGCGAGTTATAGGAATTGTGAGGTGTCACAACGGTGCCAAAAATGCAGGTATTCGAGTAAGGAATGTTTTGCCCATTTATTTACGAACACGCCTGTCTTGTATCAGAATACATAAACATTTTGGTTTCCACGATGGCGTTTTAAATCTCATAGTGCAAGCTATAACTTGCATATTTACGAAGCTAAAACATACAAATTAAAATGTGCAGATCTGAATAGTAACTGTGAAACACAAAGAAAATGACCAAATTGAGCTTTAAGTGTAAGCCTAAAGAAATGCAGGAATCTGGAATGATGCAAAAACCTGCAATTTTTTTCGTGTGACCTCCTGAGAGGCCAAGTGCAAGGCGACGCCCGTGGGTGACCTGCGCGTCGGGATTAGAGTTGGAATGGATGAAGGTGATTGAAACTGGGCAAGGATGTGGAAGGAAGCGGCCGTGGCCTGTCAGAAGGTACCGTCCCAACATTTGCCTGGTGTTGAAAATGGGAAACCACGGACAACCATTTCAAGGACGGCCGACGGTGGGGTTCGAACCCACGCGTCTACCGAGTCAGCAGAGAGTTTGGTCCCATGGCCTATCGCTGCGCTTTAGCGAGCATAGCCACGACTGTCGGTTAACTTGCTAATGAATAGTATCGAATACGTCTTTGAGATTTTTCCCCCGGTTCGCCAGAGTTTGTAGCAGCTTCTATGAGGACACCCATTGGGTGAACTACAAGTACCGTCGCATGTGGAGTGTTGTCTGGGGAGGAAAGTTTGAATGTAAGGACGAGGAATTGGAAGGCTGTGGCTATAATTAGGGACCAACCCCGGCATTTGCCTGGAAGGAAGATGGGAAACCACAGAAGACCATCTTCAAGGTTGCCGTCGGGGGATTTGAACCTCCTCGCCTCCCGGATGTGAGCGACTGCCTGCAGCGACGCCGTAACGACCACGGCTAACTCACCCGGTGTCTTTGAGATAACAAGAGTAGATAGTTAAGAATAGCGCTTAGCTAGGTTGACACATTGTGGCAATATTTACCTTCATGTCCAGTTTGGAGTAGGGGGTGGGGGGAGGGAGGGCGGGGGTGGTGAAACATGCCTCAGACATCTTCACCTGTTAGGATTTTCCAAATTGATAACAGTGAAGAGACCCATTAGCGCAGCTCGGTCATTCAGGATAGGCTGAATTTACAATGTGCACATTTTGCTTAAACCGGGTTTAGTATTCAAATGTTACTAGACAAAGGAACACACATCGTGTTTCTGTTCAACACAATAAGGAGGGAAGGTCGCGTTTTAGGGAACACACAAGCCAGGAACATCCATGCCCGGGAAACTGTTACCTGGGGCCCTTTGGGCTTCTGCGGGAACAAGGACACCAGAGGCAGCTGGATGGCTTCCAGAAACCGTTTGCCTTTAGAAGAGGTGTCACCGCTGTCCGGTGCTTGGTCCGGCGATGATTCCTGCCGACCACACTTACTGTACAGTGTTTAGGGTATCAATGATGCATGTTACATATCAACATACAGTAGATTAGTTAATATTTGATGCAATATTTATAAAGGGCTCAGAGTTGATTTTCGTTTAAACCATCAGTTGTTTTTAAGGTCTAAAGGTCTGAACACAAATTGGAAATATTATTGATCACTAATGAGCATTTACCCTTTAATGTTATAGGAACTCGGTGGTTTTCACTTGCATACAACTTCTTTTTGTTTAAAGCGATATATCATCATTTTAAAGTGTTCAAGACCTTTGCTGTGTCATTCATAGATATGATTTTAAGGTTAAAATGACTTACCGTGTTAAAAAGCTATTTATGGACTAATATCCCTTAATTTTACAATTCATGGTTTCAAATATATAGCTTTTTCAATGTATGGGGCTTTTTACCAAGTGATTGAATCTTATTTCGTCCCAGCAACAAGTATTCAAATCGTCGACGCTCCGTACATCAAAACATTCGACAACCCTCAAGGTGAGGGGAGCCATAGCTTGCAGACTGTCATAATGTGATGTCATACGCTGTCTCAAAGCAAGAATCAACTTGTGTGGAGCCCTCATCATGTATTTGGTTACCACATAATTTATGTTATGAAATTTTTATTAAAATCTCGAGCAGTTTCGTTACTCACAGGTTGATACCCCTTAAATATTCAAAATGAACGCCACTGAGTCACCATAGCAACTCATTTTGTTTATTTCTTGGGCTATTTAACGCCAAAATTTCAAATCTCGCGCTAAAATTCAAATCTAGGCTATTTAAGTAAAATCGGAGGATTTTAGGGATATTTCACACCCAGAGGTTGGCAATCCTGTTCGGTCACCACGACAACCCATTTTGTTTACCTCGTCAGCCATTAATCTCGCCGTCTCTTATTTTATCAAACTACGGGTTCTGACGGTCTCTTGGCCACGTTGATGCAAATGCTTCATTCACCGAAAAAGGAGGGTAATATAAAGTTTCACAGCAACGAAAAGTGGAACTAATGATACAAGATGCAGTGTTACAGTAATCTGAGCACTCGCTTTGGTATGTCCTAATTGTGGTAACCTACGCCACAAGGCCATCGCCTAGCCGGAGAGAAGACAGACACTAGATTACAAGGCCTGAAAGTTGGAGAAACATTGCTATTTGCTGCAACTCCCACACCTATATTCAGACAAGAATCACATTGTGGACTTGGTCAGATTACCACGAAGAACATCCGTTTTAGCTGAGTCAGATGTCTCTGCAAGTGGAGCTCTGGTTTCTATCAGATATCGGGAAAATACGGTCTTCGTAATTAATAAAACGGTGCACCTTTGCTTAAGTGCACAGAGCAAAACTGCAAAGCAGTAACCTCGTAAAACAGTCATGTGGCTGTGTGCAGCAACCCAAGTAAGATGGAGATTAAATTCCAGATCGTATCAGTAGATTTTCTGGCGCGTTGAAGAACCTAACCAGAGCAAAATGTCGGTACCCCGGTGTCTTGGAAACCAAAGCAGTTGCATGTAATGTTAAACTGATATTATCAATATTATTACTAAGATCGTCCCCTACTCCAAGCGTAAGATAATACTGTTAATATGTTGTAATGATTGTTCTAATGATGTTAAAATCCTCCCACGATGATTATAGTTTGAAGGATTGTAACATGTACGACATCTGTAACCAACAACTTCTTGCGTGGCGATTTGTAACATTTAGGACGCCTGTCCACAAAAAGGTAATTGTAACATCTAGGACGTCCGCCCCAAAAGCTTACCTTGCCCTTCTTGAAGGGGTTGGTGATCTTGAGGGACAGTCTCTTGGAGGGTGGGGTCTGGTCGATAGAGTCCCGGTCAGTGGCGGGTGGACCGGATGGGGCGTCGTGCAGCAGATCCTTGTCCTCCTCGTGCTCACTCTCTCCATCCTGGAACAATCAGAGTTAGTTATTGTTGTTTTAAGGGGCGGAACTACGAGGTAATATACCCCTCTTAACACAGATTAAAGTATACAAATTTGGAATGGAATTTAAAATTTAGAGGTGGACTCCTAAATTTGAAAAGACCGATTTTTTTTAAAGCAATAATTATAATATGAACAAAAATTACGGAAAAACAAAAATTCAGCATTCAAAAACGCAGAAGTCGTTGGGTCAATGTACACTGGAAAAATTAGATTGCTGGCCCTAATCCACTCTCACTTATAAAGCGGATAACGCGATCAGCAGCCACCGCGTCATCGGCTAATGTAAGTTTGAGTGTCATCTGCAAACCAAGGTTTCTTCGTAAGTCAGCAAGATCCACACACTCGGTTAAAATGTGGGCCACGCTCCACAGTTACAAAGTGGGGGGGGGTCTTCCCTTCTCATTAGGTACGAGTGGGTGGATCTTGTATGACCTATCTTTAGTCTACACAAAATGACGGACTCTCTCCGTGACCGGAAAGAGCTCCACCACACGCCAGTAGTTCCCTGATCGCTCTCAGTTTACTGGGTATTGGGTAAGCTAGCCACTGGCTCTCCCAAAATGCCAGTAGGCCTACTTGTCGGCGTAACTGAGAGCGAATATCTCTAGCGGGTACCTCCATTGGTCGAGGTGGTAGTGATACCGCCTCTTTTGCAGCTTGGGCGTGGTGGCGCAGCGGTGAAGCTGTTGGCCTCTCACCACGGCGGATCGCGTTCGATTCCCGGTCAATGCATGTGAGATTTTCAAAGTGAAATGCCATGTCCTGTGGTTCGGAATCCACGTAAAAAGGAGGTCCCGTGGCTTATAATCTCGGGATTAACGGTCAACTACAATGTTTGTTTTTTCTTTTGCAGCTTGATCCGCTAACTCATTTCCCACAATTCCCATGTGGCTTTGAAGCCACAGAAAGGTGATTCGAGTGTCAGCGTGGCACAAAACAATCATACAATCGTCATAGTTTGCTGTTTTGTCAGGTCTGACCTCAACGCTACGGAGACTGACGGGTGCTTGTGAGGGCAGTGAGTTACCAAGCACATGTCACGTCACGGAACGCCACAACCACCCCCTGTTGACATACTATAACGAAGTGACCCGAATGATCACGAATATCACGATCAGCCAACCTCTTCCACCAAGCGGGGCATGATCCTTGGGCAGCCATTTTTCTTTCGTTTATCGACGGGTTATTTGTTCTGTGAATAATCGCTTGATTTGTTGTTCTGCAGGGGCGTATTCTTAGGGCTACCGGTGGTAGCCCAAGAAAATTACATTAAAAATAAATAACACTTTATTACAGTTTCAACAAAGCATTCAAACAATCGTGTCTTTCATGCATATTCTTCTTTATCGAAATAAATAATGGTTAGTGGGTAAACGCGGCAACGCAGTAGAAACCGACCAAGAAAGCGGCAGCCTTACGCCGCTCTCCCCATCTCTCCGCACCCACCCTTGTTCCGTGCAGGCACAGCACTCATAACCGGGTGAGTTAGCCGTGGTCGTTACGGCATGACTAATGGCAGTCACTCACATCCGGGAGCCGAGGAGGTTCGAATCCCCCCGCCGGCAACCTTGAAGATGGTCTTCTGTGGTTTCCCATCTTCGTACCAGGCAAATGCCGGGGTTGGTCCCTAACTATAGGCCACAGCCGCTACCTTCCAACTCCTCGCCCTTCCCTTCCAACTTTCCTCCCCAACGGTACATGTAGCTCACCCATTGGGTGTCCGTCTCGAAGCAGCTACAAACCTGGCGAGTCGAACATGCCCTCGGACACTCCCGGCACTAAAAGCCATACGAAAAAAAACAGCACTCATAGCGAGCGAGTTGCCGCTACAGTCAGCGGTTTCTTTGAAGTTAAAAGCCTTTAAAGAAACAAATAGCCTACAATAAATGTACACTATCGCGCGCATAGATGTAAATATGTTTTAGAAGTTGTAGTATTGTCGATGCGTGATTTATTTAAGTGTGTGTATGCTGAAGAATCGTTATGTAGTGTTTTGTTTTAACTGTGCCAGTTGTGATTTTGTAAGAAGATTATGGGACAGATACCTACGGGGGCTTTAAATGCCAATGACTGTATGATAGAGAGTTTGTTAGAAGTTCTTTTCAGCTGTCGTCCATACAGTGAGAAAAGTTCATATTACACATAGTCTACTGTATGACAAGGCCTACACATGAACTGCAATTGTGTGCCAATGTATAAACGTCATTTCACATCATTTACATACGGTATGCTAGGTGGAATAGGTTATCTGGCAGTTCTAAACTGTCTAAATTGTATTGCTGGCTGTGTTTGTTATTTTGTCGTGAAGTTAATGAGACAAATGAAGGGTTTTCAAATATGAACTCTTTTCGCACGGCAGTTCAAAAGCATGTTTTGTGTAGTATTAGCTCAGTGGTAGCCCAGATATTCAGACCAGTATACGCCACTGTTGTTCTGTGCGTTCTTAGAGTCTCAGGCACTCACTGGATAACTGAAATAAACTAAAGTCCTGCCCCTGAGTCTCCAGCAGGGTGTCCATCCCCCTATCTCCACTAACACCTTCCCTGTCCCTTTCTCAACAGTTTATGCATTGCTTGGAAAATACGTTTCATGGAGTTTCTAGTAAACATACATATTTCACTTGCGAAAAAATATTTTTCTTTTACAGTAAGAGACAGAATATGTAATTTTAAATATATCAAGTAAAGTTATGTTAAAAAATTGTCATTATGATCAAATATATAAGAATAAAATGTAATTATATGATAGCTAAGGTTCTAATTCATGGATATTTAATTTTTTTGATATGTATAAGCAAAGGGAAGGAATATGTATTTACATACAAATATTAGCCCTAATAATCGGTCTAGGTTGTGAAGTTTCGGGTACGTTCGGTTTGCCCCGCTGCGCTGCTCTGTCTCGGTGAGTGTCAAAAGATCGTGAAGGGGGATGGATGATCGGTTGCGGTCGTGAGTATTCGGGTCACTTCGTTAGCCCCGCTGGGCTGTCTCTAAGCACTAGTGTTCACATAGGCATTAGATAGAAAGTAATTTTTTGTCTGGAGTGGCACTCCGTGGAGGTGAAACTTGGGACTGTTGAAGCAGCAGAAAAGCTGAGAATAGAAGCATTTGAAATGTGTGTTACAGGAGAATGATGAAGATTAGATTGTGTAACAAATGAAGAGGTATTATTACCCATTCAACATTTAATTGTCGCTGAGCGTGGCTGTACCAGCGTTTGTTGTTTATTATAGCATGGGTCTCGCGGGACGAAGCGGAGGACACAGCGAAGACAGAGTGCAGTCTGCAGCATTGCGTCAGATAAGCGTCACAGGAGCTCATGTCACCACGGACAGTTAAACGATGACTGAGGCTACTGGAGTTGAGTAATATCCCACTCGCGCAACTGTACCTGTCAACGAAGCAGGCTGACAAAGAATAGTTCTCATCTCGACCGCCAGCTTGCCACGGTGGGTGAGTGGATAGCGTGTCGGTCTACTAACCCCAAGATTGCAGGTTCGCCCCTGACCGTGGTAAGTGATTTTTGAAAGGCGGCAAAAATACGATACGCATGTCATACGATGTTGGCATGTCAAAGAACCCATTTGAATTCAGTAGGCCGAGTTCATAATGGCAAAATTAATCTCGGGAGTTTCCGCCTGCACAAAGTTCCTCATTTCTCTACTAGAAAGCGCTATTGTGTTCAAGGAGATTAGATATCTAACATCTAACCTCCTTGACTTTCATAGCCAAGGAACTACGAAATTCGACACGCAAGCTACCCTCTGGGTGTCAAATAGCAAAGCTTGCACCAGGCACCCGAGGCCATACGATATTATTATTATTATCTCGACCGCCGGCAATCAATTCGTGAAAGGGTGATACGACCAGAGAGAGGGAGAGGAGAGATGTTCCAGGTGAAAAACAGGCTTACGATATAATAAACCCAATGTTGATACCAAAACTTGATTTGTCATAGCCATTAACCGTTGTAATAGTGAACAGAATGTCTCGCAGTCAACTAATGAGGAAATCATCCCAGAACCACCCACCTAACCTAACCAGACCATCGTCGACATCAGCATTATCTCAAGATGGGAAGCAAATGTCATCCACAAATGAGCCAGTAGTAGAGATTTTGATGCATTCCGTGATGCGAGGAAAGTTGCCGCCCGAGTGTTCCGAAGTGCAAAGCGATCGTATGAGAAACAACAGATGGAACAGTTCGAACAGAATTTCCGTAAGAACAACGTTAGGGACTTTTATCAAACCTTTAAATCTAATCTTAAAGGTTATCAACATGGTGTCCACAGAATTTTGAATGTCAATTTTCCTGACTTTGACTGACCATTTTTCAACAAAATTCCTGACTCGCAAAGTCATCGTAACATCGGAAAAAAGGTTTATTGGGCAAATATATATACAAGTGTGGTCCACCCGCCCCTTATTATTTAGTTTTATGAAACCCAACTAACATCTCAATTCTCCCGATGGTCGATATTGCTCTGCGCTCTGACTGTGTGACAGCAGTGTAAATGGGTCATGGGTCTACCAAAAAAAACCGACCTTAAACTTTTCCCGCCAAATACTATGGCCCATTCTACTAACATATGACTTACTGCTCCTTGAAATAACACACCTACACGTAATACGATCGAATTAATAGCATACGCCACGTGATCTGTGATAGTAGAAAGTTAAATAAACACCATAAACCGTGATTGAAGACTTTGAGATGGACTTAAACGTTTGAGGTGGGACGTCTACAGTAACTATAGCACGTTTAGCGTGCTATGTTTACCATGTGTTGGTGGCTGAGAGGTTTAAAGCCTGACCGTACGTGGTGGGCGCGAGTGCGTAGAACGCTGCTTCGAATCCAGTAGTAGGCATTCTTTTTTGAACGAAAGCCCACATTCCATTTTAGTTGGGATGTAACTACATTTCCACATTTATTGCCTTACGACGTATTTTTGTGAAGAGTACGTTGAATTTTGATGATTTATAAAGAAAATACTATCGAATTGGTACGACACGCCAAGTGAACTGTAATGGCAGAAAACTAAAAATTTGGCATGAATATTAACATAACATATCAAAGTGTTGCTCCGGTGGTCCGGGTTCGATTCCCAGCTCTGCCAAGAAATGTAATACTTGTCTGAGGGCTGAAATTGGGTACACGTGGCCTCGTGAAGCAAATATGAGAAGAAGTGGGTTTGATTTCCACCTCAGCCACCCTGGAAATGGTTTTCCTTGGTTTCCCACTTCTACTCCGGTCAAATTCCGGGACGGATTCTATCTTAAGGCCACGGCCGCCCCCTTCCCAATCCTTAATTGCAAATACACACATCATTACAAGACCGCAATAACTCAGGTTATCAGAAAAATTCTACACACTCACCCAAGTAAACGGGGCTAATTGACCGCGATGTTCTATCCCCTCAAATGAAACAAAACAACAGCATATCGAAGGATATTCTGATCGCCAGTGCTTGCATCAAAGTATACGTATTCCTTAGAAATTCCCATGGTATTATCAGCATACTTTCGATTTTTGCAAAAAATTAAAGTAGACTTATGAGATCTATACAGGGCCAAAGATTGTGTGTCTGTCTGTGTGTGTGTGTGACTGTGTGTCTGTGTTGAGTGTGAGTGTGTGTACTCTGAATGTCTGCCCCCTCTATCTCTTCGAACACGGTGAAACCGAATTGAACGAAATTTGGTACAGAGGTAGCACTAGCGTAGAACACCTCAGTGTCATGTTTTATATCGCCACCATCTTGACGGAAACGTAATGGTGGCCACCCAAATGTTCAAAGCTTAAATCAAATTACGACTAACTTAATCATCCGATCTCTACCAAATTTTGCAACAACATATACTTGTATGGCGAGCGTCGATTGAATGAACTACAAGGTCATCAGTCCATTAGTTTGCAGATGACGGCCATGTATGTGTGCAAATCGATTCCCCCTATCAATTCAAACACGGTGAAACTGAATTGAACGAAATTTGGTACAGGGGTAGCACTAGCAAAGGGCACTCCAGTGTCATGTTTAATATCGCCGCCATCTTGACGAAAACGTAATGGCGGCCATCCTAATGTTAAAAACTTGAATCAAATTACGACCAACCTAATAATCTGATCTCTACCAAATTTTGCAACAACATACTTTTATGTATAGAGAATCTTTTGACTACACTACAAGGTCATCAGGCCAATAATGTGCGGATAGCGGCTATGTATGTGTGCAAATCGATTCCCCCTATCTTTTCAAACACTGTGAAACCGACTGGAACGAAGTTTGGTACAGAGGTAACACTAGCAAAGGCCACCTCAGTGTCATGTTTTATATCGCCGCCATCTTGACGGAAATGGAATGGCGGCCACCCAAATGTTAAATTCTTAAATCAAATTACGACCAACCTAATCATTTGATCTCTACCAAATTTTTCATCAACATACCTTTTTGTGGGAAGCATCTTTTGACTGAACTACAAGGTCATCAGCCCAATAGTTTGCAGATAGCGGCCATGTATGTGTGCAAATCGATTCCCCACATCAATTCAAACACGGTGAAACCGAATTGAATGATTTTTTTTACAGAGGTAGCACTAGCAAAGGGCACATCATATTCATGTATAATATCCGTATAGCACGTTGTATTGCAAGAAGCTACTACAACCAACATTCAATTATTCTCCTTGAAAAGGACAAAGAGTTATAACAATACCCATGCATTTAGGAGAAAGTAGGCAATACGTTCTTTACCGAACATATTGTTCTTCTTTTCTTCTTAGTCGTTTACCCTCCAGGTTGGTGGAACCCACGGACTCAGCGAGGGAACTCACCACTACCGCCTCTACGGGCAGTGTCCTAGAGCTGGGAACTTCTAATCGGAGGGGATACAACTGGTGAGGTGTGATTGGCACCTCGCCCAGGCGGCCTCACCTGCAAAGCGAACAGGGGCCTCATGAGGGATGGTAATGGAAGGTCAGGATGGATCGGCAAGGAAGAGGGAAGGAGGCGGCCGTGGCCTAGTAGAAGGTACTGCCCCCGTAAATTGAATTATATTGAGACCACGGCGGTTGTATTGGCATATATGAAGAAAGTTATGGCTGTCATAGTTGTGACGTGGATATTCATGACGTAGGCACGGATGACGCAGACTTCATGCAAGTAGGCTGGTTACGCTGAGATTCTTGGTGACGTCATGATTTTGTTCGAGAAAGATCTGAGATTTACGACGCAGTCGCAGGGAAACAAAGAATTGTGCCAAGGAAGAAAATACGCTATTGGAGGAAAGGCTCGAACCAATGAATGATAGTTTGGAGGGAGACGGAGATTACTGAAATTACCATATTTAATTACTTTTGGAATGCAGAATTGTGGAAATCCATTTTCAGTTATGGCATTGATTTGAAATTTTGAAGAAATTAATTTTGAGTTTTTGAAATTTGAAAATCCGTCAAGTATAGCCAAAGTTAGAATTTCTAGCGATGACGGAGGAACAAGCTATGGAAGGGATGGATACGCCCCTTAAGAAGTTGATAAAAGGTCTTGCACAGGAGAGAGGAGCTCTCATATCTCATTTTCTCGTGTCTTATAGTGGTTATTCTGATTATCACATTGTCAGAATTCGAGTGATTCTGTGAAGCAAGTTGTCTTTAGCGTGAGGTAAAGCCCACCGCATCGAACGAGCACGGAGAAGTGCAGCAGTTCCATTTTACGGTGTTTGAAACTAGGCGAAGTTGAAACGCACACATTAACGAGTCTACCAGATAATATATCAAGAGTTAGCTAATGCCTTTAAGCTAATTCTATTGTGCATAACAGTATCAAAGTGTGTATTAACGTTGAACATTTTCACGTATATAATTTGGAAGATATTGGCATTTTAAGACTGCCAACAAAAGTGATTTTCTCGCCACCTGAGAAGCACTTTTATAATATCACATTCTACGCTACGGCTGACGCGGGTATTGCAACCGTGATTCTACATATTGCATTTGGTGATACAACGCTCCATTAAAGAATGGAACAATATAATATGGCAGATCTTTCAACTGTGATTATAACAGAAGTGGAGATGGAAGACTAAATCTTTAATGCAATTGGGACATATATCATTGGAGTGAAATAGCAGCATGGAACTTCGCTAATCGTCTTTCTACAAAAGCGAGCATGTAGTGCACATCCAACTACACTCATGCCTCGTAATCCATCGCTGAATAATATCAAATGGCAGTGGAAATATTTTCATACGCTACAATTATGAACATTTCTGCGGAAAATGATTGCAATAAACTTCATGGCGAATTTCTACCAGAACTTCAGGGAATTATCAAGAGAGGCCAGGGTGGACCCGGCTCACAAAGAAGAGTTTTGCCAGAAGGATGTCTATCGTATACACGGAGCAGTGCAATTTCCGGAGGAGGAAGCAGTTCTATTCTCCGAGGGCGCTGGTTCCAGGTTCGAGGTCGGAGCACATCTTTACGTTGGTGAAATGGAACTATCAGCAGTCTTCTTTGGAAGTTTTCCTCTAGAACTTCAATCAACAGATAAGGTAGTCGTGAACGTTTCTTGTTATATTTGAGCCATTTAGCGATATCTGAGCAACCATTTTTCCCATATTTTCTGTCCCATATATTTTGCCCCATATTCTTGCTTGATATTTTTGTACTCAGTACATTTTGTTGATTTATGCCTTTTTCTACGATTTATTGAGACATTGTTATGTCATTGGCATATTTAAATAATTTTTGGATCAGTTGAGACTGATAAATATATTTTCTTTCAGTAATTTGCATATTGTTGTAGTCACGATTTGACTGTAAAGTTAACGATCTTCTATGGCAAATTTGAATTCAGACAGCGTGTCATTTTATTAAAGTAATTCTATTCAGAAAATTACTTTGACCAATTTTCTGTCATCCTCAAGAAAGAAGAATGATTAAAAGATTTTAGAGCGTTAAAATCTATTACTGTATCGACGATCTTGGAAATACTAGTCGTTTTATGAACATGATTGCAACATAAACATTTATCGTCAGTTCTGAAATACCATTGCATTATAGACAATTTTATGGAATATGAACTTTGATTACGATTTATTGAATACATTATAGTAATGAACATTTGATAGGAGTTTTTCTCAATTCTAGATAGGAACAATAATGTTTGCATTCCACAGTCTAATTGTATTCTATTCGATTATTTATGCAGTTAGATGAACTTTGATTGAAGATAGTATTTTTATACTGCGATACTTTGAAGATATTAATCTCAATTTTGATAGACCAGGGAGGCGTGTCTAATCGTATTTGCTATTAAATTTATTTGTGATTGGCAAATTTTGACTTCATATCGATTCATGAATGAAACCCACGAAGGTTAAATATAATAACAGTTTGATACAATTAATGAATATAAGAATTTTTAAAGTGGAACTATGGATGTATAATCGTTAGTTCAGTGGACGTGTAAAAGTCGCAGATGAATAATGCCCTTGAATAATTGAAGGAGGTTCCCACAGTAATTAATGAAGTTAATGAATTTATAAGTGGAGGTTTTTTGTATGTGGAAGATTTTTATGCCATATATATTGAGATATATAATGAATTCTGGGCCTATTTTGTGCAATTTTGTGCGTTTGAGCGAGGTATTTTTCCGCTGAGTGTATTGTCCAGGTCCTTTGAAAATTAATCATGTGAAATTACTGTTAAAATTAACAAGAGTGTTTAAATAATTTGAGATAACGATTTTGAATGGAGGTTACCGTCACAAATAATAATACTAATTATTAAAGCTTATTAAACCTGAATTTGAAACTTAAATATAACTAACCTTCATTGGTCGATTATATCACCACGATTTGAATAATTATCAACCGGATAAACGTGTGGTTAAATGTATTTCTAAAATAAATAATTTAAATATTGTAAATAAATATGTAAATATCTTTAATAATAATAATTTGATATGAAAGGGATTAATAGAGGCGTGTATAAATTTTTCAATTGTCGTTTGACAATGTTATAAACAATTAATAATTGTTATAAATAATTAATGAACAATTTGTTATAAACAATTTAAAATGTTATTATACTCTAAACAACGCTAATTATACATTGGAATTTATAATTAAACAAGTTTTGGGATTCTTAAAGTAATCCAGTGATATTTGAATGGAGCATTTAAAAGATTTGCGTGATAATATTTGAGCTGAGACGTGAACATTTAAAGTGTTTTGAAAAGGAGCTAGGCTCTGATGTAACTAGGATATGCTAACGTTGGCTGGACGGGTGAGTCCATTTGACGATGCAGGCATACGACATGGTGTAGGGTGGATCGCAGCTGGCCAGACAACTGTATGTTAGAGGCCAAGGTCACCTGCATAGCAGCCTAGCAGTTATAAATAAAGTGTGATGTTTATTAAAAGGAAAACAATTGCTATATGTCTCGTCCCAACTTCCTTATTCATTCCATGTGTATTATTATTATCATCACGTTCTTTTGAGCTAGAAAGCTGAAATTTTGTATGCAAAGTCTACAAGTCCTACAGGAGGACATGATTACATTGACAATGGCTTATGATCGCCACGTTTATTTTGTTGTTCTATTTTGTCATATTATTCCTTTATGTGAAATAAATTATTGTACAGTTTAAAGTTTCTTGTTGTCGTCTTGGTTCATTTTAAATATCGAGGTGGAGGTTATTGTGTGGGCATACATTTAAGTGATCCAGTTGACAACCCAGACCCGAGATTAATTTGAATAGGTAAGTAAAAGGTAAGTATGAACCCCCGTATATTTTGGTGTGTTCCACAATAATTTCTTGTTAACTGCTGTGCTCTAATCTCGGTAGTATCTGTCAGTGCCATTTTCATTGATGTAGCTGTGCCGGTGCGATTGATTATTGGCAATCCGATTGAGGGGGCGGATATCTGACAGCCTACTATCCGGATATCGGGGACAGTAGGATTGGCGCCGCAATTTCGTGGGGCTCGATCCCACGAGATTGGATTACCAAGTTATTGCAGTAGAATTAGCACCGCAATTTTGTGGAGTGCTCGAATAACATTGGATTACCAAGTTATCGATGTCAATGGGATTGTGAAGACTCAAATAAAGAGGTTGATTCTTTGTTAGATGTCTTGGCCAATTGTAGAATTTGAGAGTGTGATTATATAGGGATTAAATGTTGTGTTGTATTAGGAAAATTACACTCAGAAAAGATCAGATCTTATACAACTTGAGAGAGGTTAAATAGGCTGGAAACTTAGAAAAATCGCCTATGATCTGGAGTCTTATTTTATTTGACCGGCTTATGACATGTTTAGTCATATTAAAGATAAAATTAAACTATTTGGATTGTAAATGTAAATTATTTGTGTTAGGATATTTTAAAATGAACCAAAGAAATTTGAACATGAGCTTGAGTTTGTTTCAACATGAAGTGTCCACGAAAGTTAATTATAAGGTAATTATAAGTTAGATTTAAGACAGAAAATTGCTCAAACTTATATATGGTTAAAGATGTTGCTCAGATGTTGTTATTTTGCTCTGTTTGATGTATGCCCCTAAAGCAGTCTATTATTGAAATATTATTGAGATGGCAGATGAAAGTATGAGAAAAATGTTGGAGGAGATGTCCAACAGTTTGTCTATTAGGCTGAATGAAAGCATGAAGGAGATGGAAGCTAGGAATACTAGTCGAATGGAGGAGAATTCTAGTAATATGTCTGCTAATTTGAAAGCTAGCATGAATAACAGTATGAAGCAGATGATGGAGGAGAATTCTAGAAATATGTCAATTAGGCTGGATGAAAGTGTGAGGGAGATGGAAGCTAGGAATGCTAGTCGAACGAAGCAGATGCTGGATGAAAATCTGAAAGTTCTTCAGACCAGTTCTGCAAACTTAGAAAATAATATGTCGCGTTTACAGATCAATACCCAGGGAATTGAGAATGCTGTAACTGACATGCGCACAGACGTATCCAATGTCCATAAAGATTTATCCAATGTACATAAAGATGTTTCAGATGTTAAGACTGATGTTTCTAAGGTACAGAAAGATCTTACTATGTTGAATCTTGATGTTGCTAATGTCCGGGGTAATATTTCATGTGCTAGAGCAGAGGTAATTGTTGTTAGGAACGATGTTGCTACTGTACAAGATAAAGTAGAAGAGGTTCAAAGAGAGATTAAAAATGTTCGAACCGATGTGTCAAATGGTCAAGTAGACATAAATAATATTCATTCTGATGTAAATGTGATGCAAAGCGACATCAATAAGATACAAGTAGAAGTGAATACAGTTTTTGTAGACATTGCCAAAGTTCAAACTGATGTTAATAAAGTTAGAGAAGAAATTGAAACTTCAAAAACGCTTTGTACTCGTAACATTAGTGCTTTAACAACTAGGTTGGTTGACGAGTCTGTTAGGACAACAGCTTCTTTAGCAGGTTTAAAATATGATGTAGAGGTCATGAGAACCCAAGTTTTAGATCACAATCGTTTACTTAAGGAAGACATTGAAGTAGATATTGCGGAAATGTTAACTGCAAATTTAACGGTTTGGAAAGATGAATGGAACAGGTCAAGTGGGGAACATGTCACTCAGATTCAGGAACGAATTGAACGAAAACTTGCCAGTACACAAGTAGATATCAATAATGAAGTAGTTCAAATTAGAAAGGATTTGAGTATAAGGATGGATTCGCTATCCGAAAAGCAGGTAGAGGATAGAACTCAAATAGGTCAGGACGTGCAAACATTAAAGGAACAAATTCATAAGGTTGTCTCTGATGTTAATGAAACTACGAGCAAACTTCAGAATTTGAAACTAGGAGAAGCTAGCATGATGGAAACCTATAAAGAAGAGTTGATTAGGAAAGTCATCACGGAAATCACAGATAAGGATCCAGAAGGATTAACTTGTGAAGACAATAGGAATTACGTCAGAAGATGTAACCTCGCCACAGAAGAGAGAGATATTAGTCCTGCGGAACATATATCCAGATTTCGGGAAGAAGAAGAGGATAGGAATATTGAACCTGAATGGAAATATCGAGATAGTGGGAAGAATTACATGGATTCATATCCGAGAAATGTGACAGTCATCCGAAACTTCGAGGACAAACCTCAAAAGTTTAGTAATACTGATAGTCTAACACCGATAGAATATATCAGGAACCTGAAAGACTATTTCATTGAAGCTCACATTCCCAGAGAAAGAGAGATGAGAATAGTAGAAAGATTTCTAGCTGAAGGACCCCTTGAATGGTTCAGAGCATTTCGGTACACTTTCAGTAATTTCGACGAATTTGCAGAGGCTCTGATAAAACGATTCTGGTCAATAGAAGCACAGAATTCATTAAGAGCTGAGGTATACTCGAGGAAGTATTCAGGTACTCTTCCAACACGGTACGCTGATTTCTTCACGAGCCAGTTATCGCGCTTGAGATTTTTGCAACCCCCATTGTCGACAGAGCAGTTGATAGATGCGATTTCTCGTATGCTGCCTGTGGAGGTGAGAAGGCTGATTATATCGTCAAATATCAGGGATTTGACCAGTATGGACGAATTATTGAGAAGGCTTGACTACACGAGTCCAATGCCAAATTTGGTTCAAAAAGGTCAGAGGCACGAATTCAAAGACATCAATACAGTCTATATGGATCAAGTTCAACAAACTGATAAGACTGCTGATGAAGAGAAAACTGAAAATGTAGGTCCTCATAGGAATAATTATTTTCGCAACAGATCACAAGGTTACCGTCCATATCAGCAGAGACGAGGCTGGAACAATAATAGAGGGAATTATAATAACGGAAGAGGTAGATACTACAATAACCAGGGCTACAATAGAAATAACCAGAATCGGAATCAGAATTCTCAAGGTCAGATTATGATACCCGACAAGTATCAAGAAAGAGAGAAAGAAAGTCAGCAGTATCTGAAGGAATTACGAGAGAAGGAAGCTGAAAACCAAAAGAAAAGACAGGATGTAGTGATCGATCCTGGTCCTTCTACAAACCAGCAGAACTTTGAGATTGGTAACACAAAAAAAAAAAACGCCGATTTCTCAACGACAGTGAGAAACTATAAATACATTGCCACACCACACCTAATTACCATTAATGAAATTTACGAAGTAACTGATGAGGATTTGTTAGAAGAGAGGGGAATCGTCAAAGAGGAAAGACCATGTGCCTTACCTATTATTTCTGTACTGATAGATGGCCAACAGTACAAAGCTCTTATGGATACCGGCGCAATTATTTCTATCATTTCTGATGAATGCTATCAAAGTCTATTAAAAGGAGAAAACATGACAGTTTTACCTGTTTCTACCGTCAAAGTGAGAGGAATTTTCCAAGACAAAGCAGTGAAATGCAAGATCCAAGTGTTGTTAAACTTTGAAATTAATGGAAGGAATTATGAAAAGATCTTTATTGTGGTGAACAAGATCCATTTCGATATTGTGCTAGGAATCGATTTTATATCGAAAGTTGGAGCCATTATTGATATGAAGAATAGGAGTATTAGCTTTAATGATGGGTACATGATCACAGACGAGATCGAAGAACAGGACGTGAAAAACAGTCTGGAGATAGACCTTAGGGAAGAGATTTTAAATACCATTATCAATGAAGTGGAGAATCTAATAGAAATACCCAGTAGAAAAACTGAAGGATTTGAAGAAATTCAGGGGGAATTTGAGGATTTGATAAAGGAATTCCAAGATATTTTTAATGAAAAGCCTGGATTGATTAAAGACTATAAGATAAGGCTGACCGATGAAACCCCTTACCAAAAGAGAATATACCCCATACCTGAGAAATACTATCAAGAAGTACGAGGGTTGATCAGAAAAATGGAGGTAGACGGGATTATTAAAAAACAGGCGTCGTCTTACATAAACCCCATCACTGTAGTCAAGAAAAGTAATGGTCAGATACGTCTTTGTCTCGATGCTCGGACCATCAACTTGAAGATTCTTCCAGAAAATGACCGACCACCTAAGATCAGAGATCTGCTTAGAAAGTTCAAAGGGAGAGCATGTTTCAGTGTTCTTGACTTGACATCTTCGTTTTACCAAGTTCAACTGGAAGAAGAAAGTATGCAGTACACTGGATTCTTATTTGACCAGACGTCATGGGTCTTTGTGAGAATGCCTTTTGGTATGGTTAACAGTGGACCAGCACTCATTCGAGCACTTGATAGCAAGCTCACTGACGAAGTAAAGGAAAATGTAATCTGCTACATTGACGATTTAATTGTATCTTCATCCAACGCTGCAGAACATTTAGTGCATTTGAGAAAGTTGTTTGAAAATTTAAGGGAGGCCAATATTAAGGTCAATTTTGGAAAATGTCAATTCTTGAAGAAAGAGATCAACTACTTGGGACATACCATTGATAAGGATGGATATCATCCAAACATGCAGAAAGTAGATGCGATCACAAGGTTCCCAAAGCCAACTAAGGTGAAACAAGTCAGAGAATTTGTAGGCGCATGTCAATTCATCAGCAGCCACTGTCCGAGATACTCTGAAATTATGGCTCCTCTGTATGACTTACTCAAGAAGAATAATAGATGGAAATGGAGTACCGCAGCAGACGAGGCTTTTGAGAAAGCAAAGGAGATGCTCAGAAACAACGTTAAACTGGAGTACCCAGACTTTGAGAAGGTGTTCTATATTGAGTCTGATGCATCAAGAATAGGCATTAGTGCAGTCTTATACCAAAAAGACGAGGCAGGCAACAAGCACTACATTGCGTTCACTAGTCGAAAGTTAAAGAAACACGAGGAAAACTACTTTACGACAGAACTAGAAGCGTTAGCTTTTGTAACAGCTTTGCAAGCGTGGAAGAAAATGCTGCTGGGACACAAGGTTATTATTATTACAGATCACAAAGCACTTCAGTTTATGCTGCAAACTGACATGTCTAGTGATAGATTGACACGTTGGGCTTTGTTCACCCAACAGTTTAATGCCACTATCGTCCATCAGCCTGGGAAAGATAACTTACTGGCTGATGCTTTATCACGTAACCCTATCAAAAATGTGCAGATACACCATGTACAATTGGAGCACCCAGATCAAGAAACCGTTAGGAAGTTAGCCCGAATCGGTGTGTCACAGAAGAGACACGCTCCAATCAGGAAAATGTACAGGTTCCTTAAGGGTTACATGGACAATACTGATGTTGACTATGCAGCTACACAGAGAGATTCACGACACTTTGTCTTGAGTGGAGACATCGTATGTAAGTATGCTGACTCTGCGCATACAAAGCTCCGAATAGTCGTGCCACCTGAACTTGTTGTCAATTTAGTGTGGGTAGCTCATCACGCAACTGGACATGCCGGGTTAGATAAAACTCTTGATACTCTTAAAGAGAGGTTTATTTGGACTAACATGCGTTCCAGCATTGCTAATGTCATTCGTTCATGCGATAAATGTCAAAGAGCAAAGTATGCTTCCGCTCTATTAAAAGGAAAACCTAAGGCTATGATTCCCTCTAAACCAAATGAACTCATGGCGACGGACATATTTGGTCCCTGTCCGAAGGGATACCAGGGTAATCAGTTCCTGTTGGTTACCGTGGATGTCTTCTCGAAATTTGTGACAATGAGTCCCATGCAAAAAGCTAACACGAGGAACGTTGTAAGCAGACTGGAACATGCTGTATTTCCAAAAGCTGGTAAACCAGAATATCTACTATCGGATCATGGAGCTCAGTTTACATCCTTAGAATTTACTGCAGATATGGAAAGGCTTGGTATTAAGCACATATTTTCAAGCGTGCGTTATCCAGAATCGAATTCTTCAGAAAGATATATGGCTGAATTTTCGAAATTTTGTCGAATTTTCTGTCCGAATGATCATTCTGGTTGGGTGAGATTTGTACCCCTTATTGAGGAGTGTCTACATTCTACAGTGCAGGAGAGCACAGGAGAGGTGCCAATGAGACTTCATCTAGGAAGAAACGCAGAAAGGCCGTGGGACAATCTTTTCAACCACGTTCCTAGAGATCCCGACCTAGGAAGGCAGCAGAGAATTGACAGAGCGAAAGAACAACTCCAGAAAGCAGCACAAAAACGATTGAAAAGAGTAGCTGGAAAACGTTTTGGTGCTCCCTTAGAAATTGGAAATCTGGTATTACTACGCAGACCTGTCAAGGCTGATGTGAGTAAGAAAATCTATCCCAAGTTTCGAATAGTGTTCATGGGTCCGTTCAGAATTACGAATGCTTATGGAAACAACTGTTATGAACTCGACGATGATGAGAATAATGTCGTATATGGCAAGTTCAATGCTGGAAACTTGAAGAAATATTATCCAAGAGTAAGCCAATAATAATTCAATTTCGTGTTCAAGTGAATTGTGATTTTTATAACACAGAGTTTAAAAACAATTTGCAACTGTTTTTAAAACGTGGTGAAGGGAGAATGCCCCCGTAAATTGAATTATATTGAGACCACGGCGGTTGTATTGGCATATATGAAGAAAGTTATGGCTGTCATAGTTGTGACGTGGATATTCATGACGTAGGCACGGATGACGCAGACTTCATGCAAGTAGGCTGGTTAAGCTGAGATTCTTGGTGACGTCATGATTTTGTTCGAGAAAGATCTGAGATTTACGACGCAGTCGCAGGGAAACAAAGAATTGTGCTAAGGAAGAAGTTACGCTATTGGAGGAAAGGCTCGAACCAATGAATGATAGTTTGGAGGGAGACGGAGATTACTGAAATTACCATATTTAATTACTTTTGGAATGCAGAATTGTGGAAATCCATTTTCAGTTATGGCATTGATTTGGAATTTTGAAGAAATTAATTTTGAGTTTTTGAAATTTGAAAATCCGTCAAGTATAGCCAAAGTTAGAATTTCTAGCGATGACGGAGGAACAAGCTATGGAAGGGATGGATACGCCCCTTAAGAAGTTGATAAAAGGTCTTGCACAGGAGAGAGGAGCTCTCATATCTCATTTTCTCGTGTCTTATAGTGGTTATTCTGATTATCACATTGTCAGAATTCGAGTGATTCTGTGAAGCAAGTCGTCTTTAGCGTGAGGTAAAGCCCACCGCATCGAACGAGCACGGAGCAGTGCAGCAGTTCCATTTTACGGTGTTTGAAACTAGGCGAAGATGAAACGCACACATTAACGAGTCTACCAGATAATATATCAAGAGTTAGCTAATGCCTTTAAGCTAATTCTATTGTGCATAACAGTATCAAAGTGTGTATTAAAGTTGAACATTTTCACGTATATAATTTGGAAGATATTGGCATTTTAAGACTGCCAACAAAAGTGATTTTCTCGCCACTTGAGAAGCACTTTTATAATATCACGTTCTACGCTACGGCTGACGCGGGTATTGCAACCGTGATTCTACATATTGCATTTGGTGATACAACGCTACATTATAGAATGGAACAATATAATATGGCAGTTCTTTCAACTATGATTATAACATAAGTGGAGATGGAAGGCTAAATCTTTAATGCAATTGGGACATATATCATTGGAGTGAAATAGCAGCATGGAACTTCGCTAATCGTCTTTCTACAAAAGCGAGCATGTAGTGCACATCCAACTACACTCATGCCTCGTAATCCATCGCTGAATAATATCAAATGGCAGTGGAAATATTTTCATACGCTACAATTATGAACATTTCTGCGGAAAATGATTGCAATAAACTTCATGGCGAATTTCTACCAGAACTTCAGGGAATTATCAAGAGAGGCCAGGGTGGACCCGGCTCACAAAGAAGAGTTTTGCCAGAACTTCAGGGAACTTTCAAGAGAGGCCAGGGTGGACCCGGCTCACAAAGAAGAGTTTTGCCAGAAGGATGTCTATCGTATACACGGAGCAGTGCAATTTCCGGAGGAGGAAGCAGTTCTATTCTCCGAGGGCGCTGGTTCCAGGTTCGAGGTCGGAGCACATCTTTACGTTGGTGAAATGGAACTATCAGCAGTCTTCTTTGGAAGTTTTCCTCTAGAACTTCAATCAACAGATAAGGTAGTCGTGAACGTTTCTTGTTTTATTTGAGTCATTTAGCGATATCTGAGCAACCATTTTTCCCATATTTTCTGTCCCATATATTTTGCCCCATATTCTTGCTTGATATTTTTGTACTCAGTACATTTTGTTGATTTATGCCTTTTTCTACGATTTATTGAGACATTGTTATGTCATTGGCATATTTAAATAATTTTTGGATCAGTTGAGACTGATAAATATATTTTCTTTCAGTAATTTGCATATTGTTGTAGTCACGATTTGACTGTAAAGTTAACGATCTTCTATGGCAAATTTGAATTCAGACAGCGTGTCATTTTATTAAAGTAATTCTATTCAGTAAATTACTTTGACCAATTTTCTGTCATCCTCAAGAAAGAAGAATGATTAAAAGATTTTAGAGCGTTAAAATCTATTACTGTATCGACGATCTTGGAAATACTAGTCGTTTTATGAACATGATTGCAACATAAACATTTATCGTCAGTTCTGAAATACCATTGCATTATAGACAATTTTATGGAATATGAACTTTGATTACGATTTATTGAATACATTATAGTAATGAACATTTGATAGGAGTTTTTCTCAATTCTAGATTGGAACAATAATGTTTGCATTCCACAGTCTAATTGTATTCTATTCGATTATTTATGCAGTTAGATGAACTTTGATTGAAGATAGTATTTTTATACTGCGATACTTTGAAGATATTAATCTCAATTTTGATAGACCAGGGAGGCGTGTCTAATCGTATTTGCTATTAAATTTATTTGTGATTGGCAAATTTTGACTTCATATCGAATCATGAATGAAACCCACGAAGGTTAAATATAATAACAGTTTGATACAATTAATGAATATAAGAATTTTTAAAGTGGAACTATGGATGTATAATCGTTAGTTCAGTGGACGTGTAAAAGTCGCTGATGAATAATGCCCTTGAATAATTGAAGGAGGTTCCAACAGTAATTAATGAAGTTAATGAATTTATAAGTGGAGGTTTTTTGTATGTGGAAGATTTTTATGCCATATATATTGAGATATATAATGAATTCTGGGCCTATTTTGTGCAATTTTGTGCGTTTGAGCGAGGTATTTTTCCGCTGAGTGTATTGTCCAGGTCCTTTGAAAATTAATCATGTGAAATTACTGTTAAAATTAACAAGAGTGTTTAAATAATTTGAGATAACGATTTTGAATGGAGGTTACCGTCACAAATAATAATACTAATTATTAAAGCTTATTAAACCTGAATTTGAAACTTAAATATAACTAACCTTCATTGGTCGATTATATCACCACGATTTGAATAATTATCAACCGGATAAACGTGTGGTTAAATGTATTTCTAAAATAAATAATATAAATATTGTAAATAAATATGTAAATATCTTTAATAATAATAATTTGATATGAAAGGGATTAATAGAGGCGTGTATAAAATTTTCAATTGTCGTTTGACAATGTTATAAACAATTAATAATTGTTATAAATAATTAATGAACAATTTGTTATAAACAATTTAAAATGTTATTATACTCTAAACAACGCTAATTATACATTGGAATTTATAATTAAACAAGTTTTGGGATTCTTAAAGTAATCCAGTGATATTTGAATGGAGCATTTAAAAGATTTGCGTGATAATATTTGAGCTGAGACGTGAACATTTAAAGTGTTTTGAAAAGGAGCTAGGCTCTGATGTAACTAGGATATGCTAACGTTGGCTGGACGGGTGAGTCCATTTGACGATGCAGGCATACGACATGGTGTAGGGTGGATCGCAGCTGGCCAGACAACTGTATGTTAGAGGCCAAGGTCACCTGCATAGCAGCCTAGCAGTTATAAATAAAGTGTGATGTTTATTAAAAGGAAAACAATTTCTATATGTCTCGTCCCAACTTCCTTATTCATTCCATGTGTATTATTATTATCATCACGTTCTTTTGAGCTAGAAAGCTGAAATTTTGTATGCAAAGTCTACAAGTCCTACAGGAGGACATGATTACATTGACAATGGCTTATGATCGCCACGTTTATTTTGTTGTTCTATTTTGTCATATTATTCCTTTATGTGAAATAAATTATTGTACAGTTTAAAGTTTCTTGTTGTCGTCTTGGTTCATTTTAAATATTGAGGTGGAGGTTATTGTGTGGGCATACATTTAAGTGATCCAGTTGACAACCCAGACCCGAGATTAATTTGAATAGGTAAGTAAAAGGTAAGTATGAACCCCCGTATATTTTGGTGTGTTCCACAATCATTTCTTGTTAACTGCTGTGCTCTAATCTCGGTAGTATCTGTCAGTGCCATTTTCATTGATGTAGCTCTGCCGGTGCGATTGATTATTGGCAATCCGATTGAGGGGGCGGATATCTGACAGCCTACTATCCGGATATCGGGGACAGTACCATCCCGGCATTTGCCCGAAGACGAAGTGGGAAACCACGGAACACCACTTCGAGGATGGCTGAGGTGGGAATCGAACCCCCTCTACTCATTTGGAACACCCGAGGCTGAGTAGACCCCGTTCCAGTCCTCATACCACTTTTACAAATTTCGTGACAGAGCCGGGAATCGAACCCAGGACCTCCGGGGCGGCAGCTTACCATGCTGACCACTACGCTACGGAGGCGACACATATTGTTTTGTTATTAAATTTTAACAAAAAGTCATAGCATATCTTTAGGCCCGTATCACACGACACTAGCTGGCAAGGAAGCTGCTGTGATCGCTGGTACAAAATCCTGTAGGATTTTGTTCTCTTCGTCAGTACACCTGCTTGTATGACCGAAGTGTGTCACACGCTAGCATTTTGGACGCTAAGATGTATGAAATAAAACCGAAGGGCTGTCGTTTGAGGGCATTATTTGCAGTTATGTCGCCTTATTAACGTAAAGCGGTCGCGAAACTTGCTTTAAGTAAATTAGAAAACATGACAGGTACTGAATGAATGCATCCCAATCAATATTTAAGATCTAACTGTAATAATTGATTATTTTACCTTACGCGTTAATAAGGCGCGCAATTAAAACTAAAGTGTGTTGGAAATGTGTGCAAGTGTTATTGCGTCTGCTCGCTCTTTCGATGATCCCGCGTTCAAGGCTATCCAACGGCAGATTTTTTAAATTCTTTTAAACTATTTTATTATAGCCTCCATACCTCGTACAGCAAGATTTCAACTTGGTTTTGTTCACATTATCTACGAAGACGATAGGGAAAGTTATTTTCTTGTCTCATTTAAATGGCTATTTTCCCTAAATACTGTTCAAAACCATGGATGGATACTATTCGTTATAATTATTATTTATTTAGTCGATTTTACCCTCCAGGTTAGGTTTTCCCACGGACTCAGCGTGGGATCCTATCATTATCGCCTCTACGGGTAGTGTCCTGGAGCTTGAAACATCTCGTCTGGGGGATACAACTGGGGAGGTGGGATCAGCACCTCGCCCAGGCGGCCTGCAAAGCGAACATTGTCCTCTTAAGGGATGGGAAGGTAGGGGCAGATCGGGAGGGATAGGCGAGGAAGGGGGAAGGAGGCGGCCGTGGCCGTACGGTAGGTAACATCCCGACATTAGCCCGAAGGCGAAGGGGGAAACCACGGAAAACCACTTCGAGGATGGATGAGGTGGGAATCGAACCCCCTCTACTCATTTGGACCACCCGAGGCTCAGTAGACCCCGCCCCAGTCCTCATATCACTTTTCAAATTTCGTGGCATAGCCGGGAATCGAACCCAGGACGTCCGGGGAGGCAGCAAATCACGCTGACCACTACGCAACGGAGGCGACTCTATTCGTGATAATTAGAATTTTAATAGTTCAATATTTATAATAATATGACACGTTCTGTAATTACTGCCTTGCTGCGAGGCTCAGCGGTAACGTTCTCGCTTGCTGTGCCCAAGGTTTCAGGTTCGTATCCTGGCGCAGTCAGCTGGCATTCGAGGGTGCGCAAATGCGAGGGAGCCGTGTCAGTAGATTTACTGGCACGTTTAAGGTCCCCTTCGGAGCAAAATTCCGGCACCCTGACGTATCTAAAAGCCAGAGTAGTTAAAACGGACGTAAAACCAATAATGTTATAATTATTTGTATTTACTGCATGTTTGGTGCAGATGACCTCGTAGTTCCGCCCCTTAAAACCTCACTATTATTGTAAGTGTATAGCAAGCGCTTTTCGCACAGACGCCGTTGAAAGAAATTATAGTTTCGGTCTGATATATTTATTCGTGAGCCTACCCACATAATAAATCAATTTGTTATGTGGGTCGTCTGAGTGAGTCGGAGTTTTCCTTTAAACAAATGTGTACAAAATTTCGAACACTTGCTACGTTGAATATACAGGATACCTTGTTTTCGTCCTACAGATCATTATGTCGTCGTCCAATCTGGCTGCGTACCATCGGATAAGTACGGTGCTTTTGAGGACCAAATAAAAAATCACTCGTTGGAACAGATAGATATGCGTCCATAATACATCCACAATAAACGACATTAAGCAAAAAAAATAAAAATGTACTAGGTCAAGGTTCGAACCTACTACATCGTGACTTCGTTGAGGCTACTCTAACAATTCTTGAATTAGCCACCGTAGCTATCGAGAGCCAAGGGTTATTGATGGCACTTATTGAATCTATTCGGAGACACTTCCTGTCCAAACGTAAGAAGGTGTTATTCGGAGCTCCGATCGTTTCAATCATGCATTATATTTGAGGTCATTGAAAGAACACTGCCACTATTGATTTCTACTATATTCGCGAGGATATACTCAACGGTAAAGTTGTACAATGGACGTAAGGGAGCAGGTACTAATGTTTTTAGGATGACTGTGATATACGCGTTAGTTGGGTTGCCTTCCTCCAAAAAAAATAAGGGGCGGGTGGACCACACTGTATATTTTATTTGCAGCCTCCACCATCCCCATAGCTGCCCAACGCTCGCCTCTTTAATCATTTAAAATACAAAATAAAGTAAATTATAATGCATTAAAAATAAGAAGACATGTGTCTGAGGGTGAAAGGGGTGAAAAGTGGGGGTTGAAGGATTCCTAACGGAGCGTGTATCTCTTAAACGACATAGGCGAGGAGTTTGGAACTCAGCGGGAAAAAATCAGCATAAACCATAAGTAAATAGGTGTTTGACCGTTTTTTCATAAACCCAATTTAAGGGGCCCATGGGGAGGGGTGAAATTATAGGGGGGGGGGGGGACGTAATATGTCTGAGTGAACAAATTATACATGGCTTATGTTGTAGACAATAACACATTACATCTTTTTTGTCTCTTGCTATTTCATCATACGACGAATACTTAGGGAGTTATTAATGATTTTGTACTTTTTGGCCGGAATCTTCTAAGTCCCAGGAATGACATAAAAATTGATTCGAATGAAATTTCAAAAAATAGTTTTTTTAATACTTTTATTATATTTTTCACGTCTTTTAGGGTCCCAAACCAACAGGATATTTTGATGTTTTTTTTTCATCCCATGCATTTTTGGTTTCAGTTGATAGAATTATTTTCCACTAGGACCCATGCTTATCTAACTATATTACTAATGTTATAACGGGATTCCAAATGTTATTGCGGGCGAAGCCGCGGGTAACAGCTAGTAATACATAAATAAAAGTACTTAATAAGCTAAACTATAGTGATGGGGTTGCCACATCCCTACGTCAACGCCAAAACAGCGTACAAAAAATGATAGAAGAGGTTTTTACTATGGTGTACTGTAAAAATGGAAGCTTACCATAGTGTCCAGTGAGTTCTTGCTTTTTATCTTTAGAGATTAGTTGAACTAGTAACATCAAAATATGGCTGTAAAACACAAAATACTGTATGGTTAATATAACATTCCTGACTTTTTAATACTTTTCGCCATTTTTTCCTGCCTCACGCCATTTTTTCACACTTTTTCGTGAAATTTCCTGACTAAAACAAAATTCCTGACTTTCCCTGACTATTCCTGACTTTTCCTGCCTGTGGACACCATGATCAAGCCCCTAGTTTGTGCTTTAGAGATGATACAGGAAAGCTAGGTATGAACGACAGGGAAGATTGCGATATTTTGGCTCAGTATTTCAACGAGTTGCTCAACTGTGATGAGCCATCGGTAAGACCAGTTCCCAACCTTTGTCAGCTGACGACCCCCTTTTCAGATACGGGAGTTCATGCCCCCCACCACCACCACTCATCGCTTCTATAACCTCTTCGATTGACGCGGACGATATAGACCTAACCTAATAACACTACAGTACATAATGGAATAGACCTATCTATTACATACTATCTTCATTTTAGCACAATACAAAGAACACACTTTTACAACAAATCCTTAAATTAGTCAACAAATGTTAATGAGAGGGTTGACACTGTTTTATCTTGGTAAGATTCCGTATGTTTGGTTTGATATTTGACAGAGCACAGCGGAGATCACTTGCAACATCAAGCCGACAGCGCTGCTTTGTTTCTATGACACTCAGCGTTGAAAATCCTGACTCGCATAAATATGTCTTTGAAAATGTAAGTTCAAACTGTTCAAAGCTTCAAAGAAATCACAAAGATATGCCAACGAGACGATAACATTGGCTCCTTACAACACAGCAAATTCCTTATTTCACCTCCAACCTCGCGGCTTCGCAGAGGCTTGTGCAGTCAGTTGACAATTACCAGTGCATTTGAACGATTGACTTGGTGCGACAATCACTTGGAGAGATTCGAAAAATGTTTATTTTACAAAATTGTAATAATCGAGTAAAAAAAAAATTCGGAAATCACTTCACGCCCCCCTTGATAAAGCCCACGCCCCCAGGTTGGGAACCCCTGGGTAAGACTATCCAACTCCCTTCCCATCAAGGTTTGCCCAATTCTCAGCCACCTTGTAAGATGGAAATTAAGCTGATCATAGACAGTCTGAGAGATAATAAAGCAGCTGGGGAAGATTCCATAGTGGCGGAACTACTGAAACTAGCGAATGAGGATACTCTGGACATATTAGTCTGCCTCTTCCAGGAGATTTGGAGAACGGGTACTATACCAGTTGAATGGCAATCAGCACTAATCCATCCTCTCCACAAAAAAGGAGACAAGTAGAATGTTGACAATTACAGAGGTATATCGATAGTTTCTGTTCCTTACAAGATTCTATCTAAAGTACTCCTTAACAGAATCGAAGCTCATCTTGATCAACAGATTGGCGAATGCCAGGCTGGTTTCCGTAAGGGCCGATCGTGCCAAGAACAAATTTTCAATTTTAAGAACATAATCAGATATAAGAAAACTGGGAGGTTTGAATATGGGCGTATTCGTGGATTTCAAAAAAGCATACGATTCGATTGATCGAGAGTCATTATTGAATGTTCTGGAAGAGTTTGGGGTGGATGATTCATCCAGAAACTTGATTAAACAGACTCTCATCAACACAATATCTAAGGTAAAATTCAAGAATAAAATCTCAGAGCCCTTCGAGATAAAAACTGGGGTCAGACAAGGAGATGGACTTTCTCCACTTCTTTTCAATTGTATCTCAGAAAAGGCAATTCGAGAATGGAGAAAGTCACTGAACAAAGAAGAAGGAAATGAAGATCAATTTCGATTAGGCTCGAAACACAAAGGAGTGTATGTTGACTGTCTGGCGTTCGCAGACGACGTAGCCATATTTGCAAACAACACCAGTTCAGCAATCAGGAAGATAAACCATCTGAAAGAAACAGCAGAGAAAGTAGGACTCCAAATTTCGTTTGAGAAAACGAAATATATGACTAACATCCGTGAAGGTCCAGAATGGTTGTTCACAGACCATGGAAAGATTCGAAGAGCCAAGAAGTTTAAATACCTGGGTGAAGTAATCCAAGAGAATGGGATAGAACAAGAAGCGACCAATATCCGCATCCTGAAACTAGAGCGAGCGTTCCAACTGACTAAAAATATCTACAATAAGAAGATGAGCCAAAGTAAGGCATTACAGCACTGTTGTCAAACCAGAAGGTTTATATGCTTGGGAGACCCTGTGTATGAATCGAACAGGACAAGCCAATCAGCTGCTTAAAAGAGAACGCAGAGTACTACGGAAGATCTTGGGCAACAGATGGGTTGGCGGACAGGTTCGAGTTATATCAAATAAAGAAGTATACAGAAAGATGAAACCGATAAGAACAACAATTAGAAAACGAAGATTGCTGTTTTATAGGCACATCTTCCGTATGAATAATGACTTGCCAGCCACAAAGAAAATCTGGAATTTTCTTAAACCGAAGATCTCCAAATTGAAATGGTTCCAAGAGTGTGAGAAAGATATGAGACAGGTGGGCATTACGGAGGATAAAATCAAAGACAGGAATAGCTTCAGAAGGATGGTGAAAGGTTATCAGGGTTTTATGGTGGAGGCAGAACCCAGGAGACGGAGAGGCCCTTTAACAGAGGAGCGGAAGAACAAGCTGATAGATGGGCTCAAGAGATACTGGCCGGATGTCAAAGCCAGCAAACGAACAAGACGCAGACACTGAAATGAGAGTGATTGTTAACACGCAGTCCATAGAGGCTCAAGTCGACAGTAAAAAAAAAAAAAAAAAAAAAAAAAAAAAAAAAACACGTAGATATTGAGAACCGTCTAAATAATTCGGATGGTCGCCATGTGGGATTTTTATATATGTAGGTCATCGAGTTATGTACTATTAGATGACGATTGTTGCGTAGGTTCATTATTCAAACGTTCACTTCGATCACATGATTAGGAGACAAGAAACAAAAACTTAATTTTAAAATTTCGCACAGCCGCCTTCTTGAGGTTATGTAAACAATTGAACTATATTAGATGTCAATGTATTACAATGTGTATAAACATCTGTTGTACCAAGTTTCACTGCGTTCGGATGGTTAAATCGCCAGAAAAGTGTATTTAAATGTTTCAACTTCGCTTGGCCGCCATGTTCGTTTTGTACTTAACAGATTTTTGAAAGTTACATAGGTGAACTTCTAGTAGTGCCCTTTATCTCCGTACAACATTTCAGGGTGATATCAGTAATAGTTTTGGAGATAAAGAATGCCGGTGAAATATTTCGAACAGCCGCCATGTTGGATTGGTGAGACGTAATAAAATTTGAAGGGCTTGGTCGGTGTCGGACAAAATAGTACTATGACCTTACCGACTTTTATTGAAATCGCTCCAGTCGTTTAGAAGTTATTAGGGGGACACACGCACAAACTCACGGACGCAAGCCTCTTTTTCCATGAATGGAAGTAGGCTAAGAAGTGCGGCTATATTTTAGCTTGACATAGCTTCAGCAGCGGGAAGGTTATCTGCCCGCACTGCAGTACAGCACAGCACGATGCCTACCGAGCCAGGCGACAACTAACAAGGCCGTTGAGTAGTGTGCGCAATAAGACTGTTGTACAGGAGAACAGGATGCCGAGCGCTCTCGTGTTCGCTGAAACTAAGATTAAACTGAATATTTTCTCTTCTATTCACCAATGGCAGACTGACAAGTCATGCACACCAAGTTTAGAGAATATCCTTTGTGGCCTAAATCTATCACTATGAGCGCTAGTGTCGGCCCATACATGGTCAAATCAAAATCGAAATATCTATTTCCGTTTTGAGAAATTCAGTAATCTGTTTCCCATAAATCAAAGAATAGATTAAAACAAACTTTAATTACATTTTAAATCTGTAGAACAAGTTCCATAAAAAAAAAACAATTTTTCTTACCATGTATTATCAACATATCATTTTTGTCGGCTTCAGAGGCGTAGTTGGTATAATGCTGAGCTTCTATGCCCAAGGTCGCGGGTTCAAACTCGGTCGAAGTCATCGGATTTTTAAGAGCGTTAAAAATCCCTCAGTATGTCTTCCTTCGGAGGGGAGGTAAAGCCTGTGGTCCCATCCCATAGATTTATGGCATGTAAAAGAACCTTCCACTAATTACACTTGTGTGAAGCTAACTTATAGGTTAGATTTAAATAACGCTCTTAGGTTCCAACGTTCGTCACCAGGAGCCGGCTGCGGTGGCATTTAGTAAGCAAGTTCAGAATTAGTTGGTCGTTGACGGTGGTGTTTGATAGCAAAGTTGGAACTACTTCAAAATCGAATGTCTGAAGTCCCTACTTGAATTAAAACAGATAACACACACTAATACAGCCATCACAATTAACACCGGTTATCAGACAGATGCTACACACACCCAAATTACACGGGGCTACATGACCGCGTTGTCGCAGCCGCTAAACTGAGGAACCAACGAACCGGCATTGTTATGGTGATTGCATTCCCTCAACGCGTGTTAAATTAAACCACGGTTAAACGCGATTTTCTACAACGCCAAAGCGGAACTGTAAATTTAACAATTTAGCAACTAAATATAAAACCTTCAAAGTGGGGGGAAACATGAATCTTAGTATCTAATTTTGTCCTGCAGGAGTATATGTTTCTATAGCTCATAAAGGGAAGCAGCTTTTAAAACTTTTTAAGCTTACCGTAAGCTTATGAATATTAGATTCTTTTGTTTTCGTTAATCTACCAGCGTAAGCTGCCGTTTGATATCTCATATTTACCGGTAGGCCTATACCATTTGTTCTGAGTTTTATGATTACGTTTCAAAGGCACATACAGTATTTGCAACAAATCAATTCCTGTGATAACCTGAATAATATGCATTCAATATTTATTATTTTTCCTCTTTAGTGTTAGATTTTGTGATGTCCTACATTTTCCTGAAATGTCATACATTCTGCAAAAAATATCTGGTAACCCTAACTTGTGACGAACAGCTTGGAAAGTGCTACACTACGTTGTTGAAAAATATCGGCAGTCGTTTTCCAAGGGTTAACGCGACTAATGGATGGTTAAGACACCTTGAAGACCTTTTGAAGATTTTGTGCCGTGTGGGAAGATGATGATGATGATAATTGTCGTTTTAAAGGGCCTAACATCTAGGTTATCGGCCCAGTGTGGGAAGAGGAGCAGACATTCGGAAACGCGGAGAACGTTACAAGCCTCCAGAGATGAGCGGCTTCGGTGGCGTAGTAGGTAGCTTCTATGCCCAAGATCGTAGGTTCAAATACGGCCAAAGTCGTCGGATTTTTTAAGAGCGTTAAAAATTCCTCAGTGGGCCCATGTCATAGATTTATTTTTTCCACTAATTACACTTGTGGAAGCTAAAATTTGCAGGTAAGTTTGATAACGCTCTATTAGTTCCAACGTTTGTCGCCAGGTGCTGACTTCGATGGCATTTAGTAGCCACGTCCACAACTAGGTGTCGTGGACGTTAGCATTGGTATCAAAAGTAAGAACTACTTGAAAAAAAATAATCGTCTGCAGTCCTTCTACCTGAATCACAGATAACACACACTAATACAGCCATCACATAAGCCTCCGTGGCTTAGGCGGCAGCACGCCGGCCTCTCACCGCTGGGTCCGTGGTTCAAATCCCGGCCACTCCATGTGAGATTTGTGCTGGACAAAACGGAGGCACACAGGTTTTTACTCCGGGTACTCCGGTTTTCCCTGTCAAAATTTCATTCCTGCAACACTCTCCACTATCATTTCATTTCATCTGTCATTCATTTACTCACTGCCCCAGAGGAGTGCGTCAGGCCTCGGCAGCCGGCACAGTCCATATCCTCGCCGCTAGATGGGGGCTTCATTCATTCCATTCCTGACCCGGTCGAAGACTGGAAGCAGGCTGTGGATTTTCCAAAATACAGCCATCACAATAAACACCGGTTATCAGACAGATTCTACACACACCCAAAGTACACGGGGCTACATGACCGCGTTGTCGCAGGCCCTAAACTGAGGAACCAACTAACCAACCAATCTGCAGGGATGATTGTTGTTGTAAGGGTAGAAACACCGAGGTCATCTGCCTCCAGAGAGAAAGTAGAGGGAAATATCGACTACATCAGCGGTCCAAATTCGTTGTGTATATGTATGCATTGTTAAATTCTTCTCCCTGCTTAATTGTGTTGTAGTTGGCAGTGCTGGAAGTTTGTCGTAAGTATTTGGAACATTTTAGTCATCAGCCCCGTCTGATAACCTGTGCTCACTGTAAAAGTGTTGGTTGGTTCCTCAGTTTATGGGCTGCGACAACGCGGTCATGTAGCCCCGTGTACTTTGGGTGTGTGTAGAATCTGTCTAATAAGCGGTGATAATTGTGATGACTGTATTAGTGTGTGTTATCTGTTTTTTAATTCAAAGTAAGGACTGCAGACATTCGATTTTCAAGTAGTTCCAACTTTTGCTACCAAACGACACCGTCAACGACCAACTAGTTCTGAACTTGGTTACTAGATGCCACCGCAGTCGGCTCCTGGCGACGAACATTGGAACATAGGAGTGTCAGTCATATCTAACCTATGATTTAGCTTCACACAAGTGTAATTAGTGGAAGGTTCTTTATCATGCCATAAATCTATAACATGGGACCGCCGGCTTTACTTCCCCTCCGAAGGAAGGCATAGGCTACTGAGGGATTTTTAATGCTCTTAAAAGTCGACGACTTCAGCTGGGTTTGAACCCGCGACCTTGGGCATAGAAGCTCAGCATGCTACCCACTACGCCACCGAAGCTGCCACTGTACGTCTAGGATTGGGACAAGTGCCTCGGAGCACACTGAGGATGGCCGCTGGGGTCGAACCTTGGACTTGTGGCTTATTGCGCACTGCCACGCAGCGGTGTGGAAGGAAAGTGTGGAGTTGAGAGGAACGTTACTCGTGCGGCAAATACTTGGCTGTCGCCCAGGAGATCCGGTTCGATTCCCGATTCTGCCCAGGAATTTAATTCTGATCTGAGGGCTGGAACGAGGTATACTCAGCCTCGTGAGGCAAACCTGAGAAGAGGTGGGTTCGATTCCCATATCAGCCATCTTGGAAATGGTTTTCTATGGTTTCCCCACTTCTACTCCAGACAAATGTTGGAATGGTTCCTTCCTAACTTAGGCCAGGGCTGTCTCCTTCCCAATCTTCGCTTGACTTACAAATGCACACACTAATATAGCCATCACAATACGACAAATTCCACACACACCCAAGTACACGGGGCTACACGACCACATAACATTGAGGAACACCCTAAATAAATCAACAACAAACTTAAAAGCAGCTTTAGTTAGTTAGGTAGTTAGTTATTGTTGTTTGAAAGGGCGGAACAGCGAGGTCATCTTCCCCTCTTAACGCAGACAATATTATACAAATTTATTAGACTTAAAGTTTAAAGATGGATGCTTTAATATAAAAACAGCCTAATCAAACAAAACAAAAACTTCAATAGAACTAATAAAGCGGTTGATGACCTCGTTGTTCCACCCTTTCAAACAACAATAACTAATTAATTTAAACTAACAAAATAATTATAAACTATTTATTTTTACCTAAAGCGGTTTCGGTCATATTGTGCCCATCTTCAGCTGGTATATAATGAGTAGTACCATACCAAAAGTTCACAGAGTAAATTTTAAAAAAAGTTACAGTCAGTCTGAGAGACGAGACTTTATATCATTTCAAATGATGCATGCTACAAATGCTACACATGTTAGAAAGTCTCAGGAGGGCTCTTTCAACAGACTCCATTACCCATTAACTTAGGCTTCCCGCGCGGGGAACGGAGATCGGGAGGTGCACTCTGCTGCATGACGTCACGCACTCGCCGTCTCCGTATCGCATAACGCTAGACGCCAGGAGTAAATTCAGACTCGGTGCATATGGACTGAACAACATGATGACGTCATACACGCCGTAACCTTAACGCATAACGGTGAAGTCGACAAGATCATTTGAAATGATTAAAATCTGTAAAAAATGTACATTTTAATTTGTTAATCTATTTTATTCAAGAGTAACCGGATTTAGCTGCTTCAGTTGTATTTATATACGGTAATAAAATTGTTCGTCGCCTCCGTAGCGTAGCGGTCAGCATAGTGAGCTGCCGCCCCGGAGGTCCTGGGTTCGATTCCCGGCTCTGCCACGAAATTTGAAAAGTGGTATGAAGACTGGAACGGGGTCTCCTCAGCCTCGGGTGGCCCAAATGAGTAGAGGGGGTTCGATTCCTACCTCAGCCATCCTCGAAGTGGTTTTCCGTGGTTTCCCGCTTCGTCTTCGGGCAAATGCCGGGATGGTTCCTACTGTAAGGCCACGGCCGCCTCCTTCCCTCTTCCTAGCCTATCCATCCCAATCTTCCATCCGTTCCCATCCCTCATGAGGCCCCTGTTCGCTTTGCAGGTGAGGCCGCCTGGGCGAAGTGCTGAACACACCTCCCCAGTTGTATCCACACAGATCTGTTACAATAAATTTTGTGAATTAAGCATAAAAATTGTCTTGAAAAACAGCGTAGAAATCAGGAGATGTTTATGTGAAAATAATTATGTACTGTTTGTTGAACCAGTTAGGTTATAAAAATTCTTGATGTGTATTTGCTAGATATAGTAGAGAAAAACTTTGGAATATTGTGGCGAAGTTATGTTGAAAAATGTATCTATTGTTTATTTTCCAAGAAAATTTACTCTGTGAACTTTTGATATGGTACTACTCAGTTACTCATCATATACCACGCTGAAGAAGGTCACACGTCAATAAGGTATCGGGCTATCATGGTCATTTTTAAATCATTCTATAACAAAATAATGAAAAATGAAAATCCACAGCCTGCTTCCAGTCTCCGACCGGGTCAGGAATGGAATGAACGAAGCCCCCATCTAGCGGCGAGGATATGAACTGTGCCGGCTGCCAAGGCCTGACGCACTCCTCTGGGGCAATGATTAAATGAATGACAGATGAAATGAAATGATAGTGGAGAGTGTTGCTCGAATGAAATTTTGACAGGGAAAACCGGAGTACCCGGAGAAAAACCTGTCTGCCTCCGTTTTGTCCAGCACAGATCGCACATGGAGTGACCGGGATTTGAACCACGGACCCAGCGGTGAGAGGCCGGCGTGCTGCCGCCTAAGCCACGGAGGCTTGTTCTATAACAAAATAATAATAAACAAAAATGTACGGAATACAAATATCAGGAATTCAAAAAAGAACAAGTGACGAAACACTTGGCATTAACTCACTCTCTCTTATATAGCGGATGGCGCGATCAGCAGCCACCACGTCATCGATACACACAAGAGGTACAAAGTGGGGGGGTCTTCCCGTCTCATCACGTACGAGTGGGTGGATCTTGCATGACTTATCCTTAGTCTACACAAAATGACTGACTCCCTCCGTAACCGGAAAGAGCTCCGCGACACGCGACTAGTTTCATCGAACAGAATTACTGTATGCTACCACTCAGTGGCGGCTGGTGGATAATTGTTCTGGGTGTTGCACTATTTTCTTTAAGGGTGGATGAGGGTTAGGGTAAAAGACTGCTTGATGTCAGAGAAAACTGTACCCAATTGCGTGGTAAAACGGATGTACCTCATTCATCACGAATGCCGCATTTCAGTGCACATCACATTGCCATCGGATACAATGGATTATAAGTTAGTCTACGCGAAAACCTTCACGAGAACACAACAACGTAAGTTATATTCGAGGGCGAGAAAGAACGCGCAAATTACATTGCAAGACGTACAGTAGTATCGGCAGTGGCGGCCGGTAATAAGGGTGCAGTGTTGCACAACGTCAGATTAATTCAAGAAAAACAATTAATACCGAAATAATATTTTTAGTGAAAAAAGCTGTATGTTTTTTATAAGTATAATATATAATAACCCCTGGCACTACAGCCCATGAAGGGCCTAGGCTTACCAAGCGACCGCTGCCCAGCCATTTGCCCTGCAGATATTAAGGTGACGCGTATTCAGCGCATTGGGTCCCCTCGGACGTTAATCTTGGTTTTCGTGATGGGGGCGCTGCCTCACTGTCAGACAGCTACTCAATTGTCCTCACGAGGCTGAGTGCACCCCGTTCCAACCCTCACGTCAGTTTCTAAAATCACTGACGGAGCCGCGAATCGAGTTAGTTAGTTATTGTTGTTTTAAGGGGCGGAACTACGAGGTCATTAAAGAATACAAATTTGGAATTGAATTTAAAATTTAGAGGTGGACGCCTATATTTGAAAAGACCTAAAATTAATAAAACAAAACAAAAAAAAAATTATAAAAATTAAGAAAAATTACAGAAAAAACAAAAAAATTATCATTCAAAAACGAACAAGTCGTTGAGTCAATTTACACTGGAAAATTTAGATTGCTGGCCCTACTCGGGGCCCCCGGGTGAGAGGTAGGCGCGCTACCCCAACACCACGGGGCCGGCCTTTTATTTGTTCGTCCGTTTGGTCATTGCCAGGCCCAAGCACCGACCAGATCTCAATAGTGAAGGGTATGGCAGAGTAACCTATCCCAAGTGTTAACTCGGCTGGTCGTTGCCCGCTGATTGCAACAAGGGAGCCGAGGCGCGGAAGGAGACATCCGAGATGCTCCATCAACTGCCGATACTATGTCTTGCAATGTAATTTGAGCGTTCTTTCTCGCCCTTGTATTTACAACTTATGTTGTTTTGTTCTCGTGAAAGTTTTCATGTAAACAAACGTATAATCCATTTAATCCGATGGCAATGTGATGTTCTCTGAGCTGCGGAATTCGTGATAAATGAGGTACATCCGTATTACCGCGCAATTGACTACAGTTTTCTCTGATATCAAGCAGTCTTTTACCCTAACCCCATACCCCCTTAATGAAAATAGTGAAACACCCAGAACAATTATCCGCCAGCCGCCACTGGACCACTGTGGACTGTTGAGCGACTCACAGCAAGGACTCTTTGTAATCAATTAGCTATCCAATAACAAATACAGTCGAAGCGCACTTCCTGGTCAGTCTTTATGCGTTATGGTGGGCATGATTAGTTCGGGACGACTCCATACCATGCTCAAATTGTGCCTCAATGTAGCGGGACATCAGCTGTCGCACAAAGAATAAAACCAAAACAAACAATGTAGATTTCAACAACAAAACTCTCCTTCCCTGAAACTTTTGCCTTTTGGAGAATGAATGTGAAGATCAGGAACTAAGGAACAACAAACTACTGAAGTTAGTTTTCAGAAAAAGGGTTGGTTGGTTTTTCAGTTTAGGGGCTGCGACAACGCAGTCATGTAACCCCGTGTACTTTGGGTGTGTGTAGAATCTGTCTGATGACCGGTGTTAATTGTGATGGCTGTGTTAGTGCGTGTTAGCTGTGATTCAGGTAGAAGGACTGTAGACGATTTTTTTAAAGTAGTTCCTACTTTTACTACCGTCCACGACACCTAGTTGCGGTCGTGGCTACTAAATGCTATCGCAGTCAACACCTGGCGGCGAACGTTGGAACTAATATAGCCTTATCAAACTAACCTACACATTTGAGCTTCCACAAGTGTAGTCTTTTATATGACATAAATCTATGACATGCGCCCACCGGCCGGCTTTACTTCCTCTCCGAAGGAAGGCATACTGAAGGATTTTTTAACGCTCTTAAGAAATCCGACGACTTCGGCCGGATTTAAACCCGCCATCTTGGGTTAGACTCAGCATGCTACCAACTACGCCACCGAAGGCGCCTTTCATGATTTCCATACCTTATTTGATAATCCGGGAGTCATTACCAATTGAAATTACTGTCCATGATCACTACTGCACAGGAAATTGAGCTAAAATACGTAAATATGTGACTGAGTCGTTATTAATTGTCCGTTTAACGACGGCAATTGTAAAGGCTTATCGTTGCTCAACTGCTACTGAAAGAGGCGCATTAGGTGTGTTCATCTGTTACCGAGACGTCATTTCACTGTTGCCAATGTATGGCACACAAAATACACGACACAGATCATGCATAACGAGCTCCGCAAGAAACTATTGGATTACGAAACGGAGCGAGATACTGTTGTCTGTCGGACCGAAAATTACTGCCCCAAGTTAGTTTTGCTTTTGTATGCAAAGCCTTTTTAATGTAGAAACACAACGGAGCGAACGAATGGAAGTGATCGCAGCATAAAACAAACGCCACACGGTACCGTAGGCCTACGCAGTGTTGCCAAATCTTGAAATGGGAAAGAACTAAGCCCTATGCTTTAAAACACCAGAAAAGCACCAGCTGGACTCTATGATTCAAAACACTAGAAAAACACCAAAAATTATAAATATATAAACGGCTTTTTACTTTCATTTCCTTCATTAAAAATAGTCTTCCTCACTTGCGGAGCCTGCTACCGCTATTACATCTTTAGAGCAGGAAGGAGTAGTATTGCTGTAGCTCTGCATACTTCCAATTTTGGCCACTATTATATCCTTCGGAAGTTCGTAGTCGTGATAGCATTTTCCCTCTGTTTTAGTCCAAATCGCACACACAGATTGGAATGCAATTGTTGTACTTTTATTCGATTTTTTTTTGCACCAATTAAACTTGGCTAAACACTCTCCCTACATCTGCATTAGAGTGAGGGAGCGAAAGTACATAAACTGCCTTCGCATGAAACTGGGAAATCCCCTGGGAGCTGGGAAGAAAATAGATGATAGGTCGATTCTTTGTTCAAGTGCACTTGCACTGAGCCCTGCATGTTGCGCTTACTTAGCACTTATGAACGCGAATGAGAAATTGAGGGACTTCCCCTGTGGAAGTGTTGATCTTGACACGTGTAAGGATGAACATTGCCTATCTTAATTGATTAACTTTATTAAAACTATTACGTGGCTTCCGGGATTTACTTATTTGTCATAGGAGACAATTTCATGGAAAAATCCGTTAAGCACCAGATTTGGCACTGGTTTTATTGAAATCAGTATATTTGCTATGGCGCTATTAGAATATTTCTGGCACCAGACGAACTTCAGAAACACCAGAGCTGGTGCTAAAAACACCAAATTGGCAACACTGGGTCTATGTGTGGGGTAGGCAACATTTTATTTATTCTGTAAATCACGTCCACAATTGCCGATACATCAGGAATTTCTCAGAATTTCTCGTGTTATAATAAGGGGTGGTGGGTGGGGCAGTTTATAGACAGCGGAGGAGAAAACATCTCTTAGGACATCGTTTCCACAATTATTATTCATCATTACATAAGGTATTTCTGCTAATTTAAGTAGTGTTGTACTTGGTTCATAACTCCCGAAGTTGTGTGGCAACATTTTATAAGACGTCAGACGTTCACACACCACTTGGCAACATTGCTGTATGTTTTAATATAGCCATAGTACCTACCGTATCTTGAGAACCATTGAGTGACTCACTTGTTAGTGTGGGGAGATGAGATGAGGTCTATTCTCTGCTTCATTAGGTCTACCCCAGTACTTTATACAACAGGCTCAATGACAGGGCTGTCCAGTGTTCACTCTCGAACTCAAGACAGATGGTCACACATAACGCAGCCTGAACAAACGTATTCTTTCTATCGATCGCAAAAGTAACACCAACTGAACATCTTCAGACTGAGACTACTCAAGAAACACAAACTGAACATCTTCAGACTGAGACTGCTCTAGAAACACCAACTGAACATCTTCAGACTGAGACTGCTCTAGAAACACCAACTGAACATCTCCTGACTGAGACTGTTCTAGAAACACCAACTGAACATCTCCTGACTGAGACTGCTCTAGAAACACCAACTAAACATCTTCTGACTGAGATTGCTCTACAAACACCAACTGAACATCTTCAGACTGAGACTGCTCTAGAAACACCAACTGAACATCTCCTGACTGAGACTGCTCTAGAAACACCAACTGAACATCTCCTGACTGAGACTGCTCTAGAAACACCAACTGAACATCTTCGGACTGAGACTGCTCTAGAAACACCAACTGAACAACTTCAGACTGAGACTGCTCTAGAAACACCAACTGAACATCTTCTGACTGAGACTGCTCTAGAAACACCAACTGATCTTCGGACTGAGACTGCTCTAGAAACACCAACTGAACATCTTCGGACTGAGACCACTCTAGAAACACCAACTGAACATCTTCAGACTGAGACCGCTCTAGAAACACCAACTCAACATCTTCTGACTGAGACTGCTCTAGAAACACCAACTGAACATCTTCTGACTGAGACTGCTCTAGAAACACCAACTGAACATCTTCTGACTGAGACTACTCTAGAAACACCAACTGAACATCTTCTGACTGAGACTGCTCTAGAAACACCAACTCAACATCTTCTGATTGAGACTGCTCTAGAAACACCAACTGAACAACTTCAGACTGAGACTACTCTAGAAACACCAACTGAACATCTTCGGACTGAGACCACTCTAGAAACACCAACTCAACATCTTCTGACTGAGACTGCTCTAGAAACACCAACTCAACATCTTCTGACTGAGACTACTCTAGAAACACCAACTGAACATCTTCTGACTGAGACTGCTCTAGAAACACCAACTGAACATCTTGTGACTGAGACTGCTCTAGAAACACCAACTCAACATCTTCTGACTGAGACCGCTCTAGAAACACCAACTGAACATCTTCTGACTGAGACTGCTCTAGAAACACCAACTGAACATCTTCAGACTGAGACTGCTCTAGAAACACCAACTGAACATCTCCTGACTGAGACTGCTCTAGAAACACCAACTGAACATCTCCTGACTGAGACTGCTCTAGAAACACCAACTAAACATCTTCTGACTGAGACTGCTCTACAAACACCAACTGAACATCTTCAGACTGAGACTGCTCTAGAAACACCAACTGAACTTCTCCTGACTGAGACTGCTCTAGAAACACCAACTGAACATCTCCTGACTGAGACTGCTCTAGAAACACCAACTGAACATCTTCGGACTGAGACTGCTCTAGAAACACCAACTGAACAACTTCAGACTGAGACTGCTCTAGAAACACCAACTGAACATCTTCTGACTGAGACTGATCTAGAAACACCAACTGATCTTCGGACTGAGACTGCTCTAGAAACACCAACTGAACATCTTCGGACTGAGACCACTCTAGAAACACCAACTGAACATCTTCAGACTGAGACCGCTCTAGAAACACCAACTCAACATCTTCTGACTGAGACTGCTCTAGAAACACCAACTGAACATCTTCTGACTGAGACTGCTCTAGAAACACCAACTCAACATCTTCTGACTGAGACTACTCTAGAAACACCAACTGAACATCTTCTGACTGAGACTGCTCTAGAAACACCAACTCAACATCTTCTGACTGAGACTGCTCTAGAAACACCAACTGAACAACTTCAGACTGAGACTACTCTAGAAACACCAACTGAACATCTTCGGACTGAGACCACTCTAGAAACACCAACTCAACATCTTCTGACTGAGACTGCTCTAGAAACACCAACTCAACATCTTCTGACTGAGACTACTCTAGAAACACCAACTGAACATCTTCTGACTGAGACTGCTCTAGAAACACCAACTCAACATCTTCTGACTGAGACTGCTCTAGAAACACCAACTGAACATCTTCTGACTGAGACTGCTCTAGAAACACCAACTGAACATCTTCTGACTGAGACTGCTCTAGAAACACCAACTGAACATCTTCAGACTGAGACTGCTCTAGAAACACCAACTGAACATCTCCTGACTGAGACTGCTCTAGAAACACCAACTGAACATCTCCTGACTGAGACTGCTCTAGAAACACCAACTAAACATCTTCTGACTGAGACTGCTCTACAAACACCAACTGAACATCTTCAGACTGAGACTGCTCTAGAAACACCAACTGAACATCTCCTGACTGAGACTGCTCTAGAAACACCAACTGAACATCTCTTGACTGAGACTGCTCTAGAAACACCAACTGAACATCTTCGGACTGAGACTGCTCTAGAAACACCAACTGAACAACTTCAGACTGAGACTGCTCTAGAAACACCAACTGAACATCTTCTGACTGAGACTGCTCTAGAAACACCAACTGATCTTCGGACTGAGACTGCTCTAGAAACACCAACTGAACATCTTCGGACTGAGACCACTCTAGAAACACCAACTGAACATCTTCAGACTGAGACCGCTCTAGAAACACCAACTGAACTTCTTCTAACTGAGACTACTCTAGAAACACCAATTGAACATCTTCTGACTGAGACTGCTCTAGAAACACCAACTGAACATCTTCTGACTGAGACTGCTCTAGAAACACCAACTGAACATCTTCTGACTGAGACTGCTCTAGAAACACCAACTCAACATCTTCTGACTGAGACAGCTCTAGAAACACTTATAGTCTCCTTGATAAATTGCACACCATGAGCAGAGATGACAGGTTTGAATCCTAGCGCCGAGAGTGGCCATCAATAGTGTAGTTTCCTTCCAAGCACATGCTGCGATCGTACCATGTCCCAGGACACGTACCCCAACACATACTACATTAGTACACGGAGTTGATGACCTCTCTCTGGTGTGCTAAAGAACTCCTGTTGTTGTAGTTTCATTTTGACATTGTGGTCACTGTAGCAGTGTGTATATTCGTAATTCAAGTTAGGAGCGGGAATGAGGCATCCGTGGCCTTTAGTTAGTACCTATCCCGGCACTTGTCTGGAGTAGATGTTGGAAACCACGGAAAAACACTTCCAAGATGGCAGAAGTGGGAATCGAAACTACTATTTTTAAATTTCACTTCACGAGGCTTGACTGTACTCCGTTCCACCCCTCAGATCAGAATTAAATTTCTAAAAGAGTCGGGAATCGAACTCCGAACTCCAAGAATGCTATTCGCTACACCTCGAGGTGGTCTATAATAACTTAAGGAGAATTGCCAGGATGTCTACCAAAACCAACTAACAGATTTCCCTGACAATTCCCTGATTTTTCCAGGATAAATCAGAAAATTCCCTGAGTAACAGTAGCAGCCATAACAAATATATAAAACAGAGTTTATACTTAAGAGCATTTCAAAAAGTGTTTGAACAATAAAGGGTAGCATGACAAAGTTGAAATATACCATATATATATTTATATATTTTGCCAATTTCAAAAATTTTCATCCAGAAAAACTATTGCACTTGCGAGTATTGAAAGAAGCTCGTCAATAGTAATGCTCTCATACAGTTACACATTTATATACAAATACTCATGTAATTTGTGTGCTCTATCTTGCAAGAAATGAGAGCTTACTGATTTAACGTCAGTACCAACATACATCTACAAAATCATCACCAAAATACAGCCTACTTTTCCCCCGTCAAAATTGAAATGCTTAGTTTCCAATTATCATTCAGGAACAAGACGTATGGACAGAGGAGAGTGGAAGAGGCTTGTCAACAGTACCCGGGAAACAGGAACTGTAAATGGATGATGGTGATGATTCAAGGTCGGACCTTGTTAACTAAAATTCCCTGAGTGTCATTAAAATACCCTGATAATTCCCTGAGTTTTCCAGGATTTAAAAATCCCCTGAGTATTCCCTGTTTTCCAGAGTAGCAGACACCCTGATTGGGCACCCTTAGCACTCGCTTGGGCACACACCGACAAGTGTTTCTCAGGTAGCAACTCCTCATAATGCAGAAATTCAGCTGAACTGTGACGAAGTCACCCGTATTGCCTCGGTATTGGTCGATTCAGATGTTCAGCATGTAGTCTATTTTCAGCCTACTTTCTCTTGAGAAATAGGCTTATGTGATCATCTTCTATACGTCTCGAATGAGGTCCATCCCCACCCCATTTACTAAAATCTAAACGGGAGGAGCGATTTCAACTAAACTTACTACCTCCAACATGGCAGCCGCGCGAAATATTTTACCGACAAGAGAGCTTTGTTTAGTGTTGCCATTAATATTGTAACTTTCAGTCAGTCAACACAAAACAGGCGGCTTCAGTGGCGTAGTAGGTAGCATGCTGAACTTCTTTACTATGCGCAAGGTCGCGGGTTCAAACCCGGCCGAAGTCGTCGGGTTTTTAAGAGCGTTAAAATTCCTCGTATGCCTTCCTTCGGAGGGGGAGTAAAGCCGGCGGGCCCATATCATAGGTTTATGGCATGAAAAAGAACCTTCCACTAACTACACTTGTGTGAATTGATAACGCTTTATTAGTTCCAACGTTCCCCACCAGGTGCTGATTGCGATGCCATCTGGTAGCCAAGTCCGCAAGCTAGGTGTCGTGGACGGTAGCATTTGGTAGCGAAAGTAGGAATTACTTGAAATTACTGTCTGAAGTCCTTACTTGAATTAAAAACAGATAACACACACTAATACAGCCATCACAATTAACACCGGTTATCAGACAGATTCTACACACACCCAAAGTACACGGGGCTACTATGAACCGCGTTGATTCCCTGTAATACAAGTTTAATTCAAGCCAATGCTATGGCGAGGTGAATTGACATTAGGTTAGGTTAGGTGAGGTGAGTTGACGTTAGGTTAGGGTGGATCAGGTGTACCAATATGGTAAACATAACAATATAAATCTTAATCACAAGTAATTTATTTCAAGTGTTTTTCCACATATTCCAGAAATTGGAATGAATACAAAATCATAGACCGACTGGAAGCTACAATATTAATTTTACCAACATACAATATCTCCGAAACTATTGCTGCTGCCAGCCTCAAAATTTGTGTGGGCACAGTACTATAGTAAGCTACGTGGATTAAAAAAACCAACAACAAGTAATAATTACAGAACCATACCAAGTTCAAATATTAAAATGGACTGTTCACGCGATTTAATCAATCCAGCGCAATGAGACCGGGCATGACTCAAATACGAAATCGTGAATAATAGTTGGAGCTTTTAGTGCGCATCCTTGTCTAATTCCATGTCTGGAATAAATAGATGATTAAGTGTGACTGTATTATGAATAGAAAGAACCGCTACGCTAGTTAAATGCTTAACGCCCCTGTTGGGTGAAGCAGAGCGTGCTATTGGCCTTGTCCAACCCCCCCACACACACACAGTGCACTGGGGGGACCTACAGTACACACACACATGAGTGTAACGCATGACAGATATTCCAATATTGGGTGTTCCTCAATGTTATGTACGGGAAATGGAATATGGAATATGTACCACCAGGGGCTCACAACCAGTGGAACGTGGGTTGGCGACCACAAGACCCCAACTGAGTCCGGCAATGCTTCCCCTAACTTGTACCTGGCTCCTCTCTGTCTACTTTCCTGTCGACCTTCCTTGGTCAACTCTTATTCTCTTCCAATCTGTCTTCTTTCCTGTCGACCTTTCTTGATCAATTCTTGTTCTCTTCCAACCTATCTTCTTTCCTGTCGACCTTTCTTGATCAACTCGTGTTCTCTACCGACCCCGACGGTATTAAGACTATCCGAGGCCTAGGGAGTCTTTCAATTTCCCGCCTTAATTGACATTGTCTCATATTTTTTGATACACTCATTCGTCGAGGGTTCGAACCTCTTGTTTATCTTATAACTAGCAACACGCCCCGGCTTCGCCCGGGAACAGTTATGAATGCATTACGTGATAAGAACTTTTTTTTTTCGATGTCAATGGACTAGACCTATACCGTATCCGTTTTAAGTCTCGGCATGATGGGTTAAAATCACTGACTGGACTATTAATTATATTATCATGGAGATGCATGTGCAACGAATTCCTGTCAGACGTAATTTAAGAATGGCGAGGTGCATAAAACACAAATCCCCCTTCCGTACAATCTAAAAACACTTATAGTGGGCGATGTATTGAAGATAGATATGCTCTCGCGGACGTTTTTGTAGAACTTTTCATGCTGAACAATTCTTACACTCATAGTATATTGATATTTTTAACGGTTTGCCCTGCGTAAGCTTAAAAAACGCACGCACGCCAGGTCTTTTTTCGACTTTTTCACTGAAATCGTTACTGCTGGGCTTCCTGTGATCATAAATAAATTATTTTCTACAGAAACCTTCCTCGAGGTATCCTTGACAGAATAGTGAAATCCGCATCAAAATTCATCCAGTAGTTCTCGAGATTACCCGTGACATCCAAGAATCGGGGACTTGGTTTTATATTAAGTAGAGATGATATCTCCTGACTTGTGCGCAAGACCTAAAGGAGGCAGGGCGAGTGTAGTGCTACAACCTCGAGGGTTCCCGGCAGTTGAGCTTGGGAGTTGGCAACCCCGAGGGATTCCTGAGCTGGGTCCAGATTATCCCCTTTTTCCATTACCTTTGGGGCGGACCTTCTCCTCTTTCCCTTTCCTGTCTGCCTTTCAAGTCCCTCAATTCTCATTCTTCGAAGGTATTTAATTTCGTCCTGACTTTTATTTACTGATGGTTTTGGAGAAGTTGGGGGTGAATTTGTGCATGGTGTCCACAGGATTTTCAATGTCAATTTTCCTGGCTTTTCCTGACCATTTTCAACATAATTCCTGACTCGCGAAGTCATCGTAACATCGGAAAAAAGTTTTTTGAGCAAATATGTATATATCCTTTCATTTGCAGAATTTGCCCACTGCTCGCCTCTTTATTCATTTAAAATAGAAAATAAAGTAAATTATAATGCAATAATACATAAATCAAAGTACTTAATGAGGGGAAGATGACCTCGTAGTTCCGCCCCTTAAAACAACAATAACTAACATATAACTGAAAAAATGAAAATTAAAATCCACAGCCTGCTTCCAGTCTCCGACCGGGTCAGGAGTGGAATGAATGAAGCCCCCATCTAGCGGCGAGGATATGAACTGTGCCGGCTGCCGAGGCCTGACGCACTCCTCTGGGGCAATGATTAAATGAATGACAGATGAATTGAAATGGTTGTGGAGAGTGTTGCTGGAATGGAATTTTGACAGGAAAAACCGGAGTACCCGGAGAAAAACCTGTCTGCCTCCGTTTTGTCCAGCACAGATCTCACATGGAGTGACCGGGATTTGAACCACGGACCGAGCGGTGAGAGGCCGGCGTGCTGCCGCCTAAGCCACGGAGGCTCACAACTAACATATAACTAAAGTACTTAATAACTTAAACTATAGTGATGGGGTTGCCACATCCCTACGTCAACGCCAAAAAAGCGAACAAAAAATAGGTAAAAGATGTTTTTACTATGGTGTACTGTAAAAATGGAAGCTTACCATAATGTCCAGTGAGTTATTGCTTTTTATCTTCAGAGATTAGTTGAACTAGTAACATCGAAAAGTGGCTGTAGAACACAAAATACTGTATGGTTAATATAACATTCCTGACTTTCTAATACTTTTTGCCATTTTTTCCTGACTCACGCCATTTTTCCTGACATTTCTTGACCAAAAACAAAATTCCTGACTATTCCTGACTTTTCATGCCTGTGGACACCATGTTTACAATACAGTAAAAGGAATGCATCGTTGGTGTAGCCTACAGGAAGCAGCTAGGGCAGAGGAGGATAACAGCTGGGATCAAGTAAATAGGAAGGGATTCAGACTATGCAAAAGTACAGTTGAGTTGTTGTGATTCACAATTGAATTGGTCGAAGCTGAAAAGGATTAAGTCAAAAATGGTCAATTTTTAAACAATTAGTATTCTGAAGTATTGACTCAGAGGCCTTGGAACGGCATAGGAAAGAATTAAGTCAGCCTTCTGTTTAAGCCAGGAACCACTGCTACATGTATTGCGATCAGAGGAGGAAACATTAAGTCAATGACTTGCAACCTTCCCGCGTGTTATAGTGCTATTGCAAATTACATTTGTACAGGGTGTAGGTGGTTTTATGTTACCAATCCATTTAAAATAAAATATTATGTAAACTATTCATTCTGGATTGCTTCATGCCGCACTAAACTGACCTCGGAGCTGAAAGGCATTAAGTCACGTTTACCAAAATTCATCTGAAAAATATGTTTATTAAATTAAAAATCATATTCCGCAAACAAAAATATCTCCTGAATAGATGGTCCACAATATAGATGACTAATATAGTGTGTTTGTTTAAGTTCTTTTCTGTCAATGACGTTTTTTCTTTCTGATGAAAAGTCAGTTTGACTTAAAGCTTTTCAGCTCCGACTGATTCAATTTAAGTTTAAAGCTTAATATCTCAGAATCACATTTATCACTATAACTAGCCATTTCTTATGAAACTAATAAAGCTAGAGCAATGGTTGAAAACATTTTTTAATGACACGTTCATACTATAGGCCGCAGAGGTTCCCAACCTTTGTCGGCTGACAAAGTAATGCCTACAGAAAGCAGCTAGGGCAGAGGAGGGTAACTCAGATACGGGAGTTCATCTTCGATTGACGCGGAGGATATAGACCTAACCTAATAACACTACATAATGGAATAGGCCTATCTATCACATACTAACTTCATTTTAGCACAATACAAAGAATACACTTTTACAACAAATCCTTAAATTAGTCAACAAATGTCAGTGAGAGAGTTCACACTGTTTTCTCTTGGTAAGATCCGGTATGTTTGGTTTGATATTTGACAGAGCACAGCGGAGATCACTTGCAACATACAGTCGACAACGCTGCTTTGTTTCTAAGACACTCAGTGTTGAAAATCCTGACTCGCATAAATATGTCTTTGAAAATGGGCCAATGACACGCAATGCCAATTTGGTTATTACAGGAAACACTGCAAGACAGTTTACCCAAACGTCACCCAGTCCTAATATTTTAGAATCATCTTTTAGCTTTGATTCACACTTCAAATCTATGGCTTCTTCTTGAAGCTGTGTTGGCAGTGCTTCAATGTCAATGGCAAACGAATTTCTTGTTAACATCCAGGACCATTCTTCTGACGAGATATCAGGAAAGTAGAAGTTGAATTCTTGTGCCAGGGAATCCAAATGTGACTGAATTTGCACCTAAGTTTATTACGATCACGTTCATTTTCCGGCAAAATTTCATTAAGGCGGTGAAAGGATGAGAAGTTGTTCAACTGAAGCCGGCGTTTCCATAACTGTATTTTTTTTTTCCAGGAATGCATAATATTGGAGCTTTGCCTTGGAGCTTTAAGTTCAAACTGTTCAAAGTTTCAATGAAATCACAAAGATACGCAACGAGACTATAAAATTGGCATGATTTTGCTCCTTAAAACACAGCAAATTCCTTATTTCACCTCCAACCTCGTGGCTCCACAGAGGTTTGTGCCGACAGTTCGCAATTACCAGTGCTTTTGAACGATTGACTTGGTGCGACAATCACTTGGAGAGATTCGAAAAATGTTTATTTTACTAAATTGTAATATTCGAGTAAAAAAAAACTTAATTCGGAAATCACTTCACGCCCCCCTTGATAAAGCCCCACGCCCCCCCCCCCCCTAGGGGGGCACGCCTCACAGGTTGGGAACCACTGCAGGGGTTTAGTTTAGCACACAAAAAAACGGTACGGTACTATTGTGGAATTTAATTTTCAAAAGTCATAAACTTTTGTAAGTAATTAGACATTATCCAAAGAGCGTGTTCAGAACACAGCATTGTGTACTTTGTGAGATAATGGGTCAGCATAGGACATATTGGCAATCCGTTGGTGGAGTTGAATTTCACAGTCTTCCATCAATGGGGGATGTCAATAATAATAATAATCGGTATACAGCAGAAATTTAAAAAATGACTCAGTGGTGATGTTCTCACCTGCTGTTCCCAAGGTTGCAGGATGGAATCCTCTGCCGCAATCATTTGGCATTTAAGGGAGCATATATGCGCCGTGTCAGTAGATTTACTGGCACGTTAAAGAACCCTTTCGGGGCAAAATTTCGTCACACCGGCGTCTGTAAAAGCATCATTAGTTAAAGGGGACGTAGTTTTAGATATTGTTGCTTTAAGGGGCGGAACAGAGAGGTCATATGGCCCAAAAAGGGACGTAGAACCAATACCATTATCATACCTGCCAACTTTTGAAAAGGGCTATCAGTAAAACTCACGCGCGACAAAAAAAAAAATAACGATTTTCGACATACCCCGGCTTGACGAAAATAATAATACTTCTGGGCTACAAAATACAATAATTCATGCTTTAAACAAGATACTTCAATGAAATCATATCTACTTACATGATTTGTAGATGAACATAACAATCAAGAAGAAATCCATGTTAATCAGCAGCAGGCGTGGTGAATATTGGTTTGGAGCAGACATAACAGGACTTCCTTGATAGATTAAGCTGATATACGATAATTGAAAAAGGCTTTAAACAATAAAACTTGTTTAACGTAACACAGGCAAGAAATAATATAATACACACTGCAAATCACATGCTAGTTCGACTTTTAAGTCATGGTTGTGGCCTTTTTAGCTTCCTGCAAACAGTCTTGAGAAAATGTTTTGTCATAACAGGGACCAGAACTCCTGGTCTTCAAAATAGAAATCGACTCCAGAGATTCATTGGACATGGATGACCTGAACTGTGTTCTATTTTTCTTCACAAGGCTAAAAAAAAGTTCACATTCTGCATTGCTATGGGGCATGGTGAGAATAGAGAGCAATACTCTAGAAATTCGGTTATACTTAAGAAGTCCATCGGCTCCACGAATTCTTGATATTTGTGCCCAACTGGAATCACTTTCAGCATCTTGATGTGCAGCGAAAGTGTCATCTACCTGAAGAGCTGTGAACTGCCTCTGAAGCTCATTCACCACCTCATCTGTAGTTTCATTCTCTTCCTTGCATAACATGATAGGAAACTTTTCCAAGAAAAAACGAATGGAAGATAACTGTGCATCTTCAATTTTGTCTAACCTAGCAACTTGAGCATTCTTTAACACGTCATCCTTGAGTGGAAACTTGTTGATGATGTAGTCACAGGCAGTATAAAAGTAGTTTCTCACTGATGAAAAGAAAAGGGATTTATCTGTATCCGGTCCGATCTGAAGGCCTTAACAACTTCAGATGATGCATCTTTTGCCATTTTATTTACAATACATGTCGTTTTCGTGCGACCACAACTATATTTCTTTGCAACTTCTGATGTGGGAAACATCTTCTTAAATAAAGCACCAGCATGATCAGCCGCACTTAAGGGCACATTGTGTTCCACCAAAAAGGAAGTAAACAGACACTCGGCCCTAATTACGTCACTGTCAACGTTTCCAGACTTAGCAAAAAAGGTGTTGATTTTCTTGCTATCTTCCTTCGATTTAACATAACTAATGTGTTTACCGCACTTCACATGATTACTTAAATCGTTTATTCCACCATGTGCAATATTAATATCACACCCACATACCGTGTAAAAGGCAAATTTTTCTCCCTTTCTTGATTTTAGTATGCACGGAAAATCAACCGAGTATGATTCTTTAAATGTCTGGAAGTACTGTTTCTTGTTGGATTTGTTCATTCTCGATATCTACTAAAACATCGAAAGGGACCTGGATCACTGAACGTCACATAAAATTATAACATAAAACACTTAAGACAGCCAACACTTCATTAAAACATGTCAAGACACACAAAGCCATTAAATGAAAACGACGCCAACCTCGTGAAGAAAGAATATGCACATGGTAGAAAAACACACACACACACGTGGAACGAATGTAATTAGTCCAAGGAATACAGGAAACTGCGAAGCACGAAGTTATAGCACAAAAACTGAACGCTTCATTAAAATATGCCATAACCTTAAAAGACGAAAACATTCAAGGAACGCCAACTTCGCGAACAATGAACAACTAACGTGGTCAAAGAATATGGTTTAAATCGCAACGAGCGAACGGAGCGGAACAAAGAATATGCGAAGCAGAGCCTGTCGACACATGGAAGAACGGTTATCCCGGCTTCAAATTCAATTACAAATGACGACACAACCATCACACGGTTAAAAGTACGAATCATATCAAAGAACGAGCTATCGACTATCGTGGACTTGCCTTCGACCCACGCAAACAATCGATTGTACGGAAGTGGGCGGTATTATCGAATGTAAATTATCGTTTCAAATTTTTGTCCGCAAAATCGTAAAATGACACCGTTCATCCGTAAAACCGTAAAATGCTGCAATTTCCGTAAATTTTACGGATAAACCGTAAAAGTTGGCAGGTATGCATTATTATTACAAAATACAAAAATCCAGTTTGGCTGACATGTTGTACCTTGAGATGATATTGTTCCTGTTCAGGAGGTTCAATAGTTTCTTTATTTGAGAGGCTTGGACATCGCAGCCGTATAGCTCCGTGTACTTTTTGTTTGATATATGGCAGTATTAGTGTGTGTATTTGTAATTTAGATGAGGATTGGGAAGGAGGCAGCCATGGCCTTAGGTTAGGAACCATCCCAGCTTTTTCCTGGATTTTTTTTAGCTTATGGCTCTTAGTGCCGGGAGTGTCCGAGGACATGTTCGGCTAGCGCCAGTTTTGTAGCTGCTTCGAGGCGGACACCCAATGGGTGAGCTACACGTACCGTCGCGTGTGGAGTGTTGTCTGGGGAGGAAAGTTTGAATGTAAGGACGGGGAGTTGGAAGGTAGCGGCTGTGGCCTATAGTTAGGGACCAACCCCGGCATTTGCCTGGAAGGAAGATGGGAAACCACAGAAGACCATCTTCAAGGTTGCCGGCGGGGGGATTCGAACCTCCTCGCCTCCCGGATGTGAGCGACTGCCAGCAGTAGTGGGGAAACCACGGAAATCAGTTCCAGGATGGCTAAGGTGGGAATCGAACTCTTCTCCTCTCAGTTTTGCCTCACGCGGCCATGTGTACTGCGTTCCAACCCTCAGACCAGAAATGAATTTCTTGGCCGGGCCGGGAATCGAACGGGGGCCTCCGGGGTGTCAGCGAAGAATGCTGGTCGCTAAACCACGAGATGTTAGTTATTGTTGTTTTAAAGGGCTGAGAGGTGGTCTCTGAAGAACGCCAGTAAGGTGTCCACGAGGTCGGGTTTCATGGCCCGATGCCCAGCCTCGATATGAATAGAACGTTGGTTGGTTGGTTCCTCAGTTTAGGGGCTGCGATAACGCGGTCATGTAGCCCCGTGTACTTTGGGTGTGTGTAGAATCTGTGTGATAACCGGTGTTAATTGTGATGACTGAATTAGTGTGTGTTATCTGTTTTATCATTTTAAATGATCTTGTCGACTTCGTCGTTACGCTGGGGTCTGGCGTTACGTTACGGTGACGGGACGAAATGTACCCAGATGCACTGAGGAGTGTGACGTCATAGTACTGCTTGGTGCATGTGTTCCCCGACAATCTCTACTTCGTTAGTATAAGACAAAAATCCCCGATTCTTGGATGTCAAGGGTAATCTCGAGAACCACTGGATGGATTTTGATGAGGTTTTCACCATTCTGTAAAGGATATCTCGAGGAAAGATTCTGTGGAAAATAATTTATGTATGATCAAAGGAAGCCAAGCAGTAACGATTTCAGTGAAAAAGTCGAAAACCAACTTGGCGTCCGTGCGCTTCTTAAGCTTACGCTGGGCAAACCGTTAAACATATCAGTATACTATGAGCGTAAGAATTGTTCAGCATGAAAAGTTCTACAAAAAAGTCCGCGAGAGCATATCTCTATCTTCAATACATCGCCCACTATAAGTGTTTTTAGACTGGATGGAAAGGGCACGTCCCCGCGTGCTCTGGTGAGCGTGACGGCATCACGCGCGCTTGACCTTGCTTTGTCCTTGGTTTGCACTTGCCGTTCGCGAGTAATTTGAAACAAGATACGCAAGATAAGTATTATGCAGATAATTTTCGAACATGTCAAAGCCTTTCTAGCATTTTTCAGCATTTGTAGCATTTAAAATGATACAAAGTCTATTCTTTCAGACTGACTGTCACTTTCTTAATTCAAGTAAGGACTGCAGACATTCAATTTTCAAGTAGTTCCTATTTTTGCCGCCAAACGCCACCATCAACGGCTACTAGTTCTGCACTTTGTTACTAGATGCCACCGCAGTCGGCTCCTGGTTTCGAACGTTGGAACCTAAGAGCGTTACTCAAAGATAACCTATAATTTAGCTACACACAAGTCTAATTAGTTGAAGGTTCTTTATCATGCCATAAATCTATGACATGGGACCGCCGACTTTACTTCCCCTCCGAAGGAAGGCACACTGTGGGATTTTATAACGCTCTTAAAAAATCCGACGACTTCGGCCGGGTTTGAACCCGCGACCTTGGGCATAGAAGCTCAGCATGCTACCAACTACGCCACCGAAGCCGCCCTGTGTTTCTCTGGTGATTGTCAGCGCCAGGATCCGATCTGAGGGCTGAGGCTATTCGTGTCCCTGCTCGAGTTATCGATCGGACCGCCCACGCACATGTCGTTCAACGATTTGCGTAAGCTTAAGCATTTGAACTCATTGAGTAACGCCTTTTCCCACGCCGCACCGCACCGCGCCGTGTCGTGACGTCACTTCCGGAGTGGCCCCATCCCCTCGGAAGGGGTTCATACCGGGGGCAGATGGTGCTACCTGTACTCTGCTTGGGGGAAACATTTGTCCACAATGTTTATGCAGCTTATTATCCTAACTGCGATCATGTGCTAAGCTGCACGAGTACAATGGGGCTTTTTGAAGCGCTCGACATTACATTTTCGATTATATTAATTTGTTCCCACTTTTAATACAAATTTGTTATACATTAATACACTACTAGGGGAAATTTATAGTCCCACGAGAGAAAGTGGAATGTTGATTAAGAGGAGAACAGCGGACCTCTACTCCTTCACTGGTGCCGTACGGAAGCGACCCTTGGATTTCTATGGCCATATATATAGAATGAACAGCGACAGACTAACTAAGAGATTATTCAAAGTAATCCACTCACAGAAGGTGAAGATACAAAGTGACAGTCAGTCTGAAAGACTAGACTTTGTATCATTTTAAATGCTACAAATGCTGAAAAATGCTAGAAAGGCTGAAGGCTTCGAGCGAAGCGGGGAATGCCGCACGCTCACCAGAGCGCGCGGGGACTTGCCCCTTCCATCCAGTCTAAAAACACTTATAGTGGGCGATGTGTTGAAGATAGAGATATGCTCTCGCGGATTTTTTTTTTTTTTTAGAACTTTTCATGCTGACCAATTCTTACGCTCATAGTATACTGATATTCTTAACGGTTTGCCCAGCGTAAGCTTAAGAAGCGCACGGACGCCAAGTTGGTTTTCGACTTTTTCACTGAAATCGTTACTGCTTGGCTTCCTTTGATCATACATAAATTATTTTCTACAGAATCTTTCCTCGGGATATCCTTTACAGAATGGTGAAAACCGCATCAAAATCCCTCCAGTGTTTCTCGAGATTACCCGTGACATCCAAGAATCGGGGATTTTTGTCTTATACTAACGAAGACGAGATTGTCGGGGTACACATGCACCGAGCGGTACTATGACGTCACACACCTCAGTGCATCTGTCCGTCCGTCACCGTAACGTAACGCCAGACCCCAGCGTAACGACGAAGTCGACAAGATCATTTAAAATGATAAAAACTAAGGCAGACGTCCAAATAATGAATATCACACATAGACAATCGTGGAGCTTTTAGGACAAAAGTAGCTAACCATACATTTAGGGAGAAACCCATAAAGAAAACTGGTAGGAAGTGGTCGACAGAACGCAAGATGCAACACAGTGCATTCATGAAGAGATTTTGGGAGGATAAGAAGGCGAAAACCATCAGGCCAACTAACAAGTTCAAATGCGCTCTTTGAATGGGCATAGCGACGAAAGAATACACTACTAGGGGAGCGTGCGAGAAGTCTCGCATGTTCATTAGCCACCCGCCCGGCTTTACAGCTCTGCGGGCTTGTGTAAATAAGTTTATTTGTTTAATTTACGCACGATTTAAACAAATTGTCAATAATTATGAAATCAGAAAGCAATTCGTCACTGTTGCGGGTAATTCCGTTTGAATATTCTTTTCAATGCACAATGGGTTGTGTTCTTTCCATGTGTACAGACTACCCACCCGGCCCTACGGTTATGCGGGCTGGAAGCGACACAGTTCTGCCAGGGGCTATCATCTTGTTCATTTGTACACTTTTCAAACAAATAAATATATTGTTGACTTTTCAAGAAATGCAAGATTTTTCCTGTTCTATTGAGACGATTTGGGAGATTTTGGCACAAAACGCACCTTCGAACTCCCTCTGGTTCAGGAGTTGAGTTTTCTTGTCGGATGAACTTAGCGTATTATATAATATAGATTAGTAGTAAGTTACATGTTTGACCTTCTACAATCTCTTATACATAAATTGTTATATCTAAAAAATAAAAGAACATTTTTTGCAACATGTAGGTTGAGATACAATGCAAGTTGCCATAAGTTAAATTGATTATAAAGAATAAAATTAAAAGAAGTTTTTAAAAAAGATTATTTAAAAAAAATACTCTGAAAATATCTTTTGGAATGTCAACAACACACAACTTGCTCTGCAAGAGAGACAGAAACACACAACGAATAACAAAAGTGGTTATGAGGGACTGAGCACTGTTGTGGCACATCAATACCGTGTATGGCCACCACGAGCTCTAAGGCATGCTTGCAGACGACGAGACATACTAAGCACCAACAATCCAACGTGGTTTGGGGAAGATTATCCCACTCATGGACAGCGGCTTCAATCAGTTGCTGTTTGTTTGTTGGAGGATTGGGACGAAGCGAAATTGCCTTCTTGAGCTCTTTCCATCCATATTCAATACAGTTCATGTTGGTAGAATAGCCAGGCCACTCCATTCTGTGTATGGCATGCTTCTGAAGGAACTGATTGACCACCCTAGCTCGATGGGCACGAGCATTATCGTGCACTAGTGTAAAGCCCTCAGGCATTGTGGCAGCGAATCCTGTGATGACAGGTTCAAGAATGTTGTCTCTGTACACCAGTCCAGTCATGTTACCGTGGATTGGAATTAGAGACGTACAGTACGTCGACCAAGCAAGATTCCACCCCAAAACATGTTTGGACCTCCTTGCTGTTGGTGGCTTTCCTGGATGAAGGGATCGTGAAATCTCTCACCCACTTGGAGCATCGAGTGTGGCGACGTAATAGTGATAGTGATTGTAATAGTGATCATTACTAACACATGTAATGTTTCCAGGAGTGTTATTTACTTATAATTCATATATTTTATACATTGTACTCCGCCCAGTCATTAGACAAATTCAAGTTGACCGACTGAAGGGTTACAAGTGACAGGTCTTTGTGGAAGCTAGGCTAAAACCGAATAAAACAGAAATGTTTCTGTCGTAAATTGAAAACAGCCTTCCCGACAAAAATTGAACAAGATTCAAAAGCTTTGCTGAAAACTCTTATTTTTCTCTTTCTGACACCCTTCCCAATTTGATTGATGTTTGTACATGGTGGCCAATCAAATCGGTCAACGATTTTCCAGGAGTAATTCTCATTTCTTCAGATATACAAATATGCGCGAGTCGCAGGGGGGGGGGGGGAGGGCTTAATTGGTTGCCTACTTCAAGACCAAAATAAAGCAGATGTGTTTGGTTTACTTACACAGATGTTGACAAAAATTAGTGGTGATTACGTTATTGATACGCAAGCCTACACACAAATTGTTGTTTAAAAAAAGCCACCTACAATTTTATTGCGGTGAAGTTGTCTATACTCAATATGTTTTACAAAAATACTATCGCGTGTTCTCCCACACAGAAACAGGTAGCCTGAGGAAATTTCTTTCGTTAACGATAGAGTGCTCACCCAAAAGCGCAGCGGGAGTATGATTTAAGATAAAACACGGCGCGTAAATTTCCGGTTAAAAATAAGCAAATTTTATGCAAAATTATTTTTATAAAAAAAACTTCAGCACAAAAGACGTTTACATATAAAATTAAATAAACAGTATCGAATGTAATATACATGCGCATGGCAGCCGAGCAGGGTTTGCAGAGCGACCGCTAGATGGCCTTTGCTACCCCATCCGCGATATCATGACGTCGAGGGCTAAGAGCGGGCTGGGAATTTTAGCAGTGGATTGAAAGATTTTTATAATTAATTAACAATGGCTATTTTCCAAGAGTTTTCAAATTTTTCGTCATTTTCCAGGAGTTTTCCAGACCTAATAAAATCCAGGAGTTTTCCAGGTTTTCCAGGAGTAGTGGCCACCATGTTGTACTTCCACTGTCACGTATCTTTACGCAAACTGTAACTTTCATACATTTCTATTGACGTCCGAAACGGGGGAGGAGCTTACGGTCAGCTGTTTGCAATATGGCGGCGAGATAGTGACGAGAAGTAAGCAAGACAGTGATAGGGTGTGCGTTTGTTATGGCTTCTAATTTATGATGGCAAAATACTACATATTTTCTTTCATTGATAGAAATATTTTTATAATCAATTTAAATGCAGTGCTTAATTACTAGACTACCAGTTAAAAATATTACCCACCTGTAGATAGTTAATTTACTGTCTGCTGTTACATATAAATGAAGCCTGTACTTGGGAGCCTAGCGGTATCGATGTTTTTATTAATTTCAATATATATATATCCCTCACATAACACAAAGGACGACTCCCTGATAATAAATTGAATCCAACAACCCTGAATTTGCATGAATGTTTTGGGTTCAAAGAAACGTTACTTGGGATGCTCAAATCATACTTCAATATTGCAAATATTGACCTACATACTTGCTGTTCAAAGGCAAGAATATACATTTATTAATCTCTTGCCACAGGCAAGTTAAAATGGAGGCATCCTCTTTATCAATATATTAAATAAAATATTTAAAATACAGATATTTAACAAAGCTGGAGTCTCCATTTGAACTTGTCATAAGCAAACGGAACAGATCAAAAACTACACTTTAAGCCAAATCAAATTCACTCCTCAGCTCGACATAAACCATAATACCAATTAAAACCTATACAAAACATACTCTCCTTACTGTTGTACAACTTTCAAACCAACTATTCGCACTCAAAACTGAAAAACCCTGAAATGGAAACTAATTAAAGTTAGAATAGCCTAGGCCGATCAGATCTCCTGCTACATTACCGCATATGTATACTTAACATCACTATAACGTCAAAATTACGGCTAAGTGACCTATCTGCCTGAGTAGTATAGGTGTTACCGGCCTGACTGGGACGATGGGTCACCAAACCGGTACTTAAAACTAAGATTTTACACATTAATTAACTAAATTCAACAGTAAGGAGATCATAGATAAAAACCACAATTTAAGTCAAATCATACTTAAAATATTGCAAATATTGAGCTACATACTTGCTGTTCAAAGGCAAGAATGTAAATCCTCTGGCAAATTAAGGCTAGGAACAGCATTTTTCTTAAGTTTTCTAACCATTCGACTACTGTCAATCGGAAGAACCCCTAAAATAAATTTACGAAGAGCGGATTACATTAGGTTCAATGTACGGCACAGAAGTATTAGGCTACAAGATTATCAGTATTTTTGATGTAGCTAAATCCTTGTGAATACAAATTAGAGACAATAACTATCAATAATCAACAGTACCGGTGGAAAGAAGTCGTCTTCACAAAAATGCAGACTGCACACTGTAATGTAACGTGTAACACGTTTTCTAATTGACAGCGTCGAAGCCCATCTTTCTCTCTGAACTTTTTGTACAGGAATGTAGTGAGGAGATTTCGTACTCATTTTATACGATTTGTAACCGTATACAGAGCAGTACCTCCTCGAATTTGACAAATTCCTTTCTGTTTCCATCACGACATCAATGCTTCACCATGAAAATAAACCTCACCAGTCACAATGTTACAGCTTCAACATTCTACCGCGTGGCTGCGCCATCCAACTTTTCTGATGTCAATACATCACTCCGATAATAAGCGTAACTCAACTTAAGCGATGACGTCTCATTTAAACCATTTTCAAAACTTATTTTCTTACTTCGTGTCTACTAATCAATTAATCGATATTTCTGTTAATCGACTAATCAATTATTCAAATAATCGATTGACAGGTTAGTCGATTAATCGTTTCCGATTAATTTCAAATTATTCGAATATTGATTATTGTATGTCTACTCCTTATTATTCCCGTTTTCCAACGGGGTCGGGGATGAGATGCGACGGAAGTCTTTCTGGCGATGGTTTTTACGGCCGGATGCCCTTCCTGACGCCAACCTCATGAGAGGAGTTAATGAGAGATGAAATGAATGATGGTGAATGAAACTGGGCAAGGATGTGGAAGGAAGCGGCCGTGACCTGTCAGAAGGTACCGTCCCAGCATTTGCCTGGTGTTGAAAATGGGAAACCACGGAAAACCATTTCAAGGACGGTCGACGGTGGGGTTCGAACCCACGCGTCTACCGAGTCAGCAGAGAGCTTGGCCCCATGACCTAATGCTGCGCTTCAGCCAGCGTAGCCACTACTGTCGGTCCGAACATTGATTATTAACACCTCTAAATTGCTCACCCTCAAATGCCAACGTAGTTATTGTTTTTTTAAGGGCCGGAACGACGAGGTCATCTGCCCCTCTCAACACAGATTTATGAATACAAATTTGGAATTGAATTTAAAATTTAGAGGAGGATACCTAAATTTGAAAAGACTGAAAATTAATAAAACAAAAAATTAAATAAAACCAATAGTTATAAAAATAAACAAAAATTACGGGAAAAAAATCATCATTCAAAAACGAACAAGTCGTTGGGTCAATTTACACTGGAGAATTTAGATTGCTGGCCCTATCCCACTCTCACTTATAAAGCGGATAACGCGATCAGCAGCCACCGCGTCATCGGCTAATATAAGTTTGAGTGTCATCTGCAAACCAAGGTTTCTTCGTAAGTCAGCAAGATCCACACACTCGGTGAAAATGTGGGCCACGGTGAATACGGCTCCACAGGTCTTCCCTTCTCATTAGGTACGAGTGGGTGGATCTTGTATGACCTATCCTTAGCCGACACAAAATGACGGACTCTCTCCGTGACCGGAAAGAGCTCCGCCACACGCGAGTAGTTCCCTTGATCGCTCTCAGTTTACTGCGCCAGAATTCGATCCTGGAACCTTGGAAACAGCAGGTGAGAAAGTTACCGCTGCGCCACGCAACCAATCAAAAAAGCTAAATTATCCAATTCCCAAGTCTGAATGTTGTCATTTTCACTAAGCTAGAGGAAAATAGTCTTCATATAGATGGTGATAAGATTCCAAGAAATGCATTTTCTCGGCCTTACTGTATAGTGACATAACTAGGGGAGATATTTTTGGGTAATAGCGATACGCACGAACTTTTTTCATAGCTTCTTTCTTGCCTACTGTATAGGCTATATGACGTTCTAGGTACTTAGAACTTGCAAAATATCACGAAATCTGATATATTCCGCGAATTGCACAAATAATCACGAAATACATTCCACCCGGTACGAAAAATGCTAAATATTATCGAAAAGGCTCTCAAATACACAATTAAATGCTTCTGAGGAATTGTCCGTCGTTGTTTCCTTCTCATTTGATTGATAGTGCAGCAAATTCTCTACACAAGAGCCCACAAAGCCCGAAGTATGTGTATTCAGTTCCGCGATCTATAAGGCAATGGATAAAAATCGATATCTGCTATCGATTACATCAAATGGCGTTGTGATCGTAGATACAACAGTGCGAGCTCGCGACTGATAAAACTTTATCGGCGAACATCCAGCATTTAAGTATAGAAATGCCGAAAACTAAAGTCACAGCAGATTTCTCGAGGGCCGAGGAATACAGCAGTGAGGGGTTATATGTATTTGACGCAGCAAGAAAGATTCTAATGTGTAAATACTCCAATGTTCGTAGGCCTACTCAGTGGGAACGAAAAGAAACGTGCGATAAACACTGCAAGGATTCAGAAACGCATAAAATGAGGAAGGAAATGAATATAATTCTAAGCGGCAAATAACATTCAGCGATACTCGACACATCGCAAATAAGTTGAAAACCCCCCTTATCACGTAATTTGTTAGATTTACCCCATACTATAAGGAAAGAAAGAAAGTTAAAGAACAGAGTGAAACCATGGATCAACAAGACAAAACTAATGACAACAGGTTTACCATCAAACATTATGATAGATAATAAGTTAATCACAGATGTGAATAGTTTCTGTTTGTTGGGATCAACCATTAGTAGTAGTGGCTCAAGCAGTCAAGAGATTCGCCGAAGACTTACCCTAGGAAGAGCAGCTTTTAAAGGCCTGGATAAGATCTTCAAGTGTTCAGATGTAACTTTGCCTACTAAAATTAGAATGGTGAAGGCACTAGTTTTCCCATAGCTACATATGGTTGCGAAAGCTGGACCATAAGGAAACTAGATAGGAAGTATATCGATGCTCTTGAGCTCTGGTGTTGGAGAAGGATACTGCGTATTCCTTGGACAGCCAAGAAGACAAATGTATGGGCCATTCAAAAAATGAAACCAGATCTGTCTCTTGAAGCATTAATAACAAGATTACAGCTGTCATATTTTGGACACATTATGAGACGTTCTGATTCGTTGGAAAAGTCAATATGCTTGGAAAGGGTAATGGGTCTGAGAGACGAGGGCGGCCAGCATTGAGATGGATGGACTCCATCAAATCCAACATGAATATGTCAGTGAAGGATGGCTGAAGACCGAATCATATGGAGACAGTCCATCCATGCAGTCGCTAGGAGTCGACGCCGACAGGATGTCATCTGATCATCATCATCATAAGAAAGAATTCAGAAGAAACATCGATCATTACGACAATTTATTTCGCGAAATACCCACCAAAATAGCGTCAGTTTAAACACCAAAATCAACAGTTTTATTTCACCAAAAATAGGCCCTTAGACATAACAAATGAAGACTTAAAGAAAGCAGGAAGTCCTCTTACCTTGTTGTTCTTCTCCCTGGATCTGCTCCTCAGGAAGCCCGGTATCCCCGGCATACGGATTCCCCCGATGGGGATCTTCTTCTTGCCCTCCTTGTCCTTCTCGGACTCCTCGAGCGCCTTCTTCATCTTCTCGACCTCTCCTTTGGGCTGCTCCTTGTCTGACTCTCTCTTGTTCTCCTCGTTCAGCATCTTCTCACGTTCCTCGTCCTCGATCTCCTTTTTGTCCTCACTCTTCTCGTCCGTGCTCATGTCTGCAACAAGACAAAGTAGCTTTATTGAATCAGGAAAATATTTATTTTACAGGATTTTACAGAAACCAGACAGCAGTCATTCGAGCTAAAGGACATGAGAGAGAAGCTGGTATTCAGAAAGGTGTAAGGCAAGGATGCAACTTATCACCCATACTTTTCAATCTTTACATTGAACAAGCAATGAAAGAAATTGTAGAAAAATTTAAAGTGGGAGTGAAGATTCAAGGAAAAATAATTTTAACTCTGAGATTTGCCGATGACAGCGTCATCTTGGTCGACACGCCTGAGGATTTGAATGAGTTTTTGAATGGTATGGACTCCGTCTTACGGAAAGAATTCATGATGAAAATTAATAAATCTAAAAAAAATATATAGTGGAATGCAGCCGAAATAAATCAGAATTCTCCATGGACGTCAAATTGGCAACTGAAAAGCTAAAGGAAGTACTGTTACTTAGGAAGCAAAATAACCAGTGATGGACGAAGCAAAGAGGATATAAAAAGTAGGTTAGCACAGGCAAGGAAAGCATTTCTACAAAAAGGGAATCTGTTGACATCGAATACAGATTTAGGTATTAGGAAGTCAATTTTGAAGGCCTTTGTCTGGATGGTGGCGCTCTATGGAAGTGAAACTTGGACTATTGGTGCAGCAGAAAAGAGGAGAATTGAAGCGTTTGAAATGTGCTTTTACGGGAGAATGATGAAGATCAGATGGGTAGATAGGGTTACAAACGAAGAGGCATTAAGACTAGTGGGAGAGGAGAGATGTCTCTGGTGACTGCTAATGAAGAGAAGAGATAGGTTGGTAGGACACATACTAAGACACCCAGGATTAGCAAGCTTAGTTATGGAAGGAAGAGTCGAGGACAAGAACTGTAGGGTTAGACCAAGGTTAGAATATGTTAAACAGATTTCTTCCGACGTAGGGTGTGGAAGCTATGTAGAGATGGAACGATTAGCTCAGGACAGGGGGATTGGAGCGCTGCATCAAACCAGTCAAAAGACTTAAGACTCAAACAACAACAACAACAACAACACAATAACTCTATATGTATGAATTACAGCCAATGGCCATAGCAGGGTATTATAATTGAACGCCCGAGGGCTCCCAAAAAGCAATTTCAAGTAGTTCCAACTTTGGCTACCAGATGCTGCTGTCAATCTCCAATTATAAAATCCGCCATGTCAAACACTAACAAGTTTAATAATTAAATTAAAACGTACATGTTTCGGTATACAATGATACCCTCGTCAGCTTAGATTACATTAAAAAATCTTAAAAACTATGTTAATAAATTTTAGAACTAAAAAGGTTCATTCTGGTTTCTAATTGATAAACTAATTAGTATTAACAGGTTAAAGGTTCCGCCTGATCAATACTTTTATTAAATATGATCACTGTGTGGTCATTAGTGGCCCCTTCATCAGCCGATATGAAAGAAAAAAAGACACAAGATAATTGTTTAGCGTAACACTAAAAAGTCCCCTAAAACTAAGTCTTATAGGCTATGGTGCACCATAAAGAGAGATTGAAAATTTGTAAAGCCTAAAGTAATAAAAAAAAAGGTGGTATATACTAATATCTAATCTCCTTGAACACTATAGCGCTTTCTAGTAGAGAAATGAGGAACTTTGTGTTGGCGGTAAATCCCGAAATTAATTTTGCCATTATGAACACGGCCTACTGAATTCAAATGGGTTCTTTGACATGCCAACATCGTATGGCATGATGTCGTAATTTTTGCCGCCTTTCAAATATCACTTACCAGGAGCGAACCTGCAAGCTTGGGGTTAGCAAACTGTTGAGTCGTATTGAGTTAAGACTTCAAAGAAGAGTGGTTGTGTTTGGAGTTTCCCTGGAAGTGCAAATCGGCTTTACTTAATTTTACCTTTTCGTATCGCAAAATACACAGTCAAGATTGGACGGGATGGGGATTTGTTTGCATGCACCTCGCCATTCTTAAATTATGTCTGACAGGAATTCGTTGCACATGCATCTCCATGATAATATAATTAATAGTCCAGTCAGTGATTTTAACCCATCATGCCGAGACGTAAAACGGATATTGGTCGTTGTTCATTGACATTGAAAAAAAAAGCACTTATCACGTAATGCATTCATAACTGTTCCCGGGCGAAGTCGGGGCGGGTTGCTAGTTAATAATATAATAACAATATGGTATGCTTTATCCTGTTCACTCACGTACGCACTTTCATAACGTCAATAACACCAGGAGTAAACATTTATATGTACGCAGATGATATGGCAATAACGTCGATCTCGCAGCAAATGTTACAAGAGGCGTTCGATAAACTTGTAAGATGGGCAGACAGTAATGAGCTCAAGCTTAATCCACATAAGACAGTACACATGACGTTCAGGAATGGAGATAGGTTACCAGCATCAGTGAAAATCATATGGCAATGTGGAGCTAACAAGGGTAAACTCCTACAAGTATCTTGGCCTGATACTCCAAACGACTGGACGGAATTTCTCCAAACATGTAAAAGATAGAGCTGCTACCGCGGTTATAGCCATGAATGAGATAAAACTAATAAGACAACTCTCCATACAGACTGCATTAGAACTCTTTCACATAAAAATTTCTCCAATCATGACATATGCAATAGGATTAATATGGGAGCATCTCTCGAAAAACGATCTTGCTCAGATAGAAAGGGTAAAGGCCATATACATGAAAAAGATTCTGTGTCTAGGGCAAAATGCACCGCCAAGGACGACCTATGAACTAACGAGACAACCATTTTACATAGAAGAGTTACGTATAAGAATGTTACTGCCTTCTACAAAGCAATATCAGTTAATACTGCAAGAACTTCAAGAGAAGAAAGCCAACATCTGGAGGGATTTCTACCAAACAGATGCCATGATGACCTCAGAGTGGAGGAATTCTATGTATGAACTTCGCCATTTCATGACACGTTTCGCTGTTCATGGTTTTCAATTCAATCTGTGCTGCAAGAAGGTATACCACAACCCAGACGAAAACTGTAGGTGTAAGTTGTGTGGAAAGTCGGGTGAAAGATATCACGCAAAAGTTTGTAGCAAGAGAACAGTGACAACAGAATTCTGTACATGACTTCATTGTGTGCAATTTTAATTATTATTGTATTTGACCATTGGTTGCAATAAATATTATTATAACGTCAATTAATCCGGATAATCATTCATTCAGTGATACAATCAATGCTCAGTGATTTTAATATACCTGGACTACCTCGTGGTGTAGCGGCTAGCATTTTTAGCTGTCGCCTCGGAGGTCAGGGATCGATTCCCGGCTCTTCCAAGAAATGTAATTCTGGTCTGAGGGCTGGAACGGTGTAAATGCGACCATCGTACGAGTGGTTTCCCGGGGTTTCGCAATTCCACTCCAGGCAAATACCGGAATGGTTCTTAACTTAAGGCACCGGCCGTCTCCTCCCCAATATTCAACTGAGTTACAAACACATCCATGACAGTGACATAGGATATCAGACAAACATCCACCGACACCTAAGAACATGGGGCTACATGACCACACTATCCAAGCTCCTCAAATGAAGTAACAACAGCAATTCAAAAACCTAATGTATACCTAGGTATGACGCGAGGGTTTGTTTCTGGATGGGGATGCGCTCGGGGGGAGGCTACCCCCACCAGGTTTCTACATTTACTTTTAACAGATGGAAATGTTCAAGAAAATCCCATTCAAATTACGCCATTTTAAAAGTATTATAGAAAACTCCAAAATATAGCCTATTTATTTTCTAGTTGGTTGGTTGGTTCCTTAGTTTAGGGGCTGCGACAACGCGGTCTTGTAGCCCCGTGTACTTTGGGTGTGTGTAGAATCTGTCTGATGGCTGTAATAGTGTGTGTTATCTGCTTTTAATTCAGGTAGACGATTAATTTCAAGAAGTTCCTACTTTTGCTACCAAATGCTACCGTCAACGACACCTAGCTCGAACTTGGCTACTAGATGCAACCACGACCCTTGCAACTAATAGAGCGTTTATCAAATCTAATCTACAAATTTAGCTCCACACAATTGTAGTTAGTGGAAAGTGCTTTTACATGCCAAAAATCTATGACTTGGGACCGACGGCTTTACTTCCCCTCCGAAGGAAGGCATACTGAGGGATTTTAACGCTCTGAAAAAATCCGACTACTTCGGCCGGGTTTGAACCCGCCATCTTGGACATAGAAGCTCAGCATGCTACCACCTTTCTGAAAGTCTGTGCTAAAGTGATGAGAGAGCTTTAAGGAAATTCCCTGAAAAATTCCCTTAGTTCCTGTAAGTTTCTGAGGGAAAGGTAAATAACAATTTGGAAATTAACAAGGCCATTGTGGATTTGTTTCTTGGATGAAGGGCAGATGACCTAGCTATTATTCCCCTTAAATCAATTCAAAATTCAACTTCTTTCTTTGAACTCTGATGTCTTTGATTATTACATTTACTGTAACATACATGTAGATCTTTCCTTTCATTTAGTCTACACCTTGGATATGGTATATTTCATTCTTACATAATCTGAAAACTTCTCAAGAGATAACTGCTTTCATAAAAGCTACTCAAATTCAAAGAATTCAGACTAAGAGTTCGACAGATTTTATTTACATCAAAAAGTGGTTGTCTGAGCAGCCTGTAGGGGGCGTGGTGGCGCAGCGGTCAAGCTGTTGGCCTCTCACCAAGGTGAACGGGTTCGATTCCCGGTCAATGCATGTGAGATTTTCGTGGCCGTTAATCTTGCGATCAAGAGCCACGGGACATCCGTTTTACGTGGAATCCGAACCACAAGACATGGCATTTCACTTCGAAAAGCTTCCTTCCCTTGTTGAGCAGCCAGTAGACATTCCACAGTTTCAGATAAATATCCACATCAGATCTTTCAACACATTAACAGTAGACAAACACTGTTCCGTATGTTATAGTTATAGTAATTTACCATCATCAAAGCACAGTACTTGTAGGCATATTAGTTTACAATTCTACAGTAGTTTAAGGCTTATCACAGCAATAGTAGCTACACTGTTATACATTAGTTTGGGGGAGGAAGACGTTTTGTTGACGAGATCGTTATTTCTAAGTTTAACAACATTAAAATAAATAGCTCTATCTTCGGGTGATTAATGCTTTAATATTTATTAGTATTAATTACCACAAGCTTGTCACGGTGGGTGAGTGGTTAGAGTGTCGGACTACCAACCCCAAGATTGCAGGTTCGCCCCTGGCCACGGTAAGTGATTTTTGAAGGCGACAAAAATCACGATACTCATGTCATACGTTGTTGGCATGTTAAAGAACCCATTTGAATTCAGTAGGCCGTGTTCAATGGTAAAATTAATCTCGGGATTTTCCGCCAGCACAAAGTTCCTCCATTCTCTACTTGAAAGCGCTATAGTCAAGGAGCTTAGATATCTAACCTCCTTGACTTTCATAGCGTTCAAAGGAACGACGAAATTCGACATGCAAGCTGCCCTCTGGGTGTCAATTAACAAAGCTTGCACCCGGCACCCGAGGCCATACGATATTATTATTATTACCACACTTAATAAGCCAAGCGGATTCGCTGTCGTAGTTGGTAGCATGCTGAACTGCTGTGCCCAAAATCGCGGGTTCAAACCCGGCAGAAGTCGTCGGATTTTTAAGAGCGTTAAAATCCTTCAGTGTGCCTTCCTTCGGAGGGGAAGTAAAGCCGGCGGTCCCATGTCATAGATTTAAGGTATGATAAAGAACCTTCCACTAATTACACTTGTGTGAAGCTAAATGTCTAGGTTAGATTTCCGTTGAAACGCTCTATCAAAGTTCCAACGTTCACCACTAGGTGTCAGTGACATCTGTTAGCGGAAGTTGGAACTACTTGAAATTGAACGGAACTTGAAGCTCACCGCATGCGTGTCCGCTTGAAGCAGCTACAGACTCAGGCGAGCCGAACATGTCCTCGGACACTCCCGGCACTAAAAGCCATATGCTAAATAAATAAATAAATAAATAAATAACACACTAAGTTTTCTGACGGGTTTTCTTGTATTTTGTTTTTGGATGGCAGAGACGGTCTGTAGGTGTCACTGCTGGCTTGGTAGTGTTTTGTAGAGCTATTTTTTTTCGTACTTCGATCTGATGATGCTCACTTGTCGAGCGAAATATGTCATCCCTTAGTTTTCTCCTTCTTCAGTAGTCCATGTTGTTGTTGTTGTTGTTGTTTGATGCAGCCCACCATGCCTCCCTATCCTGATCTAATCGTTTCATCTCTACATAGCTACCACACCCTACATCCGAGGCAATCTGTTTAACATATTATAACCTTGGTCTACCCCTACAGTTCTTGCCCTTGACCCTTCCTTCCATAACTAAGCGTGCTATTCCTGCGTGTCCTACCAACCTAACTCTTCTCTTCATTAGCAGTCGCCAGAAACATCTCTCCTCTCCCACTCGTCTTAATACCTCTTCGTTTGTAACCCTATCTACCCATCTGATCATCATTCTCCTGTAACACCACATTTCAGATGCTCAATTCTCCTATTTTCTGCTGCACCAATAATCCAAGTTTCACTTCCATAGAGCACCACGCTCCAGACAAAGGCTGTCAAAAATGACTTCTTAATACCTAAATCTATATTCGATGTCAACAGATTCCTTTTTTGTATAAATGCTTTCCATGCCTGTGCTAACCTACTTTTAATATCCTCTTTGCTTCGTCCATAACTGGTTATTTTGCTTCCCAAGTCACAAAAGTCACCTACTTCCTTTAGCAGTTCACCTGCCAATTGTATTGCTCTCAAAAACCATACGGTTACACATTTATGTACAAATACACAGTCTACACATGTAATTTGTGCGCTCTATCTTGCAAGAAATGAGAGCTTATTGATTTAATGTCAGTACGAACATACATCTACAGCAATCAACACCAGAATATATTTTTTTCCCGATCAACATTTAAATTCCTAATTTCCAATTATTCAAGTTTGGACCTTGAAAACTAAAATTCCCTGAGTGACATTAAAATACCCCTGATAAGGAGGAAGGCTCAACATACGTTGATACCGCTTGGTCCTAAGTGATCCTGATAATTCCCTGAGTTTTCCGGAAATTCAAAATTCCCTGATTATTATCTGTTTTCCATTTTTTCCGGAGTAGTAGACACCCTGAATTTATTATGCCATAAGTACTGGAGCATCCATAAAGTAGAAACTTCCATGAATACATTTTTTTAAAATAACATTGCTAACCGCGGAAAAATAATCACGCCTTTGCAATGTCCAGCTGTTCAAACAATACACGGTGAGCCAAGAATAGAACAGAATGAAGGTTTCTCTCAAATAGCGATATCGAGCAATATGTCTGGAACAGCTCGTGTGATAGGGTAAAAATAACTGCAGCACCCTTGCCGTTGCTAAGCAACGTGCTCGCAGCCTAGTTGCCATGGTAACGGGAGACTGGGGGAGGGTTGGCCCGGCACGTGCTGTGATGCAGGCAAATCTAATCTGCACTGGGCACATCTAGCTGCGAGCCATAACACCTCAAGGCTGATACAAATACACCTGTACGGCTCGTATAGGATTAGTCGGTACAGTCATCCACAGCCTCCTCGACCTCGAGTCTGATACAAATACACTTGTGCAGCTCGTATAGTCGGTAGAGTCATCCACAGCCTCCTCGACCACAAGTCTGATACATATACACCTGTACAGCTCGTATAGTCGGCACGTCATCCACAGCCTCTTCGACCTCAAGCCTGATTCAAATACACCTGTACAGCTCGTATAGGCTTAGTCAGTACACGTCATCCACAGCCTCTTCGACCTCAAGTCTGATAAAAAAATACACCGATACAGCTCGTATAGTCGGTACAGTCATCCACAGCCTCCTCGACCTCAAGACTGATACAAATACATCTGTACAGCTCGTATAGTCGGTAAACGTAATCCACAGCCTCCTCGACCTCAATTCTGATACAGCTCATACAGTTGATAGTCATCCACAACTTCTTCGATCTCAAGTCTGATAAAAATACACCGATACAGCTCGAATAGTCGGTAGAGTCATCCACAGCCTCCTCGACCACAAGTCTGATACATATACACCTGTACAGCTCGTATAGTCAGTACACGTCATCCATGGCCTCTTCGACCACAAGGCTGATACCAATACACCGATACAGCTCGTCTAGTCGGTAGACCTACACGATATGCAGGGTTTCATCCACAGTAGAGTGAAGTACATTCCACAGTATCAGTCTCGCCTTTGAGAGATTATAATAATCAGACATTTGGGATGAAATGTGATTGTTCTGTTGGGCAATCGACATTATTTTTGGTCGAACGTCTGCATACACCTCTCATCCTCCTCACATGAAAATGGCAAACACGGTAAATGCTACGAAATATATGCTATTGATAAACAACAACATAAGTAACTATATTATTTTTTAAATGTAAAATAAATAGAACCGTATCTAATGAAAGAATACATTAAAAACGGTTTCGTTATCAAGGAAAAATGTCAGCTGGTATTTTCCCCAAACCAGACAAGCAGTCTCTTGGCCTTCACTAACGGCGGGCGCACTTAATCGAAGTTGAAAGAACTATTTAGGTGTTGTACAGTGTCTGTTGTCTATGTTTTTGTAAAAACTCGAATAGTTGAAGAGTAAGGTGTTGGGCTTCATCACCATCGTTTGTCTCCTTAATAGATTGGAGGAAGAGCGTGGACAAGAATGGTGACTATGTATCAGTGCTCTACTACGTGCATTCTTATATGTGTCTGTTAACTAAAGTTTCTTCGAGCTAGCTCTTATTTATTGAAGAAATCTACCGATTAGCTGAAAGCATCCTTTGATTCAGTTAATGCCAGACGTTTCCAGAGATTCCTCTCTAACAAAGCCGTTATTGATGTTCAGGACCAACCGTGTACGATGACTCATCGAAGTCTGGACTTCTGGATAATGTGGGGAGAACATGCGATATCCAAAACGTGTGTTAAAATTATGAAAAGCGTATTAGATTCTCTTAAAATTTGTAAAACTAGCAAACCCGTGCGAGAAATCTCGCATGTTCATAAACCACACTTTCCCCAATAGGTTTATAATAAGGAGAAAGGTTGTTATGTTTTTATTTCAACCAAATGATTATAGAACACTATTTTCATTTCAGTTAGAATTCCAAGTTGTACGTTCCCTAACTTAAGAAGGCAATCACTGAAATTGGATCATCATAACACTCACCGGTTATTCGATATTTATGAAATAATACTATTTGAGTGCTCATTCCTTTGATTTACCGTTTCTGAAATCCATGCAAAATGTTAATGGAAAGACCTCAGAATGTTAATATGACATGAAACAGGCATCACAGCAGCCAAAATGTGAAATTAGTTAGTTATTGTTGTTTTAAGGGGCGGAACTACGAGGTCATCTGCACCTTAAAAAAATGTAATCCTCGGCAATTATGGAGCGTATTTTCGTACAGCAATAGTATCTACAAATCGCACACTTCGTACATTTTTAAAGAAATTATAGATATTTATGAAATTAGAGTGCAATTTGTCACTGCTAATGTCTATTCTCTTTCATTTGAATGCTCATTTGTCACGATCGGTCGCTTGTGAGCGCCACAGGAGGGATCTGTACTACTGAAATAATATATACTAGCATTACCCGTCGCGGCTTCGCTCGCGAATATTCTAGTTGTAAAGAGTACATTTAGCAAAATCTCAATCATGAATCCTATGACTGATTTATCCTTGGTGTGAATAATCAGACTTTATCAATTCAGGTACTGGTGCAGTGGTTAGGGGTTTGTCATTCCTTCATAGGTATATCAGAGCGTAGTTAGTTTTCTGGGAATATCACAGACACTGTTAATTTAAGGGCCTTTAAATGTGGTTTTCGGAGACCCTATATAGTCGGGTGAAAAAGACTTTCGTACCACACTCACACGTGAAAATTGCGTGAAAAAATCTAGAGTACCCCTTGACCCCCTTAAACGCATTATACTGTATGTATTGATGAATTTTACAGCTTAATTTGGTTCCGTCTGGAAATTTTCACAGTAATGTAATAATTGGAATTGCATTGCGTCTTACAGAAATAGATGGACCTGTGAGATTCTGTTACCATGGTTACCGTGTTGCATTCTTTCATTATTTCATTGTAAATATTCATGTTTTAAGGTATTTATTTAATTGTGAGGCATTTAAAGAGTAAGTGAGTGCGTTTCGCTTACGCATTGGGTTATGCTGAACCTGTAGGTATCCCATATGTGTAGGTTGGTGTTAATGGGACCTTATTTTCGTTACAAAACTGGAATGGGACCTAAGCAGAATAATATAGGGAGGGATGATGCGGTAAATTAAAATAATGCTACCAGGGGATGGGATGTTTGTTGTCTGCCAGTGCGTATTGAGATAGGTGCTCCTCGTGGCTCGATGCACTCGGCTACGCCACTGAGCAGATTGAGAGGTGGTTGAACCCAAACAGGGAGGGTGGATGCTGCGTAGGATCGATCGCAACGCCTCACAGCTTTTGTCCTCGCGCAGGTCTTCTTCAGTCAAGTGATGCTACTACTATCACCACTATATTCCATTAAACTGAATTGGGAGGTAGGAAATGAACGCATGTTGTTTAGAACACGCCGACATCCACTGGTACCTATAATCGAAGAGTATGATTCCAAAACCAGCTCAGTCCATATTCAAAACATTTTTAGTAACAGCAAAAATAAAGAACAAGCAAGGTTTGATAGTGTTTAATGGTGCACAGGTGTTTTCCACATATAACAAAAGACACGGATAGTCAGTCTGAAAGACTGGACTTTATATAATTTTAAATGCTAGCAGCCGAGTACCAAGAAGGCAGTGCGAGAACAGAGTTTCAAGATTCTATTTTGTTTCTTCACTGCCTACTTGATTGTTCTCGCACTGCCTTCTTGGTACTCGGCTGCTACATCGTACTATGACGTCACACACCTCATGTACATTTCGTCCAGTCACCGTACCGTAACGCCAGACCTCAGCGTAACGACGAAGTCGACAAGATCATTTAAAATGATAATAATCACTTAATGCTCTTGAATGAAATATGAGGGTTTATACAACAGATTCAAATGATTCAAAATCATCAATAAATTACGGGTTTTATCATTTTAAATACTGGCGCAGTCAGCTGGCATTTGAGGGTGCGCAAATGCGAGGGAGCCGTGTCAGTAGATTTACTGGCACGTTAAAGATCCCCTTCGGGGCAAAATTCCGGTACCCCGGCGTCTCTAAAAGCCAGTGTAGTTAAAAGGGACGAAAAACCAATAACATTATTTATTATTATTACATTTTAAATGATTATATCGACTTTATCTGGGGTCTGGCGTTACGTCACGGTGACGGGACGAAATGTACCGAGAATGCACTGAAGTGTGTGACGTCATAGTACGATGTAGCAGCCGAGTACCAAGAAGGCAGTGCGAGAACAATCAAGTAGGCAGTGAAGAAACAGAATAGAATCTTGAAACTCTGTTTTCGCACTGCCTTCTTGGTACTCGGCTGCTAGCACTTAAAATGATATAAAGTCTAGTCTTTCGGACTGACTATCCGTATCTTTTTAAATTAACTTGTTGAAAGCCGTCAAATCATGACGGACAATGAACAACATATTTACTGAAGAATTTTCCTATATACTACAGTACGTTACATTCTTTGTACGATTACATTTTGGCACTATTGCACTCTCGACATTGCAACATACTGCTGGCACAAATCTCACATGGAGTGACCGGGAATTCAACAACGGACCCAGCGGTGAGAGAGCGGCGTGCTGCCACCGAAGATACGGAGATAAAATAAAGTGACAATTCAAATTGAAATCAACTTCCAATGACTCCTAGAATGGTGCGTGAATAATAAATTTTCAATAATCTGTCTTGTGAAAGTTATGAAAAGGTAGGAGTATCTACTCTCAACAATTAATGAATCTTCCCCTCCAATATAATTCTAATACATAACTATTACATTAAAACGCGGTGGACATCCGTCATGTCTGTTATTAACCAAACTGATTCTGCACATGCGCTAGGGCCAATAATTTTGCATTTTTGTTTATAAATTTAACAAGAAGTTCCGTGAAGAACTATACAGCCTACTTTTCATGCCAATGATTATTCTACAGTATATGAACCTATCTAGAATAATGACGAAATTAAGTTGGTAATATCGAAATATCTAATTAGTTCAAAATAAACCTGGCATAATGTAGCCTAATAGAGCACTACAGTTGGCAGCCCTGGTGACTGAATATATTCTTAGTTCCATCTCCTAAGGTACAGAATACAAAATTTGGTTCAAGTCCAATGGACGTTACATGCAGTTAGACACTGGATCTATCAGCACGCGTAAAATCATGTTGGCAACAATACCATGCGTGTGCTGCTCAGAAATAATCTGAAATATTATGATATCTCGTTGTGCCAATTTTGGATGAAATCCATTTGTTAGTATAGAAGTTACATGTATTTTAAAATTAGACCTATCAGCAGGCATAGAATCATGTTGGCAGCACTGACTTATATTAATTACTCCAAATTATTCTAGAAAGTCAGGTGCTATACGTGTGCAAAGTATAGAGCTGTTGGCTTGCATACTTTCTGATATATTGATATTAGGGTAAAAAAATATAGACAGCATTTATTAACAGTTGGCAGCCCTGATTGCTCTTAACAACACTTATAGTCATATCTGTTATGTTACACATAGCAGATACGAAATTTGGTTGAAATCCAACTGATAGTATAGAAGTTACATGTATTTAAAAATTGGTACTATCAGCAGGCTTATAATCATGTTGGTAGAACTGATGTATATAAGTTACTCCAAATTAATCTAAAATGTCAGAATATACGTGTGTATAGTTTAAAGCTGTCGGCTTGCATACTTTCTGATATATTGGTATTTGGATTTTAAAAATAAAGAGAGCAATTACTAACCATTGGCAGCCCTGGCGGCTCTTAAAAATAAGCTCAGTCATATCTGTTTATGTACACATTTTACATACAAAATTTGGTTGAAATCCAATTGATAGTGTAGAAGTTATATGCATTTAAAAATTGGACCTATCAGAAGGCTTAAAATTGTTTTGGCAACACTGTCATGTATGGCCTCCTGGAAATTAAATTGAAATAGTATTATCTACATGTGTGCCAATTTTGGAATAGCTCCCATGCATACCTTGCAAGATATCCAACATGGAGCTCATTTTCTAGTGCGTTTTTCCAGCAGTTGGTAGCACTGACATCATTTTCAAATATGGACGTGAGATATTCCGGTGCACATCTTTACTCATACTAAATTTGCGTTTGATTGCTGCAGCCGTTTAGGAGTTGATAGGGGGGGACACACACACAGCCAGACAGACAGACAGACAGACACACATTTCCCCGGATCGATCTCATAAGTCTACTTTTTCCTCATTTTTGCAAAATGTGAAAAGTAGGCTAAAAATATATGGTAACATATTTGTTTATTTTAAAGACATTCTGCAAATATACAGGCCAAGGGCTTTCGTCAGAGAGCACTGCGAAGTCAATCGGTTCAGCCGTTCTGTCAATCTCGCGGTAACAAAAATAAGCTTACTGTTTTAAATGTATACTTTCGATATACGAGTTTAGTACGAAAGTTTATTCGATCTTATACCACAGCTCTATCGAGGAGGACAAGAGTTAACCTCAAAACGTACAGCCTACAGAATAATAGAAGGCAAACACATTTGCCACTGGTAGCAAAATGTTTGTAGATATTCGTATTGGTAGAAGAATCCTAAACTTTAGAACTACAGAATAATATTAACGAATGCCTATGAGATATAAATAAAATTATAACGGTTTTTAAGACAATAAATACCTTCAACTACAACCAATGGCTTCTTCCAGGTAAGTTTAATGTTAAACATTTGATTCCCTATTCTTACAGTTTTGGCGGTTTCGGTGGTGCAGTTGGTAGCATGCTGAGCGTCTATGCCCAACATCGCGGGTTCAAACCCAACCGAAGTTATCGATTTTTTTAAGAGCGTTAGAATCCCTCAGTATGCCTTCCTTCGGAGGGGAAGAAAAGCCGACGGGCCCATGTCATAGATTTATGGCATGTAAAAGAACCTTCCACTAACTACAATTGTGTGGAGCTAAATTTGTAGCTTAGATTTGATTAACGCTCCAACGTTCGCCACCAGGTGCTGGTTGCGGTGGTATCTAGTAGCCAAATTCACAGCTAGGTGTCGTTGACGGTAGCATTTGGTGGGAACTACTTAAAATTGATCGTATGCAGTCCTTACCTGATTCACAGATAACACACACTAATACAGCCATCACAATTAACACAGGTTATCAGACAGATTCTACACACACACACACACACACAAAGTACACGGGGCTACACGACCGCATTGTCGCAGTCCCTAAACCAAGGAACCAACCAACCAAACTGAGTAGGGTCAGTCTGTGGTTAGGGGACACTACCGAGACATGTTTCCCTTTTCATCACATATTATCTATGAGCCGAGATAAGACAACCCTGCCGAAGTAGACACTGCAGTTCTGCAATGCAGTTGTGGTGTGGGATTCCACACGCTTGCCTATGGTGCGTGGTAAGTGCAGGAAGTCTCAAGTCGATGAATGAAACATCAGCCTGTGTGACCTTGAAGGAGCAGTGTACACCTGTCTGTAGTGGACGGGAAGGCAGCTGCATCCCAACATCACACGCAGTTAGCTGTGCCACTAGTCTCCATGGAGGATACAACCGGAAGAATTCGTTCCTCCACGTTAGCCTCACAATAATACCAACCGCTCTATCTGCACTAGTTACCCCTACAATACTAACATAGGCCTACGTAAAATTTACTGATTAGAATTCCCTCTGTATATGCCCCCCCCCCTACCATCTTCCAGCAGGACTTCTACTGGTCTATGGTGGAGATGTCAATGCTTTTGTTATTAATGCCAATCAGTTCTAGAGGCATAATCATGGGGCAAAGAATTACCTGGAAACTATCCTTGAATTAAACAACATATTGGTTTCTCCATGGCAATAACAAAGAGGTGGGGAATTTGATGTGGATAGGTCACATCACTTCATTATTACAATATAAAGCAATCGAAAGAGCATCACTTCAGAGGGTTTATAAAAACAATCTCATAAAAACCGAGACAGTATAAGAGGCTGGAGAGATTACGTACGTCAAAGTAAACGACTTCTGTTTTTGTTGTATTGAAGATGGAACACAGCGCATTCAACTTCAAAAACCACAGAGGATTCAGTGTATATGTTACAGGGAAAGTCGATTCTTAGTAAGAGTTGACTCTCCCTATGCAGAGTCAACTCTTACTGAAAGTATCAGTAACAGTTGATTGAAAACACACAGATCAACTTTTCCGAGGTAGAGTTTTAACTATGCCTGCTGTGGTTTAGTAAAAGTTGATTCACAGATGCTGCTCAGAAAGAGTAACCGCGCGCGCCAAACCTTTGTTATGATGATTAAAATATTGCAATTGTTTGGACTCGTACTTCCATTATTGGACCGACCGTTATAGATCAGAACAATTCTCTATTTTTATTACCTCACCACACAACAGGCAGTTGCCATTCGTCATTACTCGGCTCTTTATTGTTGTGCAATAGTGACAACATATTCATTTACGTTTAAATAATTAGTTTAAGTGTGTAGTAATTATGTCAGACACCACGGCAGGACTGTTTCGTGAAAAACTGCAGCAGGAACGCTCGACTTCCAAGGTAAATGCACTGACATTGACCAAAGTGAAATATGATAGCTGCATTAAAAATTGAAAAATATAAAAACTGCAATTAAATAAGAAAGTAACGATATCAGGTTTTTAAGACGATATGACATTATTGAAGTAAATGGTATTTCAAAACTAATACACCCTGTCACAGACCAAGACAGCATAAGGTACCGTATTATGTTTTTAATGAAGAGTTGTTTGCAGTTCTTAATGAAGCGCACATATCCACTGGGCACGGAGGAAGAGATCGTATGAATCAGCAATTGAAAGGGACATTTCAAAATGTTATTACAAAGGACATTTTACTATTTTTAAGCTTGTGCGAACCTTGCGATCAAAAATTGAGACATAAGATGAAAGGACTGGTTGTAAAGCCTTTGTTATTCAAGGAAATGAATTCGCGATGTCAAGTGGACTTGATTGACTTTCAGTCGCAACCTGATGAAGACTTCAAGTTTATAATGGTGTACCGGGACCATTTAACAAAGTTTGTTGTGCTAAGACCACTGAAATCAAAGACTGCAGACGAAGTGTGTAATAATACCATTGATATTTTTACTTTGTTAAGCGCTCTTTGTATTTTACAATCAGACAATGCGAGAGAATTTGTTAATAAAATTATTGACAGTCTGGTTAATACATGGCCGAACTTCAAAATGGTGCACGGAAAACCACGACATAGTCCGAGTCAAGGTAGCGTCGAAAGAGCCAACCAGGACATAGAGAATATGATAACCATCTGGATGCAAGACCACAAAACATCAAAATGGAGTGAAAGCTTAAAGTTTATTCAACTTATGAAAAACAGTGCATTGCATAGTGGGATAAAACGATCCCCGTAAGAGCCAATGTTCGGTTGCCCCCCCCCCCCCCCCCCCCGAGACACGGCTTATCTAGTTCAAAACTACCAACTGAGGTACTGGCAAAATTAGAAACAGAAGAGGATCTTCAAAGCGCAATTGATCAAATTCAGCAACAACAAGAAAACGAAATTGGAAGTAACGGGAATGGAAACCTGATGAAAATGAAACAAACCAAAATATATCATGTGGTGAAAAGCTCTTAGATGATAGTAATTATCTCCTCACTGACCTGGACAAGTCTACTGAGGACATCAAGAGACAGAGAAATGAAGCTTTCTACTGTCTAGAACAACAAGCAAAACGCATGAAAAAAATATCAGATCACATTCATCCGCCAGTAGAAACAGAAACATCAGTTTGAATTCCTATCCCCGATGTTGACCGCGGTAGAGGAGATGCTCGATCTGGAGGTTGTCGATGATGGCGTTTATCGAATTGGAACGAGAAATGGAATTCTAAAGCAGCTTTTCCCAAGATAAGTTTTCAAAGTTAAAGTAAAATATATATATTTCTCTCTCTCCTCTCTCTCGCTGCCCATAGTATTAAATTGTTCAGATGTCAATGATTACATTTTTCCAGGTCTCAATTCAGTAAATTTAATGTCCTACGAACATTATCCAAGAAAATGAAGTTCCTATGGATAAAACAATAGCTGTGAGGACTGTTGCAACTTCACAATCACTTGGAAATGGACAAGGTTTTTTTCAAATGTCCTTGCAACACTAAATGCGAATCCATGAAGTGCATGTGCAAGAAGAAAAGTGTACTTTGCAACTCAAAGTGTCACAAATCTTTACCTTGCTGCAATAAATGATAAATATGTCCATCTCTTTATGTATTTTTAAGGTTTTTCATTTTTATTAGTTTCTCTTAAACATTCCTCTCTCTTAAAGTATTGGTTTTGCCTTCTTATTTGTTCTTTATTAGCTAGTACCGTTTCCTTGCAAATAGTCAACTGTTACTACTCACGGTGGGTGAGTGGATAGCGTGTCGGTCTACTAACCCCAAGATTGCAGGTTCGCCCCTGACCGTGGTAAGTGATTTTTGAAAGGCGGCAAAAATACGATACGCATGTCATAAGATGTTGGCATGTCAAAGAACCCATTTGAATTCAGTAGGCCGAGTTCATAATGGCAAAATTAATCTCGGGAGTTTCCGCCAGCACAAAGTTCCTCATTTCTCCACTAGAAAGCGCTATTGTGTTCAAGGAGATTAGATATCTAACATCTAACCTTTCATAGTCAAGGAACTACGAAATTTGACATGCAAGCTACCCTCTGGGTGTCAAATAGCAAAGCTTGCACCAGGCACCCGAGGCCATACGATATTATTATTATTATTACTACCTCAAGACAGTGAGAGTATACTTTCCCTAGGTATAGTCAACTCTGACTAGTAAATGTTGATCGAAATTGAACACATACCGCTTTCAATCAACTTTTACTGAAAAGATCAGTAAGAGTCGACTTTACCAAGGGAGAGTCAACTCTTACTCGATAATCGACTTTTCCTGTAACATATATAAATAGTTTTACATACCGGTACGTAATATATATTAATTTCAACCATTTAACTAATTGGTGTCTTAGCACAAAGTTCATAATTACGTAAATTTAACGTATTAATAGTATTAAGCATCTATTGAACTCAGGAGACGACTGCTGGGTTCGAGCCGCACTTGAATTGGTTTTCTGTGGTTTCCCATTTTCACCACCAGGCGAATGCCGGAACGGTTCCTTTCAGCCGGTTCACGGCCAACTTCTTTCCAAAATGCCTTCCCTGACCCTCAGATAATTAGACCCAAGTTAGCGGTCACCATCCCCAGTTGTATCTGCTGACAAAGTTTGTTCAGCTTCCAGACACCGTCCTTGTGACGGTAGGTAATAATCATGTTAGTGGTTTTACGTCCCTTTTAACAACTGCGGCCTTTAGAGACGCCGGTGTGCCGGAATTTCGCCCTGAAGGGGATCGTTAACGTGCCACGGCTCCCTCGCATTTTCGCACCATCAAATTCCAACAGGCTGCGCCACGCAGCCAGCCAAGCGACGGTAGAGCAATGATCCTTCACGATCCCTCACTGAGTCTGTGAGTGAAGCCAATGAAATATAATATGTAATAGCCTACATAGAATTTGTTGAAATTGTCAGGGCCTGCTTTTCCTCTATAAAATAGTAAACAATAAAATTGACGACGCTAAAATTCCAGAGAGAATTACGTTATATGTCCCAGCTGTGAAACCTAGTAGATTCCGAAACATTTTCTTTATTCCGAGAGTTCACACAGACAACCATAAAAACTCGCCGATTAACAGAATTTTATCCCACTATAATAAAGTTCACCATCTTGACTTAGATATTTTCAGTATGTCAGAAAACCAGTTTGCAGCGTCATGTGATAAACAGCAAGATGTCTTGTAATATATTGTACTGTATTCAGCTCATTTCCTTCTCATACCTAACCCTCCTTTTCTTCTTCTTTATATCTTCTCTTTGTGTATCTTTTGTATTTCTATTTATATATTGTTGTATATTATCTAATTCTAGTAGTGAGCAATGTAATTGGGGCTTCCTGTAATGTTCACAACATAAATAAATAAATTTATCAATCAATCAATCAATCAATCAATGTCTAAAGGCAATGCCTTGTCGATTCAACCACTGTCTTCTGTCTTCAGCTTGTCTTTTCATCTCACAATAGGAACCACATCCTACGTTTTGCATCAAAACTTGAAGGAATTGCTTCCTAGGTCGACCTCGTTCCTTCTTTCGTAACACCTTTCCTTCTAGTAGATTGGTTAGAAAGGTATTATGACGCGCGGTGTGTCCAATGAATTTAGCTGTTCTTCTATGTACTGTTACCATCAGCTGTTTCTTCCCATGGATTTCTCGCAGTATACTTTCGTTTGTTCTTTTTTCAGTCCAACTGACCTATAGCATTCGCCTCCAGACCCACATCTCAAACGCTTCAAGCTGTTTCCTATCCTGTTCTCGAATTGTCCAAGATTCACATCCATATAAGAGTACGGTACGCTCTTTTGTTGCTGAATGCTTGTTTGGCAAGCGCTATTCTTCTTCTTATGTATAGAGAAACATTATATTATTATTATCAATATGTATTGGTGTTTGGACAATAATGTACATAAAGGCATCAGCACATAAAATGTTAATTACTCACGTGTCAGATGACGGGAAAATTACCTAGAAGTTGGTCTTCCTTTCCTGTACGAACCGTAATGAAAGTTTATTTCATGTTGCTGTTGCTTATTCTAGGGACTGCGACATTGTGGTCACATAGCCCCATGAATTTGGGTGTGCGGAATTTGTCTGATAACCTGTGTTATTGTGATGGCTGTAATAGAGCGTGTATTTGTAAATTGGGGATAGGATTGGGAAGGAGGCGGCCGTGGCGGTTAAGTTAAGAGCTATCTCAGCATTTGCCTGGAGTAGAAGCGGGTAGGGGGTGGGGATCATGGAAAACCACTTCCAGGATGTCGGAGATGGGAATCGAACCCTCCACTTAACAGTTTTGCCTCCCGCAGCTGAGTGTACCTCGTTCCAGCCCTCACACCAGAATTAAAATTTCTTGACATAGTCAGGAAACGAACCCGGACCTCCGGGGCGACAGCCAGCACCAAGAGGTGGTCGATTGTCTGTTTATCAACACGACAAGCCTTTCCTCAGAGCTGTGTAACGAAGCCCCACTTCCTTGCAGCTGTGCAGCTCACACCTATCGGCAAGGGGAATATTGTGGTTGTTGTATCTAAGCGGCTTCGGTAGCATGCTGAGCTTCTATGCCCAAGGTTGCGGGTTCAAACCCGGCCGAAGTCGTCGGATTTTTTAAGAGCGTTAAAAATCCCTCAGTATGCCTTCCTTCGGAGGGGAAATGAAGCCGGCGGTCCCATGTCATAGATTTATAGCATGTAAAAGAACCTTCCACTAATTACACTTGGGTGAAGCTAAATTATAAATTAGATTTGACTAACGCTCTTAGGTTCCAACGTTCATCGCCAGGAACCGACTGCGGTGGCATCTAATAACCAAATTCAGGACTAGTTGTCGATGACGGTGGCGTTTGGTAGCAAAAGTAGGAACTATTTGAAAATTGAATGTCTGCAGACCACATTTCGTAAGTGCTATTTGTATCATAACAGATATGACTATGCATGCTTCATAAGGTTCACCAAGGCTGCCAACTGTTAATAAATACTGTCTCTATTTTTTGACCCTAATATCTGTTCAATATATCAGAAAGTATGCAAGCCAACAGCTCTAAACTTTGCACACGTAAAGTACTTGACATTCTAGATTAATTTGGAGTCCGTGCTACCAACACGATTCTAAGCCTGCTGATAGGTCCAATGTTTTAATGCATGTAATTCCTGTACTAACATATGAATTTCATTAAAAAATTGGCACAATAATAGATCATAATATTTCAGATTAATTCTGAGCAACACATACATGACAGTGTTGCCATCATGATTTTACGCGCGCTGATAGATCCATGCTATCCATTGAACTTCAACCAAATTTTGTGTGTGCATTCTGTAACCTACCTTAAGAGATGGAATTAGGAATATATTGTCACCAGGGCTGCCAACTGCAGTGCTCTATTAGGCTACGCAGATATATTTCGAACTAATTAAAAATGTCAGTATTACCAACTTAATTTCGTCATTATTCTAGATAGGTCTAAGTAGATTAATCATTGGCATGAATCTTAAATTTTAAGAAAAGTAGGCTCTTAGTTCGTCGCGGAACTACATGTTTAAATTCAGATGACGTAGTTCTGACATCAGCTATCAATATATCCATATATATCCACTGACTCTTCACGAAATGCAACATTGTTCCTGTAGACTATTATTGAGACCATTTGGAAGATTTTGGCACAAACCGCACCTTCTATCTCCCTCTGGTTTAAGAGCTTGAGTTTTGTGATATACCTTAGCGTTTTATACTGTGCACTAGCAACCCGCCCGGCTTCGCCCGGGAACGGTTATGAATGCATTACGTGATAAGCGCTGTTTTTTATGTCAATTAACTACGACCTATATCCGTTTTACGTCTCGGCATGAAGTGTTGGAATCAGTGACTGGACTATTAATTATATTATCATGGAGATGCATGTGTAACGAATTCTTGTCTGACGTAATTTAAGAATGGCGAGGTGCATGAAACACAATTACCCCTTCCGTCCAATCTTAACTTGACTGTGTATTTTACGGAACGAAAAGTTCACAGGCGAAATGAAGAAAAGCCGAGTTGCACTTCCAGGGAAACTGGAAACGCAACCACTCTTCTTTGAAGTCTTAACTCAACACGACTCAACAGTTTGCTGCTGGCTGTATCTGGGGTAATAGGCTCGCCCGCTAGCTAGGCTGTAACTATGGTGATAGGCTCTCCCCTAGCTTGTTCGTATAAACTGTCGCCTCAGTAATTGAATGAAGATTGTTGGAAGAAATGAAAACGTAAAAACACTTATAGTGGGCGATGTACTGAAGATAGAGATATGCTCTCGCGAACTTTTTTTGTAGAACTTTTCATGCTGAACAATTCTTACACTCATAGTATATAGATATTTTCAACGGTTTGCCCAGCGTAAGCTTACAAAGCACTCGGACGCCAGGTTTTATTTCGACTTTTTTACTGAAATCGTTACTGCTTGGCTTCCTTTGATCATAAATAAATTATTTTCTGCAGAAACCTTCCTCGAGATATCCTTAACAGAATGGTGAAAACCGCATTAAAATCCATTCAGTGGTTCTGGAGATTACCCGTGTCATCCAAGAATCTGGGACTTGGTTTTATATTAAGTAGAGGTATGATGATGATTAGCTGGTTACTCGTCCTCTGTCCGGGTAAAAATGTACTTGTGTGTATATCAGTAACTTACAGTTTATTAACTCTTAAGCAGTCACGCGATATATTGTTTATCTGGCTGTGCCTAGTGATCCAGGTTAGCTAGCCTGTTACGACCCTGAGTACCTATCATAGGAAACTTGGGAGCGATTTCATATACTGTAAATAGCATCAATTTGATACGTGACAATGGATTTTCTTCACGCCGGAAGTGTCGTCAGATTCCTAAGCGACTGCTGACGCAAAATATTAAAGTAATACTACTAACGTAATTTTCAGCTTCACATCATTTCCCTCGACACACTGGGGCTCGGTTATTGTAAACATTAACTGCACAATAGACAGTACGGGATAAGCAACGAATGCACTTGAAATAAGTTCTGCGATTGATATTTTGATATTGGCAGGTGTATGTCATTTTGGAATGAATAATCTTCACTTAATAAGATCAATTTTGGGAGAAAATCATGATTTATACCATTTAATAAAACTAGCGCACCCGTTCGAGAACTCTTGCATAATGGGTTGTGTGCGCCCCATGTGTACAGACAATTCGCCCGGCTCTAGTGCTATGCGGGCTGTACGCGACACAGTTCTGCCAGGGGCTATCGTCTCCGAGGGAGGCGCGCCATGACGCGTGATGGGCTACATCTTGGCAACGCTGTACAGCTTTCCCCGGAGCGGCTAGCTGGTGAACCATGTCTTATTTTCCCGTACAAATACAAACCGATATAAAATAAGTGAATTAATTTACGTATTTCACAGTCATACAGCATAACCTTTTTGATGTATAAGGATTACAAAGCGACCAAGAACTACATTTTTTCAACCACCCCGAGCCGAGAAAAAGTTACCTTACAAAAATGATAACAACTTTGTTTCTTGGACACACAACATTTTGAAATTAATAAACCAGTTACGGTATACAATATTCCAATGTATATTGTGTTAAAATTTGGATTCGATCTGATGCCGGGTTTGTGAGATAATAATTCTTAAATGTGACGCATGGTTGAAACACGCTTAAAACTGGCACTTTTTGTGATCCAACTGCGATAACAAAAAATATTAAAATATAAATTAAAAATTCCACTCTTAAACAGAGTAGAACAACAAACTGATCATTTGATTGGTGAATACCAGGCAGGCTTTAGGAAAGGTAGATCGTGTTCGGAGCAGATTTGGAGCCTAAAGACGATATTAAGGATACGCCGCAGTACCAACACATTTGGTACCTTCGTGGATTTTAAGAAGGCGTATGATTCTATTGACAGACAAACTGTTCTGAGCACCCTAGAAGAGCTCAGAGTTGACAGGAAGACCAGGGACTTAATCCGCCAGACTCTCACTGACACAACATCTCAAGTGAAGTTTCTAGGTGAACTATCAGAGCCATTCGAAGTACATACCGGAGTTCGACAAGGTGACGGCCTCTCCCCACTGCTTTTTAACTTAGTGTTAGACAAAGTCATCAGGGAGTGGGAAAACAACATCAAAGGCATAAGCATTGGTACTCTGGAACAGAAAATAAAAGTAATATGCCTAGCTTTTGCTGATGATCTAGCTATCTTTACCAAGACTAGTGAAGAAACCAAGTATGCTATAGAGAAGTTACATGAGTTAGCATCAAAGACAGGACTCCAAATATCGTATGAGAAGACGCATTTCATAGTAAATGGACACCAGAATATCCCGAGATCTCCAATACAGACCAACTATGGAATAATTAGACACGTACCTTCCTTCAAATATTTAGGAGAAATTATTGTACCATCTGGATTGGACAGGAAATCTAATTTAGAAAGAGCTACCAAACTTCAGAAAGCATACCGAATAACATGGAATCACTATAATAAAAGAGTTATGTCACGAAATGCAAAACTACGGCACTACCAGACAGTTGTTCTTCCGGAAGCATTGTACGCCTCCGAAACTATATCTCTAGGAGGCCACTCTCAAATTGGTGAAATCGAAATCCAGGAACGTAAAATTCTCAGGAAAATATATGACCCCGTTTATGTTAATGGTATATGGATTAAAAGGAAAACCACAGACTTGTACACGGTAATCAATAAGTTCACTGATACCGTGCGCAAGAGACGATTGAAATTTTATGGTCACATCTGCCGAATGGAACACACCAGATATGCAAAACAACTGCTTGATATAATTAATTCAAAGAAGGTCAAAATCAGTTGGCTAGATGAAATCAAACAGGACTTAGAGGAAATGAACATTACAGATGATATGATCATGAATCGCAAAACTTTTGGAACTCTAGTTACAAATCACTCTTTCACCGAAAAAGCTAAAAGGACCACTGGAAAAAAATGGACGGAGGAACGTAAGAAGGGGCATAGTGAGTTCATGAGGAGATTTTGGGAGGAGAAGAAGAGGAAAGCTCCATCAATCCGAGTCAACAAGTTCAAGCGCGCTCCCTAAGTGGGCAAAACGAAGAAAGAAGAAGAAATTAAAAATTCCAAACCTACATGAACTAACATAAAATAGAACAACGAAAATGATGATGTTATTGGATTTTATGTAGGACTATTGCTTACTTCACAAACTACCTTCAAACTCGAGTGCACATAATATTTTGGTCGACAGTAGTTGGGTTTCATAAAACTAAATAACAAGGAGCTGGTGGACCAGTCTGTGCCACGCGACTACTTACGTTTTAAAATGAGGCGCGACTGCCCGCGGGTTAAGCCTGGCAACTGATGTTGGGGCTGAAGTACTTCAAGTGCCCAACACACCCACGACAGAGTTCATAATCTCAAGTTCCGGTTTATTTATGGAAAGCGTCGCCACCAAGAGCTCCGGAGCTACGTGGGCTGTCCTTTCCATTCCCCTGTCATTGGTTCAGTGTAAGACCTTTCCGCGGCTTCAGTGGTCTAGTTGGTAGCATGCTGAACTTCTATGCCCAAGGTCGCGGGTTCAAACCCGGCCGAAGTCGTCGGGTTTTTAAGAGCGTTAAAATCCATTAGTATGCCTTCCTTCGGAGGGGAAGTAAAGCCGGCTGCCCCATGTCTAGATGTATGGCATGTAAAAGAACATTCCATTAACTACACTCGTGTGAAGCTAAATTATAGGTTAGATTTGACAGTGCTTGATTTGTAAGAAAATAGGTTCCGGTACTGTGGGCTACCGGGTGGTGGGGAGAGGGGGGATATTTAAATATAGAGTTCTAGAAACGACATTTTTACACTTTTCCGAACACCTTTAATAATTAACCAGTGGACGAAATAACAATATAATTATGATTGCAATTTTAAATTAAATTGAGACTGCTGTAGCAACATTCTTCTTACATTTTAATGTAGGCCAACTAGGCTACCCTTCAAACAATGTATTATTTCAATTTAATATTTTTACATAATTTTAAAAAAATACATTCGGTTTGAAAATACACACATGTTCACCAACAATCTTTTAATCTTGTTTTATAATTTTGTCTTGACAGTTTTCTGAAATAATTATCCAGTCAAAGACCAAGTTGACCTTGACTTACAACTAACGTTTCACAGTTCTAAAAATTATGTTAAACAGTATATTCGACTTTTCCCCCGATCAGAGGTTTCGGTACGGCGTACCGGTGCGTCCAGTCACAAACCTAGCCCTGGATTTGACTAACGCTCTTAGGAGCCAACGTTCTCACTAACAGTAGTGCCCGACTTCGCCCGGTGGATTTATTTGTTTTATGGATGATAAGGAATACCACTACATAACTGGAGCGCTCAAGTAATAAAGTCGGAATAAATGAAAGTACATTTGAAAGCACCAACGCTTATTGCAGCTGATAACCTCAGTATAGTGCACCAATACCATCGCCCTTATACAGAGGCATACTATTGTCATGATAACTGTTTTAAGGGGCCTAAGAAATCTTTTTGCACTAATTACTCCCCGTGACTGCAATTTATAAGCATCTCGCAATAATTCTGCACCAGAACACTGGTAGGGGCGACGTGATGCAGCCCGCATTGCGAGGCAACAATAGACTTACTGTCGACCAAAGTATTATGTGTACTCGAGTTTGAAGGTTGTTTGTGAAGTAACCAATAGACCTACATAAAATCCAATGCCATCAACATTTTCGTCGTTCTATTTTACGTTAGTTCATGTAGGTTTGGATTTTTTAATTTAAATTTTAATATTTGTTATCGCAGTTGGAACACAAAAAGTGCCCGTTTTTAAGCGTGTTTCAACCATGCGTCACATTTAAGAAATATTATCTCAAAAGCCCGTCATCAGATCGAATCCAAATTTTAACACAATATACAATGGAATGTTGTATAACTGGTTTATTAATTTCACAATTTTGTGTGTCCAAGAAACAAAGTTGTTATCATTATTGTAAGGTAACTTTTTCTCGGCTCAGGGTGGTTGGAAAATGTAGTTCTTGGTTGCGTTGTAATCATTATACATCAAAAAGTTATGCTGCATGACTGTGAAACACGTAAATTAATTCACTGGTTTGTATTTGTACCAGGAAATAACACATGGTTCACCAGCTAGCCGCTCTTGGAAAAGCTGTACAGGGTTGCTGATATGGAGCCCATCTCTTCCGAGCGAGACGCGCCATGATACGTGTGGACATCATTTCGGCAACGCTGTACAGCTGTAACCGGAGCGGCTAGCTGGTGAAACATGTGTTATTTCCTCGTACAAATACAAACCGATATAAAATAAGTGAATTAATTCACGTATTTCACAGTCATACAGCATAACGTTTCGATGTATAAGGATTACAATGCAACCAAGAACTACATTTTCCAACCACCCCGAGCCGAGAAAATGTTACCTTACAACAATGATAACAACTTTGTTTCTTGGACACACACAATTTTGAAATTAATAAACCAGTTATACAACATTCCAATGTATATTCTGTTAAAATTTGGATTCGATCTGATGACGGGTTTTTGAGATAATAATTCTTAAATGTGACACATGGTTGAAACACGCTTAAAAACGTGCACTTTTTGTGTTCCAACTGCGATAAAAAAATATTAAAATATAAATTAAAAATTCCAAACCTACATGACCTAACGTAAAATAGAACGACGAAAATGATGATGTTATTGGATTTTATGTAGGTCTATTGGTTACTTCACAAACAACCTTCAAACTCGAGTGCACATAATACTTTGGTCGACAGTAGGTATTATTGAAGCTGTTCGGGAGCGCTTGTTCTTCCGACTTACTGAATAAAAATCAATCATTAAGGTAACCTGAGATGTGTAGCATAATGCTACATAGCCTAAACTATTCCTCTTGAATCCACCTATCATATACAAAAATAATTTTTCGAATCCGACACGTAGTTCCAGAGATTAGCGCGTTTAAACACACAAACAAACTCTTCAGCTTTATTATATTAGTATTAGATTAGTATAGATGGGGAAGGAAATACGAGTCGAGGTGTAGAAAAGCCAATGCAGTGAGTTCCGATCTGCAGTGTTCTGCAAGAAAGAAGTTAGAGTCCCTAGATCGCTCAGTATTTACACCGTCTTTGCTGTATGGAAGTGAGAGCTGGGTAGATTCAAGATATCTGATACATAAGGTAACTGATATGTAGCCTGCAGTAAGTAGCACGAATGGTCGCTGGAACAAATAGATGGGAGCAATGGCAGGAAGGTACTCGTAATGAAGAGATACAGGCTAAGTTAATAATTAAAAAAATGAAACCGACTCATGTGAAGAGAATGGGACAGGAGAGATTAACCTAAGAGGTTAACGGGTTCAGCTGTAGAGGGAAGCAGAGGTAGGCCTAGGAAAAAAGTGTTGTTTTAAGGAGCGGAACTACGAGGTCATCTGCCCCTCTTAACACAGATTAAAGTATACAAATTTGGAATTAAATTTAGAGGTGGACACATAGATTTGAAAAAAACCAAAATTCATAAAACAAAAAATTAAATAAAACTAATAATTATATTATAAGCAAAAATTACGAATAACAAAAATTCATCATTCAAAAACGAACAAGTCTATGAGTCAATTTACACTGGAAAATTTAGATTGCTGGCCCTAACCCACTCTCACTTATAAAGCGGATAACGCGATCAGCAGCCACTGCGTCATCGGCTAATATAAGTTTCAGTGTCATCTGCAAACCAAGGTTTCTTCGTAAGTCAGCAAGATCCACACACTCGGCGAAAATGTGGGCCACGGTGAATACGGCTCCACAGGTACAAAGTGGGGGGATCTTCCCTTTTCATTAGGTACGAGTGGGTGGAACATGTATGACCTATCCTTAGCCTACACAAAATGACGGACTCCCTTCGTCACCGGAAAGAGCTCCGCTACACGCGAGTAGTTCCCTTGATCGTTCACACACAGAGAGTCGACACGCAGTTGAATAAGACCATGCGTATTATTAGTGGGACCATACGATCTACTCCCTCTTACTGGTTGCGCTAATCTCCCCACCTAATGCTAGAAAGAAGAGTGCTCTCGTACGAGAATATCAGAAGATAATGGTTAATCCCCAGCTACCTTTGTTAAACGATGCAGCATATGTGGAGCGAAAACGGTTCAGATCAAAACACCCTGTTATTTCCACAGCCAGAATTCTGTCAGAATAGAAGTTAGACATTCGCCTCTCCTGAAGCCAAAATTAGCAACAACACTGCCGTGATCGATGTCGTAACATCCCCTTTAGCCTGCAAAAACACTTACTAAAGTGTTTGAGTGATCGATGCATATTGTGGAGACTTCAAGGACTTTTTAGCAGCAACAACAGACGCTGTATGCTAAATAAAGAACTTGATTATTTGTATAACTTATAGGTTTATGTAGATATGATTTATGTGTTTTAATAGCTGGAATTTTTATCAAATTTCATGTATGTGATGATTATTTTAATGTTTTCTTGAGCCATACGCTAAATAGATAAATAAATAAAAAAATGTAACTACAATAAGTGTAGTGCGTTTATTTGGTGTTTATGTTATGATTCACAGTTTGAAGGAAATATGAAAGCAATGGTGTTTGCAGATGATTTGATGATTTGGGGAAACAAGGAGGAGGAGGTACAGGAACAGTTGGACGTATGGGAAGGAATAATGCAAGGATATCTGATGAAATTTAGCATAAATAAGAATGAGATGGAAGAAGGAAAGAACTACAACGGGAATAACAATTGGTGGGGAACAGCTGAAGAAAGTGGAGAGCTTCAAGTATCTGGGAAGCCTGATACAAGATAATGGAAGACACGATAGAGAAATAAATGAACGGGGGAGACAAGCAGAAGCATTCCGGAGGAGTGTGAAAAGCATGTTTCGGAACAAGGACGTCCCTCAAAACAGCAAAAAAATCATATATCGGACGTACTATGTCCCTATCCTGACGTATGCCTCGGAGACCTGGGTTATGAAAGGAAGGGAGAAGAGCAAAATACAGGCCAGTGAGATGAGGTTCTTGAGAAGCAGTATTGGAGCTACAAAGATGGACAGAATGAGAAATGAGAGGACCAGAGAATTAATGAAGGAGGAACCATTACTGGATGGTATAGAGAAATCTAGACTTAGATGGTATGGACATGTAAAACGAATGGAGGAGGATACACGAGACGAAGTGGGAAGGAAAGAGACCGAGAGAAAGACCGAGAGACAGGTGGCTCGAGGGGGTGGAAGAAAGCGTGAAGGGAGGAGAAGACTGGACAAGGATGGAGGCCGAGAGATGGTGGGAAGACAGAAGACGTTGGAGAGGCTTGTGTTCCAAACAGACCCGGCCAGTGGCTGGAAACTGTGCAAGATGATGATGATGATGATGAATCTCGCTATATAAGGTTAGTTTGTTTTATAAGCGCTTTGTGAAATACGTATAAGTTTTATGCACGTGTGACCAACACAATATAGGCCTGGTAAATAAAATAAATAAAATTACAGTTGATACGACATCGCTTGAACTTTCCATTCTTCCTGAGACAAACTTTCCTGACCAATAAAACAAAAAGCTAAATGAAGTAGGAGACTTCTGTTATTTGTGACAACTTTCGTTTTTGAGTTTATTAAATCTGATTGGAGATTTTTGTAGCTTTTTCAGGAAGCAAAATAACCAGTGATGGACGAAGCAAAGAATATATAAAATGTAGGTTGGCACAGGCAAGGAAAGCATTTCTACAAAAAGGGAATCTGTTGACATCGAATATAGATTTAGGTATTAGGAAGTCATTTTTGAAAGCCTTCGTCTGGAGCGTGGCGCTCTATGGAAGTGAAACTTGGTCTATTGGTGCAGCAGAATAGAGGAGAATTGAAACGTTTGAAATGTGGTGTTACAGGAGAATGATGAAGATCAGATGGGTAAATAGGGTTACAAATGAAGAGGTATTAAGACGAGTGGGAGAGGCGACTGGCGACTGCTAATGAAGAGAAGAGTGATCGATGCATATTGTGGAGACTTCAAGGACTTTTTAGCAGCAACAACAGACGCTGTATGCTAAATAAAGAACTTGATTATTTGTATAACTTATAGGTTTATGTAGATATGATTTATGTGTTTTAATAGCTGGAATTTTTATCAAATTTCATGTATGTGATGATTATTTTAATGTTTTCTTGAGCCATACGCTAAATAGATAAATAAATAAAAAAATGTAACTACAATAAGTGTAGTGCGTTTATTTGGTGTTTATGTTATGATTCACAGTTTGAAGGAAATATGAAAGCAATGGTGTTTGCAGATGATTTGATGATTTGGGGAAACAAGGAGGAGGAGGTACAGGAACAGTTGGACGTATGGGAAGGAATAATGCAAGGATATCTGATGAAATTTAGCATAAATAAGAATGAGATGGAAGAAGGAAAGAACTACAACGGGAATAACAATTGGTGGGGAACAGCTGAAGAAAGTGGAGAGCTTCAAGTATCTGGGAAGCCTGATACAAGATAATGGAAGACACGATAGAGAAATAAATGAACGGGGGAGACAAGCAGAAGCATTCCGGAGGAGTGTGAAAAGCATGTTTCGGAACAAGGACGTCCCTCAAAACAGCAAAAAAATCATATATCGGACGTACTATGTCCCTATCCTGACGTATGCCTCGGAGACCTGGGTTATGAAAGGAAGGGAGAAGAGCAAAATACAGGCCAGTGAGATGAGGTTCTTGAGAAGCAGTATTGGAGCTACAAAGATGGACAGAATGAGAAATGAGAGGACCAGAGAATTAATGAAGGAGGAACCATTACTGGATGGTATAGAGAAATCTAGACTTAGATGGTATGGACATGTAAAACGAATGGAGGAGGATACACGAGACGAAGTGGGAAGGAAAGAGACCGAGAGAAAGACCGAGAGACAGGTGGCTCGAGGGGGTGGAAGAAAGCGTGAAGGGAGGAGAAGACTGGACAAGGATGGAGGCCGAGAGATGGTGGGAAGACAGAAGACGTTGGAGAGGCTTGTGTTCCAAACAGACCCGGCCAGTGGCTGGAAACTGTGCAAGATGATGATGATGATGATGAATCTCGCTATATAAGGTTAGTTTGTTTTATAAGCGCTTTGTGAAATACGTATAAGTTTTATGCACGTGTGACCAACACAATATAGGCCTGGTAAATAAAATAAATAAAATTACAGTTGATACGACATCGCTTGAACTTTCCATTCTTCCTGAGACAAACTTTCCTGACCAATAAAACAAAAAGCTAAATGAAGTAGGAGACTTCTGTTATTTGTGACAACTTTCGTTTTTGAGTTTATTAAATCTGATTGGAGATTTTTGTAGCTTTTTCAGGAAGCAAAATAACCAGTGATGGACGAAGCAAAGAATATATAAAATGTAGGTTGGCACAGGCAAGGAAAGCATTTCTACAAAAAGGGAATCTGTTGACATCGAATATAGATTTAGGTATTAGGAAGTCATTTTTGAAAGCCTTCGTCTGGAGCGTGGCGCTCTATGGAAGTGAAACTTGGTCTATTGGTGCAGCAGAATAGAGGAGAATTGAAACGTTTGAAATGTGGTGTTACAGGAGAATGATGAAGATCAGATGGGTAAATAGGGTTACAAATGAAGAGGTATTAAGACGAGTGGGAGAGGCGACTGGCGACTGCTAATGAAGAGAAGAGATAGGTTGGTAGGACACATACTAAGGCATCCAGGAATAGCAAGCTTAGTTATGGACAAGAACTGTACGGGTAGACCAAGGTTAGAATATGTTAAACAGATTGCCTCGGATGTAGGGTGTGGTAGCTATGTAGAGATGAAACTATTAGATCAGGACAAGGAGGCATAGAGAGCTGCATCAAACCAGTCAAAGGACTGAAGACTCAAACAACAAAAGAAAAACAATCTCGCTTACTGATATTTGAAAACATGATTTTTCTGGTTTAAATTTATTTGTTCTTATTAGCTTACTTTCGTTTTTGGTAACGAGTACCTTCCAGCCATTGCTCCCATCTATTTGTGCCAGAAAGCATTCGTGCTACCCTCATCTCTAGCTTATGTATCAGATATCCCGAATCAACGCCGGCGGTCCCATGTCACAGATTTATGGCATGTAAAAGATCCTTCCACAGACTAAACTTGTGTGAAGCTAAATGTCTAGGTTAGAGTTCGTTGGAACGCTCTATCAAAGTTCCAACGTTCACCACTAGGTATCAGTGACATCTGATAGCGCAAGTTGAAACTACTTGAAATTGAACGGAACTTGTAGCTCATTCTATGGGTGTACGCTGGAAGCAGCTAAAGCCTCTGGCGAGCCGAACATGTCCTCGGACACTCCCGGCACTAAAAGCCATACATGGTGTCCACAGAATTTTCAATGTCAATTTTCTGACTTTTCCTGACCATTTTTCAACAAAATTCCTGACTCGCGAAGTCCTCGTAACATCGGAATAAAAGGTTTATTGAGCAAAAATATTTATATCTTTTTTCATTTGCAGTATTTGCCCAACTCTCGCTTCTTTATTCATTTAAAATAGAAAATAAGGTAAATTATAATGCAATAACACATAAATCAATGTACTTAATGGGGGGCAGATGACTTCGTAGTTCCGCCCCTTTAAACTACAATAACTAACATATAACTTAAGTACTTAATAACCTAAACTATAGTGATGGGGTCGCCACATCCCAATGCCAACGCCAAAAAAAAAAAAAAAAAAAAAAAAAACGTATAAAAATAGGTAAAGGAGGTTTTTACTATGATGTAGGCCTATTGTAAATATGGAAACTTACCATAATGTCCAGTGAGTTATTGATTTTTATCTTCAGAGATTAGTTGAACTAGTAACATCAAAATATGACTGTAAAACACAAAATACTGTACGGTTAATATAAAATTCCTGACTTTCTAAAACTTTTCGCCATTTTTTCCTGATTCACGCCATGCCATTTTTTCCTCACTTTTCCTGACCAAAAACAAAATTCCTCACTTTTCCTGCCTGTGGACACCATGCATACGATAAATAAATAGATAACGCTGTCCCCTGTTCATCCCGCAAGAGCAAGACGCTAGCGCAGCGACACTCGTTTCTTTAAATACTACATCCCTGCCGATAAGATAACGCAAGGAAAGAAGAGTGACAGTCTTGTACGTGGGTGGGCGGTTTATTGTTGGAAATGTTAGGTGTCTGTTTAATTTCCTCCCCCTGCCTTCCGCCTCAGAGAGAGTCGTGTATACTCAATGTCTCGCGCGGCTCAGTATTTTGGCTACAACCTTATTACAAGTAAGATTACACTGTTAAAACAGTTTTTCTTTCTTTTGCCCATGGTTGTACAACAACATAAGGGTGGGTGCATGATAACAAGTGACGTAGTGACTGGAGCAAGATGCACTCAGCCTCGTGAGGGAAAACTGAGTTGTGGAAGGGGGGGGGGGGGGGAGATTTGATTGTCACCTTACGATCAGGCATCCTACAAGTGGTTTCCCACTTCTAATCCAGGCAAATGCCGGGATAGTTTCTAACTTAAGACTACGCCCATTTCCTTCGTAATATTTACCGGAATCACAAATAAGCTACACTTACTAATAATTAGAGCTGTCGATCGATTACAAATTTCGATCGGTTAAGTCAACCAAATTTGCTTAATCGGTTAATCGGTCGATTAATATCGAACTTTAGGCGGTTTCACACAGTCTCAGTTCTAGAAATAAAACCTTTGAATAGCATATTTTAAAATGTTCACCATTCCATTCGCTGTGAGGAAGATATCATTTTGTATTTTAATTGTATTGGTGGCGTTCAAGTAAAAAATAAATGTATTCAATGCTTTTAAGTTAATAATAGGCCTATTATTTAATAGTACATTATTCAACGAGCCTATAATTGCAATAATTAAGACGAGAGTGTCTTAATTACCATTATAGGCGAGTTGCATACGACTGTTTATGTTCGACGATAATTATAACTATTTTTTGTTCGAACATAAATATTCATAAATATCTGTCGAGATTTCGCCAGTTTTATGGACTGAACAGAGCGCATGGGACACAGATAATATCTTCTATTTGACCATGGCCTCGTAAAATACCCCACTATGGCACTAGCCACGCAGTGACATTTAAAATAGGTGGCCGTGGAAGTCAGCGCAGGTGCGATGCTATCCATACCTAATTGGTCAAACAACTGTTTCTTCAGCTCCGATTGGCGGGAGAAACTGTTTCATAATGAAAAATAGTGTTATAATTACCCTCATTATGATACAGTTTTCTGACATATAATATTTTTTGCATTTCGACATCGTCGAACATAAAATATATTTCAATATTGAATATTTAATGACACAAGGTTTTGAAGTTGAAGTTCACAGTTACTTATAATCAAATGTATTTGCTTCAGATACGCTCAGAACTAAGGACTGCCCTTCTCTTAGTAACAATATTTCCAGCGTCACTGAGAACACACTCGCACGCGGAACTGAAGTAGCTGGAATGCAAAGGAATTTTTTCGCTATGTGTGCGGGATTTGTAACATGGACTGAATGTATTTTCCACCATTGTAGAGGGTCTGCGAAGTCATCTTTTAGACATTATCTCTTTTATCCTTCAGAAGCAAAGGCATGAGCATCAGCTACCTTTATTAATGACCTGTCAATCTTGCAATAGCTGATGCTAGCGCGCCAAATGGCAAATAATATTACCATACACAGGTTTAGTGTAACGCGAAACAATAATACTTTTAAAATTAGTTTAATGAATTTAATGTCGTCGGTGTTTAGATATTATAATTATTATTGTGAATCTAATTTCGCCTAATAACCGACAAACTTGTTCACACCTTGTTTATCAAAACTTTATTGTCAGCGACGTTTCGATCGGCAGATCATTTTCAAGTTACAACAAAACATTACATTATCAGTCTCACTTGTAGGCCTACATCTTTTTTTCTTCCAAATTAATAAATATTCTATGTTACAATTGGTATACAGTATATAACTGTTTTTATAAACAATATCATTAACTTTTCCAATGCCTCAAATACAGCGATGTATTATTATCAATAGCTTAACCGACAGCAGTGGCTACGCGGGCTAAAGCGCAGCGTTAGGTCGTGGGGCCAAGCTCTCTGCTGACTCGGTAGACGCGTGGGTTCGAGCCCCACCGTCGGCTGTCCTTGAAATGGTTTTCCGTGGTTTCCCCATTTTCAACACCAGGCAAATGCTGGGACGGTACCTTCTGATAGGCCACGGCCGCTTCCTTCCACATCCTTGCCCAGTTTCATTCATCTTCATTCATTCCATCTCTCATCCCGACGCGCAGGTCGCCCACGGGCGTCGAATAGAAAGACCTGCACTCGGCCTCTGACGAGGCCACACGAAAAAAAAAAAAAAACAATAGCTTGTCACAGCGACGATGTTTGAGGCATTGGAAAAGTTTATGATATTGTTTATAAAACCCACAGATATATATACGAATTGTAGCATAGAATATGTATTAATTTGAAAGAAAAAAGATGTACAAGTGAGAATGATAATGTAATGTTTTGTTGTAGCTTCAAAATGATCTGCCGATCGAAACGTCGCTGACAATAAAGTTTTGATAAACAAGGTGAGAACAAGTTTGTCGGTTATTAGGCGAAATTAGATTCACAACAATAATAATTATACTTTTCCTACACCACACTACTACGGTCCTATTAATCGACAGCTCTACTAATAATACAGGCATCACAATAACGCATGTTACACACACACACAAAATACAAGGCGCTAAATGACAATGTCTCTCCTCTCAAATTAAACAATAAGTTGTGTTAATCTGCAAGTGCATGATTCTGTAGCCCACATTTGCCAGCTGTGTGGAATAGGCAGGTGCGCATTTTGCTATGCGCCATATCTCATGCTACTACGATCACCCAAGCCTGAGAAAAAGTTATTTTCTTTTTTCAAAATTAACAACTATTTTCAGAAAAGTCCGATCAGATTAAAACTTAATATACAAGTAAACAATAAGTTCCTTTAAAACGTTTTAAAGTTTCATTACGATATGATCTATACTTTTAATGTGATTAATCTTTCTATGTGAGCGCTCCGTTAGACTTGGTAAAAGAAACAGCACTTGTTTCTGTTCAATCAGCGATAACATGTTAACGGGTTACAATACAAATGTTTACTCTACATAGCTAAACGCAGAATCAAATAAGTAAAACTTAGGTGTAGCCTGTTCTTATGTAAGGCTACGGGTAAAGTTTCTATCGACATCTAAAATCGAGTGTCTACAGATGTTTTTCCCCCGATTGGTAGTTGGGATTCCTAGCCGGGACACCCCTCGCTCGCTGCAGCAACAATAAGACAAGGGTAGAAAGGTAAAATTGCATTGTCAAGTTACCGGCATTTGAACAATGCGTCAACCACTCCCCCATTGCATCTCATCATAGACCTTGAGCAGAAAGGAATGCAGGCAAGAAGATCACCACTCATACTGCCGAATTACAGAATGCCAATAATGTAACTTGTGTAGTGCTCAGTTAAAAGCTGATTGACTAGGGCTGAGACAAAAGACAGCCATTTGTTCAATGAGAAAGGTTTGGGGAACAGGAAACAGGCAATTAGCCGTACACTTTGCCGTGTATGTTGGAGAACAAAGGGAGGAAGACCTACTTGCACATTCCTTGTTAGTTACAGAACCAACTGTTAGCCTACAGCAAGGTAGACTTTCGCATAACCGGTTCGGTGGCGTAGTTGGTAGCATGCTGAGCTTCTATGCCCAAGATCGCGGGTTCAAACCCGGCCGAAGTCGTCGGATTTTTTAATTGCGTTAAAATCCTTCAGTGTGCCTTCCTTCGGAGGGGAAGTAAATCCGACGGTCCCATGTCATAGATTTATGGCATGTAAAAGATCCTTCCACTAACTACACTTGTGTCAAGCTAAATTTCTAGGTTAGGTTTCGTTTTAACGCTCTAGCAAAGTTCCAACTTTCACCACTAGGTGTCAGTGATATCTGGTAGTGAAAGTTAGAACTACTTGAAATTGAACGGAACTTGTAGCTCACCCTATGGGTGTCCGCTTGAAGCAGCTACAGCCTCTGGCGATCCGAACATGTCCTCGGACACTCCCAGCACAAAAAAGCCATACGCTAAATAAATAAAAATAAATGTTTTAAATGAATGTTATACAGCCAGAATTGCAACCCTTTCCTGTTCGGAGTGTTAATTATGCTCAATGGCGTAATTTGAATGAAATTAGCTTAAATCATCATCTTACATTTACCATGAAAAAAAAACATAACGGAAAAATATGATACGTCATAATTCATAAACATCCGGGTCCTAATAATGATATTAAACAAGTTCGGATGGTATTCTAGAAACTATCCGCAAATTTACTCCAAACTATATCCGCTCTCCGCACAGCCATGCAAACTATATCCGCAACCACGCAGGACTTTACACATAAGTTTCAAAACAATGCAAGTTATATAATACATCAAACGACGTATGTCCTGCATTTTCTTGAGCTTAATTGATACTGGTCTTCCATAAGCCTTTTGTAAAGAGAAATATATATGTTCTCCTGGATAATAATAATAATAAAAAACTTTACGAGCCTTACAGTAGTCGCATATGATATCTAACATCTGACATAGAAGAAACCTCACGTAAAGTTGTTGATACACCGGTATTTTATAATATTATTGGCACAAATAATTATCTATTGTAAAAGGGAGTGTTTTACAGATATTGTAGTTTATAATACGGAACTCATTTTATTAGATGATTAGTAGCTTCCACCAGCACTAGCCTAAATAAAGAATACGATATGGATCAACTAGATTAATAGACGCGACACCGCTCATAACCTTAAATTCCTTATAAATATACCAACTTGCGAGTAAATGCAATGTGCACAGTAGTAAATCATGGAAGGCTTGTCCAGTTCCCGGACCTCTTGATTCACAGACCAATATGTAATTTCATATGGATTCTGTTAAAATGAGTCATATTGATATGGTTAGCAGCAGAGTTCTGTTAAAATGAGTCATATTGATATGGTTAGCAGCAGAGTATCAAGAAGGCAGTGCGAAAACAATCAAGAAGGCAGTGCGAGAGTAGAAATATCAAGTAGTGTGTAAATAAAAACAATTGTGTGTGTTGATGAACGTCCAGGAGGGATATGATCTTACACACTTCCGTCCGATCCACTTCCGTCCCAATTTTCAAAACCACTCCCACAAAAATATCCAGCAACCGAGTGGAAAGATGTCACACATCAAAAATAATGTGTTCACTCTTAGTGTTACGATTTTATTTTTCTTTGTTTCTTTTGCCGGCAGCGTATTTTCCGTTCAATGAAGGGAATTTAACACGTTTTACACCCTCAATGTTAACGGGACTGTCTAATATTTCCGTTTAGGGCTAGTTTTCGTTTAATGAAGGGGCCGATGAAGGCAGGAAGAAATCGTGTTGATTTTGAAACATTGATGTTGTTTTTGACATGGAAATTCTTGTCATCAGTGACCTGTTGGCACCACTGTTGTTGCGAATGACGAGCGAGGCGTGCCGCAGCGGGTGAGTGCGCGCGCATCCTGCCACCCCTCGCTTGCTTGCGTCTAACGGAGCCTGCACAGGAAACTGGTTTCCATTTAAACCCTTCCTTCGACTTCAGGTTACTCTACACACCGGTGTGAATGAGAACATCTGCCGGCCGTCCGGCCGACATTAATCTCAAGGCAACGGTCATCTCAATCTCATTTTCAAAGACACCGCGTGTTAAAAAACCTCATGACCCAACAAACTTGTTCTTGTCAACGGAACTGAAACGTAGCTGACAGTTCAAAGATGTCAAGGATGTAGCTTACCACCCCTATAGAAGAGCATCGCTAAGGAAATAGTTTTAAACTAGCGATCTCGCATGGGTATAAACCACCTACCCGGCTCTATTGATATGCGGGCTCGACGCGACACAGTTCCGGCACGGTGTTTGTTTAAACGCACTTTATAAACAAATTGTAGAGTACAGTGTCATTGCTGCTCATTCGTTACGATCGGTTACTGACTGCGTGGTGCAGCGGTAAGGTTCTCGCCTGCTGTTTCTAAGGTTGCAGGATCGAATTCTGGCGAAGTCTGTTGGCATTTGAGGGTACGCAAATGCGAGAAAGCCGTGTCAGTAAATTTATGGCACGTTAAAGATCCCCTCCGAGGCAAAATTCCTGCGGTATCCGGACATAACGTACCACGGACAAAAAGTAGATTACCACTTTATTTTCGAGGACATAACGTACCACCTAGGTCGTTATCTACCTAAGAACGGTTTTCCCGTAATCCCCAAATATTTACACTAGAACATAACGTACCACTTGCTATCAGACGGGCATTCCAGTTACAGGTTCATTACCACATAAACATCAGAGGCGATCACACTGTGCGGTTTTAAACATTTTGGTATTGTAACATTGCCTTCATGAAGTACGATTGTACATTAAAAGTTCAAAGAGAAAAAAGAAATTTGTCAAGTATGATGAACGGCTTGACAGAATAATGAAGCGGTATGAAGAGAATGGAAACTTGAAATCTCGCTTGAGAGCTCTGTCATATTCGCAGAACTTGGAATGAAACTACACATGACGAACTTGCTATTCACTTAGAATGAAACATCCCATGACGAACTTGCTATTCGCTAGGATATAAAACCCACAAAAAACAATTTTAAAAAATACAGTTAAGAAAACGAAAAATTACGAGAGCTTAACCACAGCTGATTTTAAACACGCCAAAATGTTTATAAACATTTTGCCATTCCAAAGCCTGGATAAAGTGTGATGGGAATCCAAACACTTATCATATTTTACGTTATTTTATGTTGTGTTATTGTCAACATATTTATTACCAGGATTAATTGAGCAAAGCCGAGCAAGTGGCCGTGCGGTTAGGGTTTCATGCACCCTAAATACTTCAAGTGGTACGTTATGTCCTCTCCTAAATATTTTAGTCATTATCTGACTCTTCGCAGGTAATCAGCCGGGCAAGTGGTACGTTAAGGCTAGTCCACACCAAGATGTTTTCGTTAACTTTGTTAATGAACACTGTTCATGAACATTTTTGTCTGTCCATAAACTTAATAGCGTTTTCGTTAACTTTTCGAGCATGTTCATGAACAACATCTCTTTAACTTTTGTAAATGAAACTTTTCATTATCTTTTCGTGTTTACGTTAACATTTTGGTTCGCGCATGCGCAAAGACGCAATTAAGGCACCATAACTGAGATGGCTTGTTTTGATACTCTAGATTAGTACATAAGTGAAGTGTAGGAGTCACCCGTTGCTAGGAATCTTAATGTTATACCTAGCCTGTCACTAATACAGTCATCACAATTAACACCGGTTATCAGACAGATTCTACACACGCCCAAAGTACACGGGGCTACATGACCGCGTTGTCGCAGCCCCTAAACTTAAGAACCAACCAACCATACCTAGCCTGTCATTAATGGAGATGGCTTGCCGTTAATTTGTGTCATTTCTTGCAATTTCAGGCCCTATTACTGTCAACAAGAACTGAAAGTCATGTGGTGACATTCTCAGAAAGTTTTGAAAGCCTGCTACATTATGAATTAATAGTTCTGACATAAGTTTTCTCTCCAAACTTAATTCTAAACGCCTTTCCATTATTTTTCTTTGCCACATCTTGCGTCTGCGCTTTTCTCTAATTGTACTCACTAAAATAATGAAAGCTGCAGCTCTAAGTACTTTCTTCTTCCTGACCCTATCCATTATAACCTCACAAACAGTTCATTTAATGTTGAAGATGTTTGTTAACAAAAGTTTATTTGGTGTGGACATAATGTTGAAGAAGTTTGTTAGCAAATGTTTAGTTTTTATTAACATTGTTCATGAACATTGTTCATTAACTTTGGTGTGGACTAGCCTTTATGTCCTATAACCAATTCCTGTACACTGGCGTCTCCACTGCTCGAGTCCAAGATCTGTGAACTTGAGGGGTGAGGTGACATGGGGGACGGGCCTGTAAACAGCCCGCCGTGGTATCTGGAATTCCTGTATATTCCAATATAGCTAACATAGGGCCATTGCCTATACCACTGCGGTGTTGCGAATGAGTGAGTGAGTCATCGACCAATGTATTCGGTTCTGTTACTACGCTGTCTTACAAACAACATCTCCAGAATATTGCTGCAAAAATAGGAACCCGCAACAACATAATTCATAAGCTATGTGGAACAACTTGGGGATCCTCAGTTGCAACTCCGCGATGCTCAGTTCTAGGTTTGGTGTACTCGACTGCCGAGTACTGTGCTCCTGTCTGGCTCAATAGTGCTCACACAAATACTGTAGATACCTAACTGAACAGCACAATGCATCTCATCACTGACACAATCAAATCTACTCCCACACATTGGCTACCAGATCTCAGATCTCAGACGTAAAGATGTTCTCCTAAGAGAATTCAATAAAATAATGAACAATCCACGATTGCCGATACATGATGACATCAGCAATGAAATTATTATAAATACTGGTCGCCTGCGCTCCAGAAAACCACCAACAAGAGATGCCATGAACTTGAGGAACAGCAACTATCAAACTTTCGTTGAGTGGTAGAAGAGACTCAACAACAAATGTTGTCCAACAATGCCTCCAGTGAAGAAGACGCCACCTGGTTTCAACCTCCCTAGTAGACTATGGTCCACATTGAACAGGATACGAACCAACCATGGGAACTGTGCAGCCTTCCACTACAAGTGGAACAGAATTTCAACGCCTGAGTGTGACTGTGGTGCTACAGAACAGACTATCCAGCACATCATCACCGAGTGCAGCTGAAGAAAGTACAGTGGCAGTGCTTGTGACTTTGCTCTCGTGACTCCAGAGACTATTGACTATATCCAGAATTTGGATATACGAGTATAAATTCTACTGTATCTCTAGCCATAAGCTAAATAAATAACTACGCACGGACCAGGAACCCCGCAAATCTCTCATCATCGACCGCGATCCACATTCCTCTCAGGTTCACGGACCCTCAGTAGTTAAGGGACGTAAAACCAACATCATTATTTAATGGTTACTTGCGAGCGCCTCATGCGTAAGCTATATACCACCCGCCTGGATTTTCTGCTATGCGGGCTGGTAGCGACACAGTTGTGGCAGGGGCTATCGTCTTGTTTATAAACAAACTAGCAACCCGCCCCGGCTTCGCCCGGGAACAGTTATTAATGCATTACGTGATAAGCGCTTTTTTTATCATTTTAAATGATTATGTCGACTTTACATGGGGTCTGGCGTTACGTTACGGTGACGGGACGAAATGTACCGAGAATGCACTAAGGTGTGTGACGTCATAGTACGATGTAGCAGCCGAGTACCAAAAAGGCAGTGCGAGAACAGAGTTTCAAGAAAGCAGCCTAGAACAATCAAGTAGGCAGTGAAGAAACAAAATAGAATCTTGAAACTCTGTTCGTGCACTGCCTTCTGGGTACTCGGCTGCTAGCATTTAAAATGATATCAAGTCCAGTCTTTCAGACTGACTATCAGTGTTTTCTTTTTTCGATGTCATGAACTACTACCTATATCCGTTTTACGTCTCGGCTTAATGGGTTATCATGGAGATGCATGTGCAACGAATTCTTGTCAGGCGTAATTTAAGAATGGCGAGGTGCATGAAACACTAATCCCCCTTCCGTCCAATCTTAACTTGACTGTGTATTTTGCGGGACGAAACGTTCACAGGCGAAATGAAGAAAAGCCGAGTTGCACTTCCAGGGAAACTCCGAATACAACCACTCTCCTCTGAAGTTTTTTATTCAACACGACTCAACAGTTTGCTGCTGGCTATATCTGGGATAACAGGCTCGCCCCTAGCTAGCTCATCAACTGTCGCCTCAGTAATTGAATGGAGATTGTCGCGCTCTTTGAATGGGCGTAACGAAGAAGAAGAGAGAAGTAACTAAACACTTCTGAATGTATTAGTTGTCTTCAGTATTTTGACTGGTGTGATACAGCTGTCCATGCCTCCCTATCCTAAGCTTATCGTTACATCCGAGCCAATCTGTTCAAGATATTCTAACCATGGTCTACCCCTACAATTCTTATCCTCGACCCTTCCTTCCATAACTAAGCTTGCTATTCCTGGGTGTCTTAGTATGTGTCATACTATCTACCAACCTATCTCTTCGCCTCATTAGCAGTCACCAGAAACATCTCTCCTCACCCACTCGTCTTAATACCTCTTCGTTTGTAACCCTATCTACCCATCTGATCTTCATCATTCTCCAGTAACACTACATTTCAAATGCTTCAATTCTCCTCTTTTCTGCTGCACCCATAGCCCAAGTTTCATTTCCATAGAGTGCCACGCTCCAGACAAAGGCTTTTATAAATGGCTTCCTAATACCTAAATCCAAATTCGATATCTTCTGTAGAAATGCTTTCCTTGTCTGAGGCAACCTAATGTTTATATCCTCTTTGCTTCGTCCATCACTGGTTATTTTGCTTCCTCAGTCTCCTACTTCCTTTAGTTTTCACATGCCAGTTTGATGTCAATAGGAAGCCTATTATAGTATCATAAAGTGCTTGCATAATTATGCAGATGATATTGTACTCATAGGGAGAAATGAGATTCAGATAAGGAAATTGTTTGTTGAACTTGAGGAGATAGCTAAGAAATTAGGCCTTAGAATTAATGACCAAAAACTCAGTACATGGTAATGAAGAGGAATATTGACGTGTTTGGGAATCGGTTACCTCTTCTTATTGGCATGCATAGTTTTGAGAGGGTTGAACATTTCAAATTCTTAGGAGTCATGATTGATGAACAAAATCACAGAGAAGTGGAAATTGAAGTTAGAATACAGAATGCTAACAAAGTGTACTAATCTCGACAGTTTTAATTTGGGATCCAAATATTTGACGAGAAATACAAAATTGAAAATATACAATGCCAGTTCTAACTTCTGGTGCAGAATCATGGAGTTTACCAAAACAGGAAGAACACCAGTTGCAGATTTTCGAAAATGAAGTGTATAGGAAAATTTGTGGACCATTTTTTGACCCCGTATTTCAAAGCTGAAAAAAAGATCAAATAAAGACATACACGCACTATCACAGCAAGAGCCAATACTCAACATCATTGGTTGGTTGGTTCCTCAGTTTAGGGGCTGCGACAACGCGGTCATGTAGCCCCGTGTACTTTGGGTGTGTGTAGAATCTGTCTGATAACCGGTGTTAATTGGGATGTATTAGTGTGTGTTATTTATAATTCAGGCGAGGACTGCAGGCATTCAATTTACAAGTAGTTCCTACTTTTGCTACCAAATGCTACCGACAACGACTAGTTGTGAACTTCGTCACTAGATGCCACCGCAGTTGACTCCTGGCAACGAACGTTGGAACTTGAGAGCATTAGTCAAATCTAACCTATAATTTAGCTTCACACAAGTGTAATTAGTGGAAGGTTCTTTATCATGGCATAAATCTATGACATGGGACCGCCAGCTTTACTTCCCCTCCAAAGGAAGGCACACTGAGGGATTTTTAGAGGCTCTAAAAAAATTCGACGACTTCGGCCGGGTTTCTACCCGCTACCAACTACGCCACCGGAGCCGTCCCAACATCATGTACTAAGAATGGGAGATGGATTTACAAATCTTTATGTTCGACCTTGGCGAAATGTAAATATTATATGTCAGAAAAGTCTACTATAATGATGCTCATTATAGTAAAAGTTTTCATTATGATACAGTTTCTCCAACCAATCAGAGCTCAAGAAACAGTTGTGTGACCAATTAGGTAAGGATAGCATCGCACCTGCACTCACTTCCATGGCCCCCTATCTTAAATTTCACTGCGTGGCGAGTGTCATAGTGAGGTATTCCAGGAGGCCATGGTCAAATACAAGGTATTCTCTGCGTCCCATGCGCTCTGTTCAGTACATAAAACTGGCGAAATCTCGACAGATATTTATGAATATTTATGTTCGAATATAAAATAGTTATAATTATCGTCGAACATAAACAGTCGTATGCAACTCGCCTATAATGGTAATTAAGACACTCGTATGTAAATTATAAAACTCGCTACGCTCGTTTTTTAAACATACTGGTGTCTAAATTATTGCCATTATAGGCTCGTTGCATAATGTACTATATGGTGCAGCATGCATCAATCGTCCAACACTGCCAGTCGCATTGCAAAAACAGTGACATGGGGGCGTCAAATGAAGAGCAAAGAGGTGTTGTTCGGTTTCTGACAGCGGAAGGAGTAGGGGGAACGGACATTCATCGCCGAATGTCACAAGTGTATGGCGAACACTGCATGTCGCTTGCAAGGGTCAAGGCGTGGCACAAGCGCTTCAGGGAAGGACGGGTGTCGTTAGCCGATGATACCCGGTCTGGGGCACCCCCCTGCATTACCGATGACAACGTCCAGCTGGTTGATGCACTCATTACCCAGAACCGCCGAGTGACAGTGAACGCCATAGCCACCGTGGTCGGATTGAGCGTCGGAAGTGTGCACACCATCATGAAGGAACGACTGCACTTGGGCAAAGTGTGTGCCCAATGGGTGCCCCACAGTCTTCAACCACACCAGGAAGCATGTCGAATGGCCTACTGTCTTGGTCTTGTTTGGACGATTGATGCATGCTGCTGCTCGCTTTGTATCGTCACGTGACGTGCACGCGTGCCCTCTAGCGATGGGCTGTGACCTTCCACGCTCTGGTCGGAGCCACACCTCGTTACACACGCCACGATTAGCCAATGTCTTCACCGGTTTGCGCATTACAGCCTCCGGCTCGTTACTTTTTGAACGCACCTTGTATTAAAGAAGAACTAAGAGGAAAAAGACCACTAGGAAGACCACGAAGTTCCTGGAAAAATGAAATCTCCAAATTTTGTAGACATCTGAATGTGGACAACTGGCAAGGACTCGCCCAACACAGAGTTCAGTGGAGGCATTTTGTGAGCTCGGCGCGGGGTCTTCGTGTCCCGTAGAAGCCTTCTGAGTGTGTGAGTGTTGTTTGAGTATTCAGTCTTTTGACTGGTTTGATGCAGCCCTCCATACCTCCATGTCCTGAGCTAATCGTTTCATCTCTACATACCTACCACACCCTACATCCGAGGCAATCTGTTTAACATATTCTAACCTTGGTCTACCCCTACAGTTCTTGTCCTCGACCCTCCCTTCCATAACTAAGCTTGCTATTCCAGGGTGTTTTAGTATGTGTCCTACCAACCTATCTCTTCTCCTCATTAACAGTCGCCAGAAACATCTCTCCTCTCCCACTCATCGTAATACCTCCTCGTTTGTTACCCTATCTACCCATCTGATCTTCATCATTCTCCTGTAACACCAAATTTCAAAAGCTTCAATTCTCCTCTTTTCTGCTGCACCAATAATCCAAGTTATACTTCCATACAGTGCAACGCTCCAGACAAAGGCTTTCAAAAATGACTTCCCAATACCTAAATCTATATTCGAGGTCAATAGATTCCTTTTTTGTACAAATGCTTTATATCCTCTTTACTTCGTTCATCACTGGTTATTTTGCTTTCTAAGTAACAGAAGTCTCCTGTTTCCTTCAGCTTTTCACCTGCCAATTTGATGTCCATAGACGTTTCTGATTTTTTTCGGCTGCGTTCCAATATTTTTGTTTTACATTTATTAACTTTCATCATGAATTCTTTCCTCAAGACGGAGTCCATACCTTTCAAAAACTCATTCAAATCCTCAGGCGTGTCGGCCAAGATGACTATGTCATCAGCAAATCTCAGAGTTCAAATTATTTCTCCTTAAATCTTCACTCCTACTTTAAATTTGTCTCTAATTTCCTTCATTGCTTGTTCAATGTAAAGATTGAAAAGTATGGGTGATAACTGTATTATATTCGATTTGATGGTGCTCGGGTGAGAACGCCTGATCTACAGGAACGAAAACTCAGTACGGGACATCGTATTTTAGAAAGTAGGCTATTCCACAAGACGCGTAAACATGGTTTGAAAAAAATCCTCTGGAATGAGGGTTGAGAAGAGCTCCTTTGTTGAGCAGCTACCGTCTGTCAATAGGAGGTCTCCCCCTGTTGGCCGCACTGGGTGTTCATCAATTCGCTTCATCCTGGATGATGAGGAATTAGTTCGTGTTTTGTGATGTACAAACAGATGGAATTAAAATGGCTCTCCCATGCGTATTTATGTTAGGACCGTGTTCACCATAGTTCGTCAAAATGTTAACGAACCATTAAAGGCCGTTAACGGACGATTACTGAAATATCGTTGTTCACGAACTATAACAATCCATTAGCATCCCTAACGAGCCATCCAAACTAATTGCCAGTGTGCCTTCCTTCGGACGGGAAGCAAAGCCGGCGGTCCCATGTCATAGATTTATGGTATGAAAAAGAACCTTACACTAACTACACTTGTGGAAGCTAAAATGTGTAGGTTAGTTTGATAACGCTATATTAGTTCCAACGTTCACTGCCAAGTCCTGGCTGCGATGGCATCTATTAGCCAATTTGGTAGCTAAAGTAGGAACTGCTTGAAAAATGTATCGTCTACAATCCTTACCTGAATCAGAGCGTCTTCGGTGGCGTAGTTAGTAGCATGCTGAACTGCTGTGCCCAAGATCGCGGGTTCAAACCCGGCCAAAGTCGTCGGATTTTTAAGAGCGTTACAAATCTCTCAGTATGCCTTCCTTCGGAGGGGAAGTAAAGCCGGCGGGCCCATGTAATAATTTATGTAATGTAAAAGAACCTTCCACTTACAATTATTGTGTGAAGCTAAATTTGTAGGTTAGATTTGATTAACGCTCTATTAAGTCTCAATGTAGGTCGACTCCGTAGCGTAGCGGTCAGCATGGTTAGCTGCCGCCTCGGAGGTCCTGGGTTCGATTCCCGGCTCTGCAACGAAATTTGAAAAGTGTTATCAGGACTGGACCGGGGTCTACTTAGCCTCGGGTGGCCCAAATGAGTAGAGAGGGTTCGATTCCCACCTCAGCCATCCTCGAATTGGTTTTCCGTGGTTTCCCACTTCGTCTTCGAGTAAATGCCGGGATGGTTCCTACTGTAAGGCCACGGCCGCCTCCTTCCCATTTCCTTGCCTAACCGTTCCACTCTTCCCATCCCTTCATCAGGCCCCCTGTTCGCTTTGCAGGTGAGGCCGCCTGGGCGAAGTGCTGATCACACACCCCAGTTGTATCCCTGACTCAGAGTCTCAAGCTCCAGGACACTGCCCTCAGTGGCGGTAGAGGTGGGATCCCTCGCTTAGCCCGTGGGAAAAGCCAGCCCTGGAGGGTAAAACGATAGCGAAAGTTCCAATGTTTTCCGCCAGGTGCCGGTTGCGGTGGTATCTAGTAACCAAGTTCAGAACTAGTAGTCGTTGACGCTGGCGTTTGGTAACACAAGTAGGAACTGCTTGAAAATTGAATGTCTGCAGCAGTGGCGGATCTGGGCCTTGCGGGGCCCTGGGCGATATGATAAGGTGGGGCCCACAACAATAAGAAACCTTCAAGTCCTCTTGAAAAAGATTATGTAAACTATGAAATATTAAAATATTACTTTGCGACTTTTTTCCGGCTGAAGTAGTCTATTATTTCACTGAAACCGACAGCAGTGGCTACGCTGGCTAAAGCGCAGCATTAGGTCATGGGGCCAAGCTCTCTGCTGACTCGGTAGACGCATGGGTTCAAGCCCCACCGTCGGCCGTCCTTGAAATGGTTTTCCGTAGTTTCCCCATTTTCAACACCAGGCAAATGCTGGGACGGTACACTCTGACAGGCCACGGCCGCTTCCTTCCACATCCTTGCCCAGATTAATTCATCTTCATCCATTCCATCTCTCATCTTGACGAGCAGGTCGCCCACGGGCGTCACCTAGAAAGACCTGCACTCGGCCTCTCAGGAGGCCACACGACATAAAAAAACACTGAAATCTAAACTTGCTAAACGGTCAAGGGAGGTCATAGCTGCACTGAAAAAAATAAAAATAAAAAAAATATATATATTAGTTTGAAAAGTATAATTAATTAATACAATTAAAAACAAGATGTTCAGTAAAGAACATATAGCCTACTTTCTCCTAAATGCATGGGTATTGTTATAACTCTTTGTCCTTTTCAAGGAGTATAATTGAATGTTGGTTGTAGTAGCTTGTTGAAATACAACGTGCTATAGGGATATTAAACATGAATATGAGGTGCCCTTTGCTAGTGCTACCTCTGTAAAAAATTCATTCAATTCGGTTTCACCGTGTTTGAATTGATCTGGGGAATGGATTTGCAGACATACATGGCCGCTCTTTGCAAACTATTGGGCTGATGACCTTGTAGTCAGTCATAAGATGCTTTCCACAAAAAGGAATGTTGTTGCAAAATCCGGTAGAGATCAAATTATTAGGATGGTCGAAATTTGATTTAAGCTTTTAACATTTGGGTGGCCGTCATTCCGTTTCCGTCAAGATGGCGGCGATATAAAACATGACACTGAGGTGCCTTTTGCTAGTGCTAACTCTGTACCAAATTTCGTTCAATTCGGTTTCACCGTGTTTGAATTGATAGGGGGAATCGATTTGCACACATACTGGGCCACCATCTGCAAACTATTGGGCTGATGATCTAGCAGTTTGGTCAGAATATGCTTCCCGCATAAAGATTTGTTGTTGCAAAATTTGGTAGAGACTAGATTATTAGGTTGGTCGTAATTACATTTTAGCCTTTAACATTTGGGTGGCCGCGATTACGTTTCCGTCAAGATGGCGGTGATATAAAACATGACACTGAGGTGGCCTTTTCTAGTGCTACCTCTGTACCAAATTTCGTTCCATTCGGTTTCACCGTGTTCGAATTAATAGGGGGAATCGATTTTCACACAAAGATGGCCGCCATCCGCAAAATATTAGGCTAATGACCTATTAGTTTGGTCAAAGGATGCTCCCTCCATAATGGTATGTTGATGCAAAATTTGGTAGAGATCGGATGATTAGGTTAATCGTAATTTGATTTAAGCTTTGAATATTTGTGTGGCCGCCATTACGTTTCCGTCAAGATGGCGGCGATATAAAACATGACACTGAGGTGCCCTTTGCTAGTGCTACCTCTGTACCAAATTTCATTCCATTCGGTTTCACCGTGTTCGAATTAATAGGGGGAATCGATTTTCACACAAAGATGGCCGCCATCCGCAAAATATTAGGCTAATGACCTATTAGATTTGTCAAAGGATGCTTCCTCCATAAAGGTATGTTGTTGCAAAATTTGCTAGAGATCGGATGATTAGGTTAGTCGTAATTTGATTTAAGCTTTTAACATTTGTGTGGCCACCATTACGTTTCCGTCAAGATGGCGGTGATATAAAACATGACACTGAGGTGCCCTTTGCTAGTGCTACCTCTGTACCAAATTTCATTCCATTCGGTTTCACCGTTTTCGAATTAATAGAGGTAATCGATTTTGACACAAAGATGGCCGCCATCCGCAAACGATTAGGCTAATGACCTATTAGATTTGTCAAAGGATGCTCCCTTTATAAAGGTATGTTGTTGCAAAATTTGGTAGAGATCGGATGATTAGGTTAGTCGTAATTTGATTTAAGCTTTGAACATTTGGGTGGCCGCCATTACGTTTCCGTCAAGATGGCGGCAATATAAAACATGACACTGGGGTGCCCTTTGCTAGTGCTACCTCTGTACCAAATTTCATTCCATTCGGTTTCACCGTGTTCGAATTAATAGGGGTTATCGAATTTGACACAAAGATGGCCGCCATCCGCAAACTATTAGGCTAATGACCTGTTAGATTTGTCAAAGGATGCTCCCTCCATAAAGGTATGTTGTTGCAAAATTTGGTAGAGATCGGATGATTAGGTTAGTCGTAATTTGATTTAAGCTTTGAACATTTGTGTGGCCGCCATTACGTTTCCGTCAAGATGGCGGCGATATAAAACATGACACTGGGGTGCCCTTTGCTAGTACTACCTCTGTACCAAATTTCGTTCCATTCGGTTTCACCGTGTTCGAATTAATAGGGGCAATCGATTTTCACACAAAGATGGCCGCCATCCGCAAACTATTAGGCTGATGACCTATTAGTTTGGTCAAATGATGCTGCCCCCATAAAGGTATGTTGTTGCAAAATTTGGTAGAGATCGGATGATTAGGTTAGTCGTAATTTGATTTAAGCTTTGAACATTTGTGTGGCCGCCATTACGTTTCCGTCAAGATGGCGGCGATATAAAACATGACACTGAGGTGTCCTTTGCTAGTGCTACCTTTGTACCAAATTTCGTTCAATTTGCGCTCACCGTGTTTGAATTGATAGGGGGGACAGACATTCAGAGTCCACACACTCACACACACACACACACACACACACACACAGACTCACACACATACACACGCACAGACAGACACACTTTTTTCGCCCTGTAGTGATCTCATAAGTCTACTTTCATTTTTTGCAAAAATCGAAAGTAGGCTAAAAACATGGCGCGGGGCCCTGGGCGGTCGCCCTCCTCTAGATCCGCCCCTGGTCTGCAGTCCTTACTTGAATTAAAAACAGATAACACTCACTAATACAGCCATACAATTAACACCGGTTATCAGACAGATTCTACACACACCCAAAGTGCACGGGGCTACATGACCGCGTTGTCGCAGCCCCTAAACTAAGGAACCAACTAACCTTCTCCATTATTTAAGAGACAACATGCTATCACAGCAAATGTAACCGAGCGTGTAATGCGCTGCTACACGAACTATAATTAATGTAATTTGGCATGTCACTGCACACTCGCTTATTAGCGCTGGAGATAGTCCTATCAGACTCGGGGGGACGTTCAACAAATTAGCTCTTACTGTCTCGTCCTCAGGCGGGAAGGTTGCAATGTGGCTGGCTACCACATCTAGGAACCAGGGAAGGAGAAGGTTAGGAGCGACGCACTAGCCTAACTGACTAGTTATTGTTGTTTTAAGGGGAGGAACTACGAGGTCATCTGCCCCTCTTAACACAGATTAAAGTATACTAATTTGGAATGGAGTTCTGAAGGACATGAGAGAGAAGCTGGTATTCAGAAAGGTGTAAGGCAAGGCTGCAACTTATCACCCATACTTTTCAATCTTTACATTTGAAAATTTGAGAAAAATTTAAAGTGGGAGTAAAGATTCAGTTCCAACTCTGAGATTTGCTGATGGCATCATCTTGGCCGACACGCCAGAGGATTAGAATGATTTCTTGAATGGTATGGACTCTCTCTTGTGGTAAGAATTCATGATGAAAATTAATAAATGTAAAACAAAAATATTGGAATGCAGCCGAAATAAATCAGAAACCTCTATGGACATCAAATTGGCAGGTGAAAAGCTGAAGGAAGTAAGAGACTTATTTTACTTAGGAAACAAAATAACCAGTGATGGACGAAGCAAAGAGGACATAAAATGTAGGTTGGCTCAGGCAAGGAAAGCATTTCAACAAAAAAGGAATCTGTTGACTTCGAATAAAGATTTAGGTATTAGGAAGTCATTTTTGAAAGCCTTTGTCTGGAGCGTGGCACTCTATTGAAGTGAAACTTGGACTATTGGTGCAGCAGGAAAGAGGAGAATTGAAGCGTTTGAAATGTGGTGTTACAGGAGACTGATGAAGAGCAGATGGGTAGATAGGGTTACAAACGAAGAGGTATTAAGACTAGTGGGAGAGGAGAGATGTTTCCGGCGACCTAATAAAGAAAAGAGATAGGTTGGTAGGACACATACTAAAACACCCAGGAATAGCAAGCTTAGTTATGGAAGGAAAGGTCGAGGACAAGAACTGTAGGGGTACAAGGTTAGAATATGTTAACAGATTGCCTCAGATGTAGGGTGTGGTAGCTATATAGAGATGAAGCGATTAGCTCAGGACAGGGAGGCATGGAGTGCTGCATCAAACCAGTCAAAAGACTGAAGACTGGACCAACAACAACCTAAATTAGAAAAGACCGAAAATTAATAAAACAAAACAAAAAACTAATAATTATAACAAAATCAAAAATTACGGAAAAACAAAAATTCAGCATTCTTTTGCAGTTTCCATGGGCCTGACTGTACACTAACTCCCATGCAGTCAGTGCATAGACACAAATGCTCCAGGGAAGGAGGGACACTCCAATCGCCAGTTCCTCATACACATATTTGAACATGGAATTAAGATCAATAGCCTGAATCATTCAGAACTCAGGAGGAATAGTAAGAGTAGGGATCTAACCGATTTCTTTACCTGGGCCAGGCTCAAAACCCACGAGCCGGGCCAGTTCTTCTTTGAATGAAGAAATGCCAATCCTACCCACTTAACGACTGTAGATATTTTAGTAGCAGCCGGACCTGCGCGCCCTCTTGTCATTGGCACCTCTCTCTGTCGTGTAACCTCGCACAAGCAGAATAACTGAGTCAAGATCAGCGTTATGGTTGAGAATTTGGTCTAGGCCAGGACTGCTCAACCTACGGCCCGCGCAGTGTTGCCAAAACTTTGAAACAAGTTCCAGTCATCACACTAAACTAAACTATCATGAACTTTATTTCATAATTTGATTATTAATTGTGTCAAATGATCATAAATACTCACTGTTTGTCATTCATGCTGTATGAGTGTATTGAATAACATCGTACATCTACAACCTGTGACAATAAAGTTTGGTGAATAGTCCTGTACTATCAACGTACATGAACAATGCACGACAGTGATCCTCCTCCCGTAAATATTCAATGCTGAGATCGCCGATACATGTCCTGGAAACTTTGCAAGAAGGCGTCCTTTGGGATGGTGTTCAAAAGTCTCGTCACGTTGCGTTCGGTCTGACCGAAAAGTTCGGATTGTTGGCTTACCTGAAACAGCAGTTACTGTCGTTCGAAGTAATCCCCGTGGATAGTTATGCACTTCTGGGAATGTCTGTGCAAGTCCTGGAAACTCTTTATGGATAGCCTTCAGTTGGGTCGTCACATTACGTTGGATATCCGAAAACCTCTGGCCCCTCAGGGCTTTTCGGTGACCCTGGACCTGGACCCCGCTTGACTTCGGGGTCGTACTTCAGACACCAGGTCTCGTCGCCCGTGACGATGGTTTTGAGAGACATTCCTTTCCAGGGAACATTCACCCTTCACACAGCAACCCGCCAAACAGGTGTGCATGGTACGTTGCATAAATTCATTCCTCTCACTGCCACCCACCGAACAGGTGTGCATGGTAGGTTGCATAAATTCATCCTTCTAAACTCGCACTTTGTCAAACAGGTCTTATACGTTGCGTTGTGTGTCACCAATGTTGCCAGGTCAACCGTTCTGATTTTATTCACCGAACGTAACGTGACGAGCCTTTTGAACACCATCCCAAAAGACGCCTTCTTGCAAAGTTTCCAGGACATGTATCGCGATCTCAGCATTGCATAGTTACGGGAGGGGACTATTTCGAAGGCCAATAGGGTCACTGTCGTGTATTGTCCATCTATGTTGATAGTACAGGACTATTCACCAAACTTTATTGTCACAGGTTGTATTTTAAAGGGATTTATTAAAATTATTTACATTTATTTTTAGTGTTTTATTTGTTTATCCACAACAAATAAATATAGAAAATTGCTACAATACTAAGAAAACTAATCTCAGACAGCCACAAAACTCACCATATTGCACCTATATATAATTTTAAAAAAACAACAATATACCCCTCAAACTCCCCCATAGAGTCATTGGCCCGCAAGGTCCACCAACTATTTACAATGAGGCCCTTAGTTAAAAAAGGTTGGGCACCCCTGGTCTAGGCCAATGCAAGGGAGATAATTCCTGTTCACAGTTCACAAGAACCATGTTTATCCGGATTAAGCGGGACCAGAACTGATCCGGATTCTCAATAACCCGGATAATCCGAAAATAAAACAAGTACGTGTTATATAATCTATTAACATAAGTTGTAATACCTTTATTCAACTGTACAAAAGAATACAAGAACACGTTTCTTACATTTACGTCTCTGTTCCATGCACTAAAATAATGTGTGAGTATTTTCTGTTTTACATTGGTATAGCGTTTGCGCGCAGCACGATCACGAATACGTTTTACTACATCAGCTGTTCTCAATTCCAAGCGAATGCCAAGACGGTACCTTTGATAGACCGTGGCCGAATTACTTCCAATTCCTGTCCTCAAGTATCCTTGGCGGAAGACTTTCAAGAAGAGTCGACCCCGTAAAAGAAATAGTTTACAGTAAAAATATCTTTTTTTTCCTATTATTTTCGATCCGGATAAACCGGATATCCGGATAATCGAGGTTCTTGTGTACTGTACATCGGAAATCCCATTCTAAATCTGTGTGGACGAACAGTTTGGGTTACCGTGCCTTTATCCTGTGGTCATCGCAGGCACATGCTCGCCGGAGTCGTGAATTATGAGACTAATAATTAGAATTTTCACTTAGCTTCTAGTTTATAGTCGTGAGTAACCACCTAAACTCAGTTTTCACGCCAACTTTGTTATTTAGATCATTAAAAATTGGCGAAATAATATCTTATAATCGCTTATCCTTCCAGCTTGGTTTAACCCACGGACTCTGCGTGGGATCATTCCTCTACCGTCACAAGGACGGTGTCTGCGAGCTGAACACACGTTGTCAGGAGATACAACTGGGGATGGTGACTGCGAACTTGGGTCTAATTAGGGAACGAAGTAGGCCGTTGAGCTGTTGAAAGGAACCATCCCGGCATTTGCCTGATGGTGAAAATGGGAAAACACGGACACTATTTTCAGGACGGCTGACATGGGATTCAAACCCGATGCCATCGTGGCCGGTTAAACAAATGAATACATTAAATAACCAAAGTCTTAAGGACGAAGATAATACAATTCAGCTGCATTAAAAGCAAGTATTTATTGTAAGTGTTCTTAGAACTTACAAGGAACGTTGGCAACATCACTGGTTAATTGGTTGTTACTGGCAACACTGTATTGTTGTTTGAGTCTTCAGTCTTTTGACTGGTTTAATGCAGCTCTGCATGCCTCCCTGTCCTGAGCTAATCGTTTCATCTCTACATAACTCCGACACCCTACATCCGAGGCAATCTGTTTAACATATTCTAACCTTGGTCTACCCCGACAGTTTTTGTCCTCGACCCTTCCTTCCATAACTAAGCTTGGTATTCCTGGGTGTCTTAGTAGGCCTATGTGTCCTACCAACCTATCTCTTCTCTTCATTAGCAGTCACCAGAAACATCTCTCCTCTCCCACTCGTCTTAATACCTCTTTGTTTGTAACCCTATCTACCCATCTGATCTTCATCATTCTCCTGTAACACCACATTTCAAATGCTTCAATTCTCCTTTTTCTGCTGCACCAATAGTCCAAGTTTCACTTCCATAGAGCGCCACGCTCCAGACAAAGGCTTTTAAAAATGACTTCCTAATACCTAAATCTATATTCGATGCCAGCAGATTCCTTTTTTGTAGAAATGCTTTCTTTGCCTGAGCCAACCTACTTTTTATATCCTCTTTGCTTCGTCCATCACTGGTTATTCTGCTTCCTATGTAACAGAAGTCTCCTACTTCCTTCAGCTTTTCACCTGCCAATTTGATCACCATAGAGGTTTCTGATTTATTTCGGCTGCATTCCAGTATTTTTGTTTTACATAGAAAAATAAAACTGCTAAATTATAGCTTTCAAACATAAATCATGTCAAGTTGATTAATTGCCATCAGATATGGAATCAGTGCTTTGTAATTCTGAATGGCGTGTGGGAGTAGATATCGTTAACACTATAGCGGTCTGAATGGGTCATAGGCTATGAATAAAACGGAGTACATGTTCATGTTCAACAATTTTGGAGTAGGCCTATATACTCAAAATGGTATCAATAAAATGCTGCAGTTTAAACTCACTGAGAAGTACGAAGGGCGAACTATATTGCTTTACACTTTATTCTTTCCTACCCAAATGAAGTACATTACACTCCAGTTGTTACGTCCACCTTCTCAACATAATCTCCTTGTAACTTTATGCCATCGATGTGTCAGTCTCTCCAGACCTTCCTGAAACCATTCTTTCGGAGTGCTGCATACCCATGTGTTGACAGCCGTGTCCTGTTCTGCAAAATCCGCAACACGGCGACCATGCAATGGAAGCATAGGGGCAGTGCACCGCCAAAGAAATGTCGAACAGTGCCATCAGTTAGCAAGCGAATGGCGACAGTGTTCTGGGACACAAAGGGCATCATCCTCATTGACTGGCAGGAATTGGGGACCACGATTAGCAGTGCAGCATATGTGGCTACCATTAAGCGCGCACGTCGTGCTATTCAAACTAAGCGGCCAGGAAAATGGGCCAAAGGTGTGCTTCTGTAACATGACAATGTCCGCCCCCACACTAGCCGAGAGACTGCCGATGCCAATGATCAAATGGGATTCATGGTGCTGCCACACCCACCATACTCTCCCAACTGGGCACCAAGTGATTATCACCTGTCGGGAACATGAAGAAACCTCTGGACACAGCTGTCAAAGGCATAGGTACGCAGCACTCCGAAAGAATGGTTTCAGGAAGGTCGGAGAGATTGACACATCGATGGCATAAAGTTACAAGGAGATTATGTTGAGAAGGTGGACGTAACAACTGATGTTTAATGTACTTCATTTGGTTAGAAAAAATAAAGTGTAAAGCAATATAGTACGCGCCTCATACGTACTCAGGACTGGGAGTACATACTCAGTTGGTGAGTAGGCATAGTCCAATGAGGTAAGAATAAAAGGAGTATATTCTACAAACCTTAAGTATATACTCTCAAATTCCATAATTTCAAGATGGCTGAATTTATGTATGTAGATGTAAATAACTTGTGGGTTAGGATAGTGTATAAATTACGAAGAGCTGTTTCAGAGACGGATTGCAGAACATAACAGTATATCCTTCAGAACCATTTTCTTATTGCCCGTCCTTTTCAAATCGATCTTCTTTTTGAATCGGCATTTCATATTGTTACGGTACTTTTCTTCCGTAGTCTATTTGACTCTCAGTAATACCTTTGCCAAAGTTTCCTGCATGTTGTTGTTTGAGTCTTCAGTCTTTTGACAGGTTGATGCAGCTTTCCATGTCTCCCATTGAGAGTCTTGGTCTACCGAGCGACCGCTGATTGACATTATGATGTGTTTACAGCGGGCAGATGCAAGTAATTGGAACTAGATAGACAATTTTACCACGATTATGGACATGTAAATGAGAGTTCTATTTACACGGATGGACATATTTCATTAGTTGATCACTTCTAGGGAATATTACACAGACGTAATTACGCTAATGAGTGTGTCACGTTATTGTAACAAGTCAAGTGTAAACTCAGGGTAGGTGTAGCACAGTGGTTCCCAACCTGAGCGCGATCACCCCCAAGAGGGCGATTTGGGTTATCAGGGGGGCAATAAATAATTGGGGGGCGATGAGTATTCAAAGGGGGGAAAATTACCTACAGTAGTAGTTGCCGGGTAGTAAACGGAAAATGTGACAGGAGCGCCTCCCGTTGGCCTGGGGTGAAGCTTATGGACACTTATCCACAACTGTGGGGAAAAACTGAACCACTTCTCATCTCGTTCGCGTCAACATATTTAGTTGAAAAAGGATTTAGTTCTGTTGTCCAGCTCCTCACAAAACAAACAAATAAGTTGCACATTTTCCTCAAAGGAGACTTGCGCCTGAATTTGACGAACATTAATCCGGATATCCAAGCTTTAATTGAAATCCACCAAGCACAAGGCAGCCATTGAAAAGGTAAAATAAAACAATAACAACGTTTTCAAACTTTCATCTATTTTTTCAAATTTTAACTGTCAACTTTCTAATTTTTTCCAGGTTCCAATTTAAAAATAAAAACATGTACTCCTGTTTTTTTAATGTATTAATTAATTCTCTTTTTGTTCTTAAAAAATCTGTAAAAATGTACATTTTAATTTGTTAATCTATTTTACTTAAGAGTAGCCGGATTTAGCTGCTTCGGTTGTATTTATATGTTGCTGTTGTTTGAGTCTTCAGTCCTTTGACTGGTTTGTTGCAGCCCTCCATGCCTCACTGTCCTGAGCGAATCGTTTCATCTCTACAAAGCTACCACACCCTACATCCGAGGCAATCTGTTTAACATATTCTAACCTTGGTCTACCTTACAGTTCTTGTCCTCGACCCTTCCTTCCATAACTAAGCTTGATATTCCTGGGTGACTTAGTAAGTGTCCTACCAACCTATCTCTTCTCTTCATTAGCAGTTGCCAGAAACATCTCTCCTCTCCCACTCATCTTAATACATCTTCGTTTGTAACCCTATCGACCGATCTCATCTTCATCAGTCTCCTGTAACACCACATTTCAAACGCTTCAATTCTGCTCTTTTCCGCTGCACCAATAGTCCCAAGTTTCACTTCCATAAAGCGCCACGCTCCAGACAAAGGCTTTCAAAAATGACTTCCTAATACCTAAATCTATATTCGAGTCAACAGATTCCTTTTTTGTAGAAATGCTTTCCTTGCCTGAGCCAACCTAAGTTTTATGTCCTCTTTGCTTCGTCCATCACTGGTTATCTTGCTTCCCAAGTAACAGAAGTCTCGTACTTCCTTCAGTTTTTATCATTTTAAATGATCTTGTTGACTTCGTCGTTACGCTGGGGTCTGGCGTTACGTTACGGTGACGGAACGAAATGTACCTAGATGCACTGAGGTGTGTGACGTCATAGTACCGCTTGGTGCATGTGTACCCCGACAATTGCTACTTCGTTAGTATAAGACAAAAATCCCCGATTCTTGGATGTCACGGGTAATCTCGAGGACCACTGGATGGATTTTGATGCGGTTTTCACCATTCTGTAAAGGACATCTCGAGGAAAGATTCTGGGGAAAATAATTTATGTATGATCAAAGGAAGCCAAGCAGTAACGATTTCAGTGAAAAAGTCGAAAACAAACTTGGCGTCCGTGCGCTTCTTAAGCTTACGCTGGGCAAACCGTTAAAAATATCAATATACTACGAGCGTAAGAATTGGTCAGCATGAAAAGTTCTACAAAAAAGTCTGGGAGAGCATATCTCTATCGTCGATACATCGCCCACTATAAGTGTTTTTAGACTGGATGGAAGGGGCACGTCCCCGCGCGCTTGACCTTGCTTTGCCCTTGTTTGCACTTGCCATTCGCGAGTAATTTGAAACAAGATAAGCAAGATAAGTATTATGCATGTCAAGACAAGCCTCAAGCCTTTCTAGCATTTTTCAGCATTTGGAGCATTTAAAATGATACAAAGTCTAGTCTTTCAGACTGACTGTCACTTTTCACCTGCCAATCTGATGTCCATACAGGTTTCTGATTTATTTCGGCTGCATTCCAATATTGTTGTGTTACATTTGTTAATTTTCATCACGAATTCTTTCCTCAAGACAGAGTCCATACCATTATGTACGGTAATAAAATTGTTTAATATAATCAAACTGCTTTATTATTTACACTCTACTTCAAATTAAAAATAAAAATAAGCATACAATGAAAAGGGGGCGAAAGGTGTTAGTGAACCCCCAGAAAGGGGAGATGGGCCACAAAAGGTTGGGAACCACTAGTGTGGCAGGATACAGCGGGTGCGAGGCTACTCACATCGAGACAGGGGATGGGAAAACCCAGTGACCACATGGAGCACAGTCGCGACGAGACGCCGGGAAACCGACGCTACCACGGCACGGGCAGCGTCCTATCGATTTCTCCGGTGCGTCGCTCTTTGTTTGAACGACGCATTTTGTGCGCGCGATGCGATCGATGTTCACCCCCTGAGTACCGTGACTCAAACAGCCCGGCACGCACTACCCTCGTGTGCACTTTAAAATGTACAAGTATTTGTCAGGTTATGGACAAGTCCAGGCTCGAACTTGCTATAACTGCTGAAGACGTTTCAGTGTCTGTCATCATCATTATCATCATCATCATTATCATCATCATCATCATCATCATCAACATCGTTTCTTCGCTCCAGCAAGCCGAGGCCGGGTGCGGTTATAAATGAGCCGTCTCCAATTTGTCCTGTCCATCCATAACTGTTGTTCTTGTATTTGATGCCGGTTTTTTTTATCTCTAGCTTCAAGGTCCTTATAAATTTGCTTCTCCCACACATCGCGAGGTCTTCCTCTTGGTATCTTCCCGGGGACACTCTGGCCAAAGTACACTCGAGGTATCTTGTGGGGAGCCATCCTCTTAATGTGACAATACCATCACAATCTCTTGAGTTCGAGTGTCTCCAGCAGGCTCCTTTCCAATCCCAGTTGTTATCGGATATCCTCATTCCTTATTTTATCCATTTTTCGTCTTTTGAAGGCAAGAACGGAGGAACTTAATTTCTATTGCCTGGAGACTACGGTACTGTTTGTTGGTCCAATAAGTGTTGCTGCTTCCAGTCCATAAGTTTAGGTATTAAGTATATCTTGAACAAACTAATCTTGGGAGCGGCTTCAGTGGGGTAGTTGGTAATATGCTGAGCTTCTATGCCCAAGATCGCGGGTTCAAACCCGGCCGAAGTCGTAGGATTTTTAAGAACGTTAAAAATCCCTCAGTATGCCTGCCTTCGGAGGGGAAGTAAAGCCGGCGGTCCCATATCATAGATTTATGGCATGTTAAAGAACCTTCCACTAATTACACCTGTGTGAAGCTAAATTATATAAAATAGGTTAAACATTTGACTAACGTTCTTAGGTTACTAAGTTCGTCGTCAGGAGCCGACTGCGGTGGCATCTGGTAACTAAGTTCTGACCTAGTTGGTCGTTGACGGTGGCTTGGCAAAAAATAAAAACTACTAGAAAAAAATCAATGTCTGCATTCCTTACTTGAATTTAAACAGATACACACACTAATACAGCCATCACAATTAACACTGGTTATCAGACAGATTTTACACACACCCAAAGTACACGGGGCTACATGACCGCGTTGTCGCAGCCTCTAAACTGAGGAACCAACCAACCAAACTAATCTTGGAAGCTTGTGGAAATGTTTCGTACCAAAGTAGCTGACGCACTGCCTGATAGACATTGGAAGCTTTCTGTATTCTGTTGTTAATCTCTTGATGTATGGTATTGTCCGAGGAAAGAATACTACCTAAATACTGGAATTTATCTACAACATTTATCTCCTCATCTCCAAGTCTTAGATGGACCGTTGAAGAATTTCTACTCATCAGTGTCTGTCACAACGGGAAAAAAATCGAATACAATGAAAGATTTTAAATTAATGGAGGCATAACAAAAGAAAACCGAAACATTTGACTTTAACAAACTGTAGGCCTACTTCAAAACAACGAAGGAAATTAGAGGAACATTGAAAGTAGGAGTAAAGAATCATGTAGAACTCTGCGATTTGCTGACGACATCGTCATCTTTGCCGATTCGTCAAAGGATTTGAATGGTTTCTTAAATGGTATGGATTCTGTCTTGAAGAAGAATTCGAGAATATAAATAATTGTAAAACAAAAATGGAGGCTCCGTGGCTTAGGCGGCAGCACGCCGGCTTCTCACCGCTGGGTCCGTGGTTCAAATCCCGGTCACTCCATGTGAGATTTGTGCTGGACAAAGCGGAGGCAGACAGGTTTTTCTCCGGGTACTCCGGTTTCCCCTGCCACAAATTTCATTCTAGCAACACTCTCCCCTGTCAGTGTTGCCAATTTGGTGTATTTAGCACCAGATCTGGTGTTTCTGAAGTTCATCTGGTGCCGCAAATTTTCGTATAGCGCCATAGCGAAATACTGGTGTTATTTCAATAAAACCCGGGCCAATTCTGGTGCTTAACGGATTTTTTCATGAAATTGTCTCCTGTGACTATCAAGTAAGTCCTGAAAGCCATGTAATAATTTAATAAAGTTAATCAATAAAGATAGGCGAAGTTCGCACGCCCTGGTTCAGCCTTACACGGGTTAAGGTCAACACTCCAGCAGGGGAAGTCCCTGAAATTCTCATTCTCGTGCATAAATGCTAAGTAAGCGCAACATCAAGGCTCAGTGCTAGTGCACTTGTACAAAGAATCCGCCGATTTTCTATTTTTTTCCCAGCTTCCAGGGAATTTCCCAGTTTCATTGGAAGGCTCTTACGCAACCACAGTCAGTATTGTAAATCTATTTCAATCTCACGGTCGCTGTTTGTTCGTATATTGGCCTAAATTGGAAGTATGCAGAGCTAAAGCAGTACTACACCTTCCTGCTCTAAATATTTAATAGGGGTAGCAGGCTCCGAAAGTGAAAAGGAAAATTTTTCATGAAAGAATTGTAAGTTAAAAGAAAATCCGTGTATATATTTATGTTTTTTTTGTGTTTTTCTAGTGTTTTGAATCATAGAGTCCAGCTGGTGCTTTTCTGGTGTTTAAAAGCTCAGGGTTTAGTTCTTTCCCATTTCAAGATTTGGCGACACTGTCACCTGTCATTTCATTTTATTTGTCATTCATTTAATCATTGCCCCAGGGGAGTGCGACAGGCTTCGGCAGCCGGCACAGTTCAAATCCTCGCCGCTAGATGGGCGCTTCATTCATTCCATTAGCTGACCCGGTCAGTCGAATGGAAGCAGGCTGTGTTTTTTTTTCTTTTTCAAAACAATAATAATGGAATACAGTCGAAGGAAATCAGATGCCAAATTGGCAGATGAAAAGCTGAAGGAAGCAGGAGACTTCTGTTACTTAGGAAGCAAAATAACCAGCGATGGACGAAGCAAAGAGGATGTAAAAAGTAGGTTGGCTTTGGCAAGGGAAGCATTTCTATATAAAGAAATTATTTGGCATCGAATATAGATTTAGGTATTAAGAAGTCATGTTTGAAAGCATTTGTCTGGAGGGTGGCGCTCTATGGAAGTGAAACTTGGGACTGTTGGCTCAGCATAAAAGAGGAGAATTGAAGCGTTTGAAATGTGGTGTTACAGGATGATGATGAGGATCAGATGGGCAGATAGTGTTACAAACGAAGAGGAATTAAGACGCGTGGGAGAGGAGAGACGTTTCTGGCGACTGCTAATGAAGAGAAGAGATAGGTTGGTGGGACACATACTAAGGCACGCAGGAATGGTAGGTAGGTTGGTTGGTTCCATAGTTTAGGGGCTGCGACAACGTGGTCATGTAGCCCCGTGTACTTTGGGTGTGTGTAGAATCTGTCTGATAACCGGTGTTAATTGTGATGACTGTATTAGTGTGTGTTATCTGTGTTTAATTCAAGTAAGGACTGCAGGCTGTAATTTCAAGTAGTTCCTACTTTCGCTACCAAATGTTACCGTCCACTACACCTAGCCGTGAACTTGGCTACTACTAGATACCATCGCTACCAGCGCCCGGTGACATGCGTTGGAACTTCAGAGCATTAATCAAACCTAACCTACAAATTTTGCTTCACACAAGTTTAGTTAGAAGAAGGTTCTTTTACATGCCATAAATCTATGACATGGGCCCGCCGCCGGCTTTACTTCCCCTCCGAAGGAAGGCATACTGAGGGATTTTTAACGCTCTTAAAAAGTCGACGACTTCGGCCGCGTTTGAACGTCCGCGATCTCGGGCATAGAAGCTCGGCATGCTACCCACTACGCCACCGAAGCGGCCGGACCCAGGAATAGCAAGGTTAGTTATGGAAGTAAGGGTTGAGGACAAATAATGTAGGGGTAGACCAAGGTTAGAATATGTTCAACAGATTGCCTTGGATGTAAGGTATAGTAGCTATGTAGAGATGACACGATTAGCTCAGGACAGGGAGGCAAGGAGCGCTGCATCAAAACAGTCAAAAGACGAAAGACTCAAACAACACAGCAAGACACTCTTAAGTCTTGCTTGAACGTTATTTGGTACTGTTAACACACTGTGTGCGTTACGGGGTTTAAAGCCAAAACAAATGTCTGGTGCTTTTTAGTCGGTCAACACGATTGAGATGGGTTATTCCCTAATCCTGAAAAACATTACATGGGATTAACAAAGACACTAACTCCGCCATAGCCGGTCCCAAGCCCGGTTGAGAAATGAGGAGGAAGTCTGGTTACACCCTGTAGAGATCTAAATTGACAACAGAAGCGCAGGGAGTAGCGACGAACATCAAATCGTGAAGTAACAAGGAACATAAGACGTACATCTTAGCAAAAACTAAAATTATTAAGAAAAAATCCAGTTCAACTTGGTATTCTAAAAAGTATCCGCACATTTACTCTAAATATTATCCGAAGCTTATCCGCTATCCACACAGCCATGCGAACTGTATCCGCATGACGAAAAATATTACGGATATCCGCGAAGGGCTTTAATTATAGGTGCCACTCAACGCTATATATTTTAGCTATCACAGAATGACCACATACTATACATTTAGCACGTTCTTCAATTGGCACAAAAAGCCACTCCCCTTCCCATTGGGATTCTTGTTGCACCCTATTCGCACTAGAACTTGGTCTTTACCCTGCTGACTCCATAATCCTAGCACCAGCTCTCAATGCAGTGACGCAATCGGTTGGTTATCATCAGAGCTCGGATGTTTAGGAAAAATCATATATTTTTCTTTGCCTCTATTTCCATGTCCGATAGCTTTCTGATGCAAATCAAGTGATTACCGTCACAATACAGTGGTTTTTGATGTGTAACATCTTTCCACTCGGTGTGGGAGTGATTTTGGAAAAGAGACGGAAGTGGATGGGACGGAAACAATGAGCGCGCGTGGTGGCGGAGATCGGTACAACGACGTACTGTAACCCATGTGACTATGTGGAATGTAAATCGCATACGGTTTACCTCAAGGTTTGGAGGCCCCATTAAAAAAATTCCTGCAATAAATCATCTTCATGTTGTCGTTCTTTGGTGTGAACATATTCATTATATCATATTTGCTGAAAACAATTACGATTTATTAAATCTTCATACTTTTGCTGTATTCTTAATTAATGTAAGCACTCGATACGTCGAGTGCTATATCGCATCAACCAACACTCCAAACAACGTAGGAATTCAATATATTAACACCGACTACTAACAATAATGGACACTTCGTTGGTCTAAACGTATCACTGGGAGAAACGCATTTAATATACCTTCTGCACACCTAATTTTTAATCGCGCCTATACTTGGCAGTGCGTTATATCGGCAATAAGAGGCCATTTTCAATAACACCGCTAGCATGGGTTCACTAACTGGCCGGTATAAAGCGCAGCTCGCAGCAAGTAGGCAGTGGATTTCTCCCGCCTACAGTTGCAGGTATATGTCACTACTGCAGATGCATTGGAGAATCCTTTCATGTTTGCTGGCACAAGGTAGGACTATGAGTTCATTCTTTAAAAAATACGATTAAGTAATATGGAATTATTCGAATAACATGTCAGATGTTACACATCATATGCGACTACTGTAAGGCTCGTAATTTTTTATTTCTCATATAAATGCATATTTTGAACATTTCTTACCATTAGATCATATTTTGAGCTTTTTTTTTGTGGAAAGAACGTCATATTTCGGTAGTTTGACGGGAGCTGTAGGAGTGCAATCGTCCTCAACTTACCGAACGGGAACTACTGTAGTCTTTATGGAAATTGATTGTAGTTGTACTCCAAATGCCATTGTTAAAATCATCTGCGGGGTGTTACTTCACTGGTGAGATTGATGTGTCAGGCGTGCCATTTTTATGGAGCAGCTATATATTTGACAGATGACCTCGTAGTTCTGCCCCTTAAAATAACAATAACTAACAACAATATGCCGGTATATTTAATTTCTTGAAAGCGGGTGTAGAGTGTGCACACATCAGTCGCAGTTCCGTAGCGAATGTGCAACCCTGATATTATAAATGTAATACAGTAGTTGTTACTAGCGCACCCGTGCGAGAAATCTCGCATGTTCATTAATCACCCGTCCGGCTTTACTGTTATGCGGGCTTCTATAAATATGTTTATTTGTTTAAATGCACTTTTTAAACAAATTATCGATATTTATGAACTCAGAGTGCAATTCATCACTGCTGCTGGTTGTGTGCGCCCCATGTGTACAGACTACCCGCCCGGCACAAGTGCTATGCGGGCTGTACGCGATACAGGTCTCGCAGGGGCTATCGTCTTGTTTATTTGTTTAAAAGCACTTTATAAACAAATATATATATTTCCGTTGAATTTTCAAGAAATGCAAGATTTTCCCTGTACTATTGAGACGATTTGGAAGATGTTGGTACAAACCACACCTTCTAACTCCCTCTGGTTTAGGAGCTTGAATTATGTGAAACATACACCTTAGCGTATTATATAATAAGATTGTTGCTGAAGAAGTGAAACAGGCACGGGTAATTGTTATTTCAATGATACACCAGTGTTTTAATTGTAATTACTTGAGGAAAAGTAACAATTCCCAGTTTGCGTTAGGATACAAACATCCAGGTCATCTGTATTAACTTTTTGGGAGGGTCAGTGGCTAGCTGACCCACTGCCCAATAAACTGAGAGCGATCAAGGGAACTACTCGCGTGTGACGGAGCTCTTTCCGGTCACGGAGGGAGCCCGTCAGTTTGTGTAGGCTAAAGATAGGTCATACAACATCCACCCACTCGTACCTAATGAGAAGGGAAGACCCCCCACTTTGTACATGCGGAGCCGTTTTCACCGTGGCCCACATTTTCACCGAGTGTGTGGATCTTGCTGACTTACGAAGAAACCTTGGTTTGCAGATGACACTCAAACTTATATTAGCCGATGACGCGGTGGCTGCTGATCGCGTTATCCGCTTTATAAGTGAGAGTAGGTTAGGGCCAGCAAAGTAAATTTTCTAGTCAACATTGACTCAACGACTTGTTCTTTTTTGAATGATAAATTTTTATCCGTAATTTTTGTTTATATTATAGTTATTAGTGTAATTTTTTTTTTCAATTTAGGTGTCCACCTCTAAATTTTAAATTCCATCCCAAATTTGTATTCTTTAATCTGTGTTAAGAGGGGCGGATGACCTCGTAGTTCCGCCCCCTTAAAACAACAATAACTAACTAACTAACATCTGCATTAACACAAACTGTGAGTCGATCGATTGTAACGATATCGATGAGAAGTAAAGGTCAATGATTCCTAACACCTGTAGAACCCTGTCAAGTGCCCGGACAGCACTAGCTCACTTCCGCCCAACGCCCACATGGAAAATGCTCTCTGAAGCCATTAGATTGGTCGGGGAGCATTTCCTAGCGCCTGAAGTAAATTACAAGAATTATTTATACTCTTAATAAACACTTCTCACACAATTTGTGGGTTTAATAGGATGAGTAGTTATGTTCATTATTTATTTTATGTTCGACCCTGACTATTATATGTCAGAAAACTGTATCATAATGATGGTCATTATAACACTATTTTTCATTATGAAACAGTTTCTCCCACCAATCAGAGCTCAAGAAACAGTTGTTTGACCAATCAGGTGAGGATAGCAACGCATCTGCGCTGAGTTCCAAGGCCTTCTAATTTAAATTTCACTGCCTGGCCTAGTGTCATAGTGGGGCAATCGAGGAGGCCATGGTCAAATACAAGGCATTGTCTGCGTCTCATGCGCTCTGTTCAGTACATAAAACTGGCAAAATCTCGACAGATATTTATGAATATTTATGTTCGAACATAAAATAGTTACATGGGTTGGTTTTTTAGTTTTGGCACCAATGCTTGAGTGCCAAGTTGCAACAATGTTGGGCGCTGCCACTTTTACCGACGGTTGCTGCCCTTCATCCCCTCCCTCAGAGCACATGACCTCGCCCGTCCTCACCACCGCTCGTGCGCAGTCGCGCCTGTTAGATGAGTAGTGTGAGACCAGCGCTCGCGAAAGACAGTCGCAATGTTTTCCAGGCAGGAGCAGAGAACGTGGATAAAAATTCAGTGTGCTAGGGGTCGCAGTGCTAAACAGTGTCACCGAGGATTGCAGGAAGCGTGCGGTGCAGCTGCGTTACCGTTCAGAACGGTAGCAAGATGGGTTGCAGTCTTTCGAGATGGGCGCAAACGTGTGGAGCACATGCCTCGATCTGTCACCCACCGGTAAGTGATGACAATGTACAGAAGGTGTCCGCGTTAGTAGAGGTGGATCGGAACGTAACGATTCATCAATTAGAGCAAGATACCGGACTGGCGCATTCAACTGTCCTCCACATCCTGAAGGACTTACTGAAAATGAGGAAGATTGCGTCCAAATGGGTTCCGCATGACTTAACTGACATGCACAAATGGCTGCGATATGACGCTTGTCGTATGCACTTGCAGCGTTATGAGCGCGAAGGAGAGGCCTTCTTACGGCGTATCATAACCATTGACGAGACGTGGGCCAGATCTTATGAGCCACAGTTAAAACGCCAATCGAACGAGTGGCGGCACCACGGATCACCACGGAAACAAACAGTTCGACCAACCCCCACCAATGTGAAGGTAATGTTGATTCTTGCCTATGTATGGGATGGTGTGATCATTCACCATACTGTTCCCCGAGGGCAAACCGTTAATGCGGCGTACTATTGTTCGTTTCTGCAAGACCATCTCCGAGGAGCTCTGAGAAGGAAACGGCGCCACCACATGGTTACACCGCCCATCGTTCTGCATGACAATGCTAGGGCACACACAGCAGGCGTTGTGTCGGCATTGTTGGATCGCTGGGGCTGGGAGGTCCTCTATCACCCCCCCCCCCCCCATATTATCCCGACATCAGTCCCTGGGACTATAATCTCATCCCGAAGATGAAAATGACAATGCGCGGGGAGCGCTTCCGTACTATTGAAGATGTTAAGCAGGCTGCCGAGCGCTCTCTTCGTACCATCAATAGATTGGGCAGTGCCAACGGGATCCAACGACTTCCGCATCGCTGGAACACGTTGTACGCAACGGTGGGGACTACATCGAAGGCCTGTGAAACTTGGAACCATCTAAGTGAGTTATTAATCCAGTTATAACTAAGGTGCCAAAACTAAAAAACCAACCCATGTATAATAATTATCGTCGAACATAAACAGTCGTATGCAACTCGCCTATAATGGTAATTAAGACACTCGTATGCAAATTATAAAACTCGCATACCCTCGTTTTATGAACATACTCGTGTCTTAATTATTGCCATTATAGGCTCGTTGCATATTGCACTATTATTTAATCCACCTTGCCAATACTATATAACAGTCTTGGGGCAAGTGCGGCCCTTGAGCTAGTCTAATCCGGCCCGCGACATGGTTTCGAATTATACTACCTACAATAATTACACATAGGTCATATTTTCTGTTCTGTGTATCTAGAAGTGAACAAGTAGTTCCGTGAAGAACTATACAGCCTATTTTCGTATATCCTGCTCATGTTAATTTCTTCTAACAACATACAAAATTTCAGTTTAATTGCTGTAACAGATTCGTAGATATTGAGAACCGTCTAAATATTTCAGATTGTCGCCAGGTTGGATTTTTATTTTTGTACTATTACATTAAGATTATTGTGTACGTGTGGTATTCAAACTTCAATCGCATGATTAGAACACAAGAAGTAAAAACGAGATTTTAAAATTACGCACAGCAGCCATCTTGTGATTATGCAAACAATTGAAATAAATTAGATGCCAGTGGATCAACATTTGTATAAGCATTTAACGTGCAACGTTTCACAGCACTCGGATAGTTAATTCGCGAGAATCGTCCATTTAAATATTTATACTTCGCGTCGCCGCCATGTTGGATATGTGCTCCCCAGGTTAATGCAAGTCCTATAGGTGAACGTATGTTCATAGTCTCTATGAACATAAAAAAATTCAGTTTGGTTGCTGTAAAAGATTCATAGATATTGAGAACCGTCTAAATATTTCGGAAGCTCGCCATTTAGGATTGTTATATGTATAGGCCATAGAATTATGTACCATTCAAGGACACTTATTGCCTAGGTTCATTATTCAAACTTTCACTTCGATCGCATGATTACGACACAAGAAATAAAAACTTAATTTTAAAATTTCGCACAGCCGCCATATTGAGGTTATGTAAACAATTGATTTAAATTAGATGGCAGTGCATTACAATCCGCAAAATCATTTACTGTACCACATTTCACTGCGCTCAGAGAGTTAAATCACGAGAAAAGTCTATTAAAATATTTCAAATTCGCTTGGTCGCCATGTTCGTTTTTTACTTTAGGAGTTTATGAAATATACATAGATAAACTTGTACCAGTACCCTTCATCACCGTACAAAATTGCAGGTTAATATCTGTAATAGTTTCGGAGATATAGAATGTCAGTGAAATATTTCGTACAGCCGCCATTTTGAGGTTATGTAAACAATTGAACTAAATTAGACTCCAGTGCGTTACTATGTGTATAAACACTTGCTGTACCTAGTTTCATTACGTTTGGATGGTTAAATCGTGAGAAAAGTCTATTAAAAGTCTCAACTTCGCTTGGTCGCCATGTTCGATCTCTACTTTACAAAGTTATGAAATATACATAGGTAAAATTGTATCAGTACCCTTTATCACCGTACTAAATTGCAGGGTGATATCTGTAATAGTTTCGGAGATATAGAATGTCAGTGAAATATTTCGCACAGCCGCCATTTTGAGGTTATGTAAACAATTGAACTAAATTAGACTCCAGTGCATTACTATGTGTATAAACACTTGCTGTACCAAGTTTCATTACGTGTGGATAGTTAAATCGCGAGAAAAGTCTATTTAAAAGTCTCAACTTCGCTTGACCACCATGTTGGTTTTGTAGTCACCAGGATTTTGAAAGTCTCATAGGTGAACTTCTAGTAGTACCCTTTATCACCGTACCCAATTTCAGGGCGATATCGGTAATAGTTTCGGAGATATTGAATGCTAGTGAAATATTTCGCACAGCCGCCATTTTGCATTGGTGAGACGTAACAAAATTTGAAGGGCACGGTCGAGGTCGCCGGGAATAGTGCTATGAACATACCGAGTTTCATTGAAATCGCTCCAGCCGTTTAGATTTTATTAGGGGGGGACACACACACGAATCACACACACACACACACACACACACACACGCGCACACACACACGGACAAAAGGTGATCTCATAAGCCTATTTTTTCAAAATTGAAAATAGGCTAAAAAATGATTCAATCTCATTGTGTTAATAAGTTTTGTGCAATAGACTGCAGCTAGAACTGATTGAGTAACAATGAATTGAAGCAACTATTCCTCAACATTTCGAAAAATTGAGTTCTACAAGGCCCTACCAAAATCAAGCTTCCCAAACTTGAAATCTCATGCACAGAAGATAACTGCCATGCTCGCATCTTCCTATATCTGTGAACAGGTGTTTTCTACGATGAAGCTTCGCAAAAATAGCATCAGAAGTAGATTGACAGACCACCATTTAGCTGCGCTACTAAGAATCAGCTCATCCCAGTTTCAACCAGATTATGAAAAACTTTTATAAGCACTGTCACAGTTTCACTTGTCACACACTCCTTCCCCTTCTAACAAATAATAAAGGTGTGTTCTTTTTTCCTACGTGTCCTACCCTTTGTAGCCTATAAGTTTTGTTTGGTTTAAAATGCAGAAATATAGGCCTAACTTTTATAATCTATCTCTAGACATAATTTTGTTTTGATTTGTTTGGGCCGCCTAGATTATATTATATCGCTTCTGTCCCTGCTCCTAAAATGTTTGCCAATGCCTGCAATGTAACATATGATGTTTATCAGGGGCGGCTCCTGAATAAAATTCTAGGGTGGGCTAGATGATACTATTGTTGTTATATATTAAATATTGTTTATATTTGGCATTTATTGTTGCGAATATTGCCATCATCATAATTCCACACAACACAAAATTTGTAACAAGTTTTAATAAATAGTTGATGCATTAAAAACTGTACCCACATGGCTCTTTATTAATACATATATTCTCTCCTGTGCTTGGATGAAGCAAATTTATCCATCAACTTGGTTGATGAGGTCATAATTATTTAATTTCTAACTTTGTGTTCAGAGCTATAGAAGAAAATGGAGTTGTTTAAAAATTCCACTTTCATTTTCCTATTTCGGCATACAATCGGCATATTAAATAACTACGTACCGTGCCACAAATTTAAAAAAATAAAACATTATACAGTAGAAATTACAGCTTCATCGACAGAACTCACTAACACATTTGCAATGTACTTGGAATATCAGACAACTGAAAATGTATAATTATATGTTTGTCTTATGTCAGCAATCTTAGAACAATAGCTGAATACCTGTTTAAGAGCGTGGTGTGGGGTGAACCCTTCTCCCGTACTTTTGTTTGACAGAGACAGAAGCAAAAAGCTTCAAAGCAACGCTATGGGCCCAATCTGCTGGCGCTTGAAGAGAGAGAAAATTCCCTTAATAGCACTGAAGAATTCGCGTTCAAGACAGTGCTATGTCCACTGTTTTTCTCACCCGGCCCATGAAGCCATATACTTTACATGGGACCTGCTGTGGAGCGGCCCTCGCTATGACGATACACCGTACGAGACTGTCGGGATCTTAAGCTAGGGATGAGCTATTTATAATGAATTCTCTTTAGAGATTCTAGAAGGGCAAAACACTTATTTTAAGTTGAGTATCTGTAATATAAAGTAATTTTAAAAGACATTAATTAAACAAATTCTTTGCAATGCTGCCTAACGGCCTTGGGTGGGCAGGGCCCATTCGGCCCTTAATGACGCCCGTCCCTGATGTTTATTATTATTTACCCCCCAGGGGATCGCTAGTGGGACGTGGGTTGGCGACCACGGGACCCCAGCTGAGTCCGGAATTGCTTCCACTTACTTGTGCCGAGCTCCTCTCTGTCATCTTTCCTATCGATCTCCCTTGGTCAACTCTTGTTCTTTTCCGACCCCGACGTTATTAGGATATCCGAGGCCTATAGTGAGGAGGTTAAGGAGAAAATCAATGGGGTACCGTTCATTTTTTGATAGAAGCATGAGACTTGGCACACTTATAGTTTGGACCCTAAACTTTCGATCAGAGATGGTAGCCACTTCCGGAGGTCGCGCCAAGTGCCTGTTTTGCAAGGTTGCCTACCCACCCGGAGTGAGCTACGAAATCTGCGCTTAAGTCTATTACAAATGCCGTTTCTCATTTTCAAATCTCGCCAATGTATTTCTTATGGGCCCGCGCCTCTGTTTGGAACCGAGAATCAGAGATGGCTGATGAAGCGAGATGCAGTAGAGCGCGTGACGTCACACGCTCCTAGTCTCGATGCAGCTTGACGCGGGTAAGCGACGCGACGCTACCGCCGTGTATTGTTGCGGTCAGTAACAGAAGCTTGGTGCTGGTGCTGTGTTGTTTTGCTGTGTTTGGGGAACTGATTTCTTGGAGATAATTGTGCGTCATTCATCCTGTGCAAGGGAATATATTGATAAGTACATACAAGGCAAATATTTTCTTTGCTTTTAAAAGCTGTTGTCCCTCTTTTATTTCGACTATTCGTTACATCCCTGTGTTATAGGTTATGTATACTTACAGTTAAAAATTGTTTTTAGGCACTTCTAAGAACGGTAAGGTTTACATTTATTTACATTTTATGTGTTTCGTGTTGTTTGTTTAGGATATAGTGGCTTGGTGATTGGGTCAATTGAAAAATTGACGAATCCAGCCGAAAATACTCGAGCAGGCAACTACAGTGAAGAAGGTTATGCAACCCTCGCGAAAAATTTACACGGATTTTACGAAGTAGGGGGTTTGCCGGCTGACTTTAATTATGAAAACTTAAATGACAGAAGCGGAATAAAAGAAACTTTCATTAAAAAATAGAGCGGCGTGGCACAAGAGCTGTTATTTAAAATACAATTCGACAAAGTTGCTCAGAGCTCAGAAAAGAGCAGCTTCACGGGGCCTCCCACGTCAGCCCATATCTCACCCGTAAAGACACGTCCTGTTAATGACACCACTTTCAAAAAAGACGTTTGCTTATTTTGTGAGTTACCTGGAAGCAAAATCGATCGGCTTTGTCAAGTTACAACCAAGCACTGTAGTAATTACATTGTAGATGGCGCAAAACTTCTTACTGATAAGAAACTGATGGCAAAATCATCAGAAGTGACAGATATAGTTGAATTGGAGGCGAAATACCACGTTCAATGCTATGCACATTTTAGGAACAGAGTTCGAGACAAAGACCAGATGGCTTCCACACCAGTGACGTACTCGCCGTACAAGCAAAAATTATCGAAGGACCTGTCCTGGTCCATATGCTACATCCCGGACATTCAAGAACGTTTCAGGAATATGCCGACAGCATTTTTATGTCATTCCTCAGGGAAGAACTTAAAACCGTTCGTCGCGTTGATGTCATTTGGGACAAGTATATACAGGATAGTCTGAAAAAAAAAAAACACACAAGGGCAGAACTGAGCGAAGGAATACGCACGAGAGTCACAGCTGGAACACGCATTCCGAAAGGATGGCCCAACTTTCTGCGCAACTCCGAAAACAAATGCGAGTTGTTCCAATTCCAAAATACGCAAATACAAAAGATCACACAAGAGGGCAAAGAAATGTACAGTACACATGATTCGTCTGTATTAGCATCGCCTCATCGAGAAGATATGGATATATTGTCTCCATGCAATCACGAAGAGGCAGACACAAGGGTCATGATTCACATCGCGGATTGTGTTAGTCAGGGATTCCGCAAAATTCTTGTGCGAACTGTGGACACCAATGTTCTTGTATTGGCGTGAGTATTGTGCCTAAATTGATGGATATTCAAGAGCTCTGGGTCCATGTTGGCACGGGAACGAACCACCAGATTGTAGCTGCACATAAAATTGCCCAAGATTTAGGTAGGGGCCAATGTCGGTGACAAAACATATGTTATCATGGAAAGGCAGTGGTGACTAAAGAGGCTTTACTTGTTGCAGGTCGTAACAAGGCTAAGTTTACCCCTATTTCACGCATTTTCTAGATGTGATACCGTTTGCTCGTTTTTCAACAAAGGTAAGAAGAGTGCCTTTGAAGCATGGACGGCTTACCCTGACGCCATCAATGATTTATGGCAGCTCAGGAGCACTATTTGGACATTCACAATCGTTACCGACGCGTTTTTGTTGAACTTCGTCGTTAGCACTTGTGTTTTATTGCATTGTAAGTCGAGTTCATTTATCAACGTAAATGCCTGCCGAAAGGAACTTTTTACCAAGAAAACACGATCTCTGGAGAGTATTCCTCCAACGCAGAATGCACTGGAGAAACACATCCGGCGTGCCATGTACCAGGGGGTTTATGTGTGGGGACAATCTCTGAGCCCTATCCAGGAACTACCTTCACCGTCAGATTGGGGCTGGGAAGAAAGTCCATCAGGATGGACACCGCGGTGGACGACTATCCCCATTGCAACTAAGGCTTGCTTAGAACTAATCCTTTGCGGGTGCAAAAGTTGTGCAACTAGGCCTCAGCAATGTGTATGTAGCAGGCGAGTCTTGAAGTGCACGGAACTGTGTTCTTATGAGGCAAAGTGCTAAGTATTATTTTCTGCTTATTTTCTACTTTCGTCTTTATTTTCTGGTGATGGCTGTCCACTTAATAGCTAAGAGATTATTTTAATACATTTTTTACCTTTTTTAGGAAGTTTGTTGAGCCTCCAAGGTTTGTTTTGGAGAGCCTGATGCGCAGGGCCACACGCATTACAAAACATGGACTTCTACCTTCTTATTATTTGTTTTCTCATGCCTTGTTATTCTTCCTTTTTTGCTTTTTAGTAAGTTATCAAAATGATTTGTCATTTTTATTAAATAAATTAAAGCATGAAGAATGTGGTGGCTTGTTTTTGCAGCTTTAGGAAAGATGCGCCTAGAAGATAGGCAACCACACCACAAATGCAAATCCTTCCACTCCAAATCGTGTTAACAATGTTTCTGAGTGCAAAAAGTATTGATCGCGAAGCAAAACAGGCATTTGTAATCGACTTAAGCGTTGATTTCGTAGTTCTCTCTCGTGGGTAGGCAACCTTGCAAAACAGGCACACGGCGCGACTTCCGGAAGTGGCTACCATCTCAGATCAAAAGTTTAGGGTCCAAACTATAAGTGTGCCAAGTCTCATGCTTCTATCAAAAAATGAACGGTGGTTTTACCTAACCTCCCCACTACTAGGGAATCTTTCACTTTCCCGAGATAATAGGCCCTTGTCTCACCTTTTCCGATCCCTCATTCTTCGAGGGGTCAGATCTCTTCAAATACCCATGCGCCACTCCTCGCGCGTTAACCGAAATAGAGCTCTCTTGCTGCAGGCCAATGCGAGATCTTATACTGCACGATAAACCATGGCAACAATTCAGGAATTGGGACGAGTCGAACTGCTAATACAGCCCTGATCTTGAGCCTTCAGATTACCATCTTTTTCAATCCACGGCCCATTTCTTGCGTGGAAGAAATTTCGAAAACATTGAACCTGTGGAAGTGGGTCGCATCAAAACCCAGAGACTTGTACCGTCGCGGGATATGGAACCTCGCTGAAAGATGGCTCAAGACCATAGAGTCTGAAGGTCTCTACTTTGAGGAATAGTTAAATTTCTTGTCAGAAAAGTTTCAAAATAACATTTTCTTTAAAAAGCGATATTACTTATGAGACATCCCCCGTATTATTATTGTTATGTTTCCCGTCGGCGCAATTCTCAGAGCTCACCGTTCATGCCTAGAAACACCAACACTTGTTTTCTTCGAACACTTTCACAGAGAGCAGTAGGCCTCACTGGACAGCTGCCGTCCATTTGGTGAGTTGGTGCGAGATGACCTTCCTTTCTCTTTATGTTTAAGCCTATAAAGCCTCAGCGCTCAGCTGATTAATACACAGAACAGCCAACTGCTAGAATTAATTACTTTCCTTATGCATCTTATTATATAATATGCTAAGGCGTATGTTTCACAAAACTCAAGCTCCTAAACCAGAGGGAGTTAGAAGGTGTGGTTTGTACCAACATCTTCCATCTTGTCTCAACAGTGCAGGAAACATCTTGCATTTCTAAAAAGTCAACGGATTTTTTAATAAAGTTCTTTTAAACAAATAAACAAGACGATAGCCCCTGGCAGAAATGTCACGCGTACAGCCCGCAAAGCACTAGCGACGGGCGGGTAGTCTGTACACATGGGGCGACACAACCCTTTAGAATATGCAAGCGTTCTCGCACGGGTTGGCTAGTTTTTATATATTTTACTCCCACAGTGATTAGTGTGGGAACATTTGCACTAGCTATTTGCCGGCAATGTGTTAAATGTTTCAGGTGTTTGTGTAGAATTTATTAAACCAAGACCATTCTACATGGATGGATTTTGTAAATATTAGCGAATTTCCCTGTATTTTTAACAAAAGCTACGGAAACCGGTATTTTCAGTTTATCGCACTGATTACTAAACGAAGATATTGCAAGATAAAGCTACTGCGAAGCTAAATTTTTAAATTATATCGCGTGTTTCATAAAGATAGGCCTACCGCAAAGGAAGATATTTGTACAACGGCGAAGACTTGTTTCAAGTCAATGGGAATATTCCGATTACGTGTCGCATGACGTCACTATCGTCGGTAAGTGACCGTGGAAAAATTAGAATGAATTTTTACAAATATTGTCTTTTAACTTGAAGAGATGAAAGTGGGGAGTTGATACCTTCCTGACAACTCTAGTGGAGATCGATATTCGTGTACACACCATCAGGGGGTCCCATTGGCCGCATTAACATTACTGTTCACCGAGTATGATCATCATGTAGATGCGCTCACAAGCGACCGATCGTGACAAATGAGCATTCAAATGAAAGAGAATAGACATTAGCAGTGACGAATTGCACTCTAATTGCATACATATCAATAATTTCTTTAAAAAATGACTTTTAAAAATGTACGAAGTGTGAGATTTGCAAATACTGTTGCTGTAGGAAAATACGCTCCATAATTGCTGTCCACTTCACATTTTTGCCGCTGTGACGCCTGTTTCATGTCATTTTATCATTCTGAGGTCTTTCCTTTATCATTTTGCATGGATTTCAGAAACAGTAAATCAAAGGAATGAGTACCGTACTCAAATCGTATAATTTCATAAATCACCGGGGAGTGTTACAGCTAAGCTGTCAATCAATGGACTCAGAACACAAATGACATTAGCAGTGACGAATTGCAATCTAATTTCATAAATATAATTTTTTTAAGAAGTGAGCGATTTGTAAATACTGTTGCTGTAGGAAAATACGCGACATCATTGCTGCTCAGTTCGCAGTTTGGCCGTAGGGGCACCTGTTTCATGTCCAAACTATTAAACGTTAATTCATTTAGAGGTTCGCTGTCAATCAATGGACTCAGCACACAAATGGCGTTAGCAGTGACGAATTGAATTCTAATTTCATAAATATAGATTTTTGTAAGAAGTGTGCGATTTGCAAATAATGTTGCTGTAACATGCTGCAATTATAAGTTGTCGTCTAAAACCTTAAAACTAAAACCTTTCTCCTAAGTCTCTCATTATAAACCTATTGGGGAAAGTGTGGTTTATAAACATGAGATTTCCGCTAGTAGTGTGTATTACGGTTGAGTTGCCATCCCTGCGAGACCACTATTTGCCGAGGGGGGTCATGCCTGCACATGGTTGACCAGTAGGCCCCTCGCTGGGCTATTGAGTGTTGGTACGAGGGGGCTGGAACTCTCCCCTCACGTATGCCTGTCAATGACACATCATTGAGCGGTAAAAACCCTTCATTCCCCTCCCCAGACACGCTCACGACACTTCGGCGCGGCGTGCACCAGGATGTTTTGTGTTGTTTGAACGGAAACATACTGTACTCGCTTACAGAGGAAACACGACAGTGTTTTATGTTGCTATTAGCAACAAATATAACTTACTAGCTGAAGTACCTGAGCTTCGATACGGGTCATAATAGTACATTATGCAACGAGCGTATAATGGCTATAATATAAACATACTCGTATCTTATAATTAAGACACGAGTATGTTTATAAAACGAGCGTAAGCGAGTTTTATAATTTCCATACGAGTGTGCTATAGCACGAGTGTCTTAATTACCATTATAGGCGAGTTGCATACGACTGTTTATGTTTGACGATAATTATAACTTTATTATATGTTTTAACATAAATATTCATAAATATCTGTCCAGTCACTAGAATTTTGTGATCGGGTGCTGCGCTGGGTAGGATATCTCTGTTCTCCAAGCTCTCTGGCCGACCGACGCATGCGCTCTGTGTGCTTCAATGCCATATGTGCAGATTTTGCACCAGTATTCAGTAAAACTGTCACTGAAGTCGTTTGAAAACAACGCTTCTGTGTAGAAATTGGATTTGGGGATATTAAGGTACAGTGCTATTTCTTGTCTCATATTCACCAGTTTATTTACGCGAACATATGGACGGTGCACTTTCGGTAATTTATATAGACATGTTGGATTTTGAGCGCATGCGCGAAGGTATCCTTATCTAATTGGTCAAACAACTGTTTCTTGAGCTGTGATTGGTGGGAGAAACTGTTTGATGATGAAAAATATTGTTATAATGACCATCATTATGACACAGTTTTCAGACATATAATAGTCAGGCTCGAACATAAATGAATTAAAATGTGAAGGTGACAGTTAAAACAGGGGATAGGCGAGGTGCTGCGCGGAGGGAGAGTAAGGATGAAACATTTTGTCCAACTACACCGCTCGGGGTTGTCCGTGTTTTATAGCACACATTTAGGTTTTACTCGCTAACCGTTGGAGATACACGAAACGTGATAAGGGACCTTTTGGATAGAAAATTAAATTTTAAACCTTGTATATGCCATCAAAAGTTTGCTATTTCTTAGCGTTCTTTTTTTTTATTTGACATGGAAATATGAAAGTTTGAAACCAACGGGTGTAGTGACGTCACTAAAATGGTCGCCATCTTTAAATAGTGCAAAGTATCGAAATCAAAACTAGCCTATATGTTAACCAGGTAAATCAGCTACTTCCATGTAAAATTTCATGTAAATCGGACCAGTGGTTCTCACGTGATTGAGTAACACACAGACACACACCATCTCCTTTTTATAAATTAGTATAGATATACAGGGTGGGCGGAAGTAACTAGGTATTGAAATTGACGTATAACTTTTATGTTTGCAGAGTTGTATATTTGAAATTAATACAGTGTGTACACTGTTATATGGGAATATGATTGCATACCATACAATTCCATTACATTTTGATGTAAGCACCTGCGGCATCGACCAATCTCCTCAAACGACCTCGAATGGAATCCACAGCTTTCTGGAGGAAGTTGTGTGGGACGTTGGTAATAATAATAATAATAATAATATCGTATGGCCTCGGGTGCCTGGTGCAAGCTTTGCTATTTGACACCCAGAGGGTAGCTTGCATGTTGAATTTCGTTGTTCCTTGACTATGAAAGTCAAGGAGGAACTTTGTGTTGGCGGAAACTGCCGAGATTAATTTTGCCATTATGAACTCGGCCTACTGAATTCAAATGGGTTCATTGACATGCCAACATCGCATGACATGCGTATCGTATTTTTGCCGCCTTTCAAAAATCACTTACCAAGGCCAGGAGCGAACCTGCAATCTTGGGGTTAGTAGACCGACACGCTATCCACTCACCCATCGTGGCAAGCTGACGTTGGTAAGAACATCCCGAATACGTGCTTCCAATTCGTCCAATGTGCAAGGTTTCGTCCGGTACACCTATTTTGCCTAGCCCCATAAAAAATAAAGTCCTCTCGGCACGCCGGAAGGCGGAGGTAGATTTCACCAGACAAACTTAGGGATAGGCGAAAATAGGCAGAATATGAAGGTTTTCGTAGAAGGAACAGACCTCATTTATTGCGAGATAGTATTTTATAATTGGAGATTAATTAACTTTGTTTTTCGTCATTTTACGCATATTTTAAACATTTTATTGTCTTATGATGACGGTAACCTTCTTGTCATTTGGAGTCAATTTTTTATACTTGTGGTCACACTGTCCTTATGCAAGGTTTCGACACTGATGTGTTACTCTGTAACGGTCTGTTACTTCTTCACGCAAAATTATATCTCCCGCAGAGATTTTGGTTGGTTCCTCAGTGTACTTTGGGTGAGTGTAGAATCTGTCTGATAAACGGTGTGAATTGTGATGGCTGTATTAGTCTGTAATTGAGGTAAGGACTGCACAGGTCAATTTCAAGCAGTAGTTCCTAACGTTGCTACCAGACACTACCGTCAACGACACCTAGCTGTGAACTTGGCTACTAGATGCCACCGCAACCAGCAACTCGCAACGAACGTTGGAACTTCTCCTCCAAAGGAAAGCATACTGAGGAAATTTAGCGCTCTTAGAAAATCCGACGACTTTGGCTGGCTTTGAACCCGCGACATTGGGCGTAGAAGTTCAGCATGCTACCAGTTACGTAACCGAAGCCGCTTCACACTTAGTCAGATGGAAATTTGAATCTGATCTCGTGCAAGTGCGTTGTCATGGCAACGTCTGATGGCTCATCCCTCATCAATTTAATAGTCTTGCCATGGCAACCACTGATAGCTCTTGGCATTTTCTTATAATTCCGAAATCATTTTTCTCATCCCTTGGCGTAATGGTGGGTCATATCAAAAATTCTTTCAGACAAAAGTTTTAGGTAATTATTAGGGGAATATTGTCCATTTTGTACGGTTTTGATATTGTTCCTATTAAGAGAGATATGATTAATGTTTCCCGAAAAACCCACTTTTTCCCACCCCTTTGGTCAGTGGTTGGTGCTATAAAAATCTCTTCAAACATAAATTTTTGGGCTTTATCCGACACATAGTATGAACTTGGAACAGATTCGATATTTCACATATTAAGAGAGTTATAGCAATATTTCACTTTTTCGATAAAAGCCCCCCTTTTGACCCCCTTTGACCGATTTAGCCCAGTAACGAACTCGAACGAGATTTTATAGGTAGCCTATACATATTCGGTAAAAAATTCAAAGAGATTGGTGCAAAATTACGGCAGTTATCGTGTCCACAAGAAACTGATATACATATATATACATACATAAATTATATATAAACTTTTGAACTAACGGTGGTTTTGGGGTCTGGGGGATGTGAAACGCGAAGATATGTCGAAATTTTCCGGAAGTCGAAACATGGTACCCATTGCAATAGTTAGCTTTCTAATGAAATCTACCTAAAAGTCCCAGGTTGTCAGGCTGGACTTCTTGCAGGTCATTCATGAGATGCACGTCTCCCCAGCCAACGTCCTGGGTGGAAACTTCTCATCCTACCAGTTCCGCACGACATTTGCAAAGTGAGGCGGTGCGCATGAAGACAATGTCGGCGGTATTTTCCCATCCAGATATCGTGGGCCGAACGTTATCCTGAAACATTTGAAGGTAGCGTTCCCCGTTAATTGTGTCACGCAGGAGATATGGGCCGATGACATTTGCAGCCGTTATTCCACACCACACATTCTCTTTTGGACAAGACTGCATCTTCTCCACCATACCTGCAGGATCCTGTGCCACCCAGTAATGGCAATTGTGCCGTTTGACAAAGAACGATCGAATACCACACCTCATAGGGAAACAATCTGTGCTCGTTCTCTTACTGTCAGGCGATCGGCCATCTTTGTTATTGTTGAGTGTACCGCCTCTCGCGGCCAGCGTCGGTACTACACGGCATGTTCTGTATGTTTCGGCCATTTCCAATATTATTCCATCAATATTAAACACGTAACAGCCATTTAATAACACCTAGTTACTTCCCGCCCACCCTGTAGATTGAGGGCTGTGTAAGCTCTCGCGGACTTTGCAGAATGTTTTATGCCGAACAATAGTATCGATGGAATACAGTTCAAATAACGTAAGCTGAAAAGGCCGACGGACGTTGGATGTTTTCTTCGACTTGCTTCACGTTAGACTTCCTTTGGAGTTACAGCCTATGAATGTTTCTCCACATACGAACCTTTCTCGAAAAATGCTTTATAATAATGGATTTATTGCAGTCAATGGCCAATATTATCATCATATCATATCGGATGGCCTCTGGTGCCGGGCGCAAGCTTTGTTAGTTGACACCCAGCGGGCAGCATGCATGTCGAATTTAGTCGTTCCTTGGAACGCTATGAATGTCAAGGAGGTTAGATATTTAAGCTCCTTGACACTAGCGCATTCTAGTAGAGAAAGGAGGAACTTTTGTGTTGGCGGAAAATCCCGAGATTAATTTTGCCATTATGAACACGGCCTACTGAATTCAAATGGGTTCTTTAACATGCCAACAACGTATGACATGCATGTCGTGATTTTTGTCGCCTTCAGATTACTAACAATAGATAATCAATGTATTGCTTGCCACGGTGGGTGAGTGGTTACCGTGTCGGACTACCAACCCCAAGCTTGCAGGTTCGCTCCTGGCTATGGTAAGTGACTTCACGTGTTGGTTGGTTGGTTCCTCAGTTTAAGGGCTGCGACAACGCGGACTTGTAGCCCCGTGTACTTTGGGTGTGTGTAGAATTTGTCTGATAACCGGTGTTAATTGTGATGGCTGTATTAGTGTGTGTTATCTGTTTTCAATTAAAGTAAGGACTGCAGACATAGATTTTTTTCAAGTAGTTCCTACTTTTTCCGCCAAACGCCACCGTCAACGACTACTAGACCAGAACTTTGTTACCAGATGCCACCGCAGTCGGCTCCTGGTGACTAACGGTGGAACCTAAGAGCGTTTGTCAAATGTTTAACCTAATTTAGCTTCGCACAGGTGTAATTAGTGGAAGGTTCTATAACATGCCATAAATCTATGACATGGGACCAACCAACATGCACCCAGGTAACAACAACAACAGAGAAACTGACGCAATTCTCAAAGATCAAAAAGTCTTGTGTTGAGCAAAACAATGGTCAATATGCCAACAGAATCAGACATGCCTTTCGTGTTACATATTATTATAGTGGGGTTTGGGTCTGAGTCTGGTGAACACAGGTTAGAGCAAGCACTACGGCCCGGTGGGTTTGTGACACAAGGGAGACCGGTTTGTAAACCAGCCTCTGTCTACCGTAGCTTGTCCACCCCAACAATATTGTTCTCTGTCAACCAGCCTAAGGTCCTGTGTTGGTGCTAAATCAGCAGATCGGTCATATTCAAGTTCGCGCGACACCAAAGCACATTTTGTAAAAAGTAGTTCCGTGACGAACTAAAGAGCCTAATTTTTAGCCTATTTTCAATTTAAAAAAATAGGCTTATGAGATCACCTTTTGTCCGTGTGTGTGTGCGTGTGTGTGTGTGTGTGTGAGAGAGAGAGGTGTGTGTGTGTGTGTCCCTAATAAAATCTAAACGGCTGGAGCGTTTTCAATGAAACTCGGTATGTTCATAGCACTATTCCCGGCGACCTCGACCGTGCCCTTCAAATTTCGTTACGTCTCACCAATCCAACATGGCGGCTGTGCGAAATATTTCACTAGCATTCAATATCTCCGAAACTCTTACGGATATCGCCCTGAAATTGTGTACGGTGATAAAGGGCACTACTAGAAGTTCACCTATGAGACTTTCAAAAACCTGGTGATGACAAAACCAACATGGCGGTCAAGCGAATTTGAGACTTTTAAATAGACTTTTCTCGCGATTTAACTATCCAAACGTAATGAAACTTGGTACAGCAAATGTTTATACACATTGTAATGCACTGGAGTCTAATTTAGTTCAATTGTTTAAATAACCTCAAAATGGTGGCTGTGCGAAATATTTCACTGGCATTCTATATCTCCGAAACTATTACAGATATCACCCTGCAATTTTGTACGGTGATAAAGGGTACTGATACAAGTTTACCTATGTATATTTCATAAACCTGTAAAGTAGAAAACGAAGATGGCGACCAAGCGAATTTGAAATATTGTAATAGACTTTTCTCGTGATTTAACTCTCTGACCGCAGTGAAATGTGGTACAGTAAATGATTTTGCAGATTGTGATGCACTGCCATCTAATTTAATTCAATTGTTTACATAACCTCAAGATGGCGGCTGAGCGAAATTTTAAAATTTAGTTTTTATTTCTTGTGTCGGAATTATGCGATCGAAGTGAAGGTTTGAATAATGAACCTAGGCAATAATTGTCCTTGAATGGTACATAACTCTGTGGCCTATACATATAACAATCCTAAATGGCGAGCTTCCGAAATATTTAGACGGTTCTCAATATCTATGAATCTTTTACAGCAACCAAACTGTTTTTTTAATGTTCATAGAGACTATGAACATATGTTCACCTATAGGACTTTCAGTAACCTGGTGAGCACAAATCCAACATGGCGGCGACGCGAAGTATAAATATTTAAATGGACGTTTCTCGCGAATTAACTATCCGAGTGCCGTGAAACGTTGCACGTTAAATACTTATAGAAATGTTGATCCACTGGCATCTAATTTATTTCAATTGTTTTCATAATCACAAGATGGCTGCTGTGCGTAATTTTAAAATCTCGTTTTTACTTCTTGTGTTCTAATCATGCGATTGAAGTTTGAATACCACACGTACACAATAATCTTAATGTAATAGTACAAAAATAAAAATCCAACCTGGCGACCATCTGAAATATTTAAACGGTTCTCAATATCTACGAATCTGTTACAGCAATTAAACTGAAATTTTGTATGTTGATAGAGGCAATTAACATGAGCAGGATATATGAAAATAGGCTGTATAGATCTTCACGGAACTACTTGTTCTAAAATGTATGAATTAATCTGAAATATTATGATCTATTATTGTACCAATTTTGGATGAAATTCATTTTAGTATAGAAGTTACATACGTACTGTATTTAAAAAAATTGACTTATCAGCAGGCTTAAATAATGTTGGCAGCACTGACGTATATTAGTTAATCCAAATTAATTTAGAATGTTAGGTTCTATACGTACGCAAAGTTTAGAGCTGTTGGCTTGCATATATTCTGATTTATAGATATTAGGGTAAAAAAATAGAGAGCGCATCTATTTACAGTTGGCAGCCCTGCTGACTTAAGAATACGCATATTCATATCAGTTATGGTAGGCCTACACAAATCACATACGAAATTTGTTAGTATAGAAGTGACATGCATTTAAAACTTGGACCTATCATCAAGCTTAGAATCATGTTGGCAGCACTGACGTATACTAGGTACTCCAAATTAATTTAGAAGGTCATGTACTATGCGTGTGCAAAGTTTCGAACTCTTGGTTTGCATACTTTCTGATATATTGGTATTAGGATTAAAAAATAGAGCGCGCATTTATTGACAGTTGGCAGCCTGGTTGCTCTTAAAAATGCGCATAGTCATATCTGTTATTGTACATACCTATAGTACATACGAAATTTGGTTGAAATCCAATTGATAGTGTAGAAGTTATATGCATTTAAAATTAGACTTATCAGCAGGCTTAGAATCAAGTTGGCAACACTATCTTGGATGACCTCCTGGAAATTAAACTGAAATATTATTATCTATATGTGTGCCAATTTTGGAATACCTCCCATGCATGCCTTCCATGATATCCAACATGGAGCTCAAATTTCAATTGCGATTTTTCAACAGTTGGTAGCACTGACGTCATTTTCAAATATGGCCTTGAGGTATTCAAGTATAGATCTTTACTCATACCAAATTTGGTTTCGAAAGCTGCAGCCATTTAGAAGTTGATAGGGACACACACACACACACACACACACACACACACACACACACAAAGACAGACAGACACATATTTGCCCGGATCGATCTCGTAAGTCTACTTTTCCCTTATTTTTGCAAAAAGTAGGCTAAAAATAAGGAGACAAGAGCTCTCCGTCTTGTTGGAATGTTGAGCATGTGTTGCGTTCGACCCTCGCGATATCTGTGATTAAATGTGGAGGGGCGTAGTAGGACACCTCATCAGCGTTAAGGTGTACGTTCGAATATCACGTCACGGAAATAGGTTTAGTATTGACGCACTGAGTTAGACAAGGACAGCAGGATGGGTCGTTTGTCGAACTTATTGCGCCAATATTCAACCAATACGCCCAATTTCCAGACCTGAATCTCCCATGGCCGTGCATCGAACTGAACCCTGGACCTACTGAACACTTATACAGGCTGGCTGAATTCTATAAGTAGAAGCTCGAATATCTTTATATATATAATTCTTCGACACGTGTGTATGTGACTGAACTCCTCCTAAACGACTGAACCGATTTTGATGGAATTTGGTATGTATATTAGGGTGGGTCCATGTATGGTTTAGATTCACAATCTGACCCGGTAGGTGGAATGAACACAATTTTAGAACCACAATTTACACACAATTTTAGAACCACAATATACAGTCAAAAACAGTCGTCATGGAAACCACTAGCCTTGGCCTTCGTGAAAGCTGATGTCTTTGGACGGTTCGTCTCTGCACGTTAGAGCCACCTGGTCGCAACCTGTGCAACTACCGCCATTACATACACTCCGCCCGTGGCGGAAAGGTGGCAGTGATATCGAATTCTACTGTTTGTCTCTGCACGTTAGAGCGTTTCAAAGTCCCGTATGCATTCATATACCATTCATCCGATTGCCATGAAGCATTGGTGATATGTTGAGTGAGCTCCAGGAAAGGTGTTTGGCTTAGTAAATCCATTTTACAATAGATAGTGCACGACTAGATTCAACAAATGAGTGACGACGCGCGAAGCGTTTCAACAAAATCCCGTATAAGTTTATATTCCATTCATAGATTGAGATGAAACTTTGATGATTTGTTGTGTACACTTAAGTGAAGGCTTCTAACTTAGTAATCCATTTCACAGGAGGTTGCGCACGAGTAGATTCAACAAATGAGCAACGACGCGCGAACTTTTAATCAAAGTCCCGTATGCGTTCATATACCATTCATCCGATTGCAATGAAACTTGGGTGAGATGTTGTGTACACTTACGTGAGGGTTCCTAACTTAGTAAATCCATTTCACAGGAGGTTTCGCACGAGTAGATTCAACAAATGAGCGACGACGCACGATGCGTTTCAACAAGGTCCCGTATGCGTTCAAATACCATTCGTCCGATTACGATGAAACTTGGATGAGATGTTGTGTACACCCTACGGAAGGTTTCTGGCTTAATAAATCCATTTTACAATAGGTAGCGCACGAGTAGATTCAACAAATGTGTGACGGCACGCGAAGCGTTTCAACAAAATCCCGTATAAGTTTATATACCATTCATCGATTGATATGAAACTTTGATGAGTTGTTGTGTACACTTACGTGAAGGTTTCTAACTTAGTAAATCCATTTCACAGGAGGTTGCGCACGAGTAGTTTCAAAAAAAATGAGCGGCGACGTGCGAAGCGTTTCAACAAGGTCCCATATGCGTTCAAATACCATTCGTCCGATAGCGATGAAACTTGGGTGAGATGTTGTGTAAACTCCAGGGGAGGCTTCTGGATTAGTAAATCCATTTTACAATAGGTAGCGCACGAGTAGATTCTACAAATGAGCGACGACGTGTGATCGTTTAAACTAAGTCCCGTATGCGTTCATATACCATTCATCCGATTGCAATGAAACTTGGGTGAGATGTTGTGTACACTTACGTGAGGGTTTCTAACTTAGTAATTCCATTTCACAGGAGGTTGCACACGAGTCGATTCAACAAATGAGCGACGACGCGCGAAGCGTTTCAATAAGGTCCCGTATGCGTTCAAATACCATTCGTCCGATTACGATGAAACTTGGGTGAGATGTTGTGTACGCCATACGTAAAGTTTCTGGCTTAATAAATCCATTTTACAATTGGTAGCGCACGAGTAGATTCAACAAATGAGTGACGGCACGCGAATCATTTCAACAAAGTACCATATGCGTCCATATAGGCTACCATTTATCCGATTGCGATGAAACTTTGGTGAATTGTTGTGTGCACTTCAGTAAAGGTTTCTGGCTCAGTAAATTCATTTTTCAATAGGTAGCGCACGAGTAGATTCAACAAATGTGCGATGGCGCGCGAATCGTTTCAACATAGTCCCGTATGCGTTCATATACCATTTATCCGATTACGATGAAACTTTGGTGAATTGTTGTGTGCACTCCAGGAAAGGTTTCTGGATTTGTAAATCCAGTTTTTAATAAGTAGCGCACGAGTAGATTCAACAAATGAGCGACAGCGCGTGAATAGTTTCCACAATGTCGCGTATGCGGTCATATATCATTCATCCGATTGCGATGAAACCTTGGTGAACGATTGAATACACTCCAGAGAAGGTTTCAGGCTTAGTAAATCTATTTTACAATAGGTAGCGCATGAGTAGATTCAACAAATGAGTGACGGCACGAGAATCGTTTAAAAAAACGTATACGTTCATATGTCATTCATCCGATTCCGATGAAACTTTGATGAGTTATTGTGTATACTTACGTGAAGCTTTCTAAGTTAGTAAATCAATTTCACAGTTGGTAGAGCACGAGTACATTCAACAAATGAGTGACAGCGCACGAATCATTTAAACGAAATCCCGTATGCGTTTTATGCCGTTTATCCAATTGCGATGAAACGTTGGAGAGTTGTTGTGCACGCTCCCACGAATGAGATTAGTTAATTCATTTCACGATAGTTTAGAGGCAGTTAACAGAAATTGAATAAAATATTGTGTATCCAAAAGAACTTCAAGAAACAAAGCTACAACACTTTCTTTGATTGGCAGGACAACGTCTGCCGGGTCAGCTAGTATATATATATATAAAGGAAAGGCGCTATAAATGTGTGGCGTGTTCCTGTTGTCTCATTTGAGGGAATTGGACATCGTCATCATTTATCCCCATGTACTTGGGTGTGTGTTTGTAATCCGTGTGAGGATTGGTTGGTTGGTTCCTTAGTTTAGGAGCTGCGACATCACGGTCATGTAGCCCCGTGTACTCTGGGTGTGTGTAGAATCTGTCTGATAACCGGTGTCAATTGTGATGACTGTATTAGGGTGTGTTATCTGTTATTTAATTCAAGTACTGCAACTTAGAATTTATCAAATAGTTCCTACTTTTGCAGCCAAGCGCCACCGTCAACGACTACTATTCAGGTTATATTTGTGTTAGCGGGATATCAATTTTAATTTAATGAACATATTTTTCTAATCAATTTTGGAAACGTGACTTAATGCCTTTCCACTCCGAGGTGAGTGTAGTGCGGCATAAAGCCATCCAGAATGGATATTTCACATGGTTATTTTAATGGATTGCGCAACATAAGAACCACCTAAACCCTGTACAAATGTAATTTACAATAGCATTGTAACATGCGGGAATCCTGCAGTGCGGTCAACAATTAAGTACGGAATACGGCGCTGAAAGGAAACTTTTCTCCTCTAATCGCACTACATGTAGCACTGGTTTCTGGCTTAACCAGAAGGCTGGTTTAAATCTTCCTTATGCCGTTACAAGGCCTTTGGGTCAATACTTCGCAATACTAATTGTTTGGAACAGTTACTCACGTAACCGTCACGAGGGCTGCACCATCAGATACAGATTGAGAAGGCTGTGGATGTCCATGTGTACGGCATCTTTGATTTTCGATTGTCTCTTTTTTATTGGTTATGTTCCTTGTAAAAGAAGGATTGTCTCAGTAAAATACGAGCAGACATTTTAGCCTCTCCTTTGAAATAAATATAGTTTTATCTTTTATTATCTGTGGAGAGAGCTTGCCTTCATAATTGAGGGCAGAACACTAATTCTTTAATGACCATTTTTGACTTTATGCTTTTCAGCTCCAACCGATTCAATTATAACACACCTGTAATTATATTTTTAAAAAACAAGAGTGAAAATAAATACTTTCAAATGAGGAAGTATAATCGTACATAATCCAATCATTTGTCATCAATCCCGAGATTGGTTTTACTCACAATTAAAAACCTTCAACTAATTTCATATTTTTATTATTTGGCTCTGGGGGGGGATTGATCCCACTGACTGGGAAAAGCGCTCTAGGACTTGGCAATGAGGACTCCTCAAGCATGGCTAATGTCAGTGGCGGAATAAAAGCGAAGACTTCCCACGGTGGCGACAGGAACTGGGGCAAGGGAGTGAGTCCGTGGACCCCTCCTCGACCTTGACAAGGGTCAGCCTGGGTTAGGGTGCTCCAAAACACAGATGACGAGTATCTGCAGCATCCCTACAAACATCTTAAGGGGACCGGTACAGTAAACCCCCTTGAAATTTTGACATGTTAAATAATTTTTATCTCAGCTGCTAATATATGTACAGCAATGAAACTTTCTAAATAAAGCATCTTATATATTTACTAGTAAGCACTTATCTCAGAATTGATTTTAGCATTACTGTATCAAACTCGCTAATTAATTATTCAAAATGGCGGCTGTTTGCGTGTCGGTGCTCAGCGTTTTATTCATAGCTGGACCATTTATCAATATATTAGTGTTCTCCTTTTTAAATGTACTGTTAAAAGTTACAGCTACAAATCTGACCACTTCCAGAATTATATGTTCATGACACAGGGTGGCATGGAAAGCTGCATCAAACCAGTCAAACACTGAAGCAGTTTCGCCCCTTTTAAACAAACAACAATCGATCATCTTGGGAGTGATTTCTCCACTTTTATTCCACGTCAATACCGGGATGTTTCCTAACTTAAATCCACGGTCGTTTTTGCAAATTAATCAAAATTCCTGCGGAATGGACTAGACACATCGCCAAATATAAAAAGAGCCCTTTCATTTGAGGGGCTTGGGTGGAATGTTTGTCTGATAACCTGTGTTCGTGTGTGTATTTGTAATTCAGGTGAGGATTAGAAAGGAGGCGGCCGTGGCCTTAAGTTAAGAAACATCCCGATATTCGCGTGGGATAGAAGTGGAGAAACCACTCCCAAGATGATTGTTCTTTGTTTAAGGGGCGAAACTGCTATCATCTGCCCCTATTACGGTACCAAGACGACTGAAGTGGGATTCGATCCAACACTTGTCACTTTTGCTCAAGAAGCTGAGTGTTCCCCGTTCCAGCGCTTAGACCAGAATTACATTTCTTGGCAGAGTAAGGAATGATCCATTGTTGACTGTCGCCCCGGAGGTCCGGGTTTGTTTCCCAGCTCTGTCAAAACATTTAATTATTCTGGTTAATAGGCTGGAACAAGGTACTGAGAAGAGATGGGTTCGATTCCCATCTCAACCATCCTGGATGTGGTTTTTCGTGGTTTCCCCACTTCTACTCCAGGCAAATGATGGAATGGTTCGTAACTTCAGGAAACGGCAACCTCCTTCCCCATCCCAACCTAAACTACAATTACACACTAAATCAGTGTCATCACAATAACACAGTTTATCAGACATTACACACATTCAAGTTCACGGGGCGGAATGATCACGATGTCCAATGAAACAACTCAATTCTTTGAAGAGCGGCTTCGGTGGCGTAGTTGGTAGCATGCTGAGCTTCTATGCCCAAGGTCGCGGGTTCAAACCCGGCCCAAGTCGTCGGATTTTTTAAGACCGTTAAAAATCCTTCAGTATGCCTTCCTTCGGAAGGGAAGTAAAGCCGGCGGTCCCATGTCATAGATTTATGGCATGTAAAAGAACTTTCCACTAATTAAGTTACACTTGTATGAAGCTAAATAAAATTATAGGTTAGATTTGACTAACGCTCTTAGGTTCCAACCTTCGTCACCAGGAGCCCACTGCGGTGGCATCTAGTAACCAAGTTCAGAACTAGTTGGTCGTTGACGGTAGCGTTTGGTAGCAAAAGTAGGAACTACTTGAAAATTGAATGTCTGCAGTCCTTACTTGAATTAAAAACAGATACACACACTAATACAGCCATCACAATTAACACCGGTTATCAGACAGATTCTACACACACCCAAAGTACACGGGGCTACATGAACGCGTTGTCGCAGCCCCTAAACTGAGGAACCAACCAACCAATTCTTTGAAGATAATGCGTCATTCAGGATTATTTTGCCAACATAGAATTTACCAACGCGAATAACCAATTACTTAACGTAATCCAATCAAAGCACAATAATATTGGTATTACGTTCCTTTTACCTACTGACAATGAGGCTTTTAGAGACACCGGGGTGCCGGAAATTTGCCCAGAAGGGGATCTTTAACGTGCCAGTAAATCTACTGACACGGCTCTCTCACATTTGTGCACCCTCAATTGCCAACTGACTGCGGTAGGATTCGATCCTGGAACCTTGGGAACAGCAGGAGAGAACGTTACGGCTGAGCCATGTATTCTCACGTCTTCCATCCTGCAAGTGGTTTCCCGTGGTTTTCCACTTCTAATGTAAAGCGAACAGAACAACGTTCAATGTTCTGCAGTTACGTGTTGCGTTGTTATGATTTGAACCATTTGAAGCCATTTTTTCAATGTTGTCTAGTTCTATTTCCGAACTAGCAAGCTACCGGAGCTCGCAGCAAACCGTTAAAAATATCAATGCACTATGAGTGAAGGAATTGTTCAGCATGAAAGTTCTACAAAAAAAAGTCTGCGAGAATATATATCTATCTTCAATACATCGCCCACTAAGGTTTTTACGTTTCCATTTCTTCCAACAATCTCCATTCAATTACTGAGGCGACAGTTTACGAGCTAGCTAGGGGCGAGCCTATCACCCGAGTTACAGCCTAGCTAGCTGGCGAGCCTATTACCCCAGATACACCCAGCAGCAAACTGTCGATTCGTGTTGAGTCAAGACTTCAGGGAAGAGTGGTTGTGTTTGGAGTTTCCCTGGAAGTGCAACTCGGCTTTTCTTAATTTCGCCTGTGAACTTTTCGTTTCGCAAAATACACAGTCAAGTTAAGATTGGACGGAAGGGGTATTTGTGTTTCATGCACCTCACCATTCTTAAATTACGTCTGACAAGAATTCGTTGCACATGCATCTCAATGATAATAGAGGGTGATTCTTTCGCTGGAGCTTGCACCGCGGATAGCGAGCAGGTAGAAACCGTAACAAAGTACATTAATTTATGGTAAATCCACCAGAAAATCAAGATTATAGAACTTACCTGTCCACAGAAGATGCTGAAAACGTTCTCCTTCAACTGACAGACAGGCGTTGTGCCGTGTAAATAAATTAGCGTTTACATGTTGTAATTCCCTTCTGTTGTGAGGGATATCTGCTGCCGTATATTGTTCTCCAGCTACACTAGAGTACGGGTAATTGATCTGTACACTTTGTATTTTAAATTAACCCACAATTGAACATCAAACGGGCTTAGGTCCGTGCTTCGATTAATTACAGTAAACACGCAGTGGGGTGCAGGAGTAGCTACATAATGTAACAATGTAACTTCCAAAGTTACTGTCTGTCAGCTGAAGGAGAACTTTTTTAGTATCTTCTGTGAAAAGATGTTCCATCCTTTAACTGGTGACGTGAGGTCATCCAGATTCACAAGAAATTTAAAAAAACATCTGTGCTTCTTTAATTAAATCTTGCAGCTGTTGTTTATGTTACCTTCTTATCTGTGCGCTGACACTACACACCCTCGTTGATGAAATTTTAGTGACTTAATGACTTTAATGACCCTGCTTAGCTCTTCTACGCCTCGCTCAACCTTGCGGACCGAGCTCGGTTAGCTGGCGGAAGGCGCGCAAGCCCGGCAGTCGGCCCCACCCCAGCAAAAGAATCTCACTGTATAATTAATAGTCCAGTCAGTGATTTTAACCCATCAGGCCGAGACGTAAAACAGATATAGGTCGTAGTTCATTGACATCGAAAAGAAAAGCGTCTATCACGTAATGCATTCATAACTGTTCCGGGGCGAAGCGGGGCGGTTTGCGGGTTTGTATATATAAAAGCGAGATATTTTGTGATAAATATCGAACGTAATATTTCTTTCAGGTTAGGGTGTGTAATTTGCCGTCTGGAAAGCTTTCTTTAATATTGTTACAACTAGCGGACCCGTGCGAGAACCACCCGCCTGGCTTTACTGCTATGCGGGCTTCTATAAATATGTTTACTTGTTTAAACGCACTTTTTAAACAAATTATCGACATTTATGAAATGAGAGAGCAATTCATCACTGCTGCTGGTTGTGTGCACTCCATGTGTACAGACTACCCGCCCGGTGCTAGTGCTATGCGGCTGTATGCGACACAGTTCTGCCAGGGGCTATCGTCTTGTTTATTTGTTTAAGAGCACTTCATAAACAAATATATTTCCGTTGACTTTTCAAGAAATGTAAGATTTTTCCTGTACTATTGAGACGATTTGGAAGATTTTGGTACAAACCACACCTTCTAACTCCCTCTGGTTTAGGATCTTGAGTTCTGTGAAACATACACCTTAGCGTATTAAATATAAGGTGCGTACAAAAAGTAACGAGCCAGAGGCTGGAATGCGCAAACCGGTGACGATATCGGCTAATCGTGGCGTGTGTAACGATGTGTGGTTCTGACCAGAGCGTGGAAGGTCACAGCCCGTCGCTAGAGGGCACGCGTGCACGTCATGTGACGATACAACGCGAGCAGCAGCATGCATCAATCGTCCAACGCTGTCAGTCGCATTGCAAACAGTGACATGGAGGCGTCAAACGAAAAGCAAAGAGGTGTTGTTCGGTTTCTGACAGCGGAAGGAGTAGGGGGAACGGACATTCATCGCCTAATGTCACAAGTGTACGGCGAACACTGCATGTTCCTTGCAAGAGTCAAGGCATGGCACAAGCGCTTCAGGGAAGGACGGGTGTCGTTAGCCGATGCTGCCCGGTCTGGGGCACCCCCCTGCATTACCGATGACAACGTCCAGCTGGTTGTTGCACTCATTACCCAGGACCGCCGAGTGACAGTGAACGCCATAGCCACCGTGGTCGGATTGAGCGTCGGAAGTGTGCACATCATCATGAAAGAACGACTGCACTTGCGCAAAGTGTGTGCACAATGGGAGCCCCACAGTCTTCAACCACACCAGGAAGCATGTCGAAAGGCCCACTGTCTTGGTCATCTGCAGCTCTATGCGAGGGAAGGGAATGGGTTCCTGGCACGAGTGGTGGCTGGAGATGAGTCATGGTTGTCATCACTTCGAACCAGAATCCAAACGACAAAGCCTCCAGTGGAAGCATCCAGGGTCACCACCACCCAAAAAAGCAAGGCCATCCACACGAGTGCAGGAAAGGTAATGCTGACGTTCTTCTTTGACCGAGATGGCCCCCTTCTGATACACTTCATGCCGCACGGGACAACAGTGAATGCCCAGCGGTACTCGCAAACCTTGACCACCCTTCGCCAAGCGATCAATACAAAACGACCAGGCAATCTCACCCGTGGGGTCATTCTGCTCCACGACAATGCACGACCTCGTACGGCCAAAACAGTCGCGGCACTCCTGCAGAAATTCGAACGGGAGGTTCTCGGCTACCCCCCATACAGTCCAGACCTCTCTCCCTGTGATTACGCCATATTTGGTCCCCTAAAAAGGGCTCTGCGGGGCCAACGATTCACCTCGGACGTCGACGTCCAGCTGTACGTGCGGAGCTGGTTCACATCGCAGCCCAGGAAATTTTATGAGACAGCCATTCACCGCCTCGTGTCACAGTGGGACAAGTACCTCAACAGCCAAGGCCAATACTTCTAACATACAGGTACTGGTTTCTGTAATTATGCCTCCGGCTGGTTACTTTTTGAACGCACCTTATAATTAGCCTAGATAGATTTGTTAAACGACGTGCAGATTGGCTACCATGGATGATATAACAAAATAGAGATGATCAGCAAATGCTGCAAACTTGGTGACTTCGACAGCGACAGTGAATCGAACCCTGACGCAGCAAGTAAATGATCATAAATCACCATGTTTTTAATGATACCAGGCAAATGGTAAGGTACAGTACCGTAACTTCTTTAAGGTGACGCGGCTTATGGCAGGTTTCTCTGTCGAGCAATGGCATGTTTGTATAGTGTCAGGTCAGGCCTGGATGCCGAGAGTAATGGTTTAATTGCAGGTCCCGTTCTTACCCTTCACCCAGCTGTCCCATTGTAAGCGCAGGCCTACCCTTCCAAGTGTTCGGGCAAGAACACATAAATCACCGTTGAAATATATTCCGCTTTTGTCGACTTTTTGAGTCTCCCTTTCTTTCTAACAGTGAAAATCACGCATCCAAAGAAGTCAATTGTGTGTGTGTGGCGGGGGGGGGGGGGGGGGGAACAGCGAGGTCGTCCACTAAACGATGGAGCTTGCTAATGCAAAATGCCGCACGTTTTGTTTTGATTGCGTTATTGTACTTTTCGTGTGAATTTAGAGCAGAGGGATTTGAAGTCTTTTTTCTTACTGATGATCCGCTCTTGAATTATTGAAAGATTCGTGGAACATGGATTGAAATCACCTGATTGAGAGGTTACATTCCAATGCCATTGAAAAAAGAGAAAACAGAGTCAGCTCTGATATCGCTCAGAATACCCAATTCCGAAAATTGTAGAGTCAATTCCTTATGGGAAAAGTTGTAAGTCCATCGAGAATCACTCTATCTGTCGTATGGCATTTAGTGCCGGGAGTGTCCGCGGACACTCGCCAGAGGCTGTAGCTGCTTCAAGCGGGCACTCATAGGGTGAGCTACAAGTTCCGTTCAATTTCAAGTAGTTCCAACTTTCGCTACCAGATGTCAATGATACCTAGTGGTGAACGTTGGAACTTTGATGGAGCGTTACAACGAAATCTAACCTAGAAATTTAGCTCCACACAAGTTTAGTCTGTGGAAGGATCTTTTACATGCCATAAATCTATGACATGGGACCGCCGGCTTTACTTCCCCTCCGAAGGAAGGCATACTGAAGGATTTTAACGCTCTTAAAAAATCCGACGACTTCGGCCGGTTTTGAACCCGCTATCTTGGGCACAGCAGATCAGCATGGTACCAACTGACGCCAGGAAACATTACTAAGAGGGTAATAAAACAAGTCATCAGTCGGTCAGTAAAATGATTTAGAACTAAAGAATGTGAAAGATTTGAATTCTGTATTTGATTCGAATAATATGCACACCTCTGTAGTTGACTATCATCCAAACATTGCATCCACCAGAGCCTGGACGGAGGAGCGTAGAAAGTGCCATACTTGAAGCCCTGCGCGGTTGCGGATATCCACGGATATCCCGAAATATTTTCGCCTTGTTGATAATGTTTGCGTGGCTGCGGGTAATGTTTAGAGTAAATTTGCGGATAGTTTTTAGAATACAAATGTTTAACTGGATTTTTTTTAAATAATTTAATTTTTGCTAAGATGTGCGTCTTTCACCTCACGTTTCTTGCTATTTCCTTTTTGCTTTCGCTTGGATTGTATGGGAATAATAGAGAAGTGAGAAGCCAATACCCTCAATTAGTGTTGACATGTGCCAAAATAAAGTCCTTTATACGGTACCTACGCTTGCCTGCGTGGGTATATCCAACGACTAAGTGAGTGCTATAATTAGCCACCGGCTGTTTAACTTGCCGTTACTCAGAGGGTCAAAACTCAGTCAACATTGCCTTGCGATTTACACATAACGTAGGGGAACGAATTTCTCCTAAATGTGTTGCTTTAATATTATACTTTATCTAATAAATTGAAAATATTACTGTAATATCAGCGGAATTGGATCACAAACGTGCGGATATGGGGCGCATGCGGTTAATGTTTTGTTTATCCGCGCAGAGCTCTAGCCATAGAGGGAAGATGAGGAGATTTTGGGAGCACAATAACCAAGATTCAATCGCGATGTAAAATAATAATAACACCGCATTGTTCCGAAAATAATCCTCAATGTTCATCTACAATATATTTCGATCTTGAAAAAATTGAGATGCCGTTTACATAAATATCATAAGAAACATCGCAACATTATACAGTGCTACTACTAATAATAATAATCTAGCTTCCTAAAAAGGGTGTTATCAATCTCAAAATTCACAACAAATAGTTATGCCTATATCCTTGCGCAGGAAACTCTCTTCGTAGATGACATAAAACACTGCTTCAGTTTATCCGAGACAAAAGCATTTTTATGCAACCTTCATCGAAGAGAGGAGCAGCAAAGCAAGACAGATCGCGGAGGGGATAACAGAAACAGACGCAATGACAACAGACTGCTCGAAAGGACCAAACTTCCAACTCCGACACCTGTACACACGATTTGTACAGAAAGCGCCTACAACGGGTAAGAGTTCATATTAGACCATCCTTTGTATAACAATTTTTAAAAACTGAAATTACCTGATTTAATAGTCGGGAGGATATCAAGAGAGGATTGAGAATTAGATGTTCACTGCTCCGCTGTCATAGACCCACTATCCCGCCCAAATAGCAACTCGACTTACTGTATATAGTTGAAATCGAAGTTCTGACCTCCATCTTTCTCACTGAGTCAGTAATGCCAACCCCACGCGTTTGGTACTATTTCGCACGTGATTTATGAAATCACTATACTCAGTGGAAAGTGAACTCAATTACAGTGTTTATTTATGTATTTATAATGTTTTACATACAAAAAACAGACCTAACCTGGGGCTTACGCTCCAGACCCCCTTGCTTGTGGTACTAGCATTAATACGCTAAGGTGTTAAAAGTGATGAAAAGGGAGGATGGTCTAAAGTGAACAATAAATGAGTAATTTTCTCTAGGTAGAGCATTCGTAGAATGGAGATAGACAAATCTACCTCGAGCACTCTCTGAACCTGTGTACACTGTCAAACGTAAATGCACTAGGTAGAGCAGCGCTAAAACATTCTGAGAGCAGCTAGCCTATGCAATGAACCGTGCCCCAAATATCACCTGCAAAGTGTAAAAATAGGACTTTATCACTAATTGAACAAACTAAAGATTGGTGAAATCACAACAATGTTGTAATTTAATTTTTATTCTTTCTGTGCATATAGTGTTTAATAAATATAATAATAATAATATTGGTAAACGACCTCCAGAGAGGACTGGTTCAAGTCTGCGTGTCGTGACGAGGATGAAATGAATGTTGAAACACATCACAAACACTAGAGGATACGGTGTACATTCAAACATAGCGCTTGTTTTCTCATTTGGAAATAGAACAACATTGTCGCCATAATATTATAGCGTTAGCAAGCGGGAAGAATTGTAACAATGCAATGTTTGAACTGTGCATTATTGACTTTGGTTGTTTATCTTGTGAGCAGTAGGCTTCAGGAATAACGTTAATATTATTTGCTGCTATGAACGATTACCAAGTAGCCTACTTGATTCTGAAGCTTGTCACTGTGCAACTAGCAGTTGTGCTAAGAATGTTTCTTCTAGCCAGTTTATTTTGACGTTCTTTGAGTTAATTGCTTTAAATAGTACAGTATTTTAATTAGTCTGTCGCTGTCCATTCTGTAGATATGTCCATAGAATTTCAGACGTACGGCGCGGCGTCAGAGGTCCCCTGTTCTCTTATTATTATTATTCCGTATTTTCATTTTAAATTGAGCCTCTGTGGACTGCATGTTAACAACCAATTTAATTTGTGTCTAGATCTTGTTAATTCATTTTAGGGTCCTGGGATATCTTGGTCATCAGCTCGTATAGTTGGGTGTGTGTTGTTGAACTTAGGCCTATGTTTGTGATAACTGTATTAGGGACAGGGATGGGATAGGGACTTGAAGCAAGGTACTATCCCGACATTTTCTGGAGGGAGTGTGGAAAAACACACTCAAGATATTCACTATCCGCGCCAGAATTCAAACCTAACATTTCCGAATTTTTGCTGCAAGCCCCCGCGACCGTGGTGTACGATTTGACCATCTTGTTCATCTATCCAGTATTATTTTCATTAATTCTTTACTAGAGGGTTTCACGACATGAAATAAAAGGCAAAACTATTGGCCTGGATAAAGATTATTAATGCGTGACTACCCCCACTGTGCGTGACAAAAACCAGGGGTGTTCATATTAGCTCAATCCACCATTGGTCTGGACGAAAATATTGGTCTAGGCAAAACCATTTTGAAACCCTCTTGTGAAGTTTTACCGAAGAAACTAAGGCGAACCTCCAAGAATTATCACAGACATCATAGAAAATCGTGGAGCTTTAACAGTAGGCAAGCACAAATTCATGGAGGAACCTAAAACGAAAACTGGTAGTAAGTGGTCCACAGAACGCAAGATTCAACACAGTTAATAATTCATGAAAATATTTGGGGAGGCTAAGAACGCGAAAACTATCCGACCAACTAACAAGTTCAAACACTAATATAGCTAATAATAATAACTGAGCACTGATTCAGGTTGCGTGTCGTGACTAGGATGAAGTGAATGCTGAACCACTATCACAAACACCAGGAGATGGTGTATGAAGTTCAAACGCCACGCCTCGACCAGGAATCAAACCCGAGGTGTCTCACGACCACCTTCTTAATACTACCATCAATTATACCCTAGCACAGGCACTACAAAATCACAGGTTACACTGGTCAGCGCCGGGAAAAACTTTCATTCAGGGGCTAGTCACTTGGAAGAAGCAAAGCATCTTTCACAAAATGAAGGTCGTGGATTGTACAAATAGGCAAACCATGTTGATGGAAGACAGCGAGTGTGTTAGTTATTGTTGTTTTAAGGGGCGGAACTACGAGGTCATCTACCCCTAGCGAGTGTGTTAGCTCAACGGCCAATAGCAACGGTAAACAAAGTCACAGGCTGTGGGTTCGAACCCGACATGGATCAGATATTTTAACCATCTAACTTCCATCATCATGTCTTACATTAATTATGCACGACACCGCAGTCTTTTGCGGTAGCGACTAGCCATCGCTCCGGAGGTGCGAGTTCGATTCCCGGCTCTGCCAAGAAGTTTAGTTCTAGTCTGAGGGTTGGAACGGAACACACTAAGCCTCGTGAGACAAAAATTGATGCTGGTTCGATTCCACGCCAGCCATCATGGAAATGTCTTTTTTGGTGGTTTCTCACTTCCACTTCAAGCATATGCGGGGATGGGTCGTAACTTTAAATCCACGTCCGCCTCCTTTCCAGGAATAAAAATAATATTTTCACACACCGTTTCATTGACCATTAATTTGTACGGAGAATTGATGCCTTTTGAAGGGTTAAATTTCCGTAGAAAATGATTGTGAGTAGAGAAAGAAGTCCTACCTTATAGCTTGAAACAGCTGCACATTCACGGTATCACAGACAGAAGCAACACAAAACGCACTGAACGGATCGACCGGCTGAGGTTAACTGAGCCGGCAGGGGAAGCCGACAGTAGGCTGCTTCCAGTTGCGGACACCGGGAGCGCTTGCTCCACTTAACAATGGAACAGAAGCCGTGGAATTACTGGGGCTCCTATTATTGCACCGTCAACTGCAGTAGTGTCGCCATCTATGTAGGCTGGTTCATTCGTGTCTTTTCCAAGGGATTTGTCCACGGGGACTAGATCCAGTGACAGCACGGTCCATTCCAAAGCTAATGTTGGGCTTGAAAATATCATACCGAGGCGTAAAGTGGCAAATTGATATTACAGAAGCCGTGGAATTACTGGGGCTCCTATTATTACACCGTCAACTGCGGTGCCTTCGCCATCTATGTAGGCTGGTTCATCCGTGTCTTTTCCAAGGGATTTGTCCACGGGGACTAGATCCAGTGACAGCACGGTCTATTCCAAAGCTAATGTTGGGCTTGAAAATATCATACCGAGGCGTAAAGTGGCAAATTGATATTGCATTTGTTTTCTTCACCAATTGTTTATAATAGTTTCTAAAACTCACAGAAGGAAGAACCGGAAAACCATTTACAATAGCCCATATCTTCCTTCAAAATACAGTGCTTGCAGAAACTTGAGGGACAGCTCTACATTTCTTTTGATGCACATTTCTCCCTAAAGTAACAGCATTTCAATCATTGTTTTGCATGATGTTATTAGTCATCTATATGAGGGGCTTTCATTTAAAATTTCGTTGATCTAGCTGTAAACTTTTGGAGTAAAATGTTTTACCTTTTTTAAACAGGGTTAAAAAATACCCTGTTTTTTCCATCTAAAATGATTTTTTTCTCAAAAACTGCTAGTCCTAAAAATATGAAATATTTACTGCAGGTTTACTACAACATATCAAAAAATAATAAAAATACAACTTGGCAAAAACAAAACAAACAAGAAGTTCCGTGAAGAACTATACAGCCTACTTTTCATGCCAATGATTATTCTACAGTATATGAACCTATCTAGAATAATGACGAAATTAAGTTGGTAATATCGAAAAATCTAATTAGTTCAAAATATAGGCCTACCTGGTATAATGTAGCCTAATAGAGCACTACAGTTGGCAGCCCTGGCGACTGAATATATTCTTAGTTCCACCTCTTAAGGTACAGAATACAAAATTTGGTTGAAGTCCAATGGACGTTACATGCAGTTAGACACTGGATCTATCAGCACGCGTAAACGCATGTTGCCAACAATACCATGCGTGTGCTGGTCAGAAATAATCTGAAATATTATGATATCTTGTTGTGCCAATTTTGGATGAAATCCATTTGTTAGTATAGAAGTTACATGTATTTTAAAATTGGACATATCAGCAGGCATAGAATCATGTTGGCAGCACTGCCTTGTATTAATTACTCCAAATTAATCTAGAATGTAAGGTGCTATACGTGTGCAAAGTATAGAGCTGTTGGCTTGCATACTTTCTGGTATATTGATGAAAAATGAAAATCCACAGCCTGCTTCCAGTCTCCGACCGGGTCAGGAATGGAATGAATGAAGCCCCCATCTAGCGGCGAGGATATGAACTGTGCCGGCTGCCGAGGCCTGACGCACTCCTCTGGGGCAATGATTAAATGAATGACAGTTGAAATGAAATGATAGTGGAGAGTGTTGCTGGAATGAAATTTTGACAGGGAAAACCGGAGTACCCGGAGAAAAATCTGGTATATTGATATTAGTGTAAAATAAATATAGACAGCATTTATTAACAGTTGGCAGTCCTGATTGCTCTTAACAATACTTATAGTCATATCTGTTAGGGTACACATAGCACATACGAAATTTGGTTGAAATCCAACTGATAGTATAGAAGTTACATGTATTTAAAAATTGGTCGTATCAGCAGGCTTATAATCATTTTGGTAGAACTGAAGTATATAAGTTACTCGAAATTAATCTAAAATGTCAGAATATACGTGTGCATAATTTAAAGCTGTTGGCTTGCATACTTTCTGATATATTGGTATTTGGATAAAAAAAAATAAAGAGAGCAATTATTAACAGTTGGCAGCCCTGGTGGCTCTTAAGAATACGCTCAGTCATATCTGCTTATGTACAGATATTACATACAAAATTTGCTTGAAATCCAATTGATAGTGTAGAGGTTTTATGCATTTAAACATTGGACCTATCAGAAGGCTTAAAATTATTTTGGCAACACTGTCATGGTTGGCCTCCTGGAAATTAAACTGAAATAGTATTATCTACATGTGTGCCAATTTTGGAATAGCTCCCATGCATACCTTCCAAGATATCCAACATGGAGCTCAAATTTCTAGTGCGTATTTTCAGCAGTTGGTAGCACTGACATCGTTTTCAAATATGGACGTGAGATATTCCGGTATACATCTTTACTCATACTAAATTTGGTTTCGTTTGCTGCAGCCGTTTAGGAGTTGATAGGGGACACACACACACAGCCAGCCAGACAGACAGACACACATTTTCCCGGATCGATCTCATAAGTCTACTTTTTCCTCATTTTTGCAAAATGTGAAAAGTAGGCTAAAAATACTACTCATTTGGCCTCTCAAACAAACTTTCTTCCGTGGTAATTTTGGCCTCAAAGTTGGTAAATTTCGTTCCGCGATAACTTCTGATTGGAAACACTTCGAGCTATTCTGACTGTACAGTTTTTGTTTTGTTTTTTGATGTGTAACATCTTTCCGCTCGGTTGCTGGATAGTTTTTTTGGGAGTGATTTTGAAAATTGGGGACGGAAGTGAATCGGGCGGAAGTGGATCGAACGGAAGTGGATCGGACGGAAGTGAAGACGCACTGGCAGAAAAATTGGACGGAAGTGAATCGGGCGGAAGTGGATCGAATGGAAGTAGATCGGACGGAAGTGAAGACGCACTGCCAGCTGGATGTACGATTGAAAATGTGTGTATTGGAAACAAGGCAGTGTGTGCTCTGTAGCGCGAGAATGTTATGGCAATACAGTAGGCAGTGCATTTAGCAGGCACTGGTTTGACGAGCACAGTGGCAAATGTTTCACCGACTTTCATTTGTCATTGAGCAGTTTATGAAGCTTCACGTTCAAGGTTGAATATCACATGGGGTAGGACAAAGACGACAAATGAAATTTAAGTAAGCGGCATTATTGTCAAGCTGTGGGTGAGTAATCAAATATTAAATTCATAACAGAATGTTGTTATATGAGTGGAATAAAAGCTGTATTTTCATCATATGTGACACTAGGTCATTTCATGATTGTAGGAAGCCATGTTTTGATTGTTTACGACGAACTGTATGAGAGCCTTGAGAATAATGAATGTTATAGTTACTGAGGAATGTGCTCACAGTATTTGAGAGTACTGTCGACGTTGTGTGTCACTTTGTTATTATGAATTATTAATGTAAAAGGAAGGAAGGAAGCTTGTAGTTTTGCGTGTCCGTTAATCTCACGATCATGATCCACGGTACCTCCCTTTTACGTGGAATGTGAACCACAGGACATGGCATTTCAATTCGAAAATCTCACATGTATTGACCGGGAAATCAAACCCGGTCTACCTTGGAGAGATACTAACAGCTTGACAGCTGCGCCACAAATGTGACAGTAGCATATCTCCAATTCAATCTATACATTCATCATAGTACCAGTATGAAAATGGAGTGTAAATTAACATTTTAAGAATGTCCAAGCTGTGTAGTATACGAGTAGGTTAACATGTCAGATGTTACACATCATATGCGACTACTGTAAGGCTCGTAACTTTTTTTTTTCATGTCTTGTTCGTGATAGATCCGCTGTGGGCACTTTCTCAAGGTGTTGTTAATCGGAAGTTATCTCGGAACGAAATTGACCAATTTTGCCGCCAAAATTACCACGGAAGAAAGTTTGTTTGACAGGCGACCTAATGAGTAGTATTTTTTTTTTGCTAGTTTGTATTCAATTTTTATGATTGATATGTTGTAATAAAACTGCAGTAAAAATATCATAGCTGTAGGACTAGCAGTTTTTGAAAAAGAATCACATTTTAGTAGGAAAAACAGGAGGTTTATAGCCCTGTTTTAAAAGGTAAAACATTCCATCTCCAGAAGTATTAGAGATAGACCAGCCAAATTTAAATGGAGACCCCTCATATAGATGTCTAATAACATCATGCAAAACAATGACTGAAATGCTGTTAATTTAGGGACAAATGTGCATCAAAATAAATGTAGACCTGTCCCTTAACTTTCTAAAAGCACTGTACGTCGTGACATTGAGCACACTAAGAAATGCAGCAAATTCCCGTTAATGTTATTTAAAGTAAGAAAACTGTATTTACATTATTGACAGAGTTTTGATCATGTATTTTTAGCCTACTTTCCACATTTTGCAAAAATGAGGAAAAAGTAGACATGAGATCGATCCGGGCAAATGTGTGTCTGTCGGTCTGTCTGGCTGTGTGTGTGTCCCCCCTATCAACTCCTAAACGGCTGCAGCAATCGAAAGAAAATTTGGTAGGAGTAAATATCTCTAGCTGAATATCTAAATTCCATATTTGAAAATGATGCCAGTGCTACCAACTGCTGAAATATCGCAATTGAAATTTGAGCTCCATGTTGGATATCTTGGAAGATATGAATGGGAGCTATTTCAAAATTGGCACACATATAAATAATAATATTTCAGTTTAATTCCCAGGAGGCCATACATGGCAGTATTGCCAAAATAATTATAAGCCTGCTGATAGGTGCAATTTTTAAATGCATATAACTTCTATACTATCAATTGGAATTCAACCAAATTTTGTATGTGCTATGTGTACATAAACAGATATGACTGAGCGTAATCTTAAAAGCCACCAGGGCTGCCAACTGTTAATAAATGCTCTCAATTTCTTTTATCCAAATACCAATATATCAGAAAGTATACAAGCCGACAGCTTTAAACTATGCACACTTATAGTACCTGACATTCTATATTAATTTGGAGTAACTTATATACGTCGGTGCTACCAACATGATTCTAAGCCTGCTGAGAGGTCCAACTTTAAATACATGTAACTTCTATACTATCATTTGGATTTCAACCAAATTTCGTATGTGCTATGTGTACCATAACAGATATGACTAGGCGTATTCTTAAGAGCAACCAGGGCTGCCAACTGTTAATAAATGCTGTCTCTATTTGTGTTATCCTAATATCAATACATCAGAAAGTATGCAAGCCAATAGCTCTAAACTTTGCACATGTATAGTACCTGGCATTCTAGATTAATTTGGAGTAACTAATATACGTCAGTGCTGCCAACATGATTCTAAGCCTGCGGATAGGTCCTATTTTAAAATGCATGTAACTTATATACTAACTAATGGATTTCATTCAAAATTGGCACAGCAATAGATCGTATTATTTCAGATTATTTCTGACCAATACATGCTTGACATTGTTGCCAACATGATTTAACGCGCGCTGTTAGATCCAATGTTTAACTGCATGTAACGTCCATGCTATCCATTGGACTTCAACCAATTTTTTTATTCTGTACCGGTACCTTAAAGAGATGGAATTAAGAATATATTCAGTCACCAGGGCTGCCAATTGTAGGCTACATTATGCCAGGTATACAGTATTTCGAACTAATTTCAAATGTCTATATTACCAACTTAATTTCGTCATTATACTAGATATATCCATATAGATTAATCATTGGCTTGAATCTTAAATTTTAAGAAAAGTAGGCTCTTTAGTTCGTCACGGAACTTCTTGTTTTATTTGCAATAAACCGATGCGAGTAAAATAATTTGTCAGTAAACTAACCCAGTGATGACAGACACCACATTTTTACGTTTAAAATCCTAATAAATTGAGTGTTAGAAATGTTCTTTTTGATGATGGGACACCTTACACCCCTCTCCAAACAATATGTTGCAAAGCAGTATTCAAAATAAACTTCCGAAGAAATATACAGCACAAGAAAAAAAAGTTCACGTGAATGTCACCACAGCCTACGAAGTGCCTAAGCTCACCAAGCGACCGCTGACCAGCCACTTGGCCTGTACAATATATTTTTAATTCAATTAAAGATGTCAGAAGCTAAATAATATTGTGAAAAAATATATATGTACTAGCAGGTACCCGCGGCTTCGCTCGCGTCATAGTCGTGTCATATTGTTATTCAATGAAATGCAGGTGTACCCCCTTAACACCCCTTTAGAAAATGAATATCCAAAAACCCTTCCTTAGTGGGTGTTTTCGACTTACAACGAACATATTCCCAAAATTTCATGTTTCTAGCTTTAATAGTTTTGGCTGGGCGATGATGAGTCAGTCAGTCAGTCAGTCAGTCAGTCAGGACACTTAGTTTTATATAATAGATAAGCATCGGTCCTAGTGGAAAATAATTCTATCACCTGAAACCAAAAATGCATGGGACGAAAAAAAAACATCAAAATATCATGTTGGTTTCGGACCCTAAAAGACGTGAAAAATATAATAAAAGTATTAAAAATAACTATTTTTCGAAATTTCATTCGAATCAATTTTTATGTCATTCCTGGGACTTAGAAAATTCCGGCCAAAAAGTACAAAATCATTAATAACTCCCTAAGTATTCGTCGTATGATGAAATAGCAAGAGACAAAAAAGATGTAATGTGTTAATGTCTACAACATAGGCCATGTATAATTTTACACTCAGACATATTACGTTCCCCCCCCCCATATTTTCACCCTTCCCCATGGGCCCCTTATATTGGTTTTATGAAAAAACGGTCAAACACCTATTTTGTTATTTTTTATGCTGATTTTTTTCCGCTGAGTTCCAAACTCCTCGCCAATGTCGTTTAAGAGATACACGCTCGGTTAGGAAACCTTCAACCCCCCACTTTTCACCCCTTTCACCTCATAATATACACCACATCGAAAAACCCTCAGACACGTATCTTCTTATTTTTAATGATGAGTTAATATGCCGAGTATCAAATCCCCCAATGAAAGCAATCCGGAGATATTGTTATTCAATGAAATGCAGGTGTACCCCCATAACACCCCTTTAGAAACTGAATATCCAAAAACTCTTCCTTAGTGGGCGTTTTCGACTTACAACGAACATATTCCCAAAATTTCACGTTTCTAGCTTTAATAGTTTTGGCTGGGTGATGATGAGTCAGTCAGTCAGTCAGTCAGTCAGTCAGGACACTTAGTTTTATATAATAGATTTATAAATGAATCGCAGACAATGGCCATAGCTGGGTATTTTTGATTGCTCGCCCGAGGGCTCCCAGAAATTTCAATTTCAAGTACAGTAGTTCCAACTGTGGAAACCAGATGCTACTGTCACTACTAGGCTGCCTAGCGGTGAACGTTGGAACTTGATAGAGCGTTTCTAACTAGCCAAATATGACCTACAAATTTAGCTACACACTGCCAATGGTAGTGGTAGGTTCATTTCCATGCCATAAATCTATGACAAGGGCTCGCAGGAGTTACTCTCCCTCCTAAGGAAGGCTTACTTAAGGGTTCTAACGCTCTTAAAAATTCGACGATTTCGGTCGGGTAACTTGTTTCAATAATTCATCTTTTAGATTAGAAGTTTTTGTTGGATATCCGTTTATTATCATTTCAAATGATCTTGTCGACTTCATCGTTATGCTTTGGTCTACCGTTATGCGTTACGGTTACGGAGAGGAAATGTACTAAGGTTGCACTTGTACGTATGACGTCATCATGTTGTTCAGTGCATATGCACCGAGTCTGAGTTTACTCCTGGGCTATGGCGTTATGCGATACGGAGACGGAGAGCGCGTGACGTCATGCAGCAGAGTGCACCTCCCGCTCTCCGTTCCCCGCTCGGGAAGCCGAAGTTAATGGGTAATGGAGTCTGTTGAAAGAGTCCTGGGGCTTCGAGCGAAGCGAGAAGCCCTCCTGCCTTTCTAACATGTGTAGTAGCATTTGTAACATGCGTCATCTGAAATGATATATAGTCTAGTCTTTCAGACTGACTGTAACTTTTTTTTATTACAGTTTAGTTACTTTTATTCTAAGTATTAATTAGAATGGATTCAGTGGCGTAGTCGGTAGCATGCCGAACTGCTATGTCAAGATCGCGGGTTCAAACGCGGCCATGCCATCCGATTTTCTAAGAGCGTTCAGTATGGCTTCCTTCGGAGGGGAATTAAAGCCATGTCATAGATTTTTGGCATGTGAAAGAACCTACCACTACAATTGGTAGTTTAGAACCAACATTTGTCGGTTATTTGGTTAGAAACGTTCTATCAAGTTCCAACGTTCGTCGCTGGGTGTCAGTGACAGTGGCGTTTGGTAGACAAAGTTGCAACTACTTGAAATTGAACTTGCTAGGAGCCTTCCTCTTCTTAAGACGCCGTCTCCAAAAGAAGATTGGCGATCCACGTAGCCAGCTCTGACCTTGACATTTCAGTATGAAATGCTTCTTCCGATGTACACCGGTGCCACCTTCTAATGTCCTTCAACCATGAATTTCTGCGTCTCCCAACGGATCTTTTTCCTTGTATCTTTCCTCCAATAATTAGCTGTAATAATTGGTACCTCTCTTTTCGCATGTTGTGACCTAGGTAGTCTTTCTTTGCTTTATAACATGTAGCAGTTCTTTTTGCTTTTTCATCCGATGTAGGACTTCGACATTTGAAATTTTCAATATCCAAGGTAGGCCTATGCGCAGGAGATGGCGATATAGATACATTTCAAAGGCATCGATTCGTTTTTCAATTGAAGGATCCATGGTCCAGCATTCGCATCCATATAGAACAGAAAATATGTAACAACTGATCATGTGGATTCTCAGCTGTAGACCGAGATCTGATCGTACAAAGAATTCCGCAAGGTAAAGAATTGTTTCCTGGCCTGTTCAATTCTAGATGCTATTTCTTGTTTGGAGTCACATTGGTTATTCAATATGGTGCCCAAGTATTTGAAGGGGGACACTTGTTCAACTATATTATTATTTATTGTGAAATTTGCTCTTATTGTCTTTTTAGAGATTACCATCATTTTTGTTTTTAAAGCGTTCACACACAGCCGGGCATTCAATTGAAATCCCCTACTATGGCTTCAATTGAAATATAATAGAATAGATTATAAGAAAAAGCCTCCGATTCTTGGATGTAACGGGTAATCTCGAGAACCACTGGATGGATTTTTATGTGGTCTTCACCATTCTGTAAAGGATTTGTCGAGCAAGGTGTCTGTAAAAAAAAAAAGAACATTCATTTATGACCGAAGGAAGCCGAGTCAAATCTCCCCACTAACCTATTTGGACCTTCCCAGGGGAGGCACACCTAACAGGTTAAGAACCACCGCGCTAGATGAAGCTGTTCGTACGAGCCGACTCAGATGGTGGGGGTAATGTAAAGAGAATTGAGGAGGCTAATTATCTCGGCTGTAGACAGTAAGAAAAGCAGAGGTAGACTAAGGTACTCATCGACACTACAGAAGACATTACATTACAAGTTATCTTATTTTCTTGAAATTGATATTACTCATTCCAAGAATATAAACTAGTGGATTTTTACCCCCCCCCCCCTCAAAAAAAAAGTAAAAACAAAATAATTTTGGGGGGTATTTTTCAGAGATTAATCAGAAAAATAACGTGCATTTTTAAGACTCGATATCTTCGCTCTTTTTCAACTTAATCGAGTCATTGTTGTTACAAATTCATCTGTTGTATGTTCCGAATTTTTATTTAGCAGAATCGTTTTTGTATCATTGATTGAGGCAAATATATTAGCCTTGTTTTACAATTTACGTTATTTTGATTGAAAAAAGTAAATTAATTGTGGGGGGCGCGACAAATATTGAAAAAAAAAATGAAGTGAGAGAAAACGTAACTCAAAGTTGAGGTACACATTTAGAGTAAAGAGTCTTGTTTTTCTGCTCCTAAAAACTGCCTTTGTTTTGGATATTAGGTCAATCTTGTGCATTACCCAAACCGTGAGTATCTCCTCATTGTTTTAGTTCTGGAGTAGACTGTTTCAAAGCCAGATTAATGTGTGCTTTATCTGCTGCACCTATACGTCAAAGTGACAACTGCTGAAAAGCGTGCACACCGATCATTAAAGTGAATATAAATGAGCTAAACAACAATAAAACTATTATAAACGATATATTTCTGGAAACTAGAGAGGACATACTTTCGAATGAGACAATAAAAAAATCGAAAATTTTCTTGAAAATGACTAATGAAGGGTCTATGAATACAAGAGGCAATGGCTAGATTCAGTGTTTAACAATTTCAAAATGAGAGGTGTAAAGGCAGAGTAGGGCACAGTCCTAACTGATAATGGGGGATCGTTGAGGTGACTTGTTCGCACACAGAGGTTTTCAGACTGGACTGATCGCTGAAAGACAAAATAGTCTCAAATGAACATGAATGAATGCATGGTGAGAATAGCTTTAAGTCGCTATTTGTAAGGGCGTGTCCCTATGGTTGGAAATATTATAGTCCTTGAGAGGTCACGGCCCCTCAGCATCTTCGTGAGGTCAATGATGCTTCCGGTGATGACCAATTGGCAAAGTGATGTTCTAAAACCACTACTCGTAATTCCTCGACTTGGACATTCCAGTGCAATGTCCTCTCCTTACACAACTAAAAGTGTTGCAAGGCTAATCAAAGTGTTTGTGTTGGTGATTGAAATGCTTTTGGAACACAATAATTTTTTGACGAGACGACGACAAATAAATTGTTAAAAAGCGTTACAGTGAAAGGTTTTATCTCTCTCTCTCCTGTTGCTGCGCTCAGTGTCGCTACTGTCGTTTTTGGATGTCACGGGTGAACCTCTGAATGGATTTTGATGCAGTTTTCACCATTCTGTAAAGGATATCTCGAGGATGATTTCTGTACAAAATAATGTATGTATGATCAAAGGAAGCCGAGCAGTAACGAGCTCTGAGAAAAAGTCGAAAAAAACACCACATGGCGTCCGTGGGCTCATTAAGCTTAAGCAGGGCAAACCGTTAAAAATATCTATATGTACGAATTGTTCAGCATGAAAAGTTCTACAAAAAGTCCGCGAGAGCATATCTCTATCATCAATACATCGCCCACCATACGTGTTTTTACGTTTTCATTTCTTGCAACAATCTCCATTCAAATACTGAGACGACAGTTTACGAGCTGGATAGGGGCGAGTCTATCACCCCAGTTACAGCCTAGCTAGCGGACGAACATATTACCCCAGCCAGCAGCAAACTGTCGAGTCGTGTTGAGTTAAACCTTCAGAGAAGAGTGGTTGTGTTTGGAGTTTCCCTGGAAGTGCAACTCAGCTTTTCTTTATTTCGCCTGTGAACTTTCCATTCCGCAAAATACATGATTAAGAAATATACGACGCTGAAATGTCGCAAGAGCGACAGTTTAAACAAATCAGTCCGAGAATACGCTCAAATATCGACGCGCACCGTAGTTGCACACACCCAATATTGTTTTAGTTTTTTTGTTTGTTTTTCTGTCTGATGCGTAAATGATTCAATCAGAAGGCGTGAACAGGCAACAAAGAGCTGTCCATATGAGAAGTATGGATTTGCAAATTTTGTCCACACATTTGCAGTGATTGTCTCTGTGCTTTGCTGATGGTTATCGCAAAAAAGAGTCGCACCGGAAATTGCAAACGTTTCAATTGAATGTTATGTTCTTTAAATTATCCATTAAATTTTGTAGCCTCGATGATAGTGTTCTTCATCTTTTTCACTGAAAACCTGGTACCGTTGCAAAGTCGCGGTGGATTGATGTTTCGGAGAAGAATGATAGCAACACCAAACGTGCGGTGCCATGCGTAGCAAATCAAGTGAGTTCAAAAATATACCGTGCATTAGTTGGATAATAATTGATAACTTCTTCTTGATTCATTGCAGTAATGATGGAGATATACGTTGTTGCTTCGCCTGGTATTTCTTCTTTACAATTCTGCAATATTGATGGCATCGACATCGTGCACACGACAACCAACCAAAGTTCAATCGTTGAAATGATTCGCGCGCCAACACACATTTGCTGAAACGACTCGCACGCCACCTTTTGTAAAATGGATTCGCCAATTCAGAAACCTTCGCGAGAGTGAACACAATAAGTCACCAAAGTTTCGTCGCAATCGGATGATCACATACGGGACAAATAAAGTATCAAGAAACATTCATTTTCATACATAGACTCGTAAACTTAATTATAATGGCACGAATCCCTAAATATTTCAGTCAGTTTGTTGGCGACCAAACTCCATACTTGTGATGTTCCGTAGCAGAAATTTGGTGCCATAGAAGTTTAAATCAGTGCCAGCTTTAAACTTCTTTCGTTATACCAAGAGATACCAAATTATTGAACCAAACCAAGACTGACGCACTCAGTTTAACCCTGGAACCCTACACCTATACTTTCAGACATAAAAATTTTGTAGTCTAAGTGTAATGGATCTAATGATGATCGCTTGACGATCGAAACTGGTCATCCAAGTGTATTTATTAATCTAATGTAAATTGTTTTCAGGATTAGGGAATACCCATCCCATTTGGGTACAATCGTGTTGACCTACTGAAAAGCATCGAACTTTTGTTTACTAAGGCAACACTGTAAATGGTTTCAAACACCACAATAAGGTTTAGTAAAGACAAGTGCTTGAGTCTTATAATTTCAAACAGGGGCGTGTATAAGGAGGGTGCCCGGGGGGGGGGGGGGGGGGGGGGGGCTCCCTCCCCCCACCCCCTCCGAAATTTGTCACATATAATATTTGTTTATTAATTAAAACATTAAAAGCAATATACTTATATAATGGTGGTAATGTACCGAAAAATGGAGTTAAAAAAGTCTTAGGCAAAAAAATATATATCTCCCTCATTATCCCCCTAAAAATATTTTCATTTCAGTATACGCACAATGCCTATGTTCATACGCTGTAAAAATTTGAGTTATGTAGCAATCATGGTTTCCAAGAAAATGTACCTATAAATTAACATTGTGAAGATAGACGATTCCATTTCCCCAGACAACAAAGTAAATTTGAGGTTATGGTCACTGTTGGTGCAATATAGGCTATTGTTAGTAGGGAGTTGTTACTAGTGACGTATGGCAACCTTGCAAAGCAAGGCGACGGTAGAGCGATGTAAACAGTGTGACAATCAGTTTGCTCTGATCTTATGTGTAACAACATAACCTCTTATTGCTCTCCAGTGCCTTCGCTCTTAAGAACAGCAGCAAGTGCCCTTGAAGCTTGTGACAAACGTTTTTTTTTTCCTAACTCTTATACGCTTATCAAACTTATGCAAAATTTGCCTCACTTTTTAGCTACCGGCACTGCCGAACGGACTTTGAGTTGGTTGAAAACATACTTAAGATATTCTACTTCTGGAAACAGACTCAACGTTCTAGTAGTGTTATCTAATCACAGAGACATGCATCTCACTGACGATGAAAGTATAAACCTATTTGGTAATGCTTCAAGAAACCTTGACTTTATGTTATAGTCTAAGTTGTAAATCAAAACAGTAATGTTAATTATTTCCATGTAAACACTATCAAGTTAACAAGATGATTGTATTAATGAAAAGTAACATAAACCAAACATAAAACCTCACAACAAATTGGTTGAAAAAGTGATGCGAGATTACCTTAAAACTCGTCACTTTGCACCAAATTATACAAACATTTCACAAGGAGGAACCCCCCTTATCTTTGGGGCCTATACCATGCCCCCTAAACCCTCACTTGGGCACCCCCTATAACAAAACTCTATATACGCCCCTGATTTCAACAGATCTGTAATAGTCGAGAAGAACAGGAATGATGCCACGTGCTGGACGCTGCTAATCGGAGGAATGTCTCCTCCATTAGTTGGGCACAAGATGGCGTGCAAAAAACACACGACCCTCCACGACCTCTGTCTGGGAAGTGAAGAGACTGATGAATTGAGACAATTAGTCCGCCCCTTGGTCAAACAAAGAGCTCGACCACTTGCCTATGGCATCCCAGCCCTTCCTGCGTGCGTCACCCACCTGTGACCGAAGATGAATTCCAGGGTTGCTATTTAAACACATTAAATATATCCGGCGTGCGCTGTTTCAGATTACGTTATGTTTAATTGTGTGTAATATCCTTCCTGGCCAGCGCGCAGCGTGCAGGGTTCCGGCGGAACCATTCTCACGCACACTTCCGCCCATCACATCAACGCAGGACCTCTGTGAACAGCCACAAGAGGATGATGATGATGATGATGATGAATATTATCATATTTCGTTTACGGCCATTTGAGATTTAAAATCTTAGAAAAGCAATGTGAACATATTTCGAGTGAAGCTGACTCTTCTTCGGCATTAAAAGAAAACTAATGAACTTAAAAACATAGCCTACCACATTACATTGATTTAAATCAGAGATTCCCAAACTGGGTCAATTCGCCCAGGAGTGGGCGATTTTAGCATGTCAGTGGGCGAAACTGACAGAATGTGAATTCGATGGGCGATTTGAAAAAAAAATGGTGGGCAAATAATTCAGTTTTTATCATTTTAAATGATCTTGTCGACTTCGTCGTTACGCTGGGGTCTGGCGTTACGTTACGGTGACGGGACGAAATGTACCTAGATGCACTGAGGCGTGTGACGTCATAGTGCCGATTGGTGCATGTGTTCCCCGACAATCTCTACTTCGTTAGTATAAGACAAAAATCCCCGATTCTTGGATGTCACGGGTAATCTCGAGAACCACTGGATGGATTTTGAAGCGGTTTTCACCATTCTGTAAAGGATATCTCGAGAAAAGATTCTGTAGAAAATAATTTATATATGATCAAAGGAAGCCAAGCAGTAACGGTTTCAGTGAAAAAAAAAAAAAAAACAAACTTGGTGTTCGTGCGCTTCTTAAGCTTTCGCTAGGCACACCGTTAAACATATCAATATACTATGAGCGTAAGAATTGGTCAGCATGAGAAGTTCTACAAAAAAGTCCGCGAGAGCATATCTCTATCTTCAATACATCGCCCACTGTAAGTGATTTTAGACTGGGTGGAAGGGGCAAGTCATCCAGCCATCTCCCTCCGCGCGCTTGACCTTGCTTTGCCCTTGGTTTGCACTTGCCGTTCGCGAGTAATTTGAAACAAGTTAAAGTATTATAAAGCAAGATAAGTATTATGCAGATGATTTTCTAACATGTCAAGAGTCTTTGGCTTCGAGCGAAGAGAGAAACCTCCAGCCTTTCTAGCATTTTTCAGCATTTGTAGCATTTAAAATGATACAAAGTCTAGCCTTTCAGACTGACTGTCACTTTTTTTATGTATACAATATGACCGAGAAGTTTTTGCCTATAAAAACAAGGAATAAACTAGTACGGTAATTTAATTATGTCAAATTATGTTTCCTTTTTAAATTTACAACTACAGCAGTTTATCACAGAAAAGTTGTTTGTAGCCTTTCCTTCTTCTTACATGGTTGAGAGAGGGCTTAGTGCGGTAAATAATCTTGCCACGAAGTCTAGATATAGGTTAGAAATTGAAAAGTGAGGAGATTTTAGAATTTTTCTAACAGAAATGGCTCCTGACATCAACAAATTGATTGAAACTCATCAAATCCATCCCTCACATTAATTACACACCTAGGTATTTATGTTGTTTAATTAATTAGATATAAAAGTTCATGGAGTTTTAATTTTACATTTTTCTTCAATTTATTTCATTGGTTGTTATTCATTTTTAGACCTATTATTTGAAAATTTTTAATGTACATAATTATACCTAAATACACATGATGTAACTATTAAGAGAAAAATATCCGTAAAAATTCTCATTTCTCAACTTTTACGTAGGTATTTGAATGTATGTGTTAGTAATTTTAAGATTCGTGTGTTTTTGAAATGAGGTGGGCGAAAAAAAATTATAAATCTCAAAAGTAGGTGATGGTCAGAAAAAGTTTGGAAAACCCTGATTTAAATCCTCATAATAATACTAATCAAAATCAAATGTTGAGATCAACATATAACGGGGGATGTCTCATATAAGCAATGTTTTTTTTTTTAAGAAAAAATTATTTGGAAAGATTTCTGACAAGAAATTGAACTATTCTTCAAAGTAATGATCATCAGATTGTATGGTCTTGAGCCGCCTTTCAGCGGGGTTTCATTTCCCGCGACGGTACCAGTCTCTGGGTTTTGGTGCGAAGAATTCGGCGAGACCCACTTCCACAGCTTCAATGTTTTCGAAATGTCTTCCACGCGGGAAATGGGCCATGGATCCAAAAAGATGGTATAATCTGAGGGCCGGTTCCATCAATCTTCGGCTAATGAAACATTAGTTATTAGTTATAATTTTAACATTCTCTTATAAATTACGTGTTCCAGAGAACGTTTTAACAAGTCGGTTAACAAACGATGCGTTAAAAGTCGCTTGCTGTAGCCTAAGGATCAAGGAAACAGTGAACGGCATGGATGGTATTCCAGACTTCTGAACGATGTCTAGTCAACTTGTATTCATTTCTTTGCTATTATGGATGTGTTTTCGTGTAAAAAAAAAAACATTCCCCCCCCCCCTTCCTCACCTCGTGGCGTTAACGATATAATTTATGTAGAAATCTATTCCAATTCATGACAGACAAATCAACACTGTTGCTGATCAACTGAAAGCTTTGGATGCAAATCAAATGGCTGTCGTGTCCACTAGTTTTATTCATCAGTTCATAATACATTCAGTACAATAACCTTTTGTGCACTATAAAACTACATTATTGACCATTACGTATTGATGTTACTGTCTGAATATATTTACCAATTTCATGACATGTCATTTGTAGGTTAGGCCTAAGGCATATCAGCCCTGTTGCATTAATTTGAGTGCAATAAGAAATTGCTGTGTGGGTGAAAGAGGCATTTCTTTTTTCTGTGGGGGTATTCTAATCTGTCTTGAATTTCTTCTAACACTTTCCTCACAACACATTTGGACAACCTATATCACTCCAGAAACTTATTTTCAGACACTTGCAACGTGTCATTAAACCTTGGCAAGAATTCTTGTTCTTTAGCATTATTCAAATAGTCCAAATACAATAACTGAGCATGGTTGGTTGGTTGGTTCCTCAGTTTAGGGGCTGCGACAACGTGGTCATGTAGCCCCTTGTACATTGGTGTGTGTAGAATCTGAGGGATCGACCTCCGCTTTCCGGCGTGCCGAGAGGGATCTACCTCCGCCTTGCAGCGTGCCGAGAGGGATCTACCTCCACCTTGCAGCGTGCCGAGAGGGACCTACCTCCGCCTTGCAGCGTGCCGAGAGTGATCTTCCTCCTCCTTGCAGCGTAACGAGAGGGATCTTCCTCCTCCTTGCAGCGTGCCGAGAGGGATCTTCCTCCTCCTTGCAGCGTGCCGAGAGGGATTTACCTCCTCCTTGCAGCGTGCCGAGAGGGATCTACCTCCACCTTGCAGCGAGCCGAGAGGGATCTTCCTCCTCCTTGCAGCGTGCCGAGAGTGATCTTCCTCCTCCTTGCAGCGTGCCGAGAGGGATCTTCCTCCTCCTTGCAGCGTGCCGAGAGGGATCTACCTCCACCTTGCAGCGTGCCGAGAGGGATCTACCTCCGCCTTGCAGCGTGCCGAGAGGGATCTTCCTCCTCCCTGCAGCGTGCCCAGAGTGATCTTCCTCCTCCTTGCAGCGTGCCGAGAGGGATCTACCTCCGCCTTGCAGCGTGCCGAGAGTGATCTTCCTCCTCCTTGCAGCGTGCCGAGAGGGATCTTCCTCCTCCTTGCAGCGTGCCGAGAGTGATCTTCCTCCTCCTTGCAGCGTGCCGAGAGGGATCTACCTCCGCCTTGCAGCGTAACGAGAGGGATCTTCCACCTCCTTGCAGCGTGCCGAGAGGGATCTACCTCCGCCTTGCAGCGTGCCGAGAGGGATCTTCCTCCTCCTTGCAGCGTGCTGAGAGTGATCTTCCTCCTCCTTGCAGCGTGCCGAGAGGGATCTACCTCCGCCTTGCAGCGTAACGAGAGGGATTTTCCTCCTCCTTGCAGCGTGCCGAGAGGGATCTACCTCCGCCTTGCAGCGTGCCGAGAGGGATTTACCTCCTCCTTGCAGCGTGCCGAGAGTGATCTTCCTCCTCCTTGCAGCGTAATGAGAGGGATCTTCCTCCTCCTTGCAGCGTGCCGAGAGGGATCTTCCTCCTCCTTGCAGCGTAACGAGAGGGATCTTCCTCCTCCTTGCAGCGTGCCGAGAGGGATTTACCTCCGCCTTCCAGCGTGCCGAGAGTGATCTACCTCCGCCTTGCAGCGTGCCGAGAGTGATCTACCTCCGCCTTGCAGCGTGCCGAGAGTGATCTACCTCCGCCTTGCAGCGTAACGAGAGGGATCTTCCTCCTCCTTGCAGCGTAACGAGAGTGATCTACCTCCGCCTTGCAGCGGGCCGAGAGAGATCTACCTCCGCCTTGCAGCGTGCAGAGAGGGATCTACCTCCGCCTTGCAGCGTGCCGAGAGGGATCGACCTCAGCCTTCTGTCGTGCCGAGAGGGATCTACCTCAGCCTTCTGACGTGCCGAGAAGGTTCTTCCTCAGCCTTCTGACGTGCCGAGGGGGTTCTACCTCAGCCCTCCGGCGTGCCGAGAGGGATCTTCCTAAGCCTGCTGACGTGCTGAGGGGATCTACCTCAGCATTCTGGCGTGCCGAGGGGTTCTTCATCAACCTTCTGACGTGCTGAGGGGTTCTACCTCAGCCCTTTGACGTGCTGAGAGGGATCTTCCTCAGCCTGCTGACGTGCTGAGGGGATCTACCTCAGCATTCTGGCGTGCCGAGGGGTTCTTCATCAACCTTCTGACGTGCTGAGGGGTTCTACCTCAGCCCTTTGACGTGCTGAGAGGGATCTTCCTCAGCCTGCTGACGTGCTGAGGGGGATCTACCTCAGCCTTCTGACGTACTGAGAAGGATATTCCTCAGCCTTCTGACGTGCCGAGAGGGATCTACCTCAGCCTTCCGGCGGCCGAGGTGGATCTACCTCAGCCTGCTGACGTGCTGAGAAGGATCTTCCCCAGCCTGCTGACGTGCTGAGAGGGATCTTCCTCAGCCTGCTGACGTGCTGAGAGGGATCTACCTCAGTCTGCTGACGTGCCGAGAGGGATCTACCTCAGCCTTCTGGCGTGCCGAGGGGGATTTACCTCAGCCTTCTGACGTGCTGAGAGGGATCTTCCTCAGCCTGCTGACGTGCCGAGAGGGATCTACCTCAGCCTTTTGGCGTGCCGATGGGGATCTACCTCAGCCTTCTGACGTGCCGAGGGGGATCTTCCTCAGCCTGCTGACGTGCTGAGAAGGATCTTCCTCAGCCTGCTGACGTGCTGAGAGTGATCTTCCTCAGCCTGCTGACGTGCTGAGAGGGATCTTCCTCAGCCTGCTGATGTGCTGAGAGGGATCTACCTCAGCCTTCTGACGTGCCGAGAAGGATATTCCTCAGCCTTCTGACGTGCCGAGAAGGATATTTCTCAGCCTTCTGACGTGCCGCGGGAGATCTACCTCAGCCCTAGGCGTGCCGAGGGGGATCTACCTCAGCCTGCTGACGTGCTGAGAAGGATCTACCTCAGCCTGCTGACGTGCTGAGAAGGATCTTCCTCAGCCTGCTGACGTGCCGAGAGGTATCTACCTCCGCCTTGCAGCGTGCGGAGAGGGATCTACCTCAGCCTTCTGTCGTGCCTAGAGGGATCTACCTCAGCCAGCTGAGGTGCTCAGAGGGATCTACCTCAGCCTGCTGACGTGCTGAGAAGTATCTACCTCAGCCTTCGGACGTGCCGAGGGGGATCTACCTAAGCCTGCTGACGTGCTGAGAAGAATCTACCTCAGCCTTCCAGCGTGCCGAGAGGGATCTACCTCAGCCTGCTGACGTGCTGAGAGGGATCTACCTCAGCCTGCTGACGTGATGATAAGGATCTACCTCAGCCTTCTGACGTGCTGACAAGGATCTACCTCAGCCTTCTGACGTGCCGAGAGGTATCTACCTCAGCCTGCTGACGTGCTGAGAAGGATCTACCTCACCCTTCTGACGTGCCGAGAGGGATTTACCTCAGCCATCTGACGTGCCGAGAGGGATCTACCTCAGCCTGCTGACATGCCGAGAGGGATCTTCCTCAGCCTGCTGGCGTGCTGAGAGGGATCTACCTCAGCCTGGTGACGTGCTGAGAGGGATCTACCTCAGCCTGCTGACGTGCCGAGAGTGATCTTCCTCAGCCTGTTGATGTGCATAGAGGGATCTACATTAGCCTGCTGACGTGCTGAGAAGAATCTACCTCAGCTTTCTGACGTGCCGAGAGGGATCTATCTCAGCCTGCTGACGTGCCGAGAGGGATATACCTCAGCCTACTGACGTGCCGAGAGGGATCTTTCTCAGCCTGCTGACGTGCTGAGAGGGATCTACCTCAGCCTGCTGACGTGCCGAGAGGGATCTATTTCAGCCTGCTGACTTGCCGAGAGGGATCTACCTCAGCCTTCTGACGTGCCGAGGGGGATCTTCCTCAGCCTGCTGACGTGCTGAGAAGGATCTTCCTCAGCCTGCTGACGTGCTGAGAGTGATCTTCCTCAGCCTGCTGACGTGCTGAGAGGGATCTTCCTCAGCCTGCTGACGGGCTGAGAGGGATCTACCTCAGCCTTCTGACGTGCCGAGAAGGATATTCCTCAGCCTTCTGACGTGCCGAGAAGGATATTTCTCAGCCTTCTGACGTGCCGCGGGATATCTACCTCAGCCTTAGGCGTGCCGAGGGGGATCTACCTCAGCCTGCTGACGTGCTGAGATGGATCTACCTCAGCCTGCTGACGTGCTGAGAAGGATCTTCCTCAGCCTGCTGACTTGCCGAGAGGTATCTACCTCCGCCTTGCAGCGTGCGGAGAGGGATCTACCTCAGCCTTCTGCCGTGCCTAGAGGGATCTACCTCAGCCTGCTGACGTGCTCAGAGGGATCTACCTCAGCCTGCTGACGTGCTGAGAAGGATCTACCTCAGCCTTCGGACGTGCCGAGGGGGATCTACCTAAGCCTGCTGACGTGCTGAGAAGGATCTACCTCAGCCTTCCAGCGTGCCGAGAGGGATCTACCTCAGCCTGCTGACGTGCTGATAGGGATCTACCTCAGCCTGCTGACGTGCTGAGAAGGATCTACCTCAGCCTTCTGACGTGCTGACAAGGATCTACCTCAGCCTTCTGACGTGTCGAGATGTATCTACCTCAGCCTGCTGACGTGCTGAGAAGGATCTACCTCAGCTTTCTGACGTGCCGAGAGGGATCTACCTCAGCCATCTGACGTGCCGAGATGGATCTACCTCAGCCTGCTGACATGCCGAGAGGGATCTTCCTCAGCCTGCTGGCGTGCTGAGAGGGATCTACCTCAGCCTGCTGACGTGCTGAGAGGGATCTACCTCAGCCTGCTGACGTGCCGAGAGGTATCTACCTCAGCCTGCTGACGTGCCGAGAGTGATCTTCCTCAGCCTGTTGATGTGCATAGAGGGATCTACATTAGCCTGCTGACGTGCTGAGAAGGATCTACCTCAGCTTTCTGACGTGCCGAGAGGGATCTATCTCAGCCTGCTGACGTGCCGAGAGGGATATACCTCAGCCTACTGACGTGCCGAGAGGGATCTTTCTCAGCCTGCTGACGTGCTGAGAGGGATCTACCTCAGCCTGCTGACGTGCTGAGAAGGATCTACCTCAGCTTTCTGACGTGCCGAGGGGGATCTGCCTCAGCCTTCTGACGTGCTGAGAAGGATCTACCTCAGCCTTCTGACGTGCCGAGAGGGATCTACCTCAGCCTGCTGACGTGCTGAGAAGGATCTACCTCAGCCTTCTGACGTGTCGAGAGGGATCTACCTCAGCCTGCTGACGTGCCGAGAGGGATCTACCTCAACCTGCTGACGTGCCGAGAGGGTTCTTCCTCAGCCTGCTTACGTGCTGAGAGGGATCTACCTCAGGCTGCTGACGTGCTGAGAGGGATCCACCTCAGCCTTCTGTCGTGCCGAAAGGGATCTACCACAGCCTGCTGACGTGCCGAGAGAGATCTTCCTCAGCCTGCTGACTTGCTGAGAGGGATCTACCTCAGCCTGCTGACGTGCTGAGGGGGATCTACCTCAGCATTCTGGCGTGCCGAGGGGGATCTTCATCAGCCTTCTGACGTGCTGAGGGGTTCTACCTCAGCCTTCTGACGTGCTGAGAGGGATCTTCCTCAGCCTGCTGACGTGCTGAGAGAGATCTACCTCAGCCTTCTGACGTGCTGAGAAGGATATTCATCAACCTTCTGACGTGTCGAGAAGGATATTCCTCAGCCTTCTGACGTACCGAGAGGGATCTACCTCAGCCTTCCGGCGTGCCGAGGGGGATCTATCTCAGCCTGCTGACGTGCTGAGAAAGATCTTCCTCAGTCTGCTGACGTGCTGAGAGGGATCTTCCTCAGCCTGCTGACGTGCCGAGAGGGATCTTCCTCAGCCTGCTGACGTGATGAGAGGGATCTTCCTCAGCCTGCTGACGTGCTGAGAGGGATCTACCTCAGCCTTCTGACGTGTCGATAAGGATATTCCTCAGCCTTCTGACGTGCCGAGAAGGATATTCCTCAGCCTTCTGACGTGCCGAGAAGGATATTCCTCAGCCTTCTGACGTGCCGAGAGGGATCTACCTCGGCCTTCCGGCGTGCCGAGGGGGATCTACCTCAGCCTGATGACGTGCTGAGAAGGATCTTCCTCAGCCTGCTGACGTGCTGAGAAGGATCTACCTCAGCCTGCTGACGTGCTGAGAAGGATCTCCCTCAGCCTGCTGGCGTGCTGAGAGGGATCCACCTCGGCCTTCCAGCGCACAGTGGTACTTTTGCACTATCTGGGCGCTCAGAATGTAAAAAATAAATGTTATGTATTTTCATGATTTATGACGTTTTTAGTATCAGTAATGTCCGATGACCTCAGGAATGTACCTATATGTCATATTGGTTCACCCCGTGGAGAGTGAGAGATCGCTGAAGTAGGGGGTTTCTTATCGCATCCTCAGTTGGAAGCGGAGATGATTATTTGTGTTTTAATCTTGTGCTTGTAAAGACGTGTTTGTTGAGCTATCTTTATCGTTTGTCACTGGATATGACAGACCAAGGTATGCTCTTTCTTTATTAAATGTGCAAAATCGTATACAAATTGCTGTGTTTATGTGATAAACGTTTGAAAATGGTGACTTTTAAAATATATTTTATCCTTCTTCTATGGGTTTTTGGAGCCGGAAATTCGCAATTGTCAACCATTGTTGAAATTCTTTTAATTAGACTATAGCCTATACCCTATTGTGTTGTCTGTGTAAAAACTGCTTGCTACTTTTTGCAACTTTGGCTGTTTTTCTCCTTTTAGTGCTGTCGGAAGGAATTTCGCGGAAAGATCTTATCGATGTTTGGCGCATTGCAAGTCGAAACGTGAAAGAAAGTGATGTCTTACTAAACTATTTGATAGAAAATACTAATCTGAAAACCCTTGGACAGTCTGTTAAAGATATTGTTAGAAAAATCTTATTAATTTTTCCGCGCAATTAAGAAAAAGTGGGTTGCAAAAACAAGACATTAAGCAAGTTTTTGTCATTCCCAATTTTTCTTTAATCGAATATATGTGTGGTACTTCAGTTTAATTCTGTACACCCCCGAAAGATCATATATTGTGTTAATTAATTCCTTCCCTTCTTAAGTGCTTCGTTGAACCACACGTCTAGATGTGATAAGAACCAGATGGAAGGAACGGCATGTGTTTCGCCTGACTCGTGAAATCGCATTTCAGTGACGAGTTAATTTATTACTGTGTTGACCAGAGATATAGAGAATGTGAGGACACGGGAGATTATATGTTTTGTGTATTCATGCACATTATTTTATTATGGTTACTAAAAGAGTTCAATTGTTATTACTATACCTACACATCAAATACTATTTTTAATGTAATGCATTCTCAAATGAAAATTAGCCTATTGTGGCATAATATCTGTAGTAGTTCAATTAAAATATCTATGGATTTTATGTAGCTAGGAGTCCAACATTGCGTACAAATCGTTGCTGAGTTCTCTTAATCAGGAGTATTTTTCAAAAACCTGTAGTCACAAAATCACTTACGCTCAGCAGCATTGAGGAAACCCTCGTCCAGTTGAACATTAATTGTTATTATTAAGACAAGTTTAACCTCAATTCTTATAAATAAGAATAAGGAAAATGCTTAACATACTTTTAAACAGTTATTTTAAGGTTTATGGACCTTTTCCATATGCAAAGGAATTTTGCGCGGCTAGATAGGCTAAAAGGACCACTGTGCAGGGTGCCGATTGGGATCTACCTCAGCCTGCTGACGAGCTGAGAAGGATCTACCTCAGCCTGCTGACGTGCTGAGAAGGATCTTCCTCAGCCTGCTGGCGTGCTGAGAAGGATCTTCCTCAGCCTGCTGACGTGCTGAGAGGGATCTTCCTCAGCCTGCTGACGTGCTGAGAGGGATCTACCTCAGCCTTCCAGCGTGCCGAGAGGGATCTACCTCAGCCTGCTGACGTGCTCAGAAGGATCTACCTCAGCCTGCTGACGTGCTGAGAGAGATCTACCACAGCCTTCAGACGTGCCTAGGGGATGTATCTCAGCCTGCTAACGTGCTGAGAGGGATCTACCTCAGCCTGCTGACGTACTGAGAGGGATCTACCTCAGCCTGCTGACGTGCTGAGAGGGATCTACCACAGCCTTCTGACGTGCCGAGGGGGATGTATCTCAGCCTGCTGACGTGCTGAGAGGGATCTACCTCAGCCTGCTGACGTGCTGAGAGGGATCTACCTCAGTCTGCTGACGTGCTGAGAGGGATCTACCTCAGCCTTCTGACGTGCCGAGGGGGATCTATCTCAGCCTACTGACGTGCTGAGAGGGATCCACCTCAGCCTGCTGACGTGCTGAGAGGGATCTACCTCAGCCTTCTGACGTGCCGAGGGGATCTTTCTCAGCCTGCTGACTTGCTGAGAGGGATCTACCTCAGCCTGCTGACGTGCTGAGAGAGATCTACCACAGCCTTCTGACATGCCTAGGGGATCTATCTCAGCCTGCTAACGTGCTGAGAGGGATCTACCTCAGCCTGCTGACGTACTGAGAGGGATCTACCTCAGCCTGCTGACGTGCTGAGAGGGATCTACCTCAGCCTTCTGACGTGCCGAGGGGGATGTATCTCAGCCTGCTGACGTGCTGAGAGGGATCTACCTCAGCCTGCTGACGTGCTGAGAGGGATCTACCTCAGTCTGCTGACGTGCTGAGAGGGATCTACCTCAGCCTTCTGACGTGCCGAGGGGGATCTATCTCAGCCTACTGACGTGCTGAGAGGGATCCACCTCAGCCTGCTGACGTGCTGAGAGGGATCTACCTCAGCCTTCTGACGTGCCGAGGGGATCTTTCTCAGCCTGCTGACTTGCTGAGAGGGATCTACCTCAGCCTGCTGACGTGCCGAGAGGAATCTACCTCAGCCTCCTGACGTGGCGAGAGGGATCTACCTCAGCCTTCTGACGTGCCGATGGGGATCCATCTCAGCCTGCTGACTTGCTGAGAGGGATCTACCTCAGCCTGCTGACGTGCTGAGGGGATCTTCCTCAGCCTTCTGACGTGCTGAGAGGGATCTTCCTTAGCCTGCTGATGTGCTGAGAGGGATCTACCTCAGCCTGCTGACGTGCTGAGAGGGATCTTCCTCAGCCTACTGACGTGCTGAGAGGGATCTTCCTTAGCCTGCTGACGTGCCGAGAGGGATCTTCCTTAGCCTGCTGACGTGCTGAGAGGGATCTACCTCAGCCTGCTGACGTGCTGAGAGGGATCTACCTCAGCCTGCTGACGTGCTGAGAGGGATCTTCCTCAGCCTGCTGACGTGCTGAGAGGTATCTTCCTTAGCCTGCTGACGTGCCGAGAGGGATCTTCCTTAGCCTGCTGACGTGCTGAGAGGGATCTACCTCGGCCTGCTGACGTGCCGAGAGGGATCTACCTCGGCCTGCTGACGTGCTGAGAGGTATCTACCACAGCCTTCTGACGTGCTGAGAGGGATCTACCTCAGTCTGCTGACGTGCTGAGAGGGATCTTCCTTAGCCTGCTGACGTGCTGAGAGGGATCTTCCTTAGTCTGCTGACGTGCTGATAGGGATCTACCTTAGCCTTCTGACGTGCTGAGAGGGATCTACCTTAGCCTGCTGACGTGCTGAGAGGGATCTACCTTAGCCTGCTGACGTGCTGAGAGGGATCTACCTCCGCCTACTGACGTGCTGAGAGGGATTTTCCTCAGCCTTCTGACGTGTCGAGGGAGATGGTTTATCTCATTTGTCGGTTAGGCTGGAATGTTGTCTCTCGTCGCTCATGGGACTTGTTAGTGGACTTGATAAAAAAATTAACTTAATTTGCCACGCTCGGTGGCGTAGAGTGCTAACACGCTATCTCGTGCCTCGCTGACATCTGGAGAGCGTGTGTTCGAATCCCTATCACACAGATTCAGTCCCGACCATTTCGTGGCGTATGGTTAACATCATCGGCTGCCAATAAATGTAATTCTGGTTTGTGGGCTGGAGAGGGTTATATTGATTCTCGTGGGGACACTACTCAAAAGATGGTTTACCACTTCCACTTCAGGTAATTGCCTGGGTGGTTCCTAACTGAAGGCCACGGTCGCCTCCTGGCGATGATGACAAATACACACATCAGTAGTGCTATAACAATGACACAGGTTATCAGACATATTTCAGACTCACACAAGTACACGGGGTTACTTGGCTATTATATCCCAAAGCCCCTAAATGAATCTGTAACAACATCAGCTGCCTCGACCCAGTTTCTACAACAGATCATGGATGGGTGAAGGTATTGTCTGCTCCTCCGTGACGAATAGGGTGTCGGCAAAAGAAAGAGTGAGGATATCTTAGCCCGTCAGAAATTAACTAAGCGAGGATGACTCGGAATATGAAAGAGAGGAGTCTGTGACAATGAAAGCACCTTCATAAATTAGTTGGTGGGGGAGACTCTGTGTTGATGAGATCGCCAATACCCAGAATTGCAACATTGTACATTAGTGTATTATAAACATGAATGTTTGTGTGTTTGTTCGTCTTTTATACTTTCATATACCATTCATCCGACTGCGATGAAACTTGGGTGAAATGTTGTGCACACTCCCACAAAGGTTTATGATTCAGCAAGTCCATTTTGTAACAGATGGCACGCGAGCCCTTTCAACAAATGAGCGTTGGCAAGCGAATAGTTTCTACAAAGTCCAGAATGCGTTCCAAGGAAAGCATTTCTACAGAAAAGTAATCTGTTGAGATTGAATATACATTTAGATATTAGGAAGTCACTTTTGAAGGCCTTTGTCTGGAGCATGGCGCTCTATGGAAGTAAAACTTGGACTATTGGTGCAGCAGAAAAGAGGAGAATTGAAGCGTTTGAAATGTGGTGTTACAGGAGAATGATGAAGGTCAGATGGGTGGATAGGGTTACAAACGAAGAGGTATTAAGACTAGTGGAAGAGGAGAGATGTTTCTGGCGACTGCTAATGAAGAGACGAGATAATAATAATAATATCGTATGGCCTTGGGTGCTGGGTGCAAACGTTGTTATTTGACACCCAGAGGGTAGCTTGCATGCCGAATTTCGTTGTTCCTTGAAGCACTATGAAATCAAGGAGGATACATATCTAAGCTCCTTGAACACTATAGCGCTTTCTAGTAGTAAAATGAGGAACTTTGTGTTGGCGGAAACTCCCGAGATTAATTTTGCCATTATGAACACGGCCTACTGAATCCAAATGGGTTCTTTGACATGCCAACATCGTATGACATGTGTGTCGTAATTTTTGCCGCCTTTCAAAAATCACTTGCCACGGCAGGAGCGAACCTGAAAGCTTGGGGTTAGTTGACCGACACGTTAACCACTCACCCACCGTGGCAAGCAAACGAGAAGAGATAGGTTGGTAGGACACATACTAAGAAACCCAGGAATAGCAAGCGTAGTTATGGAAGGAAGGGTCAAGGACAAGAACTGTAGGGGTAGACCAAGGTTAGAATATGTTAAACAGATTGCCTCGGATGCAGGGTGTGGTAGCTATGTAGAGATGAAACGATTAGCTCAGGACAGGGAGGCATGGAGGTCTGCATCAAACCAGTCAAAAGACTGAGGACTCAAACAACAACAACTATTCCTCCAATTGCGATAAAACTTTAATGAGTGGTGCGCACTCCCACGAAGGTTTCTGAATTAGTTTTCAAAATAATGTTGGCTGTCAATGAGCTCACAAATAAACAGAGGAGTTCCTCTGTTCGTCACCAGACAGCTGACTGGCGCTACTGTATGGACGTAAGAAGAAAACGCGCATTTTAAGTACGTGTTGGCACGCGAGTCGTTTCAACAAATAAGAATTATTGACGCGCGATAATTGGTAGACTTACCAACAGAGCACGCGATGTTTACGGGGAACGGCATATCGAGTTTTCTTTCTTTCTCTATAGCCACTATATTTGTGTCTTTTTTACATTTCGTATTGGTCATTGTCGTAGGGGCAATTTGAACTTGTTGTTTCCCTTATACAGGCCACTGAGACTACAGTACAAAGTCTCTTTATGGTGCTCTCTTAATTCAGAGGACGGATAAATACAACAAAATAAATGCAGATAAAGAAACCTTTAACTAAACATTCAGTTGACAATACAATTTCTTAATACAGGAACTGTAGTTGTTATTAGATCTGAAAAAAAAAATCGTTGGATTTTCCTGTTGTAAAATGATTCAGTTTCAACCAAGCAAGCAAGGTGAATAGACGTGCAGTGAAGTGTAAGGAAGAATGGGAATCGCTATTCAGCAGTACCGGGCGGTCATCGGCCGCTGGCAGGCTAGAGTGAAGTGCGATTTCGGTGTCGGGAAGGTGATAGTGGGCAACGTCACTGAACAGTTGGGGGTTTTTGGCGATGGGGATGGTAGCGCTGGTTGTGGCGACGCTACTATTAATTGGAGGAGTGGAGTCAAACCCAGGGCCTGGTCAGCTGGGATGGCAAGAAATGGAAAAAATAAGGGAAATTGTAAAGGAAGTGTCACAAAATGACCAGATCCGGGACATTCTTCTTGAGCAATGTAAGGAATTCAAGGAGATGAAGACATGTATAAGAGAAGAGATGGGAATAGTGACAGAAAGGCTGACCGAGAATAGTAGAGGGATAAAAGACCTAAGAGAAAAGGTGAAGATATTAGAGGTGGAGGTAAATGAATTAAGGAAGACCAAGCTGGATGAGAGAAAGAAAAACGTCTTCATTTACGGAATAAAGGAAGATGCCAATGAACGCACCGAGGATCTGACATCCAAGGTGCTCCGAGTGATTAGTGAAGGCATGCGGATAAACATTGGAGTCTCAGAGATTGACAATGTGACCAGGATAGGGCGGGGAAAGGGCACGAGGCCCGTGAAAGTGTCATTAGTTTCTTCGCTGATGGCTCACAGAATTCTGGCGAACACAAAGAACCTGAAAGGGGAGTGGATATGGGTAAGGAGAGAAATGAGTAAAGAAGAGGCAAGCGAGCAACGGACCTTGCAGTTTCATTTAAGGAAGGCAAGAAACTCGGGTCTCAAGGCTTATGTAAAGGGCAATAGATTGGCGGTTAGCGGCAACAACTGGGATCGGGTTTGGACAGTGGCACAACTCCAGGATATGGAGAAGCAACAGCAACAGGAGACAGTTAGACCTAGCAACCAGGTGGAAGCAGCTGTCGGTTCAGAGGGAAGTGCGGTGATGATTCAACAGAGAGCATCGACCTCCAAGTCCAACACGGAAGTGGCGAGAGCAGGAACGACTAACGTCAGCGCCAGGAACACCGGACAAGTGCGTGGTTTGCAGAAAGGTGAGACTGGCAAACAACGAGTTACTAGTCTAAAAGAACTTTGGGGTAAGAAAACCTTGACAGAGCAGTTTAATGTGGAGAAGGAGGTCATTTCTTCTCCAGGTGGCAGTATACTAGAGCTAGAGAAAGCTAGAGTTACTAGAAGTAAAGAGGGTAGGGGTAAAAAATAACTAAACTGGAATATTGCTAGCGTAAATATAGAGAGTTTTTTGAATAAGAGAGGGAACGATGTAGTTTTGACCCTAATAGAAGATATGCAGATTGTAGGATTTGTTGAGAGTTGGCTCCCTGTAGGTTGCGAGGTTAAAATAGATGGCTTCAATATATATACAAAACCTAAGATTAGGAAAGCTCGTACCGGTAGGTTCCCGGGGGGAATTGTTGTTTTAATTAAAGAAGAGGCGAGGGAATTATCAAAATGTATTAGTTCAGAACTGGAAGAAGTAGTGTGGGTAAAAGCAGATATTAGGGGGAGGGGGAAAGGAACGTATGTTTCGGCTTTGTCTACAACCCTCCGGAGAATTCGCCGTTTGCAAGAGAACGCTTTTTCGATGAGTTAGCTATTGAAATAAACAGAATTCAAAATATATATGAAGAGGCAGAGATTGTGCTTTTAGGGGACTTCAATGCGAGGGCTGCAGACAGAAAGCCCCTTTACAGCAAGGGGGTTGCCGAGGTCGTATGTGGGGATAGGCACAGCAAAGACAAGGAATGTAACAAGAACGGAGAAAAGATTTTGGAACTATGTGGTGCAGAAGAGCTATATATATTAAATGGTGTCTGTGTGGGGGATGAAGGAGGTAACCTGACGTATATAACAGAGATTGGAGGAAGTGTAATAGATTTAGCAATATGTTCCAGAGGAGCACTAGCCCTAATTAAGAGGTTCACTGTTGAAGAATGGGGGGAATTACACCACCTACCAATTGTCGTCAACATGCAGGGAGCGGTGACAAAATCAAAATCAAAAGGGAACCCACAAGTTAAAGCTACAGAGAGAAAAGTAAATAGATTCAGATGGAGGGAGGAAAACTGCAGAGAGTTCCAGAACTACTTCCAGGGAGAAAATTTTGAACTGATAAAGGTAGGGATCAGTAATGATGAAATTGAAGGGGTAATACGTATGATTGAGAATGCAATTATGATGGCCGGGCGGAAAATGCGCGTGAAGGCTAGGGGAAAAGTAGGGAGAATTAAAGGATGGTACGATGAATCTTGTAGAAGGAAGAAAACCGAAGTTATTAGGGCACTGAAGTTATACAAGAGAGGAGGGGATGATACGATGAGAGTAGAATTTTGTCGTCAATGGAAAGAATACAGGGAAATGCTCAGCAAAATGAAAGACGAATGGCAGGATAAGGAAGCAACAGCACTAAATAAGGATTCTAAAGCTAACGACTGTAGCAAAGTGTGGAGCAGGATAAATTCTTACTGTAGGGGGCGCAGAAGTGGTGGTGGTGGTGGTGGGGGGGGGGGGGGGGGGGGGGGGAGCTCTATTAGTGATGAAGTATGGATTGCATATTATGAGAATCTGTTAAATTATGAAGATAATTGGAGGAAGAGGGATGAGTTTGGCGTCCCGAGGGGGCTGGAGGCCGCTCTGCCTATGCTGGACCAAGTCATATCGATAGAGGAAATTAAGGAAGTAATAGCAAAAAGTAAAGGAGGGAAGTCAGGTGCTATTTCGGGGATAACAAATGAATTTTGGCATGAGTTGAGTAACAATAGGTTCATGATGGACAGCTTGGTAAAAATCTTTGAAGGAGGTAGATTTCCAAGGGCGTGGCAGGAGGGGATAATTTATCCAATATATAAGAAGCGTGGGGACAAACTAGACCCAGGCAACTATAGAGGCATAACTTTGCTTGATAATTTGAGCAAAATGTACACCGGGGTCTTATCCAAGCGTTTAATAGCATGGGCAGAGGGCTGTTCGGTGTTCTCGAGACTCCAGACAGGGTTCAGAAAAGGGCTGAGGACCAGTGACAATATAATGGTGGTGAAGACGGTGATGGACAAGTACATAAGAAGGAAAAGAGGTAAGCTGTATATCACAGCTATTGATTTGGAGAAGGCGTTTGATTCAGTGAGCAGGGGAGCTGTCATGGCTAAACTGGGAAAAATCGGGGTGTCACATAAAATGATAAGAGCAATTGAGAATGTGTATTCCGAAGTAAAATGTGCAATTAAAACTAAAGATGATGTAATTGTAGGAGAGATAACGTCATATATAGGATTAAAACAGGGATGCAAATTATCCCCGGTGCTTTTTTTTTGCTATTTATCAACGATATTTTCGATTCAAAGGGCTTTGAGCAACGGTCCAACCCTTGCTTGGACAATTATGATATCCCGGGCCTAGCTTTTGCTGATGACATCCTTCTGCTTGCTCTAACACCCTATAATATGCAATATAGTATTGACGAGATTGTGAAATACTGTGAGGGCTAGAACTTAAAAATTAACCCGAGTAAGACCAAAGTTATGGTCTGAAAAAAGGGAGTTAAACTGGCTAAGAATGAAAAGTGGGTCATGTATGGGTCACAGTTAGAGACGGTGAAAAAACTTTAGTATCTAGGGACGATAATGGCGAGTAATGGTAAATGGACCGAACAAATTAAAAGGGCAAAATCGAAAGGGCTAGCGGCATTGGCGAATGTTAAAGTGTTAGAGCGTAAGTTACCGAATCTTGACTACAAAGTGTATAAGAATGTGTTTAAAGCACTCATCGTTTCAAGAGCACTTTATGGAGTGGAAGTATGGGGTTTAGAGGAAGGAACGAAAACCCTGGACAGTATTGTAAGTAGGTTTGCCAAGATAATTTTGGGGCTACCTAGTTGCACGGTGAATTGCGGAGCGAGAATGTTGTGTGAGGATGTAAGCATTAGACAACATATCATAAAAAAGGTCATTAAGTCTTGGATTCGTTTAAAAGCAGGTGGAGGGGGGGGGGGGATGCTTAAGGTAGCCTACCTGCACCAAATGAAGCATCAGCAAGAGGGCTACTGGGTGGACGGGATAAGAAGTGTACTGGAAAGATTAGGAATGGGTTATCTATGGGATAGGGACTTATAAAGAGAGAAAGGTAGGGTGTGTAAAAAAGTGTGTAGAAGGGTTAATGACGTAGAGTTGCAGGTGCTAAGAAAAGAGTGCACCAGTAGGAGAACCTTAACGGAGTTCTGCGAAATAAGGAACTTTATGAGCATAAAGCCTCAATGCCTAATGAAAAGAGAAATGAGAGGGATAATTTGGTGGTTAATGGGGGTGTATAAGAACAAAGCGTTGAGAGAAGTAGGAAAATAGGACATTTGCCTGTTTTGTGGGAAGGTTATGGGTGCAGCGCGCCTGATCAGGGAATGCAAGACAATTAAAATGATAAGAGCAAAGTTTGTAGACAAAGCAGATCTAAACAGAATAGAAAATGAAAATGAGTATCACACTTTAATTAAATTACTAAAAAGGGAATGGGGGAAAGCAGGTCAATTAGCAAAAAATTTTAATACCATCACGGCAATGTGGAATAAGAAAGCGTCGGATGAGATTCAGAACAAAGATGCAAGTAAATTGAGTATTCAAGTACAGGAGATGGCTTCCTAAGCTATACATCTTGTGAAAGCCTAGGAGAGCCTATCCCTAGGTATACGATTACTACAGTACAGCCACATATTGCTGTCAGTAGATTTTTCCTGTGAGTTTGATGATTTTTTTTCCTTACTACAAAACTTATCAGACTCTTACAGTCAGTAAGGACTCGATAGGGAAATAAAAGTAATTCTTTCTGTGATGTGTCTCCCATGGAGAACTGTCAAAAAATGAAGAACACTGTGTCCACATTTATGATTAAGAAAGAACCTTGTGCAGTCTCCATCAGAAAAGTTGCCCAGTGATATTGTGAATGAAGATAAATACTGCAAAGTATTATTAAGTTTTGAAATAACTAGGAAGCTATGAAATGCCGAATGAACATTTGGTTTAATTATCTAACGCCATACTGTAAATTTATGTTATCTATGTGTTTATTGTCTGTATGTCACGATATGACTCTCTGAGTTAAAGTGACAATTAACAAGTAGATTTGGTTTAAATAAATATATTTTAAAAAATGATTCCCTACTGCTGTTTAGCCTATTTTCATTTATGAACAAAAATAGTTTTATGAGATCACCTTTTGTCCATGAGTGTGTGTGTCCCCCTAATAACCTCTAAACAGCTGGAGAGATTTCAATGAAACTCGGTAAAGTCATAGTACTATTTTGGCCGACCTCGACCGTGCCCTTCAAATTTTATTATGTCTCACCAATCCAACATGGCGGCAGTGCGAAATATTTCACAAGAATTCTATATCTCCAAAACTATTACTCATTTCACCCTGAAATTTTTTACTGTGATAATGAGCACTACTAAACGTTCACCTATGAGACTTTCAAAAACCTGTTAACTACAAAACGATCACGGTGGCCAAGCCAAGTTGAAACATTTAAATAGACTTTTCTCGCGATTTAACCATCCGAACGCAGTGAAACTTGGTACAGCAAATGACTATACAAATTGCAATGTACTGATGAAATGAAAATCCACAGCCTGCTTCCAATCTCCGACCGGGTCAGGAATGGAATGAATGAAGCCCCCATCTAGCGGCGAGGATATGAACTGTGCCGGCTGCCGAGGCCTGACGCACTCCTCTGGGGCAATGATTAAATGAATGACAGATGAAATGAAATGATAGTGGAGAGTGTTGCTGGAATGAAATTTTGACAGGGAAAACCGGAGTACCCGGAGAAAAACCTGTCTGCCTCCGATTTGTCCAGCACAGATCTCACATGGAGTGACCGGGATTTGAACCACGGACCCAGCGGTGAGAGGCCGACGTGCTGCCGCCTAAGCCACGGAGGCTTACAATGTACTGATATCTAATTTAATTTTTTTTTTGTAGGAGGCTACACGACAAAAAAAATCTAATTTAATTGAATTGTTTACATAATCTCAAGATGGTGGCTGTGCGAAATTTTAAAATTAAGTTTTTATTTCTTGTGTTCTAATCATGCGATCGAAATCAACGTTTGAATAATGAACGTACACAATAATCCTCATCAAATAGTACTCAACTCTATGGCCTACATACATTAAAATTCAACATGGTGACCATCCGAAATATTTAAACGGTTCTGAATGTATATTAAACTATGACAGCAATCAAACTGAAATTTTGCAAGTGTATAGAAGCTATAAATATAAGTTCACCTATGGGACATTGAATTACCTGGTGAGCACAAATCCAACATGGCGATGACGCGAAATTTAAATATTCAAATTGACAATTCTCGCGATTTAACTATCCGATCGTAGTGAAACTTGGTACGGTATATGCTTATATAAATTTTAATCCACTGGAACCTAATTCATTTCAATTATTATCATAACCATAAGATGGCGGGTGACTGATATTTTAAAATCTCTTTTTTATATCTTGTGTCCTAATCATGCGATTGAAGTTTCTTGAGAATACTAGCTAGAATACAAAATTAACCTTTACATTTTTCGGTTCTATGAGTAGGTATCTGGAGCATTTGAGCAGCGTGTCTATTCGCACGGTTATGCACTGACTGCATGGGAGTTAGCGTGCAGTAAATATAAGACGGGATTTTGAATTTTAAAACTTTTATCACTGTCATACCAATGGAAGCTCAACTCAAACTGAACCAGGTCATGCGGCGGGTGAAAGCATGGATGTCAAATCATGGACTAGAACTGGTAGATCATAAAACTGAAATTGTTCTCCTGACAAGGAAAAGGATTGATTCCATCGTGCCGATGCAGGTTGGATGGATTGTCATCAATACATCCAAGAGCACCAAGTACTTAGGTTTAACGATCGATACCAAACTCAAATTTTGGGACCATATTCAGCGGGTAACTGATAAAGCGGAAAAATCCGTGACTGCGTTGAGTAGACTGATGGGTATATTAAAGGCCCGAAATCCAGTAAACAACGGCTACTTATGACAACTGTCCAATCAATACTACTGTATGGTTCTGAGATTTGGAATGAGTCCTTGGGGATTGATAAATATCGGAGAAGGATGGCTGCAGTAAAGAGGAGAGCAGCGTTACGAATTGCGTGCGCATATCGTACGGTGTTAGAACCTGCGATCCTTATAGTGGCAGCAGTAGCTCCTATTGACTTACTTGCCTTATAAGACTGGAGATCTGGCGTACCCAAGAAGAGCTGGGAGGGAAAAGGCAAAGGAGCTGGCGCTTAACCAAAGGATTTTTTTTTTCGTGTAGCCTCCTGAGAGGCCGAGTGCAGGTCTTTCTAGTCGACGCCCGTGGGCGACCTGCGCGTCGGGATGAGAGATGGAATGTCAAGGATGTGGAAGGAAGCAGCCGTGGCCTGTCAGAAGGTACTGTCCCAGCATTTGCCTGGTGTTGAAAATGGGAAACCACGGAAAACCATTTCAAGGACAGCCGACGGTGGGGCTCGAACCCACGCGTCTACCGAGTCAGCGGAGAGCTTGGCCCCATGACCTAACGCAGCGCTTTAGCCAGCGTAGCCACTACTGTCGGTCTCACCAAAGGATGAGGCGATGGCAACAGAGATGGGAAAATGGACGAAGAAGCTGATACCATCATTGGCTGACTGGGACAACCGGAATCACGGTGAGGTGAACTATTACCTGACGCAGTTCTTGACAGGTCACGGATACTTTCACCAATTCCTCTACAGACTAGAGCGAGCCAGTAGTCCAGCGTGCATATACTGCAGTGAAATTGATGATGCACTCCATACCTTCCTTACAATGTGAACATTGGCTGCTTCAAAGAAGATGTTTGAAGGCAGTGCAGGGAGAGCTCACGCCAGACAACACAGTCCATGTCAGGAATCCTGGGATCAGGTGGCAGTGGATGTGGAGAGTACTTTGCGCCTAAAGAAGCGGGATCTAGACGCTTATGGCCAATAGTAAAGAAGAACTGAAGGAAGAAGGAGCTTTATAAGATGCTTCATAAACGACGCCGCACTGAAGCAATGCGAGAGCGGTTCCGGGGCGGATATACAGTACATGTAGGAGAAGGGTGAGTGGTTTTTAGTGGGTAAGAGCCCCACACACTTGAAGAGTGCGGACCCTCTTCAAGCGTCTGAAACCAGATTTTCCACAATCCCTCGTATAAAAACTAAAAATAAAAAAATGGAAGCTGCAAAAAGAGGCGGTATTACACCTCGACCAATGGAGGTACTCGCTAGAGATATTCACTCTCAGTTACGCCGGCAAATACTGGCATTTTGGGAGAGTCAGTGGCTAGTTGACCCAATACCCAGTAAACTGAGAGCTATCACGGGAACTACTACTCGCGTGTGGCGGAGCTCTTTCCGGTCACGGAAACTACAATTTATCGTCTGCAGCAGTATGTTGCAGAATTTAAGGATAATTATACTTTTGATGGGGGCGTTATGTTCTGCCAGGGAAATCAACCAAGGCTGAATAGAGATCTCAAGTTACACAACACCTCAAGGGCAAGAAAGATATTGCCGCAGTTTCGCGCCTCCAGAAGAAGTATTTCGCGATAATCGTCAGTCATTTGTGATGGACAATCTGAAGATGTATCTCGTTAGGTAGTCTATTGTAATTCTTCAGTAGTCAGTGAGGCATATCATTCGTGAGTACTGCATATTGTTTATATTCACATTAATAAACTAAATCATAATTAAATATTTTTATTTTATTATCACATATTTCAGGTATTTTTAATACATAAAAAATAAATATTTTCCCAATTTTTAGCACCTAGAAATCCGAGCCCTAGTAATAAGGAATGTGTTACTTTCAACACAACAAAATCAACACTTGAAATATACTGCTACTTCGATGTGAATAAAATAATATGATATTTTCTATGTTGATCATGTTTAGAACAATTCTAAAAAATTGACCCACAACTTTACTGTTCTCTATAACAAGAGCGAGTAGAATGGTGCCTTACACGTATTTTCGTTCGTATCGTAAAGCGGGCTGTTGCAAAATCGAGCTAGAAACAACTACTTCCTTCTTTTCACTTATTAGCACATAAAAGGACAACATATTTACATTTTTTTAATGACTACCCGTTTGCTAGATCTCTCAGTTTATTGCATTTTTGTTCTGTGTTACTTCAACAGGGAAGAACCTGTGAGCTATCTAATCTTCATGCAGAGCGTATGTCGGATGGTCGCCATTATGCATATTTATATATGTAGGCCATAGAGTTGATGACGATTACAGCATATCTTCATATAACCTACTTATGTTAATTGCCTCTACCAATATACAACATTTCAGTTTGATTGCTGTAATAGATTCGTAGATATTGAGAACCGTCTAAATATTTCGAATGGTCACCATATTGGATGTTTATATGGTATATGTAGGGCATAGAGTCATGTACTATTACATGAAGATTATTGTGTAGGTGTATTTTTCAAACTTCAATCCCATGAATAAGACACAAGAGAAAAACAGATATTAAAATTTCACACAGCCACCATCTTGTGGTTATGAAAACAATTGAAATAAACTAGATGTCAGTGGATGAAAATTTGTATAAGCATTTACCGTACCAAGTTTCACTGCGTTCGGATGGTTGAATCGCGAGAAACGTCCATTTAAATATTTAAATTTCGCGTCACCGCCATGTTGGATTTGGGCTCACCAGGTTATTGAAAGTCTTATAGGTTAACTTCTATTAATTGCCTCTTTCAACATACACAATTTCAGTTTGATTGCTGTAATAGAATCGTAGATATTGAGAACCGTCTAAATATTTCGGATGGTCACCATGTTGAATATTTATATATGTAGGCCATAATTTCAGTTTGATTGCTGTAATAGAATCGTAGATATTGAGAACCGTCTAAATATTTCGGATGGTCACCATGTTGGATATTTATATATGTAGGCCATAATTTCAGTTTGATTGCTGTAATAGAATCGTAGATATTGAGAACCGTCTAAATATTTCGGATGGTCACCATGTTGGATATTTATATATGTAGGCCATAGAATTATAAACTATTAGATGATGATTATTGCCTAGGTTCATTATTCAAACGTTCATTTCGATCGCATGATTAGGACACAAGAAATAAATGCAGGAAATACTCTTGTAAGTTATTTTAATCAATATTAACAGTTCAAGAATGTTAATAACAGACAACAAGGGAGCGTACTAGTAGATTCTGAAATGTGTGTGAAGACAGAAAACACAGAGCAAAAGTAGTAGAAAATGGCGACGTTTTGTAAATTTTAACGTTAGCATGTATGCAGTTTGTTATAGTACTCCACTGTGCCTTGATACAAACCCGCCACGCACATCCGTACGAACAGTTGCCTAGCAGCAGCACGTCACGGCGCGACGTTTGTCTTAATCGATACCTGGCACGTGGAGTAAATGATCATCAAAACACATTGCCCAAACATGCTAACTGGCCATTTTGTATCCACCTGACCGAAACTAGTACGAACTGATATATCTTAGGTAATTTCGTATCGTAGCCTTTGGCCATCCTGCGCTACTCCATAAGTGGCCAGTTGTTCATAATAACTAGCAGGGGCGGCTCCTGACTAAAACTTAAGGGTGGCCCAGATTATATTGTTTTCCGAGCACGGACACCGAGAGCCCGCTGATGAGCCACACAACACATTTCTCATAACTAGTTAATGTATTAAAAACTGTACTCACATGGCTCCTTATTTGTAAATATATTCTCCTCTCCTGTGCTTCGATCAAGCAAATGTATCCATCACCTTGGTTGATGAGGTCTTATTTTTAGCCTATTTTCATTTTATGAGATCACCTTTTGTCCGTGTGTCTGTCTGTGTGTACTTGTGTGTGTGATGGTGTGTGTGTCCCCCCCCTCCTCCACCCTAATAAATTCTAAACGGCTGGAGTGATTTCAATGAAACTCGGTAAAATCATAGCACCATTCTGGCCGACCCCGACCGTGCATTCAAATTTTATTGTGTCTCACCAATCCAACATGGCGACTGTGCGAAATATTTCACCAGCATCCAGTATCTCCGAAACTATTACCGATATCACCCCGGAATCATAATCATAAAGGGAACTACCAGAAGTTCACCTATGAGACTTTCAAAAACCTGGTAACTACAAAACCAACATGGCGGCCAAGCGAAGTTGAGACTTATAAATAGACTTTTCTCCTGATTTAACCATCCAAACGTAATGAAACATGGTACAGAGAATTTTTATACATATTGTAATGCGCTGGCGTCTAATTTAGTTCAATTGTATACATAACCTGAAAATGGCGGCGGTGCAAATTATTTCACTGGCATTCAATATCTCCGAAACTATTTATGATATCACCCTTAAATCTTGTTCGGTGATAAAGGGCACTGCTAAAAGTTTATATATGGAACTTTCAAAAACCTGTTAAGTACAAAACGAACGTGGCGGCCAAGCGAATTTGAAAATTTTTAATAGACTTTTCTCGTGATTTAACCATCTGAGCGCAGTGAAATGTGGCACAGTAAATGATTATACATATTGTAATGCACTGGCATCTAATTTAGTTAAATTGTTTACATAACCTCAAGATGGCGGCAGTACGAAATTTTAAAATTAAGTTTTTATTTCTTGTGTCGTAATCATGCGATCCAAGTAAAAGTTTGAATAATGAACTTACGCAATAATTTTCCTTTAATGGTACATAAATCTATGGCCTATACATATAACAATCCAAAATGGCAAGCATCCGAAATATGTTCACGGTTCTCAATATCTACGAATCTTTTACAGCAATCAAACTGACATTTTGTATGTTGATAGTGGCAATTAACATGAGTAGGATATATGAAAATAGGCTGTATAGTTATTCGCGGAACTAGGCTACTTGTTTATTTATTGTTCAGAGGTAAAGAAGAAAATGGATGTGTTATAAAAATGCCACTTCATTCGTGTTTATATGCCGCACACAATCAGCATATTAAATAACTACATACCGTACCACAAAAGTTAAAAACACAATAATTTAAGGCCGGAGTCATCGTATTTTTAAGAGCGTTAAAATCCATCAGTATGCCTTTAGAGCGGAAGTAAAGCCGGTGGTCCCATGTCATAGATTTATGGCATGTTAAAGAACCTTCCACTAATAACATCTCTGTGAAGCTAAATTATATATAGATTAAACATTTGACAAACGCTCCTAGGTTTCGACGTTTTCCAGGAGCCGACTGCGGTGGCATCTGGTAACCAAGTTCTGAACTAGTAGTCGTTGACGGTGGCGGCAAAAGTAGTAAATACTTGAAGAAATTAAATGTCTGCAGTACTTACTTGAATTGAAAACAGATAACACAGACTAATACAGCCATCACAATTAACATCGGTTATCAGACAGATTCTACACACACCCAAAGTACACGGGGCTACATGACCGCGTTGTCGCTGCCCCTAAACTAAGGAACCAACCAACCAATTACAATACTTTATAGAAATCAACTTCATTCACAGAGTTCACTAACACACTCGGAACTCCAGACAACTGGAGGTGTATAAAGTTGTGAAGGGCTAATAAACCCTTTATAGGGCAAAACCATTTGTTATTTTTATGTGTTTTTACATTTTAATTTATTTAAATATTAATAATGTTATTTTTGATTCTCTAATTTAAATGTTTATATATTTATTTTTAATTTCCAATTTATGTTCCTATAGATTTAATTTTGATACTTTTGTATTGAATTATTTAATTAACCAATTTCCGATTGATTTTTACATTTATCATATTTTTTATTGTTATGTTTATTATTTTAATTTTTATATTTCTTTTATTATTGTAATTTTATTTTATTATTTTTATTTCCATAATTATATTTTATTTTTACACTTTAATTGTTAATGTTTTTTTTAAAATGTTACCCAACACATTACGTCAAGTAGATACGTATATAATATTTGATTTTTAGAAATACTCGCACTTCGGCATGAAAATTCTCCGAAATTTGGCTGAAAGATTCAACTATCAGCATCTTTGAAAGCCTAAACTGTCCTTATGACAGGTGGTTAATATAGAGACGGTATCCCATAATGGGTTAAGGGGGTGGGGTAGACCCATTTTCGGTCATCCGGTTGGACCTTCAGACAGAAGCAGAAGTGAATCTATTACGGTTCAACGCAAAGTTATGAGCCAATTCACCAGGCCTTGAAGAGAAAGAGAAAATTCTTTCATAGCACAGAAGATTTTGCATGTAAGACAGTGCTATGTCTATGTTTTTCCACCCGGCCCTTCACTTCATATACACGGAAGGTTCTGTAGAGCAGCCCTCGCTATTACAACAGACCACACGAGACTGCCAGGAACTTAAGCTAGGGATGAGTTATGTACCATTTCATCATCATGTATTGTACCTAGCAGGCCATTTAGGCCCATGACTGAAAGCAAAGAAACATCACACACACATCAACATTGCACAACACTATCCTACTCAATCACTCAGGAAGGATCATTATCACAATCTCAAGTATTTGTTTCAGATGCCATTCCATTTACTTTTATCAATTGCTTCATCCAGTACTGTTGTTAGTTCCACCTGCTGCAACGTTCTCATCACCCTATCCTTCCATCTCGTCCTTGGACGGCCTCTTGGGCATTTGCCAATCAGCTGAGCATTAAACACTCTGTTAGGGATAGATTCCACAGCTCTTACGATATGACCCATTCACTGGAGTCATCTTCCTCTGATGATCCTACCCACATCAGCTTACCCAAAACGTTGGTATAAATCCTCTTTTCCCATCTTCCTTACTCACTATTGTAAATAGGACCATATATCTTTCTGAGTACTTTCCTCTCAAACGCACAAATGCGCTCTTCCAGTGTTTGTGAAGTCGCCCATGACTCGCATCCATATAGAAGAACTGGTTTCACGAGTGCCATATATGGCTTGACCTTGCTGTTTTGTGAAATTAAGTTATTGAAACCAAAAAGGGTACTATTGGCACTAATAGTCCTCTGTTGGATCTCTGAGTTATGTACAGTATACTGAATTAATATACGAATAAATTCCAGAGGGGCAAAAACACTTATTTTCAGTTTGTAATTTAAAGTGAGACGTAGAAGAAGATATCTGGAAACCTCTTGTATGAAAACAAGGGGAATACGGATGATGTTGCAATACTTCCCAACGCCATCTCTGTAGCAAGTCGGCCACTGTCCCTGCGACATGACGAGCATTATTACGCAAGGTGAAAGGTGATTTCTCTCTCAGGAAATGTGGACATTTGCGCCGCATAGCTTGACTTTGGTAGTATTCGTATAATGTTGTTTCACAAGCTGTATCGACATAAGTTGGTTACTGTTTTAAGAACAGCGAGGTCATCTTCCCCTTGCATTGCCATTTTGGTCTTTAGGTATGGCATTAACCCAGGTATTCCCATATCTCATGAACAGAGGAGGCTTTCAGCTGTTAACTCATGTATTGTAGAAACAGTACACTAAGGCACTAGTTCATTACCTTGTACCGAGTGGGGACATCGCGGTCATCTGCCTCATTGATGGTGGTTGCTTCCAGGGGGTGAACATCCAGGTCACCTGCCCCTTGAAATCTCCATTTCCGAATGAGCAAAGATTAAAAAAATAAAAAATAAAAAAACAACCACCACATTTCAAGATATTTGAGACGTTAGATATTAATGATCTCATATAAACCTTTCTACTACAGTATGTACCGGTACACAATCTTAGGAAGCATTTCTCAACAATAGGCATTACAGAGGACATCAAGCTATAATACTATGAGTAGGATATATAGGCCGAAGCTGGGGCAGGGGCTAATGGGCAAGATGGCCGCCGCGCGCAACTGCCCTATGTTATTCTTATGGAGGGGTCAGTCATAGCTGGGGCAGGGGCTAATGGGCAATATGACTGCCACGCGCTACCACACTCTTTAATGGCGGGCTTTTCAAATCATTATTTATTTGTTTTTAATTTATACATTTTTATGTATTTAATATTTAATTTATTATTTTTTAGCACAGGGCTAATACACAAAATGGTCACTGCACACAACCACTTACACATATAACATGCTAACCTAACTTCACCTAACCTAACCTAACCTAACTTCGCCTAACCTAACCTAACCTAACTTTACCTAATCTAACCTAACTTAAAAGTGCGAGCAAAAAAAGTGAGAGCAAAAAAGTGTGAGCAAAAAAGTGAGAGCAAATGTGAGAGCACAAATAATAAACTTAGTTATAACCTAACCAGACCTAACCTAACCTAACCTAACCTAACATAACCTAACGTCAAAGTGGGGGCAAATATGAGAGCGAAAAGTAACAGCAAAAACTGTGAGCAAAAAAATTGAGAGCAAAAAGTAAGAGCAAAATAGTGGGAGCAAAAAGTGCGGGGGGGGGGGGGGGGGGGGAGGGGGGGGGGGGGGCAAAAAAGTGAGAGCAAAAAAGTGGGAGAAAAAAAGGTGGGAGCAGAAAGTGGGAGCAAATAAGTGGGAGCAAAAATGTGAGAGCAAAAAAGTAAGAGCAAATGGGGGAGCACAAATAATAAACTTAGTTATAACCTAACCTAACCTAACCTAACCCACAGAAACCTCATTTAAAGATTTTAGATTTTACGTTTTAACATTATACATTTTAACATTTTAGATTTTGATTTTTTCATTTTACATTTTTTAGATTTTACATTTTTGATTTTTTGTATTTTAGTTTTTTTTTAGATTTTACATTTAAGTTTTTTGATTTTAGATTTTACATTTTCCGAAAAGAGTAAACTACAGGGTCACATACCTAACCTTACCAAACTTAACTTTACCAAACCTAACTTAAGCTAATCCAAACACACAAAGTATATAAGGGCACATGCAACTATCCTTATGCTAGTCTTATAGGCTACTGTACAACATGTTGTTTAGAAGCGATAATGTTCATGGGTAGTCTTTTTACATTGTTTTTCATGACACAATCCTTATAATCTTGAAAGCTTATACAATTTTTGACAACACCTCTGTTAATACCTTTAATCTTTTTGATTTCTTTACCATTTATGTCTAAAGCGTACATTTTAGCTCTAAGTCCAACAAATGCTTTTATAATTTGTCCGCAAGCCTCGTCTTTAAATTTCCCCAACGTTTTCTTGTTTGATGTAGAGTAACATATGTGATTAGTAGGATAATCTGATGTGTCCAGGTGTTCTAGGAAATCCAACTTGTCTTGATATACATCTTGGGTGTTAACCAAATAAATGAACGAGTCGGTATCCATATACATGAGTTTAAGATTGTTCATTCCATAATAGGGTAGCAGGACATCATAGTGGTGGGAATACATGAGAGTTTTTGAAATATCCAGTATACACATTCCAATATATATAGGCTTATTGAATACAATGTTACGTTTAGCCATGTGGAAAGCAGCTAGGTTAGGACCATAAATGGTTCTGTCAATAAATGTCGGCTTTGCTATTAGCTTTTCTGCCTTTTTGCTGTCAGTCACAAGACGTATGTCTATTCTTTTACGGATATTTTCCATTGTTTTTCCAAAAATAGCATTGTTGAATAATTTGTACAGATTTTTCTCAAAATCATTTTTGGCTTGTTTTCGAAGGTTGTTATTAAAATCAACGTATGCCTTTAACCAAGGTATTTGCTTAAACTTTAAGACACGATGAATTTTTATCAATTTTATTCCATGATCTAAAGCCTGTTTTAATGCCATGTAGTGAACAACATATCGCCTTCGATTTCCAAGATGAGGAATTAGTTTTTTCAGAGACGAATCCTTAGGTTGTGTACACTCATGTAGGAAAGGTAAATCGTTGTGTAGATCATGAAGGTCAGATGGGTAATCAACATCAACGTCTAGAATGTATCCCACAGGATCGTCTTCCTTTAGTTTTTCTAGATCAACAGTATCTGGAGAAACCCACTGAAATCCACCATAAGGGAGTGGCACATAGCCCACCCGTATTGGTTGTTGGCATCATCATAGGTAATAAACTGCGAAGGTTTCTCAGAATCATAGGTTTCCATGTATTTATTGGTGCTTCAGCATACCAATGAGACACCTGGCATATGCCTCCGCGTATTCCAGACTCGATTAGAAGAATCTGATCGTAATCCTGTATCAATTCCAGTTCAATTCCTGTGTAAAGGAGCATTGCCTCGAAACTTAAACCAGGCGAAGTAAAAAAGTGTGCAGCATCCACTCGGTGTGTTTCTAGAGTTTTGTTTCTAAACGTTTCAAAGCTGTCTGCAAGAAGGAGTACATCTAAAGTTAGGTAGAGGTCACTATATTCCCCTAGAGTTTTAATGTTGAACTGTTTCCAGACATTTTCGGCATGTTCATAGTCTTCTGGACTAACATTTTATTGACTTAATTTGTTAAAGAATGCCTCTTTCGGAGGTAAACACGTTTCACTTAACTTTTCCCATGAGTCAATGTAGTCATAACAAAATACCCCTTTACGAGTCATGAGCATTGCATTTTCTTTTCCAAAGTACTTGTCTGTTTCAGGGTATGATGTTAAGTTGGAAACTAAGTTTTCCAAACTACTCGGCATTAACCGAAACGTGTCCACAAATCTAAGCTTAACATTTCCTACATATTTGGTGAAGGAAATGTACTTTTCCTTGGAGTTAGCGATAACATCCACTCTCTCAGTAGTACATCCTAATTGCTTTACAATGAAATTTGCGTCGTAGCCACTCATATTATGTAGAAATACAGGAACGGGGTTACGTGTTTTACACCTCAAATTACAGTTATTGTGAGCACTTCCACGGTATTCCCCTGTAATATGGCAATGGTCTCGAACTTTCCAATCCTCTTTGGTATACGGTTTTTGACACAAATAACAGATTTCAGAACATTGGAACTCTGCTTCTTGATCCTCAGTTAAAACCTTTGGAACATTTAAGCTGTAAAGGCGATCAATTTCATTAGCTATTGAAATCAAACAGTCCATAAACTTTTCTGCAGCGTCAGGTCCACGATAAATAAGAGGTTGGCTTGGAAGGTTTGTCTTTATGTGTTCCACAGCAGGTGAGGGTTTAACGTATATACCAAAGCTCATAGGAACATGGCTCTGGTATGGCACTGTATAACTTGCTTCAGGATTGGGTAGACATGTTTGATAGGGTAACAGTATACTTTCAAAATCAGCATAGATAACGTAAGGTATTCTCAGCATTTTTTCCACGTTTAAAAATTTGACAATGAGGTTTTTAATAGGCATTTCAACCCTAGCAATGTCATGCTGGACACACAAAGCTCTATGTTCTTTCAATTTTTCTATTCCTTGTTGACCATATCGATTATCGAAATGAGTAAAACACCGTTTACACGTATATATCTTATGTCCATGGTGAGTAATCTGATGTCCTAGTAGTTTATCAAATTCTTTGATAAAGACGTAGTGGTTCTGGCCGGATGATGAACTTAGCAGAAGGAGGTCGCGATGGTCTTGCAGCTCTTGATCCACAACCTTTATAGGGAACAATTTGTTGTCTTGTTCCAATCCAAATACATTAATGGATATATCGTTGGCTTTTTCAAATTTGGGAATGTCAGCTAGCGATGTAGGAAATGATATTACTGAAAAATCATACTTGTTTTCCAGATCCTTGTATTTACTAACGCGTTTAGCATCAGTTTTAACCAGTTTTGCTAAAATGGCATACATAAAACCCCTCTCGTCCTTAAAGTTTTGAGGATTAATGCAGGCTTTTCTTGCTTGTATAGCTGCTGGTAATGGAATATATGTGCTGCCACGCAAGGGATTGTACTTATTTATTTTCAATCGTACTCCTTCCACTGCTAACAAAGCCCAATTACTGCCTTTTAGCTCAGATTCTTCCATTTCCGTAGTTAACTTTGTAAATTGTGTTTTCAAGAAACTACTCAAGTCTGTTTCCAAAAAATAGGGACTGATTTCGTGTTAAAAGCACGATCCGTAATTTCATTGGTAGATGTATGAATGAATCTACATTCAGCCACTAGATTAACTTTGATCGACTTGTGCATTGCTAGTTCTTTCTGCATAGCTTGTATTATTTGCTGTTTGGACTCTTTAAGGTATGAATTTAAATCCCTACACGTATCACAACGTATGAAATAGGATTTAAGACGACCTTCAAAAGATGTCTCATATTCAATAAGTCCATTTTTGTCAGGGACTAATGACAGTAGGTAATGTTTTGTAGGCTCTGCTTTTTGTCTTTTAGCTGCCGACACAACATTACAACATTCTTCATGCCGACGTCCGTTGTACACATTGTTGAATGTACTACCACAGGTCTTGCACTCATGGAATTCACCACACGATACTTCATGTCGCTTCCTATGATAGTCTCGAAGAAAAGTCTTCCCACACTCTTTACACATATAGCTAGGAATGGGTTCTTCCATTATGAATGTTGATTTCTGCAAACAGCTGCTTACTGCGTATCACAGGGCTAGAGGTTAGTCAGTGAGACGGTCTTTCACGATATGAACACCGTGAGAGGTAGTAGTCAACTGGTGATATTCTTGTTAAGGGTCCTCTAATATACCCCTGGTCTAGACCAACAGCTCTTTACAGCGTATGACAAGGCTGTAGACTGGACAGTGAGACGGTCTTTCACGATGTGAACACTGTAACAAGTAGTAGTCAACTGATTATATACTTGCTAAGGGTTCTCTAATATACAATAGTCAAGACCAACAGCTATTTACTGTGTAGTACAAGGCTGTACAATAGTTGTTTTGTCAATCTTTCACGATGTGGTCACTGTGAGTGGTGGTAGTCAACTGATGATATTCTTGCTAAGGGTCCTCTAATATACCCCTAGTTAAGGGTAACAGCTGCTCACTGCTTATGACAAAGTTAAGACTGGTTGTTTCAACGGTCTTTCACAATTTAAACACTGCGACAGGTAGTAGTCAACTGAAAATATTCTTATAGCCTACTCAAGGTTATCAGGTACTTACTGCAAATCAAAAGGCTGTACACTCATGTGTTAGACAGTCTTTTTTTTTTGCTCAAGACCCTCTATATTCCCCACACAAGGCTATATATGGTAGTTCTAAATACTTGGTGGTTAATTGTATAATAAATTTAAATACACAGCATATACGAGCACGTTTTCACTCGGTAAAACTTATCAAATAGTCAAATGCGACACGCAAAGTATGTTGCCGCTATCTAGCGGAGACTATGAGACCTACTTGAAAGGTCTCTATCCCCTCTACCTGTAAACCAAGTTACAGGTCTGTACGACAAAAAATGAAAAAGTTCAACTGGGAAAGTAGGCGATTTTTCATAAAACCAAATATTCTAAAACGTGTTCTATGGGCGTAAAAGAATGGCCCCAATGTCCTTTATTGTTTATAATAAAACGTTATTATTTTTAACATTTTTTTGAAAAAAGTTCAATTTTGAAATTTTTATATTTTGGAAACTAAAGAGTTTACAAAAAAAATGCTGTTTGACATGAATGATTGGCCCTAATCCCATATACCACCAAAATAAATTTCAAGTCGCTAGGACAAAAAAATAACAGTAGTGGAGTGGTGGTGTTTCTAACGTACCCGGTGGCGCTCGGCTACGCTGATTTTGTGGATATCTTTGCGAACCCATGATCGAGAGAGTGTCAGCCTGAATAATTTGATATGTTGCATGTCAAATTCCGATCATGGGTTCGCGAGATATCCACTTATTAACATGAGCGCCGCCCGAGCAACGCCGGGTGCGTTAGAAGCACCACCACTCCACTTTCATTTATGTTAAACAAACTTTTTTGTAGAATTCCTAGTTTCCAAAATAGTGACCATTTTTTTTTAAAAATATTTTTGTTGACCTAGTGACCTGAGACTTGGTATGGGAATAGAGGGGGTAAAGACCATTGATTTACGTTAGACAAACTTTTTTGTAGAATTCCCAATTTTGGAAATATAGCCCATTTTCAAAATTTTATTTTTGTTGACCTAGAGACCTGAGACTTGGTATGGGGATAGAGGGGGTAAAGACCATTGATTTACGTCAGACAAACGTTTTTGTAAAATTCCTAATTTTGGAAATATAAGCCCATTTTGAAAATTTTTATTTTTTTGTTGTCCTAGAGACCTGGGACTTGGTACGGCGTTAGAGGGGGTATAGGCCATTCATTTATGTCAAACAAACTTTTCTGTAAACTTTTTAATTTTGGAAATATAACCCATTTCGGAAATATGTTTTGGAAAATTTGAAAAAATACACTATTTTTGGACTGAGAGTGGTATAGTGGTAGCTGATGGAGTTAACATATGTCTTTTTAGGATTTTTAGATTAATGACATAGCCTACTTTCCAAATATTTATTGAAAAATTTGAAAAATACACTATTTTTTTGACTAGGCATGGGATAGAGGTAAGTGTAGGAGTTGAGAGCCATTGATAAACTTTAGAGTATTTTGGATTTTTTTAAGGAATTTTGTGTGTGTTGTTGTTGTTGTTGCTGCTGCTTACTAACATGGCTGTACGCATTATGCAGCCATAAAAAGGACTGACATACTTTCCAAGACCAAATAAGCCCCAACAAACAAGAGCAAATATGTAAGAGCTAATACAAAAAAGCCAACAAAAAAACTGACAAAAAAGCCATGTAGCATGCTGGTAGTTGAGTGAGTTGTTATATTGACCGATAGGTAGCAGGCTGGTAGTTGAGTGAGTATTGATATCGACCGCTAGGTAGCATGCTGGTCGTTCAGTGAGCGAGTGTTGAAATGGAGCTCTAGGTAGTATGCTGGTCGTTCAAGTATGTCTCATAGTCTCCGCTAGATAGCGGCAACATACTTTGCGTGTCGCATTTGACTATTTGGTAAAGTTTTACCGAGTGAAAACGTGCTCGTATATGCTGTGTATTTAAATTTATTATACAATTAACCACCAAGTATTTAGAACTACCATGTATAGCCTTGTGTAGTAGTTCAGTCAATTTGTACTCTAAAGGGCCGCTAGTGGGAAAGTTTTGGGGTAGTTCTGATTTCTGTCATTTTATATGTATTTTGGGGTGCTGAATCCGAATCTGAGGTTTGCGGACAAAATTTCGTGACGCAACATTGAAAAAAAAAACGAAAAAAAGCAAAAAAATCTGCTTTTTTCCGTTTTTTTGCCTAAAACTCGAAAACTATAAAATTTTAGTAGAAGGTTTGTTTACAGAAATTAAAGTACTTAAGATTCTCTACAAATATCACTACTTAGTTTTTTTTCAGACCAACCGTTCGGTCTCAAATGCGAGTTGAAAATTGGCAATTTTCAGCGGTCTCTGCAAAACACACTTTTTAGTTTTTTATTGATAGGCTTTCTGTTAATTTCACCTAGTTTTTAAGTTGATTTCAATAAAGACTGAGTCACACGGAGAATTCACGTTCGGATTATTCTTTTTATTGTTGAACAGCTACTATAGCTATATTGAAAAAAAAAAGCAAAATATCTTAGTTTTAAAGGCTATTCACATTCCAATCGGCAGCAATGTGCTAACTTTCTGTAGTATGTATGTAGCCAGTAGCACCAGCACACACTAGCGCACTATAAACTGGTTACTGGATGGCACCTCGCACACACACACACACACACACACACACGCGCGCGTTCACAGACACGGTACTTCTCCAGAGACGAGTCAGTTTGTGAGCGTGGGTGGCTCGGAGCGGCGGCGCCTGCGAATGTGTACCTACTTGCGCGGCCCCGTTTCCAGTTTCTTTCCATTGTTTATAAACAATAATACGATTTCTACAAGTTATGTTTACGTGTGGTGATAAAAATGGCTTCTGACGTGTGTTTTATTTGTAATAAAGTACTGGATAATGATGTTGAAAAGGTGACGACGGTGCGGGAAAAAGGTTTGAAGACATTTATTGAGTCGAGCAAGAAGAGGAAGGATGATCATCATGTTCATCTAAGTAAAAAATCTACAGTTGAGGTTCATGAAAAATGTCGTAAAAACTACAATGATGTAAAAATAATTACCGCTTATTTGAAGAAAGTTGAGCTGCGAGAATTTTTACGTTACGAACTTAGCCCCTATCATCTTGCTATTTTCGACGAGCATGGGATGAGGAAAGGAACAAAATCCAGCTTGTACAACGCTTTTACACCGACTGAACAGACTAACTTGAATGATACAAAATATGTCATACTTTTTTTTTGTTATATCGGGTCAAATGGTGCCACGGTCAGACATATGCAGAAATTTGCAGCAGTTTTGTATCATATGTCAAATCAAACTACAAATCAAGTGCCATTGTCATTTACGACGGCTATCCCGACGAGGCTTGTGATAGCACCAAGCGCTTAGAACGATTGAGAAGAGCACAAAGAAAACAATCTGCTGCAATATCATTTACAGAAATGATGGTGCCCACTGTCCGCAGGATAGTTTTCTTGCAAACTCAAAAAACAAGAGCCGGTTAATATATATGTTAATGGAGAAACTTCATGATGCAAAAATTGATTCAAAGCAAGCTGAGGAGGATGCTGATATCCTAATTATCACAACAGCTCTTGAGATGGCCCAGTCAAACGAACATGTGACAGTGGTGGGGGAAGATATCGACCTTCTGGTCATTTTGATTGGCCTGTGTAGCCGTGATATAAATAACGTATTTTTTCTGAAACCAGAAAAAGGAAAGATTTCGCAAAGCCTCTACAACCCTCATCTGGCTGCTGAGAAAATCCTATTAGATCATATATTATTCCTGCATGCGATGAGTGGTTGTGATACTACTTCTGCATTGTTTAATCAGGGAAAACTGAAATTTCTTAGTCCTGCAGAATAACAAAGACTTACAACCAGTCATTGAAGCTTTCAAAGACCCTAACGCACATCAAGATGAGATTGTCACAGCAGGAAACATGTTTCTCATGGCTCTATATGAAAAAAAAAGAGACCAGTCTGAACGTTTTGGGATACAGACCATACGTAACCTCATCATACAAAAATAGGACCAACATTGCCTCATTACCCCCTACCGAATCTGCTGCACGAGAACATTCACTGAGAGTTTACTATCAGGTGCAGCAGTGGTTATCCAGTCAAGCCACACCTGACGAGCAACAAAAAGACCCAAGTGAGTGGGGGTGGAAAAGAACTAGTAGAAGTCTCGTGCCAGTGCCAACCACTTTCGACCCTGCACCAAACTCAATACTACGGTACATTTCATGTAAATGTAAAAAGGGCTGCCAACGCAATTGTGGATGCAGGAAGGCGGACCTTCATTGTTCCCCAATCTGCACATCTGTCTGTGCGACAACGTTGAGCCCCCGGAAGACAGCTCTGACATAGACATAGAAGAGACTGAAGAAAGAGACAGAGGTATGTCGAATCTCAAAAGTTATTTTGTATTCATTCATCTCTCCTTGATAAATAATCACAAGTCAGTGTCTCACCACCTCTTTTATTTTCCAGGAGAACGACCCCTAACGCTGACGATGGAGTAATCAGACCCTGAGCCAGGACCCGATGCCATCGAAGAACCTCAGCACGATGCGGAAGGTATGTTTAATCTCACATTCTATTTTGCAATCCTCATCTCTCCTCTTTCAATTTCCAGAACAAGCAGAATATGTACCGGGACCCATCGCCACCGAAGAACCTCAGCCAGGACCTTCTAAAAGACAACGGCTCATATAATTTTTGCATATTATAATTTTTAATATTATTAATAATTATATGATCATAAGTAACGATATCTTAAGTTTTATTTTGTTCGAGTCCTACCTTTTTTGATACTGAATTTTAATAATTTCGATCCTCTTTTTTTTCGTTTTGATTACTTGTGCAGTAAACTAGGAGAAATTTATCAAATAACAGCATTCTAATAAAAAATAAAGTTTTGGAAAGTAAAAATTGGGTTTTGCAGAGACCGCTGAAAATTGCCAATTTTCAAATCGCATTTGAGACCGAACCATTGGTCTGAAATAAAACCTAAGTAGTGATATTTGTAGAGAATTTTAATTACTTGAATTTCTGTGAACAAACCATTTACTAAAATTTAATAGTTTTCGAGTTTTAGGCAAAAAAACTAAAAAAAGGAGATTTTTTTGCTTTTTTTTTTGCGATTTTTTCAATGTTGCGTCACGAAATTTTGTCCGCAAACCTCAGATTCGGATTCAGCATCCCAAAATACATATAAAATGAAAGAAATCAGAACTACCCCAAAACTTTCCTAGTAAAAACACAATTAAACTGAACTATAGGGAATATAGAGGGTCTTTAGCAAAAAAAAAAAAAGACTGTCTAACACATGAGTGTACAGCCTTTTGATATGCAGTAAGTACCTGATAACCTTGAGTAGGCTATAAGAATATTTCATCTTATTTCTGACTATTCCGAAGAACGTCATTCTCGCCGAATATCTCCAGAAAGTATCTACGTCATCATCAAGTCATCACCACGTCATCGCCACGTCATCGCCATCGTTACAGCTCTAGAAGTTTCTGGATCCTTCGAGGCGACCCCGTCTGGCCACGTGGAACTCACATCACGCCACTGCATTGCAGTCAGTGCACTTTCGTCTTCATACATTTAAACATCTACTCTTCGCTTCGTACGTTTCTACATTTCATCTGCCCTTAGTGGCTCACTACTGGCAAATTATTTATTCTAACCTCATCTCCGCTACACCAACTGAACATCGCTACAATCGTCGCAACGCAATATTCCAGCACTTCATAACTTCAGTTCATCAACGACATTTATTCATACTTCTATTAAGCATCAAGTTCTACGTAATCGCACTAGCGTTCAGTGACCTTGCACGCTACAACATTTACCGAGCTCACAGCTGCTAGCCTCTTTTCATTGGTGTCGGGCGCGCAGCTTGCTCTCACTTCCATTCAAATCATCATATTTATTCATCCCCCAGCACCAGCCCCTGTCACACTACGCAAACACATAACACATTCACACTTCATACAGCTATAGTGAGCTAGTGGCAAGCTGCTCCTATAACACTTTCACATTATCTCACTTACTCCTTCATTTCCCACTACCAGCACAGCACATAATTCACCTTCCTTCACCAATACTTCCCGTGCGTCGCTCGGCTCGGCTTCGCCCGTTACCTTCCCTCACCTTACTTTAGAAGGCTGCCAGGCCTTGCAGCTACCTCTGAAATAGTGCCCCACTTTACCTCATATCCTCATTTCCGTCATATAATTGTTATATTCATCCTATAGCTCACTATGGGTAAAGGCAAAGGAAAGACTTCACCCGGCCGCTCCCAAGCTTCTGCCTCACGCAACACCACCAACCCCTCCTCCTCCAAAGGGGCCCTACCTAAGCCAGCGAGGGCGCCCACCCTTCCACCTACCCCTAAATCCCCTGGAACCCATTTCGCTTTGCCGCCTGTCGTTCCCCAGACTCCGAGCTGTCCAGAGAAGCGGCGCGCGTCCGTTGCCTCCGATACTGAGGGGGGGACGCACCGCTCCCGTCTGCGGGTGCACGAGGGGATGGAAGAGATAGCCACTGACTCTCGCCGTCACTGCAGCATCTCCCCGCCGCCGATGGCCCCTCTGATCTCTCCACACGACCCTCGCCTCCCATCCACCGGGACCATACCCCACTTCACCCCCACCACAGCCACTCCTTCCCAGATATCTCCTTCTTTGCCCTCCTATGCTACCAAGGCCTCCGAGCCTACATACAAGCATATCTTCCTTTTCCGCGGCCATACCCATGCCAACAAATACTTATTCACTGACGCGCTGCGCCGAGTGCTTGGCCACCCCAATTTCACCGCCACCGCCACCACTAATGGAGTCTACGTCAAAACTGACGATCACGCCACTGCCGCCGTTCTCCACGACCCCGGGGTGGTCCGCCAACTTGGACCGCAGGTGACTGCGGAACCCATCCGTGCCCGCCAACACCCGGCTACTCCCCGCCCCCCACCGCAACGCAACCAGCACTTCTCGTGTGTGATCCGGGGCGTGGACCCCGATCTCACCGAGGAGGCGGTCTTGCAGGAACTCCACCTAGAACAAGTCGATGCGCGGAAGGCTTTCCGAATTCGTAACGTTGAGGGCCCAACGTGGATCGTGAGGATACTCCTCGTTACCCAGGCCGAGGTCGACCGCCTGCTTACGGATGGAGTCTACTTGTACCGCTACCATCATAGAGTCGAACCCTCAAAAGCTCCTGCTCCAGTCGCTCTCAGGTGCAACAGGTGCCTAGCATATAATGAGCACTCCACCGACCAATGCCGGCAACCGCCACGCTGCGGTCACTGCTCTCAACCTTCGCACACCACCGGGAAGTGTCCCAACCTCGCCCAGCCCCCCCGGTGCAACCAGTGCCAGCTTACTCACCCCACCTACTCCTATAAGTGCAAAGCCAAACCAGCACCTATCCCCAACCGCCCCGAAACGGTTGCTCCGGTAAAATCCGTCGACCCCCCCCCACCACCCCTGCCCAATCCCAATTCCCCCCCACCATCGAAGACCTCATCCGCTTCATGGTGGTCTCCCTCCAGAATATCCTCCCCTACCAACGGCCACTGGTACTGGCTCAGCTCCAACTTGCCACACAGCAAATCTTCGGGGTTCGGTTCCACCCTTCTTTCTCGGGCCCCCTCACCCACTTCAACTTCTCCCACTACCCCCCGAGTCACCGCCGTATAAGCTCATTATGGCGCTACAAACTGCTAGACATGGAACTCTCCGCAACATCACCCTCCTTTACCACAACGTCTGTTCCTTCCATGCCCGCCGTACTCTCCTCACCCACACCCTCAGGTCCCATCATGTCGATGCGGCCCTCCTAAATGAAACCTTTCTTAGGAGCGACCAACACGGTTTTCTCCCCGGCTACACCCTTCTGCGCGCCGATCGTCCCAACAACGCAGGCCGCGGTGGCTCGGCCCTCGCCAGTCGCGCGCGTCTCCCCACTCGCCATCATATCCCCCCTCCCCCTCTGATCTTCCCTGAAAGCCTCATTTGCTCCCTCTATTTCCCGTCCCGCGTCCTACACCTCGCCACAATTTACATTCGTCCCAACCATCCCATCCCCAAAGACTTTATTGCCCACGTGGCCGAGGTTTTCCCCCATTTTTTGGTAATGGCCGACCTCAACCTACACTCTCGTTCAGCCCTGGAACGTCGCAGCTTGGACATTTATCTCCGCCACATCGATGCCACCCTCGTTCCCTTACCCAAACCTACCCGTCCCTCCTCCAACACCACCCCCAATGCAGTTATAGCCCACAACTCCCTCCTACATTTGTTCGACGTTACAGTCTTGCCCCTCATCGGAGGCGACCACGCCCTGGTACTGCTCACTTTCCCCCTCCCACCTCGCAACGCGCCACTCCCACCCCCCAGGATGATCCAGAGCTTTTGCACGGCAAACTGGCCAGAGTACCGGGAGCACATAAATACCAACCTTCATACCGATCAACTTCCGTTGGAAGACCAAGCGACAGTCGATGCATATACCACACATATTGAAGCCACGCTACAACAAGCATCTTCCCTAGCCATCCCCCTCATCCCGACGACACCCTCCCGCCCCCCAATCCCCCCAAAGGCACGTCGCCTTCTCGCCCTGGCACACTCCTACCACAACACTTATCTCCGTACGCACGATTAATATTTCCTTCAGCGCCATCGACAATCCCTCCGGCAAGTTAAGTCATACATAGAGGCCCACAAACGCCTCTCATGGCACACTGCCTGCACGCGGCTCAACCGAGTCTCTGCCTCTCTACCCGCCTACTGGCGCCAACTCAATAAATTAACTGGTCAGTCCACAGCACCATCCTACCCCATCATATATAATGGGACGGCGCCGCCAGACGACGAAGCCAAGCTGGACGTCTTCGCCAAACGCCTCTCCCGCACGTTTCGCTATTCCGACGACCCCTCTCACACCCATGATCACGACGATTTCATCGCCACCGTACCTTCCCGCCCTCACTTACAACCTTCCTCCCACCACACCCTCTCACCTCATCCCCTCGACGACCCCATCACGGAACTCGATATTTCCTGCGCCTTGTCCCGCACCTCCAACACCGCACCAGGCCCCGACTCCATTCGCTATCGTCATCTTAAAGAGGCCCCTCCCATTTTTCTCACCGCACTTACCCGCCTCTATAACTTTCTCCTTCGCTCCGGCTTCTATCCCACCCAGTGGCGTCGCGCCACGATGCTTCTCTTCCCTAAACCCGGAAAACCACTTTCCTCCCCTAGCTCTTATCGCCCCATCTGCCTGACCGCCGTCCTTTCCAAGACCTTCGAAAAAATCCTTACCAAGCGCCTCCACCGCCACCTTCTTCGCCATCACCTCCTCCCCCTTTCTCAATGCGGCTTCCGCCCTCACTTATCCGCACAAGACCAACTCCTTCGCCTCTCCACTCTCATTGCTGACAACTTCAATCGTCCCGCTCCCACCCTTCTCATAGCCTTCGATTTCCAAAATGCCTTCGACACGGTATGGCACGACGCCCTCATCCTGAAGCTCCACTACTTTAATCTTCCCCACAGCTACATCAGATTCGTCAACTCCTTCCTTAGACACCGCACAGCCAAAATCACTATCAATAACCTCTTTTCCCGACCCATACCCTTCGAACAAGGCGTCCCCCAGGGCTCCGTCCTTTCCCCACTTCTCTATGTCCTCTTCGTGGCAGATATCCCTCAACCAACCTCCCCCCTCCAGCTTCTACAGTTTGCGGACGACACCGCCATAGTGGCTCCCTTCGCCAGCGTCCAGCACATCACAGGACACACTCAGCCGTACCTTGAGCGCTTCACAGCATGGTGTGACAGGTAGCACCTCTGCCTTAATGGCGACAAAACGCAAACCATTCTGTTTCGCCCTCGCCGACGGGCAACAAGCGTTACCCGCAATCCGGATAACCTCCGGCTCTATCTCCGCGATCGCTGCCTCATCCCCACACCCACCGTACGCTATCTGGGCTTGCTATTTGATCAGCACTTTACTTTTCGTCCACACTTTAAAGCGAGGCTGCCAGCAGCTCGCAAGCGCGCACACCTCCTTCGCCGCCTGGCAGGCACGTCATGGGGACTCAACACCAAGACCCTTATCCATACCTACAAGGCACTAATCCGCACCTTCATTATATATGGTCATCCAGCCTGGGTTGGCTTCCCAGAGCGTCCCCTAACACCGTATCTCCAACTCGAGCGTCGCCTGGTCCGAGTGGCCATGCGCCTTCCCTTCACATATCGGACCGCGGACCTCATCGACTGCATGCCCCTGCCACCTCTTACCACATACGTCGAGATTCTCCAACGACGCTACGTCCTGAGGGCGCGCACCCAACACAACCCTGTCGTCAGCCCCTTGTTGACACGACCTCTCCGCACGCCCCTGCGCACCAAGTTGGGCGTATATACCCTCAAGGGACTCCTCCCGGCACCGGACTAAATCCCGTCAACCGATGAGGTCACTTACAGCCTTCAGAACCCCCTACTTTTCCATACTAAACAAATTTCGTACTAAGTAGCAACCAATGGTTCAAGTAGCCACCAATGGCTCAGGCTCTCACACACGGTTCAACATCAGCAAATGGCTTACATTATGTGGTTACATTATCCAAATTACAGTTCACAGCATTACACATCCATCCTAACTACCTCAACAACCACCATCCGCCATAATAAGATATTTCATCCACCATTTACGTCTCCCGCAATGGTCTTCCACATTCACATCTCTCACGCCAAACTGTCACCATAGCCACCATCATCTTACAATAATTCATTCACCTCATCAGCCTACTACCCCCTAAATTCGTTAGTACAACCGTCCCAGCAGATATGCTATGGGTCCGTTTGTTTCTTTATTTCTTTTCTTTCTATCTTTCTTCTTTCTTTCCTTCTTTCTTTCTATCAGTTTCTCTCTCTTTCTTTCCTTTTACGGCACCACTCTTCTTCTGAACCCCGCACGCATCACCCACTATTTCCATCTCATCACTTACATTCCTAAAAGAAAAAAAAATCCTGATTCACTTCATACGCTTACTACATCTCATCTCATTAATTCGCCGCACTCCCCATATCACCAGCTATACTACCCCTTTTCTTTTTCTCTTCCTCTTTTTCATTTATTCTTTCTCTCTCTTAACGTATTATCATTCTCCTCTTCATCTCAGCGAACATACTTATCTACTCCATCGTCATCGACAACATCCATTTCATAAAAATAAAAAAATAAAAAAAAACCAAACTCTATGTATATATATTCAGCTCCAAAACCACTCTTCACCATCACCATCACTTTATCTCCTCCACGACCTTATGATCTGGACGTCATTGCAGCCCCTTATCCACCACACTTAGTCTCTTCAACACCAAAAGCACGTAAACCTCCGAGCAATATAAGTTACACCGTCTACTTTTGGCAGTTGCAGCAGTAATTCCATGTTTTCTTTGTTGGTCATAAATATCCGACCTTTTAAACACAACCCATGCCAAACCCCACAATCCCCCTTCTCCACCTTCTTCCCCAACCTAGCATCTAACTCTCCCTTCTCAACCGGGGGCGTGGTGGCTCAGCGGTCTAGCTGTATGCCTCTCACCAAGGCGGTCTGGGTTCGATTCCCAGCCAATGCATGTGAGATTTTCGAAGTGAAATGCCATGTCCTGTGGTTCGGATTCCACGTAAAAAGGAGGTCCCGTGGCTCATGATCTCAAGATTAACGGTCACGTTAAACTACAAGCTTCCTTTTTCCCTTCTCAACAGCTCCACATCGCCCAAGCCCATCTTCAAACTCCACCGCATTGCCCCAAACCTAAATTCAAACACACTTTCATCCAAATCCTAACACCAAACCCACCCATCCCCAAAAATTTCACCCCTCCCAAAAACCTTAATCCCCTGGCCCGAAGAGACGGCGAAACCGTCTAAGGGGGCCCGCCGCCGCAGAGGCCATAGCCATGCGGCGGAATGAAACAACTAATAATAATAATAATAATAATAAGAATATTTTCAGTTGACTACTACCTGTCGCAGTGTTTACATTGTGAAAGAACGTTGAAACAACCAGTCTTTAGCTTTGTCATAAGCAGTGAGCAGCTGTTACCCTTAACTAGGGGTATATTAGAGGACCCTTAGCAAGAATATCATCAATTGCCTACCACCACTCACAGTGACCACATCGTGAAAGATTGACAAAACAACTATTGTACAGCCTTGTACTATACAGTAAGTAGCTGTTGGTCTTGACTATTGTATATTAGAGAACCCTTAGCAAGTATATAATCAGTTGACTACTACTTGTTACAGTGTTCACATCGTGAAAGACCGTCTCACTGTCCAGTCTACAGCCTTGTCATACGCTGTAAAGAGCTGTTGGTCTAGACTAGGGGTATATTAGAGGACCCTTAACAAGAATATCACCAGTTGACTACTACCTCTCACGGTGTTCACATCGTGAAAGACCGTCTCACTGACTAACCTTTAGCCCTGTGATACGCAGTAAGCAGCTGTTTGCAGAAATCAACATTCATAATGGAAGAACCCATTCCTAGCTATATGTGTAAAGAGTGTGGGAAGACTTTTCTTCGAGACTATCATAGGAAGCGACATGAAGTATCGTGTGGTGAATTCCATGAGTGCAAGACCTGTGGTAGTACATTCAACAATGTGTACAACGGACGTCGGCATGAAGAATGTTGTAATGTTGTGTCGGCAGCTAAAAGACAAAAAGCGGAGCCTACAAAACATTACCTACTGTCATTAGTCCCTGACAAAAATGGACTTATTGAATATGAGACATCTTTTGAAGGTCGTCTTAAATCCTATTTCATACGTTGTGATACGTGTAGGGATTTAAATTCATACCTTAAAGAGTCCAAACAGCAAATAATACAAGCTATGCAGAAAGAACTAGCAATGCACAAGTCGATCAAAGTTAATCTAGTGGCTGAATGTAGATTCATTCATACATCTACCAATGAAATTACAGATCGTGCTTTTAAAACACGAAATCAGTCCCTATTTTTGGAAACAGACTTGAGTAGGTTCTTGAAAACACAATTTACAAAGTTAACTACGGAAATGGAAGAATCTGAGCTAAAAGGCAGTAATTGGGCTTTGTTAGCAGTGGAAGGAGTACGATTGAAAATAAATAAGTACAATCCCTTGCGTGGCAGCACATATATTCCATTACCAGCAGCTATACAAGCAAGAAAAGCCTGCATTAATCCTCAAAACTTTAAGGACGAGAGGGGTTTTATGTATGCCATTTTAGCAAAACTGGTTAAAACTGATGCTAAACGCGTTAGTAAATACAAGGATCTGGAAAACAAGTATGATTTTTCAGTAATATCATTTCCTACATCGCTAGCTGACATTCCCAAATTTGAAAAAGCCAACGATATATCCATTAATGTATTTGGATTGGAACAAGACAACAAATTGTTCCCTATAAAGGTTGTGGATCAAGAGCTGCTAGACCATCGCGACCTCCTTCTGCTAAGTTCATCATCCGGCCAGAACCACTACGTCTTTATCAAAGATTTTGATACACTAGTAGGACATCAGATTACTCACCATGGACATAAGATATATACGTGTAAACGGTGTTTTACTCACTTCGATAATCGATATGGTCAACAAGGAATAGAAAAATTGAAAGAACATAGAGCTTTGTGTGTCCAGCATGACATTGCTAGGGTTGAAATGCCTATTAAAAACCCCATTGTCAAATTTTTAAACGTGGAAAAAATGCTGAGAATACCTTACGTTATCTATGCTGATTTTGAAAGTATACTGTTACCCTATCAAACATGTCTACCCAATCCTGAAGCAAGTTATACAGTGCCATACCAGAGTCATGTTCCTATGAGCTTTGGTATATACGTTAAACCCTCACCTGCTGTAGAACACATAAAGACAAACCTTCCAAGCCAACCTCTTATTTATCGTGGACCTGACGCTGCAGAAAAGTTTATGGACTGTTTGATTTCAATAGCTAATGAAATTGATCGCCTTTACAGCTTAAATGTTCCAAAGGCTTTAACTGAGGATCAAGAAGCAGAGTTCCAATGTTCTGAAATCTGTTATTTCTGTCAAAAACCGTATACCAAAGAGGATTGGAAAGTTCGAGACCATTGCCATATTACAGGGGAATACCGTGGAAGAGCTCACAATAACTGTAATTTGAGGTGTAAAACACGTAAACCCGTTCCTGCATTTCTATATAATATGAGTGGCTACGACGCAAATTTCATTGTAAAGCAATTAGGATGTACTACTGAGAGAGTGGATGTTATCACTAACTCCAAGGAAAAGTACATTTCCTTCACCAAATATGTAGGAAATGTTAAGCTTAGATTTGTGGACACGTTTCGGTTAATGCCGAGTAGTTTGGAAAACTTAGTTTCCAACTTAACATCATACCCTGAAACAGACAAGTACTTTGGAAAAGAAAATGCAATGCTCATGACTCGTAAAGGGGTATTTTGTTATGACTACATTGACTCATGGGAAAAGTTAAGTGAAACGTGTTTACCTCCGAAAGAGGCATTCGTTAACAAATTAAGTCAAGAAAATGTTAGTCAAGAAGACTATGAACATGCCGAAAATGTCTGGAAACAGTTCAACATTAAAACTCTAGGGGAATATAGTGACCTCTACCTAACTTCAGATGTACTCCTTCTTGCAGACAGCTTTGAAACGTTTAGAAACAAAACTCTAGAAACACACCGAGTGGATGCTGCACACTTTTTTACTTCGCCTGGTTTAAGTTTAGAGGCAATGCTCCTTTACACAGGAATTGAACTGGAATTGATACAGGATTACGATCAGATTCTTCTAATCGAGTCTGGAATACGCGGGGGCATATGCCAGGTGTCTCATCGGTATGCTGAAGCTAACAATAAATACATGGAAACCTATGATTCTGAGAAACCATCGCAGTTTATTACCTATGATGATGCCAACAACCAATACGGGTGGGCTATGTGCCACTCCCTCCCTTATGGTGGATTTCAGTGGGTTTCTCCAGATACTGTTGATCTAGAAAAACTAAAGGAAGACGATCCTGTGGGATACATTCTAGACGTTGATGTTGATTACCCATCTGACCTTCATGATCTACACAACGATTTACCTTTCCTACATGAGTGTACACAACCTAAGGATTCGTCTCTGAAAAAACTAATTCCTCATCTTGGAAATCGAAGGCGATATGTTGTTCACTACATGGCATTAAAACAGGCTTTAGATCATGGAATAAAATTGATAAAAATTCATCGTGTCTTAAAGTTTAAGCAAATACCTTGGTTAAAGGCATACGTTGATTTTAATAACAACCTTCGAAAACAAGCCAAAAATGATTTTGAGAAAAATCTGTACAAATTATTCAACAATGCTATTTTTGGAAAAACAATGGAAAATATCCGTAAAAGAATAGACATACGTCTTGTGACTGACAGCAAAAAGGCAGAAAAGCTAATAGCAAAGCCGACATTTATTGACAGAACCATTTATGGTCCTAACCTAGCTGCTTTCCACATGGCTAAACGTAACATTGTATTCAATAAGCCTATATATATTGGAATGTGTATACTGGATATTTCAAAAACTCTCATGTATTCCCACCACTATGATGTCCTGCTACCCTATTATGGAATGAACAATCTTAAACTCATGTATATGGATACCGACTCGTTCATTTATTTGGTTAACACCCAAGATGTATATCAAGACAAGTTGGATTTCCTAGAACACCTGGACACATCAGATTATCCTACTAATCACATATGTTACTCTACATCAAACAAGAAAACGTTGGGGAAATTTAAAGACGAGGCTTGCGGACAAATTATAAAAGCATTTGTTGGACTTAGAGCTAAAATGTACGCTTTAGACATAAATGGTAAAGAAATCAAAAAGATTAAAGGTATTAACAGAGGTGTTGTCAAAAATTGTATAAGCTTTCAAGATTATAAGGATTGTGTCATGAAAAACAATGTAAAAAGACTACCCATGAACATTATCGCTTCTAAACAACATGACATATCATCTATAAGACTAAACAAAATTGCTTTGTGTCCTGGTGATGATAAACGAGTGATTGATGCTGATGGTATAGGTACACATGCCTATGGTCATTACTCAATCATTGACCATGCTTAAAGAGTTAAGTTATGAATATCAAAATCTTCTGCCTGCAACTAGCAAATACATAAAACAAAACAATTTAGGAAATAAAACAATAGCACTACAAAATTAAAAAAATAAAAATAAAAAATAGTATTCATAATCAAAAATAAATAAAATAGAAAACAAAATAAAAAAGAATATATATATATAAATGTATTAAGATGACTTAGCGTTACTGGCTAATAATATTCAAGAAGCCAGAAATCAAATAATAAGCCTACAAAATATAGCACAAAAAATTGGACTTCAGATATCATTTGAAAAGACAGAGATAATGGTAGCAAATCCACTTGTAATCAATCACATAACAGTAAATAACAAGAAAGTTAAAATAGTGAAGCAATTTAAATACTTAGGAGAAATTATAACTTACAACTTGGATGAGAAACCTGCATGGCAAGAAAGAACTAATAAAATGATAAAACCCAAAAATTAACATGGTCTACATATAAAAGAAAATGTCTATCAATCGCAACAAAATTAAAACATTACAAGACGGTGGTTCAACCAGAGGTGACCTATGGAAGTGAAACTCTTTTTAAAGTTACTCAGAAAAACAAAATCGACAAAATTTTAAAAGTAGAAAGAAGAATAGCTAGAACATGCATAAATAAAAAATATCAGAAAGATGGACAGTGGCGGATAGTACCAAATAAAGTGGTATACAAAGAACTGGAGCCCATCACTGATACTATTCGGAAGAAACGGCTTTCTTTCTTTGGTCACATCATGAGGACACCAGAAACCAGGTTATCTAGAAAAATTGTAGTGAAACTTTGGAATATGAAACAACAAGTAGGATGGATTAAGGAAATTAAAGAAGATATGAAAGAATTGGAAATAGCCTTGGATGACTTGCAAAACAAAACAACAAAATTAAAAAAACTGAGAGATATTAAAATAAGATTTCAGGCTAAAATAGACAAACGTAATACAGTAAAAAGGGTATTTACAGATGAGGAACGCCTGAGAAGATCAGAGCGAATGAAGAGCTACTGGGCGACTCGGAAAGGAAACTTACTGAAGAAGAGGACCAAGAAATGATTGACTGAAGTGGTCCAATGAGGCCGTAAAAGCAGAAGAAGAAGAAGAAAAATGTATTATGTGTAAATAGTGTACATGTATTTAAAATAAAAATATTTTATGGCCACTGCTTGTACATTTCTAATTACTACCCGCCTCTCCCCACTCCTAATGCAAAATGAAAACATGTAAAACACAAATTGGAAAATCCATGTTTCCATAATGATAAAATAGAAAAAAACATTAAACTGAAATTTTAAAAACTGTAAATGGGAATTTGGTAAACAACAAATTGTAAAATCCATGTTTCTATATCATGAAATTGAAAAACTTTAAACTGACATTTTAAAAACTGTAAATGGAATATTTTGAAATTGATAAATGTGTAAACAACAAAAAGCAAAGATCCATGTTTCCATATTATGAAATTGAAAAACTAAAAACTGACATTTTGAAAATACTGAAAATGGGAAATTGGAAAATTGACAAATGTGTAAACAACAAAATGCAAATTCCATGTTTCCATATTATGAAATTGAAAAACTTAAAACTGACATTAAAAAAAACTGAAAATGGGAAATTGGAAAATTGACAAATGTGTAAACAACAAAATGAAAAAAAATACCCGGTTGGGGTAGTGATCATGTTGTACAGTAGCCTATAAGACTAGCATAAGGATAGTTGCATGTGCCCTTATATACTTTGTGTGTTTGGATTAGCTTAAGTTAGGTTTGGTAAAGTTAAGTTTGGTAAGGTTAGGTATGTGACCCTGTAGTTTACTCTTTTCGGAAAATGTAAAATCTAAAATCAAAAAACTTAAATGTAAAATCTAAAAAAAAAACTAAAATATAAAACATCAAAAAATGTAAAATCTAAAATCAAAAAACTTAAATGTAAAATCTAAAAAAAAACTAAAATATAAAACATCAAAAAATGTAAAATCTAAAAAATGTAAAATGAAAAAATCAAAATCTAAAATGTTAAAATGTATAATGTTAAAACGTAAAATCTAAAATCTTTAAATGAGGTTTCTGTGGGTTAGGTTAGGTTATAACTAAGTTTATTATTTGTGCTCCCCCATTTGCTCTTACTTTTTTGCTCTCACATTTTTGCTCCCAATTTTTTGCTCCCACTTATTTGCTCCCACTTTTTTGCCCCCCCACTTTTTGCTCTTACTTTTTGCTCTCAATTTTTTTGCTCACAGTTTTTGCTGTTACTTTTCGCTCTCATATTTGCCCCAACTTTGACGTTAGGTTATGTTATGTTATGTTATGTTATGTTAGGTTAGGTTAGGTTAGGTGTGGTTAGGTTATAACTAAGTTTATTATTTGTGCTCTCACATTTGCTCTCACTTTTTTTTTTTGCTCGCACTTTTAAGTTAGGTTGGATTAGGTAAAGTTAGGTTAGGTTAGGTGAAGTTAGGTTAGGTTAGGTTAGGTGAAGTTAGGTTAGGTTAGGTTAGGTAAGGTAAGGTTAGCATGTTATATGTGTAAGTGGTTGTGTGCAGTGACCATTTTGTGTATTAGCCCTGTGCTAAAAAAATAATAAATTAAATATTAAATACATAAAAATTTATAAATTAAAAACAAATAAATAATGATTTGAAAAGCCCGCCATTAAAGAGTGTGGTAGCGCGTGGCAGTCATATTGCCCATTAGCCCCTGCCCCAGCTATGACTGACCCCTCCATAAGAATAACATAGGGCAGTTGCGCGCGGCGGCCATCTTGCCCATTAGCCCCTGCCCCAGCTTCGGCCTATATATCCTACTACTATGCAGCTGAAATTTACTGCAAGAATGCAAATCTGTCTCTCCAGAACCTGAATTTTACTTCCAAGTTTGAGGGAGGGAATTCTCAAACCTTCTACTCTGTGTTAAGAGGAGAAGATACCGTTGCGCTCCGAGGATGATATTATTGATTGAGGATGATCTCAGCTTGGTTTACGTCGGCAGGCTGTTTCATTGTGCTCCAACAATTTCACATATCAGGAACTGGGTTCATACTATCGCTGGCTAATCTGGTAGGTGGGATAACCAGTTCTTGTGCCTTCAAATTCAGCGTGAACGACAGAGAAGCCTCTGCTCTTCAAGCCAGAATATGATTTGTGAAGGTTATGTGATGCTGAACTCCACTCCAGAAGACCTGCTACCGGCCCAGATCTCAAGTGTCAACAGCGACGCCGTCACATTTTGCTGGACTGTTCTCTCCACAGATGAATCTCAGTTTATAGGTCCAGTCTCATCCACACAGCGCTCCGGCCACCCTCTAAGCCAGTGCTCCGACCGCTTTGGTGGAAGGTAGTTTCGATAGTGGTGGGAAGGGCTTGGCTGGCTGAGCGCGCGGTCTGCCTATCGCGCCGAAGAGAGCAATGTTTGGCTCAACGTACATTTGTGAGCGTTTCTTTTTGGTTCTCAAGCCTACAAAGGTAAACATCGTGCAACGATGAGCGATAGATTCTTACGCAATTGTTTACGAATAGCTGTGTCCAGAAATATTGTACCCAATTTGGAGAAGATTGTTTCCTCCAAAACTAAAAGCTCGTAAAAACGACGGAGCAAAAGTCACTCAAGGTCTGTACTATCTGTTCATATTGGTAAAATGTTGTTGAATTTTCCTCTCTAATATGTTCACATTTCAGTTTGGAATGAATCACAATATTCTTTATGTTCGACCCTAACTATTATGTGTCAGAAAACTGTATCATAATGAGGCTCATTATAACACTATTTTTCATTATGAAACAGTTTCTCTCACCAATCAGAGCTCAAGAAACAGTTGTGTGACCAATTAGATAAGGATACCTTCGCGCATGCGTTCAAAATCCAACATGTCTATATAAATTACCGAAACTGCACCGTCCATATGTTCCCGTAAATAAACTGAGACAAGAAATGGCACTGTACCTTAATATCCCCAAAATCAATTTCTACACAGCGCGTGGTTTTGAAACGACTTCAGTGACAGTTTTACTGAATACTGGAGCACAATCTGAACATTTGGCATTGAAGCACACAGAGCGCATGCGTCGGCTGTCCAGAGAGCTTAGGAAACAGAGATATACTACCCACCGCAGCACCCGATCACAACATTCTAGTGACTGAACAGGTATTTATGAATATTTATGTTAAAACATATAATAAAGTTAAAATTACCGTCGAACATAAACAGTCGTATGCAACTCGCCTATAATGGTAATTAAGACACTCGTATGGAAATTATAAAACTAGCATACGCTCGTTTTATAAAAAATACTCGTGTCTTATTTATGGTCATTGTCGCACCTCACCTCTTCCCAACCTTGATATGATCAAAATTAGCATAATTAAAAGAAGTAATTAATTCGGTGACACTAAGGCAACCGGGAGGGAGCTTAGAAACGCCCTCAATAATTTAGATCAAGGCAGGAAATAGGCGATGCCCGGACAAGCCTGTTGATTGGAAGGGCTGGACTTACCCTGAGACCGAATGCGAACATTTCCCATCCAAAAGCCGAGGAAGGAATAAGGTAACCATTTCCGCTGAGCTTCATGCACAAATAATAATAACAATCTCAAGATGACTCCTCATTGTATTAACATAAGTATTACAAACAACTAAACTAGGCAACACCTTAAATATAAAAATGTTACACAATAAACATATGGTCCCAGTAGGTTATGATTAGGCCGACGCGAAATTAAAACCCCGTGAATTTAAAACGCGTTTCAACCACCACATCCCTCGTCCAAGTGACGGGTTGTATTCCCGCATAATAATTCACAACTAAAAAAAACTAAAGTAATTCCCCCAAATAGTATGAAAGGAAATAACGACATGAAGTAAGGCAAAGCTACTCCAGAAAACAAGGTTGTTTGACACAAGCAAACAAGTCGCTTATTGCGACCAGACCGTCTGAAGGACACCTGTCAACTGCGTTGGCGAGGAGTCGTTCTGACAAAGTTAAAGCCAACACCCACCCTGAAGAGCAAAACGGAAAACTAAATAATGAAGAAATCCCCACCCTGAAATAATGCAACGCAAAATGAGGAGGACCACATCCCCTTCCAAAATGCCTTAACCTAAAAAATGTCTTAAAATTTATATCTGAATTGCCACACGACACGTGGCTAGCAAATGCACTACGAGAGTCAAATTGAAAAGTTTTTAGAATTAAAAAGTCTTAGCAAATTCAAAGTTTTGTCAGATCCCTGTTAGATAAGGTTTTAGCAATACTATACTGTTTAATGCCTCTCCCCAGAGGAAAAGAAAATTTCCTCCGGGAAGGGGTCTTCGACACTCCCCAGTTCTGCGTGTGAGATTCAAGAAGGCTGGATACTGACTGGTTATTGTTCGCTGAGGGCTTGCTTTCCAGGGAGAAAGTGACCACCCCCTCTCCACTGCACAGTTCGGTCGTGCCAACCTAACTTGGGGGCGCAGACCACCATAACGACATAGTCCAACAGAAATGTTGGTACCACAACTGGTACCATGACCCAAATCTTTAAGAGTTTACTCAGAAGTGTTACGACGAAATGTTCCCAGGGAGAAACTCATCCCACTAATAGGGCTTAAAGGGTTTTCTAAGAACCTGTGCGCAGTAGTTTACTTCACAACAGCAGCGTAGAAATGCCAATCTTCCAGGGTATTAACGTCAGCTCCTTTCTCAGGCAACAAATGTAGGTTCAAGAGTTCTGGAAACCAATTAGCAGTGCTTGCGAAATACACCAGCTCCAGGATGTTGCGAAATAGTAGCAATCTTCATGTAACGATGTTAAAAGTCGTTACATCCTCGCCCTCCCAAAGAAGACGATGGGGAGAGAACAGCAGGAATGGTGGTGAGTAGCTGGACATCTGGCAGTTGAAAGGTCACCTCCGAACTCCGCCAGCAGATCTCGAAGTATAACCCCTCAGGAAGGAGGATGCCATCGAACTTGGTATGGTATGGTACTGTCAACCTGGGCCGAGGTTGAGAGTACACGTCCCACATGAAATTTCCCAACTGAAACACACCATTACTACAGCAGAATAAATTCAATTTAGGTTCCCTTAGCGGGAACGGGTGGCTCCAGACTAGCATGCTAGCCTTAAGCAAGGTTATGTCATCTGAGGACAGATGAGGAAAGTCACACCACATTTGTACGTCACTGAAACTCAGTAAGCCGTTGTTTAAGTTGTATCCGGGGTGCTTGAGGCCTTAATCAAAAGTTCCTCACAAATGAGTGGGTCTTCAGGGCATCACTAAAATGTTTACTGAAAGGGGGTGGGAGTATCACACGATAGGGCATCTGACCACACGAGAAGACTGATTTTGAGTTAAGAAAATTTAAAAAATTAACCACCATTACCAAATAGTACAACTAAACTAAAATTATGAACACTCATAGAGGTTACCAGGAATACACAAGCAAAATTTCATAGAATTCTCAAAAATATCCTACCAAACCCCTTAAAATAAAAGAGAAAACCCCTCCTTGAGACGGGAAATCAAGGGGACCCCCACTGGTACCCTGCCAAAACAGCGAAACAATATAAAAAGGAATTTACATTTACTCGGATGGGCTAACGCAGCACCGCACGAAAACAGAACATTTTGAGTACAGAGAAAACATTTAAATATACACAACATACCAAAATCAAAACCAAGGATCGTCATAGGTTTGTGATACATAAAATACATGATTAAATTTAAAGTCTCTGCCTCATTTCACCAGTCACTGCCCCTAACCATCCACGGTGGCCATCCGACGAACGGCAGAAAACAGCAACTACTTTCCACGAGACTAGAAACTAATGGGGACCACGTTAAACAGCCTGACACACACATGGTCAACCGATTTGCATACCATCATTTAACCAAATCTCACAAAATGACCTCATCGCAACTTGCCAACGCACCCTACCAGTCCACAGTTCTTAATGAACTTCTGGAGGATGACCCGTCGAACTCAGAACACCAAGGTGATCACACCCATATTGAGAACGACCTCACATAACGTTACGCATGGATAACTCCAAATCTAAAAAAAAACATCTTCCCAAAAATGAAGAACAGGTCGACCGCCTCTTCTAGGCACGGAACCTAACTAATATTAAACCAACAACAACTACCAGCCCTGTACACAGGCTACACTCCAATTCTACTCCCAAAGCACATAGCTCAGCAGAACCAGACACAAACATAAGTTGGTACCAACCGATTTTCAAAACACACCAAAATGAACGTGGCCCACCATTTAAAAAAAACACAAATTACCAATAATTTCATGCCCTACACAACTCACGGACACCAAACGACTCCCATAGTCCGATACAGGGTTTCGCATAATTACTACAAACACCGACAGGTGTCATCTGACACATTTCAATAAGCACGAGGCAATTAATATCCTCAAAATTACAATTGCTTCAACCTTACAGTCCCTAACATGCCGCAGCATTTCCAAAATACAGAACTTCACTGTCACAGATGCGAAAAGATGATAAATTCTCAAAAGCACGGGGCGATTACTGTCCCCAAAGGAAAATGCACCTTGCACAGAACAAGAACGAGTTCGCCAAATGATAATTAGCTCAAAATTTCTCCAAAATAGGGACGACGACTTCAAGGAGACACAAATTCAAAGCAGAGAACAACTGACTGACGCCTCAGCTTGGCCATCAGCTCGAAACTGACGTTCCACAATTTTAAAATATTCACACCCGAGTACACGGGGAAGGCAAGAATTACATATCCGAACTACAATCAGGTGCAAGTTGTAACAATATTAGCAAGTCAGCAGTCTAACAGATCAAGCTGCAGATTACGAATAACCCACTGACCAACCTGAACTAGATACATTTTCAACTGACAAGAGATGGTAGCCCGAAGGTTTCCCAGATCACAAATACAATTTCTATAGCCCTCACGTCAGCAACTGAACAACACACCGAAATGAGCATCACTCTGAAGCATCATACCTTATTTTCACATAAAATCAAAATTTCACTACCAACCTAACAAAATTATCACTAAATCATCCAAAAAAAAAAAATTTTTTTTTTCAAAATACCAACCACGAATACGATGAACAAAACTCAGCTAACAGAAGCAGATCGCAGCCTTTCTTGAGGATTACAAAAGATGACATAAGAGATTTGACTTCAGCGGAACAACTAGACCATCTCCCATCGCCCTGAACTTCATACCATCGCACTCACAGGAAATAGAACATCATAATTTCACCTTTTACACACCTCGAGTTTCTCGTTCACTAGCAGGTTTACAATTCGATATATGAGTCCTAAAAACACGTTTCCTAGACAGATCCTCTAATAACACTGTTACTTCAGAAGGAAAGGACAGAATCTCATAGGGGCCCTCATATTTTGGTTGCAGTTTACCTGATACCTGACGACCTGGGGCCTTAGCCCAGAAGTTTTTGGCATACACAAAATCTCCGACAGAATATCCACCCTGTTTTCGGCCCAAATTATATCTCTTAGCCAGCTTATCATGAGAGATCTTTATAGCAGCTTTGGCCTCCTTCCAGATTTCTCTGACACGATCAGGAGAGGGTTGGTCAGGAAGCAGATCATGAAGTGACCACAGATTTGTTAGAGGGGAATTTGGGACGAACACATACATAAGTAAGAACGGCGTTTTCCCATGGGATTCATGCTCAGTAGTATAGAAGGCGTAGGGCAACCAATGTAATGACGAATCCCACTTGGCATGATTATCACGATGATATGCGATAAGCGCAGCTCTCAAATTTCGGTTAACTCTCTCTGCCAAACTAGGGTTGGGGTAATAAGGTGTCGTGGTGACATGGGAAATAGAATAATCAAAACAAAATTTTCTGAACTGATGAGAAACAAAAGCCTTGGCATTATCTGACACCAGGTATTGACTAGGACCGAAGGAAGAAAAAACCGACTTTAAACATCTTATGACAGTAGCAGAGTCACAATTTCTAGTGGGAAAAATCCACGAAAAGCGAGAGAAACCATCAACACAAACAAAAGCAAAACGATTACCTAGTTTAGACCGCGGCAGGGGCCCAACGAAATCCACATACAAGCGTTCCATGGGCCTGGACGCAGATTCAGAAGCTAACTTACCAACTTTACCACTGACGGTAGGCTTACTTACTTTACAATCATGACACCCCAGCACGAACTTTCTCACATCCTTATCGAGACCCTTCCAAACAAAAGACTGCCTTATTTTCTGTCGAGTTTTGAATATTCCTAGGTGGCCTCCAGCGGGTGACTCGTGAAAATACATTAGCATGCCATTTATCAGCTGAGTAGGCAAAACAACTTTAGGCTTTCTATCACGCCTAGTTACACAACACAGTACACCAGACTTTAAAATATAAGGTTTTATCTCTTCTCCAGAAACTAATCGAGCAATTAAGTCACACAAGACGGGATCTTCCTTCTGATGGTCAGCAATATCTCCAAACAATAACGGTGAATTTACTAACATGTGTTGAGCTGAATTAGCCCCAACAACAACAGGTTCCTCTAAAGAGGGAGTTTCACACCCGTCAGGAATTTCTCCATAGAGACGCTTAAGTGACACAGCACAAATATTTTCATGATTTTCCTCGGGAACGAGATTTTTACATTTATTAGGTACTTCTTCATACATGCGGCTAAGGGAGTCAGCTATGACATTTTCACAACCCTTTATATGACGAACGGTGAACTGAAATGATGAAATACGGGTTGCCCACCTGGCGATTCGCCCAGTGGTTCGAGGTCTAGCCAGGACCCAGCTCAGGGCCTGGTTATCGGTTTCAAGTTCGAAAGGAACATGTTCGACATACATTCGGAATTTCTCCAGTCCAAACATCACTGCGAGCCCCTCAAGCTCGTATACGGAATAATTTACTTCAGCAGGGGACAGAGTTCGAGAAGCAAAACCAATAGGTCGTCTACCTAACTCACTTTCTTGTAACAACACAGCAGCTACAGCACCGAGCGATGCATCAGTCTGGATTATAAACTTCTTACTGAAATCAGGGACAGCGAGGACAGGAGCCCTACACAGTGCCTCCTTCAAATCATCAAAAGCTGCTTGCTGCGACGGACCCCATTCGAATTTCACATCAGACCTTCGCAGATGATTAAGTGGCAACGCGCGCTGTGCGAAATTGGGTATAAATTTGCGCAGAAAGCCAACCATTCCCACGAATCGGGCTACTCCTTTCACATTTTTAGGCGGTGCAAAATCTCTAATTCCCTGGGTTCGGGAGTCATCGACCGAAACACCTTCAGCAGAAACAACATGACCAAGAAAGGCAATTTTAGGTTTAGCAAGGGACACTTTAGACAACTTTACGGTTAGACCAGCAGATTTTAACCTTTCAAATACTTCACGAAGATGGCGCACGTGGTCTTCGAACGTCTCGCTGTAAACAACAACATCGTCCAGGTAGTGATACAAATAATCAAATTTGATGCCAGAAAACACGTGATCAAGAAGCCTACTAAGCACAGCGCCCCCTGTAGAGAGGCCAAAAGGTAATCGGCAATACTCAAAGAGATTCCAATCGGTGGCGAATGCAGTCAGATGCTTAGATTCTTCAGCCAACGGAATTTGGAAATATGCCTGCGTCAGGTCAATGAGGCTATAATAGGAGGCGTTTTTGAACCAGGAAAAACAGCTATGTAAATCAGGAAGAGGGATGGATTCTAAAACAATCTTTTTGTTTAACCTGCGATAATCTACGACTGGCCGAAAACCACCATTTGGCTTAGGTACTAAGAACACAGGTGAGGAATATGCTGATGTGGAGGGTCGAATTACTCCATCCAGTAACATCTGATCGATTAATTTCTTTAATTCCAACATTTTGGGTGGACTCAAACGGTAGGGAGGATGTCTGACGGGTATAGTATCCGTTACTTCAATTTTATACTCCAGGATCTTAGTCATTCCTAATTCGTCAGTGAACACCTCGGGAAAACACCCACACAAATCTCGAATCTCTTTAGCTTGAGCGTCAGATAAATTACTTAAATCCAAGGATTCAACTCCGGTGGACAAGACGGGTTCTGCATCACGGCTGACAACATGAGCACTCGCGCTAGGGACAGCAGTAGCAAGAAATTTAAATTTTACTTCTGAACAAAACCTGAACCAGAATGATTCGTGTTGCATATCTAGCAGTAAGCCAGCATAAGCAAAAAAATTAGCGCCCAGAATAATAGGACATGACAAATTCTTAATGACCCAAAAGGAAAATTTCCAACAAAATTTATGAATCCGAACTTTAAACTTCACAGAACCAAGAACGTCCAATTGAGCACCGTTGGCAGAAACCAACTTAACATCTACATTTGACAGGTTACTGAATTTACAAATGAGTTTCATAGACAAATACCAATTCTCGCTAACCAATGAAGCGGCACTTCCTGAGTCTAACAAGGCAATAATACATGCATCATTTATCGAAACTTCAACCCTAGGAGAGGGCAAGACCCCATCAGAAACCTTCGAACACACGCCACTTGCTCCGATAACTTTGGCGCGGTCCTTCGTTAATTCATTGCCTAAGGCACACAACTGATTTTGGGCGGAACGAATACCTTGAGGCCTGCCCCTGGATTGTCAATCCCTTTTTACTGGACAATTCCGCTGCATATGACCGGTTTCCTTGCACTTATAACACGTCACAGGACGGTTATTAAAATTTTGGGGAGAACGACCCTGCCCAGGCGGGGTTCGAACCAAGGGAGGTCGAATGAAAGGAACAGAATTTCCTCGGTGAAAAGGCTGGCTATTAGCATACCTGGCAATGTCAACTGAACGTACTGACTCGGCTTGAATACCGTCTTCACAGAGACCCTTAATAGTAGTAGCGGTGGTTCCGATACACAAACAATTTCTGAATTCCGGAGTTGCTCCAGCCAAAATGAGTTTTACCACTTCAGTTTCGGGCATGATTACCCCGAACACCTTCACAAACTTGGAAATATCAACTATATAAGAATTTATTGGCTCGTTCATACCTTGAGCACGATACAAATACCGCCCCTTCATAGTGTCCAAGGATCTGATTGGTACAAAAATTCTTAACACCTCGGTCATAAAATATTTAACGCTCCACCCCTCGCTCATGGCACTAGTCACATACGTTCTCAATGTGTCTGACATATGAGGAGATATCAGCTGGAATACTACTTGGTCACTCACATTAAACTGTTCTGCACACTCGTGAATATCGACCAAAATCCTTAAGAAAATCACAATTTCTTCCGCCGTGTCCATTCTTCGCCCAGATAGCCTAGACACAAAACTCACAATAGAGTGGTTGACCGTACCAAAACTGGCCTTAGAAAATATAGAGTAATTAGAATCACCCTCGCTTGAAGCACCACGGCCTGACATCTCTACACACAAATCCTGTTGAAAAGAACTACGATTTCTGGGACTAACAGTAGGAATGGTGTTACGCCCCGAGCTTGAATTACCTCTTAAACACCCCTGAGACTCGGCAACAAAATTTCCGGTACCTTCGAAGAAGGAATTTGGTTTCACTGTAGGTGGCTGATGACCTGCATTACCCATAGCATTAACTGACCGAAAGGACCCAATACCTTTAGAAATTATTTCACTAGTGATTGTCCTATTAGAATTTTGGTTAGGCAAGGGAACATTCCCGACAGATCGGGGTTCAAGCATTGACCCTGCCACACGAGATGAGACTGCGGTACCCGACACAGAATTGCACGTTACGCAGTTGCAAGTAGAATTTTCCCGCCCGGAACACCCTGAGACAAAACCACCAGAATTGCTTCTGCTTAGATATGAACTCGGCTCTCCAGCGGCCAATGCCACTCCAGTACTTACTGAGGAAAAAATAGGAAAATCAAAGGAAACATGGTTATTATTTGGCGCAGAAACCATTACAGCATTCGGAATATTTGATTCTGGGTGCGAGGTACCGGTTTCTAAAGCAACGACATTGGACCCGGTGTTTCTTGTCATTATCTCAGAACTAACGGCATTGTATTCGCGAGACGAAAATAGACCCGACCCTTCGCTGCAAGAGGGTGGGTAGCATGGCTCCTTCACAGCTGGCTCGACTGGATTACCAACCTTGGGACACAAACTTTCCGACACACAGGCAGAACTATTTACAGGATTGCGATCGCCAATTTGGGTAGTATTAAGCAAATCACCATCTTTATCACAGGAATTGACACTATCCAAACACTGTGCGCACTCAACTAACTTGATCTCAGCATCTAATAAACCCTTCAATTCGGACATAGGTCGTGTTTCATCGGATTCCATTAGATCAACGCAGCGCAGGTAAAGATATTCAATTCGAGCTCGTAACTTACTAAAATTGGCAGGACCGCATTCAACCTCTGAGAAACAAAATCTTACAACATTTGATATTTCTTGAACAAGACCACAAATCTTTGACTCACCTAGTTTGAATTCTGCCAATGTCATTTTAGGTGGCGTTGCTGCAAATTCCACAGCATACTCCAAACTCGTCCTCGCCAGTTCTGTTTCGGCAGGTACTTGGAGATTACGTATTAGCAGTTCATATGTAATCTCCTCCTCAGTGAGATATTTCACCTTCAGGTTGCGTCTAGCCATCTCACAGATGTTTCATGTAACAGAATCAAAATCAAGCATTACACAGAATACAATTAATATCCTAGCTGTGTGGAGAGAAAAAAAAAATTGGGGATGGTACAATTACTTTCTAAATTTTCATGTTGGATAATAAATTGCAATTAGTCAGCGGAAAAGATGGTTATCACCGGCAATGGAGAGAGAATCAACCATGCTCTGCTACCACTGTCGCACCTCACCTCTTCCCAACCTTGATATGATCAAAATTAGCATAACTAAAAGAAGTAATTAATTCGGTGACACTAAGGCAACCGGGAGGGAGCTTAGAAACGCCCTCAATAATTTAGATCAAGGCAGGAAATAGGCGATGCCAGGACAAGCCTGTTGATTGGAAGGGCTGGACTTACCCTGAGACCGAATGCGAACATTTCCCATCCAAAAGCCGAGGAAGGAATAAGGTAACCATTTCCGCTGAGCTTCATGCACAAATAATAATAACAACAATCTCAAGATGACTCCTCATTGTATTAACATAAGTATTACAAACAACTAAACTAGGCAACACCTTAAATATAAAAATGTTACACAATAAACATATGGTCCCAGTAGGTTATGATTAGGCCGACGCGAAATTAAAACCCCGTGAATTTAAAACGCGTTTCAACCACCACATCCCTCGTCCAAGTGACGGGTTGTATTCCCGCATAATAATTCACAACTAAAAAAAACTAAAGTAATTCCCCCAAATAGTATGAAAGGAAATAACGACATGAAGTAAGGCAAAGCTACTCCAGAAAACAAGGTTGTTTGACACAAGCAAACAAGTCGCTTATTGCGACCAGACCGTCTGAAGGACACCTGTCAACTGCGTTGGCGAGGAGTCGTTCTGACAAAGTTAAAGCCAACACCCACCCTGAAGAGCAAAACGGAAAACTAAATAATGAAGAAATCCCCACCCTGAAATAATGCAACGCAAAATGAGGAGGACCACATCCCCTTCCAAAATGCCTTAACCTAAAAAATGTCTTAAAATTTATATCTGAATTGCCACACGACACGTGGCTAGCAAATGCACTACGAGAGTCAAATTGAAAAGTTTTTAGAATTAAAAAGTCTTAGCAAATTCAAAGTTTTGTCAGATCCCTGTTAGATAAGGTTTTAGCAATACTATACTGTTTAATGCCTCTCCCCAGAGGAAAAGAAAATTTCCTCCGGGAAGGGGTCTTCGACACTCCCCAGTTCTGCGTGTGAGATTCAAGAAGGCTGGATACTGACTGGTTATTGTTCGCTGAGGGCTTGCTTTCCAGGGAGAAAGTGACCACCCCCTCTCCACTGCACAGTTCGGTCGTGCCAACCTAACTTGGGGGCGCAGACCACCATAACGACATAGTCCAACAGAAATGTTGGTACCACAACTGGTACCATGACCCAAATCTTTAAGAGTTTACTCAGAAGTGTTACGACGAAATGTTCCCAGGGAGAAACTCATCCCACTAATAGGGCTTAAAGGGTTTTCTAAGAACCTGTGCGCAGTAGTTTACTTCACAACAGCAGCGTAGAAATGCCAATCTTCCAGGGTATTAACGTCAGCTCCTTTCTCAGGCAACAAATGTAGGTTCAAGAGTTCTGGAAACCAATTAGCAGTGCTTGCGAAATACACCAGCTCCAGGATGTTGCGAAATAGTAGCAATCTTCATGTAACGATGTTAAAAGTCGTTACAGTCATTATAGGCTCGTTGCATAATATACTATTACGCAACACTTGTGTTCTTTTCCTGCACATTCCATACATCGGAGTGCCATTCGATTTGTATATGCGGTATATTTTTTTAATGGAAAAACAGCCCTATCAATATGATGTCAACAAACCCACAAACGCCGTCGGCCGCACGATTGTACGTATCTAGTGAGCGAGGTCCGAGCATCGTCCGTCTGTCTCAGGTCTCCACGCTGCCACAGTGTAGTGGTGGTAGGGGAAGGAGCGCTAGTCTGACTGCCCAGTGCTCCCCGAGCGCAATGACTGAATGCCCTGCGCTAGATGGACGAGGAGGAAGGTAGACGCAAGAAAAACTTGCCGAAACTCAACGATGCGCAGAGACCAATATCAATCGGCGTATTTTAATGCTCATTGCGGGGCTCCTGTGTATCCTCCGAATGCTGATTACCGGGCTCACTGCTCACGCCATTCTTCAACAACGCGGCTCGCCCCGAGACGCGGTCTACAGCTGTGAACCAAGCGTAAACCCAGTCACACAGTTCAGCCTGCCAAGTCTGGGCAGACGATCCGTTCAGAACTGCTGCTAGCGAGCTACTGCTGCGAAGTGGGAGGGGCGTTGTATGCCATTACCGAGCACACCCGAACATGGCCGAAGATCTGCTTAGCATTCTTCGGCAAGCTTTTCTTGCGTCTCCTCTATTCTTCAAGCAACTTTTCTTCATGTATAGTTTTCGAGAGCAGTTCTGCAATGGACTGGGCAAGCATCTCCTTGGCTGCTCGAATAGTGGAAGGACACATCTCTACATTGAAGAAACCTTTTGCACCATTGGTGAAGATTTCCTGACATGTCAAGTTTTTAAGCCATTTCTTCAGTACAAACTGTCAATTGTGAGTTGACCAACTGAAAAGTATAAATTAACAGTTTCCTGACAATGCGTTCCTTCAATATTCGTGGAACAAGTGATTAGATTGCCGGCGGAGCTCCTCCTGACGTGTGGGACTGTGCACACTCCATCATTGCTCACATTACAATACACACATCGTCAATTACATCGACATATTAAATGTCTATGTGAGCATTTTACCCAACTCCTACGTGTTCCGTATCATAGCAGTACATTTCATGTTCTGCAAATGAAGAACTCACGGAAAGAGCGGGGTTAGTCCATTTTTAGCCTATTTTTATTTTATGAAAGAAAAAAAGGCTTATGAGATCACCTTTGTCCGTGTGTGTCCCCCGTAATAACTTCTAAACGGCTGGAGCGATTTCAATGAAACTCAGTAAGATCATAGCACCAATCTGACCGACCCCGACTGTGCCCTTCAAATGTTATTGTCTCTCACCAATCCAACATGGCGGCCGTGCGAAATATTTCACCAGCATTCAGTATTAATACCGATATCACCCTGAAATTGTGTACAGTGATAAAGGGAACTACTAGAAGTTCACCTATGAGACTTTCAAAAACCTAGTAACTACAAAACCAACATGGTGGCCAAGCGAAGTTGAGACTATTAAATAGACTTTTCTCGCGATTTAACCATCCAAACGTAATGGAACTTGGGTACAGCAAATGCTTATAAACATTGTAATGCACTGGTGTCGAAGTTAGTTCAATTGTTTATATAACCTCAAAGTGGCAGCTGTACGAAATATTTCACTGGCATTCTATATCTCCGAAACTATTACAGACATCACCCTGAAATCTTGTACGGTGATAAAGGGCACTGGTGCAAGTTAACCTATGTAATTTTCATAAACCTGTAAAGTACAAAACGACATGGCGGCCAAGCGAAGTTGAAACATTTTAATAGACTTGTCTCGTGATTTAACTCTCTGTGCGCAGTGAAATATGGTACAGTAAATGATTATACATATTTTAATGCACTGGCATCTAACTTAGTTCAATTGTTTACATAATCTCAAGATGGCGGCTGTGCGAAATTTTAAAATTAAGTTTTTATTTCTTGGGTCGTAATCATGCAATTGAAGTGAAAGTTTGAATAATGAACCTACGCAATAATTTTCCTTTAATGGTACATAACTCTATGGCCTATATATATAACAATCCAACATGGCGAGCATCCGAAATATTTAGACGGTTCTCAATATCTACGAATCTTTTATAGCATTCAAGCCGATATTTTTTTTATATTCATAGAGGCTATAAACATAAGTTCACATATAGGACTTTCAGTAACCTGGTGAGCACAAACCAACATGGGGGCGACGCGAAGTATAAATATTTAAATCGACGTTTCTCGCGATTTAACTCTCCGAGTGTAGTGAAACTTTGCACGTTAAATGCTTATACAAATGTTAATCCACTGGCATCTAATTTAAATAATTATTTTCTTAACCACCAGATGGCAGCTGTGCGAAATTTTAAAATCTCGTTTTTACTTCTTGTGCTCTAATCATGCGATTGAAGATTGAATACCACACGTACACAATCATCATGTAATAGTACATAAATAAAAAAGTCCAACCTGGCGACCATCTGAAATATTTAGACGGTTCTCAATATCTACGAATCTATCACAACCTTCAAACTGAAATTTTGTATGTTGATAGAAGCAACTAACATGAGTAGGACATATGAAAATAGGCTGTATAGTTCTTCATGGAACTACTTGTTTTGAAAATATGGCGCATTCTGGTGGCCAGCCATCGTCACTACAGATCAGTTGAAATTGATTTCAAATAAAACGGAATGGCACCGAGAAACAGAGGTTTTATATTTTTAGTGGGAACAGAAAGAACGCCCCGTACCCTCTCACTATTTTTTAATAATTTAACTTTAGTTGTTATTTGTTTTACAAGTACTTCCTTTATAAGAAGTAAATTTGGCAAAAATATACTATACTGCTTACCCTCAGTTGGGGTGTTTTAAGTACCTTTTAGTGTGGAAGTTCAAATTCGCTCTCCTGAAAAATTTGGCTGGTTGGTTCCTCAGTTTAGGGGCTGCGAACCGCGGTCGTGTAGCCCCGTGTACTTTGGGTGTGTGTAGAAAGTGACTGATAACCGGTGTTAATTGTGATGGCTGTATTAGTGTGTGATTCAAGTAGAAGGACTGCAGACGATAAATTTTGAAGTAGTTCCTACTTTTGCTACCAAAAGCTACCGTCCACTACACCTAGCTACTAGATGCCATCGCAGCCAGCATCTGATGGCGAACGTTGGAACTAATATAGCGTTATCAAACTAGCCTAGAAATCTTTGCTTCACACAAGTGTAGTTAGTGGAAGGTTCTTTTTCATGCCATAAATCTATGACATGAGCCCCCAGATTATGTTCATCTGGCTTATTTGCTTTAGCTAATATTTCTTATGAACGATTAGGAAGGCGAAGTTTATTGATTAATAAGGTTTTAAACCTCCTACGACATTGTATAGCAGCTCCACCATCATTGAATTTAATGGGAGAAATTGGCTTATTAAATACAGGATGTCAGGGAATGTTTTCCGCAGTGCCTAGGCACTGCTACGTTAGGTGAGAGCCGGAGTTAAGTTGGCAGCACGGTTGGTGCTAGCGCGCTTGTATCAAAACAAAAGAAACAGTCCACTTAGAGATTCCTGTTTCTTGAGCTAATTTGCGTATTGATTTACTTGGACTTCGCAGCATTACATCGAAAATTTCATGACGTTTTAAGTCTGTTAAGAGCGTAGGCCTGCCTGTTCCTGGTACACCGTGAACTGAGCCGGTCACACGAAATTTACTTATTAAATCCTGAACGGTATCCCGGTTTGGACACTTTGAATTAGGGAACCGTGCCTGAATTTTTAGTTTTACATTTTCTGTAAACCGATCGCCTTCACGTAAAACGTATTTCACCAAAAACTCTCTCTCTTCAGTAGTAAACATTACCGCCTGTATCCTGTTGCACTATTCCAATAATCTAAACGCTCCCTTAATGCATTCACACTGACGCTTTCCACAGCACAGCACAGCACAGCTCACACGTGTGTTCTGATATTGATATCCTGTCGACCTTGGAGAAGACAAGCTAGTACCTGGCTGTCGGCGAGTGAGCGAAAGGTCTGCCAACTTAACTCCGGCTCCCACCTAACGTAGCAGTGCCTAGGCACTGCGGAGAACATTCCCTGACGCACTGTAGATTAGTTATATGATCTTGGATATCAATTTGATATCTTTAGAGCAGCTTATTCTTTTTATTTACCCCCCGGCTTTACTTCCCCTCCGAACGAAGGCAAACTGAGGGATTTTTAACGCTCTTACAAAATTCGACGAAAAATGTACAGAATGTGACTTACCCTGTATTTCCTGCAGAATCTTTACATACGACGATGCATTTCGGGCAGGGTGTTCAGCAGAAATGGATATTGGAAACCACCATGGCCCTCCACCCAATGCGCCGTGTCAGGAGAATTCTCAATTCCTTATGGGAGTAGGACATCATCAACAAACAAATAGTCTACCCTATCTCACCTACGTAACTGATAATGCCACCTTTCAGTTGGCTTCTTCAAGAACATTTAGGTCCGACCTGTGGCGAGCTGCCCTCGCAGATTGCAGCGTCACTGCTATTGAATGTTTGCTTTCACTACCTCGCCTCAAGTGCAGTTACTATTTAATGTAAATTAAATGCAAAGTTTGGTTGGTTCCTCAGTTTAGGGGCTGCGGCAACGCGGTCATGTAGCCCCGTCTACTTTGGGTGTGTGTGGAATCTGACTGATAAACTGTGTTAATTGTGATGGCTGTATTAGTGTGTACAAGTAAGGACTGCAGCAGGACCTTCTATTCTACCGGACCTGGCACTGCAATCCAAGATGGCCGCCGTAGTTGGTGGTCGGACATCAAACGCCTGACGTGTGTCACAATCCAACACAACACAAAATAACATCATGACGTGATTTTGTCTGCTGTTAATTCATTTTATGGGCTTGGGACATCTTGGTCATCAGCCCCGTGCAGTTTTGTGTGGGTTGAATTCCTCAGATTACGTGATGAATGTAGTAGTGTGTGTTGCTGTGTAAAGGACAGGCATGGGGAGGTGCCCCAGGAGTTGAAGTAATGTATCACCGGAGTTTCATCAGGAAAGGAATAAAATAAAATAATGTTGAGGCCCACAGGAGAGATCTACAGAATATCTTGGCTGAGTGAACAGGGAAAGTTGTAAATGTTCCTGTAGGAATTTCAATGCCTTTTTAGTAAGTTACATATTATTCGGGGCATGTTTGCCATCTCTTGATGAATGCAGTACATTTGCATTTTTCTGTTGGCACAGGCTAGAGTTAAATGAGGCTTTTCGCCGATGTCTCAGTCTCACTCATGGCTGTGATTATATGGAAGCTCCTGAGGTATGGGTGGTGCTTAGAAATGACATTCAGGGCACAGTCAGTGTCTGTTGGCACAGGCTAGAGTATCACCGATGTCTCAGTCTCATTCATGGCTGTGATTATATGGAAGCTACTGAGGTGTGGGTGGTGCTGATTAATGACATTCAGGGCACAGTCAGTGCCTATTGGCACAGGCTAGAGTATCACCGATGTCTCAGTCTCACTCATGGCTGTGGTTATATGGAAGCTACTGAGGTATGGGTGGTGCTTAGTAATGACATTCAGGGCACAGTAAGTGCCTGTGGATGCTGTGAAAGGTTCTACTCATAGAGTTAGTACTGTTGTACTGACTCAGTGAGGAAAGCAATGACAAACTACCTCACTCCTCTTCTTGCCTAGTACGCCTCAATATAGCGCTGCCATGGGTTTTTGTGGGTATCTACCCACATAACCTAACGGCAACCGACAGTAGTGGCTACGCTGGCTAAAGCGCAGTGTTAGGTCATGGGGCCAAGCTCTCTGCTGACTCGGTAGCCGCGTGGGTTCGAGCCCCACCGTCGGCCGTCCTTGAAATGGTTTTCCGTGGTTTCCCATTTTCAACACCAGGAAAATGCTGGGACGGTACCTTCTGACAGGCCACGGCCGTTTCCTTCCACATCCTTCTCCAATTTCATTCACCTTAATCAATTCCATCTCTCATCCCGACGCGCAGGTCGCCCACGGGCGTCGAATAGAAAGACCTGCACTAGGTCTCTGAGGAGACCACACGAAAAAAAAACAACCTAACGGCAGGGCCTTTTGAGGATTCAACCAGCTTTCGGGCTGACTACCTAACAGACATACATATTATTCGTAAAAATAAATGTGACCAACCAGATGGTGTAGTTCTTGGTTGTCACTTCTGGGGTCCAAGTTTGATTCGTGACTGGCAAGAAATCTCAATTCTAGTCTGAGGGTAAGAACGGGCTACACACAGCCTAGTGAGGTAAACCGAGAAATGTTGGGTTCGATTCTCCGCTTAGCCACCCAGCAAGTGGTTTACCATGGGTTCCCACAAATACTGAAGATAAATGCCTAGGTAATTCCTATCATAAGGTCACGACTGTCTCCTGTAAATCCGTCAACAAGTACTGTAGGCTAGTCGTATTCACTCATTCCTATTCATGAGATTAAAAGGAACTCTGTCAAACGGGGCGGGTTCGGTGGCGTAGTTAGTAGCATGCTGAGCTTCTATGCCCAAGATAGCGGGTTCAAACCCGGCCAAAGCCGTCGGAATTTTTAAGAGCGTTAAAAATCCCTCAGTATGCCTTCCTTCGGGGGGAAGTAAAGCCGGCGGTCCCATGTCATAGATTTATGGCATGTTAAAGAACCTTCCACTAATTACACCTGTGTGAAGCTAAATTAGATAGGTTAAGAATGTAAACAACGCTCTTAGGTTTCTACGTTCGTTGCCAAGAGCCGACTGCGGTGGCGTCTAGTAGCTAAGTTCTGAACTAGGCCTAGCAGTCGTTGACGGTGGCGTTTGGCGGCAAAAGTAGGAACTATTTGAAAAATTCTAAGTTGCAGTCTGTACTTAAATTAAAAAACAGATACACACACTAATACAGTCATCACAATTAACACCGGTTATCAGACAGATTCTACACACACCCAAAGTACACGGGGCTACATGACCTCGTAGTCGCAGCCCCTAAACTTAAGAACCAACCAAATTCTGTCAAAGGCATGACGAGTGTCAGAATCCAACCCAACCCAAAATAACGTCATGACGTGATTTTGTCTGCTGTTAATTCATTTTATGGGCTTGGGACTTCTTGGTCATCAACCCCGTGAAGTTGGGTGTGGGCTGAATTCCCCTGATGGGAAATTAGAAAATAGGCACCAATGGCTTATCTTCATAATAATTGGATTTGGATCCTGTCACACAACAGTTTCAAGGCATATCACCACAATTTTAGCATAACCTATGTATGAGTAAGTCTACTGGTAGTTTATTAAAACGGGATCCACACCAAGTACGTGATAAGAATGATATCCTTGGACAAGCAGGCGTATAATTGGATGAGAGAACACTGCATACAATTTAAAAAGTAGGTTATGTTCCTACGTACGGTAATCAATTTTCAGATCTTCTTAAACCTTGAATTGGAATACGTTAATTATTGCTATGCTTGCTCATAATGAATTACCATTACTAATAATTTATAAACTTTAAACAGAATAATAAATAGACCAAACTTACCCACTGATTGGCAATAGTATTGATGGTATCACAAGCGTAACAGAAGTCACCGGTATCTCGTATTTAAGAAGCACTATTGCAGACATTTACTTACACGAACGTGTAATATCATTAAGCAATAATCAATAAGCACAGATAATCAAGGGAGACGATTGCTAACCGAAATTCACATCACTATCACATCGTAAACAAAACGACTCAACTAATAAACAAAGCATGTAACCACCAACAGCGACAGCCATCTTTCATCAGTCCCGCCGCCAGTGTCAGGTCCGGTATTATAGAAGGTCCTGACTGCAGACATTCGATTCCAACTTTTGATGCCAAACGCCACCGTCAACTACCAACTAGTTCTTAACTTTCTTACTAGATGCCACCGCAGTCGGCTACTGGCGACGAACGTCGGAACCTAAGAGCGTTAGTCAAATATAACCTATAATTTAGCTTCACACAAGTGTAATTAGTGGAAGGTTCATTGTCATGCAATAAATCTATGACATGGGATCGCCAGCTTTACTTCCCCTCGAAAGAAAGGCATACTGAGGGGTTTTAACGCTCTTAAAAAATCCGACGACTTCGGCTGGGTTTGAACCCCCGACCTTGGGCATAGAAGCTCAACATGCTACCAACTAAAATGCAAAGTTTATGTAGAAATTCACTAATTCTTTTCAATACATTATATAATTGAATGACAGTAAGTTTAATAAAGTGCAGAATAACTACTAACACATTGCGATATGAAAGCTAATTAATGTTGGCAGCACTGTTATAATACATATATGTCCTGGTAGCACCCTTATGGTGGTGCCATCGTTTCTCGCTGCCCCAGTCAACTTATGGCAACAGTCTAAAGTGGTGCAGCGCATGTGTGGGTCAGCACGCGCAACGACGCACAATCTAGCCCAGCTGGCATTACACAGTTTGTAGTGGTAAAATAAGATCTTCAATGAGGTTATATAGTTACCATAAGAAATAACTTGAAACCTTAGATAGACCGCAGTTAATGCCTGATGGCACATGTGCAGGCGCTGCAGCGTGATTGTGAGGGGAGGAACGTTCAATTCATTTGATGCCACGTAAATGTTCACATCGGCTTCTCCTGTAAGCGTGTCTCTCAGCATAGCCACTGGGTCACTGATCAAGAGTACTCTCAGCACATTGTACATTGGAAAAGGATGTATAGCTCCCATCTCTACCAAAGCTGTAACATGGCGGCTTTGGTAGCATGCTGAGCTTCTATGCCCAAGATAGCAGGTTCATAACAGGCTCAAGTTGTTGGATTTTTTTAGAGCGTTAAAATCCCTCAGTATGCCTTACTTCGGCGGGCCCATGTCATAGAGTTGTGGCATGTAAAATAACCTTCCACTAAATACAATTGCGTGAAGCTAAATTTGTAGGTTAGATATGATTAACGCTCTAAGTTCCAATGTTCGTCGCCAGGTGCCGGATGTGGTGGCATCTAGTAGCCAAGTTCACAGATAGGTGTTGACGGTAGCATTTGGAAGCAAAAGTGGGAACTACTTGAAATTAATCGTCTGCAGTCCTTATCTGAATTACAGATAACACACACTAATACAGCCATCACAAGTAACGCCGGATATCAGATTCCATACACACCCAAAGTACACGGGGCTACATGACCGCGTTGTCGCAGCCCCTAAACTGAGGAACCAACCAAAGCTGTACTGAACAGATGATGATGATGATAATTGTTGTTTTAAGGGGCCTAACATCTAGGTTATCGGCCCCTATTGGTCTGTGTGAAAGCGAAAATGTCAATGAAGTGGAAACCAGAAGGAAAATTAAGTGAGCAGGAAAATATTTACAAAAAGGAACTCAGATTGAAACTACTCACAAAATGGAGAGCGGTAATACTTACAAAAGGGAATTTCGAACGAAAATACTCACAAAAGGAATAGAGTGAAAAATACGCACAAAATGTAGGTTAAGTTCATAATACGTAAAAAATGCAACGTATCGAAATACAAAAGGCAAGTGAAATCAAGAGTGCTCTCAGCACATTGTACATTGGAAAAGGATGTAGAGCTGCCATCTCTCCCAAAGCTGTAACATGGCGGCTTTGGTAGCATGCTGAGCTTCTATGCCCAAGATAGCGGGTTCAAACCCGGCCGAAGCCGTCGGATTTTTTAAGAGCGTTAAAAATCCCTCAGTATGCCTTCCTTCGGAGGGGAAGTAAAGCTGGCGGTCCCATGTCATAGATTTATGGCATGTTAAAGATCCTTCCACTAATTGCACCTGTGTGAAGCTAAATTGGATAGGTTAAGAATGTAAACAACGCTCTTAGGTTTCTACGTTCGTTGCCAAGCGCCGACTGCGGTGGCGTCTATTAGCTAAGTTCTGAATTAGGCCTAGTAGTCGTTGACGGTGGCGCTTGGCGGCAAAAGTAGGAACTATTTGAAAAATTCTAAGTTGCAGTACTTAAAATTACAAAACAGATAACACACACCCAAAGTACACGGGGCTACATGACCGCGTTGTCGCAGCCCCTAAACTTAAGAACCAACCAACCAACCAAATCAATATACTTACAAAATGCAATTGAGAATTATCTACTTGCAAAAAAGCGGTTTAGGTTGAAAATACAAAATGCAATTGAAATTCAAAATACTCACAAAAGGTCCGCCCCTATATTGAAAGACTTACTAAAAAGCAATTAAGATTGTCAATCCTTACAAAATGCAATTGAGGTTGAAAAACACTCACAAAATGCAATGTAGATCGAAAAGACTTACAAAATGCAACGGAGATTGAAAACACACACAAAATGGAGTGGAGATGAGAAAAAAAAGTGCGGGAATCTTAAAGGGAAAAGGAAATATACTGAAAAGAAAACAAGAGGTCTGACCCATCTGAACCGAACAGACCTGTACGGCCGCGACATTCACCAACAAGTATTTTGAACCTAAGATGATGATGATGATTGTTGTTTTTAAGGGCCTAACGTCTAGGTTATCGGCCCCTAATGGTTAGGGTGAGAGTGAAGATGAAAATGAAATGTAAATTATAACTAAAACTAACTTATATACTAGAAGAAATGGAAAAAACAAAGGAGAATAAGGCAAATAAAGGACAGGAGGAAAAGAAATGCCCTCAACCCTCGAAGAATGCGAATTGAGGGACTTGGAAGGAAGGAGAGCCATGAAAGGCAGATAGGAAAGGGAAAGAGGAGAGGGTCCGCCCCACCGGTAATTGAGAGCATAGAAGCCAGACATATATGGGCCTGAAGTGCTGCAACAAGCATCAAATGGTACATTCTTGCAGAAGACTGCTCTAGCAGTTAGAAGCTTGTGAAAGATGGAGACTTTGGTATGCCCACCCTTGTCCCCTACCTTCCAGTGACCACATGTTCTATGCAAGGATGGACCTTCATTTGTCATCAATGGCACAGTCATAGACTATGAATTAAAAGGCAAAACAAGAGTGAGAAAATGCAAGAATGATTTTGTTAATTACAGGACAAGTAAGTAATATTGACATGGATAAGTTGGTTGGTTCCTCAGTTTAGGGGCTGTGACAACGTGGAATCTGTCTGATATCCGGCGTTAATTGTGATGACTGTATTAGTGTGCGTTATTTGTTTTTAATTCAAGCAAGGACTGCAGGCGAAATTTCAAGTAGTACCTACATTCGCTACCAAATGATACTATCCACGGCACCTAGCTGTGAACTTGGCTACTACTAGATGCTATCGCAACTAGCACCTGGTGACGAACGTTGGAACTTAAGAGCATTAATTAAACCTAACCTACAAATTTTGCTTCACACAAGTTTAGTTAGTGGAAGGTTCTTTTAAATGTCATAATTTTATGACATGCGCCAGCCAGCTTTACTTCCCCTCCGAAGGAAGGCATACTGGGGGATTTTTAATGCTCTTAAAAAACCGAAGACTTCGGCCGGGTTTGAACCCATGACCTTCGGCATAGAAGCTGAGCATTCTACCAACTACGCCACCGAAGCCGCCAAACATGATATGTTTCTGGGCTGGAATTAGCGTGGACACCTAGTTACCATGGCAACAAGTGCAAGCGTGGTACTTATAACACAGTAACACCTGCCTAAAGCGAAACGCAATTGTTCCGGATTCATTTGTCAGTTTTCACAGGTTTCTGTTTTAATAAGACAAAATACACTACAAGTAAATACTGTATTATCACATAGGATTGCAATGAAAACAGGGGCGGCTCCTGATTAAAATTTTAGGGTGGGCGTGGGCCAGATTATACTATTGTTTCATATTAAATATTATTTTATATTTGGCATTCATTTGCCAATATTGCCATTATCATTCCACGCAACACAACATTTGAAACAAGTTTCAATAAATAATTGATGCATTAAAAACTGTACTCACATGGCTCTTTATTTATAAATATATTCTCTCCTGTGCTTGGATGAAGCAAATTTATCTATCAGCTTGGTTGATGAGGTCATAATTATTTAATTTCTAACTTTGTGTTCAGAGCTATAGAAGAAAATTGATTTGTTAATAAAAATTCCACTTTCATTTTCCTATGTCGCATACAATCAACATTTATTAAATAACTATGTACCGTGCCACAATAGTACATTATGCAACGAGCCTATAATGGCTATAATTAAGACACGAGTATTTTTTATAAAACGAGCGTATGCAAGTTTTATAATTTCCATACGAGTGTCTTAATTACCATTATAGGCGAGTTGCATACGACTGTTTATGTTCGACGATAATTATAACTTTATTATATGTTTTAACATAAATATTCATAAATATCTGTTGAGAGTCAGCTACTGGAATTTTGTGATCGCAGAGCGAGCGATGGGTGTTATAGCTTCGTCTTTCAAGAGCTTTGAACGGCCGACGCATGCGCTCTGCCATATGCAGCCATATGTTTACATCAGCCGTCCCTCAGTAATATTGTCACCGCAGTCATTTGAAGACAATGCGCTGTGTAGAAATTAGTGTTAGTGATTTTAAGGTACTGTGCTATTTCTTGTCTCATATTCGCCAGTTTATTTACGCGAACTTATGGACGGTGGGTATTCCATGTCGGTAATTTATTATAGTTCGATGTTGTGTTTATGTCCGACATGTTGGATTTTGAGCGCATGCGCGAAATTATCGTTACCTAATTGGTCAATGAACGAGCTCTGATTGGCTGGAGAAACTGTATCGTAATGAAAAACGGTGTTATAATGACCATCATTATGATACAGTTTTCAAACACATAAAAGTGAGGGTCGAACATAAAAGTTAAAAACACATTTATACAGTAGAAATTAACTTCAGACAACTGAAAATGTATAAATATAGTTTTGTCTAATGTCAGAAAGCTGCGAACAATGGCTGAATACCTGTTTAAGGGCGTGGGGTGGGGTAGACCCTTCTCCCCTATTTAACAGGGACAGAAGCAGGAAGTGAAATGAAGAGATCTTCTGTTTCGCTTCAAAGCAACACTATGGGCCCATTCTGCTCGACCTTGAAGAGAGAGAAACTTCTCTGCATAGCACTGAAGAATTCGCATGCAAGACAGTGCTATGTCCATGAAGCCATATACTTTACATGGGTCTTTCTGTGGAGCGGCCCTCGCTATGACGATACACCGTACGACACTGTCAGGATCTTAACCTAGGGATGAGTTATTTATAATGAATTCTCTTTAGAGATTCTAGAAGGGTAAAACACTTATTTTAAGTTGAGTATCTGCAATATGAAGTAATTTTATAATTGTATTAATGCAGCCAATGGCCATGCAATTTTCTTTTCAGGACGGGTGAGGGAAGGGATATTGGAAGGAAATCGGCCGTGGACCTGTTGAAAGGAACCGTCCCGGCATTTGCTTGGTGGTGAAAATGGGAAACCACGAAAACCATTTTCAGGACGGCCGAGGTGGGATTCGAACCCACGCTCTCCCGATGCTAGCGAGGCACGAGGTAGCGCGTTAGTGCTCTCGGCCACCGCGGCTGGTAATATGAAGTATTTAAAAAAAAAAACATTAATTAAACAAATTGTTTGCAATGCTGCCTAACGGCCTCGGGTGGGCAGGGCACATTCGGCCCTTAATGACGCACCGTCCCTGAATGAAATAAATTAAAATATAGGTCTGTACGTAAAATAAGAAAATAGGTAGACATGTATTACACTGTATTTTCAACTTACGTACAAAAATTTCAGTTTCTATGTTCGTTTCTTTGTTTCCACATGTCTTTCAAAGTGCATTGTCGCGACGTTTTTACAAGAGAACGTAGTATGATCTCCTTTGCATCCTGCATTAACTCCAGGAGTTCTGGAACATTCTTGGAAGCTGCAAATTCCTGAAGGTCGCTTACAACAGATAGAGCTTCTCCAAAAGTGAGTATTTTTTGCTCCCTTTCGTTGCCTTCATCATCCTCGTCGTCCATTTCTTCCATGACTTCGCACCTGCTCTTTTCGGCAGCAATGCCTTGAGTCATTAATGATTCCTCGAACTTTGGTGCAAGTACGGTCAAGCTCAAAATTTAGTACTGTACATAGTTTTGTATTATGGATAAAATAATCCGTCTTAGGTTATTTATGCCTACAGTACCCGAATTTCTCTCCGTTTCCGCCTTAGGCAGTTTTCCGGTTTACAGTGTCATCTTCCCTAGGAAATACCTCCGTTCCGAATTTTGCTTTCTGTTTGTCGAGGTTTCCGGTGTTTTACTGTACAAATATAATAAAAACATATCCTTATTCGTGCAATACCAGAACTTTTCCTACAAGATGCTAAATCTACAATAACAGACATGTCTTGTTTGAATATAATAGGAAAATATATTTTATTCTTTAACAATATAAATACATTATTTCTTTGTGGAGCAGATCTCGGGGATCTCAATGGACATGGCTTGCTTCATGAGAGACAGCCAGGTGTGAACGTTGATAGGTTCTAGGTCCACCTGAAACAAGCCAAGTTATCAGTTATAAATGCTTTCCTCAGTTTTTAACTCTCATCCGCTGTTGCAACATTGGTGACACTGAACCACTGACAACTACTTTTAAAACAACATTTTAAAAGGGGGCACTTTAAGTGCTTTTAAAATGTTGTTCTAAAGTGTTTTTTCATATGTCGCCTGTTAACATTTTTAAATGTCTCTGTAATTTTGTCACAGTCAAGTGTTTTTATCACCACATCATCTTTTCATGATTATGTTCCATTTTCATCCTTTCTTTTTACATGTTAGTTTTACCTTTTATCAATGTATCCTATGATTATACTGATAATCTGTATGTTATTGGCTGATGAAGGGGCCATCATAATAGGCCCCGAAACATGTACCAAATGGTTTTAATATAGACCCATATATAAATTTTGTGTATTGATCAGGCGGATACCCCGATTTTATTATACTTCCTTATTTCCTGTACCTTCTTTCCTAGCCTTTGAACTTCACCCTGCAAAAGTAACATGTCCATAGGAACACTCAAGTTATTTCTATATTATTTACGCTCGGGTCAGATTTACCCATGGCGCCAGTCCACGCGTGACAATTTTTCGGCTTACGTTAGTCGGGACAATATGTCGGGGGAAATCCACCTATTTTGGTGTAGCACAATCACATAGCTCACGTTCTTGTTGATCCATGTTTAAGGTCTAGGGGCGCCATGGTCATCAGCTCCTCTGCTAAAAAAAATTGAGATGACTGCTTAGCGACCATTATCAAGGCCAATTATTGTCTACTGTTACGTGTGAATTATTGCCATTTTTCTGCATGATAAAATTGAAAACTATAAATAAACCTCATTTTATATTGGGAATAAGTTCATAGGAAGACATCGGGTGTAAAATTACTTTATTAACCCTTTGGCTTTCAAGCTCTCAGCTGATGGACGTGTCAAAACTGACAGCCATATTTACCATACTATGCACACACTTCTTTTAAAATTACATGGAAGGCACACCAATGAAGATATCAACATGAAAGATGGTAAACGTATAGAGTATACATCACTTATTATCACTGCAAGTAAGCCATGTCTCTAAACCAAAAGGGCTCTATGTAAAAAAAAATAAAAAATGTGAAATCAAAATTACAAGTTTCAGATTTTGAAAGTTTGGAAGTAATTCTAGAAAATGGTATTTACAGTCCACGTTTGTTATTCATGTCAGTAGGAAGGCTATAATATTGTTTACTAGCATAGTAAATATCAAGATTCTATGTGCATTAGATGCAAGGATAGTTTAAAGTGATGTAACACTGAAAAATGTCAGCCATTTTTGCATAAAACACAGATTTCTTATAAATAATATGTAGCACTCACCTATGAAGATATTACTGGATCATCATTATCCTCTACACTTTCCGATTCGGACAGAGTAACATCATCATCACTTGATTAATTATCAAGATATTCAGTGATACCATCTTCAGCTAAATGAAGTCTTTCCGCCATGTCACACACGGCAAATAACTAGGCCTAATCTAACTGAACTATATCCAACACTTCACTATCACTATGCACCTAATTACCTAAGAAAACTGTTTAAATAATGAACTAACACGTTAAATAAATATATTGCCTACGATATAACAATTTTACTATGTAATCACGTACGAAAACACAAGAGAAATGAACGGAAGTTTGCCGGCGACCATGATGTAAACAAGATTTAGAACTCCAGTGAGCACATGTTTCAGACTCTAAGATTATCGATAAATACGGATAGCCGGAAGTTCCCGTGGAGTATAATGTGAGATACAACTATACTCTTCTTATTCCGTGCAAAAATGCTGCTATCTGGCGCGTAAATAATGAACTAATAATAAAAAAGGCAGGTAACGACGGATCGTTACCCCTGTCAGTTTACGCAGGACCCGTAGGTACCGATAGATCGTTACCTTGTAAGCCAAAGGGTTAAAATCCGTACGAATACGACAAAAACGGAGCGACACACTATGGGTCAAAGTCCTCGTTTTATATTTTTAGCCTACTTTTCACATTTTGCAAAAATGAGGAAAAAGTAGACTTATGAGATTGATCCGGAAAAACGTGTGTGCGTGTGTGTCCTCCCCACTGCCGGCTGGATCGCAACACTCCTGGTTGCTTTAAACTGCCTGCCCATTCGACACTCACAGGCGTACAAGATATATGCATTAATTCACCGCTAGGTGCAGCACCAAAGCACTGAGATTGCCGCGGCTTTTTAAAGGGGAAGATACCTGAAACGAAGTATTGTTATGTTTGGAGGCTTAATATCGAGATTGACGGACGTGAAAACATTACACTAAGTTAGTTCCTTTGTTATTCTAACATCTAAAAGTATTCAGACACATACTTACGGGCAAATTTTCAGTATAAAGGAAAGCAAAAATACATGTGGTGGAGGCGATTGTTTTTAAGGGGCGAAATGTCTAGCTCATTTTCCCGTAATTGACGATAATAAAAATATAACTACTTCTAACTGACTTAAATCTAACTTACATACTTGGCGAGATGAAAAGAAAAGAATAAGGACAATAAAAGACAGGGAAAAGAAATGCCTCCGGCCCCCGAAAAATGGGATGATGATTTATTTAGGGGCTTTGCGACATCGTGGTCATGTAGCCCCATGTACTTGGGTGTGAGGTGAATTTGTCTGATAACCCGTCTTATTGTGATGGCTGTATTATACATTTTTACAGATTTTTTGGACAGATTGTTTATTTTTTTACTTATTTATTTACTTACAAATTTATTTATTTATTTTCTTATTTCTTTACTTATTTAAGTGCTTATTTATTGCTTTTTTATTTATTTACGTATTTATTTACTTATTTGTTTATTTACTTACATATTTATGTATTTAATTATTATTTATTTACTTATTTTTTATTTACTTCTTTATTTACTTACGTGAGCCTCCGTGGCTTAGGCGGCAGCACGCCGGCCTCTCACCGCTGGATCCGTGGTTCATATCCCGGTCACTCCACGTGAGATCTGTGCTGGACAAAACGGAGGCAGACAGGTTTTTCTCCAGGTACTCCGGTTTTCCCTGTCAAAAATTTCATTCCAGCAACACTCTCCACTATCATTTCATTTCATCTGTCATTCATTTAATCATTGCCCCAGAGGAGTGCGTCAGGCCTCGGCAGCCGGCACAGTTCATATCCTCGCCGCTCGATGGGGGCTTCATTCATTCCATTCCTGACCCGGTAGGAGACTGGAAGCAGGCTGTGGTTTTTCATTTTCATTTACTTACGTATTTATCTATTTAATTATTTATTAACTTATTTATTTTCTTATCTATTGATTTACTTATTTATTTACTTATTTGTTTATTTACTTACATATTTCTTTACTTATTTACTTACACATTTATGTATTTAATTATTTACTTACTTATTTATTTGCTTATTTATTCACTTATTTATTTACATATTTATTTATTTTATTATTTATTTGTTTACTTATTTATTTAATTATTTATTATCTTATTTTTTACTTATTTATTTAATTATTTATTTATTTACTTATTTATTCCCTTATTTATTTACATATTTATTTACTTACACATTTATTTATTTAATTATTTTCTTATTTATTTGTTTACTTATTTAATTATTTATTTTCTTATTTATTTATTTACTTATGTATTTACTTATTTATTTGCTTATTTATTCACGTATTTATTTACTTACACATTTATTTATTTAATTTCTTATTTATTTGTTTACTTATTTATTGCTTATTTATTCACTTATTTATTTACTTCCATATTTCTTAAATTATTTATTTGCTTACATATTTACCTACTTACATATTTATTTACTTACATATTTATTGTCTCACGTATTTACTCAATCATTCATTCATGTACCGGTATGTATTTATTTATTTGCTTCCCCTGCGTCTCCTTCTCTGGAAATTGCACGTAACCACATACCTCGCAGTGAATTGTCTGATGGTATCTCATGAAATGAGATTCCCCGGTATTCTAACTTGCCCTGTTCTGATTTACAAAAGGGCACGCAGCAGTACAGCATTATAAAATCGTTCAGAATAAATTCCAAACACAACTGCTCCATTAACATCAATACAAAACTTATGTCTGCCACAGTGCTTTGGTGCTGCTTCCTAGCGCCTTTGTTTGGAAACGAGGTTGTACGCTCAAACCAATGCTGTAATCGTTGAATGGGCAGGCAGTTTAAAGCAACCAGGAGTGTTGCGATCCAGCCGGCAGTGGTCCTCCCCTATCAACTTCTCAACGGCTGCATCAATCGAAACCAAATTTGGTATGTTTAAAGATTTATACCTGAATATCTCAAGGCCATATTTGAAAATGATCAGTGCTACCAACTGCTGAAAAACCGCAATTGAAATTTGAGCTCCATGTTGGATATCCTGGAAGGTATGCAGGAGAGCTATTCCAAAATTGGCACACATATAGATAATAATATTTCAGTTTAATTTCCAGGAGGCCATACATGACAGTGTTGCCAAAATGATTCTAAGCCGGCTGATAGGTCCAATATTTAAGTGCATATAACTTCTACACTATCAATTGGATTTCAACCAAATTTTGTATGTGTTATGTGTACCATAACAGATATGACTGTGCATATTCTTAAGAGCAACCAGAGCTGCCAACTGTTAATAAATGCTGTCTCTATTTTTTCACCCTAATATCAATATATCAGAAAGTATGCAAGCCAACAGCTGTAAACTTTGCACACGTATAGTACCTGACATTCTAGAATAATTTGGAGTAACTAATATACATCAATGCTGCCAATATAATTCTAAGCCTGCTGATAAGTCCAATTTTAAAATGCATGTAACTTCTATACTAACAAATGGACTTCATCCAAAATTGGCACAACAATAGATCATAATATTCCAGATTATTTCTGACCAACACATGCATGATATTGTTGCCAACATGCTTTCACACGCGCTGATAGATCCCATGCCTAACTGCATGTCAAGCCATGCTATCCATTGGACTTAATCAAATTTTGTATTCTGTACCTTAAAGAGATGGAATTAAGAATATATTCAGTAACCAGGGCTGCCAACTGTAGTGCTCAATTAGGCCTTGGTATGCCAGGTATATTTTGAACTAATTAGAGACTTCGATATTACCAACTTAATTTAGTCATTATTCTAGATAGGTCCATATAGATTAATCATTGGCATGAATCTTATATTTTAAGAGAAGTAGGCTCTTTAGTTAGTCACGGAACTTCTTGTTTCACACCAGTTCTCAAGGGTTGATACAAAAAGGAGCCTATACACTAATATCGTGTGCGGAGAGTAGTGCTTGACCACACAGTAGATCTCTTGTTCAATTCCCTTCATTTCTAGTTGTGTTTTTAAGGCCAATTTCTGGGTATGCATGGAATTGTTGACATGCTTTGAAATTACAACGGTGCCACTCGCCTTTTCTATGACACAAGTAGCTAGTTTATTTGTGCTATTCTAGGCAGGCCATTTAGTGACAAGAGAGCATTTCTCAAAACAATACGGAAACGACGAGACCAACTGATAGGACATGCCTATTGCCACAATAACTGTCTTAGATAGCATAATTCAGGGCAAGAGAGGAAGAGGGCGACCGAGGCTGCAATACATCAAACAGATCATAACGGATGTTAATGCCCATTCATACAGACACATGAAGAGACTGACTGGCGACAGGGAAGAATGGAAGAGGAGGATTGCTGCCAACCAATATACGGATTGAGAACATGAGAGTGAACTCCACAGTACAGGCTGGTCTCACTGTGGGAGGTGTAGATGTAGAACAGGTGGATACATTTGTTTACTTGGGAAGCGTGGTGACGAGAAGTGGAGGGGCTGAGGAGGATGTCAAGAGCAGAATAAGAAAGGCAAATGGGGCTTGTGAACAAGGCAAGTTTTCTTAAAAGGTTTTGTCAAGCAGGCTGATGAAGGGGGAGTGTGAAAGCCCCCGAAACATGTACCTGTGAGTACTAATTAATAAATTGTATTGAAAGGCGGATATTTTAATATTCATTCAAAATATATGTACGTCAATACGGACCACAATAAGCGACATCATGAGCATAGTAGTTGTTTCAGTGTCATAAAGATGGATCTTCTCTATACGGCATCTTAATTTCAACCGAAGGATCCCAATTCTCATTAATATTCTGTCCTAAATAAACCAAACTCTTGACTCGTTCAATCTGATGTCCATCGACCAAAAGGTCTTGTGACAATGCTGGTTTTTGCGATATTATCATATATTTTGTTTTCTTAATGTTGAGGTCAAGGCCATATTGTTTACTCTTTTGATACACCATAGTAGCAATCTCTTTAAGTCCTTCGAAACTATTTGCAATCAATACAGTATCATCTGCATACCGTATATTAGTAATATAATTACCATTGACCTTAATACCTTGTTGAATGCCATCAAGTTCCTCAGAGAAAATCTGTTGTGCATAGATATTAAAAAGAAGTGTCGAATGAATGCATCCCTGACTCACACCACGCATTATTTCCACTCGCCTCGATATATGTCCATCAATTCTGATACTAGCCTTTTGACACCAGTACAAATTAATGATGATCCGAATGTCTTTCTCATCTATTCCTGAGTTCTTGAGTGCATTATACAAATGATCATGCTGACAACGGTCAAAGGCTTTTGCATAGTCCAGAACACATGCATATACATCCTGATTTACCTCACGACATCTCTGGAAAAAGAACCTGAAGCACAAATAACGCCTCACTAGTTCCTAGACCATTGCGGAACCCAAACTGTGTGTCACTGATATTCATCTTGCATTTCCTGTATATGCGATTATGGATAACTTTGAGAAATATCTTGAGCACATGACTCGTAAGACTGATTGCCCTAAAGTCACTACAGGACTTAGCCATCGGTTTCTTCAGAAGAGCAATAAATGTAGACAAGAGCCAGTCTTCTGGTAATATGCCCGTGTTGTATAACTTGTTATACAATGTAGTGAGCGTCACAATGCTATCATCATCCAAGATCTTCAATAATTCCACTGGAATGTCATCTTGACCAGGAGCCTTACCATTTTCGCTATCCTAATCGCATATTTCACTTCATCCATGGTGATCATGGGTCCAACAACTGAAGGAATTTTGGGTCGGGAAGGACGATGATCATTAAAAAGCTCTTGTATATAGTTCTCCCAAACCTGTAATTTTTATTCAACTTCAAATGACGCGTTACCTTGACTATCAACTAAGTTGACTTTCTTTTCCTGTGTCTACCTGAAACTTCCTTGATTTTCTTATGGACCTGGAAAATATCATATTTACTATTAAGTTCTTCAATTTCTTTGCACCTATTTAACATCCAAGCTTGCTTGGCTTGTCTGATCTTATTCTTTATCAATCTATGAATCAACCAATATTCTTCATTATCTCTTCCTTTGACTTCTCTTAGTCTATTAATTAGATTCAATATTTCATCCGTCATCCATGCCTTCCTTTTTTATGTTGTCTCTTATTCCTAAGAAAATTCTCTCCAACTCTCTTCAATGAGGTTTTAAAATTGTCCCAAAGTTCCAAGGGCTGCATGTCATTTGAGGTCAACGTCTTAAGATAAGTGGCAAGAGCAGCAGCCACCTGTGACCTTGTATTTATTTTGGGTTGTTTTTATAGGAAATATTGTTAAGCCTGGCAGAGATTTGGCTAATGAGTGGATTGTGGTCAGAAGGAACATCTGCTCCTAGATAGGTTTTTGCAAAAATCATGCTGTTTCTAAATCTGCTTTTAATTAGAATGAAATCAATTTGATTTCTTATTATGTTGTCTGGACTATCAGCAGGTGCTTTCCATGTATAAAGTCTCCTGGCAGGAAGCCTAAACCAAGTATTAGCAATGACAAAGTTCTCTTCTCTACAAAACTGCACTAAACGATCCCCTCCGTTTCTTTGTCTGAGACCCCACTGGCCCACAATGTGTTCTTCAGAACCTTTCCCAACCTTTGCATTAAAATCTCCCATAACAAGGGTTACATCATGTTCTTTGGTGTCTTTGAGGACGGTCTGAATTTGGGCATAGAATTCCTCAACATCTTCATCGCTTTTGTCACTAGTAAGGGCATACACTTGAAAGAGATTAATGTGGAAAGCTTTACCACGTAAATTTATCATTATTATTCTACTGGAGAATGGTAACTTATAACAGCAGACTGCAAACTTTTGTCAACTATAAAACCCACTCCATGCAAATGCCTGGCATTATTACCACTGTAATATACCATGCAATCCCTCCACTTAATCTCCTGCCCCGGCCATCTCATCTCACTAATACTATGGATAAATAATAATGAGCGAGGTTATCCGTATGTTGGGGAAAATATGGTAGGCTTGTTGAGGATGGTGATGTATCTGCTAGAGGTGATAAGATGAAGGCTGGTGAATGGTTATGTTTAGTTGGTTGAAATATAATGTTATGTTTTGGGAGGATAATAATATGTATAGTGAGCCTTTTTGATGAAAAATAATTGATGCAAGTATTATGTATGAAATGTGTCAAACCAGAGGTGTGTTTACTAGAGATTCTTATTTCCTTGCGTAATTAACGCTATCTCGACCCTGATTATTATAATTAAAGAAAGTAGAATAGTTACATTGATCGCCCAACGTGGGGCTTGTTGTTGGTTTACCGAATATTTTTACAAGTATTAATTTCATTTCATTGGCGCCCAACGTGGGGGACAAATATGGAAGTAAGAATAATGGAAGCTGAGATGAAGGCCATGTGTAGGAAGCTCATGCTTTGTAGCAACAGTTCCGAAGGAATGGAGGAGAGAATGACCAGTCAGATGGCAGGCCAGATGAATAGTATGGAAGTTAGGATGAGCAGCCGGATAGATGGTATGGAGGAGAGAATGTCTGAGAAGATAAGAGTACAAGAGCAGGTGACTAGCCAAGACAGCCATGCTACTCACTACATTAGTGAAGTAAGAGTAGAAATTGCTAATCGGCGAGTTAGGCTAGGTAATAAGATCGCTGTTCAGGAACAGAGCCTAGACTCTGCAGTAGACAAGTTGGATGCTCAACAAGTGAAGTTGGCAAGGGAATCTTCGAGCCAGGCACTGGAGACCAGACAGAAATTTCCCAGGGCAGATATGAAGTTGGAAGAGCAGAGAGTGGATATCATATGCATCGTAAAAGAGAAAGTTGAGATGGTAGAATCTGTGAGTGTGGCTGTAAAGGAGCAGGAAGAGGAGGAGATGTGTGAAATATGAGATGCAGGGAGGGTGTAGGAAGTTGGTGAAGAAGATTAAAAGGATGGACAAGAGAAAGAACAAGGTGAAGGAGGACAACATCAAATACAGGAGGAGAATAAGACTAAAGACAAAGAGGAGGATGAGATAGAGGATAGGATGGAGGATAAAATAGAGGAGGAGGAAGACAACATACAAAATGAAAATGAAGAGGAAGAAAAGGATGGACAAGAGGGAGAACAAGGTGAAATGGAGGAGGAGGGAGACAACATACAGGAAGAAGATGAGGTGAAGAAGCGGTGGAGGACAAGGTGGACGAAGAAAAGGACGAGATGTAAGGCAAAGAGAAGGAATAGGACGAGATGTCAGGTAGATGGAGATAAGAGAGATCAGAAGAAAAAAGGAAAACAGGATAAAAGGGACAAAGGGAAAGAGGAAAGAAAAGATAAGAAGAAAGGAACTGATGAGCAGGATAAGGCAGATAAGAAGGAAAAGGAAAAGCATGAGCAAGGGAAGGAGAGAGAGAGAAGCGGTGGATGAAGAAAAGAACGAAATGGAAGACAGGAGAAGGAGGAAAACTAAGAGAAGAACAGAAGAAAACAAAGAAGCTGAAAAATGAAAAGAAGCAGACGAAAAGAATGGAAGGAGGGGAAAGGTGGATATCGAAGGCGTGATGATGAAAATGGTACTGGTAATACTCCACGCTTTAGAGGAAATGATGGAGACAGGCCCGGGAGAGGTCTGAAGGATGATGGAGATGAAGACAAGTATGAGAAGCCTCGTGTAGAACTATATTCTTCTAGACCCAACTGAAGATGATAACTTTATGTTTGCTGGCGGTATTTGTTCCGGTATAAATGTTCACAAATACGACAATATTCGAGTGGAGGTTACTGGAGATGACAGGCTTCAACTTATTGACAGATTTGAGAACAGTGGGTTATGGCATTTTGTACTCGATAATGTCATAAGAGTGGATATCTGGAACCTACCCCAATTCAGAAACACGCGATTCCCATCATAGTCTAGGGAAGAGATGTCAAGGCATGTGCTCAAACAGGCTCGGGAAAAACAGCTGCATTCTTTCTTTCCATTATCAATGTGTTGTTGAATGATCCAAGAGACTTAATAGTAACATCTGATTACTGTGAACATAGTGTTTATTGATAGTTTTAGTCAGTGTTTGCTTGATGTATTTTAATGTATGTATTTGTGCTAGGGTCGAGGATGAATCTGTAACTCTGAGTTAGAGATTTATTCTCGAGGGGGCGTTTGTAACCAAAATTTCGGTTACATAGCGCACCCTCACGTTTTTCGCTTTCTGTTTAGTGTTACGTATTGAGGTTAGGAAATGGCTACCTCTTGCTGGGGAACTGCAGGGAGTTAAGTGTTCTGTGCTAACTAGATTCTCTGTGGTGACCTAGCAATGAGGTAATAGGGGCTTTAGCCAATGAAGTTTCTTTGTACTGTATATTCCTTTTAAGATAGTGTGTGGTTTTGTGTCTGCTTGTTGGTTGATAGGTGTTACTATGGATAAATAATAATGAGAGAGGTTATCTGTTTGTTGGGGAAAATATGGTAGGCTTGTTGAGGATGGTAATATAGTATCGGCTTGTTGAGAATGGCGATGTAGTATTTGCTAGAGGTGATAAGATGGAAGGCTGGTGAATGGTTATGTTTTAGTAGGTTGAAATATAATTTTATGTTTTGGGAGGATAATAAAATGTATAGTGAGCCTCTTTGATGAAAAATAATTGATACAAGTATTATGTATGAAATGAGTCAAAGCCAGAGGTATAATTACTGGAGGTTCTTATTTCCTTGCGTATTTAACGCTACCGTTATCACTTAACTGTGTAAAAAGAAGTAAATCCATCAGAGACTACAGTGAAAACTAAATAGCATTGTATGATCAAATTGTATTTAGAATTATATTTCTGTGTACTATGTACTGTAGGTTAAGTAATGCTCTTCCGAGTGCATCTTATTAAATTAATTATAGAAACTAATGCACTACTTACCTGCGAGATGGAATTGATATGTTCCGCCTCCGTGTCCTCGTCAGGAGATTTGTTGGGTGATCCAGCTGAACTGTTTCTTGCACTTTCATTTGAGACATTCTCCACATGTTCACTTTTGGTACAGCTCGCAACAGAAACAGGATCATCACTCTTCTCTACAACAGCATCCTCAGAACTTGCTAAGGACCTCTGCAGAGAACAATTCTGCACTAATGTCACTAGCGAATCAATGTCTGCCTGACAATTTAATTTCAAAGAAGGTATTTTACGGGGGCGACTCTCACGTCTTCGGACACCAGTTTTCCTACAATCACGAATCTTGGGTGCACTTGTAGTTAGGGCACTGCTACTATCTTGAAGCAGCCCTTGTCTTGGAACTCTGTCCTGCTCTGCACCACTTGTCTCGGGACCATCACCTCTCTCAGAGGGCATGTTAGCCGGCATTGGTGGGCCATTATCATCTAAACTAGAGGGACATGAAGTAGCCGCCAGCTGATTGATGCAACAAGATGTATTACGAAGCTCCTTTAATTTCTGAACTACACACTTCTTAAGAGATTGATTATAAGATGTACTGCTAATGTTACTTTTAATTATACCAGAAGAGGACATGCTGCTAACACCGAAGAACAGCCTATCACTTTGAGTCTGATTCTGTTCTCCATTTTCGATTCCGGGACAATCACAGTTTTCTGTGGATCCCTTACTAATCTCTGTTATGGTATCACAGACATTGGTCTCACGATTTTCACAGTTACTACCAAGGGATGATGGCAGAACTAAAGATTTGTCAAATTGATTGATGCAGCTCACTATGGAGGGTGATCTGGTAGCTGCACCCATCACTCTCGCACAAAACATGTTCCTCGAACCACGTTCACATGATGTGGCAGCTCCTTCACAGGACGCGTCAGCAACAGCCCAGGACTTCTGGTTAGAGAACACTTTTTCAAAGTACATGTTGTCACTACTAGTTCCAGATTTCAGGCGGGTGGACACCACATCACGGGGCGTTTGGTCACTAACAGTCCATGACTTCTTGCAGGAGGATACTAACTCACACGATGTCTCATCACTAACAGTCCAAGAATTCTGGTGGGTAGACACCACTTCACGGGGCATTTGGTCACTAACAGACCAAGACTTCTGGCAGGAGGATACTACCTCAGACGATGACTCATTAATAGCAGTTGGAGACTTCTGGCAGTAGAATACTCCACCACAGGATCCTTCGTTACTAGCCGGTGACACTATCTCCCAAGACGTTTGGTCACCAACTGTCCGAGACGTCTGGCGGGAGGAGACTCCTTCAAGGGACGTATAGTCACTAATAGCCCAGGAATTCTGGCTGGTGGACACTCCATGACGGGATCTCTCGTCACTAGCAGTCTGAGACTTCTGGCGGGAGAATACTCCTTCACAGGATGTTTGGGCATTAGCAGCCCGAGGCTTCTGGTGGAAAGACACTCCTTCACGGGATCGTTCATCACTATCAGTCCCAATCTCCAGTTGGGAGGACACTCCTTCACGGGATGGTTCATCACTAGCAGCTTCAAACTCCAGGTGGGAGGACACTCCTTCACGGGATCGTTCATCACTATCAGTCCCAAACTCCAGTTGGGAGGACACTCCTTCATGGGATGGTTCATCACTAGCATTCCCCGACTCCTGGAGGGAGGACACGCCTTCACGGGATGGTTCATCACTAGCAGTCCCAGACTCCTGGAGGGAGGACACTCCTTCACGGGATGGTTCAACACTAGCAGTCCCAGACACCTGCAGGGAGGACACTCCTTCACGGGATGGTTCATCACTAGCATTCCCATACTCCTGGAGGGAGGACACTCCTTCACGGGATGGTTCATCACTAGCAGTCCCAGACTCCTGGAGGGAGGACACTCCTTCACGGGATGGTTCATCACTAGCAGTCCCCGACTCCTGGTGGGTGAACACTCCTTCACGGGATGGTTCATCACTAGCAGTCCCAGACTCCAGGTGGGAGGACACTCCTTCAAGGGATGGTTCATCATTAGCAGTCCCAGACTCCTGGTGGGAGGACACTCCTTCACGGGATGGTTCATCATTAGCAGTCCCAGACTCCTGGTGGGAGGACACTCCTTCACGGGATGGTTCAACACTAGCAGTCCCAGACTCCTGGTGGGAGGACACTCCTTCACGGGATGGTTCAACACTAGCAGTCCCAGACTCCTGGTGGGAGGACACTCCTTCACGGGATGGTTCAACACTAGCAGTCCCAGACTCCAGGTGGGAGGACACTCCTTTGCAGGAAGTTTCGTCACTAGCAGTCCCAGACTTCTGGGGGGAGGACACTCCTTTAAGGGATGTTTCGGCATTAGCAGTCCGAGACTTCTGACCGGTGGACACTCCTTTGCAGGATAGTTCGTCACTAGCAGTCCCAGGCTTCTGGGGGGAGGACACTCTTTCACGGGATGTTTCGGCATTAGCAGTCCGAGACTTCTGACGGGTGGACACTCCTTTGAAGGAAGTTTCGTCACTAGCAGTCCCAAACCTTTGGCGTGAGGACACTCCTTTGCAGGAAGTTTCATCACAAGCAGTCCCAAACCTCCGGCGTGAGGACACTCCTTTGCAGGAAGTTTCATCACAAGCAGTCCCAGACTTCTGGGTGGAGGACACTCCTTCACGGGATGTTTCGGCATTAGCAGTCCGAGACTTCTGACGGGTGGACACTCCTTTGCAGGATGTTTCGTCACTAGCAGTCCCAGGCTTCTGGGGGGAGGACACTCTTTCACGGGATGTTTCGGCATTAGCAGTCCGAGACTTCTGACGGGTGGACACTCCTTTGGAGGATGGTTCGTCACAAGCAGTCCCAGGCTTCTGGGGGGAGGACACTCCTTTGGAGGATGGTTCGTCACTAGCAGTCCCAGGCTTCTGGTGGGAGGACACTCCTTTGGAGGATGGTTCGTCACTAGCAGTCCCAGGCTTCTGGTGGGAGGACACTCCTTTGGAGGATGGTTCGTCACTAGCAGTCCCAGGCTTCTGGTGGGAGGACACTCCTTTGGAGGATGGTTCGTCACTAGCAGTCCCAGGCTTCTGGGGGGAGGACACTCTTTCACGGGATGTTTCGGCATTAGCAGTCCGAGACTTCTGACGGGTGGACACTCCTTTGCAGGATGATTCGTCACTAGCAGTCCCAGGCTTCTGGGGGGAGGACACTCTTTCACGGGATGTTTCGTCACTAGCAGTCCGAGACTTCTGACGGGTGGACACTCCTTTGGAGGATGGTTCGTCACTAGCAGTCCCAGGCTTCTGGGGGGAGAACACTCTTTCACGGGATGTTTCGTCACTAGCAGTCCGAGACTTCTGACGGGTGGACACTCCTTTGGAGGATGGTTCGTCACTAGCAGTCCCAGGCTTCTGGTGGGAGGACACTCCATTGGAGGATGGTTCGTCAATAGCAGTCCCAGGCTTCTGGTGGGAGGACAGTCCTTTGGAGGATGGTTCGTCACTAGCAGTCCCAGGCTTCATGTGGGAGGACGCTCTTTTGGAGGATGGTTCGTCACTAGCAGTCCCAGGCTTCTGGTGGGAGGACACTCCTTTGGAGGATGGTTCGTCACTAGCAGTCCCAGAATTCAGGTGGGAGAGGTTTTTGTTCTCCATGATGACAAGGCACTTCCGAACCAAGCCACACCGATACAACTGCTCCGTACATTGTGATGCCTTGACAGTCACTGTTTGGTTTTCCTTATCGTGACTCAGCTTTATCCGCTTGGGCTGCTTCGATTGTCCCCCATTACTGTGTGTCTCTCCTTTCCTTTTTATGGAGCCATTCACCTTCGTTTTTTCCTGCAAATAGAAAAAAAAAAAGGTACATAAATTCAAATTGAACTGGCAAATGCAAGGAAATGTCAAAAATTACTCAAAGTATAAGTCTGTCACGTGAGTATGAAAGCGCAATCCTTTTAATAATATGTTCCTTGTGCTCCACTGAACCTGTGCGCCTCCACCACCTAGTTTACTCAACCATAGGAAAACACAAGAGTCAACAATTGATTTTGGTTTGTCAATGTTTCATGTTGGCAAATCCTGGCCCATGAGGTCACGGTGATATGATACGGATGAGTGGAGGAACTCAAAACAACAGAATAAGGAATAATCAAAGAGGGACTGTTTGGAAAGAAAGTCAAAGTCCGCAGATGTTACATACATGTGTCAAGGAGGAGATTAACTACGTGGATGGACAAGATTGCTGATGATCAGAGAGGTAACGGAGGGAGATGGAAAGGCAGGAGAACTTGGAAACCAAAGAGGATATAATCGACCATCACAGGTTGGAGAGGAGAGATGGAGATGAGAATGCGAATGTTTCACCTTTCCGTGATCGCTTAATACAAGGAAATTCTGAGGAATATGCCTCCCTGAAAGATTGATGATATAGTTTCATACTTGAATTCATCACGAAAACACTAAATCGCATAAAAATTCGTCTCACAATTGCACGAATACTAGAACTACAGCAAACACCGCGTTAAAACCAAGCTTTCCCGCTAACAAACAGTTGAAGCACAAAGAGTAATATAAATGTAGCGATAATCTGCGAGATGTGATTATTGATAGACAGTTCAATCGACTTTCAGCGTAATGTCAAACGCAAGGAATTAATGACAAAGGCGCAGCGATAATCTGCGAGACGGGATTATCGATAAACTTATCGGTCGATTTTCAGTCGAATTTCAAACACTCGCATCTCAGAATAGCAGCCATTATCGAAAATCAAAACTGAAATGCGATTTGGATGCAGAGAACGGAAACAAGCTAGGGAGTTGAAAATCCGGTCAACCCGATAACACCCCAAAAATCCGGAAATCTTTTGGGAAAACCGGAAAACTTGGCAGGTATGTTAATTGGAATGAACTGGATTACAGTACTCTACTTACAGTGAGTGAGTCCTGTGAATGGAATTCGGGACGAGAGGGATAGGTAGGGTGGGTGTGGGGTGACGAGTCTATTCTTACAACACAGTCAATTGTCTGCGCCATGAGTAGTCCAAGGTTGTAACCGAATTTTTGGTTTCAGAGCTCACCTTTGGGTTTCTGTATGTATGTATTAGTGCCATGGTGTGGAGCACCACAGAGAGTCTAGTGTTTATTGCCTACAGGATTCTTTTGTAGTGGTCCATCAGTAGGTGGCAGGTGGCTTTGCTAATGGCAGGTTATAATTATGTTCCTTTTATGATAGTGTTTTGTTTTGAGTCTTCTTGTTGGTTGATAAGTTGTTGCCATTGAGAGTAGTTAAAAAGAGGGAGGATATTAGTATGGATTGGGTTATGTTTAGTGAAAATGTATAGAGGCTTTAATGAAAGGATAGTTATGAAGAGATTGGAATGTGCAGTTAAAAATTGTATCAGAGGCAGTTAGAATCAAGATGATGTTATGTTCCGAGGAATAGCACGGTTTATTTTGAAGTAAGAAAAATGTTATGTTTTGGGATGGTGATGTGGAGGTTATATCTTTTCTGTTTGTGGGGATGATTTGTTTGGGCAGTTATAAGAATATTATGTTTTGATGTATGGTAGAGGCTTATTGAAGTAACAAGAATAAGGAAAGAAGAGTATTAAATATTATGAATCTGTTTGTCCATGCAGACAGACAAGTATTAAGGGTTGTGTTACCCTGAAAAAGTGGAGTAATTAATAAAGGAGCAGAAGAATATTAAACATTGTGAGGAGACCCTGTCCTCATTGAAGTTGTTGTGGAAACTGTACAAGAGATGCCGATAATGGAAGCTTGCTTACATGTAGACAAACAAGTAATAAAAGTATTGTACAGTAAAACTTCTTTTATACGATTCACACTTACCGGTATATGTTTTCTACACTTATACGATTTTTTCCTTGTTACCGGCAAAATCCCTATACTTTCCATGTTAATTTATTTCTGATATACGTTTTACATTTATTCGTTTTTCACGCTTATACGATCATATCTTACGTCCCTGAGAGAAAAATGCGTTGTTTATACGTTTACAACGGTTTCCCTACTTAAAATTTCTAAAAATATTGGAGCCAGAAACTTATGACACATACTGTACGTTTCTCAGAAACCATCCCTCGCGCGGGGCTATGTGGTGGCGAGAGCGACCTTGAAGCTATGTTCAGCCGGAGTTGCGTGTGTTGCGAAATACACCACCACTTGCCAGTCATTGTTCTGCCTTGTTCGGTGCTTCAGTGGTGGTTAACCTTGATTGCAGTGAACATGGGTAAAGGGAAGAGGAAGTGCATTACGATTGTGGGAGTTACTTCCTCCATTTTTGGTCCGTATTGACTTTGATGATTTATAGCAAAAAATGTTATTCCGTCGATCAATACATTAGGTTACATATAATTTAAAAGTGGTACATGTTTCAAGCAATCATATAGCCATTCATCAGCCACATCTTGTCGAATACAAAGAAACAATCAACATAACATCAAAGACATTGTGACCCGATTACGATTGCTGAAAAATTTCGCATTTTGAATGTAGTGAAGGAACATTTTGTGACGCGCCATAACGTTTCTGAGGAAATAATGGCCGAATATTATCGTTTTGAAAATACTGTTCATTCCATGGCCGCAGCCAACAAAAAAAACAAGCCAAGATAACAGACTACTTCGTCAAGTGACTCAATTTGCTTTGTTTTGTTGTTTCTTTCTTTATCTGGGTACATTTCTCTTGTATTTGTATTGTTACATATTGCCGCTTATTGTTAAACAATTGTATGATTATTTCTTGTTGTTCACTTCTGAACGGGGATCATCGCTCGCCCGCGCTGCGGGTCAGTCTCCCGCCAGGCACTTTGGCGTAATGCGTAGCTTGCGCAGCACTGAGTCATTGAGTAGCCTATAGTTCACAGCTGGTGCTGAAAATGTTTGCCATTCACTGCTACACATCGCTGGCACCTCTTTATGAAATTGTCATTTACATTCAGAAGTTCCTCAGCACAGATTGTATAGTCTTTTAGCTCATTTTCGCGAAAGATTTCCTGTACTTTATGCAGATATTTACACACGTTCACGTAATGAAAATCGCATTGGAACATCACACTGAGCACTAAACACGTGAACAATTGACTAAACTGAATCCCACACTACTAAAGCTCTCAGCAGACTGCAAAGGAGGGAAACTTGTGGCGCCAAGAAGCGCATTATGGCAAAGTGCTTGATGGGAGACCGGCTCGCGGCGAGGGCGAGCGAGGGTCCCCGTCGCATATAAAACGAAGTCCCTGTATAACCCATATTGTCTCATACATTTTGCAGTTTTATTTACCGACCTTCATTTACACGTTTTTCACACTTAAGCGTTTTTTTCCGTTGGTCCCCTGGAAATACGAGGGTTGGGGCAAAAGTCATGGCAACTTTTTTTTTCATTTTTTTTTTCATTAAGATACCAGTCCGGTTGGAAAATGTGACATAGGCAGACGAAAGGACAAGGTGTTAACTACATGTGTAGATATGAATATCACTGAAAAATCGTAACATACTAATTTAATTTATAACGGTAGTATACAGGGCAATATGGCCTTCACGGTGCAAAAGAATGACAACACAGAACACATACAGTTGACATGACAAACCTGGGCCTAAATACCCTCACTCCCCTGCTACTGTCACCACACGCTGCCAACGATGTGGGAGGCGCTGAATACGAACTACCTCAGCATTTGCCGCACCATGTGTGAATCGGGTCACCTGTTGGCGGACAGCATTGGCAATGTCCTCTTGTGTTGCAAACCGCCTACTACGTAGTGGTTCCTTAATCTTTCGAATGACATCAAAGTCACAGGGCGAAATGTCCGGAGAGTACGGTGGGTTCTCCAATTCTCCCCATCCCCAACGTTGCAGTAGCTGCCCTACACACCCTGCTTTATGTGGTCTTGCATTGTCGGGCAGGATTATTGCACCGTCCACAAGATCCAGACATTTTTGCCGAACGCCACGTCGTACTTGTCGCACCAAGGAGTCCCTGTAGTACTGTGCGGTCACTGTTCTGCCATGTGGAACAAAGTGGCAAACAATGACACCCCTGGCGTACTGTAATACGCGACGATCACCATCAATTTGACTGGGGAAGGATTCTGTCGGAACTTCTGCCTCCTTGGTGATCCAGCATGTCACAACTCCGCGGACTGACGTTTCAGTTCTGGTTCGTATGCCCTGGTCCAAAATTCATCGATGATGATTATTCGCGACGAGCATTGATCGGCGTCCTGTTGCCAGCGTGCAAGGTGGTGGGAGCATATTGCATAGCGCACCCACCTTTGAACTTCCGTCAGTGCATGCGGTACCCACCGCGATGCGATTGTGCGTAGTTGCAGCTCATTACGCAATATCCTGTGGACGGTGCGTTTATCGATGCCACTTGCCCTCTCTAACTCCAGTAGCGTCCATCGTCTGTCTTCATCCAGGAGCGGTTTGACGACGGCACGTGCCACGTCAGTCCGCACACTGACAGGTCGTCCCGATCGTTGCTTTTCACTGGTTGACATACATCCTTGCTGAAACATTCCTACCCACCGTGCTACCGTACGGTATGGTCGGGTATTATTCCCAAGGGCTTCCACTAATTCACTGTGACATTCCATCGCATTTCTCCCTCGGAGAACGGCTATTTTGATGTAAGCGCGCTGCTCAACACGGGTTACTTCCATCTCGCACGACACTCACCAACTGACTGATTTCACAGCCCTCGCTGCACTACTACCAGCTATCACGGAGCCATCTGTTGTTCTGCATACACACTATGCCTGCAAAACGTCCACACGACACATATACGTTTGTGATCTGTTCACATATCTACAAGTCAAAAAATAGTTGCCATGACTTTTGCCCCAACCCTCGTAGTATAAGTGGGGTTTTACTGTATTTCCTTGCGTATTTAACGCTATATATACCCCGAAGATTATTATATTATTAGAAGGAAGAGTTTAGTTACATTGATTGACCAATTTAGGGGGTTAGTTGTTGTTGGTTGAACCCTAACCAATATATATTTAAATTTATTACATTGACGCACCAACGTGTGGCTGGACAAAGGAAGCACCAATCACAATCCCGACAATTACTAGTAAATAATAATATAATGTTATTGGTTTTACGTCCCTTTTAACTACACTGGCTTTTAGAGACGCCGGGGTGCCGGAATTTTGCCCCCAAGGGGATCTTTAACGTGCCAGTAAATGTACTGACACGGCTCCCTCGCATTTGCGCACCCTCAAATGCCAGCTGACTGCGCCAGGTTTCGAACCTGCAACCTTGGGCTCAGCAAGCGAGAACGTTACCCCTGAGCCACGCAGCCAGACCAATTACTAGTATTCAATTTTATTATAAGGTCACTGTTCTTCCCTTCACTGAACCTGCTCACAGGCTGATCAATACTGTGTAGAGCTGACACTAGCAGATAGATGTTCCCACACTTATAACAAGTCAATACGTTGACATTGTTAATGAAATCCGCCTATTCCGAAATACCCGCTAAACCAAACAGGGTTCCAATTACAGTGGAACCTCATTAGTACGTTTTTCAAGGGACTGAAAAATTTGAACATAAAAAGCGGGAAAACGTACTAATGAAAAATGATAATTAAACCTCATTAACTTGTTTCAGTGAGGGAAAATTAAAAAAACGTGATAATCGGAAGTACATACTATCGAATATACAATTTTAAACAACCTACAGAATTATTGTATTACAGAACTATTTGACACAGCACAGAGAAACGAGAGCAAGGAAAACAAGAGAATAATGTACTACCGTATACCGGTACCGTACTCTTAATTCAAGTACTGTAGTACGAGTTGAAATATTTAGTTTTCTATTGATTTCGGCTTAAATACATGTTTTTCGTGATATTCTGTGGAAAAGAAGTGCCGTATTCTTTGGCGTGAATGATTGGATTTAACCGAAGTTTTTTTGAGGTTAGACATGCTCGCGCGTGTACAGAAAAAAAGCAACTTCCACGCGCTTAAGGTGAGGATTATACAAAGGTTCTCCTACTTTGGAGCGCCACCTCCATTATTTCAATACGACTCAACAAAATTATCACTAGGTTTCACCACTTCTTCGGTAGTGTAATGCGTATTTGCGTGAATCAGATCGTATTGAGTTTCAAGGTCTATACGGTAAAATTGTGGGATCGGATCGTATCCAAACTGGTGTTCAGGTACATATAAATGCGAATCGTATTGAAAGCGATTCTGCGCGCTGACGAAAATGCCATCGTACTTAAGCGATGCGTGACAAAATATGCAACGTGACCTTGTTTAAAGGTTCTGTGCTCACGCGCTATATAACTCACGCTACGCGACAGATGACAGGTCGGCCGGTCGTGAAACGCACGCTGCCCCATTCACGGAAGGACGAGAAACTAGTGGTCGGCCAATCTGTGGTGTATTTCGAAACAAAGAACGTGTTATAGGTAGCATGTTCTACTGGGGTGAGCGAGACACATCGGCTATCTTCCATGTTGCGTCATAGCTCCCAAGCCACTTCTACACCATCAGCTATCTTCTGTATTGCGTCATACCTCAAGCCACTTCCACACCGTCAAAACACACTAATCGTCTACAATGTCAATAACTATCAGAGAATAGGAAGCAATATCGCATCGTGTTTTCAAGATGCCGAATTTTATAATGAAATAAGAATAAAATCCGGTTCCCTAACAAATAGTACAACGGAAATTTGATCGTCGTTAGCGGGAATAGAAAACGTATTAAGGGGATATATTAACATGTAATTAGTAAGAATGGGACTGGGACTTGAAAAAATCATCGCGTTAAACGGGAAAACGTCGTAACCGAGAACGTGCTAACAAGATTCCACTGTAGTTTGGAATAGCAGGACTACTGTACTCTGTAAATTAGGTGCTAGTTGTAAAACACTCACGTGTGAATCCAGCACAACGGTATCTCGATCCAGCAGGGCCTGCCTTAGGTCGAGGGGAACGTATATTCCCGCCAGCTGTCCTGCCAGAGGAAGTTTCGGCCTCCCAGCATCTTTACGTCTCTTCCTCTCCTTTTTGTCCTCGTCTTTCACTTTGTCTCTGCTGTGTAACTCTAAGTGCTGCTTCAACTTTTGCTTTAAAAAGAGAATACAATCCTCTCTGTTACAACATATTTCAGCCAGGCGCATTGCCAAGGTTAAAATGTCTCTGAAGCAGTGATTTGTATGACCTCAGAACATGGTTTTTGATGTTTAATTTTATTTTTTGACCCTCTTCAAATTAGCCTTGTCCCATCATTCTATCACAAAATACCATTGTGTTCAAGGGGATGAAATTGTGGTGAAATTTTTGAATTACAAGTGTCAGATATATCAAGCAATCTGAAATGCAAAAATCCTGTTCTACATGGTGGCCACTCAAATCGGTCAACGATTTTCCAGGATTTTTCCAGACTTAAAAATAAGCGCCAGTCAGGGGGGGGGGGGGGGGGAAGCTTTATCGGTTGCGCCTACATCTAGACCAAAATAAAGCAGTTGTGTTTGGTTTACAAAATTAGTGGTGATTGCGTTATTGATACGCAAGCCTACACACAAATGATTTAATTGTTGTTTTAAAAAAGCCTTTGTGACTCAAATATCCGTTTTAAAAAGAGAGAGAGAGAGAAAAGAATAACCTATTTGGATTGCCAAGGTAAGGTTTTTGTTTGTATGAAAGGGAGCTTGACTTCCGTAGCACATTGGCATCACTCGTGACGTCAATACTACTTGTATTTTGTGTCTTGTGATGGCCTTCTCAGTATGTGCTGGCCATGCGTCTTGGTGAGGTGTGTCTGTACCAACTGATGAGCCCAACGGCACACTGGGGCGAAACGCTGGCATTTTATGTTTGATCTGACCGGACCAATTTTATCATATTAATTGATAATTTCATCTGATCAAACGGAAATAACATCATATTCCCATTCGGGAATATACATAACCTATAGAGAAAAGAATGCCGCCTGCAATTTTATTGCGGTAAAGTTGTCTATACACAATATGTTTCACAAAAATACTATCGCGTGTTCTCACACACAGAAACAGGTAGCCCAAGGAAATTTCTTTCGTTAACCATAGAGTGCTCACCCAAAACCTCAGCGGGAGTATTATTTAAGATAAAACACGGCGCGTAAATTTCTGGTTAAAAACAAGCAGGGTTTGCAGAGCGACCGCTAGATGGCCCTTGCTACCCCATCCGCGATATCATGACGTCGAGGACTAAGAGCGGACTGGGAATTTTAGCAGTGGATGGAAAGATTTTTATAATTAATTAACAGTGGCCATTTTCCAGGAGTCTTCAAATTTTTCATCATTTTCCAGGAGTTTTCCAGACCTATTAAAAATCCACGAGTTTTCCAGGATTTCCAGGTTTTCCAGGAGTAGTGGCCACCATGGTTCTATTTGCAAGATAGGGGGCGTGGTGGCTCAGCGGTCTAGCTGTATGCCTCTCACCAAGGCGGTCCGGGTTCGATTCCCGGTCAATGCATGTGAGATTTTCGAAGTGAAATGCCATGTCCTGTGGTTCGGATTCCACGTAAAAAGGAGGTCCCGTGGCTCATGATCTCAAGATTAACGGTCACGTTAAACTACAAGCTTCCTTTCCTTTTTTCTATTTGCAAGAAATGGAATGTACAACACAAGACAGTAAAAATGAGCAATTATGAACTCTCTCATTCCATAAACACATCTCAGATTCAAGTCCTTGATGAAGCTAAAGAAACTTCACACTTCACTGAGGAACCATCAACAAGTGCAGATAAAGCAAAACATTGGAGTCCGACAGAAGTGAGGCCTCTCCCGAAAATGACACATCAAGTGAAGGCCGGTGACGGACCTGCCTGAAAGCTGACGTCCTTACAAGCATGCCGATAAAACATCAGCAGAAGGCTAAAATGTCTAAATAATTGAAAAACACTGCTGGACCTAGATGTCCAGCCAAGAGACAGATTCTAAAAAAGAAATATGAAGAAAAGGGAGCAAAAACACCAGACTACACATGCACAGTATGTGATGAACCGAGACTCCATCAGTGCACAAAGCGTAAGGCTTGGAGTCACGAATCCTGTACGTCTTATTCTGGGTGAGGTCAATATTATTGTGTTTATTGTGAATAAACAAATTGAGCACTAAATGAACTTTGAAAATTATAAGAATTATCAATGTCTAGTGTATTGAATGTGTAGTTCCGTTAATTATTATAGGTGAACTGTGAAAGTTATAAAACCTATTGAAAATAAAATTGTGGATCTCATTTATATGCAATGTTGAGTTTCTGTCAAATGTATACTTGCTTAGTATTAATATTCTTATTTCTTAAAAAATGCATTCCGTTATTCACTTTGACATAATTACTTAATCATCATCATCTTGCACAGTTTCCAGCCAATGGCCGGGTCTGTTTGGAACACAAGCCTCTCCAACGTCTTCTGTCTTCCCACCATCTCTCAGCCTCCACCCTTGTCCAGTCTTCTCCTCTCTTCTTCACGCTTTCTTCCACCCCCATCAGCCACCTGTCTCTTGGTCTCCCTCTCGGTCTCCTTTCCACTTCGTCTCGTGTATCCTCCTGGGTATCCTCTTCTCCTCCATTCGTTTTACATGTCCATACCATCTAAGTCTAGATTTCTCTATACCATCCTGTAATGGTTCCTCCTTCATTAATTCTCTGGTCCTCTGATTTCTTATTCTGTCCATCTTTGTAGCTCCAATACTGCTTCTCACTGGCCTGTATTTTGCTCTTCTCCCTTCCTTTCATAACCCAGGTCTCTGAGGCATACGTCAGGATAGGGACATAGTACGTCCGATATATGATCTTTTTGCTGTTCTGAGGGACATCCTTGCTCCATAACATGCTTCTCACACTCCTCCGGAATGCTTCTGCCTGTCTACCCCGCTGATTTATTTCTCTCATCAGGCTTCCCAGATACTTGAAACTCTCCACTTTCTTCAGCTGTTCCCCACCAATTGTTATTCTGTCTGTGGTTCTTTCCTTCTTCCTTGATTTGATCACCATCTCACTCTTATTTATGCTAAATTTCATCCCATATCCTCTATTATTCCTTCCCACACGTCCAACTGTTCCTGTACCTCCTCCTTGTTTCCCCAAATCATCAAATCATCTGCAAACACCATTGCTTTCATCTTTCCTTCCCCAATTACTTGTGCCACTCGGGTCATTATGTCATCCATCACCACAATGAAAAGTAACGGTGACAGTGCACTTCCTTGTTTCAGGCCGTTTCTCTGTTCCAACCAGTCTGATCTCTCTCCTCCCACTTTCACACAGCTCACGCTTCCCTTGTACATCTCCTTTATCCTCTTTATAGTCCATTTCTCTACTCCTCTATCCTCCAGGGACTTCCATACTTTGTTTCTGCATACACTGTCATATGCTTTCTCAATATCCAGGAAGGCCATCAGTAGATCTGTTCCATACTCATAGTGCTGTTCTTGTAACTGCCTTACAGCAAAAATCAAATCCACTTAATACTGAATTCTAATTAAGAACAGTTTTGCAATTGAATCCGTTTTATACAGCAATTAAATGGAAAGATAACAATGAACATTTATAGTAAATTGCATGTCAATGTTGTACGTAATTACATAGATAAACTAATATAAAGTTAGTTGATTCACTTTGCACTACTACTTGTCCATCTGTTGCATTGTCGACATGACCAGTTTTCTGTCTTCACAATTCATTGTTGTTTCCCAGTTAAGTGCGATAGTTTGTCTAGGTCGAGCTTTACCTTTATTTTACTCACCACTTTTCAGGGTCACTAGCTCCAGAAACAGTAGAACCAGAAAAGATGATATGTCAAGTGTTCAAATTTGAATTTTGAAACATTTTGCAGTAAATTCTTCCAAGAAGTCAGAAAAAGAAGAATCTTCCTGTAATATGATGATTATGATAATTGTTGTTTTAAGGGGCCTAACATCGAGGTTATCGGCCCCTAATGATATGGGTGATAGCGAAAAGGAGAATGAAATGGAAACCAGAACGAAAATTATGTGAGACGGAAAATACGTACGAAGAGAAACTCAGATGGAAACAACTCACCATATGGTCTTACAAAAGGGATTTAGAACGAAAAGTTGCACAACAAGAATAGATTGAAAAAGACCCACAAAACGTAGGCTAGATTCAAAATACGTACAAAATGCAATGTAGCGTCGAAATACTTACAAATTGCAACTGAAATTCAAAATACTTACAAAATGCAAATGAGATCGAAAATACGTACAAAATGCAATTGAGGTTCAAAATACACAATGCAATTCAGATTGAAATAGGCCCTATCCCAGTTCCAATCCAAATTATTCACAAAGTGCAATTGAAATTCAAAATACTTACAAAATGCAATTTAGATTGAAAATACTTGACAAAATGCAATTGAGAATCAAAATACCCACAAAATGCAATTGAGAATCAAAATATGTGCAAAATGCCCGCCAAACAAAATGCAATTTAGATTCAAAATTCGTGCTAAATGCGGTTTTGGTTGAAAATACTTACAAAATGCAATTGAAATTCAAAATACTAACAAAGGTCCCTCCTCCATATTGAAAGACTTACTAAAAAGCAATTTAGATTGTCAATCTTTATAAAATGCAATTGAGGTTGAAAACAATCGCGAGATGTAATTTAGATCCAAAAAACATACAAAAAGCAACGTAGATTAAAAATGTCTTAAAAAAATCACTAGAAGGGAATTTTGATACACTGTGAACCAAGTAACAAAAACAGTGTGGGAATCTTAAAGAGAAAAGTAAATATAATGAAAAGAGGAGAGGAGAGCGGAGGGGAGAGAGGAGAAGGTCCGCCCCAAAGGGAAGGGACAAAAGGGGAAAACGGACCCAGCTCAGGAATCCCTCGGGGTCGCCAACTCCCGAACTTACCAGCCGTGAGCCCCTAAGGGTGTAGCATTATCGACGGTGCACCAGAAGAGGTGGGGCTACATACACCCTGCCTCCTTGAGGGCCTTGAGCACAAGGCAGGAGGTAACAAGAAAAGAAAAAGAAGGCTGACTCCTCACAGAAGGAGGGAATCAGAAAAGATGAGACAAGGGCCAATTAAGGCGGGAAAGGAAAAGACTCCCTAGGCCTCGGATACCCTAATACCGTCGGGGTCGGAAGAGAACAAGAGTTGACCAAGTGAGGCGACAGGAAAGAAGACAGAGAGGAGCCCGGCACAAGTAAGTGGAAGCAATGCCGGACTCAGTTCCTGTAATACTCCAAATACATACCCGATTGGATAATACTGCAGCACAAATGGCACAAACCGCTGTGGGCTTCCTCCCCTCATGGAGAGTACGCACGTGATAATCAGCATTCTTCTTGTCGTAGTAGACCCTATAATCAAACAGTAAGACTCTCTCACAGTCAATCGTCAATACAATTCTTTCCATCTACTGTATCCAGTGCAGCAACAACCACCACTCACACTCAACAGTTGCACAATAATGTGAGCACTGGAAACTTTTTCTCTCCAATTTAAAATTGGTTGATTCAACATTCCATGCAATTCGAAGGATTTCTACTCAGGGCTGTCATTTAATTCAGCAAACAGATGCACCTTCTGCCAATCCCAAGACAAATTTCAACTTTAAATTCAAAATTCTCCTGAATTTCTATGAAAATATTTTCAGGGGGATAACATTCAGGATTGTAATTCGAGGATTTATCCTCCCCTCAAGGTGAAACCTTAGATAGTCGACCATGAAAAGTCATTTGAAGAATAATTCCGCCGTCTGTAATGATAGATTACAGAAAAGACAGCATTCGGATACGGTGGGCTGTCATGCGGAAGATAATGACGAATCGGAGCGTCTGAAAACTCATCAAATAGCAAACAAACAAATACTACGAAAAATCAAACCTAAACAAGTCTCATTCTTTTCTACACATAATGTTAACTCTCTGGTTCAAACTGGAAAAATGAAGATCATCACGGATATCATGAGAAGTCATGAAATTCTAATTATGGACCTTCAGGAAATTAGAAATAGTGATCAAGACCATCTGGAATCCCAAGGATACAGACTATATAAAGGAATCCCAGGAAAACGGGTCATGAAAAATTGTCCACAATTTGGTAACGGATTCTTAATAGATCTCAGATTCATTGACTCGATAACAGATTTTAAATCTCAATCCTCCAGACTTACAACCCTAACTTTGAAATCGGCAAATAAAACATATACAATTATTAACGCACATGCTCCTACTAATCAAAAAAAAAAAAAAAAACATCATCATTAAGAACAGAGAAGAAGTACCAAAATTCTGAGATCTTTTGGATCAAACTTTAATAAACATCCCTTCATCAAACATCAAAATTCTCCTTGGTGATTTCAATGCGCAACTTGGACAAGAAAGAAGATATCATTGGAAAATGGACAGCACATAAACAAACCAATAAAAATGGTCAAAGATTAGTTGAAATTTGTAGAAACCACAAATTAATCTCTAAATCAACATGTTTTAAAAGACAGCCCCATAAATTGAAAACTTGGAAACATCCTGACTTCAGAAGGGGTGAATGGCAGTTGGATCATGTCTGCATGGATAAATTTCACCATCGCGAAATTCACAATGTCAAGGTTCTAAGGGGAGTTGACTCAGGATCAGACCACTATGTGGTAAAGATAAAAATAAAATTAACTCCAATGGCCAAGAAAAAAACTAATAATAACAATAGGAGGAAATTTGATCCATCTACCTTAATAAAAAATATAGAGTACTGTGAAAGAACAGGAGAAGAGTCTCTCAACACTAAAACATTGGACGAATTAATCACTAAATTAAAATCAATAGCAGAGGAGTTAGCACCAATAAATCCAAGGAAAAAACATGAATGGTGGAATGTAGATTGTGATCAAGCAATAGAGAAAAGACACCAAGCATGGATAAAACATCAAGCTCTAAAGTCAGAAGAATCAAATTTAGAACTAACTATACAAAGAAAATTAACCCATAAAATCATCAGACAAACGAAACGTAATCATCTTAAAAATACACTGGAAAAGATAGAAGACGATTTCAAGAAAAAGCAATCTCGAGATTATTACAAAACATTTGGTAAATATCTAAAAAAATTTGAAGCTCCAACATTAATGTTGAAAAATCAAACAGGAAAGTTAGCACATTCTAACCAAGAAAATACAGAGATCCTTGCAGAAGCATTCGAGAAACTGTTAAATTGTGATGATCCACTGGAAACCCTGCAAGTAAACACTGATACACCTATTTTAACTTCACCTGATTTAATAAATCCTCCAAACATTAATGAAGTAGAACTCGCAATTAAAGAACAAAAAAATTACAAAACTTGTGGCGAAGACTTAGTCTTTGCTGAAATCTGGAAAAATGCTGGTAAACCTGCGATTATAAATCTTCATCAACATCTAGTTAAAATGTGGATTACTGAAGAAATTCCTGCACACTGGACCACAGGAATAATCCATCCATTATTTAAGAAAGGAGACAAAACGAACCCAGATAACTACAGAGGAATTACCCTTCTGGACTGCACATATAAAATTTTCTCTCGTATAATTTACAACAGGATCAAAAACATTCTGGAACCACAACTTGGAGAATATCAAGGAGGATTTCGCCCATACAGAAGCTGTCCAGACCAAATCCTTAGCCTGAAATTAATAATGGAATATTACAAAAACAGAAATAAGCAACTCTTTATCTCTTTTATAGATTTCAAGAAAGCCTATGATAGTATTCATAGACTGACACTGCTAAAAATCCTCAGATCATACGGTCTCCATCCTAAATTGATAAAAATCATTCAATTAACATTAACAAACACAAATTCGAAAGTTAAATTTAGGGGAGAAATATCAACAGCTTTCACAGTAAAAACTGGTCTCAAGACAAGGTGATGGATTATCCCCTCTGCTTTTCAATGTGGCTCTTGATTATATCATGAAGGTTTGGCAAAAGGAAAACCCTCCTAAGATCAAAATTGGAACAAAACCATCAATAAAAATAAACTGCTTAGGATTTGCAGATGACTTGGCTCTTTTAGCACTAGACAAGGAAGAGGTTTGTACTCAGATCACTAGTCTCCAAGAAATTGCTCAAGGGATAGGATTACAGATATCCTTTGAAAAAACTGAGATCATGCCTATGAAACCCTTAGATATAAATGAAGTCTATATAAATGATCATAAAATTAACCTAGTTCCTCAATTTAAGTATCTTGGAGAAATTATAACACATAACTTAAACGAAAAAGTAACTTGGATAAATAGAACAAATAAAATGAAAAAGGCACAATCTCTAACCTGGTCAACATATAATAAAAAATGCCTATCAATAGCTACTAAGATCCAACATTATAAAACTGTAACTCTCCCTGAAGCCACTTATGCTTGTGAAACACTGTTCCAAATTAAAAATGAACAAAGAACTGATCAGCTCCTCAAAACGGAAAGAAGAATCATTAGAACGTGCATTAATAAAAAGTATCAGGTTGAGGGAGTCTGGAGGATTCTCCCAAATGAAACTGTCTATTGTGAGATTGATCCAATCACCAGCACAAGTTGAGGGAGTCTGGAGGATTCTCCCAAATGAAACTGTCTATTGTGAGATTGATCCAATCACCAGCACAATGAAGAAGAAAAGAATTTCATTTTTTTTTCATATCTTACGGCTTCCAGAAAACAGAATTGTACGCCAACTGGTGATGAGAAATCTAGGAAAGAAAACTGGAGGAAAATGGATCCAAGAAATCCAACAAGATCTCAAAGCAGTTGGACTTAAGATAACAGATGCCGAGGAGAAAAATAAAATTAACACCATTCTTAAAACTCACAAATTTTCTGCAGAAATGACACACAGAAAGCCTATGGAGATTTCAGATGAGTTGAGAAAATCCCGATCTGAAAGAATGAAAAAGTACTGGAAAGAGCGCAAGAACCAAGCAGTACTACCTTCAAAGAAGAAGTGATTGTGGAACGACTCAAGTGGTCCAATGTGACCAATCAAGATTAATAATAATAATAATAAAACACTTCGCACTTTTGAGTTTCTGAGAATGTTTTCGAGTTGCCTAGAATTGTGTATTTTTGTCTGGGGTGTGAAATTTGGTCTGGCAGTTTGTAGAGGCAATATCGAAACAAAGGCTTTAAGAGGGGGCGAAACTTGGGTCGGAAATCGCCTTTTATTTCCAGAAATGGCCACCTGAGAGGTGAGCGCTATTGTCGCGTAATCTGCATTACCGACCATGCTACAGAGGAGAGCGCGTATGGTGGCAGGTGAGAGAGAGAGAGCGTTTTGGACATAAAGAGACAGAGACACTCACTGCGATGTCGCCAGACTGCTCGTCCCGCAGTGTTGCTAATTGCTATGAAGCAAGTCAGTAAGCATTCAACCTCCACTCAGCCGACTTCTCAGTTTTCTTCCCTCAGTCTTTCGGCAGGACTTACGCAACCTGCCCAAGCGGATGTTGCGATGCTGTCAATCGACACTTCGTCCGTAATTCTAAACGACTGCTATTCCGAACGTATTGTTTTTTTCTTGCAACATAAGATTTCACGTGCGCCCACAATTGGGTTGTACCAAAACTACACAATGTCCACGCAGGGCCGCGACGATAGAGAGCGATCTTGGGGCCCCACGGTATTGACTGCCACCCCACACTTGAGTTATTTCCGTGAAATCCTAATATTCATGTTTTTTCTTAAAATAAATTAAAATTTCAATATTTGGTTATGTGAAATTATATCGGAAAGGGAAGCTATTCAACTTATTAAATTTTCACCAACCAGGCCTTTTGCGCAGTGCCGGATTTCTGCCTAGGCCTAGGGGCCCAGCCAGCCTAGGGGCCCTGGTGGGGGAATTTTATCTGCTTATGAGGAGTTAAGTAAAAATTTGACTTTCTTACGAGACTACATCGTTTGGAATCTAAAGACATTCGTGAAGGAGCCAGAAACCTTATAACTTTTTATCCGGGGGCCTTGGATAGGACTTTGGAAAACTAGTGTCTGCACCTGCAAGCTCATTTGTCGTCGAATGATGAAGTTATGGAGTTATCGTCACTGAAGCTATACACATATCGGAAAAAGGCTTTTTCGACATTTATCCAAACGTAGGAATTGCGCTTCGAATGCTGTTGTGTACACCATCGTCAAACTGCTCAGTAGAACGGTCGATTTCAGTGCTAAAGAGAGTAAAGGATTGCTTAAGATCTAACATAGGAGAGAACAGGCTCAATTCATTCTCTGTAATGTACATAGAGTCAGAAATAATGCAGTCAATTGACTATGATGACGTCATTCATTCTTTTACACAGAAGAATGTTTGTCGTTTGATTCTATACATTTTATAGAATAACGTAACAATAGTAACATAGACTGTATTATTCTGATGTTTATTAGAGTCATTAAAGTCGATTAAAAATTATATGTTCTGTACTAGTGCATTAATTTGCTAAATTTCCAAAATAGCTTCGAGATGGTGGGGGGCCCAAATGTCAAGTGCCTAGGGGCCCTGGATCTCTAAGTCCGGGCCTGCTTTTGCCAGGACATTATCTCATTTTATATTCATTCGTGAATTTTGTACTTTTAGATTTCGTAGCGTGCTTACATTTTCTAAGTTGCCTTTAGCACTGTAACGCTTGAAATTTTACCTGCTGCCAATAGACTAAAGTATATACCTAGGTAAATAACAGTTCTTTAGAAATAACTGAAATTGGACCCAAAGTTTTCGCTCTACAGCGGCCCAAGAATCACCATTGTTTTAAAGTTTACTCACTTTACCTTTCAAGAGTTTGCTTGGACTTATTTAAAAGACTGATATAGCAATTAAGAAGCCGTAGTTTTCTCTTTCGGGCCCCTGGGCTGTAGCCCCATTTGCCCCTCCTTCTCGTCGGACCTGTGTCCGCGTTGTCTTGCTATTTCATCAATTTCGTACGTACAATGAGCGGATTTGTGAAGTAACAATTCCACTCTGCTTTGTGATGGGTTGTGGGGAATATCATTAGAAGACAACCACTCGATAATGTAAGCCTCTCTGTTATTCGAGGTCGGAGCTTTGTTAATTTGCACTGAGAAAATGCTCACATTGTCCATAATAACTGAATGTGGACGGAGGTCTGGCAGTAATTATTCAGTAAACCTTAGTTTAAAACGAGCGTGTCTCTCCTGAACGGCAATGGTCAGATTTCTCCGAGTTCGATACTAACCCTCCTTTGGTCGCGTAGATTACTATTGTAATCAAGGTTCATTTGTTTTATATCTACGAACATAATACACTAGATTTTCGTACATTCTGTTCAGTACCTTTCCAAGAAGTTCTTCCCATTACAATCACCGTGAAATATTACATCAATTGCCACTATATAGCGTGCCAGTGGTGTACCAAATAGTCAATTGTATTCCACTCGACTATTTGCGGAACTACGCTTGAACTCACGGGTAGAGCCATCCGCGGATAAACAAAGCGTTATCCGCATCCGTCCCGCATCCGCACGACTGCTATCCGCATCCGCCCCGCATCCGCACGTTTGTTATCCGAATCTACTGGCATTACTATAATATTTTTAATTAGATAAAGCATAACGCATTAAAGCAACACATTTACACATTTGAGAAGAAAGTCGTTCCTTTAGGCTTTGTATGTCAAGTTCAATGTTTAAAATGAATGTTTCACAGCCAGAATTGCAACCCTTTTCAGTTCGGAGTGTTAATTATGCTTAATGACTTAATTTGAATGATATTAGCTTAAGTAATCATCTTACATTTCTCATGAAAATAACATAACAGAAAAAAATGTAATCTCATAGACATCCGGGTCCAGTAATGAAATTCAACAAGTTCGGATCGTATTCTAAAAGCTATCCGCAAATTTATTCAAAATATTATCCGCAGCTTATCCGCTATCCGCACAGCCATGCAAACTATATATGCGTGGCGAAAAATGTTGCGGATATCCGCATCCACGTAGGGCTTTACTCATGGGCGCCCGTAGGGGAGGGGGCAAAAAGGGGCCGTGGGCCCCGTCTGGAATCCCGAGAATATTTCGACTGTTCATTGTCACACCAGTTTATTTCATAAATTGAGGATACTGATAGTTAACTGATTTAGATGTAGGGATAATTCCACAGTTTTAATTAACTAAGTAATTTGTGATTATTTGAAAATATCTCCAGTTATTTGGAAAATCGACGAACTAGATTAACATTACTATTTTAATGAACTGCTTGATTTTTATTTTAGGGGCGTGGTGGCTCAGCGGTCTAGCTGTATGCCTCTCACCAAGGCGGTCCGGGTTCGATTCCCGGTCAATGCATGTGAGATTTTCAAAGTGAAATGCCATGTCCTGTGGTTCGGATTCCACGTAAAATGGAGGTCCCGTGGCTCATGATCTCGCGATTAACGGTCACGTTAAACTAGAAGCTTCCTTTTGATTTTTATTTTACTTGTTCTTAAGAAATGAACATTATGACGATGATTCACAAAAGAACTGTAGGGGTAGACCAAGGTTAGAATATGTTAAACAAATTGCCTCGGATGTAAGGTGTGGTAGCTATGTAGAGATGAAACGATTAGCTCAGGACAGGGAGGCATGGAGAGCTGCATCAAACCAGTCAAAAGACTGAAGACTCAAACAACAACAACACAAAAGAAAGAAAAAAACTCCCATTCATGCCATGAAGATATGTACCCGACGGTTTTAGAGCAGTCAAATAATGAATAACACGAAGCAAGTAAGAAATGAAACTAAATTGCGGGGCGGAGGTACGTATCATCATCAGCTAGTGACAGGTAGGTAAAGAAATGAAAAATACATCGTGCCTCCCTCCCCCCGGAAAGAAATCCTGCGGGTGCCCATGCTTGTATAGCAATGTATAGAATTGGGCAACTGAATATATTAAGGAACACTTAATTGTAGAAAAATACTCATCTGTTCGCAAATATTTCATGTTTTTACTCAATACGGGAAACTGCCAAATTTCATTCAAATTTAGAATTAGATAAGTTTTCATGTTGTGTCAAAATATTTGGTATTTCATGTATTTGTCATGGAGGAAAGAAAGAGAGGATTTGCCCAGAGCTCGTGCCAGTGAAGCAAAGCGCAGAGTCCAAAGTGGGCGTAACCTAGTGTTCTGTGACTTGTATGCGGTAGAGCATTGTGCATGGTTATTTCGGATTTTTTTTTTCATCCTAATAATGGCGTGTAGTGCCTATGGTGGTACGAATCGACAGAACAGAACAGACCAGGAAGCATAAAAATATAGTAGGCCTATTATTTACCATACTTGTAAGTTACAATATCAATTGAAGCTGAACCGTTGTAAGTTGTATCCATGCAATTCTGTTGCAGGTTGAGTTTATTAATATTATATCTCAGGACAGGAAAGCATGGAGAGCTGCGTCAAACCAGTCGAAAGACTGAAGACTCAAACAACAAAACATTATATTGCACTAGCCAGCGCAGCGAAGGCATCTCCTTCCGGTTCTTTCCTCTATGGTATTTGTCTATGATAAGAATATTCATCACACTCCATCCTTCTTATAAAATCGAAAATCAAAATTTTAAACCAAAAAAAGAACAAATGAAATACCCATTAAAATTGGCCTACGATTGTAATCCACGCGACTACTGACGTTGCATTTCGAGCCGACCGTCCTAACCAAAACTTCCAGTCCTCCGGAAACGTCGCTCATTTTCCAGCACATTGACCTTGTAGCCTATAGTTTTGACTTACATTACGCTTCATCAAGGTAATAAATGCAGTAACTTATGTCCCTGATTCACCGATCTCGTACATTACGGTACCGGTACCCTGAAAAATACAGTTCTCGCCGCTATGATGTCACTCCTTTCCATGAGTAGCTTTTTCTCGTCATGAGTTTCCTCATATTTTTAGTGCTACGCTTATCTTATACTGTACTGTAGGTTCATAATTAGTTAAAATATAAGAAACTACCTGAGTATTAGTGTAGGACAATACTGTGAAAACACAATAGATATGATTTTTATACAGGGTACTTTTTTCGGTCTAGCGACATAGCAGCGCAGCGGCAAAATGCATGCGTAGCCGGGTTACTCATTGCGAGAGATATAGCGCTGCTATGTTGCTACATGGACAGGGGTAGATGACCACGCAGTTCCGCCCCTTAAAAAAACAACAATAACGAACTTGCTAGATGGATAAAAAAGAAGGACCCTGTACTTTTAATTAATAAGTGTATGATAAAAATGTTTCACAATAAATTATACTTAAACTCGTTGAATTAATAACACTGTATACAGAAGATTAACCTACTAACAGTTCTTTTAAAAACTAAAGTAAACACAGTAGAATCCTATTCAATGAACACAATACATCAGCTGAAGTCTTGCTCTCAGCGCTAAAAATAACTCGTCACTCTGCCTTACCGACCCATTACGCCTGCGCTCTTACGGCTAAGTAGCGAACTTCTACGGCAGCGGCATTAAGACTGAAAGTGTAGGGCATTAAAAACTGATTGTTTTATAGAAACACGCAGGAGAAAAGCAAGATTCATCTCTATAGAAGCATTCTTAAACAAATACCCTTTGCAACCATGTAACTTTTCATCACTTTTGACAGTCACATTGATTTTTAATTTCTGAAGTAAAATCGGTGAAAAAAAGGCCTTGCCTTATGGGAAAACTGCTTCTCAATTTCAATGATACAAAATGTTATTATCAATGAAATTTCATTTGAAAAGTTTAATACATGCTATTGAAGGTATTTACATGATTTGAAAGGGAAGTTTTGTTTAATTTCGGCCATTGACCTTTTAAACTTAGATTTTAACTCGCTCTCAATGCCATAAGCAGAGCCTGCCACGAGCGGCCGGCCGGCTGACTTTAGCGCTCTCTTAAAGGTGAGGCTTGGTGCCTTTTCTTTTGTAAAGTTTTTTTAGCAACCTCATTTGACATGTTGTACTTGTTTATAAGCTTGGTTTTAGAGGGTAAACCGGCCCCGTCGGGAAGGGGTAGCGAGCGTGCCTCTCACCCGGAGCTGTCTGACAGTGAGGCAGCGCCCCGGTCATGAAAACCAAGATTAACGGCCGAAGGGATCCGATGCGCTGACCACGTGTCACCCCAATATCTGCAGGCCAAATGGCTGGGCAGCGGTCGCTTGGTAAGTCTAGGCCCTTCACGGGCTGTAGTGCCACAGGGTTAGTTTTTTTTAGCGGGTAATTTTGTTGTGTAGATCCGAGGTTTAATCACCTCTTTGTTTTGAGTAGTACGAGGGAGGGCCTCCTCGCATTTTAGTGCTGTGATCAAATCACTGAAAACAAAACAATATTATTCGGTGGCGTAGTTGGTAGCTTCTATGCCCAAGATCACGGATTCAAACCCGGCCGAAGTCGTCGGATTTTTTAAGAGCGTTAAAAAAGAACCTTCCACTAATTACACTTGTGGAAGCTAAAATTTGTAGGTTTGATAACACTCTATTAGTTACACCTTTCGCCACCAAGTGCCGACTGCGATGGCATTTAGTAGCCACGTCTGCAGCTAGGTGTAGTGGACGGTAGCATTTGGTAGCAAAAGTAGGAACTACTTGAAAAAATTGATCATCTGCAGTCCTTCTACCTGAATCACAGATAACAAACACTAATACAGCCATCACAATTAACACCGGTTATCAGACAAATATTTTCCGCCAACACAAAGTTCCTCATTTCTCTACTAGAAATCACTATAAGTGCTATAGTGTCAAATTCTACACACACCCGAAGTACACGGGGCTACATGACTGCAATGTCGCAGTCCCTAAACTAAGGAACCAACCCAATCAACCAAAACAATATTACCATATATGGGAGGGGGAGTTAGTTGTTTTAAGGGGCGGAACTACGAGGTCATCTGCCCCTATGGGAGGGGGATATATGACATTTGAATTAAAAGTACAGTAGACTCCAGGCTATCCGGTTTACTTAATACCGCACCAATACTTTTACAAGTGGGCTTATGCTAGAGCCCTATGCATATCTTGTACTTCTGGCACATATGGCGCCACAATTATAAGGTACAGTGCAGTATTGTTAATACATATGTATTGAATACGTTATCCGAAAAAACTCTTTAACAACGTTAGATTCAAAATTGATGTTTTCAGCAATCAAACACAGGAAATTTTCAGCAATTGCGTTACACATGGATGAAAATAGGCATAAATTTACCAATATAGACAATGATGTCAACATATTACACTATGTTTCTAAGGGTAGTTTAATGAATATCTTAGAGGCCATTCATATAAAAGTATTTCAGAGATCAAATCATCACAATAACTTAAACGACATCAATTTAGAAACTAACGTGTTATTCGACACGATAGCAGATCACTTAAATGTTAAAAAACTTAAACCACCATCGATAACTAATGGGTTACCCCCCCCCCCCCCCATTACTCATATAATCATTCCTCTCCCCCCCCCATCCCTTTCCCCTCCGCAGCGCATAGCTGTCTCTCCTAACACCTGCCTAAGCAAGCAGCAGTAGTGGCTCTCGGTTCACACTACGCGGAGCTTGACCTCCTGTGACTCGCAACAACTGTTTCACTTGACGCCAGTAAGTAGATCTTCCTATAAACACGTATGCAGTTTTAGTTCTCCTTCTGTTCTATTTCACTCCATATCAACTATTGTCTTAAACAATCGTTTTTCTTCTTCAGGTGTCAGGAATACTTTAATTTTACAAGATTGCGAACCGGCACGATCAGCTTAAAATTTGAATCAGTAAGTTCTTCAGCTACGATCTGTCTTATTAGACCGTATTTGTTTATCTTTCGAATTAAACCCGCTAAATACATTCATTTCGGGTGCCGTGGAGCAGAGGAAAAAGAAACTTTTTCAATGACAGATAGATTAATGATCTCCTATGAAGAAGGTAAATGGCCTCAGGTGTTTTATACCAGCGTCAACATTCCATTTCCAAAGAAGACTGTACCAGTTGAATGTAGTGACTGTCGGACCATTAGTCCTTTCCCTCGTGCATCAAAGATACTTCTGCAGATTTTGAGGAAAAGGATGGAAATTACATCAAACAGTATCTAGACAACTATCAATTTGGTTTTCGAAAGAATATGTCTACACGTGATGCTATCGGGTCCTTGCGATGTCTTGGAGAAAAGATGTTAAGTGTAAATAGAAACCTTTACGTGTGCTTTGTGGACTTTGAAAAAGTATTTGATAAAGTCAGCTGGCACAAGCTGTTTCCTCTTCTGAATCAAATAGGATGTCCCCATCAATTAATCAGATTAATATTTGATCTGTATATAAATCAAACTGCTGTTGTTCGGCTTGGAAATGACGTATCAGAACCCGCTAAGATCTGCAAAGGTGTGCGACAAGGTTGTTTGCTGTCCCCTGGACTGTTCAATGCCTTTGCTGAAGCTATAACAAAGTGGTCTCTTAAAGGTTGTAATATGGGAGTGAAAGTTGGTGGAAGACATATCCAGAATATTAAATTTGCAGATAATCTGGCATTACTTGCAGTAAATCCGCATACATTAACAAACATGTTGCAATTTTTAAATGATACAGCTACAGAATATGGAATGAAAATCAGTTTTAAGAAGACCAAGATTCTGTTGATAAGTAAGCATCAACACCAACAAAATATAACCATAAATAAAGAACCAGTACAACAGGTCAGTCGATTTAAATACCTTGTGTAACGTGTTTTTCGAGGGGTTTTTATGCAACTGGCATAAGTCGGTAGGAAGCCATTCTAAATTTATTTACGCGGCAAATTGTTCAGCCAAGAGAATTTTTCATGTTAATTTATTATTATTATTAATTTATTATAATTATTATTAAGGTATTTTCGGAGCATTTTATAAAAATGATTAGCATTCAGATAGGTTTTCTATGTCTTAGAAAACGCTATCAAGCAAATTATTACGAACGACAATATCATAGAAAATTATGTGATTGCGGAATTTTACGGAGTTTTCGTCAGTTAGGGTATATCGAGAGACGTGACTCACTGGGAATTCAAGTACACCCTTAATCTTGTCGGAAAGCATGACGCAATCCTGGGTCGCAGCGTCCAGGAAAGGTGAATAGTTGGAACGGAACCCTCCCGCCGAGTGTAATGACCCAGAGAAGGGGAGTATAGCTGTGGGGTGCAGTCAATCAGTGGAGACCACGCAAGCTAGAAGTGGGATGAAGAGTGGGGGGAGCCGACGTGTGCATATATCGTTCGACGCGCCGTGGAACGAGGACAATCTGTGAAATACTTGACGAGTATGGGTGCGCGTGCAAGTGGCTCCGATGTTCGGTGGAGTTAGCGACGATCTGTATAGAACTTAACGGGTACGGTTGTACGCGGGAATCGCTCCGATGTTCCGTGGATTGGAGGACTAACTTTTGTAAAACTTAACCAGTGCGGTTGTACGAGTGTTTGGGTCCGATGTAAGGACCATAGAATTATCTAATCTACCAGTACATCATCAAACATCGACGAAGATGTCGACGTCCAGGAGACTGTGGGAAGCTCACAGCATCATCCAGTATGAGGGAAATGTTTCGGCAATTTCCAGTGGTAAGCGCGAATGACGCAGAAATACGCAATCTCTCATTTCTCTTGGTTTTATATTTCATATTTCAGTAACTTCATAGCTTGGGAATAAGAGTAAAATCAATAATTTATCAGACTCCGTTTTCACGTAATTTTCTATCGGTAATATTAAAATCACAACGCTCCTATTTAAATTTTAAACTTATTGTTATTATTAATTTTGCTATTCTTGTTTTATATAATAAATTCATTTCTTTTACAATGCAATCTTTGCTTTCAGTAGGTAGCATTAGATATAGACCAATTCCTTCTCCTGATACAATTGTTTGTTGGGTTAATGATCAAATCATACCACGATCTGAGTGAATAGAGTCTTGAAGGTGTTCTGCCAGAGCTAGACGTTGTTAAATACAAATTTAGATTTCAACATTGCATTGAGGTCTTGGCGCCCATTAAAACAACATAGCGTAGGCAAAGGTAAACAGTTACATTTATCTCCCAACAGTTAGGGGTAGCGAAACCGTTTCACTTGTCATCCCAGCCTAAGGAAAACTGCTACAATTGTCGCTACCAACATGGAGCATTAATAACTGCTACACTTGTACGCTCAACGTGTGGGTTAGCCAGACTGTTACACTTGGTCAGATCTTCACAGAAGACCTACGATGTGAAGTTGAAATCAGGAGCCGTACAGCCATGGCCAAGCAGGCATTCCGTGAAAAGCATTCTCTAATTTGTCAACGCTCGATGTCCCTCAGCCTTAGAAAACAACTGGTTGAGACCTACATATGGCCTGTTGCAATGTACTGCAGTGAGACCTGGTCAATGAATACAGTAGAACCCCTATTTAACGTTTTTCGAGGGTCTGGTATTTTTTTACCTTAAATGGGGGTTTACCTTAAATCGAGGTTTCGATAAAAAAAACAAATCTTTTCCAGAACTCTGACTGTATTGACTTGAATTGCACCAACACACACAATTAACAACAATAAAACAAGGAGATACCTACCCTACACACTATACAGTAATTACAGTAGCACTAATACAGTAGTCAAAGATCGTAGTTTCCCAGCACACTACAAAATTAAAACGTCCACAAAATACTTACACAATTACAGTAATATAATATATATAGAGTTACTTTTCCTATATACAACACACATTTACACAACTTTCACAGTGTCACATTTTTTGAAATACAGTAATCAAACATGGAAGTCTGCTTTTTAGCACTTTTGGATTTTAGGTTCAGAATGTCCATCTCCAATTGATTTACTCTGTCTATAACAGAGTTGTCCACTTTGAATGCTGTGACATATCTCCGGACGATGTCTATGCTGGCAACAGGTTCACTGAATGATTTCGGTTGCATTTCTTCATCCCTAACATCATCGTCTTCGTCGATACCATCATCATTCTGCTTGACTTCATCTTCGCAGATTTCCTCAACATTCCGGATGCATGTAGTGATGGCATCATCACACACCACAAATTCATCAAAAGTGTTGGGCAAATTGTCAGATACCTGCACCCAATCATGCATGTCCACTCCTGCTTCATCACCGTCTTTGTCATGAGTGCTCATTTCATTAAATTCAGCATTATGAAAGCAATTTGAGATGGTTTCCTTAGTTACCATTTTCCAAGCTCCTGTGAGCATATGCATTGCTTGCAGGATGTTCAATTTAAGCACTTCATTCCTATCAATAAAGGCCAGTGCCTTAAGGACAAGAGCTTTCCGATACTTGCTTTTCAGGCTATGAATAATCCCTAGATCAAAGGGCTGGAGTCTGCTAGTGCAATTTGCAGGGAAGGAATGCACTTTCACATTCAGCAGGAATCCTAAGTCTTTTGGATGAGCAGGACACTTGTCCATAAAGAGAACAACCTTCCTGTCTAGCACCCATTCGTGCATCAAAAGCTTGCAAGAACTTTTTGAACAATTCCGCAGTCATCCAAGCACTTTTGTTGCTATAATACTTACATGGCAGCGTAGAATTGTTCTTAAAGCAACGTGGTTTCTGGAACTTTCCAATTACTAAGGGTTCTAGCTTGTCGCTGCCACCTGCGGTGCTGCATAAGAGAACAGTAATTCTCTGCTTGCTCATTCTTCCTCCATGGCATGCTTCTCCTTTAACACTTAAGGTTTTAGAGGGCACGAGTTGGTAAAACAGGCCAGTTTCATCCACATTGTATACATCCCGAGATTCGAAACCTTCCGAGAGGGGTGGCAGCACCTCTTCTCTCCAGTGTTCAACACTTTCATCACTAACTGCAGCACTCTCTCCACATACTGCCCTGCAGGTTATCCCATAGCGTTTTTTGAACCTATCCAGCCAACCATTTGAAGCTTTGAATTCTGTTAGCCCAAGTTTCCCTGATATTGTAGATGCTTTCATTTTTATCAATGCCCCGTCGATTGGTAAGTTTCCAGCACGTGCTCCATTGAACCACTCCATTAGCTTTGATTCCATTTCTTCGTACGGCGACTTTTTAATATTTTTTCTTTGCTTTGCTTTTGAGCTGCACTGTGTTTCTTGATCCAGAATCTTCTCCTTATTCTTCAATATGCCTGACAATGAAGACGGCGCAAGTCCCAGGCATCGAGCCATTTCACTAACGGGCACATTTGCGTTTCTCTCCACTTCCCGAATCAAGTTCACTTTCTCCGCGACAGATAGTTTTTCTTTTAGCTGCCATAGTCAACTTCAGTAAAACAATGAATGTGAGTGAGCAAACTTATATACAGCTGGATTATCCACGCGAACTGATGCAAACTTGCGTAAACTGACGATATACTGTAATGCCGCTACGAACCTACAGACTCGCGTAAAAGCATTCGATGCGGCGCCGCGCCGACAGTTAGCACGCTGTACAGCGTGTCTTCGGCCGCGGTCGGCTGAGATCGTGATCGCTCGAGCATGTAGCAAGGAATCGATATGGAAGATGATCGATCGTATCCAATATAAATGCTGGAGTTCCTTTTCTGCCTTGAATCATCCTTAACGAGCTTATAACGTCTTTTTCATAGGTTCTTAATGTCGCATAACAATAACGAATCGAAATAAATACTCGCGAATTTTAACATTTCCTAACGCTAAATGCGGGTTTTGGCGTAATGCGAATTACGTTAAATCGAATATAAAATTGCATTGCACTTATGGAATAATTTTCGGGACTTGAAATTCCTTCCGTTAAATGCGGGTTTACGTTAAATCGGGGTTATACTGTAGAGGTGACATTAAACGACTAGAAGAGTTTGAGATGTGGTGTTGGCGCCGAATGGAAAAGATCAGCTGGGTAGAGAACATGACCAACATAACGGTGCTGGATCGAATAAAGGAAAAACGGCAAATGATCCAACAGATCAAAAGAAGGAGATCCACCTGGTTTGGCCACAGGTTACGACATGGTGGCCTGATGATCGACATACTAGAAGGCAAAATACCTGGAAAACGCCCTTGCGGGAAGCCACGGAACACTTTCATGAAATCCTTCCTAAATAGCTCTGGCCTACGAAGTTATGAGGTGGTCAAAAGGACAGCACAAGACCGAACAACGTGAAAAGACTCATTGTAGGGGCAGACCAGTCGCTTGACTGAAAAACATGATATGAAACAACACATTTGACTACAATGCTCAAGTGTAAACAATCTTTGGACAAAGTGTTTCACCAAGCACTCTTCAAGCCTACATAAGATACGCTTCAACAGTAGCATAAATGACAGTTTTTTTTTCAACGAACCACAACTTTTCCTACTCAATCAGTGCCACGAGTGCCAAAATTAATATTTATCATAACAGGACGTAAGCTTGTACAAGGAACTACTCTAGTGCTTTGTATACATGTGGTTATCATCAACAGCAAATTTTTATTTAAATGTTACTCAATATTGTGCAACCAACAGAATAATGAATGCCAATCGACATTCATTCAAACAGGGCAGAAGTTTGTATAATGAAGTGCCGGAGTAACTTGAAACCTTGCATGCATATTGTTTTTAATTTTTAAACAGTTTTTATGTGAATTTATTGTATCAAGTGTTTTTTGTCTTTGATGAGGAATATGATGTTTATATGTTCATGATGTGACCTTATCATAAGGAGTGTGGGCTGAAGGAGTCTGTTGGATTCCGAAACATGTACCCATAAAAACCACTAGGAATAAAAGGTGTTGAATAGGCGGAAAAATTGGAAAAGTTTAAATTTTCATATCAACTGTAAACACGGAACCTAAAATGAATATTTCCTCTAATAGCACTGTAACACGTGGGAATCTTGCAGTGCGACCAACATTAAGGACGGAATACGGCGCTGAAAGGCAGCAAGTCATACGACGAGCAGGTCGCCCACGGGCATCAATTAGAAAGACCTCTCAGGAGGCCACACAATCATTCTTTTTATTGACTTAATGCTTTTCTCCTCTGGTCGCACTACATGTAGGAGTGGTTTCTGGCTTAAACAGAAGGCTAACAATTCTTTCTTATGCCGTTCCAAGGCCCTAGGGTCAATACTTCAGAATACTAATTGTTAAAAAAATGACCAGTTTTGACTTAATGCTTTTCAGTTCCGACCGATTCAGTTGTATTTTGAAACTTAATAAAAATGCCTTGGCCACGGCAAAGAAACAAATTTATTCACAGTTTACATTTAAAGGAACATTATCTTCACGGACTAAAACATTATAAATAGGTTCAAACAATAACATTAAACTCAAAATAACGCTATTCTATTCAGTTTCCCGCCATTATGTGCGAATGAGTGAGCGGGCACACTAGTGTATTGGTTTACGGAGCAAAAGTCTATGTTATGTCTCACCGCGTAGCCTTGTTCCACGGACAATAGTCACCTTTATTGCCGTTTTTCGAAACGAGTAAGAAATTTAACAGAGACTCCCACTGTAACCGTAAAGAGCTCTGTGACTTGATCACTCTCAGATTATTGAGCATTGGGTGAGCTAGCCACTGACTCTCCCAGAATGGCAGTACTTGACGGCGTATATGAACACTCACCTGGTGCAAGATGGATATGGGCAGCGAAACACCTCGCGAGTGTCCAAGTGCGTGGCCACATGCGAGGTCAGAATGGCCTTGTTGTAGAACTGCTTGCCACACGAGTCACATGTATAACCTAAAAATAAAAGAAATTAGTTTAAGTGAGGCTTCTAGGTGCATAGGCTGGCTTTCAAACCATCAAGCAGCATACAGGAAGGATTGCCAATGACGAACCCTCCTCCCCCTGGATAACACTGTAGCTCCTATTACCCTTTTACGAATTGATTGCCGGCGGTCGAGATGAGAACTATTCTTTGTTTACTTGTGTCACACGTCAGCCTACTTCGATGACAGGTACAGGATATGACTCCGCTCCAGTAGCCTAAGCCATCGTTTAACTGTCCGTGGAGACAAGAGCTCCTGTGACGCTTATCTGACGCAATGCTGCTTGACTTATGTGCAGACTGTACTCTGTCATCGCTGTGTCCTCCACTTCGCCCCGTGGGGCTCATGGTACAGTAAACAACAAATGCTGACGCAGCCATACTCAGTGGCAATCAAATCTTGAATGGGTAATGGCAACCATTTATCGTTAAACCTTCTAGGACCATGGGAATTTTTTTTGTATAATTTTCCTGTTCTTGGATGTTCCTGTGGCGTAGCCGTGCAGGTTAAATCGTGCACCACGACCGCGCGGGTAGTTGCAGCAAGTCCGGAGATCGAAGGTTCGAATCCCAGCGCTGACAATGGCTATCCTGTTCCACACTCCCTCCAGGCAAATGCTGGGATAATACCTTATAGCAAGTCCCCAACCCTTATACAGTTACATTACTACACTCACCACATAAATACAGGTTATCAGGCATATTCAACACACCCAACTACACAGGACTGACGACCAAGATGTTCCAAGATGAATTAACAAATTAACTACTCCTGGGAATTTTATATAAAGGTGATTTTAGGATAGAAGGGAAAAAGTATTAAAAAATTCACAAAGATGATGATTGCAGTTGACTTTGCTTGTAGATGCGAAGCGACCAGTTGGACGTCCCGGACAGCGATGGCTTGACACACTACATGAAGACCATAAAATTGCCGGACTCCATCCGAATATGGCCTACGATCGTATAAAATGGCGACAGAGAGCCAGAATAGCAGACCCTGTCTGTGTGCGGGACAAATGCTAGGAAAAAGAAGAAGAAGAAGGATTGCAGTTTTCTCACTGCCTGCTAGAACAAGTGCACTTCATTTGAAACTAACATTTCAGTATGTGCTGCCATCTTGCTGCATCAAAGCAGTTTCGACTCCGTGATCTAGCAGTGGGAAATATGTTAAACATGCCATGAGATCGTGTTCCCTAAAGGAGTTTAAACTAACACTGCAGTAGGCCTGATTCTCTCCTTGAGCTAACGACTTGAGCCATGAGCAGCTGACTTCTACTAGTGGAGTAACATCACAATCAAGGTCATGGCAATGTACCTGGCTGAGTATATTATGCTTACACAATATACAGTACAGTAATGTACATGGTGTATTTAATATGACTAGCCAAAGCAGCGTCCTATTGCACAGTTCAACTTGTGTTGGGAGTACGATTACTTTTCACCGAAATAAAAAAGTTGAGCACATGTTTGGTGTGTGGCATCAAAAAAGCCCAATTTAGAACATCACACAGAACACATCACTTCCACCAACATGGCAGTGTAGACTTGCTCTTCTACGTGGTGAGTATTTAGATATCAAGTGTTACAATAATTTTGCTTCCTATGCATGACCTAAACGTATTTACTTAGCACTTGCCATTTGATTACACGAATTTATTTATTTTATTTCCTGACTATTATCCAATACACTGAATTAAGCACAATAAAATTACTGGGTCTTTCATACAAAGTGGGGACGGTCGCATGGCTGACTGAGCATTACAGGTAGAAGGTCGAGCCGAAGGTCAGACGAGCACATTGCATCATGGAGCTGAGACAGTTGCGATGCAGAATTTGATGAGTAAAGATGACTTCCCTACTTCGTTTATAGCCTATTTTAAGTTACATGTGTTATAAGTTTATAACATGTGTACGTGGTTATTGTGTTTCAAAATGCTATAACTTTTTATTGCTGAGTTTGAAAGCCTATTGCTTCAATTTTTACTAGCAATACCCATCGCGGCTTTGCCTGCGAATATTCTAGTTGTAAACAGTACACTTAGCAAAATCTCAATCATGAATGCTATGACTGATTTATCCTTGGTATGAATAATCAGACTTTATCAATTCAGCTACTGGTGCAGTGGTTAGGGGTTTGTCATTTCTTCATAGGTGTATCAGAGCGAAGTTAGTTTTCTGGGAATATCACAGATACTGTTAATTTAAGGGCCTTTAAATGTGGTTTTCAGAGACCCTTTATAGTCGGTGAAAAAGATCTTTCGTACGACACTCACATGTGAAAATTGCGTGAAAAAATTCTCGAGGGCCCCTTGACCCCCTTAACCGCATTATACTGTATGTATTGATGAATTTTACAGCTTAATTTGGTTCAGTGATAACCTTATAACCGCCTGGAAACTTTCACAGTAATGTAATAATTGGAATTGCATTGCGTCTTACAGAAATAGATGGACCTGTGAGATTCTGTTACCATGGTTACCGTGTTGCATTCTTTCATTATTTCATTGTAAATATACATGTTTTAAGGTATTTATTTAATTGTGAGGCATTTAAAGAGTAAGTGAGTGCGTTTCGCTTACGCATTGGGTTATGCTGAACCTGTAGGTACCCCATATGTCTAGGTTGGTGTTAATGGGACCTTATTTTCGGTACAAAACTGGAATGGGACCTTAGCAGAATAATATAGGGAGCGATTTATGGGGACAATTGAAAAATAAGGTTTATGCACCACACTCTAGATGAACTCAAACTAAATATCACGAGAGAAATTGACGCTATCTCGGTAGAAGAACTAATGCATGTGAATGAAAATTTCCTTAGAAGATGCCAGAAATGTGCAGATGCAGGCGGAAGACATTTTCCAACATCTTCTGTGACATGATTTTACTTTGATTATGTGTGCTTGTTATTTGCATGCAATTCGTACGGGCGCTCTCTCGACCCCAAGCTCAGTGAGTTGCCATGTGCTCCACGTGCCGCACTGCCGGTTCCACTTCGTGTGAAAGGCCCTGTATTAAAAGGTTCCCGTAAATTTGTTTCGATACGTGTCCATTCCCTTGTAATTGTAAGCAGCACGTCGGCTTTACTGTCAGAGCGCACGCTCTGCTCATTCAGCCAAATTGTACCCACATTTGCTGTAGTTATTATCAATTAATCCAAATTTCCGTCATACTCCGCATGTTCCCATTTCCATTATGACGCTGATATCCTATCATGACATTACCATGGATATGTATAGAACGTTTCCTTGGGTTCACAATGTCTCTAACAGATGTTGGCAATTGTATCTCTGCTTTTCTCCGCATTTCATATTCGTAGAGGTTACAAATATCGGTCTTATTTCTTAGTCGAGACAAGTGCCGGCTGCAGTGCAAATGTAAACCCAGACTCATGGCTAACTCGGAGGAAGCTGATCGCGCTAGATTATTGCGTTTAGAAGATGGTGATTACTAAGGTTCGGAACTTAAGGATGAGTCATATTCCCCCCCCCGACCTTATTTTGACGAAATTAGAATACCGCATTTACTCGGCTATAGGACCCCTCGCCTATAGTACCCCCCCCCTCAATTGTCATAAGCCAAAATACAAAACTCTTGGAAATCGCTTATAGTACCCCTCTTTAATTATTATTGAAAGTCAAAATACAACATTCTTGGAAATTGACGAATTCTTAAAAATTTTTGAAATTATAACTGAAATTCTTCTCTTTTATGACAAAAATATGTTTCTTATTACATTATTTTGTTATTCAGACGATATGACCGCCATTTAGTGTACGCGATTGGACAGGATATCGAATTGTGCAGCCAATAGGCTTCACCCAATATCCAATACAAGATGCCACACTATCGGCCGAGTAGAAGCGCCCAGTTAAAAATCCGGCAATGGAAGTTACTGTATGGTTTCATATCTTGCCTGCATTCTTTGGTTTAGTATCTTAGTATTCTTTGTATTGCACTTCGAAGTGGTGTTTGAGTCTTCTTTTCAGTTTTATTTTTAACACATTTCATTTGTTGCAAGAACCGTCGGCGTTTGTGTGACACGTTATTGGTGTATGAATGTAAAATATGTGAATAATACGTGCTCGGTTGTGTTGACAAATGTTAATGAGATGTGATCACTGTGATGCATTCTCTCTCCCTATGTTCAAATAAAAATAAAGTTTGCTTTTCCATGTCTGATACTTTGCCCATTCCATTCTATTTCTTTGATACTAAGATTCGTGCCTAGCAAGGGATAGTAGTGAAAGTCATTGGGGGTAGCCGGGAATAGTGAGGTTATGGCAGTCTCATAATGGGCTGAGTAAAGATGTAAACTTTGTTTATTTTGAGTAAATAGATCTTACTATGTAGCATCAAAATAAAATAGCTAATTTTTACTCTCTCCCTTTCCTAAAATCAATTTTTTCAAAGTTCACGTCCTGTTTTGGAACTAAAAATTTAGAAAAAAGTATTTTTTTTTATAGCCAAGTAAATATGGTAATAAGTGTGAATGATGGGTCACTGGCCGTGTTTAAAGCAATATTTTTGCATATAAATACATATTTTGGCCATTTGTGTTTATGTCATATTTTGACTTTGATTGGAAGACTTAAGCAGGAACAAAGCCCCAGGCATAGATGATATACCGATTGAGTTGCTACGCTGCATAGGAGATGAAGGTCTGATCAGGTTATTTCACTTGGTGTGTAGGATTTATGAGACAGGTGAGGTACCCTCTGATTTCAAGAAGAATGTAATCATCCCTATACCAAAGAAATTGGGAGCTGACAGATGTGAAGATTACCGTACAATCAGCTTGATTACTCATGCTTCAAAGATCCTGTCTAGAATAATTTACAAGAGGATTGAAAGCCAGATAGAAACGGAGTTGGGTGAAGACCAGTTTGGTTTCAGGAGAAATGTAGGAACAAGGGAAGCTGTACTAAGTCTTAGGCTGATTTTGGAAGGTAGAATAAGGAAAGATAAGAGAACGTTCATGGCTTTTGTAGACTTAGAAAAGGCTTTTGATAACATTGATTGGACTAAATTGTTTGACATTTTGAAATCTATTGGAATAAAGTACAGGGATAGGAGGGTGATATACAATCTGTACAGATACCAGACAGCAGTCATTCGAGTTGAAGGACATGAGAGAGAAGCTGGTATTCAGAAAGGTGTAAGGCAAGGCTGCAACTTATCACCCATACTTTTCAATCTTTACATTGAACAAGCAATGAAGGAAATTGGAGAAAAATTTAAAGTGGGAGTGAAGATTCAAGGAGAAATAATTTCAACTCTGAGATTTGCTGATGACATCGTCATCTTGGCCGACAAGCCTGAGGATTTGAATGAGTTTTTGACTGGTATGGACTCCGTCTTACGGAAAGAATTCATGACGAAAATAAATAAATGTAAAACAAAAATACTGGAATGCAGCCGAAATAAATCAGAAACCTCTATGGAGATCAAATTGGCAGGTGAAAAGCTGAAGGAAGTAGGAGACTTTTGTTACTTAGGAAGCAGAATAACCAGTGATGGAGGAAGCAAAGAGGACATAAAAAGTAGGTTGGCTCAGGCAAGGAAAGCATTTCTACAAAAAAGGAATCTGTTGACATCGAATATAGATTTAGGTATTCGGAAGTCATTTTTGAAAGCCTTTGTCTGGAGTGTGGCGCTCTATGGAAGTGAAACTTGGACTATTGGTGAAGCAGAAAAGAGGAGAATTGAAGCTTTTGAAATGTGGTGTTACAGGAGAATGATGAAGATCAGATGTGTAGATAGGGTTACAAACGAAGAGGTTTTAAGACGAGTGGGAGAGGAGAGATGTTTCTGGCGACTGCTAATGAAGAGAAGAGATAGGTTAGTAGGACACATACTAAGACACCCAGGAATAGCAAGCTTAGTTATGGAAGGAAGGGTCGAGGACAAGAACTGTAGGGGTAGACCAAGGTTAGAATATGTTAAACAGATTGCCTCAGATGTAGGGTGTGGTAGCTATGTAGAGATGAAGCGATTAGCTCAGGACAGGGAGGCATGGAGTGCTGCATCAAACCAGTCAAAAGACTGAAGACTCAATCATCATCATATTTTGCTCATTTTGCTCATTAAATGATCGATATGGAGTTATATTTAGGATAAATTTTTAACATTTTTGTCTAAATTTTGGCTAGGTACTAGGTATCAGAATGGAATTTCAAACATGGAATTTGCAAACGGTACAGTAGATTTATTTTTCTTTCTACTCCCGAGACAGGCAGATAGCAGGTTTAGAAGACCAGAATCCGAGAAAAAAGTTTCTCTACGGATGTTGCGAGTAAATGCAAATTTAGCTCGTAGCAATTAGTGAACAAGGAAACTCCGAGGTAACTAGCGCCCTGTTCGGCCTTGATGGGTCCGGTAGGTAGTTTAGCTTTGTGTCTGCTGGTTATCGTGTTTTATCCAATACTTGCCCTAAAATGCGGCTTCGGTGGCGTAGTTGGTAGCATGCTGAACTGCTGTGCCCAAGATAGTGGGTTCAAACCGGGCCGAAGCCGTTGATTTTTTTTATGTGCGTTTTAATCATTCAGTATGCCTTCCTTCGGAGAGGAAGTAAAGCCGGCGGTCCCATGTAGATTTATGGCATGTAAAAGATCCTTCCACAGACTAAACTTGTGTGAAGCTAAATTCTTAGGTTAGATTTAGTCAGAACGCTCTATCAAAGTTCCAACGTTCACCACTAGGCATCATTGACATCTGGTAGCGAAAGTTGGAACTACTTGAATTTGAACTGAACTTGTAGCTCACCCCATGGGTGTCCTCTTGAAGCAGCCACAGCCTCTGGCGAGCCGAACATGTTTTCGGACACACCCGGCACTAAAAGCCATACAATAAATAAATAATAATCTGAAGAGTATCTAAATTCAAGGGTTCGACCTTGTTCTGGGTTTTATTGTGATGTGTTGTTTAGTTTAGTCAGCTTTGTTTCGCAGACGGGCTGCGCATGTTGGGCGGCCCAGGAATTTGCCTGTCGTCAAGAAGCTTGATGCTTTTTCTCTTTTGTGTGTTGGCGGAGTGAGAAAGTATAAGGCGAGTAATGTGTAGTGTTATTAAGGGTATTTGGTGTATTGTTTTGTGAGTAAGGGAGGTAAACTTTAACCTTGACACCTTTTCGTATGCTTTGTTCTGACCATATAGCTTTTGGGTAGGCATCTGTATTAGGATTTGTTTTCACTGGATTACAATTGTTGGTTTTCACATCAAGGGAAGGGAGGGGGCGGGGGGTTGAGTTAGGTTATGGTATAACTTGGTCGGGTTGAACTGTACCTTGCGATACACCGGCGTTTGGGGAATATCTAGGGGATTTTATGACGTCACGCGTCACGTCACGGCTGACGTATTCGTATCCGGAACGCTATTGGTTGTTCGGTTGTCTGCCGACGTATTCGTATCCGGAACGCTATTGGTTGTTCGGTTGTCGGCTGTCGTATTGGTACCTGTAACGCTATTGGTTGTTCGGTTGTCGGCTGTTTCATGCCATATTTTCGCGTGCGCTGGTGGTGTTGAATTTAATGGTGATTTGACGAAGTACCGACGTTTCTTGGTAAGTAGTGAATGATTATTAATTACTTCTCGTTTGTATCTGTACTTGAATAGTCGGCACTAGTTTGATTAATCATGGATGTGGCCGGGCCTAGTGGATTGTGCAGGAGTCTGGAAAATGTTTCTACTTCCGAAAGTGATGGCGAGACAGAAGAGGTTATGGCGCCTCCTCAATCCGCTATGAAACTGATTGTTTTATTCGGATTATTATCCACTGTAGAAGGAGCTATTTCCTTTGCTAGGGAGAAGGGGCTATTGGCTTCGCATTATGAATGTCCAAAGTGTTCCCGGCAGATGAAAGAAGCGAAGGTCTCAGCTCAACGAACATCTGATCTTGTCATGTGGCGTTGTTCGAAGTGTTCGGTTTGGCGTACCATCAGAAAGGGGTCTTTTTTCGCAAAGGCCCGTATAACTATAAAGGATATTTTATTAATTGTATATTGTTTTTGCTGGCGAATGCCTATTTACCAGGTTGTGCATGAGTTGGATGTATCTACGGTAACAGTGATTGACTGGTATGTATTTTGTCGAGAGGTATGTGGTGCTTGGTTGTCTGAACGGGGGCCTGTTGGGGGGGAGGGGGTTATCGTAGAGATAGACGAGAGCTGTTTCGGGAAGCGTAAGTTTAATCGGGGTAAGAAGATGAAAAATACATGGGTTTTTGGTGGGGTAGTTCAGGGAAGTAATGGGAGGGAGTGTTTTTTTGAAGTAGTTTCTAAAAGGGATAAGGTTACTTTATTGAGGTTAATTAGGAAATATATCAAGGGAGGGTCTACTATTTATAGCGACATGTGGAAGGGTTATGGGGGGTTAAACGATGAGGGTTTTGAACATTTTGCTGTTAATCATTCTGTCCAATTTAAAAATTATGATACTGGAGCATGCACGAATACAATTGAAGGGTTCTGGTCTGCAGTGAAGTATAGCATTGGGAAGGGAAAAAGACGGGAAGGGTCACTGCAGAAGCATCTGGATGAGTATGTGTGGCGGAAGAATGTGGACTCCGGGGTGTGTGTGTTTGAAAGGTTTTTGGTGGATTGTCGGAGGTTATATCCTCCAAGTGCGAGAGACTGAGTGTATGCTGTAGATGGGTGATTTTTTTTTTTTCATTCTTGGCAAGGAATAGTTTGAAGGCTATTGGGATGGGGGAGTTGGGGACTGGGGATTAGCCTTTGGTTATATTTCAAGTCGGAAGGATGTACTCTGTACCACATTCTCAACAAACCAAGGCCTAAATTAGGCAGTTATTAACGAGTTCAAGAAGCCCCATGATATAAAGACTGGGATTTGTCTGCCTTATTCGCTTAAATATGGCTTTTTAGCTTATGCGTTGGCGGGGTCGAGAATGGTCGTCCTTCTCACCTGGCTTCAATTTATAATGGGTGTGTCCCTGCTGAATGATTTTTTTGTTGTTTCTGAATGAATGGAAACATAATTATAATTTTGAAATATGCCTTAGTTTTTTTTTTCAAGTTGTAATTGTTTTTGGATTACATACGTTTAAGAATATTGTTAATTTTCTTATTTTCGTTTTACCAGAGGAATGGGTTTGAGTTTTTGATTACTTTTATTGGCAAGGAGTCAATTTCATGTAATTATTGTGCATCTGACATTGGCAAGTAGCAATGGTCAGTATGTTTTTGGAGTGACATATTTGTTTCAATTATTTATTCTTCCGTTTCATGAATATTTTTAATTTTTGTTATTTTTTCTAACCAGAATAATGGTTCAGAGATTTTGAATATTTTCATAGGCAAGTAGCCAATTCTATTTTCATTTTAAGTTTTTATTTTCTATATAATTAGTGTAAAACTTGCGTGTATGTATGGGGTGTATGTTGTATGTCTGGTGAGAATGTTTGGGTATGGATGGTTGAGTGTATATGTTGTTCAAGATTTTCGATTCTTTTATTTTGGAGTATTGACCGGGCCTTTGTATAAGAAAGATTCTCTTTTTGTTGTGTCATTCCAACATTTGTGATCCGTGTTCCTCACGTCGCTACTTATGTGGTAAGTTGTACTTGATCTTGTGTTCATACTACATATTAATATAAATTGCAAAATTCCTTTATCAAATCGAATCTTTGATGGATTTATGTTTATAAATGATATATTTTGATCAAAGGGGGTGAAGCTGATTCCTGCACGTGGTGCCCCTGCATAGGTACTGGCTTGATTCCAGTACTGAACTGAGCATCAGCATTCGACAGCCAGACAATCCTAGTGATCTCCTGGCTTGAAACACATCACAATGAGAAAACCTAAAGGAAATGGTCCTTCTAAGGGCCCACTATGTAGAAACCTAGGACCTATGATCAGAATTCTTCAGCTCAACATAGAAGGAATAAGCAGAGCTAAGTGTGAACTCCTATCAAGAATAGCTCTCGATAAAAATATTGACTTGATTGTTATCCAGGAAACTCATGCAGCAGATGAAGATCAACTGCACTCTAGAGGAAAAATTCCTGGTTATGACCTCTTAGGAGCAACATTCCATCACGCATACGGGGTTGCCACATATGTAAGACATACTGTCGAAAACGCCTCCTTGTGCACTACAAGTACTGCTGAAAATATCCATTCTGTGATCACCAAAATAGGAGACGTCACGGTCACTAATGTGTACAAACCTCCAGCTGAGCAATGGCCCCCCTATGTTCTCCACCACCAACCGCATCCAGCCATCTACCTTGGTGATTTTAACAGCCACCATAAACAATGGAGATACACTTCTAGTGATGACAATGGAGAATCTTTGGGCTGAGGAACACAACCTCCATCTTACTTTTGATGCTAAAGATCTATGCACTTTTAGATCAGCTGCATGGAGACGAGAGTCCAATCCCGATCTGTGTTATGTGTCTACCAACAACTGCACACCTCTGCCAGTTAAACGGAAAGTTCTCTCCGACTTTCCTCACAGCCAGCATCGCCCAGTTGTAATAGAGATCGGAATAAAAGTCCCTATTGTGTCAACAACTCCCCATCCACGCTGGAACTTCCGAAAGGCAAACTGGCCTGCCTTTACTGAACAACTTGATAAGGTCCTGGGCTGGATTCCCCCAACAAGTGAAAACTATGAGAGACTCACAGGTGCTGTAATAAGCACAGCAAAGAAGTTCATACCTAGAGGATATCGGAAGGAGTATGTTCCTGGATGGAGTGATGCTAGTGAAAAACTGTATCAAGAATTCGAAACAACTGGGGACAAGAATACAGCTGATCAACTATTACACAGCCTGGACACTGCTCGCCGTCAGAAATGGACAGAAACTGTGGAAAACCTCGACTTCAAACATTCAAGCAGGAAGGCGTGGTCCCTATTAAGGGAATTAGGAGATGGAAGCCGAGTAGCTCGAGACATTATTCCTATAAACCCCAACAAGGTCGCGTCCCACATTGTGTCAAGTTTGAAAGCTCCAAAAGATCGTGACCACACCTCTGCAATCAAAAGGGAACTCAGAGCAATGAAAACAGATAGTCTTGAGGTCGGCAGATTTTCTTATCCCTTCACCCCAGAGAAGTTGCTACAGCTTTGAAAGATGTCAAATCAGGGAAAGCCCCTGGTTTTGATGGCATTCATCCAGAATTTTTATTGCATGCAGGGAATTATGCAATTACCTGGCTAGCCAGGCAGGGTCTATCCCCCGACTTATGAAACAAACCAAGATCATCGCCATTCTCAAACCAGGTAAATCTAGTAAAAATCCTCAAAGCTATCATCCAATTGCTCTTCTGAGTGTAGTTTACAAATTACTGGAGAGGCTTCTCTACAACAGAATCGGCTCAGTAGTTCTTGACCATCTACCCATCGAACAAGCGGGCTTTCGCCCAAACCGAAGTTGCACAGACCAGGTTCTCTCTCTGACTACACACATCGAAGCTGGATTCCAAAAACAACTAAAGACTTCAGTTGTGTTTGTGGACCTAACTGCAGCATACGACACAGTATGGAGGCAAGAACTCATCTGCAAACTACTTCGAATAATACCCTGCAAGAAAATTGCCAAGCTCATTGAAAACATGCTTACAACAGAAGGTTCCGTGTAATTATGGGAAACAAGACCAGTAAGCAAAGGACTCTTAATAACGGTCTTCCTCAAGGATCGGTACTAGCACCTCTGCTGTTCAACTTAAATACAGTGGAATCTCGTTAGCACGTTCTCGGTTACGACGTTTTCCCGTTTAGCGCGATGATTTTCTCAAGTCCCAGTCCCAATTCTACAAAATACATGTTGATATATCCCCTTAATACGTTCTCTATTCCCGCTTACGACGATCAAATTTCCGTTGTACTATTTGTAAGCGAACCTGATTTTATTCTTATTTCATTATAAAATTCGGCTTCTGGAAAACACGACGCGATATTGCCTCATATTCTCTGATAGTTATTGACAGTGTAGATGATTTCATTGTGTTTGACAGCGTAGAAGTGGCTATAGCTATGACGCAACGGCAGGTGACGTGTCTCTCTCCCGCTGCCCTTTCTCTACTTTCTCAAGTCCCTATCCTACTAAATTCATGTTGAAATATCCCCTTAATACGTTCTCTATTCCCGCTTACAACGATGAAATTTCCGTTGACTATTTGTTAGTGAACCGTATTTTATTCTTATTTCATTATAAAATTCGGCTTCTGGAAAACACGACGCGATATTGCCTCATATTCTCTGCTAGTTATTGACAGTGTAGATGATTTCATTGTGTTTGACGGCGTAGAAGCGGCTATAGCTATGACGCAACACAGGTGACGTGTCACTCTCCCGCTGCCCTTTCTCAAGTCCCTATCCTACTAAATTCATGTTGAAATATCCCCTTAATACGTTCTCTATTCCCGCTTACAACGATCAAATTTCCGTTGAACTATTTGTTAATGAACCGTATTTTATTCTTATTTCATTAAAAAATTCGGCTTCGGGGAAACACGACGCGATATTGCCGCATAGTCTCTGATAGTTATTGACAGTGTAGATGATTTTATTGTGTTTGACGGCGTAGAAGTGGCTATAGCTATGACGCAACACAGGTGACGTGTCTCTCTCCCGCTGCCCTCACCCCCTTTCCCTTCGTTTATTTCTCACGTAGGCGCACTATTGTCTTCTAGTTCTTAGTGTTCACGTCCAGTTATGACCTATTTTATTGCGTGTTTCATAATGGATAAGAAGAAAGTACGGCAGATAACTAATGATGAGAAGATGAAATACATTCGAGACGTGGAATGCAATCCTCACATGAAGCGTGTGGATATAGCGCGAAAGTGGAACATTCCTCCGTCTACACTGAACACTATTCTCGGCAAAAGGAAGGAAGGAAGGAAGGAAATCATTTGAAGCATTTGAAGAAGGAATGAGCGGCAAAAGGAAACGTGTGCGAGAGGGACAGTTTCCTCAACTAGAAAGCGCTTTATTGAACTGGTTCAAGCAAGCCCGTGCTTCAAACATATGCGTGCGCGGTCGCCGGTAACTGAGCCGTCACTGGCGGAGCGCGAGAGCGAGAATGTCCTTGCTAAGCAGAAATAAAGACCCTGTATTATACTGTAGTGTAGAGGTACAGTAATTCATTTTTATGTTACCGTATTTGCTCGCGTATATCTCGCACCCCATTTTTTTTTATTTGAAAGTTCAGGGGAAAATAAGTACTCGCATATATCTCGCATTCATTACTGACGCCATCATATAAATGACAGTAATAACCTTGAGGTAGAAACACGTTCGATTTAGCGCGCCACAACAGTCGCCATTGTCCAGGAACTTACCAGAAGCGTTACTAACAGGAAGAGCGAGCAACAACGAGTTGATCCGAACTTCGATACGAGCCGATTAGGGATCGAGGCGCCGCGTGCAAGAATACGGCGCAGCGTGAGTGTTAGCACGCTGTACATCGTTAGTCTTCGGCCGCGGTTGGCTAAATTCGCCGCCTTGAGACACGTTCGAATTAGCGATTAGCGCGCCACGTCAGTTGCGGAAGTAGGCCTACTGTTACATCGCAGAGAAACGCAGTTCAGTCTCCTCGAATCTCAATGATTTCGTCTTTACGCATTGCGTCGCATCTGAGCTCGGCCGCGTGCAAGAATACGGCGCAGCGTGAGTGTTAGCACGCTGTACATCGTTCGCCGCGTCTGGCTAAATTCCCCGCCTTGAGACACGTTCGAATTAGCGATTAGCGCGCCACGTCAGTTGCGGAAGTAGGCCTACTGTTACATCGCAGAGAATCGCAGTTCAGTCTCCTCGAATCTCAATGATTTCGTCTTTACGCATTGCGTCGCATCAGAGCTCGGCCGCGTGCAAGAATACGGCGCAGCGTGAGTGTTAGCACGCTGTACATCGTTCGCCGCGTCTTCGGCCGCGGTTGGCTAAATTCACCGCCTTGAAACACATTCGAATTAACGATTAGCGCGCCACAACAGTTGCGCAAGTAGGCCTACTGTTTCATCGCAAATTTTGTGTTTTTTCGGGAATACGGTCATTCCCCGCGTATATCTCGCACCGAAAATTTTCACACATATTTTCGGTCAAAAATGTGCGAGATATACGCGAGCAAATACGGTATTTATTCCGTGTAAGTTACTGATAACCTATGTTTATGTCGTGACTGTAGTAGTGCATACAATCACTTACTAAGGTCGGCGATTTGACGTCCATATATACGCCGCGTTCTTTCTTGTACGTTGTAAATGCAGAATGGCGTTTTTCGGTAGTACGTTTTCCCGCATATGACGTCCAAATTTTTCAGTCCCTTGAAAAACGTACTAACGAGATTCCACTGTATATCAGATTTGCCGAAAACAACCTCCACACCATTTGGGTACGCAGACGACTGGGCATTTGCAGTGCAGGACAAATTTATGGAGAATACCGAAGATACGTTGACAGCTGACCTCAACATCTTAGATCAGTATTTTCATAAATGGAGACTTAGGCCAAGTTTGAGTAAAACTGAAGTCACATGTTTCCACCTCAACAACAAACTGGCCCACCGTGAACTTAATGTTAAATTCCAGGACACTAGACTTCACCACAACAGATACCCAAAATACCTCGGGGTAACCCTTGACAGAACTCTGCCCTTCAAGGAACACCTGAAGAGGACAACAGCCAAACTCCAGACACGGAACAACATCCTCCATAAACTGTGTGGTACCACCTGGGGTTCTTCAGCTTCAACCTTAAGAACTTCAGCTCTTGCCCTGGTCTTCTCAGCTGCAGAATATTGCTCTCCAGTCTGGCTGAACAGCTGTCATACAAAACTGGTTGACTCGCAGCTAAACCATACTTTGTGCATTGTATCAGGAACCATAAAATCTACCCCCACTTCTTGGCTGCCAGTTCTTAGCCATATTCCTCCACCACACTTACGGAGAAAGAATGCCCTGTTGCAAGAGTACCAGAAGTTGTCTAGAAATGCCAATCTGCCAATCCATGGAGACATCCCCAACGCCATGATCAGCAGGCTCCGTTCCAGAAATCCACCAGTTAGGACCGCCAGAAACCTGGTTGATAATTTCAACCTACAGCAGGACTGGATGCAAGAATGGACATCCACAGCTCCACCTGAGTATCGGAACTTTCCCTGCATCAAAAGAACACCAACAGGATTTCATCTACCCCGCAGTACCTGGACAACTCTCAATCGCATCAGGACAGGCCATGGCAAGTGCGCTGACTCCCTCCACAAATGGGGCAAACTTTCCTCCCCGGAATGTAGCTGTGGTGCCCCAAAACAAACACTGTGGAACAGTGCCCCCTGAGTGCATATCAGGGCAATTCAAAAGACTTCCCGGCGAATCGTGAACGTTAGGCGCAGCCACACCCCAAGGTCGCTAACCGGCGAATCGTGAAGGTTAGGCGCGCGGACAACATACCGGTATTGTAAAGAGCAAATATTGCCCGATGGTGAAAACCAGCGTGACGCTGATAGCGTGTTTGTTGGATGCTCTTCATGCAGTCAACAAGTCACTACTATACTCGCACAAAAGCAAGTCTTTGCCGGCTTCTGTGACGACGATATTTCGATCTGGAAAGGTGGTCTCACTACGATTACATTAAGGATGGATGAATGCCAAGATGCAGAAGAGAGTGACCGGAATTTGATTGCCGGTGAGAAAAACGGAGATCCAGTAGATATCGATTGCAGGAGTGATGCAACAGAAATCCCGAAAGTTCCCACAGGCAAGCTAGTGTGTCTATAGTTGCACATATATAGAAAATGGAGATGAAATTTCAATCTACAGGAATGTACAATCTAAAACTAGAAAAAGTGAACAAAAAGTGATGACAGTCTTTTTTCTTATATAATAATGTGGCATAATCCACATACGGTACCTCTAGTCTACAACACAATGTTATCATTTTGTTTTAATTGTTCATTTCAATATTTTAACCAATAGTTTAATTTTACTAGACTTAAAAACATATCTGTGGATAATTCGCGGTTTTCGTGCATTAATTACCTCGAACATAGGAACAAGGGGAGTTAGCTGGGATAGAATCCTGAAAGAAGAATGGTACATGGACAGACGCAAGTGGAGGGCGCTCGTAAACTACACCCGGGCAACTGGAATAGAAGACAGATGATGATGAATTACCGCGAATTATCGGGAGTGCACTGTATTTGAAAGAATATTTAGTAAAAGCATATCTTTTATTTAGACACTAATCCTAGGCAATTCTAACTCCTATGGTGTAATTGTGGAGCCTGAAGCAATGACCAGGATAACGAACCAGTTGCTGTGTTGCCTTGATGGATGAGGATATCTTTTGTGAGTAGGTCCAAGTTAATTGCTGAAGTAGCTTCTGTAGTCAACTTCTTTCCTTTGATGGTGTAATATAATAGATTGCGAGCTCAAGTTTTATCTCACTTAACCGTGTTAGGTTCTACTGATATGTGAAGTTTAAATTAGTGCCAAGTCGAAAATCTGTTTGGTGTTGTCAGCTGATATTGGGTTCAGTGGTAGTTTGCCTCGTGACAATGTGTCGCGAGTTCTTGGAGCGATCTTGAAAGTATTTCCTGATTTACATTTTCTAACTTCTTTTGCAGTACATGACATTCAAGTGGTATCTATTAGATTGGCTTATTTTTCTCTGTTGTTAACTGTAATGCAAATTATGGGTGAACATTATTTTATTGGTGAAATGGTGCCGTGCATGATGTCCTACGTAATGTTGGCCGCACTGTCTGTTCACTGTTGTGAAAAATCGGGGTATCAGGAAAGAAAAAGAAAAGAAAAAAAAAACTCCTTGGCTAACCAAACAGCATTGTGGTTGCTAGATAACAAGAGTTAACTAAGGGAAGTTGACAGGAGAGAGGGAACACAGAAGCAGCAGTAAGCAGTGCTGGAGCTAACTTACATGGAGGATGTTCCTTTGCACAGTGTTTACGGAGCAGCAATCCGTCAACACAATTCTTGCCACACTCCTGACACACGGCCTTCCTGTGCTTTTGGTCATGTCGCCTCAGCTGATAGGCAGTGGTGAAGCCGACGTTACACAGCGCACATCTGTACACAACAGTCTCGCTTAATTATAATCCAACATGGTTGCCAATGATAAAGACTATTTATCAAACACAGAACTTTTGTAACACTGAAAGAGCATAAAGCAGCTATCTCACTGATATGTTCTATTTATTCCAGAGCTCCCACATTACCCCTGAACAGTGGATTTCTATTTATTTGAGAGCACCCACCTTAACAACCCTGAACAGTAGACATGTTCTATTAATTTAAGAGCACCCAGTTTGTGGTTATGTATAGACACAAATTCATAGTAAAAATTCTGACTTTCACGACCGGCGTTGAAATAGGAATGTCTGTTTCGCGGGCTTATAGGCCGTGTTCTAAGGACATTTTTTGGTCCTGACGTTTTGCTGAAAACTGCGTTCAGCATGTTCACAGGTTACATTAAGCGAGGTAAAACAAGTAAACAGAAGATATATAAATAGTCAACAATCCACACATAGAGGCTACCATAGCAACAGCGTACCACATAAAAGTAATGCATCAAGGACAGGGCTGCTCTTCTGTTGCATCTTCTCGTCTACGACGGTCAAAGAGGGCAGGATTGAGGGGATTAAGGACTGGAAGCCAAGCTCTGTTCACACGTTCTGCTTCCTCCTTAAGATTGAAATCCTGAAGCATACTAACAGCTTCAATCTTAAGGAGGAAGCAGAACGTGTGAACAGAGCTTGGCTCCCAGTCTTTAATCCCCTCAAGCCTGCCCTCATTGACCGTCGTAGACTAGAAGATGCAACAGAAGAGCAGCCCTGTCCTTGATGCATTACTTTTATGTGGTTCGCCGTTGCTATGGTAGCCTCTATGTGTGGATTGTTGACTATATATCTTCTGTTTACTTGTTTTACCTCGCTTAATGTAACCTGTGAACATGCTGAACGCAGTTTTCAGCGAAACGTCAGGACCAAAAAATGTCCTTAGAACACGGCCTATAAGCCTGCAAAACATTCCTATTACAAATTCATAGCCGTATAAGTTTCATTACTCGTTGACGGTCTTACAGTAACGAATGGAAAAAAAAAGAAGAAAATTTCGAAGGCAGAAAAATGACAGCCTTGTCCTGTAAATCACTAATAGTGCAGTAAACATGACATTACTTGAAGAATTAAGTACTGTCGAACTTGAATAACTCAATGTTTTTCTCCGGTTCCTTGCATTTCCTGTACTGACAATGCAAAAAAATCGTGGATAACTCGAAGTTTTGGTTCCGGAAGTCATAAAGATTTGTTTGGCTGAAACAGGTTTTGTCAGTTTCAAGCCCAGTCCCAGTGTGATTTTCGGTTCCGCTCAAGGTCAGTAAGCGCATCTCTCTTTCTCTCTCGCTTTATCGCTTTCCCCCCTCTTGCTTTGACAACGCCTCGGAAGGGAAGCAGACTTCGTAGGTCAATTTCGGTGTACATGGACGATCGGCAAAGTTCGGATAGCGTTTCTTCCCCCCTCCCCTGCTTTGTCATTGTGTGGCGAGTCTTCGAGCCGGTAGCATCGTGTCTCAAACAGGCAAGTGAGCATTTGGTTACAATCACAGCAAGTGAGCCGGATTTAAGTGCAAATTTCTTTGTTTATAGGTTACCATGTTAAAGTTAGACCAAGTACTGTATTGATCAGCTGAAACCAAAAACCTTTTTTTTTTATTATTTCGTTCTCTACATTATATAACAACACCTCCAACCTACTGCGATATGGATCAGACACAATGGGGCCGGCCGCCATTTTGGCGTATGAGTGAACGGCTGAAACCATCCTTTTGTCTTAAACCACCGAGCACGGCCGCTTAATCGAAGCCTACTTTAAGCCATTGCTTATGATCTGGTGCAACGGGCCACATCCTTGAGGATAGTTTAAACCACCCTTAGTTCGTTAAGCGGAACTGGTGAAACCGGCCCTTAAAGCATCAAATAAAAGAATTTCATGTTTTAAAGGGTCGTTTTCCACTATTATACACCCTACCCCCTCATAACGACCGTTTTGATTAACTCTAAAGTTTTTTTCGGTCCCTTGAGCTTCGAGTTATCCAACTTCGACGGTACTTACAAACATTGGAATTTTAGTTTGTTGAAAAGTGGGGGTGAAGCAGGTGAGACACTGCTGCTCGATTGGGACGCATGCATGTCTTCTCTTATCACGGAAGTCCTCTGCGAAGGTTCCTGGCAAATGACTACTGGTATACCAGTGTAGTAAATGTGCCTTAAGGGGTTGACAAGCAATAGTGAAATCTAATGCCAACAAACAACGGAGTTCCATAAACATACCATACTTTGGACCTTCAAAAACCAGTTCACATTTAGATGTAGTAGAATTGGAGATTTGCTATGCTGCAAGTTTCATACTGTAGAGTTGTTGGATTTGGAAACAAATTAAACAAAACAACTCCCATTTTAACAACATACCCTACTGTGTTATCGTGATTCTCCCCTACCAACATAACCTTACTTTCGTAAAATCACCTACCACCAGGTGACCACTGATGAGCATGCTTGGCAAATTGTAAAACAAAATCATCATCTTATACAGTTTCCAGCCCCTGGCTGGGTCTGCTAGGAACATATTATACCTCTCCATCGTTTTCTATCCTCGCACCGCCTTTCACTCTGTCCCACTCCTCCCCTTCCTTCACAGCCACAATCCACTTCTCTCTTGGTCTCTCGCCCTCCATTTTCATCTCATGCATCCTCCTTGGTCTCCTGCCCTCCTGCATTCTCCTAACATGTCCGTACACTTCTCTATCATCTCTTGTAAGGGATTCTCTTCCACAATCTCTGTCACTCTCGCATTTCTTACTCGACCCCTTCTTGTTATTCCTAATCTGCTTCTCTGAAATTTCATTTCATTTCGCAGCCTGGATCCTGCTCACCTGTCTCTTCTTCATAACCCACGTTTCTGATGTGTAGCTGAGTATTGGGACATAACACGTCCCTGCTCCATACCAGACCTCTCGCGCTCTGCTTGCCTTCCTCTCACTGATCTTGTCATTTCTACAACTTACTTCTATTACATTCCCTAGATACTTGAAACTGTCCACCTTCTTAATTACTTCTCCTCCTATCATTATATCTGTTGTTACTCTTCCCCTATTTCTCGTTGTCACCATTGTTTCACACTTTTGTGATTCCTAACATAAGCTTAAACTGAATAATGTGGCATGACACAAATGTATTTAATAGATTATTGTCAATTAAACCCCCCCCCCGTGTTGGGGTAGTGCGCCTGCTTCTCACCCGGAGGTCCCGGGTTCGATTCCCGGCTCCGTCAGGGATTTTAGAAACTGATGTGAGGGCTGGAACAGGGATGCACTTCGCCTCGTGAGGACAATTGAGTAGCTGCCTGACAGTGAGGCAGTGGTCCGATCACGAAAACTAAGATTAACGGCCGAGGGGAACCGAGGCGCTGATCACGCGTCACCCCAATATCTGCAGGCCAAATGCCTGGGCAGCGGTCGCTTGGTAGGCCTAGGCCCTTCACGGGCTGTAGTGCCAGGGGTTATTATTATATTGTCAATTAAGGTCAATGCTCTCATCTTCAAACCATACTGTTTTACTGCCTCAACCCATACATTCAACCTTTTTTGAACCTCTGTCTCTGTGTTGCCTCATATTAGATTGTCTGCAAATAACATTGCTCTCATATGATGTTCTCTTATTTGTGCTGCAACTTCTACATTACCTCATCCATCACAGAGATCAAAATAGTCTTCTTCTTCTTCCTGGCGTTGTTCCCAATTATTTTTTGGGGTCCGCCACTCTGCACCTCGCTCTCCATTTGTTGTGGTTTGCTGCATCTGTAGGACGAAGACCTACGATGCGCATATCGTCGTGTAGGGTATCCGTCCAACGCCTTTTTGGTCATCCTTGTGGTCTTTGTCCATCAGGCTCGAGAGCAAGTGACTTGCTTACAATGGACTCTGTATTTGCTCGGGCTACATGCCCGTACCAACACAACCGAGTCTCCCTCATTTTGGCTGGAATAGGGGCAATTCCAAGAGTATTGCGGACGTCTTCGTTCTTAATATGATCCAGCCGTGTAATTCCCAAGGACCATCTTAGCATCCGCATCTCCATTGAGTGCAATGCTTGTTCATGTTTCTTTGTATTAGGCCAGCATTCAGCTCCATACAAAGCAACAGGGCGGACGACTGTTACATAGATCTTAGTTTTGAGGCGCAAAGGGATCTTGCGGTCACAGAGAACGCCTGTGACCTGGCGCCACTTCATCCATGCAGCATTCACTCTTGCACGGGCATCCGAGACTGTGTCACCATCAGGTCTCACAACAGGGCCAGGGTATCGGAGATGTGAAGCCTTTGGTAGTGGGGTGCCATCTACTATGATGGTCCCATCTGTCCGGGAACCACATTCAAGGTACTCAGCCTTAGTGAGGTTGAGCCGTAGTCCAAATTCACAGAGCCTCGCATTCCAGAGGTTGACCAATTGCTCTAGATCATTACGGGTCTCGCTTGCAAGTATATCATCGGCGTACAGTAATGTCCATGGTGGTTGCCTCTGCAAATCGGCAGTCACTGTATCCATGCATAGGATAAACAAGAGTGGAGAAAGTGCAGATCCCTGGTGAATCACACGTTCTAGAATCTTCATTATGTGGCATAGGAGACGAATAGGACGATAATTGGCACAGATAGTTACATCGCCCTTGCCTTTCCATATTGGTACTGTGACGCTAGTTTGCCAAGCTGACGGGATCTGGTGGCTCGCAAGGCATTTGTTAAAGAACTCTGCTAGGAACTCTGCAGAGGCATGACCCAACTGCTTCCATAGCTCTGCAGGAATATCATCAGGGCCTGTTGCCTTGCCATTCTTCATTGCGTGGATCGCAGTATTGACCTCGGCAGGTGTGATAGGTGGAACTGCACCTTGTACAGGTTCGGCTAATGGAATCGGTGGGTGAGGGAACTCCTCATTACAGATAGTATTGAAGTGTTCATGCCATCAAAATAGTACGGTATTGAATTTAATTTGAGCCCCAACAATCTCGGAAATAATTCTCTCCATGCAAACTGCTGTTCTAACAACCACAGTTGCAGTGAGAATCTTGACGCTGGGGGCAAGTGCTCTCATGGACATCAACATATCCGCAAACCCAAGACCACAGGAACAAATAATCATGGGGGAATGACAACATAAAGCTAATATTCCAAACTTGGGGTTCTGTCCATATGGGATACAAACTGGATCCACGTTTCACCTCTAGGGTTAATATTACAGAAGAAACCCACTTATCCGAGGCTCCGTGTTAACCGAGGCACTCATTTTGTCAACGTAATTAATTAAATTAGCATTAAAATTCATAATGGGTTGCTAGTAACGATAGTAACGAGCTAGCCCAACACCCCTAAAGTTGAGTGTGCGGGAGATTTCGTATAGACTAACTTTGGCAGGGATCAGAGCCATTCGTTGATCTTTACTCTAAATCCCGCGCTACCGCGTATTGCTGCGCTTGCTCGACTAGTTGTATTTCGACGTTTATACACACGTTGTATCGTTTTGCGCGCTATTGTTTTGTGATTCGTTAAGATTCCCTACACATTCCCTCTTAACAGAGTTTTCTGCTATCCGAGCTACCCCCGGTCCCAATTACCTCGGATAAGCGGGTTTCTACTGTATTGCAAAATATCCCCCATTACCTAGAGATCATAATGGTAAAATTGTAGTAAATATATAAAATTTTCACTTTCCTCAGGAGGTTCAAATAAAGCAGGGAGACCAGTTCTTTCATCAGCCAACAGTGCATGGCGTACCTGAGATGGAAGACCCATCCAAGTGCCGATGTAGATCGACTGCGGAGATCTTACGGGATCCGGTGTCTCCAGTTGGCTAATAGGGAATTAAACCCAAAGCAAACTGAAACGAGTAACAAATTATGGAATCATATAATGCAGTCGTACAACACAAACCCATAATGACAAGTACAGACACTTGGTTACCTGAACGGGGAAATTCTAGTGTGCTCAAACTCGTGAGTCTTGAGCTGGTTCGGCTTCCGGAAACTCTTCTTGCATTGAGAGCATGGGTGAGGGTACTGTTTCACATGCTTCCGCTTCAAGTGTTTTGGTATGTTGTGCAGAAGCGTAAACTGCTGGGCACAGCCTGCTTTTGGGCATCTACAAACAACATTTATATTATACCTTTAACACTTTCCAACACTTGATAACTTTCAGTTGGCCAACAATTATATTTGGTGGGAAATATGAGATTTTAACACAGAACAAGTTTGAATATATACAGGGTCATCAAAAAATAATGCTAACATTAAGAAAAATTATAGCACCGAAACTTTTTATGTTAAACGTGTAATTCTTTCTCTGAACGCTAGCTGGTTAAAGTAAATTTTGTTGTGGAGTGGGCGTGACCTTGCTATGCGCACACTAGATGCGCAGTACCCAAGGTCGGCCGGGGGCGCGCCATATCTGCACCGCCAGACCGCCGCGCCGTTCAGTACCATGTTGACAGCTCAACAAAAAGCACAGTGCGTGATTTGGTACGCAGTTTCAAAGTCACCAGTCAGTGTACAGCGGTTGTTTCAGAGGACTTATCCAGGACAAACTGCACCTGATTACAAAGCTGTCATTTGATGGTTTAATCAGTTTAAGGAAACAGGGACTGGAGAAAAAATCTAGGCCAGGCCGACCACCAACATCAGAACGCACGCTTTCCCAACGGCTGGATTGGTAGAGGAGCCCCCATTGCCTGGCCTCCAAGAAGTCCTGACCTCACCCTTTTGGATTTTTTTCGGGGGTACATTAAAAACATTCATCATCATCATCATTTCCCCTTATCCAGCTCCTGCCGGGTCGGGGTATTTATGGCACTTCTCCACTTTCCTTCCACCATTCTTCTTCCACGATCTTGTCCCAGTCCAGATTTCTTTTTCTCACGCTGTTCTTCACTGAATCAATCCACCTTTTTCTAGGTCTTCCCCTTGCTCTCTTACCCTTGCACTTTGCCTCCAGCATCTGTCTTGGTATTCTATTTTCCTCCATCCTCTTTACATGTCCAAACCACCTTAGTTTATTCTTCTCAATTCTCTCATTTAGTTTTCCCATCCCAACTTCTTTCCTAACATCTTCATTCCTCACTCTGTCTTTCCTTGTCTTACCTATCATACTTCTTAGGAATTTCATTTCACTGGCTTGGATTCTACTCTCTTGCCTGCTCGTCAGGGTCCAAGTCTCAGCTGCATACGTTAATATGGGTACATAGTACATTTTATACATTACCTCCTTGCTTTTCCTTGGTACTTCCTTATCCCAAACAAGTTTTCTTACACTTTGATAGAATGCATTGCTCTGCTGTACCCTCCTGCCAATCTCCATGTCCAACCTACCAGTTTGCATCAATTCACTTCCTAGGTATTTGAACGTGTCCACAATTTCCAAACTCTGACTTCCAATTTTCACAGTGCCCTTTCCTTGTCTTTCCCCTCTTGTCATCACCATGGTCTTGCTTTTCTCTGTACTGATTTTCAGACCATACTTCTGAATATTTTCGTTCAGTGCATCTAGTTGTTTTTGCACTTCTTCGGTGTTCCTTCCCCAGACCACAATATCGTCTGCAAATAATAGTAACTTCATTTCTTCATGTCCATATGCTTCCTTTGTTTCCTTTACAATTTCATCCATTACCATTATGAATAAAAGGGGTGACAGCACACTCCCCTGTCTTAGTCCAGTCTTGTTCCTAAACCAATCTGTCTTTCCAACAGGGGTCAGAACCCTGCTAACACAGTTGTTGTACATTGCTTGCACCATTTCCAACATTTCTCTTCCCAGTCTCTTCTTAACCATGGTTTCCCATACCTTCTCTCTGGGGACACTATCATATGCCTTTTCTAGATCTATGAAAGTCATGATCAAATCCTCTCCATATTCCCAGTTCTTTTCCATCACCTGCCTCAAGCTAAAGATTGGGTCCACTGTGGATCTTCCACTCCTGAAGCCATACTGTTCCTCTTGCAACTCTCCTTCCACCTTTCTTCTCATTCTTCTTTCTAATATCCTTTCCAGTATTTTTACTATCTGTGATATGAGGGTGATCCCCCTATAGTTATCACACACTTTCTTGTCCCCTTTCTTAAACACTGGTATTATTAGCCCTTTCACCCAGTCTTCTGGTACACATTTCCGTTTCCACACACACTTTAGCAGTCGATACAGCCATTGCATACCAACAGGTCCAGCAGCCTTTATCATTTCTACACTGATCTCATCCACCCCTGTTGCTTTTCCCATCTTCATCTTCTGTACTGCTAATTCCACCTCCAGCATTGTTATATCATCTTCTGTTATAGAGTCGTCAGGCTGTGTCACTTCGATCTCACCAGTACAATTGCTCACATTCAATAGCTTATCGAAATATTCCTTCCATCGTCCCTTTATCTCTTCCGGGTGTGTTAACAACTCTCCATCTTCCTTTTTCACCAGCTTTGTAGTAACCCTTTCTTTCCTCTTACTTCTTAGAAGCCCATACAGCATCCTTTTACTGCCACTTACATCTGTTTCCATTCTTCGTGTAAATTCTTCCCAACTTTTCTTCTTTTCTTCTCCTACCACTTTCTTACACCTCCGTTTGCTGTCGTGATACTTCCTGTCAAACATTGTGTGTGCAAAAAAAATTCGGGATTTGGAGCACCTGCGGGACCAAATTTCTGCCGCCATCTTGACAGTTACTCCTGAAATGATTGCACGTACGTGGCAAGAAATAGACTACAGACCCGACATTTGCAGAGCTACGAACGGTGCATAAATCGAAACATACTAAGGCATGAAAAAAAATCTATCTTTAGCCGCACATTTTAAGATTAAAACAATTGAATTACCTCGAATAGTATTTTTTATAATAGTTATTTGAAATATTGGCATTTTTTTTCGATGATCCTGTACAAATACGCTAAGGAGTATGTTTCACAAAACTCAAGCTCCTAAACCAGAGGGAGTTAGAAGGTGTGGTTTGTACCAAAATCTTACAAATCGTCTCAATAGTACAGGAAAAATCTTGTATTTCTTGAAAAGTCAACGGAAATATATTTGTTTATAAAGTGCTTTTAAACAAACTAGCAGAGCCCGCGTAGAGTATCTACGCAATAACAGTGCAATGTAAGGAATGGCATGAGCTATTAGTAACATTACATTTATTTACGAAAAAACTTCACAAACTTAATATGTTGATACCAGCGTAGGAAGGAAAGATCCAACTGGTGATCCTGGGTATGAAAACTATTTCTCTCTTATCAGAATCTATAATAGTTGCCTCTATGATATTACGTTGTAACCCGTTAACTATTAGCCTAGTCCCATTGCAGACCCCTTTTAAGGGTAGAATATTTCGTAATGACATGATGATAACACCTTTCTTAAGTCTAAGTTTGTGTGGAGGCAGCCAGTTGGTGTTAGACGGTTCAATAATTCTTCAGGGTAAGCCAAGTGATCTTGCGCATGCTCACTCACAATAGAGTCTACACTCTCGTAGACTACCTCATCTCCAGGTAAACGCTGAAGTCTCGATTGTTCAGTTCAAACGATGCTTCATTGGCGACCGTAAGAATAGTTCTTCCTTTAAGCTCCTGTGGGGTGACAGCAGGAAAATCAAAATCACCATATAGCTGTTCAACTGGATCTTGTATTTGTGGATAGCATGTAGATGGTACCGTAACTTCCGCCCCAGTCTTGCCTTCTTCTATTTCTAAAAGTCATGTTGAAAATTATTTTTCAGAATTTAAAGCGCGCATGTTCTGGGTGAGTTTAAGTACATGGAATTTATTCCAGAGGCAATGCCACTTCGAACAGCTAGGAACTGTCAAAGAACGTGATCCTCTCATTATGACAGGAAGGACTTGGCGAAAATCACCACCCAGTAAGATGACTTTACCACCGAATTCTTCAGTACAGTTGGTCAGATATTTGCGAAGTCTGTCCACAGCTAAAAATGCGTACACATGCGTCATTGGTGCTTCATCCCAAATAATTAATTTTGTATTCAACAGGGCTGTTGCTTCTGGTGTGTTTGGCGTAACTTTGCACGTAGAATTAGAATTGAGAATCAGAGCTGTAGCTGCTATTCCTGTAGACGCTACTGGAGTAGCTTGATCTCCTTTTGCTCTGATTATATGTAACAATGTAGAGTAAACAAATGTTTTACCAGTTCCTGCCGGTCCATCTAAAAAGAAACAGTTCTGTTTTAATGTTTCTTTTGGTTTTCCATATATGGCATTAAAGATCGAATCTACAACCGTTAGTTGCGCCTCATTAAGCTTTCGTCTGTTGCTGATAGCCCTAGCTTGCTCTTCTAAAACATCAAACGAATGCATTCCTGGACTGTTAACGTGTAGTTTTACATCTGGCAAGTTAAGTTTCTTAAGATCTAAGCCGTAGATGTGAAGGAGGACATTGATTTCAAAGAGTGCATACTGTGGGCCACTTTCTTCAGAGTATATGCGTACAAAATCTTCAGACATTGCTTCTTTATGTTGGTCCCAAAGCTCGGGAACATTTTCTGGTTCTCCGAAAGCACAGATAATGACAAATAACATTCGTAAGCGACTTGGCATATGAGAGTGAGTTGCCTCAAGGATAGTATCATGTCAAATTTTATCTCCTTGAAGAAGTCCAAGTTTTTTACAAGTTTCCTGGAAAGTCTTGCATAGAACTCCATTGACTGTCCTGATACTATCAAAACCTTTGGCAACCTTTACTCTTATTAGCAGCATTCGCAAGAAGTATCTTTCTCTATCATGCATACTAACTACTGGCATTCTCCCTATTACACCTTGTCCACCACGCTGACACTTCTTCCAACACAGCTCGTAGATCCAGATCTAATAGTGGAAACTCCCACGAGAATCTGGGGACACCGATTCTGCTTGCTATCTAGCTTCATTGTATATTTCTTCTGTGAAATCCATGCCATGATTTTGTGTTTCTCGACGCCTTCTGCGCAGAATATCTTCGGCCATGTAGTCTTTGTATTTCTCCCACAACTGTGCTGGTTGTGAAGGGGAACACATAGATAAAATAGTTGCCAACAGCGTACGTATTTAAAATAGATCAGAAGGGGTCGCTGAATCTACGATGAAGATGTGCACTCTACTTTCTATTCACGGCGTTGCCTAGGTCAACCATATTCTGTAAGATGGGCAATGTCCTTTAGCAATTTTCACCGGACTATCATGATGCAGAGCAAGTCGTTGTCGCCTAGCGACAACCTTTAAGACGGTCAATCTGCCCATCAAGTCAGGTTCAGTATTGATGCGGCTTTGATTATCATGATACAGAGTTAGTCGTTGTCACCTAGCGACAATCTGTCCATGAAGTTATTAGATTCAACTTTATTTGTATAAAAAAAAAAAAAAATATATTCCGTTGACTTTTCAAGAAAAGCAAGATTTTTCCTGTACTATTGAGACCATTTGGAAGATTTTGGTACAAACCACAACTTCTAACGCCCTCTGGTTTAGGAGCTTGAGTTTGGTGATACATACACCTTAGCGTATTACATATATAGATAGATAAACAAGACGATAGCCCCCGGCAGAACTGTGTCGCGTACAGCCACATAGTACTAGAGCCGGGCGGGTAGTATGTACACATGGGGCGTACACAACCCATTGTGCAACCAGCAGCAGCGATGAATTGCTCTCTCATTTCATAAATTTGCTTAAAAAGTGCATTTAAACAAATAAAGATATTTATAGAAGCCCACATAACAGTAAAGCCAGGCGGGTGGCTTATACACATGCAAGAGTTCTCGCACGGGTCCGCTAGTCACTTTTATTTCTTATACGATGGAAATTCAATTCTCGTTCTCACTCACCTATTGGTGCTGAAAGTTGGAAGATTTTTAGATTATGATATATTCAGTTATCCGAGCCAGCAAGAATCCATGTCTTTGTTCTTGTGAATACTGCGAGCGTAGAGCTGCGTCTTCTCCGTTTCTCTCGCCAGTCTCATTGTGGCAACAGTGCTCAGCAGGACGCACACTACTTGACGAGCCCATGTTCACAGTTCTGTGTTTGGGGTAGTAACAGCAGAATATATTGGAACAGTGAAAATGCTTACTTACTTGTATCTCTTCCGGAGGACTCTTTTCTTATGGGACAGCGAGTGCCGTATCAAGCCAGAGTTATTAGTGTATGCCCTGTCACAGCCCTTCTCACTGCATTTGAATGGACGCTGGAACAACAATGCACCTCATTATAAAACCAACATGGTGTATCACATTCAGGATTCCCAGATGTCTTGCATTAAGGTTGCCACATTTTAATTTTGCAAAACGAGGACCTCTCTCTCCACACCACAGTGAAACAAGAAATGGCCGTTATGGAATCATCGTACACATTATTTAATGCAGCATTATGATCTAATACTGACCTGTTGTCCTCAATTTCTGTGGATATGTAATAAAGTAATTTAGCATGAAGTTTGCAATTACATACTGTGATGCGGAGAGTAGTAGAAGAAGGGTTGGCGGAGGAACAGTGTGGATTTAAGCCAGGAAGATCAACAGTGGATCTGATTTTCAGCATAAGACAGCTCCAAGAAGAACACAAATATGGAGGATTTTGGTAATGGTGTTTCTGGACATAGAGAAGGCATACGATAGCTTGGATAGAGGAAAGGTGTTAAAAGGGAGTTAAAAATCAAACTGTGGCTAGAATAAAGGAGATGCACAAAGGAAGTGTGAGCTGTGTGCAAGTTGGGGGAGAGAGGTCAGACCGGTTAAAGCAGAAGAGTGGGTTGAAGCAAGGGAGTGCACTATCTCCACTGCTTTTCATCTCTGTGATGGATGAGGTAATGGTAGAAGTGGCAGCACAAATAGGAGAAGAACATATGAGAGCAATTATGTTTGCAGACGATCTAATGATATGGGGCAATGGAGAGGCAGAGGTACAAGAAAGGTTGAATGTATGGGTTGAGACAGTAAAACAGTATGGTTTGAGATTTAATGCAAAGAAGTGTGAAACGATGGTTACAATAAGAAATAGGGGAAGAGTAACAACAGATATCATGATAGGAGGAGAAGTACTAAAGAAGGTGGATACTTTCAAGTATTTAGGGAGTGAAATAGAAGCAAGTGGTAGAAATGACAAGGAGATCAGTGAGAGAGGAAGGCAAGCCCATGGATCCTGCAGAGCGTGAGAGGTCTGGTATGCAGCAGGGACGTACCCCAGAAGAGCAAACGTATTATGTCCCAATACTCACCTATGCATCAGAAACATGGGTCATGTAGAAGAGACAGGTGAGCAGGATCCAAGCTTGCGAAATGAAATTTCAAGCCACGGTGGGTGAGTGGTTATCGTGTCGGATTACTAACACCAAGCTTGCAGGTTCGCGAAAGGCAGCAAAAGTCATGACACGCATGTCATACGATGTTGGCATGTCAAAGAACCCATTTGAATTCAATAGGCCGTGTTCATAATGGCAAAATTAATCTCAGGATTTTCCACCAACACAAAGTACCTAATTTCTCTACTAGAAAGTGCTATAGTGTCAAGGAACTTAGATCTAACCTCCTTGACTTTCATAGAGCTTCAAGGAGCGATAAAATTTGACATGCAATTTGCCCTCTTAGACATCAATTAACAAAGCTTGTACTCGGCACCCAAGGCCATACGATATTATTATTATTCTTATTGTTATGGAAACCCATCTTCAACTTATTCTGTATTTACACACTAGTGACAATCTACATCTGTTGGTGGGTATTAATCCGTGTACAACTGTTAACAAAACAGAACCGAGGCATCGCCTCAGTCGAACGCATGTGCTGGCCAGCGTCTTGGTGAGTGTACCATACCAACTGACAGATGTCTGAAAGCATTAGGGGAGTAAAAATTCTTCTTCCTTTGAAAATACAGATTTTTCAGAATTGGACTTTCACAAAAATACCTTTTGCCAATGAGAATTAAGATGTCCCCTTCATTACCTCAATGGCCAGAGCAATATGGGAGTCTCTACCTTCTATCTAAATGTCGTTATTGTCAATACATGGCCATTTATTTTCATTTTAAAAAGCCAGACAGTCCCTTGTGATAGGGCCTCTGCACATACTAGCCAGCATCCTGGTGACCTGTACAGGGTCTTTCACATAAAGTAACGCCAAGCGGCGGTTTTGTTATCCGCTGCTGTGGTGCGCCTTGGCTCCTGCTTTAAGCGTGTTTACAAAGCTATATGAAATATTACCTGATAAAAGATGCTGGAAGTGTCGTCCTTCCTGGGTTATACAGGCATTGTATCTGGTAACCACATTCTGGCTGATGCGAGTGAGTTCTGCCTCAGTAATGTTTCTGATCTTTTATTTAGCACTGAGCCAGTAATGTTAAACTTATTTTTAATTACGTAAATCTGTGCTAGTGAAGGTGGCACTTCATCAGGAAATTCCAGAACAAATGCATCACGTACCCGCCGAGCAGACTCATACTTAAAATAAGTTTTGCATACAAAAATACAATGTTGTAATGATAACTCTCTCACCATGTTAGCAACTGTGGTTCAGACTGGTGACTGAACAACTGCACTCTTATTGCAAGGTCAAGTATGTACTATGCGCGCCAGGGGCGTATATAGAGTTTTATTTTGGGGGGTGCCCAAGCGGGGGTTAGGGGCAATGGAATAGGACCCAAAGAAAAGGGGATCCCGGGGTTCCTCCCCGGGAAACCTTTGAATAATTTGGTGCAAAATGATGACTTAAGACTATCTGGCATCACTTTTCAACCAATTTGTTGTGATGTTTTATGTTTGGTTAATGTCAAACACAACTAAGACCATTTTATGTTACTTTTTACTAACCCAATCATCTTGCTCACTTGATAGTGTTTACATGGAAAGAATTAACATTACTGTTTAGATTTACAACTTACACTATAATATGAAGTCCAGGTTTCTTGAAGCATTACCAAATCGGTTTATAACTTCATCCTAAATGATGTATGTCTCTGTAACAATGCTAGACCATTGGGTCTGTTTTCAGAAGTAGAATTTCTTAAGTATGAATTCAACCAACTCAAACTCAAACTCAAACTCTGTCCGGCAGTACCGGTAGCTCCAGAGAGAGGGAAATTTGCCAAAAGTTTGATAAGGGTATAAAAGTTAGGGAAAACTATTTGGTCACACGCTTCAAAGGCACTTGTTGTTGTTGTTCTTGGTACGGTCTTAAGAACGAAACGAAGGCACTGGAGAGTAATAAGAGGTTTTGTTGTTCCACATAAGATCGGAGCAAACTGATTGTCACACTGTTTACATCGCTCTACCTTCGCCTTGTTTTGCAACGTTGCCACACGTCGCTTAGTAACAATAGTACATGATAAGTATATTGCTTTTTAATGTTTAAATTCATTAACAAATATTATGTGTGACGAACATTTTTGAGGCGCCCCTCTCATATACACCCCTGATGCGCGGATAACAAATCCGCCGCTCACATTCTTACTTTATATGGAAGACCCTGTGCTGCACAAACTGATGACACCAACTGAAAGCATTTGATCTTCAAAATTATTATTCTTCTAGGCCCATTTTCAATCATCTTTATAGCTGTTTGGTTGAAACGTATTTACCCTTCGGGGCGTTTTCACCAACGTCAATTGTCTCTTAATTCATCATTAAAGGTTATTTAACTTTGCATGGCCATTTCATCAAACAGAAACGCTCGTTAACTTACCACTGACAAGGAATTACGTTAAATGGCCAAATCTGGCCACTCAACTCTCTAAAGCATCTTTAAAGTGGCGGGAAACAGCTGAACTGTGCCTTGCGCTTTCCACAATGGCGGTTTGTTTCCGAGTTTCACACGTACTTTCATCCATATGAATATAAAATATGTTCATGACAATGAAATTATAAAAGATCACACACACTGCTAAGTTTTAATACCAAGAAAGACGAATAAGGAAATTTAAAAAAATAAAAATATCTGAAGGGGGTTTCGAACTGCTTCCAGTGCTGCATAATAAATTGAAGTCTGTACCTATACCACTTACGCTACGAGAACAACCGGGGTGAGCACGTCCTATGAAGCTATCTATTCACACAACTGCCAGTTCTCCTAAATACTTTGTTCATATAATTTTAAGCTTTTGCCACGAATAAGGTCTTCTGTATTTCCCTCCCTTTGATAATTATGTTCCAGAAAGTCTCAAGGAAGCATCGCAAACAACAATAAGAACAACGCTTCTTGTTCTGTCCGCCATGCTCTCCAAGATGAAACCTAGTCCACGAATGCGCGAGAGTCGTAAATCTTATTTAAGTAATTGCGAACCCAAATTGCCTCGTGAAATGCATCAAGTATAATCACGCATTAAATCTCGTATTTAAGTTAAATGGGAATTAACTAACTAATCGTTAGTGAAGAGTTGGTGAAAACGGCCCTTAATGGTATAAGAAATATACAAACACTTACTTGATTTTGAGCTCACCTGTAATGGATTAATATCGCAAAAGAATTGAATTCATTGACAGTGGACCAGGTGGAGGAAATAAATGCTTACTGTACCTTCATGGGCAGATAACCTTGCTGTTCCGCCCTTTAAAGCTTACCTTCCCGGAGTGAACGTTGAAATGATTCTTGAGCTTGTAAGGTCGATTAAACACGGCTCCACAACCACGATAGGAACACTTGTGGAGTGAGTCTGGGCCCTGGGTCGGCATGTCACCTGGAACAAAACATGAATATTGTAATCACAGAGAGATTGCTGCAAAAGACAATTTGATGTTATACTCTGATTTACCAGAGCCTCTGTGGCTTAGGCGGCAGCACGCCGACCTCTCATCGCTGGGTCTGTGGTTCAAATCCCGGTCACTCCATGTGAGATCTGTGCTGGACAAAACGGAGGCAGACAGGTTTTTCTCCGGATACTCCGGTTTTCCCTGTCAAAATTTCATTCCAGCAACACTCTCCACTATCATTTCATTTCATCTGTCATCCATTTAATCATTGCCCCAGAGGAGTGCGTCAGGCCTCGGCAGCCGGCACAGTCCATATCCTCGCCGCTAGATGGGGGCTTCATTCATTCCATTCGTGACCCGGTCGGAGACTGGAAGCAGGCTGTGGATTTTCATTCTGATTTACCAATAATGAACGGTGACAGCTGTCAAAGCTAGCTGTGGGGAAATGCTGCGTTGCCACTGAGGCAGATCATGACTCATAACATTCCAAGAGGCTCGCAGGAAGACACAAATACTGGGGAAGTTAGCCCCCCCTGCCTGGCGGTCTAATGACTGTGACGAGTGAAGGCACAGTAGAACACACGAGTCAAACCATGTGCTCACTGCTGTGTCTGCATACATTGCAACACCGCTTGCTATTGCCATGGAGACCGTTACCCCTCTCGTCTCGACCCTCACCTCACCCATCATGCGGATGACAAGACTTCACCGTTCTATCTTTTGTAAATGAGAGTATAGATGAAATCTGTTCTTGTTAATGCATTTTAGGGGGTTGAACAATCTGGGTATCAGCCCCATGTACTTAGTTGTGAGCTGAATTTGTCTAATAATCTGCATATCTGTGGTAACGGCAATCTTCTTCTTCATAGCGTGTTCCCGTTGGAACGGGGTCAGCTTTTCGGGTCAATGCACGCCATTTCTTTCGATGAAGCGCTTCCTGTGGGTTGAGGCTTCTTGGTCTTAGTTTATAGTGTCTAGCCATCTTAGCTTCGGTCTCCCACGGTGCCTCTGGCCATCAACAGCGAGATGATAGGCTGAGCTGATGACTGATCCATGCGGTGCTTGTACGACATGGCCATACCAACAAAGTCTCCATTCCTGCAATTTCTCATCGACTGGAGAAACACCAGCTAGTTGTCGGATTGCTGTGTTGTTGATGTGATCGAGCAGAGAAATGCCTAACGAACTTCTCAGCATCCGCATTTCCATGACATGTAGCGAGTGCTCAGCACTTTTAGGTGCTGGCCAACACTCCGTACCATACAATGCATCTGGCCTCACCATTGAGCGGTATATCTGTGATTTTAGGTGGCAACTGCAATGGTGTATGTATATTTGGATCTAGGATTGGGGTAGGTGTTTCTGGACAAGATGAACAGTACCCAGAAAATAAAATCGTAGGCAAGGATGGTGGGTGTTTTGTAGCGACTGACTTCGCGCCAACCATTTGCCTGGAAGGGCTTAGTGGAAAATCTGGGAAAACTACATACAAAAAAGGAAGGAAAGGAAATTGGTAGTTTTATGTAACCATTAATCTCGCGATCATGAGTTGTAGGACCTCCCTTTTACGTGGAATCCAAACCACAGGACATGCATTGACCGGGAATCGAACCCAGATCACCGGAGTGAGAGGCCAACAGTTTGGTCGCTGCACCACCAGGCCCCCTCCCTAATATAACTACATACAGGATGGCCACTGTCAGCACTGGGTTGATTGCAAGCATTTCAAAAGAGAGTAACACATAAACGGTGATTGTAAAGGAGACGACAACTTGGATTCTACACTTGCACTTGAATAATATACCGTATTTACTCTGCTATAGTACCCACTTAATTTTCGAGAGCCATAATACAAAATTCTTGGAAATCAATTATAGAATAGTTATTAACAAGAAATGTACATCCGCCTGAATCAATACTCTAAAGAAATAGGGTGCACCATATTAGGTTTAAATACGTATCTTATTACTGTGCTACGTTTTTTTTTCTTTCAATAGCTGATGAAGGGGATAAAATGTAATTTATCCTCGAAACATGTACTGAAAACAAGTCAATTAATTTTTTCTTTATAGTATTGATTCAGGCGGATGTACATTTCTTGTAAATAACTATTCTAGCATATCAATACGGAACCACCATGAGTAATTTAAATAATGTAATCACTTATAGGACCCCTTCGTAATTATTGCGAGTCCTGTCCGTCATTGTCTAGCAACGAGCAGCTCCGCGCGTATGGGATATGAACGGCGGTTGGTCAGGCAAAACAATCTCAGGGAAAAGTGTGATACCTTTTCAGAGGAGTTTGGCAATAATCGTAGAATGTAATTGTCTTTGTATACCGGATGTTGCATCATTGTTGGCTGCTTGGGCCATACCATTCAATCGTACGCGAGCTATGTTGCTATAAACCAGGTGTCACCTTGTTTGAAGATGGAAGTCTCTTATCTTTCTATCTGTGCGTACGGACTATGACTCTCGCTATGCAACAGGTGGCCGGCCGACATACGCACGCTAAGAGAAAGGTGGCTGGCTGGCGGTGTTACCAAGGCCGGCGAAAGGCCGATGTAGGGGGTGCCACAGCACCGGGCCCACTGATGTAATGTAAATTTTTGTGGTTGGTACAGAATTCTAGGCCTACCTCATCCAGTTCCATTCGGGAAACTGGAAATGTGTGTGGCTATTAAATTAACTAGATTTCTTATTTATACCATAAAAATCACAAAACATTTACCGTATATACTTGAATGTAAGACTAGGTTTTTTCCCACTTTTTGTGTTATAAAAATTTGCGGTCGTCTTATATTCAGGGTATTAAAATAAATAAATAAATAAATAAATAAATAAATAAAAAAATAAAAATTAAATTATCATTATTTGCAAAGTAGTATGTGGTGTTGGCATCTTGTAACTTGCAACAAATCAATGCGTTAATGAAGATTAAAATATGATTTGTTATGTTTAATTACCATGCATATACGAATAGCGTACATTCTGAGGTTATTATTATTATTATTATTTATTTACCATAATCGTACACGAAGTATGGAAGGCCTAGTGAAAAAGGGCAAGCCCCACATACATATTTCATGCTCCACAGGCACAGCTTACATCTACATTTGTTTTAACAATATTTACAAGTTTTACAAAGATATTTGCAGTATTTACATATTTAGAATATTGACATAGTACATTTTCCTGTTCACTCACTCTCTCACGCACGCACTTTCATAACCTCAATCACTCGATACATTCATTCATTCCATTCAGATATCCATTCATTCATTCATTCAGCGAGACAATCAATCACTCATACATACGTTTATTTATACAATGTGCCTTTTTACGTACGGCTTGAATTTCCGAAGAGGCAAGATCTTGGCATCCCCTGGCAGCGCGTTCCATAACCGCGCAGAGCGGCCGTAGAAACCTGTCAGGTAAGCATTGCTACGTGCGAAGGGCGGAACGAGGGTTACACCTCGTCCTCTCCGAACTGAGCGATATGCCAATGACAGTCGGCAAAAAGGGTCAATATTAATGGAACTTGTAAGGGATTTTTTAAGAAAAATTAGATCAATTTGTTTGGCTGTTGCCTCTATAGATGGAAATTTTGACAAAGGGGAAGGGGAATAACGATCTATTAGCCTCTCTGCGCGGCGCTGTACACGCTGGAGCTTGTTCATGTTTTCCGCTGTAGTGGGATGCCAGGCAGGTAAGCCGTACGTTAATATTGGACGGACCATGCATGTGTAAGCCATCCTGAAGGCTCTAGGTTTACAACCTCTCATGTTTCTGTACAAGAAACCCAGAACTTTGGTGGCCTTACATCTTGCCACTTCACTTTGAATGTTCCAATTCAGGGTGTCGGAGATTGTTACCCCTAATAGCTTTAAGTTTGTGCACTGTGGGATGACACTGTTCATAATTTTGTATTCATTCTCAATGGGTTTTTGTGACCTGGTTATTCTTATGTATTTACATTTTTGTACATTTATATTTAAATTATTCACAGAACACCACAGCGATAAGTTGTCCAGATCTGATTTAAGACAGAGGGAATCGTCTTTAGGATTTACGCATACACGTCATTTTTAGCGGATAAATTATATGTTCGAAAGCATACGGAAATATGTTTTAAAACAATCTTTACAAGAACAACCTGTCAGTTTTACGAGCAGTAATTGAGTGATCAACGTATCTTAATTTAATAAAGTCTCCCGTTCTTGAACAAAGAAATTATAGAGTATGTCTTGGAAAAGCGAGCAGAGGGATTTCCGATAATACGAGACATTATAAAAATGAAAGCATGACCTTAAGGGCATGTATTGTGCAAGTAATGAGTTAGCAAGTATTTTTTTGAAAACATCTGTAAGAGGCAGTTGATAACTAGGCCTCGTCTTATATTCAGGGTCGTCTTGGTAAGTTGCAGGCTTACTGTTCTAAAAATTGATGTTGGCAATGCTGCACAACAATCTATGAAGCGCGTGCGCGAGGATTCCCGCACCGAGGAAGGGTTTTCCCTGCTGTCCCCGCACAGGCCGCACTTTGCTGAGTAAATAATGCATTGTCATCCACTGTCAGTCAATTGTCTAATCCAATAGCAATACGTTGTGTTAGTGATTCGCCATGTTTTGTGTGATTTGTATAAGTCAGTTTTAATGGTGTCGGTGTGTAATATTGTTTGATTACGGATTACAATTTAGAATGCATATAGTGTGTTTTTGGTGAAACTTACTATGAGTTGTAATTACAAACACAAATCCGGTGCTCAAAAAAGTAAGGAAAGAGAAGACAGGGAGTTGAAGGAAAGAGCACCGAGGAAAGGCCAGCTATCGCTTGGACAGTTTTTAAAATGTCCTCCATCATCGTCAGTTATAGAAAAAGGTAACATTACTAATAGGCCCACCGATAGTAATAGTTATAAAGTAGATGTTTTACCTACAAATGAACAACAAAATGAAATCGAATCAAACTAGGAAGAACCAAGTCCTATCACTGAAACAGAAACTCCTAGTCCCATTCAGTCTGTGTCGCCTACGGATATTGAATCTATCAAAGGCCACAAACCACCTTTACCTTTACCAGACAAATATGTTGATGTAAGTGACCCTGCTTTCGATAGCAGCCGAGACTTAAAATACCCTCACGTTCCTTTGCCTGAACAATTTCCTGTGGATTCGGTAGGCTATTCCGTTCCCGTGTCATTCTTCCAAAAGAAACTTACAAATGGTGAACTAATTACTCGTGATTGGCTTGTTTGGAGCAAGGTTAAGAAAGTGTTTTACTGTGTACCTTGCAGAATATTCAGTATGTTGCCCCAGCCAAAACTATTTTCGTTCGCTCTTTCTGAAGGATATTCTGTGGAAAAACGCTGGAAAAACCTCTTCAATAAGTGCCAGAACATGAGAGTAGTTCCAGTCATAAAAGCTGCCATTTTGAGCGAAAGTCAGAGGTGATCAAATCAAAAAATTATAAATGGCTAATGGACTTAATCTTTCACTCCATTCAACAAGAAAAGGACAAGTGGCGTATTCTTTTAAAGCGACTTCTTAATGTCACTTTATTCCTAACTGAAAGAGGACTTACTTTTTGGGGTAGTATTGATAAAATCGGGAACCTCTCAAATGGCAATATTTTGGGAATTTTAGAACTGCTGGCCAATTATGATCCAGTTTTGAATGAACATTTAAATAGTGTCCGCTCATTTCAAGAAAAGGGAGATAGAATGCATGTGAATTATCTGTCTCATGATATTCAAAATGAGTTTATTACTCTTTGCGCTGCCCATGTTACGAAGAAAATTTTAGAAGAAAGAGAAATGGCAAAATACTATCCCATAATAGTTGATGCAACACCGGATTCTGCACATGTTGAACAGACTGCGATTCTTTTGAGATACATTTATTTGACTGAAAATGAAACTCAGCCTTACCAAGTTGAAGGAAGGCTACTTTGCTTTACTGACTGTACCAAAAAGAGTGGAGAAGCCATTGCAGAGGTTATTTTAGATAAGCAGTTTACTATGTTTCCACTTGTCATTCCTTGAATCTGTGTGGAGAACAAGCATCGGAGAGCTGTGTGGTTGCAGTAACATTCTTTGGGGCTGTTCAAAAGTTGTTTAACATATTTAGCTCCAGCCCCCAAAGATGGGAAATTTTGAAAGGAAAGATATCAAGCTTGCTTCACTTGATGTCGAAGACTCGCTGGTCTGCTAGAGTAGACAGCGATAAACCAGTCGCATCTCACCTTCCATAATAGAAGCACTGGAGGCATTGACCGAACTGAGCATAACTTCTGAATGTCGTCGAGAACTTGAGAGATTGAAAAAATATTTCACAACCTTCTTCTCGCGTCTATTTGGTTCAAGGTAAGAATACATGATATATATTATATATATTTATTATACACTACAATACCAAATATTCGTTTAGAAAAGAGGCGTGTAGCTACGGTAGTCAAAAATACCTGCGGGATAAATGGTCTTGACTACCAAAGAAAATATTATTTATTTTCCTAGTAAAATAGTATTTCTTTAAGCTACTAAGATATTTCAAGCCACATAAAAAAAACATAAAAAACATACACCTGTCACAAAAATACTAACTGCAGTAGACCTCGTTAAGTCGGCCCTCTTTAACGCGCCCATCTGCGTAACCTGGACTGGGTTCGATTGTTTTTATTTTTTGTTGTTGTATCATTTACACTCAGTTAATGTCCCTTGAATTGGTAAACTGGCAGTGTGAGTGGACCAATTTTGATTGACGGGGCTGTACGGTACTCACTATCATGACTCACTATCAAAAAAAATCCACATTTCTATAAAAACAGGTATAGCGATACCCGTTTTTTTTTTATAAAAATTCGCTGAAATGCGGATATTTTTATGTGTATCACGATTGTTTGAAAATGAGCTGAAATTGCAAATCTGTGATGTGTATCGCGATCTTTACTTTAGCTATATAGGTCAAGTAAAGATCGCGATACCTGTTTTTATTGCGCTGAAATGCAGATATTTTTATGTGTATCGCGATGAGCTGAAATGGCAAATTTTTGATGTGTATCGCGATCTTTACTTGACTTACAGAGATCAAGTAAAGTTCGCGATACACATCTCGTTTTCAACGTTTTTTATAAATGCTAATTACTGTTTGTTTCCCCCACCCAAAACCCCCCCTATTCCCCAGGGTTTTCCCGTAGGCTTGCCAGAGGAGTATTTCGTGACGGCATTGATGACGTCATGGACGCCGGCAATTTGTTTTAGTGGAATTCGGTGCCGCAATGTATCGCGATCTATACTAATCCCGAAAAATGAAGATTAAGTTATGTCTTTTCCTTTTTCCCAGTGCTTCTGACAGAAAATATCAGATCTTTTGTTGCCCTGTTCGGTCTGAAACCGTACTGCTCTTCTTCAAGCTGTGGTTCGATGATAATTCTTAATCTGTGTTCTATGATTCGTTCCATTATCTCCAGGCCATGAGATAGAAGAGTAATTCCCCTGTAGTTGCTAGGTTTCCACCTGTCTCCTTTCTTAAATAGAGGGACGATAACACCTTTAGTCCAGTCTGTTATTTAGCGAAAATTACAGCAGTGGGCGCCATTGTCCAAATCAATAGTCATCGGTTGTGGTCGTGCCAACCTTGCCCTTACGGTACTATATAAAACAAAGAAGAGCACAGTTTATTCTCAAGTGCGCATTATTCGTGTGCAGCACTCAGTTCATATGATAGTGCGCCGAATAGAATCATCATGGATTGTCAAAGTTGCCTGATTACACTCAGTAACTTCAATCGGCAGTTCTATGATCAACCTAAGAAGTTGAGGCAGATGACCCCGTAGTTCTGCCCCTTAAAACAACAATAACTAACCTAAGAAGTTGCTGAAGCTATTGCAACAACACACTTTAGTACCAAAAACACAACCCTGCGCTAAATGCCGTCGTGAAGTGGAAGTTAGGTCGATAAAACATAACCTATTTGTAACCTGCAACAAGAGGATACCCGGACGTCAAGGCCGCACCCACACCCAACCATTCTAGTTAGTAAGTTATTGTTATTTTAAGGTCGGAACTACGAGGTCATCTGCCCCTACCCGACCATTCCAACCAGTTTTTTTTTCTAAAAAAATTAAGGGGTACTCTCAGTTGTAGTCGACAAAACATCTATCACGAATTTGCAATTTTCGGCAATTTGCAAAGTCCGGTCATTGTTTGTGTTCCAATCATTAACTTTCAGCTTTTTTGATGCCTGGATGGATGTTAAATAGTTCGTTATTTTCTTCATCCTTCAAAACTAACCACACATACAAAATGACAACCTTCCCCGCCTCCAAACACTAGCCTGCATGCTTATAAGAACGGAGTGCCGACCAAAAGAAACTGATTCGATAGATCGATTTAAATAGGTTACTCAAAATATCCTCCAGCTGTTGTAACAGCGAGTTGACGCCAGCTGATCGACAATCTTTCTTGAGTCAGAAGTTATATTTGCCGGACTAGATACAAATGTACCAATCCCGCGTTCCCCCGGAAAAAAAAAGCACTGATTCTAAACTTCTTTTTGTCCAATCCAATGATTTTTGACAATGGTTACAGCCTAACGTGCCCAGAATGGTGTGTGTCAACCATGCCCCACTAGCTGCACTCGGCCAAGGCCACACCTACACCCGACCATTCTAACCTTAGTTTTGTCCAATCCAATGGTTACAGCCTAACACATCCCGATGAATGCTTTTTTTTTTTATCAACAGTGATTTTGTATCTCACATGTTGGCAACAATGTGTGCCACTATACTCTGAATTACCAATAAAGCTCGCTGATAGCTGTCAAAGTTAGCACGTGGGGAAATGCTGCATTGCCACTGAGGCAGATCAGGACATAACATTCCAAGAGGCTTGCAGGAAAAGACAAATACTGTGGAAGTTAGCCCCCCTGCCTCACGCTTTAATGACAGTGACGAGTGAAGACACACCGAGTCAAACCATGTGCTTATTGCTGTGTCGGCATACATTGCAACATTGCTCACTGTTGCCATGGAGACCATTACCCCTCTCGTCTCCTCTCCACTCCTCACCTCACCCATCAAGGGTATGACAGCTTTCACCGAGCATCTTTTGTAAATCAGACTATAGAGTGCGCCTTGTTGACAGTTGAATGAGATGCAAGCACTGTCAGAACATGGCAGCCGTTTTTTAAAAGAGCAATAAATAAACACGTACTGCATTTACGTACTTTAGCACATATATGAGGTTCAGTAGCGACCAGGGTCCCTAATTTCAATATGTAATATTGCCCAGAATATGAAACAAGGTATGTACATGTCACATTCATGTCTGCTACAAGTGTATAAGCTGCGTTCCACTCTCATTCAGAATTAATGACAGTTGTACGTAATGGGCTTACAAACGTCAACTGAACATGACGTAAACATGTTATGACAATATCGTGTCAGGAATCGCCCACGAATAAACTTGTCCTCTCCTTATTTTCGATTAGTAAATACCCAATGTGTAAATTATAAGGTAAAACAATCTCTGGAAAAAGGTTCGCCCACTCGCTCCCATCGTAAAAGCATGTCACTCACCAAAATACACTCTCTTTCGATGTATGTACCCGGAATATAGTTCACAATGTCATGATTAGCCAGCACCTTGACGAAAATTGTATTAATTCAACGAAGAGACAAATCTATGACCTCAAAGCGCCAAAAATGTCACAATCCTTCGCCGCCATGTATTTTTACTTGTGGTGCCAACTAGAAGAAAACAAATTTCAGAAAGAACTCAAAGTCCTCTTAGTCCAAAGATTATCTACGTCGTTGGGTACTATGATTTTCATCAGGAAAGTTTAAGTCATTGAAGTTAACAAATTATCAACCGAATTTTTATAAACATATATTATTGTAGAATTAAAAGGAAAATAATGGGTATCGTCATCGCAAGATGACAATAATGTTGGCAAGAACCAAGTACATTTTAGCGGGAAGTTGCACGATATAAAAACGATCTTAATAATATCATTATCATTAAGAAATCGTATCTAAAACCAAGAATGTAAAATATACTCATTATGAAAAACTATATAAGTTTTCATGAACTTTTCACGCCCAAATCATAACGAATAGAATAAGAAGTGAAACCTCTGGCCTAGTACGCCTGGTCCGCCGCAGCGCAGCGCTGGCTCCGATCTGTGATGTAAGTTAGCATTGGCGCTTACGAGACTTAAAACTAGTGATGTGCTTGAGCCCGGCTCGAGCTCCTCGAACAGATGACGTCAGAGTTCGAACAAGTTCGAGCTGTGCTCGAGCCTTTGTGCGCGCCGTGACCTATCGGCGTGTTGTTATCACCCAGAAACCTCAAGAAGGCTGTGTTTAGAGTATTATGCTAGGCGGAATCGACTCGTCATGTTGTTGCTGTGCACTGCTGTATAGTTTCTTACAGTATTACAGTATCTGTAATGTGGAGATAGCTACAATCTGTGTTTGTGCGATGATCCGAAGCACATGACTGTCTCCCCACCCCAGAATAAACAAACTGCCTACTGAACATCATTGGAGTGCACAGGACAACACTTCCTTAGTACAATGGTAGTACAATGGTGCGGCAACAGTCTGTGTATATATGCGATTGATTAATTAATTTGACCTCAGTGACTCCTGCATCAGCGGACTATATTTTTAATTCAGATGTTAAATTATGAGACTATCTGTTCTCCTTTTTCTTTTCAATGTTTCATTAAGCCGTGATATGATGTAAGTGTGTACCATACCATACCATTAATAATAATAATAATAATAATTTGTTCCGTTGCAGGAACATATGTTTGCTACTATCCTCGACAGTATTACATCCTCCCCAGAAGCCATAGGCGTATCAGAGATGGGGTGTGGGGGAATTATCTTATTAATATTATTATTATGTACAATTTCTCTTTCCCTGCACAGAGCACCTGATGGTCACCACACACATCAATATACTGAGAGTAGTAGTCAAATAGGTTCATTCACACCGTACGCAAGAGAATCTCTACTTAGTACAAAACAAAGTACCCGATTCTTGGATGTCACGGGTAATCTCGAGAACTACTGAATGGATTTTGATGCGGCGCTCACCATTCTGTAAAGGTATTCTCGAGGAAGATTTCTGTAGAAAATAATTTATGTATGATCAAAGGGAGCCAAGCAGTAACGATTTCAGTGAAAAGGTCGAAAAAAGAACCTGGCGTCCGTGCGCTTTTTAAGCTTAAGCTTGGCAAACCGTTAAAAATATCAATATAATACGAGTGTAACAATTGTTCAGCATGAAAAATTCTACACAAAAGTCCGGGAGGGCATATCTCTATCTTCGGTACATCGCCCACTATAAGTGCTTTTTGTTTGGACGGAAGGGGGATTTGTGTCTCGTGCACCTCGCCATTCTTAAATTACGTCTGACAGGAATTCCTTGCACATTCATAACTTTTCTCGGGCGAAGCCGGGGTGGGTTGCTAGTGGTTCCATAAAATATCGTCTGGGCGGTCAGCGCTTCGCATAGTTTATGTGTGTGGTCCCTTGACAGTTCGAACTGGTTCGATAGAGTATCGAGCTTAAGTTGCGTATCGGGCTGGCGCGACCCCGCTCGAACATGTGTATCATACGCTCCTAGTAATGCGCTTGAGCCCGGCTCGAGCTGCTGGAACAGATGACGTTGGAGTTCGAACTGGTTCGAGCTTGGCGCGAGCTTTTTAGCGCACCGCGAGCTATCGGCGTGTTCTCATCACCCAGAAACCTCAAGAAGGCTGTCCTTAGAGATTGTGCTAGGCGGAATCGACTCATGTTGTTGCTGTGCACTGCTGTATAGTTTGTGCATATAACCCCTTCAAACAGTATCTGTAATGTGGGGACAGCTACAACCTGTGTTTGTGTGATGATTCGATGTACGTGTCTCCCCAGAATATACAAACTGCCTACAGAACATCATTGGAGTGCACAGAACCAAGGCGACGGGTTACAACACTTCCTTAGTACAATTGTGCGGCAACAGTATGTGTAGGCCTACATATGCGATTAATTTGTTCCGTTTCAGGAACATATATTTGTTTATATCCTTGACAGTATTACATCATTCCCAGAAGCCAAAGACGTATCAGAGATGGGGGGCGGTGAATAACCTATATTATTACAGTATTATTAAGTTATGTACAATTTGGTTTACGTCGCACCGACACAGATAGGTCGTATGGTGACAATGGGATAGAAGAGGGCTAGGCGCGGAAGGATGCGGCTGTGGCCTTTATAAAGTACAGCCCCAGCATGTGCGTGGTGTGCAAATGGGAAACCACGGAAGACCATCAGCAGGGCTGCCGACAGTGGGATTTGAAACACTGATAGCCTAATACGTTCACATATACTGTACGCGAGCAAAAGTTGTAGAAAATATCGTCTGGGCCGTCAGCGCTCCGCATACTTTATGTGTGGGGTCGCCTGGCAGCTCGAACAGGTTTGATACATTATCGAGCTTGCGTTGAGTATCGAGCTGCCGCGAGCCCGCTCGAACTTCAGTATCATTCGCCCATCACTAGTTCGAACAGGTTCGAGACCGAATCGAGCCTACGTTGCGTATCGGGCTGGCGCGACCCCGCTTGAACTTGTGTATCATACGCTCGCTTGAGCCCAGCTCGAGCTGCTGGAACAGATGACGTCGGAGTTCGAACTGGTTCGAGCTGGGCGCGAGCATTTGAGCGCACCGCGACCTATCGGCGTGTTCTTATCACCCAGAAACCTCAAGAAGGATGTGTTTAGAGTATTGTGCTAGGCGGAATCGACTCGTCATGTTGTTGCTGTGCACTGCTGTATAGTTTGTGCATATAACCCCTTCAAACAGTATCTGTAATGTGGGGACAGCTACAACCTGTGTTTGTGTGATGATTCGATGTACGTGTCTCCCCAGAATATACAAACTGCCTACAGAACATCATTGGAGTGCACAGAACCAAGGCGACGGGTTACAACAATTCCTTAGTACAATGGTGCAGCAACAGTATGTGCGATTAATTTGTTCCGTTTCAGGAACATATATTTGTTTATATCCTTGACAGTATTACATCATTCCCAGAGGCCAAAGACGTATCAGAGATGGGGGGCGGTGAATAACCTATATAAATACAGTATTATTATGTACAATTAGGTTTACGTAGCACCGACACAGGTAGGTCGTATGCAGGGGCGGATCTAGGGGAGGGCGAGGAGGGCGACTGCCCAGGGCCCCGAGGTCCGGGGGGCCCCGCGCCATGGTTTTTAAAAATTTAATTAATTAATTAATTATACTTTTCAAACTAAAGTATAATTCATATTCATTTTTTCAGTGCAGCTATGACCTCCCGTGACCGTTTAGCAAGTTTAGATTTCAGTGAAATTATAGAAGATTTCAGCCGGGAAAAACGTCACAAAGTAATATTTTAATAATTAATATTTTAATTTTAATATTTTCATAGTTTACATAATCTTCTTCAAGAGGACTTAAAGGTTTCTTTCATATTAAAAAAATGTACTGTAGTGCATTCAAAATATTGTAACTATTCTTTATTTTATTATTACCAAACTATTTTCCATTTGATTTGAAATTCTTTTATTTCCTATTGTTGTGGGCCCCACCTTATCATATCGCCCAGGGCCCCGCAAGGCCTGGGTCCGCTACTGGTCGTATGGTGACAATGGGATAGAAGAGGGCTAGGCGCGGAAGGATGCGGCCGTGGCCTTTATAAAGGTACAGCGTGCCTGGTGTGCAAATGGAAAACCACGGAAGACCATCAGTAGGGCTGCCGACAGTGAGATTCGAAACACTGATAGCCTAATACGTTCACATATACCGCACGCGAGCAAAAGTTTGCGGAAAATACCGTCTGGGCCGTCAGCGCTCCGCATACTTTATGTGTGGGGTCGCCTGGCAGCTCGAACAGGTTCGATACAGTATCGAGCTGCGATGAGTATCGAGCCGGCGCGAGCCAGCTCGAACTTCAGTATCATCCGCCCATCACTACGTAGTGTTGTGAGGTGTATTGTTGCCAACAATATTAGTGGCAAAAATTAAAAACTAAAAATTTTTCCTTCATACTCTCGACCAAAAGTGAAGTGTTTAGTGAAGTTTAATTATTATTTCAAGAAAACTAGTGCTACCAACCTTCATAAAACAAACCAAGTGACTGAAAACCAGCTTTAGACTTCAAATTTGTGACAATCTAAACTTACAGTGACGACGAACAATTACTTAAATATATATTTCTACTTCTACCGATTTACAAAGAAACAGTGACAAAAACAGCAGTTCGAATCAAGACAAGCCCCATGGAGGGCGACGGGCCGATCCCGTTGTGTAACCAATATTCCGTACTATCAGAGACCATTCCTGCACCCAAGAAACGACAAAAAAAACGACGATCACGGGGTTCGAAATCCGACTCCCTGTCAACTCCTACATCCATAGACTATAAAAAATCAAGGGAGTCCAGCGACTCCGAAGAGCAACCTCCATCAAGGCACTCTGCCAGAGCCAGACGAATGCAGACTTCAGATGCCAGCAGTGACCAACCCCAATCCTGCCAACCATCCAGCAGCATGCAGCGTAAGGTAGTAGCCGAAGATTTTCCACCTTTTGTTCTATCTTCCTCCACATCTTATTCACCACTCACAACCTGTACGGTTACAGTATCTTCTAAACCCTCCCCTCCCATAAATACCGTTCCCTACTCCACTGTAGCGGCCAACACAAATCCATCTCCTCAACCTACTCTTTCTAATCAACCTTCAATTTACCATGTCTCTCCACCAATCACTCCTGAACCCTCACAATCTGTTCCGAATTTATATGTATCCCCACTCAGTACTCCTTCATCGCAATTCCATTATCCATCAACTCAACCCTTTTCCTCTTCAAATTCCATGGCCACTCCTCAAACGGTAGCGTACAACTATCTTGGACATACCTACCATCTTCCTTCGTCCAATCCTCAATATTCTCCTCAATCCCATCCTCAACCATCTCCTCAGCCCCATCCTCAACCTTATCCTCAACCCTATCCTCAGCCCCATCCTCAAAATTATCCTCAGCCTACAATTAACTTCTCATCTCGATCATCAATTCAACCCTCTCCTGCCATCAACCGTCCCATCCCCTCAACTACTTCTTCTTCTTCTCCTACCCCTACTAATGAATCCATCTTCACATACCGTCTTTTTAACTTCACGGAGCCCCGGCCTGAACCGCGCCGCATCTCGGCCATTCTCCGCACCTTCCTACCGGCCAGCTCCATTACCCAAATCATCCCCCAACCTCATGCCATCATCTTGAAAACCAAAGGTGATGCCAGGGAGGTGTTAATTCACAAGATGGGCTTAGCTCGCTTAGGCGAACAAGTGGCCATGGAACCTCTTCCTACACGTTCCCCAAAACTTCCATCCCTTCGCCGTGAACCCCTTCTATCTGTCGTGATTCGTGGAGTTGATACCTCCTACACAAATCAGGAAATCCACCAGGAACTCACCTACCATCTCCTAAACATCCATAAAATACTCCGAATTAATAGCGATCGTGGCCCTACTACCCTGGTGCGTGTCCTCTCAGCAGACCGTGCTTCCATAGACAAGCTACTAGCTGAAGGCGCCTTTCTATACTGGCAACACCACCGTGTGGAACCATCCAGAACCTCCACTCCTGCTCCTCTCCGATGTGATCGTTGCCAAACTTATAATTCTCATTCAACAGACCACTGCCCCATGCGTCAGCCAATCTGTGCCCATTGTAGTCAAGCTCATCCCACTCGTAGCTGCCCCAACCTCTCACTCCCACCGAAATGCACTCAGTGCCAGGGATCCCACCCAGCCTACTCTCCCCATTGTCCAAACCGCCCAACAGTTGACGTATCAAAACCTCAATTTACCGCCCCTGTCCGCACCGTAGATCCCATCACACCCCCCCAATCATCCGTCTCCCCTGCTCCACCTTCTATTGAAGACATGATTCGCTTCACAGCAATCTGTCTTCAAAATCTATTACCCTTCGACCGCCCCCGGGTGCTGGAAATACTACATTTTGCTGCCCGTACAACTTTTGGCCTTAATATGCAAGCCACCACCTCGGGCCAAAAGGTCCACTTCCATTTCAGGCCAATGGAAATTTAATTATGGCTAATACATTAGGAAATGGAATGTGTTCCGTACGCGTGCTCTACTTCAACATTTGTTCCCTGAAATCCAACCGCCACTTCTTAGACATTTTACTTCAGCTCTACACTCCTGCTATCTTCCTCTTAAATGAAACTTTCCTCAATCCTCGACTCCATCCTGTTTTTCCAAATTACACATTATATCGTGCCGATCGCCCTCATGAATCCAGAGGGGGAGTAGCCATTGGCGTTCACAAATTATTCCCTTCACGTCTACTTCAACCTCAACACTTTCTACATGTTCCTGAATTTCTCACTGTCATGGTGCATCTCCCTTCGAACCCTGTCATTCTCTCCACTGCTTATAGTCCTCCCCGTTCTCAACCTCCCATAGATTATATTAACTTCATAGACTCAACATTTAAACACTTCATCTTTGCTGGAGATATTAATATTAACTCTCTATATGCCCATGACAGGGACCTCCTACAGGATTATTTAGACACTATGAATGGTGAACGTGTGGCTATATCCCCTCACACCATCGTGAGAACGCAGAGCACTCCCGAAATAGCCTTAGTATCCTCTTCCCTATCCCGTAACACGTCAATTAAACTACTCGGCCTCTACGGTAGTGACCATCAACCCTTCCTCATTACAATTCCCTCACTTAATTTCCATCAACCCTCACCTCCTCCTTCCTTCATGAGAAGTAATTTCAATAAAGCAGACTGGGAAGCCTACCGCTGCAGTATTACTGAACTCCTTGCTACTGCCACAATCCCACAGAACAATGAACAGCTGTCTGCTTTGATATCTTTGCTGGAGGCATCTATATCTGTCTCAGCTCGACGCCACATTCCCATAACTAAAGTCACTCCAAGCAAGCCGCCTATTCCACCCAAGGCACTCCAACTTCTTAATCTATCAAGGAGCTATTATAGGGCCTACTGCCAGACTAATGACCCAGACTTACTCACGAGACATAGACAATACCAACGACATGTTCGGTCCTATCTTAAAGCTATTAAGAAAAAGAAGTGGATTGACGCTTGCTCCAATCTAGCTAAGGAATCTACAGCTCGGCCTTTCTGGAAAACATTTAAAAATCTTACTGGACAAAATACCAAGGAATGCCTTTTTCCCATCAGAGGGCCAAACGGTTTCCCATTCACTGACCAAGACAAAGCTGAGACTTTTGCCGACTACTTCACTAACGTCTACAGTGACCAACCTAATACTCGACACAATTACTCAGACTACAGAACCGTGAGCAAACAAACTAATCCAAAACTTCCTTCTCTGACCCCCAGCTTTGACCATCTCCCGACTTTAGATCCCGAATCACCACTGAACCAACCCATTACTTCTGAAGACATACGATTCCAGCTAGCTAAAAGACGCAATACGGCCCCTGGGACAGATAAGGTGTCCTACGCTCATATCAAACAAGCGCCACCCATCTTCATCCATTTCCTAGCCATCGCCTACACTTTTATTCTTTATACTGGTAGCTTCCCCTCTCATTGGAAGACAGCTAAAATAATTCTCTTCCCCAAGGTAGGCAAACCTCCTTCCCTCCTTTCCTCCTATCGACCGATAAGCCTCCTCTCTGTTTTCTCTAAATTATTTGAAGCTATTATCGCCTCTCGCCTCTACAATTTCCTTAACTCACAAAACATATTTCCCCCAACTCAAGCAGGTTTTAGACCAAAATTTTCTACACAATCCCAGCTTTTCCGTATGACTAGTCTCCTCACCCCCCACTTTAACAAGGGCTATCCTGCAGCCCTACTACTCCTTGATCTGGAAAAGGCCTTCGATCTCGTGTGGCAACGAGGGCTTATATATAAATTACAGAAACTTAACCTTCCCTCCTCGATTGTCCGCTTGCTCAGTAATTTCTTACTGAACAGGCGAGCATTCATCCATCTCCGCTCTGCCTCCTCACACATCTTCTCCCTCTATTCAGGTGTTCCGCAAGGTTCTCCTATCTCCCCACTTCTCTACATCATCTACGCTCATGATATGCCACAACCGAACAAATATTCACACCTCTTCCAGTTCGCAGATGATACAGCCATTTTATCCTTTGCCAACAACACCACCACTCTTGCCAATAGAATGCAATCCTATCTCGATACACTTCTCGCCTGGTTTTCTAAATGGCATCTCTCAGTGAATACGGACAAAACCAAACTCCTACTATTTAAAGCCCGAGACAACCATTTTCGTCCTTTCCGTATTTCAATCTTCCAAGAAGCCATTCTCCCATCCCGTCAGGCTGTGTATCTGGGGGTTACATTAGATATAAATCTCTCTTGGCGCCCCCACATTAAAGAAATGGCACGGAGAGCACGCTTGCGGATAGCACTCCTCAAACGTCTTCGTGGGGTAACGTGGGGCCTTTCCCCGATCCAAATTCTCAACACATACAAAGTCTTCATTCGTCCCATTCTGGACTATAGTTCATTGGCCTGGATTGGAGCGACCTTCCCTCAATATAGCATTTTAAAATCAGTAGAACATTTTGCTATCAAAATTGCATATGGCCTTCCGTTGAACCGCGACAGTAATCTGCTAGTATACCCCAAGACACTTCCATCATTTTTTCACCATCTTTTTAAAATCAGACTACGAGCCCTCCAGACATTAGTTTACAATCGCCAGCCTCTGACTTACGACATTCTTATGACTTCCAGCGCCCGAGGGCCTACCAGGCACTCTAAGCCTCTTCCTCAAACCCTGGCACTACAGATCCTTAACCATGATATTCGGCCCGACAACTTCCATCTCATTCCTCCTGATACATATCCCCCCTAAATTTATTCATGCAATCATTTTTAGCCATTGAGACACAGATTGGCCGACACTTACTTTAAGTAAAGCTAATTACTCTCTACCAACTTACTCTGTGTAAATTTCTTTCAATTCAATCCTACCCTAAATTCTCCCTTCCTTTTTGGCAACGATCGTACGACAAGACATCAAGGCATAAGGACTTCAAGACTTCAAGACACCACATTTTCAAGACTTCAAGAATTCAGTTTATTCCATACAATTTTTGCTACTAATCGATATATTTTATATTACTCTTTTTAAGCCTCAAGAAATTAATTTATTGTATGTCATTCTCTGTATTTTATATAAAATTATTGATCTCAATAAATAAGGGTCTTCCGGGGTCTTCCCTGGAGGGAGCGGGGCCTCGACTTGGGGCCGTCTTGTTGGTCGGGTAACCCCACCACCATAAATTCAATACCTCCAGGGCTGAAGATCGCCTTAGTTGCGATGGCGGCCAGTCCTCCGAAGTTGGGCATTTTGCCCTCCTTCGGAGGACAAAATGACCCAATTTTTGATTTCACTATACTAGTTTCGACCCTCTCGCGACAGCAACTATGTATAAAAGAACAATCCCAACAATCAGGCATTGAGGCCGTAGGTTAGGTATCAAATTACACCCGCACCATTAAAAGCTGTCTTGTCATATGTACAGTCTCCATGGAGGTCCGGGTTTGGTTCCCGGCTCTGCTAGAACGGGGTACACTCAGCCTCGTGAGGAAAAATGAGTAGACGCTGGTTCGTTTCCCAACTCAGACATCCTGTAAGAAGTTCACCACTTCCCAATGATTGATAATTTCCCGTATATAATTATAATATCGCGATTGATATTTAAATTGGTGAAATGACAGTTAGGATAAATGTTAATGATTTAGGTGGTAGGGGCAGTGTACCATTAGTAGTTTATGAGTTAACTAGTACATTCCCTTTATAGAAAATGGAAAGCTTTGCCATCTATTTCAATGAGCATTGTAATGTAGATGTGACTGACCCTCGCTGGTAGCGAATAAGAGTTGCTCCTTGTTATCCTTTGCCTGGGTATCTATTTTATCCTCAAAGTAGGGACCAATTAAAATCCCACTGTTATACTTTGCATGGGGATCTGGTTGTTCATCACTGTTATTGGACACGGGATGTCCCGCTGTTGTCCTTCACTGCGGGATCGAAATGACATGACATTATCACTAAGGAAACTAATTTGTTTTATACAGGATTGTGTTTTGTAAAAGCAATCACTAATTTTAATGGCCGATGGTATGTTAGTGATAAGCCCTTGAAGGTACGACAACCTCACCACTTTCTCAAGGGACGCTACTTTTTAAGGGAAAAGAGGCTTCCACAGGCCTAGGCCATATAAACCTGTGGTACGGAGAAACCCAATCTGAACTAATAACATAAATATAGCCCCTGGGAAGTGGCTTCGGTGGCGTGCTGACTGCTGTGCCCACGATAGCGGGTTCAAACCCGGCCGAAGTCATCGGCTTCTTAAGAGCGTTAAAAATCCTTCAGTATGCCTTCCTTCGGAGGGGAAGTAAAGCCGGCGGTCCCATGTCATAGATTTATGGCATGTAAAAGATCCTTCCGCAGACTAAACTTGTGTGAAGCTAAATTGATAGGTTAGATTTCGACGGAACGCTCTATCAAAAATGTCCAACGTTCACCACTAGGTATCATTGATATCTGGTAGCGAAAGTTGGAACTACTTGAAATTGAACGGTAGTTTTAGCTCACCCTAAGGGTGTCCACTGGAAGCAGCTACAGACTCGAGCTAGCCGCACATGTCCTTGGACACTCCCGGCACTAAAAGCCATACGATAAATAAATAAATAAATAAATAAATAAATAAATAAATAAATAACCCCTGGCACTAGAGCCCTTGAAGGGCCTAGGCCTACCAAGCGACCGCTGCACAGCCATTTGGCCTGCAGATATTGAGGTGACGCGTGATCAGCGCATCGGGTCCCTTTGGTTTTCGTGATCGGGGCCATGCCTCACTGTCAGACTGCTAATGAATTGTCCTCACGAGGCTGAGTGCACCCCGTACTAGCCCTCACGTCAGTTTCTAAAATCCTTGACGGAAACGGGATTCGAACCCGGGGCCCCCAGGTGAGAGGCAGGGGCTCTATCCCAACACCACGGGGCTGGCACTCAAAACTAATAAAACTATTAAAATGTGAAATGTTAAATGCGACCTTCAATTATTGTAAAGTATTGATCAGTGTTGCAGGAGAATGATGAAGATCAGATGGGTAGATAGGGATACAAACGAAGAGGTATTAAGACTAGTGGGAGAGTAGAGATGTTTTTGGCGACTGCTAATGAATAGAAGAGATAGGTTGGTTGGATATATACTAAGAAACCCAGGAATAGCAAGCTTAGTTATGGAAGAAAGGGTCATGGACAAGAACTGTAGGGGTTGGCCAAGGTTAGAATAGGCTAGACAGATTGCCTCAGACGTATGGTGTGGTAGCTATGTAGAGATGAAACGATAAGCTCAGGACAGGGAGACATGGAGGGCCGCATCAAACCAATCAAAAGACTGAAGACTCAAATAACAACGACATTGATCAGTATTCATTCCTCTTCAAACATAGCAACCTCCTCTTCTAGATGTTCGTCTATGATGTTCGTGTCCCTGTTATCACATCCTAGGCCTGAGCAAATACCGCATATGTTGAGCAGTTTAGACCATTCTTTCTGCATTAACAGTTTTACACGTATTCGTCTTTTCAAGCGCAGACTATGAGGCAAAGTTATTCCTGGGAAGCTGCAGGACGTGCTGTTGTAATTGGTTGCAATTGTTCGCCAATCTTCTTCCACCCCCACTCATGCGGATTCTTCTCCTGATTCAGTCACTGCTGCACCTAGTGGTAGGTTCTAAATGAATGCTCTCTGAAAGCTGCTGAAGTGGAGGGAAGTGCAGCCAACTTGAACAATTATTTTATCGGCTGCTTTGCAATAGCCTGCAAGTAACACTGGTAGCGGAAACAATCCAGATCTTCTGTCTTCCTGGCCCTCGCTTGAGGATCTGACTGATCCTTACTGGTAGCGAGTAGTTGTTCAACCGTTGGCCTTCTCTTGCGGATCTGACTGATCCTTGTTAGTAGTGAGTAGTTGTTCAGCTGTTGGCCTTCTCCTCAGGATCTGACGGATCGTTACTGCTAGCGAGCAGTTTTTCAGTCGTTGGCCTTCTCCTCAGGATCTGACTGATATTTACTGCTAGTTGGCAGTTGTTCAGCTGTTGGCATTCTCCTCAGGAGCTGACTGATATTTACTGGTAGCCAGTAGTTGTTCAGCAGTTGGCCTTCTCCTCAGGATCTGACTGAACCTTACTGGCAACGAGTAGTTGTTCAACCGTTGGCCTTCTCTTGCGGATCTGACTGATCCTTACTGCTAGTAGGCAGTTGTTCAGCTGTTGGCCTTCTCCTCAGGATCTGACTGATCCTTACTGGTAGCAAGTAGTTGTTCAGCCGTTGGCCTTCTCTTGCGGATCTGACTGATCCTTACTGCTAGTAGGCAGTTGTTCAGCTGTTAGCCTTCTCCTCAGGATCTGACTGATCCTTTCGGGTAGCGAGTAGTTGTTCAGCTGTTGGCTTTCTCTTGCTGATCAGACTGATCCTTACTGCTAGTAGGCAGTTGTTCAGCTGTTAGCCTTCTCCTCAGATCTGACTGATCCTTTCGGGGAGCAAGTAGTTGTTCAGCCGTTGGCCTTCTCTTGCGGATCTGACTGATCCTTACTGCTAGTAGGCAGTTGTTCAGCTGTTAGCCTTCTCCTCAGGATCTGACTGATCCTTTCGGGTAGCGAGTAGTTGTTCAGCCGTTGGCCTTCTCTTGCGGATCTGACTGATCCTTACTGCTAGTAGGCAGTTGTTCAGCTGTTAGCCTTCTCCTCAGGATCTGACTGATCCTTACTGGTAGCGAGTAGTTGTTCAGCTGTTGGCTTTCTCCTCAGGATCTGACTGATCCATACTGGCAACGAGTAGTTGTTCAGCTGTTGGCTTTCTCCTCAGGATCTGACTGATCCTTACTGGTAGCGAGCAGTTGTTCAGCAGTTTTCCTTCTCCTCAGGATCTGACTGATCCTTACTGGTAGCGAGGAGTTGTTCAGCTGTTGGCTTTCTCCTCAGGATCTGATTGATCCTTACTGGCAACGAGTAGTTGTTCAGCCGTTGGCCTTCTCTTGCGGATCTGACTGATCTTTACTGCTAGTAGGCAGTTGTTCAGCTGTTGGCCTTCTCCTCAGGATCTGACTGATCCTTACTGGTAGCGAGTTTTTGTTCAGGTGTTGGCCTTCTCTTGAGGATCTGACTGATCCTTACTGCTAGCGAGCAGTTGTTCGGCTGTTAGCCTTCTCCTCAGGATCTGACTGATCCTTACTTGTAGCGAGTAGTTGTTCAGTTGTTGGCTTTCTCCTCAGGATCTGACTGATCCTTACTGGCAGCGAGTAGTCGATCAGCCGTTGGCCTTCTCTTGCGGATCTGACTGATCATTACCCCTGGTAGGCAATTGTTCAGCTGTTTGCCTTCTCCTCAGGATCGGACTGATCCTTACTGCTAGCGAGTAGTTGTTCAGCTGTAGGCCTTCTCCTCAGGATCTGTCTGATCCTTACTGCTAGCGAGTAGTTGTTCAGCTGTAGGCGTTCTCCTCAGGATCTGACTGATCCTTACTGCTAGCGAGCAGTTGTTCAGCTGTAGGCCTTCTCCTCAGGATCTGTCTGATCCTTACTGCTAGCGAGTAGTTGTTCAGCTGTAGGTCTTCTCCTCAGGATCTGACTGATCCTTACTGGTAGCGAGTAGTTGTTCAGCTGTTGTCCTTCTCTTCATTATCTGTCTGATCCTTACTGCTAGCGAGTAGTTGTTCAGCTGTAGGCCTTCTCCTCAGGATCTGTCTGATCCTTAGTGCTAGCGAGTAGTTGTTCAGCTGTAGGCCTTCTCCTCAGGATCTGACTGATCCTTACTGGTAGCGAGTAGTTGTTCAGCTTTTGGCCTTCATCTCAGGATCTGACTGATCCTTACTGGCAACGATTAGTTGTTCAGCTGTTAGCCTTCAGTTGAGGATCTGACTGATCCTCTCTTATAACGAGCAGTTGTCCTTCTCTTTATAATCTGACTGATCTTTACTGGTAACGAGCCGTTATCCGGCTGTTGGCCTTCTCCTGAGGATCTGACTGATACTCACTGGTAACGAGCAGTTGTCCCTCTCTTTATAATCTGACTGATCCTAACTGGCAACGAGCAGTTGTTTAGCTGTTGTTCTTCTCTTGAATATCTGGTGGTGAGTTGGAGTGTAAGCTTACCATTAGTGTCCCATCACTACTAACTTGGTGATTATATACAATCCAGAGTACCACGAGTTGTACAATGCTAGTAGAAACAGCTCCAGGTGTTATGATTGACAGCATGTTAAAATTACAGAATCAGATAACGAGGTTGTGTTTTGCGCCGTGAGGAAGTTTTTATAGGCAACCATTTTACATTGCATGATTACCAACACCCTCTCAATTCCCCTATCACCCCCCTAGAAATCCGCAATCTCCTTAAGCATCGCCGCACTACGGCCCCCGGGGGTGACGGCTTTACGTACCGTCACCTTCGCGAGGCCCCCGACATCCTCTTCCTTTATCTTGCTCAGATCTACAACACTATCCTCTACACCGGACATTTTCCCCACCACTGGGGAAATGCCAACATCCTTCTTTTTCTAAAACCTTCTAAACTTCCCTCGGACATCAATTCCTGCCGTCCAATCTCCCTTCTCCCTGTTCTTTCCAATCTTTTTGAACTTCTCATCACCAAACGCCTATATCCCTATCTCCACTCCCTTCATCTCATCCCCGATCATCAAGCTGGCTTCCGCCCTGACTTTTCCACCCACGATCACCTCTTTCACATCACTGCCTCCATCGAAGCCTTCCTAGCCTCTCCTAATAACAAACACGCCCTTCTCCTCTGTTTCGATATTGAAAAAGCTTTCGATAAAGTCTGGTTCCCTGGCCTCCTCTTCAAGCTCCTCCACCTCCCCTTACCCATCACGTACGTCCGCCTCATTGCAAACTTCTTGTATCATCGCACGGCCCAAATCCTCATCCATGGTACTTCTTCCTTCACTTTCCCTATCCACGCCGGAGTCCCTCAAGGCAGCCCCCTTTCTCCCCTTCTCTATGTCCTCTACACCCATGATATCCCTACCCCTTCTCCTCCGCTCCGTTTGTATCAATACGCTGACGACATTGCCATTCTCGCCCTCTTCCCTCGTTCTCACACCCTCCAACGCCATGTACAACGTTACCTTCATACCCTCCAAACCTGGTGCAATCACTGGCACATTCAAGTCAACCCCCAGAAGTCCCAATACATCCATATCAAACGCTCCCGCACCCGTCGCCGCCCTTCCCAGCGCCTCCATTTCACCTTTAATGATTCTCTTATTCCTCAACTTAATCAGCTTAAATACCTCGGCATTACCTTCCAAAATAACCTCAAATGGAACCTTCACTTCGATTCAGTCTACAAGCGCTCCCTCTCCCGCTTCCGCATTCTCCGTCTCCTCACCGGTAAGACCTGGGGCCTACGGCCCCCTCAGACCCTTAACGTTTACAAGACCTTCATTCGCCCAGTTTTCACCTACGCCTCCCTTACCTGGATCACCGCCCACCCCCGACTCTATTTCCGTCTCCTCACCCTTGACCGCCACGCTATCAGAATCGCCTATCATTGTAAACTAGATACCCCTTCCGCCACCCTCACTGGTATGCTCACTTTCCCTTCTGCACTCGCCCATGTTCACTCCCTTCGTTTCTCCTACCGTACTCGCGCCCGCCGCTCCCGCGCCACCCAACCCCTTGAAGCTCTCGAGCTCTCCCCCTATGCTACTGCTATCCTCAATTCCACACGCACCCCGGAAACCGGTCATCTCTTCCCTCCGCTCATCGACTAGCCCCCTCTCACGCTCCCATTATTCTGTTCTGTGCACATTTTCCACATGTTCTACTTTCTTTTGGGGGGCTATAGTCAGCCCCGCCTCTTTGTTACTGTCGGCACCACAAGTGCCCTCTCATTGTTTATTTATTTTCGTTCAGTTTTATCTTATTCACATCGCCCCTGTCGCAGTTACAAAAATTTTAATTTTTTGCCCCACTAAACCTTATTCTGTCTACTTCGTTCTCCGGAATGTCTCCACGCATTGTCCCACAGTGCTCCCAGTGCTACTAAATTCTATCGGCCTTGTTGCCGCTACACCTCAGTGCTTTTAGTGATGCATGTGCTTCTGCAATATTTTTGTTTCTCTTTCAGCATGGACAATAGACAATCTTTTGAACTTTAAAACATTGCAACTTATTCATTTACTGTGAGTAGTGTATTTGCAGGGGTTCTAATGCCACCGCCACCGCCACCGCCACCGCTGGAATACTAAAATGGCAATATCTCGCGAACCAATCAGGCTAGAGACTTGTACGAGGTGTCAAATTACTCAGGCAAACACCCCCTTTCCATTGGACAACATATTTCAACCCCAAAAATAAAATCTACCCTACTAGGGGGTGAAATTGAATTTTTTAGAGAATCTCTCTTTCCAATTGCAACATGTGAGAGTTTGAATGCCGATATGGAATGTAACGTTGTTCTGCAAACCAATAATCAAAGAGGGGCATGTTAGGCCTTGAGGTGAGAGCCCCTGTTATTGTTGACGAGCCCCCTGCTGTCGGGGCCCCTGTTGATGGGTTATTGTTGACAGGTCCTTGTGGACGAGTCCTTGTGGGCAGGTCCTTATGGACAGGTCCTTGTGGACGAGTCCTTGTGGACAAGTCTGTGTGGACAGGTCCTTGTGGACAAGTCCTTGTGGACGAGTCCTTGTCCCTTTGGACTGATCCCTTTGGACGGGTCCCTTTGGCCTGGTTCCTACGGACTAGCCCATGAATTTATTTAAATTATGTCAAAGGGCCTAACTACATTTTGTGTGTGTTGAATTGACGTTGTTCACTAATCCCCCACTACTATAATGGGATAACGATATGAAAGGAAAGTGACGAAATACATGTGAACATACAAGGGATCTAACTTGGTGGATAGATGTGTTCTAACGAGCCATTTGTAGTTGAAAGAGAATAATACATGTTCTTAAGATGTTCAAACTGAGGAGATGACACGTGCAGTAAGACGTCTTGTTTCTTCCTGTGTCATATTACAGACATGACAGAGAGCGCGCAGATCTGTTGCTATGACTAACACTGCTGTAATTTGAAACCGCAAGTGTTCATTAAGACAATGGATGATGATCATGCAAAGTTAGCAGTTATTGGATATTACACAGGTGTTCCTTCCGGTGTCATGTTGCTGACATACCAGAGAGCGCACACTGCTGTTGCTATGACTGACGCTGCAGTAATTTGAAACCCCATGTGTTGATTAAGACAATGGGTGATGATCATGCAAAGTCAGCAGTCATTGGATACCACACAGGTGTTCCTAGTGTACTTTGGACTCTCAACTGTATTGGGAAAGGAATTGCAATGATCTGTAAAAAACTGCTGACACGAGCGATGAGAGTTTATATAAGAGGAGTGTCATATATCTCCCTACTGTCAGTCTTTATTACTCGCTTTGAGTGAACAGTGCTCTATTACTGCTCAAGAGTTGTAAAAAAAGCCGTTTTGGTAGAAAATCATTAAATTATTTTTCAAGGTAAGTACTTATTATTAATGGATTGTAGTCTTTTATTACTAATTGATGTTGAAGTTATTGATTGGAATTTATTTATCGATTGATTGATTGATTGATTGATTTGTTTACAGATAATTGGGTACCTGTAGGTTACCAGATTCCTACAATCTGTTCATTCAGTGACAGCAGTTGATAAATTATAAAAAGGTAAGTGCCCCCTCTAATAACTTTTAAACAGTTAGAGTGATATTTTCCAATGTTCACCCCTACATGTTAGTGAAAATTGTATATTTGGCAGTCAAAAGATGGAACTACTTGACCATGGTGTGTAAAGCTAATTTTGTAGGTTAGATTTTGATTACCGCTCTATTAAGTCTGAATGTTCATTGCTAGGTGTCAGTGACAGAGGGAATATTTAAAGACTTAACCTCAGTTCACCTAACATAACCTAACTTTACCTAACTTAACCTTGTCATGTGACATGTTTTACAATTTTAAACTTGTTTTAAGACTGGCTATGACGTTACACTTAGCTCACTTAACTGGCGATCGCTGGTTTCTATCACGTGACATGTTCTACAAGTTTAGACTTGTTTTAAGACTGGCTATGACGTCACACTTAGCTCACTTAACTGGCGATCGCTGGTTTCTATCACGTGACATGTTCTACAAGTTTAGACTTGCTTTAAGACTGGCTATGACGCCACACTTAGCTCACTTAACTGGCGACCGCTGGTTTCTACCACTCTATCAAGTTCCAATGTTCACTGCTAGGTGTCAGTGACAGTGGTATATAGTAACCCCCAGTTAGAACTACATAAAGTTAGACTTGCTAGGAGTTCACAGATCGATTTAAATACCCTGCTATAACCATTGACTGGAATATAATTAAACTATTTATATTATACTTTTTGTTTTATCTTTTATTAACATTGATGATTTCTTTCTTTTATAGATAACTTGGAAAGTAATCATCATGTTCAAGTGTGGTGACTGTAAGAAACAGTTCTCAAGACCTGACAGCTTTCAACGTCATGCAAGTACAAAACATAATCAGAAAATGTTTGTATGCAGTCATTGTGCTACAACATTTAACAGACAGGATAGTCTTACACGACATGTAAATTTAAAACATGTCAGTACTGCACCATTTTCGTGTTCAGTTTCCGAACTTGGTTTTTCTGCTGTAAAGCGATATCAATTCCACATGGTTGAAGTGCATGGAGAACAACAGGAATTGAAATCTGTAAAACCATCAACTAGCACGGAACCTTTAAATGAATGTGATGCTCAAAAGCGTAAACGTTCTCAAGATTGTGAAAATAGTTGTGCAACAAAAAGAAAGAAGAATGGTGAACCTTCGATAACACATTGTGATGTATGTAATATAGATATACCTTCTTCATTCATTCATGGACATTTACGCAGTATTCATCATAAAAATAACGCTTGCCATGAAAGAAATTCTGGAAATGTTCAACAAATTGGTAGTGCATTTAAAAGTCGAATTGCTAGTTATAGACTTTATAGTAAAGAAAAAACTCAAAGTATTGAATCATTTTTAAAAAATGTTCAACCTACTGTGTTTGGCTTAGTAGAAAATGTTTTATTAGAGCATAAAACAATTAAAATGAATTTTGAACTTTTTGGCCTCTATGTAAAAACTGGGAGCGAAGGTGAAATTACGGATATCAAATCCTTTAATACAAAAAACATAATTGTTAGCGAATCAACTAATATTAGTGATATATACCAAAATATTTCAAGTGCTATCATTGTGAAGAGTGAAGAGTTCCAGGAAAGGGAGTCAGGCTGGGCATTGGTTGAAGTACTTTATTTAGAAACCAACCTGAATAAATATAACCCCCTTCGAGCATCATCATACATTGATTTGCCAGAATGGATCAAACGAAAGAAAGCTGTTGTGAACGTTTTGAATAATGATGACGCATGTTTTGCGTGGGCTGTAACCTCAGCTCTATCCAGCAGTGAGGGACACGATGAGAACATCATCTTATCCTCACTATTCTTCAGTGTTAGATTTAAAAGAAATAAAATTTCCTATGGCGATAAAAGACATTCAACGTTTTGAAAAGCTGAACAATGTAAGTATTAATGTGTATGAAATTGAAAATAAGAGTATAGTTGGTCCTCTATATTATACTCAGGAAAAAAAGAATGCTCATGTAAATTTACTGTACATAACCGAAGGTGAAAATGCTCACTATTGCTGGATAAAACATTTCAGTAGACTTGTTGGTAGTCAACTATCAAAATATAAGACTAAAAAGTGGTTGTGTGATGGCTGTTTGCTATATTTCAGAAAAGAGGACCAACTAACTCAACATCAAAAATGGGGGTGTAATCATGTGTGTACGGTATTACCGACTCCTAAAAATAACATTCTAAAATTTAAGGATTATGAGAAACAGCTTCGAGTACCATTTGTTATATATGCTGACTTTGAAGCTTTGCTAAAACCATTTAATACATGTTCATCGAATCCAGCCCAACCTTTTACCAACACTACTCACAGTCATGAACCTTTTAGCTTTGCATATTATATTAAATGTAGTTACAATGACTCATTAAATAAGTTTGAGCTCTATAGAGGACCTGATGCACCTAAAGTTTTATGGAAAGGCTTGAGAAAGATGCCATCCGTATATCCTCTATTTTAAATACGATCATTCCAATGGAGCCACTAACTTCATTAGAGCAAATGAATTTTGAAACTGAAACTAATTGTTTTATATGTGGTGAATGTTTATATGCAGACAGGGTTCGCGATCATGACCATTTAACAGGAAAATATCGTGGTGCTGCTCACCAAGAATGTAATTTAAATTATAGAGTAAGTAAATTCATTCCGGTCATTCTACACAACGGTAGCAAATACGATAACCACTTTATCGTTAAAGAATTTGGAGCTTCAGATGTGAAAATTGATGTGATTGCAAATAATAAGGAACAATACATATCGTTCACAAAATACATTAAAACTAGCAATAAAAAAAACATTAAACTGCGATTTTTAGATTCATTCCGCTTTATGTCGAGTAGTCTTGATAAGCTGGCTAGTAATTTAAAATCAGATCAGTTTCTTGAAATTCAACGTGTCTTTCCTAAAGAAGATGATTTTAATTTGATTCGTCAAAAGGGCATATTCCCTTATGAATATATTAACTGTGTGGAACGTCTTGTGGAGTGTTCTTTACCACCGAAAGATGCATTTTACAGTTCCTTAAACACAAGTCATATCAGTGATCAGGAATATTTACATGCACAACGTGTATGGACACAGTTCCACATTCAAACTTTAGGAGAATTTTCAGACATATATTTGAAGACAGATGTGTTATTATTAGCAGATGTTTTTGAAAATTTTCGGAATGTTTGTATGAAAACTTATGACCTTGATCCTTGTCAGTATTTCACAGCTCCTGGGTTAAGTTTTAGTTCAATGTTGAAAAAAACGAAAGTAAATTTAGAATTAATGACTGATATAGACATGATCAATTTTATAAAATCATCAATTCGAGGTGGATTAAGCCAATGTAGTGGACGGTACTCTAAAGCGAATAATAAATACATGCCTAGCTACAACCCTTGTGAAGAGTCAAAGTATATTGTCTACCTCGATGCAAATAACCAATATGGTTGGGCTATGAGTCAATATCTACCACTGAAAGATTTTCGCTGGCTGACACAACCTGAAATTGATGTCTTACATGTTGACACTCTTAATGATAACGATGATAAAGGATATATTTTAGAGGTAAATCTTGAGTACCCTAAAGAGTTACATGATGATCATAATGATTTACCATTTTGTCCTGAGAATATGAAATCTCCACACATCACATCACGAACAAAAATGTTAATTGCTAATGTAAATGATAAATGTAAATATGTAATACATTATCAAAACTTGAAACAGTGTCTACAGCATGGATTGAAGTTAACTAAAATTCATCGCGTATTGCAGTTTCATCAGTCAGCATGGCTCAAACCGTATATTGATCTAAACAATAATTTAAGAACACAGTCAACAAACGCGTTTGAAAAAGATTTTTATAAACTCATGAATAATAGTGTTTTTGGAAAGACTATGGAGAATGTTGATAAACGAGTTGATGTAAAGCTGATAACAAAGTGGGAGAATGATGGTAAAAGGTATGGTGCGAGCAACTTAATAAGCAAGCCTAACTTTCATAGCTGTTCAATTATTCATGAGGATTTAGTTGTAATACAAATGAATCGTCTTAAAGTAACTTACAACAAACCCATATATGTGGGTTACACCATTCTGGAATTGTCAAAAACACTTATGTATGAATTTCACTATGATTATGTAAAGAAAAACTATCTTGATAATGCTAAATTACTCTACACAGACACAGATTCTTTTATTTATGAGTTTAAAACTGATGATTTTTATGAGGATATCAAAACTGAGCTAAATAGGTTTGATACAAGTGACTATCCCGAGGATAATATTTACCATTTACCTCTAGTAAACAAAAAGGTTCTTGGGAAATTTAAGGATGAATGTGCTGGTGTTATTATAGACACCTTTGTAGGCACAAAATCTAAATCATACAGCTATATGACAATTGATGATGTAGTAGTAAAAAAATTAAAAGGAGTGAAAAAGAATGTTGTTAGTTAAGAGTTAGATATAAGTGATTATAAAAACTGTATCGTTAGTAACCCACCTGTATTATATAAGAAAATGTATGTATTTAGAAGTAAAAATCATCAACTACATACCAATTTGCTGATCAAAGTTGCTTTAAGTAATGAAGACAACAAACGATTCATTATACCCAACACATTTGATACTCTTGCTTGGGGAAACAGTCGCATTGACGACTATTACTTTACTTAAGTCTAATGATCACTATATTGTAATATTTGTAGTGTGTTTTATATTGTAATAATTTTTGTAAACACTGTAAGTAGAATGTATAATGTTAGGCTACTGTAGTTTAGTAAAAATAAGATAAGTAATACATTTTAGTGTAAAATGTTTTGCTTTTGTATATTACGAAAAAGATTTTAAAAAATGTACAGAATGTGTGAACTAAACAAGGGAAATGTAAAAAATGTAAAATGGAAATTGTAAATATCCATGTATGAAAAAGTGAAATGGCTATCACCATTTTAAAATTAAAATACATTGTGATCTGGTAAACCTTGTTTTTATTTCACAACAACAAAAATGTACAGAATGTGTAAACTAAACAAGGGGAATGTAAAAAAATGTAAAGTGGAAATTGTAAATATTCATGTGTGAAAAAAATGAAATGGCTATCACCATTTTAAAAAATAAAAGACATTGTGATCTGGTAAACCTTGTTTTCATTTCACAACAAATAGGGCTTTACAAAAATAGAATACAAAGAAATGCCAATTCCTCAATCCTTTTCATTGTTCATGTCCACTCATCATTAACTTTCCTTTTATAGCCAACCTCTCCCCCACTGAGACATCACAGGATGTCAAACGTTGATTAGCTCTTTTCAACAATACTTTATCAACTACACGTCTTAAAGCAGAATGACTATGACGATAAGAAAGGTCGTGTTCTTTACATGCTTGATCCAAAGAATTAATAGATATTCACTTAGCATAGGGTCTTGCGACCATGATTTTGGTACATGTTGCCTGATTTCTTTCACGGTATTGTCTGTCACATAATAAATGAACAACTTAGAGAATACTAATAATTCTTCTTTGGTAAAACTATCTGCATATCGAGGGCAGATAACCTTGTAGTTCCACCCTGAAAAAACAACAACACTACCTCTTGCATAGTATGTGATGTTGATGACTCCTGAGACGTGGAAGATGAATTAAACATAACTTTTACAACAAGTTGCTCAATAAACAATGCACAATCTTGAGTCACAGTATTTTTTTTTCATAAAACGTGATAGCAAAACACTATTGATTATCATTCAGCATTAGGGTTCTATATGAAATAGATAAGAAAAGGGTCATACTATACTTTTATATAGGATATAATCGGATCATACTATACTCTCAACTACCCTAGTTACAACTACGTTTCAAGGTCACTCTCTTGAACATTGTCGGAGACTATCGATAAACACTTATGTTCACACGGCACACTCTTGCGGCGCGCGCGAGCATGAATAATTCAGGATGATGTTAATGGCTTATGTGGATGGCTTAGGTTGGTGGCTTATGGCGGCGTTTATGGTGGCTTTTGTTGGTGGCTTACGGTGGCTTATGTTGGTGGCTTACGGTGGTGGCTTATGGCGGTAGTTTATGGTGGCCTTTGTTGGTGGCTTACGGTGGTGGCTTATGGTGGCTTATGTTGGTGGCTTACGGTGGTGGCTTATGGCGGTGGCTTATGGTGGCTTATGTTGGAGGCTTACGGTGGTGGCTTATGTTGGTGGCTTACGGTGGTGGCTTATGGTGGTGGTTTATGGTGGCTTTTGTTGGTGGCTTATAGTGGCTTATGTTGATGGCTTTTGTTGGTGGCTTACGGTGGTGGCTTATGGTGGCTTATGTTGGTGGCTTACGGTGGTGGCTTATGGGGGACGGGTCCTTGTTGACGGGTCCCTGTGGGCGGGTCCTTTGGACTGATCTCTATGGACTGGCCCTTGCATTTTATCCAAATTATGACAAAGGGGGCCCGCCACAGGGAACCGTCAACAAGGACCCGTCCCCCATAAGCCACCACCGTAAGCCACCAACATAAGCCACCATAAGCCACCACCGTAAGCCACCAACAAAAGCCATCAACATAAGCCACTATAAGCCACCAACAAAAGCCACCATAAACCACCACCATAAGCCACCACCGTAAGCCACCAACATAAGCCACCACCGTAAGCCTCCAACATAAGCCACCATAAGCCACCGCCATAAGCCACCACCGTAAGCCACCAACATAAGCCACCATAAGCCACCACCGTAAGCCACCAACAAAGGCCACCATAAACCACCGCCATAAGCCACCACCGTAAGCCACCAACATAAGCCACCGTAAGCCACCAACAAGAGCCACCATAAACGCCGCCATAAGCCACCAACCTAAGCCATCCACATAAGCCATTAACATCATCCTGAATTATTCATGCTCGCGCGCGCCGCAAGAGTGTGCCGTGTGAACATAAGTGTTTATCGATAGTCTCCGACAACGTTCAAGAGAGTGACCTTGAAACGTAGTTGTAACTAGGGTAGTTGAGAGTATAGTATGATCCGATTATATCCTATATAAAAGTATAGTATGACCCTTTTCTTATCTATTTCATATAGAACTCTAATGCTGAATGATAATCAATAGTGTTTTGCTATCACGTTTTATGAAAAAAAAAATACTGTGACTCCAGATTGTGCATTGTTTATTGAGAAACTTGTTGTAAAAGTTATGTTTAATTCATCTTCCACGTCTCAGGAGTCATCAACATCACATACTATGCAAGAGGTAGTGTTGTTGTTTTTTCAGGGTGGAACTACAAGGTTATCTGCCCTCGATATGCAGATAGTTTTACCAAAGAAGAATTATTAGTATTCTCTAAGTTGTTCATTTATTATGTGACAGACAATACCGTGAAAGAAATCAGGCAACATGTACCAAAATCATGGTCGCAAGACCCTATGCTGAGTGAATATCTATTAATTCTTTGGATCAAGCATGTAAAGAACACGACCTTTCTTATCGTCATAGTCATTCTGCTTTAAGACGTGTAGTTGATAAAGTATTGTTGAAAAGAGCTAATCAACGTTTGACATCATGTGATGTCTCAGTGGGGGAGAGGTTGGCTATAAAAGGAAAGTTAATGATGAGTGGACATGAACAATGAAAAGGATTGAGGAATTGGCATTTCTTTGTATTCTATTTTTGTAAAGCCCTATTTGTTGTGAAATGAAAACAAGGTTTACCAGATCACAATGTCTTTTATTTTTTAAAATGGTGATAGCCATTTCATTTTTTTCACACATGAATATTTACAATTTCCACTTTACATTTTTTTACATTCCCCTTGTTTAGTTTACACATTCTGTACATTTTTGTTGTTGTGAAATAAAAACAAGGTTTACCAGATCACAATGTATTTTAATTTTAAAATGGTGATAGCCATTTCACTTTTTCATACATGGATATTTACAATTTCCATTTTACATTTTTTACATTTCCCTTGTTTAGTTCACACATTCTGTACATTTTTTAAAATCTTTTTCGTAATATACAAAAGCAAAACATTTTACACTAAAATGTATTACTTATCTTATTTTTACTAAACTACAGTAGCCTAACATTATACATTCTACTTACAGTGTTTACAAAAATTATTACAATATAAAACACACTACAAATATTACAATATAGTGATCATTAGACTTAAGTAAAGTAATAGTCGTCAATGCGACTGTTTCCCCAAGCAAGAGTATCAAATGTGTTGGGTATAATGAATCGTTTGTTGTCTTCATTACTTAAAGCAACTTTGTTCAGCAAATTGGTATGTAGTTGATGATTTTTACTTCTAAATACATACATTTTCTTATATAATACAGGTGGGTTACTAACTATACAGTTTTTATAATCACTTATATCTAACTCTTTACTAACAACATTCTTTTTCACTCCTTTTAATTTTTTTACTACTACATCATCAATTGTCATATAGCTGTATGATTTAGATTTTGTGCCTACAAAGGTGTCTAAAATAACACCAGCACATTCATCCTTAAATTTCCCAAGAACCTTTTTGTTTACTAGAGGTAAATGGTAAATATTATCCTCGGGATAGTCACTTGTATCAAACCTATTTAGCTCAGTTTTGATATCCTCATAAAAATCATCAGTTTTAAACTCATAAATAAAAGAATCTGTGTCTGTGTAGAGTAATTTAGCATTATCAAGATAGTTTTTCTTTACATAATCATAGTGAAATTCATACATAAGTGTTTTTGACAATTCCAGAATGGTGTAACCCACATATATGGGTTTGTTGTAAGTTACTTTAAGACGATTCATTTGTATTACAACTAAATCCTCATGAATAATTGAACAGCTATGAAAGTTAGGCTTGCTTATTAAGTTGCTCGCACCATACCTTTTACCATCATTCTCCCACTTTGTTATCAGCTTTACATCAACTCGTTTATCAACATTCTCCATAGTCTTTCCAAAAACACTATTATTCATGAGTTTATAAAAATCTTTTTCAAACGCGTTTGTTGACTGTGTTCTTAAATTATTGTTTAGATCAATATACGGTTTGAGCCATGCTGACTGATGAAACTGCAATACGCGATGAATTTTAGTTAACTTCAATCCATGCTGTAGACACTGTTTCAAGTTTTGATAATGTATTACATATTTACATTTATCATTTACATTAGCAATTAACATTTTTGTTCGTGATGTGATGTGTGGAGATTTCATATTCTCAGGACAAAATGGTAAATCATTATGATCATCATGTAACTCTTTAGGGTACTCAAGATTTACCTCTAAAATATATCCTTTATCATCGTTATCATTAAGAGTGTCTACATGTAAGACATCAATTTCAGGTTGTGTCAGCCAGCGAAAATCTTTCAGTGGTAGATATTGACTCATAGCCCAACCATATTGGTTATTTGCATCGAGGTAGACAATATACTTTGACTCTTCACAAGGGTTGTAGCTAGGCATGTATTTATTATTCGCTTTAGAGTACCGTCCACTACATTGGCTTAATCCACCTCGAATTGATGATTTTATAAAATTGATCATGTCTATATCAGTCATTAATTCTAAATTTACTTTCGTTTTTTTCAACATTGAACTAAAACTTAACCCAGGAGCTGTGAAATACTGACAAGGATCAAGGTCATAAGTTTTCATACAAACATTCCGAAAATTTTCAAAAACATCTGCTAATAATAACACATCTGTCTTCAAATATATGTCTGAAAATTCTCCTAAAGTTTGAATGTGGAACTGTGTCCATACACGTTGTGCATGTAAATATTCCTGATCACTGATATGACTTGTGTTTAAGGAACTGTAAAATGCATCTTTCGGTGGTAAAGAACACTCCTCAAGACGTTCCACACAGTTAATATATTCATAAGGGAATATGCCCTTTTGACGAATCAAATTAAAATCATCTTCTTTAGGAAAGACACGTTGAATTTCAAGAAACTGATCTGATTTTACATTACTAGCCAGCTTATCAAGACTACTCGACATAAAGCGGAATGAATCTAAAAATCGCAGTTTAATGTTTTTTTATTGCTAGTTTTAATGTATTTTGTGAACGATATGTATTGTTCCTTATTATTTGCAATCACATCAATTTTCACATCTGAAGCTCCAAATTCTTTAACGATAAAGTGGTTATCGTATTTGCTACCGTTGTGTAGAATGACCGGAATGAATTTACTTACTCTATAATTTAAATTACATTCTTGGTGAGCAGCACCACGATATTTTCCTGTTAAATGGTCATGATCGCGAACCCTGTCTGCATATAAACATTCACCACATATAAAACAATTAATTCAGTTTCAAAATTAATTTGCTCTAATGAAGTTAGTGGCTCCATTGGAATGATCGTATTTAAAATAGAGGATATACGGATGGCATCTTTCTCAAGCCTTTCCATAAAAACTTTAGGTGCATCAGGTCCTCTATAGAGCTCAAACTTATTTAATGAGTCATTGTAACTACATTTAATATAATATGCAAAGCTAAAAGGTTCATGACTGTGAGTAGTGTTGGTAGAAGGTTGGGCTGGATTCGATGAACATGTATTAAATGGTTTTAGCAAAGCTTCAAAGTCAGCATATATAACAAATGGTACTCGAAGCTGTTTCTCATAATCCTTAAATTTTAGAATGTTATTTTTAGGAGTCGGTAATACCGTACACACATGATTACACCCCCATTTTTGATGTTGAGTTAGTTGGTCCTCTTTTCTGAAATATAGCAAACAGCCATCACACAACCACTTTTTAGTCTTATATTTTGATAGTTGACTACCAACAAGTCTACTGAAATGTTTTATCCAGCAATAGTGAGCATTTTCACCTTCGGTTATGTACAGTAAATTTACATGAGCATTCTTTTTTTCCTGAGTATAATATAGAGGACCAACTATACTCTTATTTTCAATTTCATACACATTAATACTTACATTGTTCAGCTTTTCAAAACGTTGAATGTCTTTTATCGCCATAGGAAATTTTATTTCTTTTAAATCTAACACTGAAGAATAGTGAGGATAAGATGATGTTCTCATCGTGTCCCTCACTGCTGGATAGAGAGCTGAGGTTACAGCCCACGCAAAACATGCGTCATCATTATTCAAAACGTTCACAACAGCTTTCTTTTGTTTGATCCATTCTGGCAAATCAATGTATGATGATGCTCGAAGGGGGTTATATTTATTCAGGTTGGTTTCTAAATAAAGTACTTCAACCAATGCCCAGCCTGACTCCCTTTCCTGGAACTCTTCACTCTTCACAATGATAGCACTTGAAATATTTTGGTATATATCACTAATATTAGTTGATTCGCTAACAATTATGTTTTTTGTATTAAAGGATTTGATATCCGTAATTTCACCTTCGCTCCCAGTTTTTACATAGAGGCCAAAAAGTTCAAAATTCTTTTTAATTGTTTTATGCTCTAATAAAACATTTTCTACTAAGCCAAACACAGTAGGTTGAACATTTTTTAAAAATGATTCAATACTTTGAGTTTTTTCTTTACTATAAAGTCTATAACTAGCAATTCGACTTTTAAATGCACTACCAATTTGTTGAACATTTCCAGAATTTCTTTCATGGCAAGCGTTATTTTTATGATGAATACTGCGTAAATGTCCATGAATGAATGAAGAAGGTATATCTATATTACATACATCACAATGTGTTATCGAAGGTTCACCATTCTTCTTTCTTTTTGTTGCACAACTATTTTCACAATCTTGAGAACGTTTACGCTTTTGAGCATCACATTCATTTAAAGGTTCCGTGCTAGTTGATGGTTTTACAGATTTCAATTCCTGTTGTTCTCCATGCACTTCAACCATGTGGAATTGATATCGCTTTACAGCAGAAAAACCAAGTTCGCAAACTGAACACGAAAATGGTGCAGTACTGACATGTTTTAAATTTACATGTCGTGTAAGACTATCCTGTCTGTTAAATGTTGTAGCACAATGACTGCATACAAACATTTTCTGATTATGTTTTGTACTTGCATGACGTTGAAAGCTGTCAGGTCTTGAGAACTGTTTCTTACAGTCACCACACTTGAACATGATGATTACTTTCCAAGTTATCTATAAAAGAAAGAAATCATCAATGTTAATAAAAGATAAAACAAAAAGTATAATATAAATAGTTTAATTATATTCCAGTCAATGGTTATAGCAGGGTATTTAAATCGATCTGTGAACTCCTAGCAAGTCTAACTTTATGTAGTTCTAACTGGGGGTTACTATATACCACTGTCACTGACACCTAGCAGTGAACATTGGAACTTGATAGAGTGGTAGAAACCAGCGGTCGCCAGTTAAGTGAGCTAAGTGTGGCGTCATAGCCAGTCTTAAAGCAAGTCTAAACTTGTAGAACATGTCACGTGATAGAAACCAGCGATCGCCAGTTAAGTGAGCTAAGTGTGACGTCATAGCCAGTCTTAAAACAAGTCTAAACTTGTAGAACATGTCACGTGATAGAAACCAGCGATCGCCAGTTAAGTGAGCTAAGTGTAACGTCATAGCCAGTCTTAAAACAAGTTTAAAATTGTAAAACATGTCACATGACAAGGTTAAGTTAGGTAAAGTTAGGTTATGTTAGGTGAACTGAGGTTAAGTCTTTAAATATTCCCTCTGTCACTGACACCTAGCAATGAACATTCAGACTTAATAGAGCGGTAATCAAAATCTAACCTACAAAATTAGCTTTACACACCATGGTCAAGTAGTTCCATCTTTTGACTGCCAAATATACAATTTTCACTAACATGTAGGGGTGAACATTGGAAAATATCACTCTAACTGTTTAAAAGTTATTAGAGGGGGCACTTACCTTTTTATAATTTATCAACTGCTGTCACTGAATGAACAGATTGTAGGAATCTGGTAACCTACAGGTAACCAATTATCTGTAAACAAATCAATCAATCAATCAATCAATCGATAAATAAATTCCAATCAATAACTTCAACATCAATTAGTAATAAAAGACTACAATCCATTAATAATAAGTACTTACCTTGAAAAATAATTTAATGATTTTCTACCAAAACGGCTTTTTTTACAACTCTTGAGCAGTAATAGAGCACTGTTCACTCAAAGCGAGTAATAAAGACTGACAGTAGGGAGATATATGACACTCCTCTTATATAAACTCTCATCGCTCGTGTCAGCAGTTTTTTACAGATCATTGCAATTCCTTTCCCAATACAGTTGAGAGTCCAAAGTACACTAGGAACACCTGTGTGGTATCCAATGACTGCTGACTTTGCATGATCATCACCCATTGTCTTAATCAACACATGGGGTTTCAAATTACTGCAGCGTCAGTCATAGCAACAGCAGTGTGCGCTCTCTGGTATGTCAGCAACATGACACCGGAAGGAACACCTGTGTAATATCCAATAACTGCTAACTTTGCATGATCATCATCCATTGTCTTAATGAACACTTGCGGTTTCAAATTACAGCAGTGTTAGTCATAGCAACAGATCTGCGCGCTCTCTGTCATGTCTGTAATATGACACAGGAAGTAACAAGACGTCTTACTGCACGTGTCATCTCCTCAGTTTGAACATCTTAAGAACATGTATTATTCTCTTTCAACTACAAATGGCTCGTTAGAACACATCTATCCACCAAGTTAGATCCCTTGTATGTTCACATGTATTTCGTCACTTTCCTTTCATATCGTTATCCCATTATAGTAGTGGGGGATTAGTGAACAACGTCAATTCAACACACACAAAATGTAGTTAGGCCCTTTGACATAATTTAAATAAATTCATGGGCTAGTCCGTAGGAACCAGGCCAAAGGGACCCGTCCAAAGGGATCAGTCCAAAGGGACAAGGACTCGTCCACAAGGACTTGTCCACAAGGACCTGTCCACACAGACTTGTCCACAAGGACTCGTCCACAAGGACCTGTCCATAAGGACCTGCCCACAAGGACTCGTCCACAAGGACCTGTCAACAATAACCCATCAACAGGGGCCCCGACAGCAGGGGGCTCGTCAACAATAACAGGGGCTCTCACCTCAAGGCCTAACATGCCCCTCTTTGATTATTGGTTTGCAGAACAACGTTACATTCCATATCGGCATTCAAACTCTCACATGTTGCAAATGGAAAGAGAGATTCTCTAAAAATTCAATTTCACCCCCTAGTAGGGTAGGTTTTAATTTTGGGGTTGAAATATGTTGTCCAATGGAAAGGGGGTGTTCGCCTGAGTAATTTGACACCTCGTACAAGTCTCTAGCCTGATTGGTTCGCGAGATATTGCCATTTTAGTATTCCAGCGGTGGCGGTGGCGGTGGCGGTGGCATTAGAACCCCTGCAAATACACTACTACTGTGCCTTTTCCAGTGTCTTTCTTTTTCCAGCCATAAAAACAATAGACATTCTTTCTGGACATTACTTTTCAATTTGTTATATATACTTTTGTATTTTACCCACGGCAATCTTTATTTTATGTATCATGTATATTTTTTTGAATAAACGGGGCGAGTGTGGTGGGGGGCCTCGTCTTGGGGGGTCCGCCTTGGGGTCGCGGTGTCTTCTGCGCCATTGCATCCTCCTTCGTTCCTCCTATCCATATGCCTAGCATATCTTCTTCCAAATATAATTTATACTCTAACCCTTTCCTCTTCTTCGGCACAAGAGCTCCCTGTTGAGCTGGGTGCCCGCCCTGTCTCGCTTTGCGGGGCAGGGAATGAAATAACTCCTGTTCATTCATTCATCGCTATACAAGTGTCGACCGTCTCGCGGCAGCAACAATGTATAGGAGAACAATTCCAACAATCAGGCATTGTGGCCGTATGTTAGGAATCAATTTACACCCGCACCATTAAAAGCTGTCTTGTTATAAGTACAGTCTCCGCGGAGGCCCGGGTTCGATTCCCAGCTCTGCTATAACGGGGTACACTCAGCCTCGTGAGGAAAAATGAGTAGACGCTGGTTCGTTTCCCACCTCAGACATCCTGTAAGAAGTTCACCACTCCCCAGTGATTGATAATTTCCCGTATATAATAATTAATAATATCGCGATTGATATTTAAATTGGTGAAATGACTTCTTCTTCTTCTTCTTCTTCCTAGCGTTGTCCCGCTGGTGCAGGGTCCGCTTTTTTGGTCATTGACCTCCATTTTGTCCGGTTTTGTGCGTCAGCTGGATTTAGGCCGGTAATTTTTAAATCACCATTTATTGTGTCTTGCCAACGCTGCTTCGGTCGTCCTCTGGGGCGTAGGCCTTCAACCTCAAAGAGAAGGACAGAGTTATTAACAGTATCAGGCGCTGCACGCAGGGCATGGCCATACCATCGGAGCCGTTTCTCTCTCATTTTGTCCACAATTGGGGCGACACCCATTTGCTCCCGAATTGTGTCGTTTCTGACATGGTCAATAAGGGAGATGCCCATTGTCCAATGGAGCATTCTCATTTTCATGGCGTGCAGGCGACGTTCTGAAATTTTGTCGGATGGTCGACATTCAACTCCAAACAGCGCATTTGGCCGTACCACTGTCCGATATATTTTCGATTTGAGACGAAGTGGCATTTTCTTGTCGCAAAGCACACCCGTGACCTCCTTCCACCGCAACCAGGTTGCGTTTACCCTGGCTCTTACTTCATCATTGAAGTTGCCATCACGCTGAAGACGAGATCCAAGGTACCTGAAGCATTCTGTCTTGACTAGATTTTGTCCAGTGACTTGAATGGTACCGTCGCTTGGGTTTAACTCCAGATACTCCGTCTTTTTCACATTCAGACATAGGCCGTACTGGGAGAGGCGGTTATTCCAATCTTCAACTTGATATTGGAGTTTTTCTCGGGTGTCATCTGCAACCATTATATCATCTGCATACAGAAGGGTCCAAGGAACATTCCGTTGCAGGTCACGAGTGATGGTGTCCATCACAAGAACAAAAAGGGACGGTGATAGTGCTGAGCCTTGGTGGACGCCGACATTTACAGGAAAGTTTTCCGAGGTGCCAACAGCACAACGAACTCTACTGCATGTGTTCGTGTATAACATCTTGACCACATTTACAAATGACTCTGGCACACCATGGTTGCGGAGCGCATACCAAATCAACTCCTGAGGAACACGATCGAAGGCCTTTTCAAGGTCAAGAAAGGCAATATGCAGAGGCTTTCTTTTCTCACGGTGCTTCTCCATCAGTAACCGTGCTGCGAAGATGGCGTCAGCGGTTCCAGCCCCCTTGACAAACCCGCACTGGTTGGAGCTGATTTCGGTGATGGCACGTAGGCGTCGATCAAGAATCCTCTCAAAGATCTTCATTGTATGTGAGAGAAGACGTACTGGGCGATAGTTTGAACATTCCGCTGGGTCTCCTTTGTTCTTGAAAATCGGTACTGTAATGCTTGTAGCCCAGTTAATAGGGATGCGGCCAGAGTCCAATATGGCATTGAAAAAGGTAACAAGCCAATCTATCTCAGTAGATTGCAGTTCTTGAAGTTTCCAGAAGTCAGCAGGGAGGTTGTCTGGCCCAGGAGATTTATGGTTTCTCATGCTTTTTAGGGCAGTGGTAACTTCCTGTGGAGTGATTTGGGGGATAGGTCCACTAGTTGGGACACCTTCTGGGATTGTTGGATGCGGAAACTCTATGTTTGAGATCTCCTCGAAATGCTCTTTCCATCGCTTGAGAATAGCATGTTTGTTGTGTAGTCTTTGGCCTTCCTTGCTCTTTATGCACACATAGTGTTCAATATCCCTTGCAGTTCTTGCTCGGGCTTTGGCCAGACGGTAAATATCCTTTTCACCATCTTTGGTGTCCAAGTTAAGATAGAGGTTGTTGTAGTGGTTGGCTCTTGCTTCAGCCACAGCTTTCTTTGCCTCTCGTTTAGCAGTGACGTACCTTTCTCTGCTCACGTCTGTCTTTAGAGAAAGCCAGCTTTTATATGCTTTCTTCTTATAACGGACCTTATCTTGTACCTGATCTGTCCATAGCCATGTCTGCTTGTCAATAAGGCGACGCCCTGGCTTTGTGGTACCCAATGTTTCTGCTGCAGCAGTAGTCACTGACTCACAGAGATCAGTCCATGTGGTGTCGATGGAATTTGGAATGACAAGAGGAAATGTTATACTGTTAACCAATGCTGATTTCTGGTCGCGTAGTTTCCACCACTTTACTTTTGTTGAGACTCTTGTACATCCACCTATCCTGCGCTTACTGATCCTCAGGTCTGCAATGAGTAGTTTGTGTTGGGTGGCAACACAATCGGAAGGTATAACCTTCACATCTAAGACTGTTCGGAAGTTACATCGCCGTAACAGTACAAAGTCGATCTGGCTTCTGCTGTCACCACTGGCGTATGTTACGAGATGACTGGTGCGCTTCTTAAAGAAAGTGTTGCTTATGAGAAGGCTGTTTGCTTCTGCAAAGTCAAGGACTCGGCATCCGTCTTCATTTCGTCTACCATAGCCATTTCCACCATGACAACTATAACCATTCTTATTTTGACCAACATGTCCATTTAAGTCACCACATACGAGTAAGAACGCCTCCTCTGGGCACAACAAGACAAGATCCTGGAGTTCTTGCCAAAACCTTTCTTTCTCACTCTCATCACAGCCAGTGTGTGGGGCATATGCACTAATGATGTGTAAGCGACAAGATGGCATATCTATGATGACAGTCATGAGGCGGTCTGACTGTCGATTGACCTCGGCTACCTGATCCCTTAAGTTGGCACAAACAACAACAGCAACCCCATTTCGGTTGCTTGTCCCATGGTAGATGAGCTTGTATCCATCTCCTATTTCACGAGATTTCTGTCCTCTCCAACGAGTTTCTTGAATGCAGGCAATGCCCACTCTCCGTCTTTTGAACATATCTGCTAGTTCTCGGCTTCGTCCTGTAAGAGTTCCGATGTTCAACGTAGCAATACGTAGCGGTGAACTCTGATCCCGCTCTAGATCCAGTATCCCTCGTCCTTGCACTGCAGTCAGACGAGGCCGACGCACGTCCTAGCATTTACCAATACAGATGATGTTGTCATGATCCATTAGTTGCGACAAAGAATAAACCAACCGGCCTGTCGCCCCAGCCTGACGTCGCACAGTGGTCCGGATTCGAAAAAAAGCGGACAAAAATATTTTCCGTTATAAGAAATGAAATACTTTTGTGTAAAACTTTAAATTAGATGTTACTATGACGCAAATTTGTCGTAGTACATAAAATTACTTACTTATTCATCCTCTGATCCGGATGAGTCGACTTCTTCTTCTTCCCCTTCCTGCTCCGTCTCGTCCTCGGGTATTGACAATAAATTACACACGTCCTGAGGCAACTGTTTTCTTTTCTTCTTCGGTAGACCTCCCATGCTTGAAATTACTGGGTCAGAGCTTAGCAATAGTCTATGGAACAAGTCAATATTGTTGGATATTCTTGAGGATTTTCTGGTATGGTCTTCCCTATATTTTCTTAAGTCTTTGTTTCTAGACTATAAGACCTCTTCTGAAAGTTCTCAAATCGGCAAAATAGTTGCTTCTATAATGGATGATCCATGGATAAGTATTTTATGGAGTGTTGGAGGCATGTAATACCATGGATATAGCCGTACATATAAGCTTGCTGTTTCGCTACAGTAGGAATTGAACTCTGAACTATCAATTTCATGACCAGATGAAATTGCTTTTAAAATTATTCCGAAACGAGTTATTAACTCACAGTCTACCTCTGTTATTTCGGATGCTACTTGAGGTTGTTCGAAAAACCTTCGGGCAGTGTTGCCATCATTGGTTGTTCCATATCCAGGCTTCGGAATATCAACTAGAAGACCTAATCTCGTTCTGAATGAGTCTTGAACATTTTTTTTTCTTTCTTTCGAATAAGTCTCGATTACCATCTTTCACGCTCACTCCCCACTTGTTAAATAAAACCCAGGCGGTATGAAATATGCAGGAGACTTTCAAAAATTCGGATGTGGGCGTGCAGAACTGAAATTCCAAATTCAAGCTGTAAATGGTCGACGGGCTTTTGTGCCATTATTTGTAGATTGTTCATTTCTGAAATTTTCGCACCACAAATATAGCACTTCATGCTTGAAGACTGTGCTAGAGCATTGCATATGTTTCCATCTTTCATTGACAATATTAAGGAATACTGCACTTCGGTGTTGTTTATAACCAAATTATGTAAATTCTCAATTTTATCATTTAGATACATCCTTTCCGTCAGTGTAATTTCCGATGTTTCGTGAACCCACTGCACTCGAATAGACCTGCATAATCGTGTAGATGAAGTTCTTGGATATTTCCACGCAATAATACCTGTTTTACTGTCAACGAGGATCAAAGGCACGACAGATGACATAAATAAGCTCTGGTCACTCTTTTCAGCTACTGACCTGGTTTGTTATTCCGAAACGAGGTCTATCCCTGTTATAAGTTTATTTTGGGAATGGCCGGAGCTGCCATCAAAGCCCCACTTAAAGTACAATGTATAGCTCTTATCACTCACATCTGGTAACATTGATAAAATTCTGGAGGAAGTGTGGTCCTGCAGTCTTGTATTTTCACTTCACATTCATTTTCCTTAATTATTACATTTTGTGGATAAGTAGCATTTTTAGCATTCAAAATAGCATAATAGCTAGGGTATAAGTCATGGTTATGTTTATTAGCTAATTTTCTCATTGCCACATACTGGTGCATTTTTAGCATTCAAAATAGCATAATAGCTAGGGTATAAGTCATGGTTATGTTTATTAGCTAATTTTCTCATTGCCACATACTGGTGCTTGGATAACTTTGCTTTAATTATGAATGTTAAGGCTTCTTCCACTGACCCCATTTTCTCCATGCATCCCGTATTCAGTTGCCCCTTGATGGTGTAGTCGTGGTAGCTTCTTTTAATAGCTTGGCTGATGAAACGTCTCCTTCTGCCCTTAAATTCATAGCGGTCGCATAGACAAGCTCTGATGAAATGGCACTCTCCCTTAGGTCTTCAATTTTTCTTCTTTTGCTTCTCTCCGTTAGCTCTTCAAATTCTTTTGAAGGACGACCTTGATCTTCTGATTTTGCGAAGCCAGGCATGCTCGGAATTAAAATCACAATTTCTTTTTTTCAACCAGTCTGAATATTTCTTCAAAAAAAAAAATGTTCTAAGAAATGACACCTTCTCCACTACTCAAAATAAGGCAAAAAGAAAAAGGTTCTTATATTATTATACTCTGTTTCCTCGACACTCTCGTCAACATTGAATTGGAATTTGTTAATGAGATATGTTACCACAAACTTTTCTTGGCGAACGCGAAATTGAATTTTCTTCTCTCGAATCTTGTTATGAAGTTCACTGCGACTAACAACGAAATTCATTTTTCACACTTCACAACACACACAACCACCACTAATCAATTACTTCTCGCGACTGAAGATTATTTTGGTTTCCTGGCCTCGAGATATCCCTTGTGTAGCATAAACAAATGTCTCAACAGGCCCTTATCTCGCGCGAGTGTTCATCCTCAGAGCGCGCAGTAATGTTCTCTCCCTTCTCAATCACGCATCTGGCGTGTTCTGGCGATGAAACCTTTAAGGATATATTCTCCAGTCTTCATTTTAAAACTTGCATAAGTTTCATGCTATACATATGTATACATTTTTTTGTAGGTCAAGCAAAATTTATTTTTCTTGAAAAGAAATAATGCACTATAAAAGTAAGTATAAGAGTCCTTATAAGTGGTCTGAAATTGAATATCATGCTATAAACAAATATATCAGACCCAAAACTACATACTGATACAGTATTAAAGACCCCGAGTTTCTTTTTGAAGTTAGAATGATATTTCAAAGTTTACTTAACGGAGTGCGGTGTTCAGAAGCGAAGAGTTGTGTCACTTTTGCAGTAATATATCTGAGACACACAGAAGCAATTTCCAAAGAAAAAGTGAAATTAATGTACACTGATTAACATACTTCACTTGGAAGGTGGTTTGGCGTTTCTAAAGTAAAGTTGAAAAATCGATTTTTGACCCTTTTTTACGGATCCGGACCACTGTGCGTCGGGTGCATTTTATACCTACTGCCCGGTGATAGTTAGGCCACTCCTAACATGGTAATAATAATGCCAAAGAAGCATTTTGCCCAGTTTACAAATACTAATTGGTGAAATGACAGTTACGATAAATGTTAATGATTTAGGTGATAAGGTCAGTGTACCATTAGTAGTTTAGTAGTTAACTAGTGCATTCCCTTTATTGTATAGAAAATGGAAAGCCTTGCCATCTATTTCAATGAGCATTGTAATGTAGATGTGACTGACCCTCGCTGGTAGCGAATAAGAGTTGCTCCTTGTTATCCTTTGCCTGGGTATCTATTTTATCCTCAAAGTAGGGACCAACTAAAATCCCGCTGTTATACTTTGTATGGGGATCTGGTTGTTCATCACTGTTATTGGACACGTGATATCCCGCTGTTGTCCTTCACTTCGGGATCGAAATGACAAGACATCACTATGTAAACTAATTTGTTTTATACAGGATTGTGGTTTGTAAAAGCTAATACTAATATTAATGGCCGGTGGTATGTTAGTGATAAGCCCTTGAAGGAACGACAACCTCACCACCTTCTCAAGGGACGCTACTTTTTAAGAGAAAAGAGGCTTCCACAGGCCTAGGCCATATAAACCTGTGGTACGGAGAAACCCATTATGAACTAATAACATATATACAACCCCTGGCAAGCGGCTTCGGTGGCGTTTTGAACTGCCGTGCCCAAGAAAGCGGTTTCAAACCCGGCCGAACTCATCGGATTTTTAAGAGCGTTAAAAATCCTTCAGTATGCCTTCCTTCCTTTATGCCTTTATGGCATGTAAAAGATCCTTCCGAAGACTTAACTTGTGTGAAGCTAAATTGTTAGGTTAGATTTCGTCGGAAAGCTCTTTCAAAAGTTCCAAAGTTCCACTAGGTATCATTGATATCTGGTAGCAAAAGTTGGAACAACTTGAAATTGTACTGAACTTGTAGCTCACCCTAAGGGTGTCCGCTGGAAGCAGCTACAGATTCAGGCTAGCCGAACATGTCCTCGGACACTCCCGGCACTAAAAGCCATACGATAAATAAGTAATGAAAGATATAACTCCTGGCTCTACAGCCCTTGAAGAGCCTAGGACTACCAAGCGACCTCTGCCCAGCCATTATGCCTGCAGATATTCGGGTGACGCGTTATCAGCTCATCGGTTCCCCTTTGCCATTAATCTTGGTTTTCGTGATTGGGGCGCTGCCTCACTGTCAAACTGGTAATGAATTGTCCTCACGAGGCTGAGTGCATCCCGTTCCAGCCCTCACGTCAGTTTCTAAAATCACTGACGGAGACGGGAATCGAACCCGGGGCCTCCAGGTGAGAGGCAGGCGTGCTACCCCAACACCACGGGGCCGGCACTCTGTACTAATAAAACGAATAAAAATGTAAAATGTTAAATGCGACCTTCAATTAATGTAAAGTATTGATCAGTGTTACAGGAGAATAATGAAGATCAGATGGGTTGATAGGGATACAAACGAAGAGGTATTAAGACTAGTTGGAGAGTAGACATGTTTCTGGCGATTGCTAATGAATAGAAGATATAGGTTGGTAGGCTCTGATTGGCTAAATTCTACTCCAATATCTTATCGTCTGGACATCTGCCATATACATTCCAGGTAAGCAAGATCATTGCAATTCTTAAACCTGGTAAACTTGAAGACCAATTCGGTAGCTACCGACCAGTACCATTGCTGAGTGTCTGCTATAAACTCCTTGAGGGACTTTTTGCAATAGGATTAGTTCAGCCAATAAAGAAGTGATCCCGGTAGAGCAAGGAGGATCCAGGCAGAACCGTAGCTGTGTCGATCAGGTGCTAGCTCTAACAACTCACATTGAGGCTTGTTTTCTATGTGTTACTAAAACATCTGTAGTCTTTGTAGATCTAACGGCCGCCTATGGTACTGTATGGAGACAAGGATTGATGTTGAAGCTGCAGCGAGTTATCCCTTGCAAAATAGTAACCACACTGATGAACAATATGCTAACCGAAAGGCTCTTTCGTTTCGTCATGTATGATGACATTAGTCGTCTTAGGAAACTAAAACATGGACTTCCCCAGTGATCAGTTTTGGCACCTCTTCTATTCAATCTCTACATATCGGAGACAAAATCATTGAAATTCTCTTATGCAGATGACGTTGCAATTTCCTTACAACACCCAGATTTCAGCCATGCCGAGGCCATCCTGACTTCCGACCTGAATACATTCAGCTCTTACTTTCGAAACTGGAGACTACAACCCAGCATGAATAAGACAGAATCTGCTTGCTTCCATCTCCACAACAAGCTGGCTAATACTAAACTCCAAGTATGCTTCAATGGCTCAGTAAAAAAGCACAATCCTAATCCAAAATACCTCGGGGTAACGCTTAACCAAACTCTATCTTACAGAAAGCATCTTGGAAACTAAGCTGAGATCGCGTAATAATATTCTATTTAAATTGTTTGGAACTTCATGGGGTGCTTCAGTGGACACACTACGACGTACTGCGCTTGGCCTCGTGTACTCTGCAGCTGAATACTGCTCTTTAGCATAGCTTAACAGTTGCCACGTAAATAAATTCGATGCACAACTTAACACCACCATGCATATCATCTCCGGTACTCTGAAGCCTACTGCAACACACTGGCTGCCAGTTCTGTCTCACATTGCTCTACCAAACCTGCGACGATCAAGAGCCCTTGTTGAGCCATGTTTAACATATCTCTTTTCTTTTTTCCTTTGGCGGCCGTCCCGGTAGACTCAGACGCCATGTGATCTACTTCCTGTGCGGACGTGCCTTTAGGCTCTCCGCCTTATCATTTAAAATATGACATTTTTCCTTTTTATTTAACATCGTCATTACGCCAAAGCCTTCCATTAAATCAAGTAAGTAACGCTTCTAACCTTGTTTCTACTATGCTCATTTCCTAAATTTTCTTTTTCTTTTGGTCATCATCGTGTGCTTGTATTTGCTGTGGAACCAATCGAAATTGCGGTCTCCTGTTTTGTTTGGTTTGGGTCTACGGTTTAACCTTTTATTTGTGCCGTGAAATATATCTGCGAGTGATTTTGTGAGTGTATGTTTTTCTTGCTGCCAGGTGCATTGCAGTTGTTTAGATTGCGTATGTCTTCGAGTGGGTCTCGCGTGGTTTGTGGACGTTGGCGTTTCGACCATTCTCCCAACATAAGGCATGACACCATATATTTTAGCCCATATGTATTCCCTTCATTCCATGCAACATATTCCTTACTTGACAGGCCCATTACCGCAGTTGCGCATCAGCGAGATCTCGGGGTCATATTCGACAACCAGCTAAGATTTAAAGAACACATACAACATGCTTTATCCAAAGCCATTACATTCATTGGCATACTCTACCGCTTCTCAGAAATATCAAATCCCACAGCTCTTCGCCTCTATTACCTGTCGATAATCCAGCCCATTGCAAACTACTGCTCTCCCTTTTGGATAACTTCTTGCCCGTCAAACATAGCTAACTTAAACAGAATACAATCCTTCTAAATAAATAAATAAATGATAAAACTGAATCACGTCGGTAACTTCAAGTAGGCCTTACCATATTCAACTCGAACCCGGAAAGTAAGTAGGGGACCATATTCTTCTAGACTTTGCTAGACTAGACTACCTAAAAGCACGAGTTGCTTTGTATTTCATTTCTTCATCGTCGACTGGCATATAGTGTGTTTCTGTGTACTTGATATGGGTTTGTACACAAGTGTGTGTATCTGTGATATATTTCACGGACACTTAACGTCATTTGTTTCTTCTTGTAGTATCATTTGTTTTTGCATTTCTTTTCTCTGGGGACTGCCAGCTCGATCGCATCCCTCCTGTTTGCGTTATTGCTCGCCACAGCTACTGCGACACGCACACAGCCCCTTGTTTTATCTTTGCTATGTTTGTTATTTGTGGTCGCCATGGCAACCATCCATCTCGAGTCTGAGAAGTGATTGTTGTTATCCAGCGACCGGCTGGATTGCCTTTTGATCTATTACTTCCTCCCTTTTTACATCTTTTTCTTGGAAGTGAGCACAGGTATTTATTTAATTTGTTTCCGTTATTATTATAGTTCTTTATTCTGTATATTCATCTTCCCCTCGTGAAGTGACTATATTTGACCTCTAGGTGAATGGTACTCTTTTCTTTTTGTGTGTTAATCTGGCTGGGATCCGTTGTGTGTTTGATTTCACTTTTCATTAAATATCCATTTCTTCATCCATGTGTCTTATTTAGTAGTGTTTGACGATTGGGCTGCGCTCTCTCTCTCTCCATCTCTCTCTTCACACCTACCTGTTACCTTGGCAGTGTAGTGTCCACAGATAACCAACCATCAGCAGAAATCACTAGTAGAGTTCAACATAGAGCACAATTTTATCACCTCGTGAGAGGGCTTCTTTGGGATAAGCAAGTTCCTTTAAGATCAAAACTAATACTCTACAAGAGCTTCTTTGTACCTGTTACTACATATAGCTTAGAAACTTGTGCCCAATCCAAGAGAAATACTAGCAAACTACAAGCAGTGGAGATGAAGTTTTTAAGAACTATGATTCAGAAGACAAGGAGGGACAAAATTAAAAATGATAAGATACGCCATCTTGTCCAAGTACAATCTCTTAATGAAATCAGTGTCGAAGCCAGGCTGAAATGGTTCGGTCATCGCAAAAGAATGGACACACAAACAACAACTAGAGTGTGGTTTGAGAAAGAACCGAAAGGCAAAGACCAAGAGGTCGACCAAGGAAGAGATGGATCGACCAGGTTAGAAGTGATCTCGCAGGAAGAGGTCTGGATTTACAGCAAATCATAGAGAAGGAAACATTCTTGGAGAGAAATAAATGGAGAACGCTCATTCACCGCACCCGGGAAACTGGAGCCGGTTCAAGATGATGATGATGATGACTGTTCGCACAGTAGTACCGTATGCGTAGGGTTGGTAATACTGTATTTGTCCCTAAATTAATGCGTAGGGTAAAATGGAAGGCACAGGTGGAATTGAAAAGCTTGTTGCAAGAACCAGACAGCTGCAATTTTTGGTCAATTACTTTTTTTTTTCGCTATCATTAAAAATTATACCGTACGCAAAATTATCAGTCCATTAAGAACCACAGAGTTTTGGAAATTAAGAAGTAACGAAGAAATATATCAGAACATTGAAAACATAACGGAGACAATAAAGAAGAGGCGATTGTTATTTTTCGGACATTTATATAGAGTGAATGATAGCAGGTTAACCAAATAGATTTTTAAATATCTTTTGAAGAAGAAATCAACAACAGCCTAATTTCAAGAAGTAAAGAAAGATTTAGAAAGAAACAATGTAAGAGAAGAGAGAGATTTAAAAAAAAATGATATTGGAAATGGAAGAACTCCAAAAGAGGCAATACAAGAAAACAGGCTTAAAATGGTGGGAAGAGAGAAAGAAGACACACAGCGACAAGACGAAGGAGCACTGGAGGGAGAAGAAAGAACAACAAAAGAATACACATTGTAATTGGTTCGTGGCCCTCAGAAGACCCTGACGGAGAATGAAAAAGAAGAAGAAGTAACTCTTATCTGTCGGTGCAAGAACTGTACTGCCCCACTGATTTGGTGCGTAGTAAAAGTGTAAAAGGAGCTGTCAGGGTTGTTTTATCTGTTTCTGCCAGCGCATGAACCCAGACAGCTCCTGGTTCTTGCAGCGACTATAGTTCAATGTTCGGTCACTAGACGAAATAGAACAAAACTATTTGCCACAAGATTATCATGCCCTGGTACTAAGTGCATTGTTCATGATGTAACACGGACAATGTTTGTGGACTACGCAACTCACTTCAAAACCTTCTTCCATCCAAAGGTCAGAACTCGTAAAGGTGCAACGTTGACAGTGTCAAAATATAGATACGTTGGATACAACAGCAATGGACTGTCATGCAGTGTCAAAGTGAGTACCATGGTAAGAGATTTCTTGGTTTCGGAGAAAGCCGGAGCTAATCTTTCCTTACCAGACGCATCAAGTCTCTACATCGCAGTTTCTTAAATGTCATACAAATAAGGCAAAGGATGTTAGAGATATAGCTTGGAAGTGACTGTTTGTGGTTCTACGACCAGGAGTGATGGTGCTGCATAATGATGAACGTCTTGTGGACCTCATTTCCTTATTGTACCCTTACAAAGTGTGCGATTTGCAGATACTGTTGCTGTAGAAAAATACGATATACATAATTGCTGTCCACTTCACATTTTGGCCACTGTGACGTCTGTTTCATGTCTTTTTAGCATTCATTTTGCATAGATTTCAGAAACAGTAAATCAAAGGAATGAGTACTCAAATCGTATAATTTCATAAATGTCGAATAACCGGTGAGTGTTATGATGATCCAATTTTCAGTGATTGCATTCTTAAGTTAGGGAACGTAGCACTTGGAATTCTAACTGAAGTGTAAATAGTGTTCTATAATCATTTGGTTGAAATAAAAAACATAACAACCTTTCTCCTTAAGTCTATCATTATAAACCTATTGGGGAAAGTGTGGTTTATGCACATGCGAGATTTCGCGCACGGGTCCACTGGTATAATAAAATATGCTATGATAACACAGGTAAATAGTACTGGTTATTGCATTCTCCGAGGAACGTAACAAGACAGCCCCAGCTGCTGTGTGAATGAACTGAGAGGAGTGCAGTATGTTACTATTGCTTCTAGGTAGTGTGCGTAGATAACCCTTACATTTTCAACAATTATTTTATTCAGTTTGTGACCCCTGAATCTTTATACAGGGTGTAACAAAAATGTATGGCACTAAATGCAGGACACATTCCACACACGTAGACGAAGAAATTATGTTATATGAACATGGGTCCGGAAACGCTGTGTTTCCATGTTATACCTCATTGTCTCCAACACATTAAGCATGGGGAACATACAAGAACAGAACTTAAGAATCATGAGGAACATGCACTCTTGGTTACGTCTGGTTACTTTGTCATTAGGGCAGATGACCTCGTAGTTCCAAAACAACAATAACTAACTAACTAACTACCTTGTCATTATCGTAGGTGCACCGCCAGTGGTTTGTTTTACATGGCCCTGTTGCTATGCGACTTAGCAGCTCTGCCTTTAGCTGTGCGACAAAACATGTAGCCTACATCACGCACGATGGAGCACCACCTCATTTCAGTGTTAATGTCCGTTGGCTTCTAAATAACAGATTTGGAGACAGATGGATAAATAAAGGTGGAGCTCTTTTCTGATCTCCACGCTCTCCGGACCTAAACCAGATCAACTTTTATTTTTGGGAGCATTTGAAAGCTCTTGTGTATCGACCCCAGTACAATCAGAGTCTCCGCGCCCGTATTATGGAAGGTTCTGAAACCATACGCAGTACTCCAGGGATACATTCGCGCATCCGAGATTCAGTACGACGGTGGGTTGATGCATGTATTAATTCGCATGGAGGGTGTATTGAACATCTCCTGTGAGAAAGATTTGCGTGTGGTATGCTGCTACGTTCTGTTCTTATGTGTTTCCCATAGTTAATGAGTTGGAGGCAATGAGGTGTTAAATGGAAACGAAGCGTTTCCGGACCCATGTTCATATAACATAATTTCTTCCTCTAAGTGTGAGGAGTGTGTCCTGCATTTTACGCCGTATATTTTTGTGACACCTGTATTGTACTCCCTGGGCACAAAGTCCCGTTACCCCTATACATTTCAGGAAATACATTGATTTTTTATCATTTTCTGTTTCAGATATAATCAATGGCTGATACTAGTGACTGTAGCATTGAGGAACGCATTGTCACAAGCACTTGGGTTCATGAGAGACCAAGAACAGGGAAAACGTTGGAACAGGTGCGTACTGACTTTGAGCAGCGATTCGGACGACAGCCTTCTCAAAAGACAACACTTTTACGTTGGGAAAAGAAACTGTTCACTACAGGCAGCGTGAAGGACAAACCAAGAAGTGGTTGACCATCAACAAGAGAGGAACAATGCCGAGAAGTCGCGGAGTCAGTGGAAAGATCACCAACGAAGTCAACTCGTAAACGATCCGCGGAACTGGGTATACCCCGGTCAACTCTGCGCAAACACATGAAACATGACTTGAAGTTGCACCCATATCGACCAAAGAGTTGTCTTTTGAGGAGGCTGTCGTCCGAATCGCTGCTCTAAGTCAGTACGCACCTGTTCCAACGTTTTCCCTGTTCTGGGTCTCTCATGAACCCAAGTGTTTGTGACAATGCGTTCTTCAATGCTACAGTCACTAGTATCAGCCATTGATTATATCTGAAACAGAAAAAGTTAAAAAAATCAATGCATTTCTTGAAATGTATAGGGGTAACGGGACTTTGTGCCCACCCTGTATATTTGTGTATTGAACATCTCCTGTGAGAAAGATTTGCGTGTGGTATGCTGCTACGTTATGTTCTTATGTGTTTACCATAGTTAATGAGTTGGAGACAATGAGGTGTTAAATGGAAACGAAGCGTTTCCAGACCCATGTTCATATAACATAATTTCTTCCTCTAAGTGTGAGGAATGTGACCTGCATGTTGTGCCGTACATTTTTGTGACACCCTGTATATTTTGGAGCTGCGCCGCGCTCTTTAACTGCACTACATAACTCGTGGTCTGGGTTATGGACAGCTACACACATCATTTCCAGGTTTATGTACCAACATTGCCTTTTGTAGTGTAATTTCAGTAGTCTAGCAACTGTTATCGGACGCTCGGCTCTCGGGCAGCGTTACCAATTATTGTTGTTACTTTCTCCTCACTGTGACCTCAATCACGATATTTTACCGTTCGAAACCTTCATTTTACTATTGATTTATAGACGGTAAATGTTCGTTATACGAAGTATCGCAGAACTTGAATGTTTCCGGATTAACCCAATGACCCTCGGCCCCATCAAGTTTGGATAGTTGGGACTTAAGTGTCATTATTAATTTGCACAGATTACCAGGTAGCCAGGAGCAGATGACCTGGCTGTTCCGCCCCTTAGTCCTTGAAGTGATATCGTCTCGCAGCGAGACTGTTCGTAAAATCGATATAACAAATAGTAAAGTCTATATAACAATCGATTTTACGAATAGTCTCGCTGTGAAATGAAGTTGGTTCTTGATCTTCTGAAAAAAAAAAAAATCCGACTTTCTTCTTATGTATATATGTGATTGAAATTCTGTTAAAAGTGATATGGTTAGACTTTTTCCGGTGAATCTTTTATTGTTCATTATTCATCAAAGTTTCTATTATTATATATCATTGCGCTTGTAATGCAATTTGGCACCTTTCGTATATTTTCGAATTTTATTTCAGATAAAGTAGTGCTTGTGACCAACCTCTAAAATTGGAATTTCTTTTGAATTTCCTTTTCTAAATCGGACTAATCATCCATTATACTTCTACTGAATACTTGCAAGTAAAAAAACTATTATCTTATTCTCTAATTTTTCGTGAATACGTTGATATATGATATGCAATTTATAGTTACAAATGTGTATTTATTATATTTTTTAAATATAGCTGCACGCTGCCTTAAAAATGCTTAGCACTTAAGAGTGAAACGTTCAGCATTTGGAGGGTTGAAGGAACAATAACAATTTCATTGACATCCAATTCACTTTCACTCCTAACAATATCAGCTTTGTGATTCTCTTCAATTTGCAGATTACCAGGGAGGGTTGCAGGGGAATACTGAAAATGGCTGCAAAGCATTTTATACCCAAAATAATTTTGGGTCATCCCTAGAGGGAAAGGAAAGGGGGGGGGGGGGAGAAATAGTACTGTATTCTTTTTCCAGACCAGCATTGACTAATTCATTCTTAAGATTAACAATGTTTTTAGTAACAATTTCATTGACACCCAATTCAACAATATCAGCTTTGTGATTCACTTCAATTTGCAACTGGGCTACTGTTGCTATAAGTTGGTTCAAGTTGGAGTTAATCTCGGCATTCTCCGATTGATGTGTGCTAACTGTAGTGATACATCGTTCTGTATGTTAGTGACTTTGTCATTAATTTCTTTCTTGGGCTGAGCTATTTCCTCTTTCATCTGAGTAGAATTACCCTGAAATTTGTGTCTTTGCGAAAGTTTTCTGGGTCACAGTAGAATTAGCTTCAAGCCCTGACAGTGTTTTCTGTGTATCCGACAATGATTTCTGTGTCTCGGCCGCATTGGTCCTACACTCTATTCCTAACTGCTGTATACTATTTTCATTAGCTAATTGCATCCTGTTCATATCAGCCTTCGCATCTTTCCTTATGCCCTCAGCATTTCTCTTTACCTCCTCCTCTAATCTCCTAAGGTTTTCATGTGTACTGTGATGTAATGCCTCCAACTCTTTGGCCAACTTTCCCTGCGTTTCCTGTAACGCCTTAAACATAAGTCTGATCGCCTCTAGATCAGCTGATGCCATCTGTTCTTCTTTTCTTGAGAGAAGGGAACACAACACTATGAACACATATGGGAATATCCGACATGACCATTTTCTATGACGATAATGGGAGATATTATCCCTTACTACTACTACTACTAACTTAAATACGTATACCTTATTTACTTAAGCACTGGAGTCAAAATCCAGTCATCCCTAAGTGAACAATTATAATTTGTAGCAATTGGTCTAATAAACACAAAACACTACCAACCAACCTAATTTTACAGTACAATTAATGTTATTCTTACTTTAATAATGACCCCAAATAGTCATATAACCGGTTAATAAAATGTTGATCTAGTCAATAGCTTCCCAAGGTTATCCTTGAACGAGTCATATTCAAAGCAATAAGTAGTTAACAGCTCAGGTTAGATCTTCTTCGTAAATTCATGATCTCTCTGGGTTGGCCGTCTTTACACTATTATAGGTCATCATCATTCATTTATTTAGTTATTGATGTTTTAAGGAGCGGAACTACGGGGTCATCTGCCCCTATCCTTCATTTATCCAACATATTCGTGTGGCTATTAAATTTTCTTTCTATGGCGACAACACATTGTCAAGGCTCCAAAATGAGTCTGCCATTTATCTATCTGGGCTGACAACTTGACCTTCATCCGGTCTAAACGTTGAGCACACCATTTTCATGCTGTACCCCTTTTCCTGGAGATGATCTACCAATATCCACAGATGGAGAACGTTAGCAGCATCTTGAAGTCCCCGGCTAGAGAAACTGCTAAGAGCTACTGGCGAATACACTCCGGATAGGGTCAGAGGAAGTTAAATGTGCTATAGTATACTAACTTAGGTTATGGGTTCTATAAATACACGGGAGAAAGAGAATCAAAACAATCTCGGGCGCGATGGGATGAGGATCAGGTTAATGACGTCACCTCCAACTCTATGGAACATTGAACTACCAACATACTACAAAATATAATGCAAATTTCTACAAAACGAATCAAGAATACGAAAGATACGCGTCTGACTATTTATTCCTTCAAAACACGATACAAACATTACAAAAATTGCACTAACTCCGCAGTATATCCTAAAATAACTTCCCTAGTCACGCTCGAATAAATAAAATAAAAATGAATGCAAATTGGCAACAAATTGCTGTGCCCTAGGCAACAGGAGGTAACAACAAAACGTTACTCATAGCGTGGGCCTCCGCCATCACAATTTATATTTGTTTATACAATCATGAACTCATGTCTCCTACAATACCTCTGATCTAAATTAACGTTCAAATAAAAGAGTCTCCCTTAAGCCTATCAACAATAAGATCTAAACAAAACTTATACACACCTTCTCTGTATCTGCCTTCAAAATACAGCTAATTACAACTCTTAATTCGGAATGAATTCTATTTACAAAAAAAAAACACTTTAAAAGCTTGACTACTCCCTCCATTCTATAACGGGAAAGAAAGCAATGAACCCCAACATTCAAAAGATCAAAGCGCGCAGTGGCGACACTCTCAGAGAGTATAATGTAATGCAAACGAACATGAGCAGAGTGACACAATCAGATAGTATAATGTAATGCACAGGAACATGAGCAGAGTGACACAATCAGATAGTATATTGTAACGCAACACGAACATGAGCAGAGCGACACAATGAGATAGTGTATTGTAAGGCAACACGAACACGAGCAGAGTGACACAATCAGATAGTATATTGTAACGCAACACGAACATGCGCAGAGTGACACAATCAGATAGTATATTGTAAGGCAACACGAACATGAGCAGAGTGACACAATCAGATAGTATATTGTAACGCAACACGAACATGAGCAGAGTGACACAATCAGATTGTATATTGTAACGCAACACGAACATGAGCAGAGTGACACAATCAGATTGTATATTGTAACGCAACACGAACATGAGCAGAGCGACACAATCAGATAGTATATTGTAACGCAACACGAACACAAGCAGAGTGACACAATCAGATAGTATAATATAATGCACACGAACATGAGCAGAGTGACACAATCAGATTGTATAATATAATGCACACGAACATGAGCAGAGTGACACAATCAGATTGTATATTGTAACGCAACACGAACATGAGCAGAGCGACACAATCAAATACTATATTGTAACGCAACACGAACACAACCAGAGTGACACTCTCAGATAGTATAATGTAATGCACACGAACATGAGCAGAGTGACACAATCAGATTGTATATTGTAACGCAACACGAACATGAGCAGAGCGACACAATCAAATACTATATTGTAACGCAACACGAACACAAGCAGAGTGACACTCTCAGATAGTATAATGTAATGCACACGAACACGAGCAGAGCGACACAATCAGATAGTATATTGTAACGCAACACGAACATGAGCAGAGCGACACAATCAGATATTATATTGTAACGCAACACGAACACAAGCAGAGTGACACTCTCAGATAGTATAATGTAATGCACACGAACACGAGCAGAGCGACACAATCAGATAGTATATTGTAACGCAACACGAACACGAGCAGAGTTACACAATCAGAGAGTATATTTTAACGCAATACAAGCAGCATGACACAATCAGATATTATATTGTAAAGCACACGAACACGAGCAGAGCAACACAATCAGATAGTATATTGTAACGCAACACGAACACGAGCAGAGCGACACAATCAGATAGTATATTGTAACGCAACACAAGCAGAATGACACAATCAGATAGTATATTGTAACGCAACACGAACACGAGCAGAGTGACACAATCAGATAGTATATTGTAACGCAACACAAGCAGAGCGACACAATCAGGTAGTATTTTGTAACGCAACATGAACACGAGCAGAGTGACACAATCAGATATTATATTGTAACGCAACACGAACACGAGCAGAGCGACACAATCAGAGAGTATATTTTAACGCAATACAAGCAGAATGACACAATCAGATATTATATTGTAAAGCACACGAACACGAGCAGAGCGACACAATCAGATAGTATATTGTAACGCAACACGAACATGAGCAGAGCGACACAATCATATAGTATATTGTAACGCAACACGAACACGAGCAGAAATACACAATCAGATAGTATATTGTAACGCAACACGATCAGAGCGACACAATCAGATAGAATATTTTAACGCAACACAAGCAGAGCGACACAATCAGGTAGTATATTGTAACGCAACACGAACACGAGCAGAGTGACACAATCAGATAGTATATTGTAACGCAACACGAACACGAGCAGAGCGACACAATCAGATAGTATATTGTAACGCAACACAAGCAGAATGACACAATCAGATAGTATATTGTAACGCAACACGAACACGAGCAGAGTGACACAATCAGATAGTATATTGTAACGCAAAACAAGCAGAGCGAAACAATCAGGTAGTATATTGTAACGCAACATGAACACGAGCAGAGTGACACAATCAGATATTATATTGTAACGCAACACGAACACGAGCAGAGCGACACAATCAGATAGTATATTGTAACGCAACACGAGCAGAGCGACACAATCAGATAGTATATTGTAACGCAACACGAACATGAGCAGAGCGACACAATCAGATAGTATATTGTAACGCAACACGAACATGAGCAGAGCGACACAATCATATAGTATATTGTAACGCAACACGAACACGAGCAGAGTTACACAATCAGATAGTATATTGTAACGCAACACGATCAGAGCGACACAAAGTATATTTTAACGCAACACAAGCAGAGCGACACAATCAGGTAGTATATTGTAACGCAACACGAACACGGGCAGAGTGACACAATCAGATAGTATATTGTAACGCAACACGAACACGAGCAGAGCGACACAATCAGATAGTATATTGTAACGCAACACAAGCAGAATGACACAATCAGATAGTATATTGTAACGCAACACGAACACGAGCAGAGTGACACAATCAGATAGTATATTGTAATGCAACACAAGCAGAGCGACACAATCAGGTAGTATATTGTAACGCAACATGAACACGAGCAGAGTGACACAATCAGATATTATATTGTAACGCAACACGAACACGAGCAGAGCGACACAATCAGAGAGTATATTTTAACGCAATACAAGCAGAATGACACAATCAGATAGTATATTGTAAAGCACACGAACACGAGCAGAGCGACACAATCAGATAGTATATTGTAACGCAACACGAACACGAACAGAGCGACACAATCAGATAGTATATTGTAACGCAACACAAGCAGAATGACACAATCAGATAGTATATTGTAACGCAACACGAACACGAGCAGAGCGACACAATCAGATAGTATATTGTAACGCAACACAAGCAGAATGACACAATCAGATAGTATATTGTAACGCAACACGAACACGAGCGACACAATCACATAGTATATTGTAACGCAACACGAACACGAGCAGAGTGACACAATCAGATAGTATATTATAACTCAACACGAGCAGAACGACACAATAAGGTAGTATATTGGTATATTGTAACGCAACACGAACACGAGCAAAGCGACACAATAAGATTGTATATAGGCCTAGTAACGCAACACGAACATGAGCAAAAGGACACTATGGGGTAGTGTAATGTAACCCAACACGAACACGAACAAAAGGACACTATGAGGGAGTGTATTGTATCGAAACACGAACACGAGCAAAAGGACACTATGGGGTAGTGTAATGTAACGAAACCCGAATATGAGCAGAGTAACACTATCAGCTAGTGTATAGAAACGCATTACGAACTCGAGCCGACGGTCACTATTGTTTTATCCCTTGGTTGGTGGTGGGAAAAACACGGTAGTGTAGTTGTGCTAATTTTGAGGACTGCTTCCGGATGAGAGTAGCTTCCCGTGATTGGGAGAGACTACCAGTGTAGTGTGTTGGTGTGAATGCTTAATCTATTGGGGGCGTCCCTGCAGGATGCAAGTATCTGCCAGGGGATGAATGTCTAAGTGCAGGCTGCTAAACGAGCCTGCCAGCTGAGCAGAGTGAGCAATTCAACGAATGTGCAGAGTCAGTGACTCGACGCTCTGCAGTCGAGTCGCGTGCTCGAGTACAATAAAACCTGATGATGTAATTACTGGCCTCTACGGTCAGGGGCAATTATGGCTAAGGTCTGGTTGGGTATGAGGATGTAAACTGGAGTGTAATTAGTAACAAGCGTGTAGTTTACTGACCATGTGTTTATTGGCCAGTAGATGTGATGTGATGTCCCTCTTGGGGAGTTTGAACAAATATAAAATGTAGTACAATTTGTAAAGTGTCAGGGTAGGTGTTTTACAAAGATAAAGGACTCTGAGCACAAACTAGATCTCACCTGGTGAAGAGTTGGAACGGACGTCGTCGGTCAGGGCCGCTGGCGAAGAATAGAACAGAACAGATAATCCCTCCTGTCCGGGTTCCATTCTTATATGTTTCGGCGCTGCTTGGTCATCATTGCATCAGTGTAGCTGCCCCAGATAGTTGTTAGTGTAAATGTTTATGTGAGTTTTGCAAGCCGTTGGCTAACCTCCTAGGCTTAGGTGGTCGCCGCTTGCTGTGTAGAGATATGTTCTGGAATTATAGTATTTCCAGTTGGGGTGGTTTTGGTAAAAGATGGCGGGGTGGTTCTCAGGGGGTACTGCCCCCCGGGCTGTACACTAGCAAGTAGTGTATTGTAATGCAACACGAACACGAGCACAGTGACACTATCAGATAGTATATTGTAACGCAACACGAACATGAGCAGAGCGACACAATCAGATAGTGTATTGTAAGGCAACACGAACACGAGCAGAGTGACACAATCAGATAGTATATTGTAACGCAACACGAACATGCGCAGAGTGACACAATCAGATAGTATATTGTAAGGCAACACGAACATGAGCAGATAGACACAATCAGATAGTATATTGTAACGCAACACGAACATGAGCAGAGTGACACAATCAAATTGTATATTGTAACGCAACACGAACATGAGCAGAGTGACACAATCAGATTGTATATTGTAACGCAACACGAACATGAACAGAGCGACACAATCAGATAGTATATTGTAACGCAACACGAACACAAGCAGAGTGACACAATCAGATAGTATAATATAATGCACACGAACATGAGCAGAGTGACACAATCAGATTGTATAATATAATGCACACGAACATGAGCAGAGTGACACAATCAGATTGTATATTGTAACGCAACACGAACATGAGCAGAGCGACACAATCAAATACTATATTGTAACGCAACACGAACACAACCAGAGTGACACTCTCAGATAGTATAATGTAATGCACACGAACATGAGCAGAGTGACACTCTCAGATAGTATAATATAATGCACACGAAGATGAGCAGAGTGACACAATCAGATTGTATATTGTAACGCAACACGAACATGAGCAGAGCGACACAATCTAATACTATATTGTAACGCAACACGAACACAACCAGAGTGACACTCTCAGATAGTATAATGTAATGCACACGAACACGAGCAGAGCGACACAATCAGATAGTGTATTGTAACGCAACACGAACACGAGCAGAGTTACACAATCAGATAGTATATTGTAACGCAACACGAACACGAGCAGAGTTACACAATCAGATAGTATATTGTAACGCAACACGAACACGAGCAGAGCGACACAATCAGATAGTATATTGTAACGCAACACGAGCAGAGCGACACAATCAGATAGTATATTGTAACGCAACACGAGCAGAGCGACACAATCAGATAGTATATTGTAACGCAACACGAACATGAGCAGAGCGACACAATCATATAGTATATTGTAACGCAACACGAACATGAGCAGAGCGACACAATCATATAGTATATTGTAACGCAACACGAACACGAGCAGAGTTACACAATCAGATAGTATATTGTAACGCAACACGATCAGAGCGACACAATCAGATAGTATATTTTAACGCAACACAAGCAGAGCGACACAATCAGGTAGTATATTGTAACGCAACACGAACACGAGCAGAGTGACACAATAAGATAGTATATGGTAACGCAACACGAACACGAGCCGAGCGACACAATCAGATAGTATATTGTAACGCAACACAAGCAGAATGACACAATCAGATAGTATATTGTAACGCAACACGAACACGAGCAGAGTGACACAATCAGATAGTATATTGTAACGCAACACAAGCAGGGCGACACAATCAGGTAGTATATTGTAACGCAACATGAACACGAGCAGAGTGACACAATCAGATAGTATATTGTAACGCAACACGAACACGAGCAGAGCGACACAATCAGAGAGTATATTTTAACGCAATACAAGCAGAATGACACAATCAGATAGTATATTGTAAAGCACACGAACACGAGCAGAGCGACACAATCAGATAGTATATTGTAACGCAACACGAACACGAACAGAGCGACACAATCAGATAGTATATTGTAACGCAACACAAGCAGAATTACACAATCAGATAGTATATTGTAACGCAACACGAACACGAGCAGAGCGACACAATCAGATAGTATATTGTAACGCAACACAATCAGAATGACACAATCAGATAGTATATTGTAACGCAACACGAACACGAGCGACACAATCACATAGTATATTGTAACGCAACACGAACACGAGCAGAGTGACACAATCAGATAGTATATTATAACGCAACACGAGCAGAGCGACACAATAAGTTGGTATATTGTAACGCAACACGAACAATAGGACATTATGAGGTAGTGTAATGTAACGAAACACGAACATGAACAAAAGGACACTATGAGGTAGTGTAATGTAACGAAACACGAACATGAACAAAAGGACACTATGAGGGAGTGTAATGTAACGAAACACGAACATGAACAAAAGGACACTATGAGGGAGTGTAATGTAACTAAACACGAACACGAGCAAAAGGACAATATGAGGTAGTGTAATGTAACGCAACACGAACACGAGCAAAAGGACACTATCTCGTAGTGTAATGTAACGAAACACGAACACGAGCAATAGGACACTATGAGGTAGTGTAATGTAACGAAACACGAACACGAGCAAAAGGACACTATGGGGTAGTGTAATGTAACGAAACACGAACACGAGCAAAGGGACACTATGGGGTAGTGTAATGTAACGAAACACGAACACGAGCAAAAGGACACTATGGGGTAGTGTAATGTAACGCAACACGAATATGAACAAAAGGACACCATGAGGTAGTGTAATGTAACGAAACACGAACATGAACAAAAGGACACTATGAGGTAGTGTAATGTAACGCAACACGAACACGAGCAATAGGACACTATGAGGTAGTGTAATGTAACGAAACACGAACACGAGCAAAAGGACACTATGGGGTAGTGTAATGTAACGCAACACGAACACTAACAATAGGACACTATGAGGTAGTGTAATGTAACGCAACACGAACACGAGCAAAAGGACACTATGGGGGAGTGTAATGTAACGAAACACGAACACGAGCAAAAGGACACTATGAGGTAGTGTAATGTAACGCAACACGAACACGAACAAAAGGACACTATGAGGGAGTGTAATGTAACGCAACACGAACATGAGCAAAAGGACACTATGGGGTAGTGTAATGTAACGCAACACGAACACGAACAAAAGGACACTATGAGGGAGTGTAATGTAACGCAACACGAACATGAGCAAAAGGACACTATGGGGTAGTGTAATGTAACGAAACCCGAATATGAGCAGAGTGACACTATCAGCTAGTGTATAGAAACGCATTACGAACACGAGCCGACGGTCACTATTGTTTTATCCCTTGGTTGGGGGTGGGAAAAACACGGTAGTGTAGTTGTGTTAATTTTGAGGACTGCTTCCGGATGAGAGTAGCTTCCCGTGATTGGGAGAGACTACCAGTGTAGTGTGTTGGTGTGAATGCTTAATCTATTGGGGGCGTCCCTGCAGGATGCAAGTATCTGCCAGGGGATGAATGTCTAAGTGCAGGTTGCTAAACGAGCCTGCCAGCTGAGCAGAGTGAGCAATTCAACGAATGTGCAGAGTCAGTGACTCGACGCTCTGCAGTCGAGTCGCGTGCTCGAGTACAATAAAACCTGATGATGTAATTACTGGCCTCTACGGTCAGGGGCAATTATGGCTAAGGTCAGGTTGGGTATGAGGATGTATAGTGGAGTGTAATTAGTAACAAGCGTGTAGTTTACTGACCATGTGTTTATTGGCCAGTAGATGTGATGTGATGTACCTCTTGGGGAGTTTGAACAAATATAAAATGTAGTACAATTTGTAAAGTGTCAGGGTAGGTGTTTTACAAAGATAAAGGACTCTGAGCACAAACTAGATCTCACCTGGTGAAGAGTTGGAACGGACGTCGTCGGTCAGGGCCGCTGGCGAAGAACAGAACAGAACAGATAATCCCTCCTGTCCGGGTTCCATTCTTATATGTTTCGGCGCTGCTTGGTCATCATTGCATCAGTGTAGCTGCCCCAGATAGTTGTTAGTGTAAATGTTTATGTGAGTTTTGCAAGCCGTTGGCTAACCTCCTAGGCTTAGATGGTCGCCGCTTGCTGTGTAGAGATATGTCCTGGAATTATAGTATTTCCAGTTGGGGTGGTTTTGGTAAAAGATGGCGGGGTGGTTCACAGGGGGTACTGCCCCCCGGGCTGTACACTATCAAGTAGTGTATTGTAATGCAACACGAACACGAGCACAGTGACACTATCAGATAGTATATTGTAACGCAACACGAACATGAGCAGGGCGACAATATCAGGTATTGTATTGTAACGCAATATGATCACGACCAGATCGACACTATCAGGTTGTGTATGGTGTCGTAACACAGACACGTACAATTCAACTCTCCTTAGGTAGTGTATTGTAACGCCACACGAACACGAGCAGAACGTCACTATCAGGTATTGAATTGTAACGCAACAAGAACACCAGCAGAGCGACACAATCCGATAGTATATTGTAACGCACCACGAACACGAGCAGAGCGAGACAATCAGATAGTATATTGTAACGCAACACGAACACAAGCAGAGTGACACAATCAGATAGTATATTGTAACGCAACACGAACACGAGCAGTGTGACACAATCAGATAATATATTGTAACGCAACACGAGCAGAGCGACACCATCAGATTATATATTGTAACGGAAAACGAGCAGAGTGACACAATCAGATAGTATATTGTAACGCAACACCAACACGAGCAGAGCGACACAATCAGATAGTATATTGTAACGCAACACGACCAGAGCGACACATTCATATAGTAGATTGTAGCGCAACACGAACACGAGCAGAGCGACTCAATCAGATAGTATATTGTAACGCAACACGATCACGAGCAGAGCGACTCAATCAGATAGTATATTGTAACGCATCACGCACACGAGCATAGCTACACAATCAGATAGTATATTGTAACTCAACACGAACACGAGCAGAGCGACACAATCAGATAATATATTGAAACGCAAAACGAGCAGAGTGACACAATCAGATAGTATATTGTAACGCAACACAAACACAAGCAGAGTGACACAATCAGATTGTATATTGTAACGCAACACGAAAACGAGCAGTGTGACACAATCAGATAGTATATTGTAACGCAACACGAGCAGTGCGACACAATCAGATAGTATATTGTAACGCAACACGAGCAGAGCGACGCAATCAAATAGTATATTGTAACGCAACACGAGCAGAGTGACACAATCAGATAGTATATTGTAACGCAACACGAACACGAGGAGTGCGACACTATCAGGTAGTGTATAATAACGCAACACGAACACGAGCCGAGCGCCATTATCAGGTATTGTTTTATAACGCAACACGAACAAGAGCAGAGCGTCATAATCAGGTATTGTATTATAACGTAACACGAACACGAGGAGTGCGACACTATCAGGTAGTGTATAATAACGCAACACGAACACGAGGAGTGCGACACTATCAGGTAGTGTATAATAACGCAACACGAAAACGAGGAGTGCGACACTATCAGGTAGTGTATAATAACGCAACACGAACACGAGCCGAGCGCCATTATCAGGTATTGTTTTATAACGCAACACGAACACGAGCAGAGCGACACTACTAAATTAGTGTATTGTAACGTGACACGAACACGAGCAGAGCGTCATTATCAGGTATTGTATTATAACGCAACACGAACACGAGCAGAGCGTCACTACTAAATTAGTGTATTGTAACGCGACACGAACACGAGCAGAGCGTCACTATCAGGTATTGTATTATAACGCAACACGAACACGAGCAGAGCGACACTACTAAATTAGTGTATTGTAACGCGACACGAACACGAGCAGAGCGTCACTATCAGGTATTGTATTATAACGCAACACGAACACGAGCAGAGCGTCACTACTAAATTAGTGTATTGTAACGCGACACGAACACGAGCAGAGCGACACTATCAGGTATTGTATTATAACGCAACACGAACACGAGCAGAGCGACACTATCAGGTAGTGTATAATAACGCAACAAGAACACGAGTAGAGCGTCACTACTAAATTAGTGTATTGTAACGCGACACGAACACGAGCAGAGCGTCATTATCAGGTATTTTATTATAACGCAACACGAACACGAGCAGAGCGTCATTATCAGGTATTGTATTATAACGCAACACGAACACGAGCAGAGCGTCACTACTAAATTAGTGTATTGTTACGCGACACGAACACGAGCAGAGCGTCATTATCAGGTATTGTATTATAACGCAACACGAACACGAGCAGAGCGTCATTATCAGGTATTGTATTATAACGCAACACGAACACGAGCAGAGCGTCACTACTAAATTAGTGTATTGTAACGCGACACGAACACGAGCAGAGCGTCATTATCAGGTATTGTATTATAACGCAACACGAACACGAGCAGAGCGTCACTACTAAATTAGTGTATTGTAACGCGACACGAACACGAGCAGAGCGACACTATCAGGTATTGTATTATAACGCAACACGAACACGAGCAGAGCGACACTATCAGGTAGTGTATAATAACGCAACAAGAACACGAGTAGAGCGTCACTACTAAATTAGTGTATTGTAACGCGACACGAACACGAGCAGAGCGTCATTATCAGGTATTGTATTATAACGCAACACGAACACGAGGAGTGCGACACTATCAGGTAGTGTATAATAACGCAACACGAACACGAGCCGAGCGCCATTATCAGGTATTGTTTTATAACGCAACACGAACACGAGCAGAGCGTCATTATCAGGTATTTTATTATAACGCAACACGAACACGAGCCGAGCGCCATTATCAGGTATTGTTTTATAACGCAACACGAACACGAGCAGAGCGTCATTATCAGGTGTTTTATAATAACGCAACACGAACACGAGCAGAGCGTCATTATCAGGTATTTTATTATAAAGCAACACGAACATGAGCAGAGCGACACAATCAGATAGTGTATTGTAAGGCAACACGAACACGAGCAGAGTGACACAATCAGATAGTATATTGTAACGCAACACGAACATGCGCAGAGTGACACAATCAGATAGTATATTGTAAGGCAACACGAACATGAGCAGAGTGACACAATCAGATAGTATATTGTAACGCAACACGAACATGAGCGGAGTGACTCAATCAGATTGTATATTGTAACGCAACACGAACATGAGCAGAGTGACACAATCAGATTGTATATTGTAACGCAACACGAACATGAGCAGAGCGACACAATCAGATAGTATATTGTAACGCAACACGAACACAAGCAGAGTGACACAATCAGATAGTATAATATAATGCACACGAACATGAGCAGAGTGACACAATCAGATTGTATAATATAATGCACACGAACATGAGCAGAGTGACACAATCAGATTGTATATTGTAACGCAACACGAACATGAGCAGAGCGACACAATCAAATACTATATTGTAACGCAACACGAACACAACCAGAGTGACACTCTCAGATAGTATAATGTAATGCACACGAACATGAGCAGAGTGACACAATCAGATTGTATATTGTAACGCAACACGAACATGAGCAGAGCGACACAATCAAATACTATATTGTAACGCAACACGAACACAACCAGAGTGACACTCTCAGATAGTATAATGTAATGCACACGAACACGAGCAGAGCGACACAATCAGATAGTATATTGTAACGCAACACGAACATGAGCAGAGCGACACAATCAGATATTATATTGTAACGCAACACGAACACAAGCAGAGTGACACTCTCAGATAGTATAATGTAATGCACACGAACACGAGCAGAGCGACACAATCAGATAGTATATTGTAACGCAACACGAACACGAGCAGAGTTACACAATCAGATAGTATATTGTAACGCAACACGAACACGAGCAGAGTTACACAATCAGATAGTATATTGTATCGCAACACGAACACGAGCAGAGTTACACAATCAGATAGTATATTGTAACGCAACACGATCAGAGCGAAACAATCAGATAGTATTTTTAACGCAACACAAGCAGAGCGACACAATCAGGTAGTATATTGTAACGCAACACGAACACGAGCAGAGTGACACAATCAGATAGTATATTGTAACGCAACACGAACACGAGCAGAGCGACACAATCAGATAGTATATTGTAACGCAACACAAGCAGAATGACACAATCAGATAGTATATTGTAACGCAACACGAACACGAGCAGAGTGACACAATCAGATAGTATATTGTAACGCAACACAAGCAGAGCGACACAATCAGGTAGTATATTGTAACGCAACATGAACACGAGCAGAGTGACACAATCAGATATTATATTGTAACGCAACACGAACACGAGCAGAGCGACACAATCAGAGAGTATATTTTAACGCAATACAAGCAGAATGACACAATCAGATATTATATTGTAAAGCACACGAACACGAGCAGAGCGACACAATCAGATAGTATATTGTAACGCAACACGAACATGAGCAGAGCGACACAATCATATAGTATATTGTAACGCAACACGAACACGAGCAGAGTTACACAATCAGATAGTATATTGTAACGCAACACGATCAGAGCGACACAATCAGATAGAATATTTTAACGCAACACAAGCAGAGCGACGCAATCAGGTAGTATATTGTAACGCAACACGAACACGAGCAGAGTGACACAATCAGATAGTATATTGTAACGCAACACGAACACGAGCAGAGCGACACAATCAGATAGTATATTGTAACGCAACACAAGCAGAATGACACAATCAGATAGTATATTGTAACGCAACACGAACACGAGCAGAGTGACACAATCAGATAGTATATTGTAACGCAACACAAGCAGAGCGACACAATCAGGTAGTATATTGTAACGCAACATGAACACGAGCAGAGTGACACAATCAGATATTATATTGTAACGCAACACGAACACGAGCAGAGCGACACAATCAGATAGTATATTGTAACGCAACACGAGCAGAGCGACACAATCAGATAGTATATTGTAACGCAACACGAACATGAGCAGAGCGACACAATCAGATAGTATGTTGTAACGCAACACGAACATGAGCAGAGCGACACGATCATATAGTATATTGTAACGCAACACGAACACGAGCAGAGTTACACAATCAGATAGTATATTGTAACGCAACACGATCAGAGCGACACAAAGTATATTTTAACGCAACACAAGCAGAGCGACACAATCAGGTTGTATATTGTAACGCAACACGAACACGAGCAGAGTGACACAATCAGATAGTATCTTGTAACGCAACACGAACACGAGCAGAGCGACACAATCAGATAGTATATTGTAACGCAACACAAGCAGAATGACACAATCAGATAGTATATTGTAACGCAAAACGAACACGAGCAGAGTGACACAATCAGATAGTATATTGTAATGCAACACAAGCAGAGCGACACAATCAGGTAGTATATTGTAACGCAACATGAACACGAGCAGAGTGACACAATCAGATATTATATTGTAACGCAACACGAACACGAGCAGAGCGACACAATCAGAGAGTATATTTTAACGCAATACAAGCAGAATGACACAATCAGATAGTATGTTGTAAAGCACACGAACACGAGCAGAGCGACACAATCAGATAGTATATTGTAACGCAACACGAACACGAACAGAGCGACACAATCAGATAGTATATTGTAACGCAACACAAGAAGAATGACACAATCAGATAGTATATTGTAACGCAACACGAACACGAGCAGAGCGACAAAATCAGATAGTATATTGTAACGCAACACAAGCAGAATGACACAATCAGATAGTATATTGTAACGCAACACGAACACTAGCGACACAATCACATAGTATATTGTAACGCAACACGAACACGAGCAGAGTGACACAATCAGATAGTATATTATAACGCAACACGAGCAGAACGTCACAATAAGGTAGTATATTGGTATATTGTAACGCAACACGAACACGAGCAAAGCGACACAATAAGATTGTATATAGGCCTAGTAACGCAACACGAACATGAGCAAAAGGACACTATGGGGTAGTGTAATGTAACGCAACACGAACACGAACAAAAGGACACTGAGGGAGTGTATTGTATCGAAACACGAACACGAGCAAGAGGACACTATGGGGTAGTGTAATGTAACGAAACCCGAATATGAGCAGAGTGACACTATCAGCTAGTGTATAGAAACGCATTACGAACTCGAGCCGACGGTCACTATTGTTTTATCCCTTGGTTGGTGGTGGGAAAAACACGGTAGTGTAGTTGTGCTAATTTTGAGGACTGCTTCCGGATGAGAGTAGCTTCCCGTGATTGGGAGAGACTACCAGTGTAGTGTGTTGGTGTGAATGCTTAATCTATTGGGGGCGTCCCTGCAGGATGCAAGTATCTGCCAGGGGATGAATGTCTAAGTGCAGGCTGCTAAACGAGCCTGCCAGCTGAGCAGAGTGAGCAATTCAACGAATGTGCAGAGTCAGTGACTCGACGCTCTGCAGTCGAGTCGCGTGCTCGAGTACAATAAAACCTGATGATGTAATTACTGGCCTCTACGGTCAGGGGCAATTATGGCTAAGGTCAGGTTGGGTATGAGGATGTATAGTGGATTGTAATTAGTAACAAGCGTGTAGTTTACTGACCATGTGTTTATTGGCCAGTAGATGTGATGTGATGTCCCTCTTGGGGAGTTTGAACAAATATAAAATGTAGTACAATTTGTAAAGTGTCAGGGTAGGTGTTTTACAAAGATAAAGGACTCTGAGCACAAACTAGATCTCACTTGGTGAAGAGTTGGAACGGACGTCGTCGGTCAGGGCCGCTGGCGAAGAACAGAACAGAACAGATAATCCCTCCTGTCCGGGTTCCATTCTTATATGTTTCGGCGCTGCTTGGTCAGCATTGCATCAGTGTAGCTGCCCCAGATAGTTGTTAGTGTAAATGTTTATGTGAGTTTTGCAAGCCGTTGGCTAACCTCCTAGGCTTAGATGGTCGCCGCTTGCTGTGTAGAGATATGTCCTGGAATTATAGTATTTCCAGTTGGGGTGGTTTTGGTAAAAGATGGCGGGGTGGTTCTCAGGGGGTACTGCCCCCCGGGCTGTACACTATCAAGTAGTGTATTGTAATGCAACACGAACACGAGCACAGTGACACTATCAGATAGTATATTGTAACGCAACACGAACATGAGCAGGGCGACAATATCAGGTATTGTATTGTAACGCAATATGATCACGACCAGATCGACACTATCAGGTTGTGTATTGTGTCGTAACACAGACACGTACAATGCAACTCTCCTTAGGCAGTGTATTGTAACGCCACACGAACACGAGCAGAACGTCACTATCAGGTATTGATTTGTAACGCAACAAGAACACCAGCAGAGCGACACAATCCGATAGTATATTGTAACGCACCACGAACACGAGCAGAGCGAGACAATCAGATAGTATATGGTAACGCAACACGAACACAAGCAGAGTGACACAATCAGATAGTATATTGTAACGCAACACGAACACGAGCAGTGTGACACAATCAGATAATATATTGTAACGCAACACGAGCAGAGCGACACCATCAGATTATATATTGTAACGGAAAACGAGCAGAGTGACACAATCAGATAGTATATTGTAACGCAACACCAACACGAGCAGAGCGACACAATCAGATAGTATATTGTAACGCAACACGAGCAGAGCGACACATTCATATAGTAGATTGTAGCGCAACACGAACACGAGCAGAGCGACTCAATCAGATAGTATATTGTAACGCAACACGATCACGAGCAGAGCGACTCAATCAGATAGTATATTGTAACGCATCACGCACACGAGCAGAGCTACACAATCAGATAGTATATTGTAACGCAACACGAACACGAGCAGAGCGACACAATCAGATAATATATTGAAACGCAACACGAGCAGAGTGACACAATCAGATAGTATATTGTAACGCAACACAAACACAAGCAGAGTGACACAATCAGATTGTATATTGTAACGCAACACGAAAACGAGCAGTGTGACACAATCAGATAGTATATTGTAACGCAACACGAGCAGAGCGACACAATCAGATAGTATATTGTAACGCAACAGGAGCAGAGCGACGCAATCAAATAGTATATTGTAACGCAACACGAGCAGAGTGACACAATCAGATAGTATATTGTAACGCAACACGAACACGAGGAGTGCGACACTATCAGGTAGTGTATAATAACGCAACACGAACACGAGCCGAGCGCCATTATCAGGTATTGTTTTATAACGCAACACGAACACGAGCAGAGCGTCATAATCAGGTATTGTATTATAACGCAACACGAACACGAGGAGTGCGACACTATCAGGTAGTGTATAATAACGCAACACGAACACGAGCCGAGCGCCTTTATCTGGTATTGTTTTATAACGCAACACGAACACGAGCAGAGCGTCACTACTAAATTAGTGTATTGTAACGCGACACGAACACGAGCAGAGCGTCATTATCAGGTATTGTATTATAACGCAACACGAACACGAGCAGAGCGACACTACTAAATTTGTGTATTGTAACGCGACACGAACACGAGCAGAGCGACACTATCAGGTATTGTATTATAACGCAACACGAACACGAGCAGAGCGACACTATCAGGTAGTGTAATGTAACGAAACCCGAATATGAGCAGAGTGACACTATCAGCTAGTGTATAGTAACCCATTACGAACAAGAGCTGACGGTCACTATCTAGTAATGTATTGTAATGCAACACGAACCCGGGCAGAGTGACACTGTCAGATAGTATATTGTAACGCAACACGAACACGAGCAGAGCGACACTATCAGGTATTGTATTATAACGCAACACGATCACGAGCAGAGCGACACTATCAGGTAGTGTATAATAACGCAACAAGAACACGAGTAGAGCGTCACTATTAAATTAGTGTATTGTAACGCGACACGAACACGAGCAGAGCGTCATTATCAGGTATTGTATTATAACGCAACACGAACACGAGGAGTGCGACACTATCAGGTAGTGTATAATAACGCAACACGAACACGAGCCGAGCGCCATTATCAGGTATTGTTTTATAACCCAACACGAACACGAGCAGAGCGTCATTATCAGGTATTTTATTTTAACGCAACATGAACACGAGCAGAGCGACACTATCAGGTAGTGTATAATAACGCAACAAGAACACGAGTAGAGCGTCACTACTAAATTAGTGTATTGTAACGCGACGCGAACACGAGCAGAGCGTCATTATCAGGTATTTTATTATAACGTAACACGAACACGAGCAGAGCGACACTATCAGGTATTGTATTGTATTGCAACATGAGCACGAGCAGAGCGTCACTACTAGAGTAGTGTATTGTATCGTAACACAGACACGTAGAATGTAACTATCCTCAGGTAATGTATTGTATCGTAACACGGACACGTACAATGCAATTCTTCTCAGGTATTGTATTGTAACGCAACACGGTCACGAGCAGAGCAACTCTCCTCATGTAGTGTATTGTATCGTAAAACGGACACGTACAATGCATCTCTCTTCAGGTAGTGTATGATAACGAAACACGAACACTAGCAAAAGGACACTATGAGGTAGTGTATTGGAACGCAACACGATCACGAACAAAAGGACACTATGAGGGAGTGTAATGTAACGAAACACGAACACTAGCAAAAGGACACTATGAGGTAGTGTATTGGAACGCAACACGATCACGAACAAAAGGACACTATGAGGTAATGTATTGTAACGCAACACGATCACGAACAAAAGGACACTATGAGGTAGTGTAATGTAACGAAACCCGAATATGAGCAGAGTGACACTATCAGCTAGTGTATAGTAACCCATTACGAACAAGAGCTGACGGTCACTATCAAGTAATGTATTGTAATGCAACACGAACCCGGGCAGAGTGACACTATCAGATAGTATATTGTAACGCAACACGAACATGAGCAGGGCGACACTATCAGGTATTGTATTGTAACGCAATATGAACACGACCAGATCGACACTATCAGGTAGTGTATTGTATCGGCACACGGACACGTACAATGCACCCAATTATTATCAGTTTAAAACAATCCATAAATTTCTTTTTCATTATGATAGCTTATAGGCAGGCATTGCTATAGCTTACATGTAGTTGGGTCATTAGCTAAGGATTCAATTTCAATTACCTACACCTCCGTTGGTATGGCTCTTAGTAAATTCGTTAAACTACAGAAAACCTTTCTATATGTTCGGTTACATTATCATTTGACCATCTCACAGTGTAGTGGTTAACATACTTGGTTGTCAACCCTAAGGTCTTGGCTTCCAACCCGACTATACCAAGAAATTCATTTTCATTTTAAGGCTGCTAATACGGTTCACTGAGCCTTGTCAACCCTTACCTTACAACTATCTAGTCATGTATGTTAACACGGTGCACAGCACATCCACTATGAAGCAGACAAGTAATATGAAACTTGCTGACATCGCCATGCTGTTATCACCAAGACTTACTACACAAACAAAGCCAGTGTCTCTGTGCAGGTTTAAACCAGCGGCAGTATGCAAGTGTATGTTTGTTTAAAAAGCGTAATGAATATAACTCCACTGTCACCACACAGGTCCGGGTTTGATTTTCTAAAGGCTGCAACAGGGTACACTCAGCCTTGTCAGGTAAAAAACGTTTTGGGTCAATTCATGATTCATGGGAAAGGGTTAGCCATTGTGAGTCCTACCACATCTTACTTCAACCTCTCCGATAATTAGTTTATAAAATATCAGGTCGATAACCTTAACGTTTTTTGGGTCTTTTTGATAAATTCATGGGGCATGGCAACGGGTTGGCCATCCTGACTTGTACAACTCTTTAGCCTTATTCATTAGCTATAACACACATTAATCCATAATTACATAATAATAATAATAATAATAATAATAATAATAATAATAATAATAATAATAATAATAATAATAGTTATAATAATAATTAGCAAGCCGTCATTCTCCATACACACGTTCATCAAAGCATGGTTTCACAAAACGCTAATGCTTTTAAGTGTTTAATACTTTTTCCCCTGTAACATTACTATTCCCTTTTTTAAGAGTGAAATTATCTATTGAGGTAAAAGCATATGTCATCACCTATTTTTTTAACTATCACACCTAATTTTGGGGTTCTTAGTTTGCAAGATATCTATTTATTCAATATGGGGGTAGTTTTCACCCCCCTACTATTTTTCATGAATTATCATTTTTACCCGTTTAAACCTTTTTTTTTGTCATTTAACAACTTATCGTTGTATTAGACTACGTCACATTGTTAAAAATACATTTTCAATTTACAATAAAATCACAAAGTTATGTATAATATATTACAAATATTATTACCAGCTCACAGAATTCTATAAAATAAAATAAGAATAAAATAACACGAATACAGTAAGAAGAAGTTGATCTTCTATAGTCCATCTGGGTAGAGTGTAATTTTCTCTTCAAATTCGACCAAATTCACACCCCTGTAAAATCACTATTTACTGTTTTAGGGGTTTAACGACCTATCTAGATAAATGCGTTTGTCATGACATATTTTTTAAGTTATCACACCTAATTTTAGGGTTAGTCTCCAAGGTATCGATTTTTCAATTTGGGGCTAGTTTTCACCCCCCTGCTATTTTTCATCAAAAACAAAAGATCTTAGGTTCATTTATCATTTTTAAGTGTTTAACGCGTTTTTATCTCGTAAAATGAGTATTTACTGTAATTGGGGTGGAATGAGCAATCGAGGAAAAAGCCTATCTCATAACCAATTTTTAGCTATCACACCTAATTTTTGGGTTCATAGTTTCCAATTTATTGATTTTCAATTTTGGGGGGTAGTTTCACCCTCCAAAACTCCCTAGCATGATTGGTTCGCGAGATATTTACAAAAGTGTAGTTAGGCCCTTTTGACAAATATGAATCATACATTAAAAACGGGACGTCACCTCCAAGTGCTACGATACTGCCTATGGCAAAATCCCATCAGGGGTTCAGGAAATATTAGGAAAAGTGTAGTTAGACCCTTTTAACAAAAGCCGTCAGTGCGCACACATACAACAAATATTATTCATCCCCCGGGTAAGGGTAGATTTTATTTTGGGGTGGACATACCTCGTCCATAGAAAAGGGGAGATCACCACGAGTCCTACGACACCCCACATGTTTAAATCCCATTATTGGTTAGCGAGATACTAAAAAACCGATGACCCATTAGTTTTTGGGGTTTATTTAAATAAATATTTAAAAAAATAATCTATAAATAATCATTTAAAAAGCCCGCTCTCTCACAAAAGCCGCCAAGTTCGTATGCATACAAAAAAAACTATTTCACCCCCGAGTAAGGGTAGTTTTTATTTTGGTGTGGACATACCTCGTCCATAGGAAAGGGGGTTCACCACGAGTCCTACGACTCCCCATATGTTTAAATCCCGTTATTGGTTAGCGAGATACTAAAAAGCCCATGACCTATTAGTTTCTGGGTTTATTTAAATAAATATTTAAAAAACTCATCTATAAAAATCATTTAAAAAGGCCGCTCTCTTTCAAAAGCAGCCAAGTTCTTGTGCATACAAAAAAATCTACTTCACCCCTGCGTAAGGGTAGTTTTTATTTTGGGGTGGACATACCTCGTCCATAGAAAAGGATGGTACACCACGAGTCCTACGACACCCCATATGGTTAAATCCGACCATGGGTTCAGGAAATATTTTCCGTTTCACAAATATTAGAAAATATTTTCCGTTTCCCAAATATTTCGAAAAATGACGAAAACGCACTTTCGACCGAAAACCATGTTTCCAGCATCACCAAGTAACTTGAAATTTATGGTGCGGGTAGAGGGGGTAAATACCAACCATTCATGTCAAACAAACTATTTTTCTCATCTTCACCGATTCCAAAATAGTGAGCATTTTTCAAAATTATTTTTCTTTTGCCCTACAGACTTGCAACATGGTTTCTGCCTACAGGGCATAGGGCCTTTCATTAACGTCAAACAAACTTTTATCAAATTCAAATTCAAAACCAACAATTTTCAAAAAAAATACCAACACACATTCTTAGCAAAGGGGACGTCACCCCAACGCCAAAAACACCTCGTTTGTTACAATCCGATCATGCGTTCCGGAGATATCGGCAAAGTTCGTAGGAAAGTAGGAGACTAATCAGAACCCCAATTCTGGCACTACTCACGTGCAGAGCGACACTATCAATAGTATACTGTAACGCAACACGAACACAAGCAGAAGCAAATTATTAGGTAGTGTAATGTAACGCAACACGGACACAAGCAGAAGCAAATTATGAGGTAGTGTAGCGTAACACAACACGAACACGAACAGAGGGACACTATGAAGTAGAGTATTGTAATTCAAAACGAAACGAGGAGAGCGACACAATCAGATAGTATACAGTAACGCAACACGAACACAAGCAGAGCGACACCTTCAGATTGTATATTGTAACGCAATACGAACACGAGCTGAGAGGAGAACGACTCCATTAGATATTATATTGTAATTCAACACGAAAAAGAGCAGAGCGACTGTATCAGATATTATATTGGAACGCAACACGAACACAAGCAGAAACAAACAATGACGTAGTGTATTGTACCGTAAAACGAACACGTACAATGCAACTCTCCTCAGGTAGTGTATTGTATCGCAACACAGACTCGTACAATACAACATTCCTCAGGTAGTGTATTGTATCGTAACGCGGACACGTACAATGAAACATTCCTCAAGTAGTGTATTGTATCGTAACACGGACACGTACAATGCAACTCTCCTCATGTAGTGTATTGTAACGTAATACGGACACGTACAATACAGCTTTCCTCAGGTAGTATATTGTAAAGCAACACGATCATGAGCACAGCGACACAATTTGATAGTATATAGAAACGCAAGACGAACACGAGCAGAGCGACACTATCAGATAGTATAAATTAACGCAACACGAACACGAGCAGAGCGACACAATTAGATAGTATATTGTAACGCAACACGAACACGAGCAGAGGAACACTATCAGGTAGTGTATTGTAACGCAACACTATCAGATAGTATAAAGTAAGGAAATACGAACACGAGCTGAGCGACACCATTAGATACTATATTGTAAGGCAACACGGACACGAGAAGAGCGACACTATCAGGTATTTTATTGTAATGCATCACTATCAGAGAGTAAAAAGTAAGGAAACACGAACAGGTGCTGAGCGACACCATTAGATTCTATATAATAACGCAACACGATATTGATCGGGGCGACACCATCAGATAGTATATTGTAACACAACACTATCAGATAGTATTAAGTAACCCAACACGAACACTAGCAGAGTGACACAATTAGATAGTGTTTTGTAAACCAACACGTACACGCGCATAGCGACACTATCGGGTATCTATTGTAACGCAACACGAACACGAGCAAAGCGTCACTCTTAAGGTAGTGTATTGTAAAGTAACACGAAAACGTACAATACAACTTTCCTTAGGTTGTGTATTGCATCGTAACACGGACACGTACAATACAGCTTTCCTCAGGTAGTATATTGTAAAGCAACACGATCATGAGCGGGGCGACACCATCAGATAGTATATTGTAACACAACACTATCAGGTATTATTAGGTAACGCAAGACGAACACGAGCAGAGCAACACAATTAGATAATATATTGTAATGCATCACGAACACGCGCAGAGCGACATTATTGGGTATTTATTTTAACAAAGCACGAACACGTGCAGATCGTCACTCTTAAGGTAGTGTATTGTATAGTAGCACGGACACGTACAATACAACTCTCCTCAGGTGGTGTATTGTAACGTAACACGGACACGTACAATACAACTTTTCTCAGGTTGTGTATTGTAACGTAACATGAAAACGTACAATACAACTTTCCTTAGGTAGTGTATTGTAACGTAACACGGATACGTACAATACAGCTTTCCTCGGGTAGCTTATTGTAACGCAACACGAACTCGAGCAGAGGAACACTATCAGTTAGTGTATCATAACTCAACACGAACACAAGCAGAGTGACACAATCAGATAATATATTGTAACGCGACAGGAACACGGCCAGAGCGACACTTTCAGGTAATGTATTGTAACGCAACACGAACACGAGCAGATCAACAAAATCCGAAGTATATTGTAACTCAACTCGAACATGATCAATCGACACCATCAGATATTATATTGTAACGCAACACTGTAAGATTGTATAAAGTAACGCAACACGAAATCGAGCTGTGTGACGCAATTAGATCGTTTATTGTGACGCAACACGAATACGAGCGGAGCGACACAATTAGATAGTATATTGAGGCGAACACGAACACAAGCAGAGCGACACCATTAGATACTATATTTTAACGCAACACGAACACGAGCAGAGCGACAAAATTGGATTGTATATTGTAAAGCAACTCGAACACGCGCAGTTCGTCACTACCAAGGAAGTGTATTGAATCGTAGCACGGACACGTACAATACAACTTTCCTAAGGTATTGTATTGTATCGTAACACGGACACGTAAAATACAACTCTCGTTAGGTAGCGTATTGTAACGTAACACGGAGACGTACAATACAACATTCCACAGGTAGTGTATTGTATCGTAGCACGGACACGTACAATAAAACTTTCCTCAGGTGGTGTGTTGTAACGTAACAGGGACACGCACAATGCAACTCTCACGACATAGTGTATTGTATCGTAACATGGACACGTACAATACAACTATCCTCAGGCAGTGAATTGTATCGTAGCACGGACACGCACAATGCAACTCTCACGAGGCAGTGTATTGTATCGTAACATGGACACGTACTATACGACTTTCTTCAGGCAGTGAATTGTATCGTAACACGGGCACGTTCAATGCAGCATTCCTTAGGTAGTATATTGCATCGTAACACGGACACGTACAATGCAATTTTCCTCGGGTAATGTATTGTACCGTAACACGAAAACGTACAATACCACTTTCCTTAGGTAGTGTATTGTAACGTAACACGGACACGCACAATACAGCTTTCCTGGGGTAGCTCATTGTAACGCAACACGAACACGAGCAGAGGAACACTATCAGTTAGTGTATTATAACTCAACACGAACACAAGCAGAGTGACACACTCAGATATTATACTGTAACGCTTCACTAACACAGCCAGAGCGACACTTTCATGTATTGTATTGTAACGCAACACGAACACGAGCAGATGGACAAAATCCGAAGTATATTGTAACGCAACACTATCAGATATTATAAAGTAACGCAACACGAAATCGAGCAGAGTGACACAATTAGATCATATATTGAAACGCGCTCTCGAAAAGGATCAGAGCGATTGTATTGTACCGCAACACTATCATATAGTATAAAAAGTAAGGAAACACAAACACGAGCTGAGCGACACCATTAGATAGTACATTGTAATGCAACACGAACACGAGCGGTGCAACAAAATTAGATAGTATATTGTTACGGAACACGAACACGAGCCGAGGAACACTATCAGAGAGTGTATTGTAACGCAACATTATCAGATAGTATAAAGTAAGGAAAAACGAACTCGAGCTGAGCGACAGCCATAGATAGTATATTGTAACGCAATACAAACACGAGCACACCGACACTATCAGGTATGTATTTTAACGCAACATGAATACGAGCAGCGTAACACAGTAAGATAGTATATTGTAATGCCACACGTACACGAGCAGTGCGACACCATCAGGTAGTATATTGTAACGCAACACGTTCACGAGCGGGGCGACACCATCAGATAGTATATTGTAACGCAACACTATCAGAGAATATAAAGTAACGCAACACGAACACGATCAGAGCGAGAGTATCGTTTATTGTATTGTACTGCAACACTATCCGATAGTATAAAGTAAAGAAACACGAACGCGAGCTGAGCGACACCATTATATAGTACATTGTAACCCAAAACGAACACTAGCAGAGCGACACAATTATACACTACATTGTAACGCAACATGAACACGATCAGAGCCATACAATTAGATAGTATAATCAAACGCAACACGAAAATGAGCAGAGCGATACAATCAGGTGTTGTATTGTACCGTAAAACTATCAGATAGTATAAGGAAACACGAACACGAGCTGAGCGATACCATAAGATAGTACTGTATATTGTAACGCAACAAGAACACGAGCTAAACGACACCATTAGATACTACATTGTAACTTAACACGAACAAGAGCAGCGCGACATTATCAGGTATTGTATTGTAACGCAACACTATCAGATCGTATAAAGTAATGAAGAACGAACTCTAGCTGAGCGACACCATTAGATACTATATTGTAACGCAACACGAACACGAGCAGACCGACACTATTAGGTATTGTATTGTAACGCAACACGATCACCAGCGGGGCGACAACATCAGATAATATATTGTAACGAAACACAATCAGATACTATAAATTAACGCAACACGAACACGAGCACAGCGACAAAATTAGATAGTATATTGTAACGCAACACGAACACGAGCAGAGGAACACTATCAGGTAGTGTATTGTAACGCAACACTATCAGATAGTATAAAGTAAGGAAAAACGAACTACAGCTGAGCGACACCATTAGATATTATATTGTAACGCAACACAAACACGAGCACACCGACACTATCAGGTATTGTGTTGTAACGCAACATGAATGCGAGCAGCCTAACACAGTTAGATAGTATATTGTAACGCCACACGATCACGAGCAGGGCGACACCAGCATATAGTATATTGTAACGCAACGAGAACACGACGGTGCGACACCATCACGTAGTATATTGTAACGCAACACTATCAGAGAGTATAAAGTAACGCAACACGAACACGAGCAGAGCGACACTACGAAGGAAGTGTATTGAATCGTAGCACGGACACGTACAATAAAACATTCCGCAGGTATTGTATTTATCGTAACACGGACACGTGAAGTACAACTCTCGTCAGGAAGTGCATTGTAACGTAACACGGACACGTACAATGCGACATTCCTCAGGTAGTGTATTGTAACGTTACACGGACACGTACAATACAACGTTCCTCAGGTAGTGCATTGTAACGTAACAGGGAGAAGTACAATACAACATTCCTCAGGTAATGCATTTTATCGTAACACGGACACGTACAATACAACTTTCCTCAGGTAGTGTATTGTAACGTAACACGGAGACGTACAATACAACTTTCCTCAGGCAGTGAATTGTATCGTAACAAGGACACGTAAAATACAACTTTCCTCAGGTAGTGCATTGTAACGTAACACGGACACGTACAATGCGACATTCCTCAGGTAGTATATTGCATCGTAACACGGACACGAACAATGCAACTCTCCTCGAGTAGTAACGTAACATGAACACGTGCGATACAACTTTCCTTAGGTAGTGTATTATAACGTAACATGAACACGTACAAGACAACTTTCCTTGTTGTTGTTTGAGTCTTCAGTCTTTTGACTGGTTTGATGCAGCACTCCATGCCTCCCTGTCCTGAGCTAATCGTTTCATCTCTACATAGCTCCGACACCCTACATCTGAGGCAATCTGTTTATCATATTCTAACCTTGGTCTACCCCTACAGTTTTTGTCCGCGACCCTTCCTTCCATAAATAAGCTTGCTATTCCTGGGTGTCTTAGTTAGTGTCCTACCAACCTATCTCTTCTCTTCATTAACAGTCGCCAGAAACATCTCTCCTCTCCCGCTCGTCTTAATACCTCTTTGTTTGTAACCCTATCTACCCATCTGATCTTCATCATTCTCCTGTAACACCACATTTCAAATGCTTCAATTCTCCTCTTTTCTGCTGCACCAATAGTCCAAGTTTCACTTCCATAGAGCGCCACGCTCCAGACAAAGGCTTTCAAAAATGACTTCCTAATACCTAAATCTATATTCGATGTCAGCAGATTCCTTTTTGTAGAAATGCTTTCCTTGCCTGAGCCAACCTACTTTTTATATCCTCTTTGCTTCGTCCATCACTGGTTATTTTGCTTCATAAGTAACAGAAGCCTCCTACTTCCTTCAGCTTTTCACCTGCCAATTTGATGTCCATAGAGGTTTCTGATTTATTTCGGCTGCATTCCAGTATTTTTGTTTTACATTTATTAATTTTCATCATGAATTCTTTCCGTAAGACGGAGTCCATACCATTCAAAAACTCATTCAAAGCCTCAGGCTTGTCGGTCAAGATGACGATGTCATCAGCAAATCTCAGAGTTGAAATTATTTATCCTTGAATCTTCACTCCCACTTTAAATTTTTCTCTAATTTCCTTCATTGCTTGTTCAATGTAAAGATTGAAAAGTATGGGTGATAAATTGCAGCCTTGCCTTACACCTTTCTGAATACCAGCTTCTCTCTCATGTCCGCGTGGTGGCTCAGCGGTCTAGCTGTATGCCTCTCACCAAGGCGGTCCGGGTTCGATTCCCGGTCAATGCATGTGAGATTTTCGAAGTGAAATGCCATGTCCTGTGGTTCGGATTCCACGTAAAAAGGAGGTCCCGTGGCTCATGATCTCATGATTAACGGTCACGTTAAACTACAAGCTACCTACCTCTCTCATGTCCTTCAACTCGAATGACTGCTGTCTGGTTTCTGTACAGATTGTATGTCACCCTCCTATCCCTGTACTTTATTCCAATCGATTTCAAAATGTCAAACAATTTAGTCCAATCAACATTATCAAAAGCCTTTTCTAAGTCTACAAAAGCTATGAACGTTCTCTTATCTTTCCTTATTCTACCTTCCAAAATCAGCCTAAGACTTAGTACAGCTTCCCTTGTTCCTACATTTCTCCTGAAACCAAACTGGTCTTCACCCAACTCCGTTTCTATCTGGCTTTCAATCCTCTTGTAAATTATTCTAGACAGGATCTTTGAAGCATGAGTAATCAAGCTGATTGTACGGTAATCTTCACATCTGTCAGCTCCCACTTTCTTTGGTATAGGGATGATTACATTCTTTTTGAAATCAGGGGGTACCTCACCTGTCTCATAAATCCTACACACCAAGTGAAATAACCTGATCAGACCTTCATCTCCTATGCAGCGTAGCAACTCAATCGGTATATCATCTATGCCTGGGGCTTTGTTCCTGCTTAAGTCTTCCAAAGCTCTATCAAATTCTGATCTCAATATTAAATCTCCTTTCGCCCCCTCATCAATTTCCTCCTCCCTTTCCATTACATGATTCTCAATCTCCTTTCCCTTATACAAACTCTCGATGTAATCTTTCCATCTCTCAACCTTTTCTTCCCTATCTGTTAGAGGCTTTCCATTTGTGTCCTTAATATTACAGCACTTAGTCTTCTTTTCCCCAAAAGTATTCTTAATCCTTCGATAAGCTGTGTCTACTTTTCCTAATATCAGACAATTTTCTATACCTGCACATTTCTCTTTCAACCATTCTTCTTTCGCTTCCTTGCACTTCTAGTTAACCTCATTTCTCAGACGTCTGTATTCTGCTTTCCCCTTTTCATCTCTTACATTCTTGTGTTTCAGCCTTTCATCCATCAATTCTAGTATATCCTTAGTGATCCAAGGTTTTCTCCCTATTCTTTCTTTCCTACCAATGTTTTCTTCTGCGGATTTTGTTATTTCATTCTTCAAAAGTGCCCATTCGTCTGCAATTGAAGTTTGTTCAGGGTTTTTCATTAGTCCTTCCTTTATACTCTTCTTGAATCTTTCGTTTACATCCTTCTCTTTCAGTCTGTCTATTGCCCACCTTTTTGGCTTTTGACTTTTCTTCAGTTTCTTCAACTTTAATCTGCAATTCATTACAACCAGATTGTGGTCAGATTTTATGTCAGCACCAGGATATGTTTTACAATCCAAAATCTGGTTTCGAAACCTCTGCTTGACCATGATGAAGTCGATTTGGTAACGCCCTGTATCTCCTGGTCTCATCCATGTGTATATTCTTCTATTGTGGTTATTGAATAAGGTGTTAGCTATGACCAATTCATGCTCGGTGCAGAATTCTACCAGCCTGCTTCCTCGATCATTCCTGTCACCTAATCCAAAATCTCCTACTATCTTCCCTTCTCTCCCTTTTCCTACCACAGCATTCCAATCTCCCATTACTTTAACATTTTCATCACCCTTGATATACCTCAGAATTTCGTCTATTTCTTCGTAGACCTTTTCAACATCCTCATCATCAGCTTGACTGGTAGGCATATGGACTTGTACCACTGTGGTGCAGGTAGGTTTAGTATTGATTTTTGCTACAATAATCCATTCACTATATTGCTCATAATATTCCACCCGCTGTCCAAGTTTCCTACTCAATATGAGGCCAACCCCTGCTTGGCCATTGTTTGATTTAGTGCTAATGACCCTATAATCTCCTGACCAAAAGTCCTGTTCTTCCTGCCAGCGCATTTCACTAATCCCAACCAAATCCAACCTCAACCTATCCATTTCCCTTTCTAAGTTTTCTAACCTTCCACTTCCTAGCAGACTTCTAACATTCCACGCTCCGATCCGTAGAATGTCAGATTTCCTCTTTGTCACTTCTGTGATGTTAACCCCCTCTCGAGTAGTCCCCAACCGGAGATCCGAATGGGGGACTAGTTTACCTCCGGATTGAAATTTTACAAGGGAGGAGGCCATCATCACATGTAATTATGCATAGAGCTGTGCATATCCTCGGGAATGGCATACGGCTGTAGTTTCCCGTTGCTTTCAGCCGTGCAGCAGGACGCAGTGTAGCCATTATTTTGCTTATATTATCAATATCTTAACCGTCTATAAGGCTAGTAAAGAATTGATTTATTCTGAAAGGCTGCTACTCCCTTTCAGAATAAGTAAAGAGCAATTCTACTAAAAAAATACTAACCTTCTACCGTACTAACAATTAAATACCAATATTCTACTAACAAAAAAATACTGAATTTCCACCAACAATAAATACTACCACTAAAACAGTCTGTCACCAGGCACACCCACATGCACCCTCACACATCACAGTCTACTGAAACAATGAACTATAACTAATAAACAATGCAACTGCTACCAGACACACTCACACATCACAGTGTAATAGAACAATGACATATATCTAATAGACAAACTAAGTACCTACTTACAACTTAAAACTAACTACATACTTACTGTACTGTTATTTGAATTGACAATATTTACAAAATGCAATTTAGATAGAAAATACTTACAAAATGTAATTTAGATTCAAAATAGTCACAAAATGCAAATTAAGGGGGTCGTGTGCAAAACTGCACTCCAGTAAAAAAAAGTATTTTAACTCCCAGAGTTTTAAATATAATGCTATAGAATTTGACACAGATGATTATCCCCTTATTAACGCTGGTTAACTCAACAAAAAATGGTTAAGATTTTCACAAATCGAAACAAGTCACGCGGTTCATAATCGTTCAGAATTGCGAAAAATATTTCTTAAATGTCAGTGAAGGGACAGGCTAAGAAGTTAGTTGACAGTTATCCACACACAAGTGAGAATTATGTTAAAGTCTTGGAACATTTAAACATCAATAAAAATACAGTAGTGAAGATTTGCAAGGAGAGATTACAGCTCGAGGAAAGTCAAAATAAATGTGTGAAATGATGATGATGATGAAGATGATGATAATTGTTGTTTTAAGGGGCCTAACATCTAGGCTATCGGCCCCTAATGATCTGGGTGATGGTGAAAATGAGAATGAAATGGAAACTGCCTCTAAGCTATCGTAAAATGGATTTTCTAATTTAGAACCATTCGTGGGAGCGTGCACAACAACTTTCAAAAGTTTCATCGCAATCGGATGAATGGCATATGAACGTATACGGGATTTTGTTTGAACGATTCGTGCGCTGTCACCCATTTGTTGCATATACTCGTGCGCTACCTATTGTGAAATGGATTTACTAAGTTGAAACCCTTCCCTGGCGTGTACACAATAACTCATCAATGATTCATCGCAATCGGATGAATGGTATATGCGCGTATACGGGGTTTTGTTTAAACGACTCGTGCGCTGTCACTCATTTGTTGAATCTACTCGTGCGCTACCTATTGAGAAATGAATTACTAAGTCGAAGCCCTTCCCTGGCGTGAACACAATAACTCATCAAGGTTTCATCGCAATCCAAGAATGTTATATGAACGCAATAGGGGATTTTGTTGAAACGCTTCGCGTGTCGTCACCCATTTGTTGCATCTACTCTTGCGCTACTTATTGTGAAATGGATTTACTAAGTCCCCTTCCCTGGCGGGTACACAATAACTGATCAACTTTCCTTAGGTAATGTATTGTAAAGCAACACGAACACAAGCAGAGAGAAACAATCAGATAGTATATAGTAACGCAAAACCAACACCTGCAGAGCCACACTATCAGGTATTGTATTGTAAAGCAACACGAATACGAGCAGAGCAACTAATTCAGAAGTGTATTGTAACGCAACACGAATATGATCAGATCGATTCCACATGATTGTATATTGTAACGCAACACTATCAGATAGTATAAAGTAACTCAACACGAACACGAGCAAACCGACACAATTAGATGGTACAGTAAATTGTAACGCAACACGAACACGTGCAGAGCGACACAATTAGATAGTATAGTGTAACGCAAAATGTTAATAAGCAGAGCGACACAATTTTATATTATATTGAAACGCAACACGAACACGAGCAGAGCGACTCTATCAGATAGTTTATTGTAACGCAACACGATCATGAGCGGGGCGACACATTTAGGTAGTATATCGAAACGCAACACGAAAATGAGCAGAGCGACACTATCAGGTATTGTATTGTACCGTAACACTATCAGAGAGTTTGAAGTAAGGAAATATGAACACGAGCTGAGCGACAGCATTACATAGTATATTGTAATGCAACACGAACTCGAGCTGAGCGACAGCATTAGATACTATATTGTAGCACAACATGAACACGAGAAGAGCGACACTATCAGGTTTTGTATTGTAACGCAACACTATTAGAGATTACAAAGTAAGGAAACACGAAGACGTGCTGTGCGACACCGATAGATACTATATTGTGACGCAACACGATCATGACCGGGCGACACAATTAGATAGTATATTGTAACCCAACACGAACACGAGCAGAGGGACACAATTAGATAGTATATTGTAAAGCAAAACGACCACGAGCAGAGACCTACCATCAGATAGTATATTATAACGCAACACGAACACGAGCTAAGCGACACCATGAGATACTCCATTGTAACTTACCACGAATACGAGCAGAAAGACAATATCAGGTATTGTATTGTAACGCAACACTATCAGATATTATAAAGTACGGAAAAACGAACTCGAGCTGAGCGACTCCATTAGATACTATATTATAACGCTACACAAACACGAACACACCGACACTATCAGGTATTGTATTGTAACGCAACATGAACACGAGCAGTGTAACACAGATAGTATATTGTAATACCACACGAACACGAGCATGTGAGCACCATTAGATAGTGTATTGTAACGCAACACTATCAGAGAGTATAAAGTAACGCAACATGAACACGAGCAGGGCGACAAAATTAGATTGTATATTGTAAAGCAACACGAACACGCGCATAGCGTCACTACCAAGGAAATGTATTGAATCGTAGCACGGACACGTACAATGCAACTCTCTTCAGGAAGTGTATTGTATCGTAGCACGGACACGTAAAATACAACTTTCCTCAGGTAGTATATTGCAACGTAACACGGACACGCACAATGCAAAGTTCCTCAGGTAGTGTATTGTATCGTAACACGGACACGTACAATGCAAAGTTCCTCAGGTAGTGTATTGTAACGTAACACGGACACGCACAATGCAACTCTCACGAGGTCGTGTATTGTATCGTAACCCGGACACTTACAATGCAACATTCCTAAGGTAGTGTATTGTTTCGTAACAAGGGCACGTTCAATGCAACATTCCTCAGATAGTGTATTGTATCGTAACACGAACACGTAAAGTGCAACATTCCTCAGGTAGTGTATTGTAACGAAACACGGACACGTGCAATGCAACTCTCCCCAGGTAGTGTATTGTTTCGTAACACTGACGCGTTCCATGTAGCATTCCTCAGGTAGTATATTGCATCGTAACACAGACACGCACAATGCAACTTTCCTCGAGTAGTAACGTCACATGAACCCGTGCGATACAACTTTTCTTAGGTAGTGTATTGTAACGTAACACGGACACGTAAAATACAGCTTTCTCTCAGGTAGTGTATTGTAACGTAACACGGACAAACACAATGCAACTTTCCCCAGGTAGTGTATTGTATCGTAACATGAACAGGTACAATATAACTTTCCTTAGGTAGTGTATTGTAACGTAACACGGACACGTACAATACAGCTTTAATCAGGTAAGGCAACACGAATACGAGCAGAGGAACACTATCAGATAGTGTATTGTAACGCAACACTATCAGATAGTATAAAATAACGCAACACGAACACGAGCAGAGCGACTCAATTCGATAGTATATTGCAAAGCAACACCAACACGCGCAGAGCGACACTATCGGGTATTTATTGTAACGCAACACGAACACGAGCAGAGCGTCACTCTTAATGTAGTGTATTGAATACTTGCACGGACACGTACAATACAACTCCCCTAAGGAAGTGTATTGCAACGTAACACGGACACGTACAATAGACCTTTCCTCAGGTAGTATATTGCATCGAAGACTGACACGCAAAATGCAACTTTCCTCAGGTAGTGTATTGTAACGTAACACGGACACGCACAATACAACTTTCCTCAGGTAGTGCATTGTGACGTAACACGGAGAAGTACAATACAACTTTCCTCGGTAATGAATTTGATCGTAACACGGAGACGTACAATACAACTTTCCTCAGGTAGTGTATTTTAACGTAACACGGAGACGTACAATACAACTTTCCTCAGGCAGTGAATTGTATCGTAACAAGGACAAGATCAATACAACTTTCCTCAGGTAGTGTATTGTAACGTAACACGAACTCGTACAATACATCATCCCTCAGGTAGTTTATTGCATCGTAACACTGACACGCACAATGCAGCTTTCCTCAGGTAGTGTATTGTAACGTAACACGACACGCACAATACAACTTTCCTCAGGTAGTGCATTGTAACGAAACACGGAGAAGTACAATACAACTTTCCTCGGTAATGAATTTTATCGTAACACGGAGACGTACAATACAACTTTCCTCAGTTAGTGTATTATAACGTAACACGGAGACGTACAATACAACTTTCCTCAGTTAGTGTATTATAACGTAACACGGAGACGTACAATACAACTTTCCTCAGGTAGTGCATTGTAACGTAACACGGAGAAGTACAATACAACTTTCCTCGGTAATGAATTTTATCGTAACACGGAGACGTACAATACAACTTTCCTCAGTTAGTGTATTATAACGTAACACGGAGACGTACAATACAACTTTCCTCAGGCAGTGAATTGTATCGTAACAAGGACACGTACAAGACAACTTTCCTTAGGTAGTGTATTGCATCGTAACACGGACACGCACAATGCAACTTTCTTCAGGTAGTGTATTGTGACGTAACACGGACACGCACAATACAACTTTCCTCAGGTGTGCATTGTAACGTAACACGGAGAGGTACAATACAACTTTCTTCAGGCAGTGAATTGTATCGTAACAAGGACAAGTAAAATACTACTTTCCTCGGGTAGTGTAATGTATCGTAACACGAACACGTACAATGCAGCATTCCTCAGGTAGTGTATTGTATCGTAACAAGGACACGTACAAGACAACTTTCCTTAGGAAGTGTATTGTAACGCAACACGAACACGTACAAGACAACTTTCCTTAGGAAGTGTATTGTAACGCAACACGAACACAAGCAGAGAGAAACAATCAGATAGTATATAGTAACGCAAAACGATCACCGGCAGAGCCACACTATCAGGTATTGTATTGTAAAGCAACACGAATACGAGCAGAGCAACAAATTCAGAGGTATATTGTAACGCAACATGAATATGATCAGATTGATTCCACATGATTGTATATTGTAACGCAACACTATCAGATAGTATAAAGTAACTCAACACGAGCAAACCGACACAATTAGATAGTACGGTATATTGTAACGCAACACGAACACGTGCAGATCGACACAATTACATAATATAGTGTAACGCAAAATGTTAATAAGCAGAGCGACACAATTTTATATTATATTGAAACGCAACACGAACACGAGCAGAGCGACACTATCAGATAGTATAAATTATCGCAACACGAACACGAGCAGAGCGACACTTAGGTAATATATCGAAACGCAACACGAAAATGAGCAGAGCTTCACTATCAGGTATTGTATTGTACCGCCACACTATCAGAGAGTATGAAGTAAGGAAATATGAACACGAGCTGAACGAAACCATTATATAGATATTGTAAAGCAACACTATTAGAGATTGCAAAGTAAGGAAACACGAGACGCGCTGTGCGACACCATTAGATACTATATTGCGACCCAACACGATCATGAGCGGGGCAACACCATTAGATAATATATTGTATTACAACACTGTCAGATAGTATTAAGTAAGGCAACACGAACACGAGCAGAGCGACACAATTAGATAGTATATTGTAAAGCAACACGAACACGAGCAGAGACATACCATCAGATAGTATATTGTAACGACACTATCAGATAATATAAAGTAACGCAATGCGAACTGGAGCGCAGCGACTAAAATAGATAGTATATTGCAACGCAACAAAAACACGAGCAGAGGGACACTATCAAGTAGTGTATTGTAACACAACACTGTCAGATAGAATTAAGTAACGCAACACGAACTCGAGCTGAGCGACACCATTAGATACTATATTGTAACGCTACACTAACACGAACACACCGACACTATCAGGTATTGTATTGTAACGCAACATGAACACGAGCTGTGTAACACAGAGAGTATATAGTAACGCCACACGAACACGAGCATGTCAACACCATTAGATAATATATTGTAACGCAACACTATCAGAGAGTGTAAGTAAGGCAACACGAACACGCGCATAGCGTCACTACCAAGGAAGTGTATTGAATCGTAGCACGGACACGTAAAATACAACTTTCCTCAGGTAGTGTATTGCAACGTAACACGGACACGCACAATGCAACTTCCATCAGGTAGTGTATTGTATCGTAACAAGGACACGTACAAGACAACTTTCCTCGTGTAGTAACATGAACACATGCGATACAACTTTCCTTAGGTAGTGTATTGTAACGCAACACGAACACCGGCAGAGCCACACTATCAGGTATTGTATTGTAAAGCAACACGAACACGAGCAGAGGAGCATATTCAGAAGTATATTGTAACGCAACACGAATATGATCAGATCGATTCCACATGATTGTATATTGTAACGCAACACTATCAGATATTATAAAGTAACTCAACACGAACACGAGCAAACCGACACAATTAGATTGTACAGTATATTGTAACGCAACACGAACACGTGCAGAGCGACACAATTACATAGTATAGTGTAACGCTAAACGTTAATAAGCAGAGCGACACAATTTTATATTATATTGAAACGCAACACAAACATGAGCAGAGCGACACTATCAGATAGTATATTGTAACGCAACACTATCAGATAGTATAAATTATCGCAACACGAACACGATCAGAGCGACACAATTAGGTAGTATATCGAAACGCAACACGAAAATGAGCAGAGCGAAACTATCAGGTATTTTATTGTACCGCTACACTATCAGAGAGTATGAAGTAAGGAAATATGAACACGAGCTCAACGACACCATTACATAGTATATTGTAACGCAACACGAACACGAGCTGAGCGACACCATTAGTTACTATATTGTAGCACAACATGAACACGAGAAGAACGATACTATCAGGTATTGTATAGTAACGCAACACTATTAGAGATTACACAGTAAGGAAACCGTAAGACGTGCTGTGCGACACCATTAGATACTATATTGTGACCCAACACGATCATGAGCGGGGCAACACCTTTAGAGAGTATATTGTAACACAACACTATCAGATAGTATTAAGTAACGCAACACGAACACGAGCAGAGCGACACAATTAGATAGTATATTGTAAAGCAACACGAACACGAGCAGAGCGACACAATTAGATAGTATATTGTACCCCAACACGAACACGAGCAGAGTGACAACATTAGATACTATATTGTAAAGCTACACACACACACGAACACACTGACACTATCAGGTATTGCATTGTGACGCAACATGAACGCGAGCAGAGTAACACAGATAGTATATTGTAACGCAACACTATCAAAGAGTATAAAGTAACGCAACACAATCACGAGCAGGGCGACAAAATTAGATTGTGTATTGTAAAGCAACACGAACACGCGCATAGCGTCACTACCAAGGAAGTGTATTGAATCGTAGCAAGGACACGTACAATAAAACTTTCCGCAGGTATTGTATTGTATCGTAACACGGACACGTAAAATACAACTCTCGTCAGGTAGTGTATTGTATAGTAGCACGGACACACACAATGCAACATTCCTCAGGTAGGGTATTGTAACGTAACACGGACACGCACAATGCAACATTCCTCAAGTAGTGTATTGTAACGTAACACGGACACGCACAATGCAACTCTCGTCAGGAAGTGTATTGTATCGTAACGTCGACACGTACAATAAAATTTTCTTAGGTAGTGATTCGTAACAAAACATGAACACGAAAAATACAACTTTCCTTAGGTAGTGTATTATAACGTAACACAGACACGCACAATACGGCTTTCCTAGGGTAGCATATTGTAACGCAACACGAACACGAGCAGAGTGACACAATCAGATAGTATATTGTAACGCGACACGAACACGGCCAGAGCGACTCTTTCAGTTACTGTATTGTAACGCAACACGAACACGAGCAGATCAACAAAATGCGAAGTATATTGTAACGCAAATCGAACATTATCAGATCGACACCATCAGATATTATATTGTAACGCAACATTATCAGATAGTATAAAGTAACGCAACATGAAATTGAGCTGTGCGACACAATTAGATATTATATTGTAACGCAACACGAGCACGAGCAGAGCGACTTAGATACTATATTGACGAGCAGAGCGACAACATCAGATATTATATTATATCACAACACGAACACGAGCAGAGCAACACAATTAGATAATATATTGTACCGCAACACGAACAGGAGCAGAGCGACACCAATATATACAATTTTGAAACGCAACAGGAACACGAGCTGAGCGACACCATTGGATATTAATTGATACGCAACACGAACACGAGCAGACCGACACCATTAGATACTATATTGTAACGCACCACGAACACGTGCAGATCGACACAATTAGATATTATATTGTAACGCAACACGAGCACGAGCAGAGCGACTTAATTATATAGTACATTGGAACGCAACACGAATACGAGCGGAGCGACACAATTAGATAGTATATTGAGACGCACATGAACACGAGCAGAGCGACACCTTCAGATATTATATTGTAACACAACACGAACACGAGCAGAGCAACACAATTAGATAATATATTGTACCGCAACACGAACAGGAGCAGAGCGACACCAATTCATACTATTTTGAAACGCAACACGAACACGAGCTGAGCGACAACATTGGATACAAAATTGATACGCAACACGAACACGAGCAGACCGACACCATTAGATACTATATTGTAACGCACCACGAACACGAGCAGATCGACACAATTAGATAATATATTGTAAAGCAACACGAACACGCGCAGAGCGTCACTAACAAGTTTATTGAATCGTAGCACGGACACGTATAATACCATATTCCGCAGGTATTTTATTTATCGTAACACGGACACGTAAAGTACAACTATCGTCGGGTAGTGTATTGTAACGTAACACGGACACGTACAATGCGACAATCCTCAGGTAGTGTATTGTAACGTAACACGGACACGTACGATGCAAAATTACTCAGGTAGTGTATTGTAACTTAACACGGACACGTACGATGCAAAATTACTCAGGTAGTGTATTGTAACGTAACACGGAGACGTACAATACAACTTTCCTCAGGTAGTGCATTGTAACGTAACATGGAGAAGTACAATAAAACTTTCCTCAGGTAATGAATTTTATCGTAACTCTGACACGTTCAATGTAACATTCCTCAGGTAGTGTATTGTATCGTAACAAGGACACGCACAATGCAACATTCCTCAGTTAGTGTATTGTATCGTAACAAGGAAACGCACAATGCAACATTCCTCAGGTAGTGTATTGTATCGTAACAAGGAACGCACAATGTAACATTCCTCAGGTAGGCTATTGTAACGTAAAACGGACACGTGCAATGCAACATTCCTCAGGTAGTGTATTGTATCGTAACAAGGACACGCACAATGCAACATTCCTCAGGTAGTATATTGTATCGTAACACGGACACGTGCATTGCAACTCTCACCAGGTAGTGTATTGTATCGTAACACTGACACGTTCAAGTCATCATTCCTCAGGTAGTGTATTGTATCGTAACAAGGACACGCACAATGCAACATTCCTCAGGTAGTGCATTGTAACGTAACACGGACACGTGCAATGCAACTCTCACCAAGTTGTGTATTGTATCGTAACACTGATACGTACAATGCAACATTCCTCAGGTAGTGTATTGTACCGTAACAAGGACACGCACAATGCAACATTCCTCAGGTAGTGTATCGTATCGTAACACGGACACGTACAATACAACTTTCCTCAGGTAGTGTATTGTATCGTAACACGGACACATAAAATGCAACATTCCTCAGGTAGTGTATTGTATCGTAACACGGACACGTACAATTCAACAATCCTCAGGTAGTGTATTGTATCGTAACACGGACAAGCACAATGCAACATTCCTCGAGTAATAACGTAAAATGAACATGCGCGATACTAATTTCCTTAGGTAGTGTATTGTAACGTAACATGAACACCTACAAGACAACTTTCCTTAGGTAGTGTATTGTAACGCAACACGAACACAAGCAGAGAGAAACAATCATATAGTATATAGTAACGCAAAACGAATACCGGCAGAGCCACACTATCAGGGATTGTATTGTAAAGCAACACGAACAAGAGCAGAGCAACAAATTCAGAAGTATATTTTAACGCAACACGAATATGATCAGATCGATTCCACATGATTGTATATTGTAACGCAACACTATCAGGTAGTATAAAATAACTCAACACGAACACGAGCAAACCGACACAATTAGATAATAGAGTATATTGTAACGCAACACGAACCCGTGCAGATCGACACAATTAGATAGTATAGTGTAACGCACAATGTTAATAAGCAGAGCGACACAATTTGATATTATATTGAAACGCAACACGAACACGAGCAGAGCGACACTATCAGATAGTATATTGTAACGCAACACTATCACATAGTATAAATTATCGCAAAACGAACACGAGGAGAGCGACACACTTAGGTAGTATATGGAAACGCAACACGAAAATGAGCCGAGTGACTCTATCAGGTATTTTATTGTACCGCTACACTATCAGAGAGTATGAAGTAAGGAAATATGAACACGAATTGAACGACACCATTACATAGATATTGTAACGCAACGCGAACACGAGCTGAGCGACACCATTATATACTATATTTTAGCACAACACGAACACGAGCTGAGCGACACTATCAGGTATTGTATTGTACCGTAACACTATCAGAGAGTATGAAGTAAGGAAATATGAACACGAGATCAGGGACACCATTACATAGTATATTGTAACGCAACACGAACATGAGCTGAGAGACACCATTAGATACTATATTGTAACACAACACGAACACGAGAAGAGCGACACTATTAGGTATTGTATTGTAACGCAACAATATGAGAGATTACATAGTAAGGAAACACGAAGACGTGCTGAGCGACACCATTAGATACTATATTGTAACACACCACGATAAGATAATATTAAGTAACGCAACACGAACACGAGCAGAGCGACACAATTAGACAATATATTGTAAAGCAACACGAACACGCGCAGAGCTACACTATCGGGTATTTATTGTAACGCAACACAAACACGTGCATAGCGTCACTCCTAAGGTAGTGTATTGTATAGAAGCACGGACAAGTACAATACAACTTTCCTCAGGTAGTATATTCCTTCGTTACACGGACACGCACAATGCAAATTTCCTCGGGTAGTGTAATGTACCGTGACACGGAAACGTACAATACAACTTTCCACAGGTAGTGTATTGTATCGCAACATGAACACGAGAAGAGTGACACTCTCAGGTATTGTATTGTAACGCAACACTATCTGATAGTATAAAGTAACTCAAAACGAACACGAGCAATCCTACACAATTAGATAGTACAGTATATTGTAACGCAACCCGAACACGAGAATAGCGACACTATCAGGTATTCTATTCTAACGCAACACTATCAGAGAGTATAAAGTTAGGAAACACGAACACTTGCTGAGCGACACCAGTAGATACTATATTGTAACGCAACATGATCATGAGCGGGGCGACACCATCAGATAGTATATTGTAACGCAACATTATCAGAGAATATGAAGTAACGCAACACGAACACGAGCAGAGCGACAAAATTAGATTGTATATTGTAAAGCAACAAGAACACGCGCAGAGCGTCACTAACAAGGAAGTGTATTGAATCGTAGCTCGGACACGTACAATACAAAATTCCGCAGGTATTGTATTTATCGTAACACGGACGCGTTAAGTACAACTCTTGTCAGGTAGTGTATTGTGACGTACCACGGACACGTACAATGCCACATTCTCCAGGTAGTGTATTGTATCGTAAAACGAACACGTGCAATAGAACTTTCCTCAGGTAGTGCATTAAAACGTAGCACGGAGAAGTACAATACAACTTTCCTCAGGTAATGAATTTTATCGTAACACGGACACGTACAATACAACTTTCCTCAGGTAGTGTATTATAACGTAACACGGAGACGTACAATACAACTTTCCTCAGGCAGTGAATTGTATCGTAACAAGGACACGTACAATACAACTTTCCTCAGGTAGTGCATTGTATCGTAAAACGGACGCGTACAATGCGACATTCCTCAAGTAGTATATTGCATCGTAACACTGACACGCACAATGCAACTATCCTCGAGTTGTAACGTAACATGAACACGTGCTATACAACTTTCCTTAGGTAGTGTATTGTAACGTAACATGAACACGTACAAGAAAACTTTCCTTAGGTAGTGTATTGTAACGCAACACGAACACAAGCAGAGAGAAACAATCAGATAGTATATAGTAACGCAAAACGAACACCGGCAGAGCCACACTATCAGGTATTGTATTGTAAAGCAACACGAACACGAGCAGAGCAACTAATTCAGAAGTATATTGTAACGCAACACGAATATGATCAGATCGATTCCACATGATTGTATATTGTAACGCAACACTATCAGGTAGTATAAAGTAACTCATCACGAACACGAGCAAACCGACATAATTAGATAGTATAGTGTACCGCAAAATGTTAATAAGCAGAGCGACACAATTTAATATTATATTGTACCGCAACACGAACAGGAGCAGAGCGACACCAATTCATACTATTTTGAAACGCAACACGAACACGAGCTGAGCGACACCATTGGATACTAAATTGATACGCAACACGAACACGAGCAGACCGACACCATTAGATACTATATTGTAACGCACCACGAACACGAGCAGATCGACACAATTAGATAATATATTGAAACGCATCACGAAAACGATCAGAGCGACAGTATCGGGTATTGTATTGTACAGCAACACTATCACATAGTATATAGTAAGGAAACATGAACACGAGCTGAGCGACACCATTAGATAGTATATTGTAACGCAACACGAACGCGAGATGAGCGACACTATCTGGTATTGTATTGTAACGCAACACTATCAGAGAGTATAAAGTTAGGAAACACGAACACGTGCTGAGCGACTCCAGTAGATACTATATTGTAACGCAACACGATCATGAGTGGGGCGACACCATCAGATAGTATATTGTAACGCAACATTATCAGAGAATATAAAGTAACGCATAACGAACACGAGCAGAGCGACAAAATTAGATTGTATATTGTAAAGCAACACGAACACGCGCAGAGCGTCACTAACAAGTTTATTGAATCGTAACACGGACACGTAAAGTACAACTATCGTCGGGTAGTGTATTGTAACGTAACACGGACACGTACAATGCGACATTCCTCAGGTAGTATAACGTAACACGGACACGTACAATGCAAAATTCCTCAGGTAGTGTATTGTAACGTAACACGGAGACGTACAATACAACTTTCCTCAGGTAGTGCATTGTAACGTAACATGGAGAAGTACAATAAAACTTTCCTCAGGTAATGAATTTTATCGTAACTCTGACACGTTCAATGCAACATTCCTCAGGTAGTGTATTGTATCGTAACAAGGACACGCACAATGCAACATTCCTCAGTTAGTGTATTATAACGTAACAAGGACACGCACAATGCAACATTCCTCATGTAGTGTATTGTATCGTAACAAGGACACGCACAATGCAACATTCCTCAGGTAGTGCATTGTAACGTAACAAGGACACGTGCAATGCAACATTCCTCAGGTAGTGTATTGTATCGTAACACGGACACGTGCAATGCAACATTCTTCAGGTAGTGTATTATATCGTAACAAGGACACGCACAATGCAACATTCCTCAGGTAGTGTATTGTATCGTAACAAGGACACGCACAATGCAACATTCCTCAGGTAGGCTATTGTAACGTAACACGGACACGTGCAATGCAACATTCCTCAGGTAGTGTATTGTATCGTAACAAGGACACGCACAATGCAATATTCCTCAGGTAGTATATTGTATCGTATCACGGACACGTGCATTGCAACTCTCACCAGGTAGTGTATTGTATCGTAACACTGACACGTTCAAGTCAACATTCCTCAGGTAGTGTATTGTATCGTAACAAGGACACGCACAATGCAACATTCCTCAGGTAGTGCATTGTAACGTAACACGGACACGTGCAATGCAACTCTCACCAAGTAGTGTATTGTATCGTAACACTGATACGTACAATGCAACATTCCTCAGGTAGTGTATTGTACCGTAACAAGGACACGCACAATGCAACATTCCTCAGGTAGTGTATCGTATCGTAACACGGACACGTACAATACAACTTTCCTCAGGTAGTGTATTGTATCGTAACACGGACACATAAAATGCAACATTCCTCAGGTAGTGTATTGTATCGTAACACGGACACGTACAATTCAACAATCCTCAGGTAGTGTATTGTATCGTAACACGGACACGCACAATGCAACATTCCTCGAGTAATAACGTAAAATGAACATGCGCGATACTAATTTCCTTAGGTAGTGTATTGAAACGTAATATGAACACCTACAAGACAACTTTCCTTAGGTAGTGTATTGTAACGCAACACGAACACAAGCAGAGAGAAACAATCAGATAGTATATAGTAACGCAAAACGAATACCGGCTGAGCCACACTATCAGGGATTGTATTGTAAAGCAACACGAACAAGAGCAGAGCAACAAATTCAGAAGTATATTGTAACGCAACACGAATATGATCAGATCGATTCCACATGATTGTATATTGTAACGCAACACTATCAGGTAGTATAAAATAACTCAACACGAACACGAGCAAACCGACACAATTAGATAGTAGAGTATATTGTAACGCAACACGAACCCGTGCAGATCGACACAATTAGATAGTATAGTGTAACGCACAATGTTAATAAGCAGAGCGACACAATTTGATATTATATTGAAACGCAACACGAACACGAGCAGAGCGACACTATCAGATAGTATATTGTAACGCAACACTATCAGATAGTATAAATTATCGCAACACGAACACGAGCAGAGCGACACAATTAGGTAGTATATCGAAACGCAACACGAAAATGAGCCGAGTGACTCTATCAGGTATTATATTGTACCGCTACACTATCAGAGAGTATGAAGTAAGGAAATATGAACATGAATTGAACGACACCATTACATAGATATTGTAACGCAACACGAACACGAGCTGAGCGACACCATTACATACTATATTTTAGCACAACACGAACACGAGCTGAGAGACACCATTAGATAATATATTGTAACACAACACGAACACGAGAAGAGCGACACTATTAGGTATTGTATTGTAACGCAACAATATGAGAGATTACAGAGTAAGGAAACACGAAGACGTGCTGAGCGACACCATAAGATACTATATTGTAACACACCACGATCAGATAATATTAAGTAACGCAACACGAACACGAGCAGAGCGACACAATTAGACAATATATTGTAAAGCAACACGAACACGCGCAGAGCGACACTATCGGGTATTTATTGTAACGCAACACAAACACGTGCGTGCATAGCGTCACTCCTAAGGTAGTGTATTGTATAGAAGCACGGACAAGTACAATACAACTTTCCTCAGGTAGTATATTCCTTCGTTACACGGACACGCTCAATGCAAATTTCCTCGGGTAGTGTAATATACCGTAACACGAAAACGTACAATACAACTTTCCACAGGTAGTGTATTGTATCGCAACATGAACACGAGAAGAGTGACACTTTCAGGTATTGTATTGTAACGCAACACTATCAGATAGTATAAAGTAACTCAAAACGAACACGAGCAATCCTACACAATTAGATAGTACAGTATATTGTAACGCAACCCGAACACGAGAATAGCGACACTATCAGGTATTCTATTCTAACGAAACACTATCAGAGAGTATAAAGTTAGGAAACACGAACACTTGCTGAGCGACACCAGTAGATACTATATTGTAACGCAACATGATCATGAGCGGGGCGACACCATCAGATAGTATATTGTAACGCAACATTATCAGAGAATATGAAGTAACGCAACACGAACACGAGCAGAGCGACAAAATTAGATTGTATATTGTAAAGCAACAAGAACACGCGCAGAGCGTCACTAACAAGGAAGTGTATTGAATCGTAGCTCGGACACGTACAATACAAAATTCCGCAGGTATTGTATTTATCGTAACACGGACGCATAAAATACAACTCTTGTCAGGTAGTTTATTGTGACGTACCACGGACACGTACAATGCCACATTCTCCAGGTAGTGTATTGTATCGTAAAACGAACACGTGCAATAGAACTTTCCTCAGGTAGTGCATTCAAACGTAACACGGAGAAATACAATACAACTTTCCTCAGGTAATGAATTTTATCGTAACACGGACACGTTCAATACAACTTTCCTCAGGTAGTGTATTATAACGTAACACGGAGACGTACAATACAACTTTCCTCAGGCAGTGAATTGTATCGTAACAAGGACACGTACAATACAACTATCCTCAGGTAGTGCATTGTATCGTAAAACGGACGCGTACAATGCGACATTCCTCAGGTAGTATATTGCATCGTAACACTGACACGCACAATGCAACTATCCTCGAGTAGTAACGTAACATGAACACGTGCTATACAACTTTCCTTAGGTAGCGTATTGTAACGTAACATGAACACGTACAAGAAAACTTTCCTTAGGTAGTGTATTGTAACGCAACACGAACACAAGCAGAGCGTCACTAACAAGTTTATTGAAACATAGCACGGACACGTATAATACCATATTCCGCAGGTATTTTATTTATCGTAACACGGACACGTAAAGTACAACTATCGTCGGGTAGTGTATTGTAACGTAACACGGACACGTACAATGCGACATTCCTCAGGTAGTGTATTGTAACGTAACCCGGACACGTACAATGCAAAATTCCTCAGGTAGTGTATTGTAGCGTAACACGGAGACGTACAATACAACTTTCTTCAGGTAGTGTATTGTAACGTAACACGGAGACGTACAATACAAAATTCCTCAGGTAGTGTATTGTAGCGTAACACGGAGACGTACAATACAAAATTCCTCAGGTAGTGTATTGTATCGTAACAAGGACACGCACAATGCAACATTCCTCGGTTAGTGTATTGTAACGTAACATGGAGAAGTACAATAAAACTTTCCTCAGGTAATGAATTTTATCGTAACTCTGACACGTTCAATGCAACATTCCTCAGGTAGTGTATTGTATCGTAACAAGGACACGCACAATGCAACATTCCTCAGTTAGTGTATTGTATCGTAACAACGACACGCACAATGCAACATTCCTCAGGTAGTGTATTGTAACGTAACACGGAGACGTACAATACAACTTTCCTCAGGTAGTGTATTGTAACGTAACACGGAGACGTACAATACAAAATTCCTCAGGTAGTGTATTGTATCGTAACAAGGACACGCACAATGCAACAATCCTCAGTTAGTGTATTGTATCGTAACAAGGACACGCACAATGCAACATTCCTCAGGTAGTGTATTGTATCGTAACAAGGACACGTACAAGACAACTTTCCTTAGGAAGTGTATTGTAACGCAACACGAACACGTACAAGACAACTTTCCTTAGGAAGTGTATTGTAACGCAACACGAACACAAGCAGAGAGAAACAATCAGATAGTATATAGTAACGCAAAACGATCACCGTCAGAGCCACACCATCAGGTATTGTATTGTAGAGCAACACGAATACGAGCAGAGCAACAAATTCAGAGGTATATTGTAACGCAACATGAATATGATCAGATTGATTCCACATGATTGTATATTGTAACGCAACACTATCAGATAGTATAAAGTAACTCAACACGAGCAAACCGACACAATTAGATAGTACGGTATATTGTAACGCAACACGAACACGTGCAGATCGACACAATTACATAATATAGTGTAACGCAAAATGTTAATAAGCAGAGCGACACAATTTTATATTATATTGAAACGCAACACGAACACGAGCAGAGCGACACTATCAGGTAGTATAAATTATCGCAACACGAACACGAGCAGAGCGACACTTAGGTAATATATCGAAACGCAACACGAAAATGAGCAGAGCGTCACTATCAGGTATTGTATTGTACCGCCACACTATCAGAGAGTATGAAGTAAGGAAATATGAACACGAGCTGAACGACACCATTATATAGATATTGTAAAGCAACACTATTAGAGATTGCAAAGTAAGGAAACACGAGACGTGCTGTGCGACACCATTAGATACTATATTGCGACCCAACACGATCATGAGCGGTGCAACACCATTAGATAATATATTGTAACACAACACTGTCAGATAGTATTAAGTAAGGCAACACGAACACGAGCAGAGCGACACAATTAGATAGTATATTGTAAAGCAACTCGAACACGAGCAGAGACATACCATCAGATAGTATATTGTAACGACACTATCAGATAATATAAAGTAACGCAATGCGAACTGGAGCGCAGCGACTAAAATAGATAGTATATTGCAACGCAACAAAAACACGAGCAGAGGGACACTATCAAGTAGTGTATTGTAACAAAACACTGTCAGATAGAATTAAGTAACGCAACACGAACTCGAGCTGAGCGACACCATTAGATACTATATTGTAACGCTACACTAACACGAACACACCGACACTATCAGGTATTGTATTGTAACGCAACATGAACACGAGCTGTGTAACACAGAGAGTATATAGTAACGCCACACGAACACGAGCATGTCAACACCATTAGATAATATATTGTAACGCAACACTATCAGAGAGTGTAAGTAAGGCAACACGAACACGCGCATAGCGTCACTACCAAGGAAGTGTATTGAATCGTAGCACGGACACGTAAAATACAACTTTCCTCAGGTAGTGTATTGCAACGTAACACGGACACGCACAATGCAACTTCCATCAGGTAGTGTATTGTATCGTAACAAGGACACGTACAAGACAACTTTCCTCGTGTAGTAACATGAACACATGCGATACAACTTTCCTTAGGTAGTGTATTGTAACGCAAAACGAACACCGGCAGAGCCACACTATCAGGTATTGAATTGTAAAGCAACACGAACACGAGCAGAGCAACTAATTCAGACGTATATTGTAACGCAACACGAATATGATCAGATCGATTCCACATGATTGTATATTGTAACGCAACACTATCAGGTAGTATAAAGTAACTCAACACGAACACGAGCAAACCGACACAATTAGATTGTACAGTATATTGTAACGCAACACGAACACGTGCAGAGCGACACAATTACATAGTATAGTGTAACGCTAAACGTTAATAAGCAGAGCGACACAATTTTATATTATATTGAAACGCAACACGAACATGAGCAGAGCGACACTATCAGATAGTATATTGTAACGCAACACTATCAGATAGTATAAATTATCGCAACACGAACACGATCAGAGCGACACAATTAGGTAGTATATCGAAACGCAACACGAAAATGAGCAGAGCGAAACTATCAGGTATTGTATTGTACCGCTACACTATCAGAGAGTATGAAGTAAGGAAATATGAACACGAGCTCAACGACACCATTACATAGTATATTGTAACGCAACACGAACACGAGCTGAGCGACACCATTAGTTACTATATTGTAGCACAACATGAACACGAGAAGAACGATACTATCAGGTATTGTATAGTAACGCAACACTATTAGAGATTACACAGTAAGGAAACACGAAGACGTGCTGTGCGACACCATTAGATACTATATTGTGACCCAACACGATCATGAGCGGGGCAACACCTTTAGAGAGTATATTGTAGCACAACACTATCAGATAGTATTAAGTAACGCAACACGAACACGAGCAGAGCGACACAATTAGATAGTATATTGTAAAGCAACACGAACACGAGCAGAGCGACACAATTAGATAGTATATTGTAACCCAACACGAACACGAGCAGAGCGACAACATTAGATACTATATTGTAAAGCTACACACACACACGAACACACTGACACTATCAGGTATTGCATTGTGACGCAACATGAACGCGAGCAGAGTAACACAGATAGTATATTGTAACGCAACACTATCAAAGAGTATAAAGTTACGCAACACAATCACGAGCAGGGCGACAAAATTAGATTGTGTATTGTAAAGCAACACGAACACGCGCATAGCGTCACTACCATGGAAGTGTATTGAATCGTAGCAAGGACACGTACAATAAAACTTTCCGCAGGTATTGTATTGTATCGTAACACGGACACGTAAAATACAACTCTCGTCAGGTAGTGTATTGTATAGTAGCACGGACACGCACAATGCAACATTCCTCAGGTAGGGTATTGTAACGTAACACGGACACGCACAATGCAACATTCCTCAAGTAGTGTATTGTAACGTAACACGGACACGCACAATGCAACTCTCGTCAGGAAGTGTATTGTATCGTAACGTCGACACGTACAATAAAATTTTCTTAGGTAGCGTATCGTAACAAAACATGAACACGAAAAATACAACTTTCCTTAGGTAGTGTATTATAACGTAACACAGACACGCACAATACGGCTTTCCTAGGGTAGCATATTGTAACGCAACACGAACACGAGCAGAGTGACACAATCAGATAGTATATTGTAACGCGACACGAACACGGCCAGAGCGACTCTTTCAGTTACTGTATTGTAACGCAACACGAACACGAGCAGATCAACAAAATGCGAAGTATATTGTAACGCAAATCGAACATTATCAGATCGACACCATCAGATATTATATTGTAACGCAACATTATCAGATAGTATAAAGTAACGCAACATGAAATTGAGCTGTGCGACACAATTAGATATTATATTGTAACGGAACACGAGTACGAGCAGAGCGACTTCATTAGATACTATATTGAGACGCTCATGAACACGAGCAGAGCGACAACATCAGATATTATATTATATCACAACACGAACACGAGCAGAGCAACACAATTAGATAATATATTGTACCGCAACACGAACAGGAGCAGAGCGACACCAATATATACAATTTTGAAACGCAACAGGAACACGAGCTGAGCGACACCATTGGATATTAATTGATACGCAACACGAACACGAGCAGACCGACACCATTAGATACTATATTGTAACGCACCACGAACACGAGCAGATCGACACAATTAGATATTATATTGTAACGCAACACGAGCACGAGCAGAGCGACTTAATTATATAGTACATTGGAACGCAACACGAATACGAGCGGAGCGACACAATTAGATAGTATATTGAGACGCACATGAACACGAGCAGAGCGACACCTTCAGATATTATATTGTAACACAACACGAACACGAGCAGAGCAACACAATTAGATAATATATTGTACCGCAACACGAACAGGAGCAGAGCGACACCAATTCATACTATTTTGAAACGCAACACGAACACGAGCTGAGCGACACCATTGGATACAAAATTGATACGCAACACGAACACGAGCAGACCGACACCATTAGATACTATATTGTAACGCACCACGAACACGAGCAGATCGACACAATTAGATAATATATTGTAAAGCAACACGAACACGTGCAGAGCGTCACTAACAAGTTTATTGAATCGTAGCACGGACACGTATAATATCATATTCCGCAGGTATTTTATTTATCGTAACACGGACACGTAAAGTACAACTATCGTCGGGTTGTGTATTGTAACGTAACACGGACACGTACAATGCGACAATCCTCAGGTAGTGTATTGTAACGTAACACGGACACGTACGATGCAAAATTACTCAGGTAGTGTATTGTAACGTAACACGGACACGTACGATGCAAAATTACTCAGGTAGTGTATTGTAACGTAACAGGGAGACGTACAATACAACTTTCCTCAGGTAGTGCATTGTAACGTAACATGGAGAAGTACAATAAAACTTTCCTCAGGTAATGAATTTTATCGTAACTCTGACACGTTCAATGCAACATTCCTCAGGTAGTGTATTGTATCGTAACAAGGACACGCACAATGCAACATTCCTCAGTTAGTGTATTGTATCGTAACAAGGACACGCACAATGCAACATTCCTCAGGTAGTGTATTGTATCATAACAAGGAACGCACAATGCAACATTCCTCAGGTAGGCTATTGTAACGTAACACGGACACGTGCAATGCAACATTCCTCAGGTAGTGTATTGTATCGTAACAAGGACACGCACAATGCAACATTCCTCAGGTAGTATATTGTATCGTAACACGGACACGTGCATTGCAACTCTCACCAGGTAGTGTATTGTATCGTAACACTGACACGTTCAAGTCAACATTCCTCAGGTAGTGTATTGTATCGTAACAAGGACACGCACAATGCAACATTCCTCAGGTAGTGCATTGTAACGTAACACGGACACGTGCAATGCAACTCTCACCAAGTAGTGTATTGTATCGTAACACTGATACGTACAATGCAACATTCCTCAGGTAGTGTATTGTACCGTAACAAGGACACGCACAATGCAACATTCCTCAGGTAGTGTATCGTATCGTAACACGGACAGATACAATACAACTTTCCTCAGGTAGTGTATTGTATCGTAACACGGACACATAAAATGCAACATTCCTCAGGTAGTGTATTGTATCGTAACACGGACACGTACAATTCAACAATCCTCAGGTAGTGTATTGTATCGTAACACGGACATGCACAATGCAACATTCCTCGAGTAATAACGTAAAATGAAAATGCGCGATACTAATTTCCTTAGGTAGTTGTATTGTAACGTAACATGAACACCTACAAGACAACTTTCCTTAGGTAGTGTATTGTAACGCAACACGAACACAAGCAGAGAGAAACAATCAGATAGTATATAGTAACGCAAAACGAATACCGGCAGAGCCACACTATCAGGGATTGTATTGTAAAGCAACACGAACAAGAGCAGAGCAACAAATTCAGAAGTATATTTTAACGCAACACGAATATGATCAGATCGATTCCACATGATTGTATATTGTAACGCAACACTATCAGGTAGTATAAAATAACTCAACACGAACACGAGCAAACCGACACAATTAGATAATAGAGTATATTGTAACGCAACACGAACCCGTGCAGATCGACACAATTAGATAGTATAGTGTAACGCACAATGTTAATAAGCAGAGCGACACAATTTGATATTATATTGAAACGCAACACGAACACGAGCAGAGCGACACTATCAGTTAGTATATTGTAACGCAACACTATCAGATAGTATAAATTATCGCAACACGAACACGAGCAGAGCGACACACTTAGGTAGTATATGGAAACGCAACACGAAAATGAGCCGAGTGACTCTATCAGGTATTATATTGTACCGCTACACTATCAGAGAGTATGAAGTAAGGAAATATGAACACGAATTGAACGACACCATTACATAGATATTGTAACGCAACGCGAACACGAGCTGAGCGACACCATTAGATACTATATTTTAGCACAACACGAACACGAGCTGAGCGACACTATCAGGTAGTGTATTGTACCGTAACACTATCAGAGAGTATGAAGTAAGGAAATATGAACACGAGATCAGGGACACCATTACATAGTATATTGTAACGCAACACGAACAGGAGCTGAGAGACACCATTAGATACTATATTGTAACACAACACGAACACGAGAAGAGCGACACTATTAGGTATTGTATTGTAACGCAACAATATGAGAGATTACATAGTAAGGAAACACGAAGACGTGCTGAGCGACACCATTAGATACTATATTGTAACACACCACGATAAGATAATATTAAGTAACGCAACACGAACACGAGCAGAGCGACACAATTAGACAATATATTGTAAAGCAACACGAACACGCGCAGAGCGACACTATCGGGTATTTATTGTAACGCAACACAAACACGTGCATAGCGTCACTCCTAAGGTAGTGTATTGTATAGAAGCACGGACAAGTACAATACAACTTTCCTCAGGTAGTATATTCCTTCGTTACACGGACACGCACAATGCAAATTTCCTCGGGTAGTGTAATGTACCGTAACACGAAAACGTACAATACAACTTTCCACAGGTAGTGTATTGTATCGCAACATGAACACGAGAAGAGTGACACTCTCAGGTAGTGTATTGTAACGCAACACTATCTGATAGTATAAAGTAACTCAAAACGAACACGAGCAATCCTAAACAATTAGATAGTACAGTATATTGTAACGCAACCCGAACACGAGAATAGCGACAGTATCAGGTATTCTATTCTAACGCAACACTATCAGAGAGTATAAAGTTAGGAAACACGAACACTAGCTGAGCGACACCAGTAGATACTATATTGTAACGCAACATGATCATGAGCGGGGCGACACCATCAGATAGTATATTGTAACGCAACATTATCAGAGAATATGAAGTAACGCAACACGAACACCAGCAGAGCGACAAAATTAGATTGTATATAGTAAAGCAACAAGAACACGCGCAGAGTGTCACTAACAAGGAAGTGTATTGAATCGTAGCTCGGACACGTACAATACAAAATTCCGCAGGTATTGTATTTATCGTAACACGGACGCGTTAAGTACAACTCTTGTCAGGTAGTGTATTGTGACGTACCACGGACACGTACAATGCCACATTCCCCAGGTAGTGTATTGTATCGTAAAACGAACACGTGCAATAGAACTTTCCTCAGGTAGTGCATTAAAACGTAGCACGGAGAAGAACAATACAACTTTCCTCAGGTAATGAATTTTATCGTAACACGGACACGTACAATACAACTTTCCTCAGGTAGTGTATTATAACGTAACACGGAGACGTACAATACAACTTTCCTCAGGCAGTGAATTGTATCGTAACAAGGACACGTACAATACAACTTTCCTCAGGTAGTGCATTGTATCGTAAAACGGACGCGTACAATTCGACATTCCTCAAGTAGTATATTGCATCGTAACACTGACACGCACAATGCAACTATCCTCGAGTTGTAACGTAACATGAACACGTGCTATACAACTTTCCTTAGCTAGTGTATTGTAACGTAACATGAACACGTACAAGAAAACTTTCCTTAGGTAGTGTATTGTAACGCAACACGAACACAAGCAGAGAGAAACAATCAGATAGTATATAGTAACGCAAAGCGAACACCGGCAGAGCCACACTATCAGGTATTGTATTGTAAAGCAACACGAACACGAGCAGAGCAACTAATTCAGAAGTATATTGTAACGCAACACGAATATGATCAGATCGATTCCACATGATTGTATATTGTAACGCAACACTATCAGGTAGTATAAAGTAACTCATCACGAACACGAGCAAACCGACATAATTAGATAGTATAGTGTACCGCAAATTGTTAATAAGCAGAGCGACACAATTTGATATTATATTGTACCGCAACACGAACAGGAGCAGAGCGACACCAATTCATACTATTTTGAAACGCAACACGAACACGAGATGAGCGACACCATTGGATACTAAATTGATACGCAACACGAACACGAGCAGACCGACACCATTAGATACTATATTGTAAAGCACCACGGACACGAGCAGATCGACACAATTAGATAATATATTGAAACGCATCACGAAAACGATCAGAGCGACAGTATCGGGTATTGTATTGTACAGCAACACTATCACATAGTATAAAGTAAGGAAACATGAACACGAGCTGAGCGACACCATTAGATAGTATATTGTAACGCAACACGAACGCGAGATGAGCGACACTATCTGGTATTGTATTGTAACGCAACACTATCAGAGAGTATAAAGTTAGGAAACACGAACACGTGCTGAGCGACTCCAGTAGATACTATATTGTAACGCAACACGATCATGAGTGGGGCGACACAATCAGATAGTATATTGTAACGCAACATTATCAGAGAATACAAAGTAACGCATAACGAACACGAGCAGAGCGACAAAATTAGATTGTATATTGTAAAGCAACACGAACACGCGCAGAGCGTCACTAACAAGTTTATTGAATCGTAACACGGACACGTAAAGTACAACTATCGTCGGGTAGTGTATTGTAACGTAACACGGACACGTACAATGCGACATTCCTCAGGTAGTATATTGTAACGTAACACGTACACGTACAATGCAAAATTCCTCAGGTAGTGTATTGTAACGTAACACGGAGACGTACAATACAACTTTCCTCAGGTAGTGCATTGTAACGTAACATGGAGAAGTACAATAAAACTTTCCTCAGGTAATGAATTTTATCGTAACTCTGACACGTTCAATGCAACATTCCTCAGGTAGTGTATTGTATCGTAACAAGGACACGCACAATGCAACATTCCTCAGTTAGTGTATTATAACGTAACAAGGACACGCACAATTCAACATTCCTCATGTAGTGTATTGTATCGTAACAAGGACACGCACAATGCAACATTCCTCAGGTAGTGCATTGTAACGTAACGCGGACACGTGCAATGCAACATTCCTCAGGTAGTGTATTGTATCGTAACACGGACACGTGCAATGCAACATTCCTCAGGTAGTGTATTATATCGTAACAAGGACACGCACAATGCAACATTCCTCAGGTAGTGTATTGTATCGTAACAAGGACACGCACAATGCAACATTCCTCAGGTAGTGTATTGTAACGTAACACGGACACGTGCAATGCAACATTCCTCAGGTAGTGTATTGTATCGTAACAAGGACACGCACAATGCAATATTCCTCAGGTAGTATATTGTATCGTATCACGGACACGTGCATTGCAACTCTCACCAGGTAGTGTATTGTATCGTAACACTGACACGTTCAAGTCAACATTCCTCAGGTAGTGTATTGTATCGTAACAAGGACACGCACAATGCAACATTCCTCAGGTAGTGCATTGTAACGTAACACGGACACGTGCAATGCAACTCTCACCAAGTAGTGTATTGTATCGTAACACTGATACGTACAATGCAACATTCCTCAGGTAGTGTATTGTACCGTAACAAGGACACGCACAATGCAACATTCCTCAGGTAGTGTATCGTATCGTAACACGGACACGTACAATACAACTTTCCTCAGGTAGTGTATTGTATCGTAACACGGACACATAAAATGCAACATTCCTCAGGTAGTGTATTGAATCGTAACACGGACACGTACAATTCAACAATCCTCAGGTAGTGTATTGTATCGTAACACGGACACGCACAATGCAACATTCCTCGAGTAATAACGTAAAATGAACATGCGCGATACTAATTTCCTTAGGTAGTGTATTGTAACGTAATATGAACACCTACAAGACAACTTTCCTTAGGTAGTGTATTGTAACGCAACACGAACACAAGCAGAGAGAAACAATCAGATAGTATATAGTAACGCAAAACGAATACCGGCAGAGCCACACTATCAGGGATTGTATTGTAAAGCAACACGAACAAGAGCAGAGCAACAAATTCAGAAGTATATTGTAACGCAACACGAATATGATCAGATCGATTCCACATGATTGTATATTGTAACGCAACACTATCAGGTAGTATAAAATAACTCAACACGAACACGAGCAAACCGACACAATTAGTTAGTAGAGTATATTGTAACGCAACACGAACCCGTGCAGATCGACACAATTAGATAGTATAGTGTAACGCACAATGTTAATAAGCAGAGCGACACAATTTGATATTATATTGAAACGCAACACGAACACGAGCAGAGCGACACTATCAGATAGTATATTGTAACGCAACACTATCAGATAGTATAAATTATCGCAACACGAACACGAGCAGAGCGACACAATTAGGTAGTATATCGAAACGCAACACGAAAATGAGCCGAGTGACTCTATCAGGTATTATATTGTACCGCTACACTATCAGAGAGTATGAAGTAAGGAAATATGAACATGAATTGAACGACACCATTACATAGATATTGTAACGCAACACGAACACGAGCTGAGCGACACCATTAGATAATATATTTTAGCACAACACGAACACGAGCTGAGCGACACTATCAGGTATTGTATTGTACCGTAACACTATCAGAGAGTAGGAAGTAAGGAAATATGAACACCAGATCAGGGACACCATTACATAGTATATTGTAACGCAACACGAACACGAGCTGAGAGACACCATTAGATACTATATTGTAACACAACACGAACACGAGAAGAGCGACACTATTAGGTATTGTATTGTAACGCAACAATATGAGAGATTACATAGTAAGGAAACACGAAGACGTGCTGAGCGACACCATAAGATACTATATAGTAACACACCACGATCAGATAATATTAAGTAACGCAACACGAACACGAGCAGAGCGACACAATTAGACAATATATTGTAAAGCAACACGAACACGCGCAGAGCGACACTATCGGGTATTTATTGTAACGCAACACAAACACGTGCGTGCATAGCGTCTCTCCTAAGGTAGTGTATTGTATAGAAGCACGGAAAAGTACAATACAACTTTCCTCAGGTAGTATATTCCTTCGTTACACGGACACGCACAATGCAAATTTCCTTGGGTAGTGTAATGTACCGTAACACGAAAACGTACAATACAACTTTCCACAGGTAGTGTATTGTATCGCAACATGAACACGAGAAGAGTGACACTTTCAGGTATTGTATTGTAACGCAACACTATCAGATAGTATAAAGTAACTCAAAACGAACACGAGCAATCCTACACAATTAGATAATACAGTATATTGTAACGCAACCCGAACACGAGAATAGCGACACTATCAGGTATTCTATTCTAACGCAACACTATCAGAGAGTATAAAGTTAGGAAACACGAACACTTGCTGAGCGACACCAGTAGATACTATATTGTAACGCAACATAATCATGAGCTGGGCGACACCATCAGATAGTATATTGTAACGCAACATTATCAGAGAATATGAAGTAACGCAACACGAACACGAGCAGAGCGACAAAATTAGATTGTATATTGTAAAGCAACAAGAACACGCGCAGAGCGTCACTAACAAGGAAGTGTATTGAATCGTAGCTCGGACACGTACAATACAAAATTCCGCAGGTATTGTATTTATCGTAACACGGACGCGTTAAGTACAACTCTTGTCAGGTAGTGTATTGTGACGCACCACGGACACGTACAATGCCACATTCTCCAGGTAGTGTATTGTATCGTAAAACGAACACGTGCAATAGAACTTTCCTCAGGTAGTGCATTAAAACGTAACACGGAGAAATACAATACAACTTTCCTCAGGTAATGAATTTTATCGTAACACGGACACGTACAATACAACTTTCCTCAGGTAGTGTATTATAACGTAACACGGAGACGTACAATACAACTTTCCTCAGGCAGTGAATTGTATCGTAACAAGGACACGTACAATACAACTTTCCTCAGGTAGTGCATTGTATCGTAAAACGGACGCGTACAATGCGACATTCCTCAGGTAGTATATTGCATCGTAACACTGACACGCACAATGCAACTATCCTCGAGTAGTAACGTAACATGAACACGTGCTATACAACTTTCCTTAGGTAGTGTATTGTAACGTAACATGAACACGTACAAGAAAACTTTCCTTAGGTAGTGTATTGTAACGCAACACGAACACAAGCAGAGAGAAACAATCAGATAGTATATAGTAACGCAAAACGAACACCGGCCGAGCCACACTATCAGGTATTGTATAGTAAAGCAACACGAACACGAGCAGAGCAACTAATTCAGACGTATATTGTAACGCAACACGAATATGATCAGATCGATTCCACATGATTGTATATTGTAACGCAACACTATGAGGTAGTATAAAGTAACTCATCACGAACACGAGCAAACCGACATAATTAGATAGTATAGTGTACCGCAAAATGTTAATAAGCAGAGCGACACAATTTGATATTATATTGTACCGCAACACGAACAGGAGCAGAGCGACACCAATTCACACTATTTTGAAACGCAACACGAACACGAGCTGAGCGACACCATTGGATACTAAATTGATACGCAACACGAACACGAGCAGACCGACACCATTAGATACTATATTGTAACGCACCACGAACACGAGCAGATCGACACAATTAGATAATATATTGAAACGCATCACGAAAACGATCAGAGCGACAGTATCGGGGATTGTATTGTAACTCAACACTATCAGAGAGTATAAAGTTAGGAAACACGAACACGTGCTGAGCGACTCTAGTAGATACTATATTGTAACGCAACACGATCATGAGCGGGGCGACACCATCAGATAGTATATTGTAACGCAACATTGTCAGAGAATATAAAGTAACGCATAACGAACACGAGCAGAGCGACAAAATTAGATTGTATATTGTAAAGCAACACGAACACGCGCAGAGCGTCACTAACAAGTTTATTGAAACATAGCACGGACACGTATAATACCATATTCCGCAGGTATTTTATTTATCGTAACACGGACACGTAAAGTACAACTATCGTCGGGTAGTGTATTGTAACGTAACACGGACACGTACAATGCAGAATTCCTCAGGTAGTGTATTGTAACGTAACACGGAGACGTACAATACAACTTTCCTCAGGTAGTGTATTGTAACGTAACACGGACACGTACAATGCAAAATTCCTCAGGTAGTGTATTGTAGCGTAACACGGAGACGTACAATACAACTTTCTTCAGGTAGTGTATTGTAACGTAACACGGAGACGTACAATACAAAATTCCTCAGGTAGTGTATTGTAGCGTAACACGAAGACGTACAATACAAAATTCCTCAGGTAGTGTATTGTATCGTAACAAGGACACGCGCAATGCAACATTCCTCGGTTAGTGTATTGTAACGTAACATGGAGATGTACAATAAAACTTTCCTCAGGTAATGAATTTTATCGTAACTCTGACACGTTCAATGCAACATTCCTCAGGTAGTGTATTGTATCGTAACAAGGACACGCACAATGCAACATTCCTCAGTTAGTGCATTGTATCGTAACAAGGACACGCACAATGCAACATTCCTCAGGTAGTGTATTGTAACGTAACACGGAGACGTACAATACAACTTTCCTCAGGTAGTGTATTGTAACGTAACACGGAGACGTACAATACAAAATTCCTCAGGTAGTGTATTGTATCGTAACAAGGACACGCACAATGCAACATTCCTCAGTTAGTGTATTGTATCGTAACAAGGACACGCACAATGCAACATTCCTCAGGTAGTGTATTGTATCGTAACAAGGACACGCACAATGCAACATTCCTCAGGTAGGCTATTGTAACGTAACACGGACACGTGCAATGCAACATTCCTCAGGTAGTGTATTGTATCGTAACAAGGACACGCACAATGCAACATTCCTCAGGTAGTATTGTACCCGATATCCGGATAGTAGGCTGTCAGATATCCGCCCCCTCAATCGGATTGCCAATAATCAAACGCACCGGCACAGCTACATCAATGAAAATGGCACTGACAGATACTATCGAGATTAGAGCACAATAGTTAACAAGAAAATTATTGTGGAACACACCAAAATATACGGGGGTTCATACTTACCTTTACTTACCTCTTAAATTTATCTCGGGGACTGGGTTGTCAACTGGATCACTTAAAAGTATGCCCACACAATAACCTCCACCATGATATTTAAAATGAACCAGAACGAAGACGAGAAACTTTAAACTGCACAATAATTTATTTCACATAAAGAATGATTTTAACAAAAATGAAACAACAAAATCCACGTGGCAATCAGAAGCCATCGACCACATAACCCTGTCCTCCTGTAGGACCTGTATTCTCTACATATAATGTTTCAGCTTTCTCAAGCTCATAGCAACGTAAAATAATAATGCACTTGGGGATGGAAACGGGATTTGGGATGAGACACATATATCAATTGTTTTGCGTGTTTATATACTTCACATTTTATTTATAGCCACAAGGCTATTATGGAACGTCCTTGGCCTCTGTAACACAGTTGTCCGGGCCAGCTGCAATGCACCTGCATTGTCAAAGCGGACTCCCGTTCGTTCAACCCTAGCATAAGCGTGTTACCTCAGAGCTTGGCTCTCCTTTTCAAACACGTAAATGTTCACATCTCAACTGAAATATTATCACGCAAATGTCTTACATGCTTCATTCAAACACCAGTGGATTCCTCCAATAATCCCAAATCATGATTAATTGTTTAAACCACTTGTTTAATTAGCGTTGTTTAGAGTATAAAAACAAAACTCTAAATGTTAATAACAAAAGTTCATTAATTATTTATAACAATAATAAATTGTTTATAACAATGTCAAATGACAATTGAAAATTTTATACACGCCTCTATTCATCACTATCATTTCAAATTATTATCAAAGATATTTACAAAATTATTTTACAATATTATATTGTTTATATTATTTATACAAGGAATACATTAAACCACACGTTTATCCGGTTGATAAATACTCAAATCGTGATGATATAATCGACCAATGAAGGTTAGTTATATTTAACTGTCAAATTCAGGTTTAATAAGGTTTAATAATAATTATTAATATTTGTGACGGTAACCTCCATTCAAAATCTTTATCTCAAATTATTTAACACTCTTGTTAATTTTAACAGTATCTTCATATGAATAATCTTTCAAAGAACAAGAACAATACAATCAGCGGGAAAATACTTCGCTTATAACGCACAAAATTGCACAACAATTGGCCCAAAATTCATCATATATCTTCATATATATGGCATAAAAATCCTTCCAAACTACACACAAAAACCTCCACTTATTAATTCATCAACTTCATTAATTATGGTGGGAACCTCCTTCATTATTCAAGGTCATTACTCAACAGCGACTTTTACACGTCCACTGAACTAACGATTATACATCCATTGTTCCTCTTTAAAAATTCTTATATTCATCAATTGTAATAATGACTGTTATTATTTAACCTTCGTGGGTTTCATTCATGAATCGATATGAAGTAAAAATTTGCCAATCACAAATAAATTTAATAGCGAATACGATTAGACACTCCTGCCTGGTCTATCAAAATTGAGATTAATATCTTCAAAGTAACGCAGTATAAAAATACTATCTTCAAACAAAGTTCATCTAAACTGCAAAATAGTCGAATAGAATACAATTAGATTGTGGAATGCAAACATTATTGTTCCAATCTATAATTGAGAAAAACTCCTATCAAATGTTCATTACTATAGTGTATTCAATAAATTGTAATTAAAGTTCATATTTCAGAAATTGTCTATGATGCAATGATAAATGTCTATGTTGCAATCATGTTCATAAGACGACTAGTATTTCAAAGATCGTCGATATCGTAATAGATTTTAACGCTCTAAAATCATTTAATTATTCTTCTTTCTTGAGGATGACAGAAAATTGGTCAAAGTAATTAACTGAATAGAATTACTTAAATAAAATGACACGCTGTCTGAATTCAAATCTGCCATAGCAAATCGTTAACTTTACAGTCAAATCGTGACTACAAAAATATGCAAATTACTGAAAGAATCTAATTATCAGTCTCAACTGATCCAAAATTATTAAGTATGCCAATGACATAGCAATGTCTCAAAAATCGAAGAAAAAGGCATAAATCATCGAAGTGTACTGAGTACAGAAATATCAATCAAGAAAATGGGGCAAAAGATAGGACAGAAAATATGGGAAGGATGGTTGCTCAGATATCGCTACAAGACTCAAATAATACAAGAAACGTTCACGACTACCTTATCTGTTGATTGAAGTTCTCGAGGAAAGTTTTCAAAGAAAACTGCTGTTGGTTCCATTTCACCAGCGTAAAGATGTGCTCCGTCCTCGAATTTGGAATCAGCGTCCTCGGAGAATCGAACTGCTTCCTTCTCCGGAAATTGCACTGCTCCGTGGATACGAAAAACATCCTTCTGGCAAAACTCTTCTTTGTGCGCCGGGACAACCCTGGCCTCTCTTGAAAGTTCCCTGAAGTTCTTGCAGGAATTCGCCATGAAGTTTATTGTAGTTATTTCCGCAGAAATATTCATAGTTGTGGAGTATGAAAATATTTCCACTGTTATCTGGTATAATTCAGCGATGGATTCACGATGCATGAGTGTAGTGGGATGTTCACTACATGCTCGCTTTTGTAGAAAGACGATTAACGAAGTTCCATGCTGTTACTTTACTCCAACGATATATGTCCCAATTGCATTAAAGCCTTAGCCTTCCATCTCAACTACTGTTATAATCATTGAAAGCACTGCAAGATTATAATGTTCCATAGTCGAATGTATCGTTGTAATACCAAACGTATTCTCCAATATCACTATTGCACTCCACGTGTCAGCCGTAGTGTATAATGTGGAATTTTAAAAGTGTTTCTCATGTGGCGAGAAAATCACTTTTGTTGGCAGCCTTAAAATTTCAATATCTTTCGAAGTATAACTGTGAAATTGTTCAAATCTTCTACACACCTCAATGTTATACTGCCCAATAGAACTATAATAAAGGCTGAAGTTAGCGCTTGATATCTTGACTGGTGGAAACGTTAATGTGAGCGTTTCAACTTCACCTAGTTTCGAGCAGCGTAAAATGGAACTGCTCCGAGTTCGTTCGATGCGCCGGGCTTTAACCACGCTAAAGACAACTTACTTCACTGAATCACTTGAAAATAACTATATATCACCAGAAATATATATGCGATCTGACATATGAGATCTGAGTATGAGTTCTGCGTTCTGAGAGCTCCTCTCTTCTGTGCACGACCTTTTATCAACTTCTTAAGGGGCGTATCCATCCCTTCCATAGCCTGTTGCTGCGTCATTGCTAGAAGTTTTAACTTTGGCTATACTTGACGGATTTTCAAATTTCAAAAACTCAAAATTAATTTCTTCAAAATTCCAAATCAGTGCCATAACTGAAAATAGATTTCCACAAATCTGCATGCCAAAAGTAATCAAATATCGTAGTTTCAGCAATCTCCGTCTTCCTTCCAAACTATCGTTCATTGGTTCGAGTCTCTCCTCCAATAGCGTAGCTTCTTCCTTAGCACAATACCTTGTTTCCTGCGACTGCGTCGTAAATCTCAGATCTTTCTCGAACAAAATCATGACGTCACCAAGAATCTCAGCTCAATCAGCCTGCTTGCCTCAAGTCTGCGTCATCCGTGCCTACGTCATGAGTATCCACGTCACAACTATGACATCCATAACTTTACTCATATTTGCCAATACAGCCATCGTGGTCTCAATATAATTCAATTTCCGGGGGCATTCTCCCTTCACCACGTTTTAAAAACAGTTGCAAATTGTTTTTAAACTCTGTGTTATAAATATCTCAATTCACTTGAACACGAAATTGAATTATTATTGGCTTACTCTTGGATAATATTTCTTCAAGTTCCCAGCATTGAACTTGCCATAAACGACATTATTCTCATCATCGTAGAGTTCATAACAGTTGTTTCCATAGGCATTCGTAATTCTGAACGGACCCATGAACACTATTCCAAACTTGGGATAGATTTTCTTACCCACGTCAGCCTTGACAGGTCTGCGTAATAATACCAGATTTCCAATTTCTAAGGGAGCACCAAAACGTTTTCCAGCTACTCTTTTCAGTCGTTTTTGTGCTGCTTTCTGGAGTTGTTCTTTCGCTCTGTCTATTCTCTGCTGCCTTCCTAAGTCGGGATCTCTAGGAACGTGGTTAAAAAGATTATCCCACGGCCTTTCTGGGTTTCTTCCTAGATGAAGTCTCATTGGCACCTCTCCTGTGCTCTCCTGCACTGTAGAATTTAGACATTCCTCAATAAGGGGTACAAATCTCACCCAACCAGAATGATCATTTGGACAGAAAATTCGACAGAATTTCGAAAATTCAGCCATATATCTTTCCGAAGAATTCGATTCCGGATATCGCACGCTTGAAAATATGTGCTTAATACCAAGCCTTTCCATATCTGCAGCAAATTCTAAGGACGTAAACTGAGCTCCATGATCCGAAAGTAGATATTCTGGTTTACCAGCTTTTGGAAATACAGCATGTTCCAGTCTGCTTACAACGTTCCTCGTGTTAGCTTTTTGCATGGGACTCATTGTTACAAATTTTGAGAAGACATCCACGGTAACCAACAGATACTGATTACCCTGATATCCCTTCGGACAAGGACCAAATATGTCTGTCGCCATGAGTTCATTCGGTTTAGAGGGAATCATCGCCTTAGGTTTTCCTTTTAATAGAGCGGAAGCATACTTTGCTCTTTGACATTTATCACATGAACGAATGACATTAGCAATGCTGGAACGCATGTTAGTCCATATAAACCTCTCTTTAAGAGTATCAAGAGTTTTATCTAAACCGGCATGTCCAGTTGCGTGATGAGCTACCCACACTAAATTGACAACAAGTTTAGGTGGCACGACTATTCGAAGCTTTGTATGCGCAGAGTCAGCATACTTACATACAATGTCTCCACTCAAGACAAAGTGTCGTGAATCTCTCTGTGTAGCTGCATAGTCAACATCAGTATTGTCCATGTAACCCTTAAGAAACCTGTACATTTTCCTGATTGGAGCGTGTCTCTTCTGTGACACACCGATTCGGGCTAACCTCCTAACGGTCTCTTGATCTTGCTGCTCCAATTGTACATGGTGTATCTGCACATTTTTGGTAGGGTTACGTGATAAAGCATCAGCCAGCAAGTTATCTTTCCCAGGCTGATGGATGATAGTGACATTAAACTGTTGGGTGAACAAAGCCCAACGTGTCAATCTATCACTAGACATGTCAGTTTGCAGCATAAACTGAAGTGCTTTGTGATCTGTAATAATGATAACCTTGTGTCCCAGCAACATTTTTTTCCAAGCCTGCAAAGCTGTTACAAAAGCTAAAGCTTCTAGTTCTGTCGTAAAGTAATTTTCCTCGTGTTTCTTTAACTTCCGACTAGTGAACGCAATGTAGTGCTTGTTGCCTGCCTCGTCTTTTTGGTATAAGACTGCACTAATGCCTATTCTTGATGCATCAGACTCTATATAGAACACCTTCTCAAAGTCTGGGTACTCCAGTTTGACGTTGTTTCTGAGCATCTCCTTTGCTTTCTCAAAAGCCTCGTCTGCGGCGGTACTCCATTTCCATCTATTATTTTTCTTGAGTAAATCATACAGAGGAGCCATAATTTCAGAGTATCTCGGACAGTGGCTGCTAATGAATTGGCATGCGCCTACAAATTCTCTGACTTGTTTCACCTTAGTTGGCTTTGGGAATCTTGTGATCGCATCTACTTTCTGCATGTTTGGATGATATCCATCTTTATCAATGGTATGCCCCAAGTAATTGATCTCCTTCTTCAAGAATTGACATTTTCCAAAATTGACCTTGATATTGGCCTCCCTTAAATTTTCAAACAACTTTCTCAAGTGCACTAAATGTTCTGCGGCGTTGGGTGAAGATACAATTAAATCGTCAATGTAGCAGATTACATTCTCCTTTACTTCGTCAGTGAGCTTGCTATCAAGTGCTCGAATGAGTGCTGGTCCACTGTTGACCATTCCAAAAGGCATTCTCACAAAGACCCATGACGTCTGGTCAAATAGGAATCCAGTGTACTGCATACTTTCTTCCTCCAGTTGAACTTGGTAAAACGAAGATGTCAAGTCAGGAACACTGAAACATGCTCTCCCTTTGAACTTTCTAAGCAGATCTCTGATCTTAGGTGGTCGGTCATTTTCTGGAAGAATATTCAAGTTGATGGTCCGAGCATCGAGACAAAGACGTATCTGACCATTACTTTTCTTCACTACAGTGATGGGGTTTATGTAAGACGACGCCTGTTTTTTAATAATCCCGTCTACCTCCATTTTTCTGATCAACCCTCGTACTTCTTGATAGTATTTCTCAGGTATGGGGTATATTCTCTTTTGGTAAGGGGTTTCATCGGTCAGCCTTATCTTATACTTATAGTCTTTAATCAATCCAGGCTTTTCATCGAAAATATCTTGGAATTCCTTTATCAAATCTTCAAATTCCCCCTGAATTTCTTCAAATCCTTCAGTTTTTCTACTGGGTATTTCTGTTATATTCTCTACGTCGTTGATCATGGTATTTAAAATTTCTTCCCTAAGGTCTATCTCCAGACTGTTTTTCACGTCCTGTTCTTCGATCTCTTCTGTGATCATGTACCCATCATTAAAGCTAATACTCCTATTCTTCATATCAATAATGGCTCCAACTTTCGATATAAAATCGATTCCTAGCACAATATCGAAATGGATCTTGTTAACCACAATGAAGATCTGTTCATAATTCCTTCCATTAATTTCAAAGTTCAACAGCACTTGGATCTTGCATTTCACTGCCTTGTCTTGGAAAATTCCTCTCACTTTGACGGTAGAAACTGGTAAAACTGTCATGTTTTCTCCTTTTAGCAGACTTTGATAGCATTCATCAGAAATGATAGAAATAATTGCACCAGTATCCATAAGAGCTTTATACTGTTGGCCATCTATCAGTACAGAAATAATAGGTAATGCACATGGTCTTTCCTCTTTGACGATTCCCCTCTCTTCTAATAAATCCTCATCAGTTACTTCGTAAATTTCGTTAATGGTAATCAGGTGTGGTGTGGCAATGTATTCATGGTTTCTCACTGTCGTTGAGAAATCGGCGTTTTTATTTGTGTTACCAATCTCAGAGTTCCCCTGCTGACTTGTAGAAGGACCAGGATCGATCACTACATCCTGTCTTTTCTTTTGATTTTCAGCTTCCTTTTCTCGTAATTCCTTCAGATACTGCTGACTTTCTTTCTCTCTTTCTTGATACTTGTCGGGTGTCATAACCTGACCTTGAGAATTCTGATTCTGATTCTGGTTATTTCTGTTATAATTTCTATTATAACCATTGTTGTAGTATCTACCTCTTCCGTTGTTGTAATTCCCTCTATTATTATTCCAACCTCGTCTTTGCTGATATGGACGGTAACCTTGGGATCTGTGGTTGCGGAAATAATTATTCCTGTGAGGACCTACATTTTCAGTTTTTCCTTCCTCAGGCTTATCAGTTTGTTGCACTTGATCCATGTAGACCGTATTAACGTCTTTGAATTCGTGCCTCTGACCTTTTTGTACCAAATTTGGCATTGGACTCGTGTAGTCAAGCCTTCTCAACAATTCGTCCATACTTGTCAAATCTCTAATGTTTGACGATATGATCAGTCTTCTTACCTCCACAGGCAGCATACGTGAAATCGCATCTATCAACTGCTCTGTTGACAATGGGGGTTGCAAAAATCTCAAGCGTGATAGTTGACTCGTGAAGAAATCAGCGTACCGTGTTGGAAGAGTACCTGAATACTTCCTCGAGTATACCTCAGCTCTTAATGAATTCTGAGCTTCTATTGACCAGAATCGTTTAATCAGTGCCTCTGCAAATTCGTCAAAATTGCTGAAAGTGTACCGAAATGCTCTAAACCATTCGAGGGGTCCTCAAGCTAGAAATCTTTCTACGATTCTCATCTCTCTCTCTCGAGGAATGTGGGCTTCTATGAAATAGTCTTTAAGATTCCTGATATATTCGATCGGTGTGAGACTATCAGTGTTGCTAAATTTTTGAGGTTTGTCTTCAAAATTCCGGATGACTGTCACATTTCTCGGATATGAATCCATATAATTCCTCCCACTATCACGATACTTCCATTCGGGTTCAATATTCCGATCCTCTTCTTCTTCCCTGAATCTGGATATACGTTCCTCAGGACTAATATCTCTCTCTTCTGTATTAAGGTTACCTCTTCTCACGTAATTTCTCTCCTCTTCACCAGTCAATCCTTCGGTATCCTTGTCTGTGATTTCCGTGATGACTTTCCTAATCAACTCTTCCTTATAGGTTTCCATCATGCTAGCTTCTCCTAGTTTCAAATTCTGCAGCTTGCTCGTAGTTTCGTTAACATCAGAGACAACCTTATGAATTTGTTCCTTTAATGCTTGCACGTCCCGACCTATTTGAGTTCTATCCTCTACCTGCTTTTCGGATAGCGAATCCATCCTTACATTCAAGTCTTTCCTAATCTGAACTACTTCGTTATTAATGTCTACTTGTGTACTGGCAAGTTTTCTTTCAATTCGTTCCTGAATCTGAACTACATGTTCCCCACTTGACCTGTTCCATTCATCTTTCCACACTGTTACATTTGCAGTTAACATTTCTGCAATATCTACTTCGATGTCCTCCTTAAGTAAACGATTGTGATCTAATACTTGGGTTCTCATGACCTCTACATCGTATTTTAAACCTGCTAAAGAAGCTGTTGTCCTGACAGACTCGTCAACTAACCGAGTTGTTAATGCACTAATGTTACGAGTACAAAGTGTTTTTGAAGTTTCAATTTCCTCCCTAACTTTGTTAACATCAGTCTGAACTTTAGCAATGTCTACAAAAACAGTATTGACTTCTACTTGTATTTTATTGATATCGCTTTGCATATCGTTAACATCTGAATGAATATTATTGATGTCTACTTGAACATTTGACACATCAGTTCGAACATTACTAACCTCTCTTTGAACTTCTTCTACTTTGTCTTGTACGGTAGCAACATCATTCCTTACAACAATTACTTCAGCTCTAGCACATGAAATATCACCCCGGACATTAGCAACATCAAGATTCAACATAGTAAGATCTTTTTGTACCTTAGACACATCAATTTTAACATCAGAAACATCTTTATGAATGTCACTTACAGCATTCTCTATTCCCTGGGTACTGATCTGTAAACGCGACATATCATTTTCTAAGTTTGCAGAACTGGTCTGAATAACTTTCAAATTTTCATCCATCCTAGTAGACAAATTACTAGCATTCTCCTTCATCATCTCCTGCATTCTAATAGACAAATTAGCAGACAAGTTACTAGCATTCTCCTCCATTCGACTAATATTCCTAGCTTCCATCTCCCTCATATTGTTGGACATCTCCTCCAACATTTTCTTAATACTTTCATCTGCCATTTCAATAATATTTCAATAATAAACTGCTTTAGGGACATACATCAAACAGAGCAAAATAACAACATCTGAGCAACATTCTTCACCATATATAAATTTTGAGCAATTTTCTGTCTTAAATTTAACTTATAATTACCTTATAATTAACCTTCGTAGACACTTCATGTTGAAATAAACTCAAGCACATGTTCAAGTTTCTTTGGTTCATTTTAAAATATCCTAACACAAATAATTTACATTTATAATCCAAATAGTTTAATTTTATCTTTAATATGACTATACATGTCATAAGCCGGTCAAATAAAATAAGATTCCAGATCATAGGCGATTTTTCTAAGTTTCCAGCCTATTTAACCTCTCTCAAGTTGTATAAGATCTGATCTTTTCTGAGTGTAATTTTCCTAATACAATACAACATTTAATCCCTATATAATCACACTCTCAAATTCTACAATTGGCTAAGACATCTAACAAAGAATCAACCTCTTTATTTGAGTCTTCACAATCCCTTTGACATCGATAACTTGGTAATCCAATGTTATTCGAACACTCCACAAAAATTGCGGTGTCAATTCTACTGCAATAACTTGGTAATCCAATGTTTTGCTGATCGTGCCAATCGAGACAATCCAGCCCCACACGTTGATTGCGCCAATCCTACTTGGTAATCCAGTTTTGTAGAACAATCCCCACGTTTTAGGGTCGCCAATCCTACTGTACCCGATATCCGGATAGTAGGCTGTCAGATATCCGCCCCCTCAATCGGATTGCCAATAATCAAACGCACCGGCACAGCTACATCAATGAAAATGGCACTGACAGATACTATCGAGATTAGAGCACAATAGTTAACAAGAAAATTATTGTGGAACACACCAAAATATACGGGGGTTCATACTTACCTTTACTTACCTCTTAAATTTATCTCGGGGACTGGGTTGTCAACTGGATCACTTAAAAGTATGCCCACACAATAACCTCCACCATGATATTTAAAATGAACCAGAACGAAGACGAGAAACTTTAAACTGCACAATAATTTATTTCACATAAAGAATGATTTTAACAAAAATGAAACAACAAAATCCACGTGGCAATCAGAAGCCATCGACCACATAACCCTGTCCTCCTGTAGGACCTGTATTCTCTACATATAATGTTTCAGCTTTCTCAAGCTCATAGCAACGTAAAATAATAATGCACTTGGGGATGGAAACGGGATTTGGGATGAGACACATATATCAATTGTTTTGCGTGTTTATATACTTCACATTTTATTTATAGCTACAAGGCTATTATGGAACGTCCTTGGCCTCTGTAACACAGTTGTCCGGGCCAGCTGCAATGCACCTGCATTGTCAAAGCGGACTCCCGTTCGTTCAACCCTAGCATAAGCGTGTTACCTCAGAGCTTGGCTCTCCTTTTCAAACACGTAAATGTTCACATCTCAACTGAAATATTATCACGCAAATGTCTTACATGCTTCATTCAAACACCAGTGGATTCCTCCAATAATCCCAAATCATGATTAATTGTTTAAACCACTTGTTTAATTAGCGTTGTTTAGAGTATAAAAACAAAACTCTAAATGTTAATAACAAAAGTTCATTAATTATTTATAACAATAATAAATTGTTTATAACAATGTCAAATGACAATTGAAAATTTTATACACGCCTCTATTCATCACTATCATTTCAAATTATTATCAAAGATATTTACAAAATTATTTTACAATATTATATTCTTTATATTATTTATACAAGGAATACATTAAACCACACGTTTATCCGGTTGATAAATACTCAAATCGTGATGATATAATCGACCAATGAAGGTTAGTTATATTTAACTGTCAAATTCAGGTTTAATAAGGTTTAATAATAATTATTAATATTTGTGACGGTAACCTCCATTCAAAATCTTTATCTCAAATTATTTAACACTCTTGTTAATTTTAACAGTATCTTCATATGAATAATCTTTCAAAGAACAAGAACAATACAATCAGCGGGAAAATACTTCGCTTATAACGCACAAAATTGCACAACAATTGGCCCAAAATTCATCATATATCTTCATATATATGGCATAAAAATCCTTCCAACTACACACAAAAACCTCCACTTATTAATTCATCAACTTCATTAATTATGGTGGGAACCTCCTTCATTATTCAAGGGCATTACTCAACAGCGACTTTTACACGTCCACTGAACTAACGATTATACATCCATTGTTCCTCTTTAAAAATTCTTATATTCATCAATTGTAATAATGACTGTTATTATTTAACCTTCGTGGGTTTCATTCATGAATCGATATGAAGTAAAAATTTGCCAATCACAAATAAATTTAATAGCGAATACGATTAGACACTCCTGCCTGGTCTATCAAAATTGAGATCAATATCTTCAAAGTAACGCAGTATAAAAATACTATCTTCAAACAAAGTTCATCTAAACTGCAAAATAGTCGAATAGAATACAATTAGATTGTGGAATGCAAACATTATTGTTCCAATCTATAATTGAGAAAAACTCCTATCAAATGTTCATTACTATAGTGTATTCAATAAATTGTAATTAAAGTTCATATTTCAGAAATTGTCTATGATGCAATGATAAATGTCTATGTTGCAATCATGTTCATAAGACGACTAGTATTTCAAAGATCGTCGATATCGTAATAGATTTTAACGCTCTAAAATCATTTAATTATTCTTCTTTCTTGAGGATGACAGAAAATTGGTCAAAGTAATTAACTGAATAGAATTACTTAAATAAAATGACACGCTGTCTGAATTCAAATCTGCCATAGCAAATCGTTAACTTTACAGTCAAATCGTGACTACAAAAATATGCAAATTACTGAAAGAATCTAATTATCAGTCTCAACTGATCCAAAATTATTAAGTATGCCAATGACATAGCAATGTCTCAAAAATCGAAGAAAAAGGCATAAATCATCGAAGTGTACTGAGTACAGAAATATCAATCAAGAAAATGGGGCAAAAGATAGGACAGAAAATATGGGAAGAATGGTTGCTCAGGTATCGCTACAAGACTCAAATAATACAAGAAACGTTCACGACTACCTTATCTGTTGATTGAAGTTCTCGAGGAAAGTTTTCAAAGAAAACTGCTGTTGGTTCCATTTCACCAGCGTAAAGATGTGCTCCGTCCTCGAATTTGGAATCAGCGTCCTCGAAGAATCGAACTGCTTCCTTCTCCGGAAATTGCACTGCTCCGTGGATACGAAAAACATCCTTCTGGCAAAACTCTTCTTTGTGCGCCGGGACAACCCTGGCCTCTCTTGAAAGTTCCCTGAAGTTCTTGCAGGAATTCGCCATGAAGTTTATTGTAGTTATTTCCGCAGAAATATTCATAGTTGTGGAGTATGAAAATATTTCCACTGTTATCTGGTATAATTCAGCGATGGATTCACGATGCATGAGTGTAGTTGGATGTTCACTACATGCTCGCTTTTGTAGAAAGACGATTAACGAAGTTCCATGCTGTTACTTTACTCCAAAGATATATGTCCCAATTGCATTAAAGCCTTAGCCTTCCATCTCAACTACTGTTATAATCATTGAAAGCACTGCAAGATTATAATGTTCCATAGTCGAATGTATCGTTGTAATACCAAACGTATTCTCCAATATCACTGTTGCACTCCACGTGTCAGCCGTAGTGTATAATGTGGAATTTTAAAAGTGTTTCTCATGTGGCGAGAAAATCACTTTTGTTGGCAGCCTTAAAGTTTCAATATCTTTCGAAGTATAACTGTGAAATTGTTCAAATCTTCTACACACCTCAATGTTATACTGCCCAATAGAACTATAAAAAAGGCTGAAGTTAGCGCTTGATATCTTGACTGGTGGAAACGTTAATGTGAGCGTTTCAACTTCACCTAGTTTCGAGCAGCGTAAAATGGAACTGCTCCGAGTTCGTTCGATGCGCCGGGCTTTAACCACGCTAAAGACAACTTACTTCACTGAATCACTTGAAAATAACTATATATCACCAGAAATATATATGCGATCTGACATATGAGATCTGAGTATGAGTTCTGCGTTCTGAGAGCTCCTCTCTTCTGTGCACGACCTTTTATCAACTTCTTAAGGGGCGTATCCATCCCTTCCATAGCCTGTTGCTGCGTCATTGCTAGAAGTTTTAACTTTGGCTATACTTGACGGATTTTCAAATTTCAAAAACTCAAAATTAATTTCTTCAAAATTCCAAATCAGTGCCATAACTGAAAATAGATTTCCACAAATCTGCATGCCAAAAGTAATCAAATATCGTAGTTTCAGCAATCTCCGTCTTCCTTCCAAACTATCGTTCATTGGTTCGAGTCTCTCCTCCAATAGCGTAGCTTCTTCCTTAGCACAATACCTTGTTTCCTGCGACTGCGTCGTAAATCTCAGATCTTTCTCGAACAAAATCATGACGTCACCAAGAATCTCAGCTCAATCAGCCTGCTTGTCTCAAGTCTGCGTCATCCGTGCCTACGTCATGAGTATCCACGTCACAACTATGACATCCATAACTTTACTCATATTTGCCAATACAGCCATCGTGGTCTCAATATAATTCAATTTCCGGGGGCAGTATATTGTATCGTATCACGGACACGTGCATTGCAACTCTCACCAGGTAGTGTATTGTATCGTAACACTGATACGTACAATGCAACATTCCTCAGGTAGTGTATTGTATCGTAACACTGACACGTTCAAGTCAACATTCCTCAGGTAGTGTATTGTATCGTAACAAGGACACGCACAATGCAACATTCCTCAGGTAGTGCATTGTAACGTAACACGGACACGTGCAATGCAACTCTCACCAAGTAGTGTATTGTATCGTAACACTGATACGTACAATGCAACATTCCTCAGGTAGTGTATTGTACCGTAACAAGGACACGCACAATGCAACATTCCTCATGTAGTGTATCGTATCGTAACACGGACACGTACAATACAACTTTCCTCAGGTAGTGTATTGTATCGTAACACGGACACATAAAATGCAACATTCCTCAGGTAGTGTATTGTATCGTAACACGGACACGTACAATACAACAATCCTCAGGTAGTGTATTGTATCGTAACACGGACACGCACAATGCAACATTCCTCGAGTAATAACGTAAAATGAACATGCGCGATACTAATTTCCTTAGGTAGTGTATTGTAACGTAACATGAACACCTACAAGACAACTTTCCTTAGGTAGTGTATTGTAACGCAACACGAACACAAGCAGAGAGAAACAATCAGATAGTATATAGTAACGCAAAACGAATACCGGCAGAGCCACACTGTCAGGGATTGTATTGTAAAGCAACACGAACAAGAGCAGAGCAACAAATTCAGAAGTATATTGTAACGCAACACGAATATGATCAGATCGATTCCACATGATTGTATATTGTAACGCAACACTATCAGATAGTATAAAGTAACTCAACACGAACACGAGCAAACCGACACAATTAGATAGTAGAGTATATTTTAACGCAACACGAACCCGTGCAGATCGACACAATTAGATAGTATAGTGTAACGCACAATGTTAATAAGCAGAGCGACACAATTTGATATTATATTGAAACGCAACACGAACACGAGCAGAGCGACACTATCAGATAGTATATTGTAACGCAACACTATCAGATAGTATAAATTATCGCAACACGAACACGAGCAGTGCGACACAATTAGGTAGTTTATCGAAACGCAACACGAAAATGAGCCGAGTGACTCTATCAGGTATTATATTGTACCGCTACACTATCAGAGAGTATGAAGTAATGAAATATGAACATGAATTGAACGACACCATTACATAGATATTGTAACGCAACACGAACACGAGCTGAGCGACAACATTAGATACTATATTTTAGCACAACACGAACACGAGCTGAGCGACACTATCAGGTATTGTATTGTACCGTAACACTATCAGAGAGTATGAAGTAAGGAAATATGAACACGAGATCAGGGACACCATTACATAGTATATTGTAACGCAACACGAACACGAGCTGAGAGACACCATTAGATACTATATTGTAACACAACACGAACACGAGAAGAGCGACACTATTAGGTATTGTATTGTAACGCAACAATATGAGAGATTACATAGTAAGGAAACACGAAGACGTGCTGAGCGACACCATTAGATACTATATTGTAACACACCACGATCAGATAATATTAAGTAACGCAACACGAACACGAGCAGAGCGACACAATTAGACAATATATTGTAAAGCAACACGAACACGCGCAGAGCGACACTATCGGGTATTTATTGTAACGCAACACAAACACGTGCATAGCGTCACTCCTAAGGTAGTGTATTGTATAGAAGCACGGACAAGTACAATACAACTTTCCTCAGGTAGTATATTCCTTCGTTACACGGACACGCACAATGCAAATTTCCTCGGGTAGTGTAATGTACCGTAACACGAAAACGTACAATACAACTTTCCACAGGTAGTGTATTGTATCGCAACATGAACACGAGAAGAGTGACACTCTCAGGTATTCTATTCTAACGCAACACTATCAGAGAGTATAAAGTTAGGAAACACGAACACTTGCTGAGCGACACCAGTAGATACTATATTGTAACGCAACATGATCATGAGCGGGGCGACACCATCAGATGGTATATTGTAACGCAACATTATCAGAGAATATGAAGTAACGCAACACGAACACGAGCAGAGCGACAAAATTAGATTGTATATTGTAAATCAACAAGAACACGCGCAGAGCGTCACTAACAAGGAAGTTTATTGAATCGTAGCTCGGACACGTACAATACAAAATTCCGCAGGTATTGTATTTATCGTAACACGGACGCGTAAAGTACAACTCTTGTCAGGTAGTTTATTGTGACGTACCACGGACACGTACAATACAACTTTCCTCAGGTAATGAATTTTATCGTATCACGGACACGTACAATACAACTTTCCTCAGGTAGTGTAGTATAACGTAACACGGAGACGTACAATACAACTTTCCTCAGGCAGTGAATTGTATCGTAACAAGGACACGTACAATACAACTTTCCTCAGGTAGTGCATTGTATCGTAAAACGGACGCGTACAATGCGACATTCCTCAGGTAGTATATTGCATCGTAACACTGACACGCACAATGCAACTATCCTCGAGTAGTAACGTAACATGAACACGTGCTATACAACTTTCCTTAGGTAGTGTATTGTAACGTACAAGAAAACTTTCCTTAGGTAGTGTATTGTAACGCAACACGAACACAAGCAGAGAGAAACAATCAGATAGTATATAGTAACGCAAAACGAACACCGGCACAGCCACACTATCAGGTATTGTATTGTAAAGCAACACGAACACGAGCAGAGCAACTAATTCAGAAGTATATTGTAACGCAACACGAATATGATCAGATCGATTCCACATGATTGTATATTGTAACGCAACACTATCAGGTAGTATAAAGTAACTCATTACGAACACGAGCAAACCGACATAATTAGATAGTATAGTGTACCGCAAAATGTTAATAAGCAGAGCGACACAATTTGATATTATATTGTACCGCAACACGAACAGGAGCAGAGCGACACCAATTCACACTATTTTGAAACGCAACACGAACACGAGCTGAGCGACACCATTGGATACTAAATTGATACGCAACACGAACACGAGCAGACCGACACCATTAGATACTATATTGTAACGCACCACGAACACGAGCAGATCGACACAATTAGATAATATACTGAAACGCATCACAAAAACGATCAGAGCGACGGTATCGGGTATTGTATTGTACAGCAACACTATCACATAGTATAAAGTAAGGAAACATGAACATGAGCTGAGCGACACCATTAGATAGTATATTGTAACGCAACACGAACGCGAGATGAGCGACACTATCTGGTATTGTATTGTAACGCAACACTATCAGAGAGTATAAAGTTAGGAAACACGAACACGTGCTGAGCGACTCCAGTAGATACTATATTGTAACGCAACACGATCATGAGCGGGGCGACACCATCCGATAGTATATTGTAACACAACATTATCAGAGAATATAAAGTAACGCATAACGAACACGAGCAGAGCGACAAAATTAGATTGTATATTGTAAAGCAACACGAAATCGCGCAGAGCGTCACTAACAAGTGTATTGAATCGTAGCACGGACACGTAAAGTACAACTATCGTCGGGTAGTGTATTGTAACGTAACACGGACACGTACAGTGCGACATTCCTCAGGTAGTGTATTGTAACGTAACACGGACACGTACAATGCAAAATTCCTCAGGTAGTGTATTGTAACGTAACACGGAGACGTACAATACAACATTCCTCAGGTAGTGCATTGTAACGTAACATGGAGAAGTACAATAAAACTTTCCTCAGGTAATGAATTTTATCGTAACTCTGACACGTTCAATGCAACATTCCTCAGGTAGTGTATTGTATCGTAACAAGGACACGCACAATGCAACATTCCTCAGTTAGTGTATTATATCGTAACAAGGACACGCACAATGCAACATTCCTCAGGTAGTGTATTGTATCGTAACAAGGACACGCACAATGCAACATTCCTCAGGTAGGCTATTGTAACGTAACGCGGACACGTGCAATGCAACATTCCTCAGGTAGTGTATTGTATCGTAACAAGGACACGCACAATGCAACATTCCTCAGGTAGGCTATTGTAACGTAACACGGACACGCACAATGCAACATTCCTCAGTTAGTGTATTGTATCGTAACAAGGACACGCACAATGCTACATTCCTCAGGTAGTATATTGTATCGTATCACGGACACGTGCATTGCAACTCTCACCAGGTAGTGTATTGTATCGTAACACTGACACGTTCAAGTCAACATTCCTCAGGTAGTGTATTGTATCGTAACAAGGACACGCAAAATGCACCATTCCTCAGGTAGTGCATTGTAACGTAACACGGACACGTGCAATGCAACTCTCACCAAGTAGTGTATTGTATCGTAACACTGATACGTACAATGCAACATTCCTCAGGTAGTGTATTGTACCGTAACACGGACACGCACAATGCAACATTCCTCAGGTAGTGTATCGTATCGTAACACGGACACGTACAATACAACTTTCCTCAGGTAGTGTATTGTATCGTAACACGGACACATAAAATGCAACATTCCTCAGGTAGTGTATTGTATCGTAACACGGACACGTACAATTCAACAATCCTCAGGTAGTGTATTGTATCGTAACACGGACACGCACAATGCAACATTCCTCGAGTAATAACGTAAAATGAACATGCGCGATACTAATTTCCTTAGGTAGTGTATTGTAACGTAACATGAACACCTACAAGACAACTTTCCTTAGGTAGTGTATTGTAACGCAACACGAACACAAGCAGAGAGAAACAATCAGATAGTATATAGTAACGCAAAACGAATACCGGCAGAGCAACAATGTCAGGGATTGTATTGTAAAGCAACACGAACAAGAGCAGAGCAACAAATTCAGAAGTATATTGTAACGCAACACGAATATGATCAGATCGATTCCACATGATTGTATATTGTAACGCAACACTATCAGATAGTATAAAGTAACTCAACACGAACACGAGCAAACCGACACAATTAGATAGTAGAGTATATTGTAACGCAACACGAACCCGTGCAGATCGACACAATTAGATAGTATAGTGTAACGCACAATGTTAATAAGCAGAGCGACACAATTTGATATTATCTTGAAACGCAACACGAACACGAGCAGAGCGACACTATCAGTTAGTATATTGTAACGCAACACTATCAGATAGTATAAATTATCGCAACACGAACACGAGCAGTGCGACACAATTAGGTAGTATATCGAAACGCAACACGAAAATGAGCCGAGTGACTCTATCAGGTATTATATTGTACCGCTACACTATCAGAGAGTATGAAGTAAGGAAATATGAACATGAATTGAACACCATTACATAGATATTGTAACGCAACACGAACACGAGCTGAGCGACACCATTAGATACTATATTTTAGCACAACACGAACACGAGCTGAGCGACACTATCAGGTATTGTATTGTACCGTAACACTATCAGAGAGTATGAAGTAAGGAAATATGATCACGAGATCAGGGACACCATTACATAGTATATTGTAACGCAACACGAACACGAGCTGAGAGACACCATTAGATACTATATTGTAACACAACACGAACACGAGAAGAGCGACACTATTAGGTATTGTATTGTAACGCAACAATATGAGAGATTACATAGTAAGGAAACACGAAGACGTGCTGAGCGACACCATTAGATACTATATTGTAACACACCACGATCAGATAATATTAAGTAACGCAACACGAACACGAGCAGAGCGACACAATTAGACAATATATTGTAAAGCAACACGAACACGCGCAGAGCGACACTATCGGGTATTTATTGTAACGCAACACAAACACGTGCATAGCGTCACTCCTAAGGTAGTGTATTGTATAGAAGCACGGACAAGTACAATACAACTTTCCTCAGGTAGTATATTCCTTCGTTACACGGACACGCACAATGCAAATTTCCTCGGGTAGTGTAATGTACCGTAACACGAAAACGTACAATACAACTTTCCACAGGTAGTGTATTGTATCGCAACATGAACACGAGAAGAGTGACACTCTCAGGTATTGTATTGTAACGCAACACTATCAGATAGTATAAAGTAACTCAAAACGAACACGAGCAATCCTACACAATTAGATAGTACAGTATATTGTAACGCAACCCGAACACGAGAATAGCGACACTATCAGGTATTCTATTCTAACGCAACACTATCAGAGAGTATAAAGTTAGGAAACACGAACACTTGCTGAGCGACACCAGTAGATACTATATTGTAACACAACATGATCATGAGCGGGGCGACACCATCAGATAGTATATTGTAACGCAACATTATCAGAGAATATGAAGTAACGCAACACGAACACGAGCAGAGCGACAAAATTAGATTGTATATTGTAAATCAACAAGAACACGCGCAGAGCGTCACTAACAAGGAAGTTTATTGAATCGTAGCTCGGACACGTACAATACAAAATTCCGCAGGTATTGTATTTATCGTAACACCGACGCGTTAAGTACAACTTTTGTCAGGTAGTGTATTGTGACGTACCACGGACACGTACAATGCCACATTCCCCAGGTAGTGTATTGTATCGTAAAACGAACACGTGCAATAGAACTTTCCTCAGGTAGTGCATTAAAACGTAGCACGGAGAAGTACAATACAACTTTCCTCAGGTAATGAATTTTATCGTATCACGGACACGTACAATACAACTTTCCTCAGGTAGTGTAGTATAACGTAACACGGAGACGTACAATACAACTTTCCTCAGGCAGTGAATTGTATCGTAACAAGGACACGTACAATACAACTTTCCTCAGGTAGTGTATTGTAACGCAACACGAACACAAGCAGAGAGAAACAATCAGATAGTATATAGTAACGCAAAACGAACACCGGCAGAGCCACACTATCAGGTATTGTATTGTAAAGCAACACGAACACGAGCAGAGCAACTAATTCAGAAGTATATTGTAACGCAACACGAATATGATCAGATCGATTCCACATGCTTGTATATTGTAACGCAACACTATCAGGTAGTATAAAGTAACTCATTACGAACACGAGCAAACCGACATAATTAGATAGTATAGTGTACCGCAAAATGTTAATAAGCAGAGCGACACAATTTGATATTATATTGTACCGCAACACGAACAGGAGCAGAGCGACACCAATTCACACTATTTTGAAACGCAACACGAACACGAGCTGAGCGACACCATTGGATACTAAATTGATACGCAACACGAACACGAGCAGACCGACACCATTAGATACTATATTGTAACGCACCACGAACACGAGCAGATCGACACAATTAGATAATATATTGAAACGCATCACAAAAACGATCAGAGCGACAGTATCGGGTATTGTATTGTACAGCAACACTATCACATAGTATAAAGTAAGGAAACATGAACACGAGCTGAGCGACACCATTAGATAGTATATTGTATCGCAACACGAACGCGAGATGAGCGACACTATCTGGTATTGTATTGTAACGCAACACTATCAGAGAGTATAAAGTTAGGAAACACGAACACGTGCTGAGCGACTCCAGTAGATACTATATTGTAACGCAACACGATCATGAGCGGGGCGACACCATCCGATAGTATATTGTAACACAACATTATCAGAGAATATAAAGTAACGCATAACGAACACGAGCAGAGCGACAAAATTAGATTGTATATTGTAAAGCAACACGAACACGCGCAGAGCGTCACTAACAAGTGTATTGAATCGTAGCACGGACAAGTAAAGTACAACTATCGTCGGGTAGTGTATTGTAACGTAACACGGACACGTACAGTGCGACATTCCTCAGGTAGTGTATTGTAACGTAACACGGACACGTACAATGCAAAATTCCTCAGGTAGTGTATTGTAACGTAACACGGAGACGTACAATACAACATTCCTCAGGTAGTGCATTGTAACGTAACATGGAGAAGTACAATAAAACTTTCCTCAGGTAATGAATTTTATCGTAACTCTGACACGTTCAATGCAACATTCCTCAGGTAGTGTATTGTATCGTAACAAGGACACGCACAATGCAACATTCCTCAGTTAGTGTATTATATCGTAACAAGGACACGCACAATGCAACATTCCTCAGGTAGTGTATTGTATCGTAACAAGGACACGCACAATGCAACATTCCTCAGGTAGGCTATTGTAACGTAACGCGGACACGTGCAATGCAACATTCCTCAGGTAGTGTATTGTATCGTAACAAGGACACGCACAATGCAACATTCCTCAGGTAGGCTATTGTAACGTAACACGAACACGCACAATGCAACATTCCTCAGTTAGTGTATTGTATCGTAACAAGGACACGCACAATGCAACATTCCTCAGGTAGTATATTGTATCGTATCACGGACACGTGCATTGCAACTCTCACCAGGTAGTGTATTGTATCGTAACACTGACACGTTCAAGTCAACATTCCTCAGGTAGTGTATTGTATCGTAACAAGGACACGCACAATGCAACATTCCTCAGGTAGTGCATTGTAACGTAACACGGACACGTGCAATGCAACTCTCACCAAGTAGTGTATTGTTTCGTAACACTGATACGTACAATGCAATATTCCTCAGGTAGTGTATTGTACCGTAACAAGGACACGCACAATGCAACATTCCTCAGGTGGTGTATCGTATCGTAACACGGACACGTACAATACAACTTTCCTCAGGTAGTGTATTGTATCGTAACACGGACACATGAAATGCAACATTCCTCAGGTAGTGTATTGTATCGTAACAAGGACACGCACAATGCAACAATCCTCAGGTAGTGTATTGTATCGTAACACGGACACGTACAATTCAACATTCCTCAGGTAGTGTATCGTATCGTAAAACGGACACGTACAATTCAACATTCCTCAGGTAGTGTATCGTATCGTAACAAGGACACGCACAATGCAACATTCCTCAGGTAGTGTATCGTATCGTAACAAGGACACGCACAATGCAACAATCCTCAGGTAGTGTATTGTATCGTAACAAGGACACGCAGAATGCAACATTCCTCAGGTAGTGTATCGTATCGTAACACGGACACGTACAATTCAACATTCCTCAGGTAGTGTATTGTATCGTAACACGGACACGTACAATTCAACAATCCTCAGGTAGTGTATTGTATCGTAACACGGACACGTACAATGCAACATTCCTCGAGTAATAACGTAAAATGAACATGCGCGATACTAATTTCCTTAGATAGTGTATTGTAACGTAACATGAACACCTACAAGACAACTTTCCTTAGGTAGTGTATTGTAACGCAACACGAACACAAGCAGAGAGAAACAATCAGATAGTATATAGTAACGCAAAACGAATACCGGCAGAGCCACACTATCAGGGATTGTATTGTAAAGCAACACGAACAAGAGCAGAGCAACAAATTCAGAAGTATATTGTAACGCAACACGAATATGATCAGATCGATTCCACATGATTGTATATTGTAACGCAACACTATCAGGTAGTATAAAATAACTCAACACGAACACGAGCAAACCGACACAATTAGATAGTAGAGTATATTGTAACGCAACACGAACCCGTGCAGATCGACACAATTAGATAGTATAGTGTAACGCACAATGTTAATAAGCAGAGCGACACAATTTGATATTATATTGAAACGCAACACGAACACGAGCAGAGCGACACTATCAGATAGTATATTGTAACGCAACACTATCAGATAGTATAAATTATCGCAACACGAACACGAGCAGAGCGACACACTTAGGTAGTATATCGAAACGCAACACGAAAATGAGCCGAGTGACTCTATCAGGTATTATATTGTACCGCTACACTATCAGAGAGTATGAAGTAAGGAAATATGAACACGAATTGAACGACACCATTACATAGATATTGTAACGCAACACGAACACGAGCTGAGCGACACCATTAGATAATATATTTTAGCACAACACGAACACGAGCTGAGCGACACTATCAGGTATTGTATTGTACCGTAACACTATCAGAGAGTATGAAGTAAGGAAATATGAACACGAGATCAGGGACACCATTACATAGTATATTGTAACGCAACACGAACACGAGCTGAGAGACACCATTAGATACTATATTGTAACACAACACGAACACGAGAAGAGCGACACTATTAGGTATTGTATTGTAACGCAACAATATGAGAGATTACATAGTAAGGAAACACGAAGACGTGCTGAGCGACACCATTAGATACTATATTGTAACACACCACGATCAGATAATATTAAGTAACGCAACACGAACACGAGCAGAGCGACACAATTAAACAATATATTGTAAAGCAACACGAACACGCGCAGAGCGACACCTGCGGGTATTTATTGTAACGCAACACAAACACGTGCATAGCGTCACTCCTAAGGTAGTGTATTGTATAGAAGCACGGACAAGTACAATACAACTTTCCTCAGGTAGTATATTCCTTCGTTACACGGACACGCACAATGCAAATTTCCTCGGGTAGTGTAATGTACCGTAACACGAAAACGTACAATACAACTTTCCACAGGTAGTGTATTGTATCGCAACATGAACACGAGAAGAGTGACACTCTCAGGTATTGTATTGTAACGCAACACTATCAGATAGTATAAAGTAACTCAAAACGAACACGAGCAATCCTACACAATTAGATAGTACAGTATATTGTAACGCAACCCGAACACGAGAATAGCGACACTATCAGGTATTCTATTCTAACGCAACACTATCAGAGAGTATAAAGTTAGGAAACACGAACACTTGCTGAGCGACACCAGTAGATACTATAATGTAACGCAACATGATCATGAGCGGGGCGACACCATCAGATAGTATATTGTAACGCAACATTATCAGAGAATATGAAGTAACGCAACACGAACACGAGCAGAGCGACAAAATTAGATTGTATATTGTAAATCAACAAGAACACGCGCAGAGCGTCACTAACAAGGAAGTGTATTGAATCGTAGCTCGGACACGTACAATACAAAATTCCGCAGGTATTGTATTTATCGTAACACGGACGCGTTAAGTACAACTCTTGTCAGGTAGTGTATTGTGACGTACCACGGACACGTACAATGCCACATTCTCCAGGTAGTGTATTGTATCGTAAAACGAACACGTGCAATAGAACTTTCCTCAGGTAGTGCATTAAAACGTAACACGGAGAAGTACAATACAACTTTCTTCAGGTAATGAATTTTATCGTAACACGGACACGTACAATACAACTTTCCTCAGGTAGTGTATTATAACGTAACACGGAGACGTACAATACAACTTTCCTCAGGCAGTGAATTGTATCGTAACAAGGACACGTACAATACAACTTTCCTCAGGTAGTGCATTGTATCGTAAAACGGACGCGTACAATGCGACATTCCTCAGGTAGTATATTGCATCGTAACACTGACACGCACAATGCAACTATCCTCGAGTAGTAACGTAACATGAACACGTGCTATACAACTTTCCTTAGGTAGTGTATTGTAACGTAACATGAACACGTACAAGAAAACTTTCCTTAGGTAGTGTATTGTAACGCAACACGAACACAAGCAGAGAGAAACAATCAGATAGTATATAGTAACGCAAAACGAACACCGGCAGAGCCATACTATCAGGTATTGTATTGTAAAGCAACACGAACACGAGCAGAGCAACTAATTGAGAAGTATATTGTAACGCAACACGAATATGATCAGATCGATTCCACATGATTGTATATTGTAACGCAACACTATCAGGTAGTATAAAGTAACTCATCACGAACACGAACAAACCGACACAATTAGATAGTATAGTGCACCGCAAAATGTTAATAAGCAGAGCGACACAGTTTGATATTATATTGTACCGCAACACGAACACGAGTAGAGCGACACAATTAGATAGTATAGTGTACCGCAAAATGTTAATAAGCAGAGCGACACAATTAGATATTATATTGAAACGCAACACGAACAGGAGCAGAGCGACACTGTCAGATAGTATATTGTAACGCAACACTATCAGATATTATAAATTGTCGCAACACGAACACGAGCAGAGCGACACAATTAGGTAGTATATTGAAAAGCAACACGAAAATGAGCAGAGCGACACTATCAGGTATTCTATTGTACCGTAACACTATCAGAGAGTATGAAGTATGGAAATATGAACACGAGCTGAGCGACACCATTACATAGTATATTGTAACGCAACACGAACACGAGCTGAGCGACACCATAAGATACTATATTGTAACAAAACACGAACACGAGCAGAACGACACAATTAGGTAGTATATCGAAACGCAACACGAAAATGAGCAGAGCGACACTATCAGGTATTGTATAGTACCGTAGCACTAGCAGGGAGTATGAAGTAAGGAAATATGAACACGAACTGAGTGACACCATTAGATACTATATTGTAACACAACACGGACACGAGAAGTGCGTCACTATCAGGTATCATATTGTAACGGAACACTATCAGAGATTACAAAGTAAGGAAACACGAAGACGTGCTGAGCGACACCATTTGATACTATATTGTAACGCAACACGACCATGAGCGGGGCGACACCATTAGATAGTAAATTGTAACACAACACTATCAGATAGTATTAAGTAACGCAACACGAACGCGAGCAGAGCGACACCATTTGATACTATATTGTAAAGCAACATGAACACGCGCAGAGCGACACTATCGGGTATTTATTGTATCGCAACACAAAAACGTGCAGGGCGTCACTCCAAAGTTAGTGTATTGTATAGAAGCACGTACAAGTACAATAAAACTTTCCTCAGGTAGTATATTGCCTCGTTACACGGACACGCACAATGCAAATTTCCTCGGGTAGTGTAATGTACCGTAACACGCAAACGTACAATACAACTTTCCTCGGGTAGAATATTGCATCGTAACACGGACACGCACAATGCAACTTTCCTCAGGTAGTGTATTGTAACGTAACACGGGCACGCACGATACAGCTTTCCTCGGGTAGCTTATTGTAACGCAACACGAACACGAGCAGATCAACAAAATCCGAAGTATATTGTAACGCAACTCGAACATGATCAGATCGACACCATTAGATATTATATTGTAACGCAACACGAACGTGAGATGAGTGACACAATTAGATAGTATATTGAATCACAACACGAATACGAGCATAGCGACAAAATTAGATAGTAAATCAAGACGAACACGAGCAGAGCGACACCATTAGATATTATATTTTAACGCAACACGAACGCAAGATGAGCGACACAATTAGATAATATATTGTAACGCAACACGAACACAAGCAGGGACGTACCATCAGATAGTATATTGTAACGCAACACGAACACGAGCTAAGCGACACCATTAGATACTGTATTGTAACTACGAATACGAGCAGAGCGACACTATCAGGTATTGTATTATAACGCAACACTATCAGATAGTATAAAGTGAGGAAGAACGAACTCGAGCTGAGTGACACCATTAGATACTATATTGTAATGCAACACGATCATGAGCGGGGCGAAACCATCAGATAGTATATTGTAACGCAACACTATCAGAGAGTATAAGGTAACGCTAAACGAACACGAGCAGGGCGAAAAAATTAGATTGTATATTGTAAAGCAACACGAACACGCGCATAGCGTCACTACCAAGGATGTGTATTGAATCGTAGTACGGACACGTAAAATACAACTTTCCGCAGGTATTGTATTGTATCGTATTGTAACACGGACACGTAAAATACAACTCTCGTCAGGTAGTGTATTGTATCGTAGCACGGACACGTACAATGCAACATTCCTCAGGTAGTGTATTGGTTCGTAACAAGGGCACGTTCAATGCAACATTCCTCTGGTGGTGTATTGTATCGTAACACGGACACGTGCATTGCAACATTCCTCAGGTAGTGTATTGTTTCGTAACAAGGGCACGTTCAATGCAACATTCCTCAAGTAGTGTATTGTATCGTAACACGGACACGTAAAATGCAACATCATTCAGGTAGTGTAATGTATCGTAATACGGACACGTATAATGCAACTCTCACCGGGTAGTGTATTGTTTCGTAACACTGACACGTTCCATGCAGCATTCTTCAGGTAGTATATTGCATCGTAACACAGACACGCACAATGCAACTTTCCTCGAGTAGTAACGTCACATGAACCCGTGCTATACAACTTTCCTTAGGTAGTGTATTGTAACGTAACACGGACACGTAAAATACAGTTTTTCTCAGGTAGCGTATTGTAACGTAACACGGACAAACACAATGCAACTTTCCTCAGGTAGTGTATTGTAACGTAACATGAACACGTACAATACAACTTTCCTTAGGTAGTGTATTGTAACGTAACATGGACACGTACAATACAGCTTACTCAGGTAGCTTATTGTAACGAAACACGAATACGAGCAGAGGAACATTATCAGATAGTATATTGTAACGCAACACTATCAGATAGTATAAAATAACGCAACACGAACACGAGCAGAGCGACACAATTCGATAGTATATTGCAAAGCAACACGAACACGGGCAGAGCGACACTATCGGGTATTTATTGTAACATAACACGAACACGAGCAGAGCAACACAATTAGATAATATATTGTACTGCAACACGAACAGGAGCAGAGCGACACCAATTCATACTATTTTGAAACGCAACACGAACACGAGCTGAGCGACACCATTGGATACTAAATTGATACGCAACACGAACACGAGCAGACTGACACCATTAGATACTATAATTATTGTAACGCACCACGAACACGAGCAGATCGACACAATTTGATAATATATTGAAACGCATCACGGAAACTATCAGAGCGACAGTATCGGGTATTGTATTGTACAGCAACACTATCACATAGTATAAAGTAAGGAAACATGAACAGGAGCTGAGCGACACCATTAGATAGTATATTGTAACGCAACACGAACGCGAGATGAGCGTCACCTTTAGATTCTCTATTGTAAGCCAAAATTTCCACGAGCAGATCGCTACAATTAGATAGTACGTTGTATAGCAACACGAACACGAACGGAGCAACAAAATTAGATACTATAATGTAACGCAACATGAACACGAGCAGAGCGACACTATCAGGTATTGTATTGTAACGCAACACGAACACGAACAGAGCAACAAATTCAGAAGTATATTGTAACGCAACACGAATATGATCATATCGACCCCACATGATAGTATATCATAACGCAACACTATCAGATAGTATAAAGTAACAACACGAACACGAGCAATCCGGCACAATTAGATTCTACAGTATATTTGAACGCAACCCGAACACGAGATGAGCGACACTATCTGGTATTGTATTGTAACGCAACACTATCAGAGAGTATAAAGTTAGGAAACACGAACACGTGCTGAGCGACACCAGTAGATACTATATTGTAACGCAACCCGATCATTAGCGGGGCGACACCATCAGATAGTATATTGTAACGCAACATTATCAGAGAATATGAAGTAACGCATAACGAACACGAGCAGAGCGACAAAATTAGATTGTATATTGTAAAGCAACACGAACACGCGCAGAGCGTCACTAACAAGTTTATTGAATCGTAGCATGCACACGTATAATACAATATTCCGCAGGTATTGTATTTATCGTAACACGGACAGGTAAAGTACAACTATCGTCGGGTAGTGTATTGTAACGTAACACGGACACGTACAATGCGACATTCCTCAGGTAGTGTATTGTAACGTAACACGGACACGTACAATGCAAAATTCCTCAGGTAGTGTATTGTAACGTAACACGGAGACGTACAATACAACTTTCCTCAGGTAGTGCATTGTAACGTAACATGGAGAAGTACAATAAAACTTTCCTCAGGTAATGAATTTTATCGTAACTCTGACACGTTCAATGCAACATTCCTCAGGTAGTGTATTGTATCGTAACAAGGACACGCACAATGCAACATTCCTCAGTTAGTGTATTGTATCGTAACAAGGACACACACAATGCAACATTCCTCAGGTAGTGTATTGTATCGTAACAAGAACACGCACAATGCAACATTCCTCAGGTAGTGTATTGTATCGTAACAAGGACACGCACAATGCAACCTTCCTCAGGTAGTATATTGTATCGTAACACGGACACGTGCATTGCAACTCTCACCAGGTAGTGTATTGTATCGTAACACTGACACGTTCAAGTCAACATTCCTCAGGTAGTGTATTGTATCGTAACAAGGACACGCACAATGCAACATTCCTCAGGTAGTGCATTGTAACGTAACACGGATACGTGCAATGCAACTCTCACCAAGTAGTGTATTGTATCGTAACACTGATACGTACAATGCAACATTCCTCAGGTAGTGTATTGTACCGTAACAAGGACACGCACAATGCAACATTCCTCAGGTAGTGTATCGTATCGTAACACGGACACGTACAATACAACTTTCCTCAGGTAGTGTATCGTATCGTAACACGGACACATAAAATGCAACATTCCTCAGGTGTTGTATTGTACCGTAACAAGGACACGTACAATTCAACAATCCTCAGGTAGTGTATTGTATCGTAACACGGACACGTACAATTCAACAATCCTCAGGTAGTGTATTGTATCGTAACAAGGACACGCACAATGCAACATTCCTCAGGTAGTGCATTGTAAAGTAACACGGATACGTGCAATGCAACTCTCACAAAGTAGTGTATCGTATCGTAACACGGACACGCACAATGCAACATTCCTCGAGTAATAACGTAAAATGAACACGCGGGATACTAATTTCCTTAGGTAGTGTATTGAAACGTAACATGAACACAAGCAGAGAGAAACAATCAGATAGTATATAGTAACGCAAAACGAATACCGGCAGAGCCACACTGTCAGGGATTGTATTGTAAAGCAACACGAACAAGAGCAGAGCAACAAATTCAGAAGCATATTGTAACGCAACACGAATATGATCAGATCGATTCCACATGATTGTATATTGTAACGCAACACTATCAGATAGTATAAAGTAACTCAACACGAACACGAGCAAACCGACACAATTCGATAGTAGAGTATATTGTAACGCAACACGATCCCGTGCAGATCGACACAATTAGATAGTATAGTGTAACGCACAATGTTAATAAGCAGAGCGACACAATTTGATATTATATTGAAACGCAACACGAACACGAGCAGAGCGACACTATCAGATAGTATATTGTAACGCAACACTATCAGATAGTATAAATTATCGCAACACGAACACGAGCAGAGCGACACAATTAGGTAGTATATCGAAACGCAACACGAAAATGAGCCGAGTGACTCTATCAGGTATTATATTGTACCGCTACACTATCAGAGAGTATGAAGTAAGGAAATATGAACACGAATTGAACGACACCATTACATAGATATTGTAACCCAACACGAACACGAGCTGAGCGACACCATTAGATACTATATTGTAGCACAACACGAACACGAGCTGAGCGACACTATCAGGTATTGTATTGTACCGTAACACTATCAGAGAGTATGAAGTAAGGAAATATGAACACGAGATCACGGACACCATTACATAGTATATTGTAACGCAACACGAACACGAGCTGAGAGACACCATTAGATACTATATTGTAACACAACAAGAACACGAGAAGAGCGACACTATTAGGTATTGTATTGTAACGCAACAATATGAGAGATTACATAGTAAGGAAACACGAAGACGTGCTGAGCGACACCATTAGATACTATATTGTAACACACCACAATCAGATAATATTATGTAACGCAACACGAACACGAGCAGAGCGACACAATTAGACAATATATTGTAAAGCAACAAGAACACGCGCAGAGCGTTACTAACAAGAAAGTGTATTGAATCGTAGCTCGGACACGTACAATACAAAATTCCGCAGGTATTGTATTTATCGTAACACGGACGCGTAAAGTACAACTCTTGTCAGGTAGTGTATTGTGACGTACCACGGACACGTACAATGCCACATTCCCCAGGTAGTGTATTGTATCGTAAAACGTCCACGTGCAATAGAACTTTCCTCAGGTAGTGCATTAAAACGTAACACGGAGAAGTACAATACAAATTTCCTCAGGTAATGAATTTTATCGTAACACGGACACGTACAATACAACTTTCCTCAGGTAGTGTATTATAACGTAACAAGGAGACGTACACTACAACTTTCCTGAGGCAGTGAATTGTATCGTAACAAGGACACGTACAATACAACTTTCCTCAGGTAGTGCATTGTATCGTAAAACGGACGCGTACAATGCGACATTCCTCAGGTAGTATATTGCATCGTAACACTGACACGCACAATGCAACTTTCCTCGAGTAGTAACGTAACATGAACACGTGCTATACAACTTTCCTTAGGTAGTGTATTGTAACGTAACATGAACACGTACAAGAAAACTTTCCTTAGGTAGTGTATTGTAACTCAACACGAACACAAGCAGAGAGAAACAATCAGATAGTATATAGTAACGCAAAACGAACATCGGCAGAGCCACACTATCAGGTATTGTATTGTAAAGCAACACGAACACGAGCAGAGCAACTAATTCAGAAGTATATTGTAACGCAACACGAATATGATCAGATCGATTCCACATGATTGTATATTGTAACGCAACACTAACAGGTAGTATAAAGTTACTCATCACGAACACGAGCAAACCGACACAATTAGATAGTATAGTGTACCGCAAAAAGTTAATAAGCAGAGCGACACAATTTGATATTATATTGAAACGCAACACGAACAGGAGCAGAGCGACACTGTCAGATAGTGTATTGTAACGCAACATTATCAGATATTATAAATTGTCGCAACACGAACACGAGCAGAGCGACACAATTAGGTAGTATATCGAAACGCAACACGAAAATGAGCAGAGCGACACTATCAGGTATTGTATTGTACCGTAGCACTAGCAGGGAGTATGAAGTAAGGAAATATGAACACGAGCTGAGTGACACCATTAGATACTATATTGTAACACAACACGGACACGAGAAGTGCGTCACTATCAGGTATTATATTGTAACGGAACACTATCAGAGATTACAAAGTAAGGAAACACGAAGACGTGCTGAGCGACACCATTTGATACTATATTGTAACGCAACACGACCATGAGCGGGCCGACACCATTAGATAGTAAATTGTAACACAACACTATCAGATAGTATTAAGTAACGCAACACGAACGCGAGCAGAGCGACACCATTTGATACTATATTGTAAAGCAACACGAACACGCGCAGAGCGACACTATCGGGTATTTATTGTATCGCAACACAAACACGTGCAGGGCGTCACTCGTAAGTTAGTGTGTTGTATAGAAGCACGTACAAGTACAATAAAACTTTCCTCAGGTAGTATATTGCATCGTTACACGGACACGCAGAATGCAAATTTCCTCGGGTAGTGTAATGTACCGTAACACGCAAACGTACAATACAACTTTCCTCGGGTAGAATATTGCATCGTAACACGGACACGCACAATGCAACTTTCCTCAAGTAGTGTATTGTAACGTAACATGAGCACGTACAATACAACTTTCCTTAGGTAGTGTATTGTAAAGTAACGCGGACACGCACGATACAGCTTTCCTCGGGTAGCTTATTGTAACGTAACACGAACACGAGCAGATCAACAAAATCCGAAGTATATTGTAACGCAACTCGAACATGATCAGATCGACACCATTAGATATTATATTGTAACGCAACACGAACGCGAGATGAGTGACTCAATTAGATAGTATATTGAATCACAACACGAATACGAGCGTAGCGACAGAATTAGATAGTATATCGAGACGAACACGAGCAGAGGGACACCATTAGATATTATATTTTAATGCAACACGAACGCAAGATGAGCGACACAATTAGATAATGTATTGTAAAGCAGCACGAACACAAGCAGGGACGTACCATCAGATAGTATATTGTAACGCAACACGAATACGAGCTAAGCGACACCATTAGATACTGTATTGTAACCACGAATACGAGCAGAGCGACACTATCAGGTATTGTATTGTAACGCAACACTATCAGATAGTATAAAGTGAGGAAGAACGAACTCGAGCTGAGTGACACCATTAGATACTATATTGTAATGCAACACGATCATGAGCGGGGCGAAACCATCAGATAGTATATTGTAACGCAACACTATCAGAGAGTATAAGGTAACGCTACACGAACACGAGCAGGGCGAAAAAATTAGATTGTATATTGTAAAGCAACACGAACACGCGCATAGCGTCACTACCAAGGAAGTGTATTGAATCGTAGCACGGACACGTACAATACAACTTTCCGCAGGTATTGTATTGTATCATATTGTAACACGGACACGTAAAATACAACTCTCGTCAGGTAGTGTATTGTATCGTAGCACGGACACGTACAGTGAAACATTCCTCCGGTAGTGTATTGGTTCGTAACAAGGGCACGTTCAATGCAACATTCCTCTGGTAGTGTATTGTATCGTAACACGGACACGTGCAATGCAACATTCCTCAGGTAGTGTATTGTTTCGTAACAAGGGCACGTTCAATGCAACATTCCTCAAGTAGTGTATTGTATCGTAACATGGACACGTAAAATGCAACATCATTCAGGTAGTGTAATGTATCGTAATACGGACACGTATAATGCAACTCTCACCGGGTAGTGTATTGTTTCGTAACACTGACACGTTCCATGCAGCAATTTTCAGGTAGTATATTGCATCGTAACACAGACACGCACAATGCAACTTTCCTCGAGTAGTAACGTCACATGAACCCGTGCTATACAACTTTCCTTAGGTAGTGTATTGTAACGTAACACGGACACGTAAAATACAGTTTTTCTCAGGTAGCGTATTGTAAGGTAACACGGACAAACACAATGCAACTTTCCTCAGGTAGTGTATTGTAACGTAACATGAACACGTACTGTACCCGTTCGTCCTGGGGATGCGATGACCCATCTGCTATAACATCGCATTCCTGGAGTTCCGGGACAGAGCGGAGTTAAATGAACCTCTAGTCAAATAAGGAATGTGTCGGAAATTCAGCTGAGTTCTCGAAAAAGCAGTGGGTATCACGAGACAAAATATCTCTAGGGTCGTTACGGGCCTAAGTTAATAGAAATAAAGCAAATATAAATGGGCGCCATCAACTGAATTCCTAGCAAACCACTTCCTTTCCGGATAAGCCTTACTCAAGACAAGGAAAGAAAAAGGAACATCACACCATCATCAGATCACTACTAAGATAAAAACAAATTTATTTTACTTTGAAAGTCAGACAGACATTTTAAATATAATTCCTACCTAAGAGTATGGTCGAATGCAAAGTTAAATTGTCATTGTCCAAAAATCGAACCATCTCCTTTCTAATGCAAAATTATCTTAATCCACATAACAAGAAAAATGTATAAAGTTCTCTTGGATTCTCAGGATCACTGTAGCACTATGTCTTTCGTCACTGACATTTGTGAAACCTGAGACCTAATTCTCTTTAATTTAACATCAACGTGGATTTAATTAAGTAATTAATCTGCCTAAACATACACATATAATAATCACTCATATTAAATATCACATAAATTATGGTTTGCATGGTATAATTTGAACATAGAACATGTTAATCAAATGTTCCTAAACATTGAATAATTAATTTACACTATTTACATCGTCATTCAATCACTTATCTGTGAATTACTGAAAATTCAAATTATCATTGGTCATCATCATCATCGTTATTATCAAAATTAAATATTTCTCACATTAATTCTCACTTCAAAATCCTACATCTTCCTGTCAGAATCGTTAATTCATCACCATTACATCATTTAAATTCTCAATTCAAGTTGCAATTCCTTCAAATTATTTCTCAATTAAATTTATTTAATTCCATGTAAATTCATTAATCATCAGCTTCTTTAATTAATTATCACCTTCTAATTCAGTTATTCATCATCATTACAATCGTCTATTAATTTATTTCAATCAGTTTATTTTATCAATCTTTAATTCATCCACTTTATTTAATTCATCGATTTATTTCAAAATTTAATTTATCAACTCATTTAAATTTCAATCATCTGGTTATTTAGATTTTTCATTATTTCATCTAGTCATTCTGATTTTTATTTCATTAGGTCAGATCGTTAATATGCTTAAATCTCAGATTATTATTTCGTTAATTATTATTTTCAGAAAATCTTGTATTATCAACTTCATTTATTTGTTTAATTTCCTAACAAATTGTTTAATAAGGTTTATAGAACGTTGTCTTACAGTTTTATTACTTCCAAGTTATATCTCGTATTTAATTTATCATGCCAAAAAATATTATTGTCTCCACGACATCACGTTGGATCTAACTATCCACAACGACATTATATTTCTTCAATACTTCAAATATCACATTTGTATATAAGAATTACTCCACAAAACTCCATAAATATTCAGCACATACAGCATGAATCTCAACAAATACGCTAGACTGGGTACGACGACCTCATGTCTGCTTCAAAATACTTTATTAACGATGCAACTATCACATGGCAAATTCTACAAAATGCCTATCACAAACTCCACTTAACCATGTTGCATGATCTACAAAAAATATATAACTGGCTTCAAATTATCAACGCACACAATCTCCAATAACTGTAATTACTCTTGATCACATCTAGACAACTTCTTAAACAATTGGAAAAATATTACTTCAGTAATTTAAGATCTGCTTTCAAATAGCATAAATTCTCTTACAATTTTCATAATTCACATCGCAGAAAAAACACCAATGTGCTATAGTCTCTCACATCAAAATCTGCAATACTGATCTGCCTTAAAATAAATCTTGACCATTAATGATTAATCTTATAAGATTCAATTACTTTAAATCCTTCTCAAAGGTATCAAACACAATTATAAAAATCATCAAAAGCATCAGCTATAACAGCTGTTAAACTGAAATTACTCTCAAAAGAGTATAGCAACAAAATATTGGATTGGCAAACAAGAATTACTAAATGCAATCCTGTTGACATTTATCGTTACTTTATTTAACAAAATTTCGACTGATATGTGACTAGTAGTTCCTTGTTTAATTCACTTACATCTCGTGTACATTCGGATGATAAAATGAGTCCCTCAATGGCGAGTAAGATGTGTAACCACCGTACAATCGTATAAATACGAAAGACCTCGCCCCGTCGACTTGGATGATAGTTCCCTAAACGATGGGTAAGGTGAGTACCACCATACAATCGTATAAATACGAAGGACCCCATCTCGTAGGCTGTATGAATGAATGTACCAGAAAGGAATCAACAAGTTTCTAGTTGTCATATAAAAGCGATGTTCATTCACTAAAGTGAATAACTTCTTAATATCTCCAAACAATCCAATGGAAAAAAATCCCTACTGATGAATAATACACACTCGCTAGTATGCAATGAACTGACGAAGTAATTTCTGATAATCAATTGCAGATCACGAGTTCGAAATACTCGTTACTCAAAAAAAACTATTCATGAAAAATATCCTAGCTGGAAAAATGTCTAAAAGACCAAACATTTGCTTAATAAAGCCAAACAACGGTGAGAATTTCGTATAATGATGCCTGCCATATCATATGGTCACTCCATATTCTAGCAAATTCGAAGTATATAAATTCAAACCATGTCTTAATAATCAAATCACTCCTATTAGAAAAATATACATGTGTGCCCAGTATTCATGAAAATAATCGTATCAGGTAGTTAGAACTCTTACAATACCTTTCATTATCAGTTGTAATATAATTTCCAAGATCGTCGATTTTCCCTACATAAGAATTTCTCGTAAGATCGGCGTGAATATCATTTCATCCATGAAATGACGATTTCCTTCGAAATCCCAAGCGAATCAGCTGTTGGACTCCTCTCGTCAGGAATCGAATCCATCGCTCTGTGGTGCCATCTTGTCTCTATTCACGTTTACTCGGTCATGTTGAACCTTGAATTACCCATAGCGGATATTGTCCAACTCCTTCTCGAAAAGTTCATGGAAACAGTGGACCCCCTACTCCTCTTCTAATATACGCCACTGTTCCGTTAAATGTTCAGTTTGAGAATTGTAAGTCCAATCTCAACTTACTGCAAAGTCCCACTTGAGTAAAAATAAAATTTTACTTGAGAGTGTTCAAGATTACGAAACACCCTGTATCTGTTCGTAATAGGTAACTCATGAAAATTGTATAAGATATAAATCTTATAAATGCACGATATAATGTTCATCAGAGCCTATGCTAAACATTCAGTTTACTTGGAATAGTAAAAGTCGCTTTGAATGTGTTATATAACAGCATGGTTATAAGGTTATTCGTAAAAGCCTGTGTTTGAACAGCGTCGAAATGAAGCTTGAAATAAAGTCTTCAAATACGAGCAGTGTGGTTTTGAAATACCCCGGCTGTCTACAATTGTCTCCTCGGCCAGCCCGCCTGGATCAACGACCCGCTCGGCCTTGGCTGCTCGGCGATGCGAGAAATGTCGCCTACACTTATGCCGTGACGGTTTCCGTACGTTGCGTGACTTTCAATGTCCGTCTCGCAGTGCTATAGAGCTGCTCTGAACTGCCCGTCTCCTTGGGCTCAACTGAACTTGCTAGCGCTGTGTTTCGGCTTATGTGCTCCGCGCGGCACGTGGCTTGTTCTCCCACCACTGCGCTCTTACGTCATGAACATAGTCTCGAACCCGAATTCTCTCGGCTGTTCTGTTATAAAATAACTTACTTCCATAAAATTATTTCCACATATAATGCATGTTATATATCCTCTTCTAAGATGTTTTAATTGTTATAATTCCATATATGTTTCAATAAAGCTTCACATCTCCATTCATAATTCTATCTTCTTACAGATTTCAATGCCTCCTCGATTCTTGACCTCCTACGTCATCTTGGCATTCTTCTTGACGCGATCGGTGCGCTATCTTTTCCTATTGCTTTCCAAAACCTCAACTACAGCTTAATGTCTGCTGGCGTAGCCGATAGCCTAAAATAGGTATCGGGTACAGTACAATACAATTTTCCTTATGTAGTGTATTGTAACGTAACATGGACACGTACAATACAGCTTACTCAGGTAGCTTATTGTAACGCAACACGAATACGAGCAGAGGAACACTATCAGATAGTATATTGTAACGCAACACTATCAGATAGTATAAAATAACGCAACACGAACACGAGCAGAGCGACATAATTCGATAGTATATTGCAAAGCAACACGAACACGGGCAGAGCGACACTATCGGGTATTTATTGTAACGCAACACGAACACGAGCATAGCGTCACTCTTAAGGTAGTGTATTGTATAGTAGCACGGACACGTACAATACAACCCCCCTCAGGTAGTGTATTGCAACGTAACACGGACACGTACAATACAACTTTCCTCAGGTAGTATATTGCATCGTTACAAGTAGGTGAGCAAGGAGGGTTCTGCTTCAAATACCGTTATTTATGCAAATGAGGGGGGGGGGGGTGGCGGCAAGGTCAATGACCTTGAGGTAGGTCATGATCAATGACCTCGAGGTAGGACATTGACCCCAAGGTCTCCGTGACCCTGGAAGGTAAACAAACCTTGGAGGGTCCAGGAACCGGTTTGAGGGGGTGTGGGTGGAGGGGGGAGGAGAGGGAAGGGTGGGGGTTGGAGTGGGGGTGGCGGACGAGGGGAGAATGGAAGAGGATCTGCACGAGACCCTCTTTGTCTCAGTCGCTCTGTTGGACTGAGCGTCTTCTCTGGTATTATCTTGTGCTATATAGCTTTGTATTGTAACTGATGAGATCCGAGTGTTGCCGAAGGTTCCCAAATCATTGTTGGTGAATGAATTGTCAGATTTGAACGGTCAACTGGCGTGTGTGTGTGTTTGACGTCATAACAGATTTTGGGATGTGGGGTAGGTCATGGATGGAAGTGTTCTTAATGGGAAAACATGAATAGAGATGGATGGTGGTGGTTGTTGAACCATGGCGTGCTAGGTTGGCGGGTAAACAAATGTGAATGAAGATGACACCGTGAATGGAGGTTGCGACGTCACAGCAGATTACGGGATGTAGCGCAGGTCATGGACGGGAGTGTTCTTAATGGGAAACATGAATGGAGATTGATGGTGGTGGTTGTTGAACCCTGGCGTGCTAGGTTGGCGGGTAAACAAACGTGAATGAAGATGGAACTGTGAATTCAGGTTGTGATGTCACAGGCAGAATGTAGTGTAGGTCATGGATGGGGTTGTTTTTTCTAATACTCAACGGTAATCAAATTGTGAATGGTATCTGGAGTTGTGAATGGGATTGAGCGGGGGAATGAACGTTGTGTTGAGTATGCACAATGGTAAACAAATATCAATGAATCTGGAGTAGTATTTCCTGTAAACGGTAGGGTGGAGGAGGATACAAAACGCATGGCATGTTGGGTTGGCCAGCTCGACATGAAATATAAACAAGATGGTGTACACCAGATCTGATTTATTAATCCATGAATTATATGTGGCGTTAAGACCTAGCCACCTAACAAAAAGTTTATTGCCACGTTTCTGTACAATTTTCTCAACAGGATAATGCTTGGGATATTGTGCCTTTTGCAATTCCTCAATGTAGAATCCTCCTTGGATTGGCTGGTTGTTGAGGTCATCAAGTAAATAAACAACTGGATTTGAAAGTTTTACCTTGCGAATGCGAAATATTTAAGTGCTCCAGTTTGGTGTGTATACTTTGGCGAAGATTGTTTTATGTTTACTGATGCGCACATAATCACCGATACGTAATCGATGACGTTGCGGATGTACTGTTTTGATTTTGTGATGAATGTGATCCAATTGTGCAATGTTCTTGGTTACAAGGCGTGGTTTCATTCCGACGGTTCTATGTTTTGTGTTGTTGTAATGTGTCACTAGCTCGCCTACAAGTTCAAGCCAGCAATAGGATCCTATTGCTGTAAATTGTTCCCACATGCGCGTTTTGTGTGTGCGGTTGAAACGTTCTACAACACTTGCCTTTAGATTGCTAAAAGTGGAATAGTGATGGATGTCAAGCGATTTGAGATAAGCGTAAAAAGTCTTGTTGAGAAATTCTTTGCCTTGATCTGTTTAAAGCAAACGAGGTTGTCGTTTTGACCGCTGAATGATGGTCTTGAACGCAGCGGTGACCAGTTGTGCAGATTTATTCCGTACAGGTTCAACAAAGGCCATTTTGGAATAAAAGTCGATGACGGTGAGCAGATAGTTGACCCCGTTGTTAGCTTTGGCATAGGGAATCATTTCAACCAGATCAGCTTGCCAAAGATCATCAACGCCCCGTGTGATGACATGACGACGATGGTAGAGACGACGAGCTGGTATATGCAACTCGCGAGCAATGGCTGCCTTAACAGGCGAGGGTGTTTAAACACGTTGACTCATTAGATAATAATGCCAGCATGACGAAGCTCCTCTTCTATTTCTAAAACTTCCGCCTCGTGTCCGGTATGACCGGCCTGTTCTGATGCACGCAACAGTTGCAGACGTTTAACTAACTTATTTGGATTGTTCCAATAGGCGAAATCGATGAATGGTTTCAAAGTATTAAACGCGATACCAGACGCTGAATTTGCACGGCGAACACTTGCATAGGTGGGAAACAATTTTGATATGATGGTTTTATATTTGAAGCCCTTATTAGCATTTACCGCTTCAGAACGTTTATAATTACGTCTAAAACCATTTGTAGCCATCAAGATGTTTTTATACTTTTCAAGATCTTCTTTATCATAGTCCTCGGTAGAAGGTGTACGTGAAAATGAAAGTTCTAAAAGACCTGGCGTCAATTTGTAACGAACTGTTTTAACAATGAAAACATTGTCACTTATCTTGATTCGTGAATTGCCAATTCGAAATCTATTGTTTTCATAGCGAACACCATAGGTAGTATCAGTTTTCTTAGTAAAAAGATCTTCAAGGAAGGGGGTAACCAACGCACCATAATTTTGTAGTAAAATGGATTTTAACCGCACATATTTTTCGGACGTATTTAATATTTCTTTAATAGTAGGCTGCTTTTCTTTGGGTCTAGTGGGTGTTTCAGCAATTATTGATGTTTTCAAAAACTGGGGCAGCGGTGATTCTTTGGAGCTAGAAGACGGAAGCAATGGAGAAAAACATCGTCAGGTTCTTCATCATTTTCTTCCTCCTCCTCCTCTTCCTCTTCAATTGTCTGTGTTTCTTTTGAGTGTGTACTGGGCTTTGATGTTCTTTCAACACGGCTTCCAGAGGTGACTTCAAATGTTTTTCAACAAACAGTTCACTATTGGCATGTGCACGTTTTAGATAGCGAAACTTTTGTCGAATGCTATTTCGCGCACGGATAATGTGCTTTTTTAATTGACTCCCTGTTGTTGCCATGATATCTGAACAAATTACATTCAGAAAAGCAATGCAGCTACTTAAATACAAATGAAATGATCAAACCCCATGCGGTAGCGTCCGTTGTTGATGTTGCTCTGCTTATCAATAACAAGACAACTGTGGCGATGAGCGTTCCAACTGTGTAAAGGCTTGAAAGGTCATGTCTGGGTTCACGTGATCATCGTAGACGTGACGCATGTTGCGCTCATCCTGTCGGAAGAGAACAATCACATTGGCATTGTCACGAATTAATTGTTTTGGTATTCGCGAATAGGTTTGAGCGAGATAAAAACCGTCGATATATTTATGACGCCCCATGCTAAAGTAAGCCTGAATGATGGCCTGTCGTTCTGTGGCCACATCATCAAAAATCATGAGTGAATGGGGGCGAACATTGTCTGGAAAAATGACGTCTTCGTGCGCTGCAAATGTGAAGTAGCCCATGTTGCGCTGACCTGACATGACCTGTTCCAAGAACACGTACAGCGGTTGATACATCAATTTGGCGAAGATATAGATATTTTGAAAGCACACTCCGTTCAAGGAGGTGATGAGGGTAAGCAGAAGATTGGTTTTTCCTCATACTGGTGGTCCGGTGATGAGACAGCGAATGGAAGATGGGAAGAGTGATCCATGACGTTGTTCGGACGATGTCGAGAAGAGGTGTGAAACCAAGTCTCCCACCGGAAGTGAATGTTGTTGCTTAATAATCCGCATAATGACTAAATGTGAAAGGGGAAGGTGTGGTCTCTATATACATGAAGCAAGTGGGTGTTTCAGTTCCAGTGTAACCATGGATGCCTTTGGAAGAATACTTAAAACAAAGAAAGCAAATGAACAATTTGTTTTGACAAATGATCCAAAACATGACACAGATCCGGCTACTAAACGATATGTTGATGCAAATGTATTGCCAAGTAAAGCTTTTTGTATGGCCGGTTGGTGTCCCAACTCGACCAACGACTGGATGATTAACGATGACGGTACATTTACTGGGCATTTACCTCTAAAATTAATACTAGGCTTTGCAGAGGATCATAAGCGCATTGTTGTGAACGCAAGACAGGATCTGATTCTTGTATGAGACAGGAGTTATTATAATGCGCTAAAGGGAGCTGATGCAGCGCCAATAGATTAAAAAATTTTACTTCAACGAATTCTATGGAAAGTACCGCACGTTACTATATCGGATCAGAAAAAATTGAGTCTGCTCAAGATTGTGGAGAAGGATAGAGCACTACCCATTCAATTTAGAAGCTGGGAGCTGCATGAATACCCGGTATTACCACTCTCTGATACACATACTTGGTCTATAAAATGCTCACGGGGTACAGAGCGACCTCTCTATGTCCTGGTTGGATTTCAAACAGATCGTAAATATCAACAAAATAAAGATGCATCAAAACTTGACCACGTCCGATTACGAAATATACGACTCTTTTTGAACGGTTGTTACTTTTCCTTATGAGGGAATGGATTTAAACTTTAACAAGAACAAATATGGTAAGCTCTATGACATGTTTGTAAACTTTCAATCATCCTATTATCAAAAAGAAGCATGTCCGCTATTATCACCGCAAGACTTTAAATCCAAGGCCCGTCTGGTGGGGATGGACTGTTCGTATTTGGAGGAGGTGATGAAGGAAACAACTATTGATATCAGACTAGAATTTGAAACATCTACAGTTATTCCAGAAAAAACAACAGCCTATTGCCTTATTGTTCACGAGGCGTAAGTGTTTTATCAACCGCTGTCCAACATGGTGACCCGAGTTTAAATAGCACGTCTTCCTGTATTACCCTTCGCAGTCATGCAAAGCTACGATGAAGTCACAACCTCCTCGGCGAGGTGGGTCTGCAAATGTGAAAGTGATTCGCCAAGTTTAGATGAAGATTCGAGGTTTACTATTTATCGCGCCCTAGAGAGTGAAGTTATAACTGCTTATCACAAGAATCATACTACGCTTAGAATGCCACCACATCTGGTTCACTATTTACCAGATGGATTTATGTCTACGTTTGGCATTCACGACAGGGGATACAACAACAAGCCCATCACCAATCAAACAAATAATGTGGATGATGATGTTGCCAAAGCTTCATCTTGTCATGTTGGAGAACGGGTAGATTGCATGGACTGCAAATGCGATCGTTGCTCAACAAGTCAAGACGCCGATGCAGCATTTGAGATTTATCGCACCCTGGTGAGTTTAGACATACGCCCCTACCATAAAGCGCAATTTCTTCGCGAAATGCCGCAGCATCTGATTACCTATTTACCAGCTGGATTTCTGACCGCGTACGGTGCACACGACATTGATCTTAATTGGGATAAGCTACCATTACACCTCCGTATGTCGGCGGATGTTGCAGCCTGCCGTCCCTGTCGTAGACACTTTATGCATCGAGAAGATTCTCACTGTGATTGGGATGGTCCAAATCCTATGATAAAAATTGTAAGCGATGTACTGATAACTTTAAGAATAATATTGTGTAATTGATTCTTTGTGTGTATATTATTTTCCCGCTCCTATCCAATCAGTTAGTTGTTAAGAAGCAGCGGTAGTGGAAGGTGTGATATCCGTCGCCATGCCGAAAACATTGATTGTCGACGTGCAGGGTTTCAAGGTGAACGGAAACAAGTTTGTATTTAAAGAAGTTGGAATTATTGACTGCACAACCATGTGGGCACCAAGAGTAACCAGTTTTGTCTTTGAACCGCCATTTCCATTGCATTTGCAGTCAGACGAGGACAGAAGACAAACAGAGTGGTTGCAACGCAATTTGGGACTAGTCTGGAAAGAAGGCGACATTCCTTACCATCATCTATCACTTGTTCTGAAAGCCCACTTGTTTGGCGCTGACCTTGTCTTTGTTAAGGGAAGCGAAAAAGGAATGGTTGCGTCAGTATGTTAATTCAACTTGTCAACTTGTTGACCTTCATTATCTGGGATGTCCTGCACTGTACAACCTGTCCGTGCCTGATGAACCTCTACAAAATAAAACACTTCAAAATGTTTGGAAGCTTTTTGATTGTCTAGCTCGCAAAGCATGTCAAAACTTGCATGTTGAGTGTAAAGCGCTGTAACGTCGGCTACAGTGTGAGACATACCATCGATCAGTGCGGACGTGTAGAATTATGGCTGCAATTGAAGGTTTGGACACCAATCCCACGGAGCGAGCTATTGTCAAGTTTTCGCCTGCAAAAAGAAGCTTGAAAGTTTCACAGATGAGGAATTGAACGCTTTTCCCAAAGCGTTCCTTTTTTATGTTGCTTCAAACGCGGTGAAAAATATTTGGTACATTGTACCTAGTGAATGGACCAGAGATCAAGGTCTGCGCGAACTACAACCATGCACTGATTTTAATCATCACCAGCAAGTGTATATCACTAAAATGCCCTCCATTATACAGTGTGGAACGTGTCAGCTCATCACATTGTACCACGGGCATACAAATATACCGTCCAGTAAAGACATTGCTTCGTCATTCCATGGGTGCGATGAAGAAGAGGAAGAACGGACAGCAGCGGCAGTATCGCCAGCACCAAAAAGTAAGACAACGCTTGAAAAAGATATGCCACACCTTTGCTGGTCATGGTCTAGTTAACAAGGCCATTGATCTACTTCCCATTGAACTGCATATTCCTGGCTATCAATTTTGTGGACCTGGAACTAAACTAAGCCAACGTCTAGCACAAGGGAATTCTGGAATCAACATATTGGATGCAGCGTGAAGAGATTATGACATTGCTTACAACAACAAGAATATAGAAGTACGTCGAGTTGCAGACCTCATTCTTCTAAGAAAGGCCATGCAGCGTGTGATGTCATCTACTGCTTCTATTGGTGAGAAGATTGAAGCCTTGATTGTAGCAGGAGCTATGAAGTCAAAGCTAATGATTGGTATTGGATTAGTGAGGAAAAGGACAAAGTAATGAACATGAATCAAATATTGTTAAGTATTTATTTGAGAGTCAGTCCACCAGTTCATAGTATACACAAAATATGGTTTAGTTTTCTTCTTGTAAAAAACATACAATTTTAATAAAAATAATTGAAAAATGAAAGTGTGTTCTTATTCACTAGGTGTGGAAATCTCCAAAAGGCAAGCTATTTACACCATCCCACATACGTGTATTGTCATATGTTGACAGTGATGTTTTATTTTGATTCACTCTAAAAATATTATGGTTCTTTAAAAGAATGCGTGTTTGCTGGTTTAAGCGAGAGGTGTTTGTGTAGAGTACACATCGATATTCCTCAACATTGAGGAATTGTGTGACGCTACGAAGAACACCCTTCGCTTTGCATTGACCTTTATTCTTTCGTGTTGAAAATGCGTACATTTTCGGCGCCAAAGCCACAAATTCTGTCATGACATCACCAGCACACTCATCCTTAAATAGACCAATTTTTTATTCATGGGAATTATACCAAACATATTGTTAACCTCATAGTTTGAGGTATCAAAGTAACTTGGATATTCTCTCATCACAGAGTAAACATCTATCTTATTGGTTTGATAAATAAGACTGTCTGTATCCATATACAGTAATTTTACATCTCCAAACTTTGTTTGGCAAACTCATAATGAAATTGATACATTACAAATTTTGAAAAGTCAAGTATTACCATTCCCAAGTAAATTGGTTTGTTATACATGATTTCTGTATTTGACAATTCAATGGTTACTAAATCAGTTTCAATAACTCGTAAAGAATGGAAATTAGGCATAGCTATACATTTTCGTGCGCCATATCGACCGTCCCAGTGGTTTACCAAATGAATAGTTCTATGCTTTCGAATATTTTCCATTGATTTACCGTAGCACGCATTGTTCATTAATTTATAAAAAAAATTGATTCGAATGTGGTCTTGGCGTGCTGCCGATGATGAGTATTCAATTGCATGTACGGTTGTAACCATGGTTTTTGTTCAAAGCAAATAATGCGATGAATGGATTGCAGTTTCAAACCATGTTTCAAACATTGCATTAAATTTTCAATATGTATGACGTACCGATTTTTTAAATTTAACGTTGCCAGCAACTTTTTATTGTTGGAACGTGAACTGGGAGGCTGTAATTTTTCAACACAAAATGGTAGATCAGAATGTTCATTGTGTATCACACGGGGATATATTAAGTCAACTTCTAGAACGTAGCCACGCGTGTCATTGCTCAACACGTCTTTTAAATTAAAATTAGAAACTTCATCTGAAGTCAGCCATCGAAAATTTTGATATGGAAGCGGTTTTTCCATAGCATATCCGTATAAATTGTTACAATCTAGGTAGGTGAGGATTGTTGTAAGTTGGTTTGGTTTGTATGTATCCATATATGGATTATTTGCTTTGGCGTGCTTTTGCACAAGCGATACAAGGCCACCACGTATTCCACATTAAAAAAAGAGTAACATGTCGATGTCTGTTAATAGTTCCAGTTCTATTTCAGTCACCTTCAACATACATACTATATCCGGCAAGGGTGTAGTAATGGGCTGGATCTAGATTGTAGATTTCAAGACACAGTTTGCGAAAGTGTTCAAACACGTCTGTCAAAAGTAGTGTATCAATTTTGAGGTATAAATCAGCATACTCGCCCAAAGTTGATATCTTGAACACGTCCCATACTTTTTGGGCGTGTAAATAGTCTTCTTCAGAAATATGACTTTTTAAGTCATTGTAAAATTTGTCCTTTGAAGGGAGTGAAGTTTCCTGTAAACATGCCCAATTGTTTACATAATTATAGGGAAACACCCCTTTTCGAATGCATAATTCAAATTGTTTGGCATCAGTAAAGTGTTGACGTACAAAATGCAAATTGTTTGGGTGAAACCCTTGAACAAGCGCATCCAATGATGATGCGAGGAATCTATACGAATCTAAAAATCGTATACTGAATCCATTTCGCCATTTTGAAAACGAAATAAAATTTTGATGATTTTGTGGAATTAAAGTAAACTTTTGGTTTTCATGGTTAGCAAATTCCTTAATAATTAGATGGCTGTCATACCGAGACATGTTGTGTAAGAAACAAGAAATATATGCCAAATTACATACACAATGAGCCGCTCCTCTAAATTTGCCAGTGTACCGATTATGGTCTCTCACTGGCGTGTCACAAGGTGCTATTGGTTTTTGACAAATGTGACAAGTGGTTGCTGTTGCAAAACTGCCTCGTCTGCGTCCGCCATTTGAAGCGGAATTGGATTATGCAGGATATTGTACACCCGATCTGCCAAGGCGTCCAATTCATTTAAAAACCAAGCAGCAGAATCTGCATCGCGATAAGATTTGAAGTATGAAAGTGAAGTGTCGTATGAACAAATCACGTTTAGGGCACAACTGATTGGCACATGTTGATATACTTGTTGAGGGTACGGACCTGCCGGATCTGGTCTACATATGTCAATGGGTGTGGTTAAACATTCAAAATCTGCATATACTGTAAATAGAAGCGGTTTTTGACGAGACACATTTTGAAATTTCATATTGGCTTTATCCTTTTCTGGAAACGTAATGTTTACCGCTGGTTGTGTGATGCAATCAATAGTATGTGCTGCCAACATTTGATTGCTAGTAAAATATTGCAAACAGCGATCCCATATATATATATATATATATACCCTATTTTTTGTAACTTGTGAACGAACTAGTCTGGAAAGATATTTGAAAGAGCAATAATGGTTGCACAATTCCCCTTCAATGTACAGTAAATTAAAATGCTTTTCTTTTTTCCCTTTGTCACATACAATAGACCAATAACTTTGTCCCCTTCAACTCCGTATACATTAATGCAGTAAAGCGGATTTTTAGATTTAAAACGAGAAATGGCGTTGAGGTCCGTTGGGAATTATGTCTGCTAAATTTAGACTGATCATTAATTCCATACATTTCTGGTGATATTTTCCCATTCTGTGAACATTTTTACTTGCAGCCAGGAACAAAACAAAGCAAAAAACGTCATTATTATTCACATTGATGACTGCGTGATGTTTTTCAACTGTTTAGGTAAATTAACATGAGCTGAATCACTGTTCAAGCGATCAAAGGTGCATACATTAATTTTAAAATGGATGATAGCTTCCAGCGATTTGCCGCTTTCCAATTCTTGCAACACGGCAAAGCGCGTCATGAGCTTATCAACAATGTTTTTACTATACCAACTGTGTATATTATCAGTGCGGTTCAATTCACACATTGTTGTACGTAAATAAATTGCTTTTGTTATTTCCACACCTTGTTTTAAAATAACAAAATCACATAAAAACTCAGCGTTAACCTTTAACGCTACATGTTCTCTTAAACAGTCTTGCATTTTATTTTGAAAAATGTTGTAGCTAGCGTTTAAAAATTCATTTGGGTCTTCAAGTTTAGCAACATTATTAATTTTAGTGCTACATTACTTGTTATAAAAACAACTATCCACCTCCTGCCAACTTAGTTCTGGTGCTGACATGATGATACTTACAGTAATTACATTTACTACAAAAACAGCAAATCACTGAACAGTTTGCAGAGAATGAAAAAAACAAAGTTTATTGTCTCTGCAAATTCTGTTTTAACATTAACAAATTTTAAATATTATTTTTTCTTCAATAAATTCTACCAAACATATTTTATTTCCCAGTTCCAAATATTTTAGATAGATGGTTCCTTTGTTGAGGCCATTTACAGCTTCGTCGTTGGGTTCCATGACCCTCGCAAGTAAGAAGACAGCGAAATCTTCTAGTTCGCAAACTATTCTTCCCCCATATATGGTTTTTACCCTGCGAGCAGCTGTCACCAACTAGGAATCGTTAACTGACAAGTCAGTAAACATTTAGTCTCCAGGCCGGTTGCTCTGCCAATGGAATTCGCAATTGTTATGGCAATCTAATTGGTTCTGAAAGTTAATTATAATGTGATTAGGTAAACTATTAAAAAGGTTCAGGTAGCCTCCACCTCTTTTTATTAGCACATTAACTCAAACACTGATCTATAGACTAAACCATTAAATGTGTATACAAAACATATTCGCTAAGACGAGGAGTCTTGCTAACAGTGCTCAGTCCCAGTAATCAGTCGGATAGAGCGAGATAACGTAATATCTCCTTTGACTGACGTCATGCCTGGTAATGACTGTTAGTTGCAATAATATTTTCATATATCCACGTGAGTAGTTTGTCCCGCATCCCCATCCAAACCTTGAGACTAAACCATCAAATGTGTATGCAAAAATTATTTGCTAAGACGAGGAGTCTTGCAACAGTGCTCAGTCCCAGTAATCAGTCGGATAGAGCGAGATAAGGTAATATCTCTTTTGACTGACGTCAAGCCTGATAATGACTGTTAGTTGCAATAATAGTTTCATATATCCACTTGAGTAGTGTGTCCCGCATCCCCATCCAAACCACTAGACTAAACCATCATATGTGTATACAAAACTTATTTGCTAAGACGAGGAGTCTTGCTAACAGCGCTCAGTCACAGTAATCAGTCGGATAGAGCGAGATAAGGTAATATCCCTTTTGACTAACGTCAAGCCTGGTAATGACTGTTAGTTGCAATAATAGTTTCATATATCCACTTGAGTAGCGTGTCCCGCATCCCCATCCGAACCTCTAGACTAAACCATCAAATGTGTATACAAAAATTATTTGCTAAGACGTGGAGTCTTGCTAACAGTGCTCAGTCCCAGTAATCAGTCGGATAGAGCGAGATAAGGTAATATCTATTTTGACTGACGTCAAGCCTGGTAATGACTGTTAGTTGCAATAATAGTTTCATATATCCACTTGAGTAGCATGTCCTGCATCCCCACCCAAACCTCTAGACTAAACCATCAAATGTGTATACAAAACTTATTTGCAAAGACGAGGAGTCTTGCAAACAGTGCTCAGTCCCAGTAATCAGTCGGATAGAGCGAGATAAGGTAATATCTCTTTTCACTGACGTCTAGCCTGGTAATGACTGTTAGTTGCAATAATGGTTTCATATATCCACTTGAGTAGTGTGTCCCGCATCCCCATCCAAACCTCTAAACTAAACCATCAAATGTGTATACTGTGCCCAACTGGTCACGGCAGAATGGCATCGAACTCAGGTCCTATCTGAGAAGACCAGGCACATGACTCTAACGAGAATCGAACCATTGATCTCTGAGGATGAACAGTTTTAGGGAACCCGAAGAGCAATGTGTTAAATAATGAGATATAATAATGTAGCATGATTTCACGACCTGTATGTGAATATCATAGCAGTTTTAAGATGAAGAATTGTAAGCAAATGCAAGCAAATGTACGTTTTCGAGGCATATACGAACGAGAGCAGGCCAGTTGACGTTTTATTAATTGCAGTTGGAAAATGGGTGGAGACCGAAGGCGCCAAGGGACCTACTTTCGTCTGGAGCGAGGAGACAGCTCAAAATTAATGACCCGGGTATTCACCGCTTGACAACGATGGAACCTAGGGTAGGGATGAATGCCCACGAAAATTAATTAATTACAGCCAAGTGGAGCATTAAAATGGAGTGAAATGTACACCCAGGTGAATATATTTTAGGAGAGATAATTTAGGAATGTTTTTACACCTGAATTAAAGCCTATATCTCTAAATGAACGCATTACTACCGAGCCTACGCTCGAGAGGAGTGATTTGGTGACCAGTCAAGGGGGAATCACCATTGTGGCGTCCTGACGCGCTGGATTAAGGCAATTAATTGTAATTAATTGGCCGAAGCGATCGCCGGCACGCGAACATTTATGAAACCTCCACACCTAAATAAACAAGGTGTATATGTCATTTCGGCTGAAAACGTATTATTTCAAGGAAGGAGTCGCAGCCACATGTCCGGTGGACTAGTTTTTTCGAGAAACCTTTATAAGGAGGGAGCAGTGCAGACCAAGGGAGTTGTATTGTTGTCTTCAGCCTGTTCTCAAGTATACACGTAACTAATACGCTGCCAGTAAGAGCGCGAAATGTTAAAGTATCGACGCCCAGCCGTCGAAGAACAATAGAAGCAAGTCTTACAGCTTCATAAGTAATCATGAAGTGCGTCGAAGTAATTTAATACAGCTATTTATCTATTATCTGACGCAAATATAAAGTCGCCACAGCGAAAGAGGAACTTATAATGTTTTTGAACATTACATATACCGGGAGGTATTGTCAGAATTGTATATGACATTATCATCAGGATCACTACAATGAGGGGAGCTTGGGAAACATCGCCACTTAATGTTGAGAGTGAGTTGAACGATATTGCAGGTGACGAGGATCGAACGTCCGTAAACCCCGTTAAACTTTCACGGAGACCAGCGGTTGGCGTAATTGCATCGCATCTCTGAGATCAGGCGTAGGAGGAAGAGTCCGAGTAAGAATCGACCTGTGAAATAGTGAATAAGTGTACATAAATTGTGTAATAGTGATTTAAAAGTGTTCATGTGTACAGTGATTAAGATGCATTGTGTAAATGTGAAAGAGGCCACTGATAAGAGTATGTTTATCATGTGGGAAATGTGTGAAATGAAGTGTTGTGAAAAATATAACATGATGGCTTAAATCAAGCGTCATGGTAGGCCTGAGGCTGAAAGGCTGGCACCATCCAGCGAAAATAAAAAGTGAGTACCAATTTACAATGTTATTATAACTAAATAGTTCACCCTATGACGATTTATCACTTTGAGACTAAGATGTAACAGTCACTTATTGAACGAGTTTTCACCACTCGTCTTGAATAAAGTATGGCTTGGAAGGTGATTTGTTTAGGGCCATTCAGGCCGAAAATAGTGATGAATGTAACGATAACGTTAAATGATAATAATAATAATAATAATCTGGGGTCGGCAACAGTAAAGTAATAGGCATTTTTGGCCTAAATAATGTTCAAAATGTGTCATGTCTAATATAAAGATACTGTATTTTGGTAAACAGTAAGAAAGTAACGTGGAATATAACGAGATACGAGAGTTTTTCAGTGTCAATGATGTGTTGAATGAATATTTGATATGGTCAATCCTTAGGATTATATTTGAGGACCATTAAAGTAAAGTAAGCCAGTAAATTTATACATTGTTATTAGGAGCTATTTAAAGCTTTGGCTTAAGTGTTATTACAGAGAGAACGCGGGTGCCTTAATAATTGAGTCATCTATGTGAAGTATTGTTTGAGCCGCATATAAGCGTGCAGAAATAACGTAGATCCAGTGATTTACGTAAATAAATATTGCGGGGACCAATCTAATATAACTTGCGCGTTAGGTGAGAAGTTGGCTAATCTACGAGTAGTATCGCCCTTGTGCATACTCTATTATTCGCAGCGAATTGGACAGAGCCTGTCTGTATCCAACGATTGCATGAATTATGGCCACGAATGATGTCCGTTGAGACTCCGTGAGCATGTGTGTAAATGATCTACCCTGAGAGGTAAGAATCATATTCGTCGTTCAGGAAACGCAGATTTCCTCATGTTATAATTGTGACAGCTGCTGGTGAGAATCCTGTGTTCTCATTATGATGCGCGTCCAAAAGCCACTAGTAGTCACCATAGAACGGCAAGGCTATCACAGGAATCCATCCCCAGCCATGAATGTTAATAAGGAGCCAGTTGAGCCCGATACACTCTAATTATAGGTGTTAAATAATTAAATGACTCAATTACTTAGGAACAACACTTAGCGTATCCCTGCTGTAATGCAATTGTAAACAATCTCGACCTTGACAGCAGATGAGAGAAGTGGGTTGTCCCACTGAGTCGAGCGGCCATCTTGTGCAGCTTGCCGGAACTAATTTTATTGCCTGCTGGGGAAAGGGAACGTCGGTCTGCCAGTCCTTTAAATTATGGTCACAGTAGGACACTGAGGAATCTCGATATTTCAATATGCAATTAAGATGTGAGTGTAGTGATGCCAATCGAATTAAATGATGTGTTGCAACTCACATACGTTGTTGAATCAAAGAAATCGGATAATATTTGGCACAGTTATTCTCTGAAGAGGAACACTGAACCAAATAAAGTGTTAGGCATCCTTTTAGAATGCATTTTAGCCAGATCACGCTAATTTATGCAGACGGGTATGTGATTTCTAAGAACATGACACATTTGTAACGATAATAATCCCGACAAGACCCAGAAAATCGTTGTATGGTGAAACTATAAATATTTCTATCCATGTTTATTTTGGAAGGGAAGTGTACCACTTTTTAAGCGTTTATAGTGATGGAAAGAAGGCGGATGATTCACACGACACAACAAATATTTGTTAATTAAGACATAAAATAATGAATTTATGCTAATCAAAGTAAATACCATAAGAAACGGAGTAATGTTTTATTAATGTCATTTTGATGTGATATGTGACTTTTGTGTTATGATACTCCAGTTAAATAAAATTGTGTCACATGATGAACACTATGGAAACCCATGGAAGTCTGAAGGTATCAATGATAGGATGCTAGAAATAGATTTGAATGCAGTGTAGCACTATTTTAAGAAGGTGACTCACAAAATAACCCTGATTTTATTTGTGGGAGTTAAATATAATTTGTCCTTTATTTGTATTTGTTGTATAGCCATGATTTTATACTAGTAAATATTTTATTTTAGGAATATGTTGTGTATTTCATGTAGAGTAGTCACCTGGTAGACTCAAATCCTGAGCATGTGGTCGTATGGTGGGCAGGAACGCCCCATACCTCGAAAGACCGTGAGTTAGCTGGGATACGAACACATGTTCCACATGATGACAGTTGGGTACATGGGGGATATGTCTCTGTACTAGGATTGAGTCACAGGTACTACTAAAAGTCGGCCAAGATATTAATGGTAGAAGCAAGTACAGCATGGAAATTAGGATATAATAGGAAAGGCCGCGTCCCATTTGTTAATAAGCCATCTCGTCAAATAAATGTTGATAATCCTCCATAAAACATGCTTAAATGTAAATGTAACTTGTCACAGCATACTAGACATACCTTACCCACTTCATTATCATGGCCCAAGCAACGCGGGGCGGTATTAATTCATTATGGAACCGCCTGCATCAGTGCAATATGAGCGATCTTGGCATTGCGCAAACTGGCCATGGAAAACATAGCATGTCCACTCAAATCCCATTAATTTATCATGTCGCCCAGATGTGTGTGGCAAAGCATGGGATACCCTCATCATTATCATGGCGCCCAACGTGGATGGCTTATGGGATTCAGAAAAACACCATAATAATAGCATGGTTTTCATGGGGAAAACCATAATAATAGTATTTTCCTCAAACTCTGTTTGAGCGATTGTGAGTCTTTCTAGATGATACACAGACGTCAGACACTGTTGTCAGACGGGTACGTGGGTCTATACCCATTCCATAGGTGGTTTTGGCACTTTGTAATATGTTGTTGTTGTTGTCGCGGGATCGGAATCCTTTTCTTTCCAATAGAACGCGCCAGCATGTTCAGCTGCGGCCTACCTGAATCTCAAATTAAGAAATACAGGATGGCTGGAACGGAGGACGTACTCAGGTGTATTGCTGAGTTAAGGGAACATTTTGATGATGCTAATGCTAAGAGAAAGGAAGAAATTAGAGAATTTAAAGATGAAATAGCGGGTAGATTGGATGCCAATCAAACCGAAATAAACACTAGATTAGAGGCTAATCAAGCTAATGTAAACACGCAGTTAGAGTCAAACCTAATAGAGGTTAATAATAAAATGGACGACGTTAAAGAGTCTGTGCAGCGTGAAGTAAATATTCAATTAGAGAATAATCGAGCTAGTATTGTTAGCGTGGTCTCAGAAATGCAAGCTGATAACGATAAACGCTTTGAGTCTATTGAGCTAAAACTAGAGAATAATCTGCCAGCGTGCAGAGAGTCACAGCGTGAGATTTACGATAGCTTAAGCAGTATGTCCATGGAGCTTAAAGACATTCAGAGTCAGAATGAAGCTAATACTAAACGTCAACTAGGGCAATTTAATACGTTCACTCAGACCGTGGATCAAAGGCTCGAGGATAGCGACGTAAAATGGAATACGCGAATGGCAGGCTACGCCAAGGCGGTAGACGAAGCCTTAAGAAAACAGGATCAGAATATCCTTGACCAATGCAAGGAAATCCAGGAAATAAAAACTTCTGATCAAGAGAATAAGGAGATAATGTCAAATATGAAGAGGCAGGTCGGGAAGGTGCAGAAAGAGTTGGAACAAACTCAGAGCGACCTAGCAGTTATTCATAAAAGACAGGATGAGGACCAGGGAGAAATCACGAAAATAAGGACTGAAATCTCTCATATGCAGGGTAACATTCAAAAGGAAGTTACAGGCTTACGAGAAGAATTAGAACTTCGAGAAGGCTTGAAGACTGAAGCCAGCGATAAGACTCTTGCCGAGGTAAGAGAAAGTCTAGCGGGGGAAATTACCCACCTGAAGGAAAACCTTATGGATGACAAGGAAAAGGTATTTTCTATGGCAGAAAGAAACCGAGATCGCCTAGAAAAAATAGAACGAGAGGTATTAGCTCGTTTGGAAAGGGCAGAAAATAGACACAGCCAAATAGAGACTAGAATGATCGCGCAGGAGGAATCCATGTTGCGGAATCCTAGGTCTAGCGAAGGAAGTATAGACGAGAATAGGAGAAATAAATGGGCAGAGATAGAAATACAGCCCACTCCAAAGAATGCAGCCATGCCAAGTGACAGCCCGTATACCACACCTGGTATGCCAATTGCCATGTCAACACCGCATGAAAATGCTGTTCAGAATCAAATAGTCACTGTTGTAAGGGCTAATGATGAGAAACCAAAGAAATACTCTGGGAGTAATTCTAACATGACACCCAAGTACTGGCTTAAAGAAGTTTCCGAGTACTTGAATGACGCGAAGGTACCGCCAGAGCGAAGGTTGAGAGCGATTGAAAAACTAACTGAGGGCGAGTGTGCCTTATGGTTTAGGAGTTTTCGGTACACGTTCGACACCGTTGACGAATTTCGCCAAGCATTTTTAAGCAGGTACTGGAACGCAAGTATACAACAGAACCTCAGATTGGACTTGTATTCCAGGCGTTATAGTACTAGTAATCCGACGAAATACGGAGAATTCTTTGTGAGTCAATTGTGCCGTTTTCGCGAACTTGATGAAGGGATTAGTGAGTCAGATTTGTGCATAGCGATAGCCAAGCAGCTACCGTATGAAGTACAACGTCTATTAATCTCAGCAAACGCCAAAACTGCGATCGATATGGAGGAGGTGCTGAGACAACTCGATCTCACCACAGTGCAGCACCCAAGGCAAAGTCGGAACATGGAACAAGTCAACATGACGACTACACCGACCGAACCGACTAAGGTGCAGACAAAAAGCAAATCTACGAGCACCGAAACGGAAAAATCCGACTGGCAACGCGAAGGACGCGAAAACCAAAATTGGAGGCCAGCATATCGAGGAGGATCGAACCGTGGAAACCGAGGAAGGAAAAACTGGAATCAGCGTGGTACCAGAGACCAGCAGCCTGATAACAGAAGGAATTGCGGCCGAAATGGGAACAACCAAGGATGGAGATCCCAGGAACAGAGTCGCGGGTTCGATGAAGAGGCGGAAGAACGCTATCACGCATCTTTAAGATACATGGAAGAGCGCGGAGATGACCAGAGACAATCGCGAGTTCATTGGGATGAAGCGATTAGGAATAGAAGGTCACCTGACATCTATAAAAATGATGACGGTGCCAAGAGTCTGGAACTTCAGCAGTATGAAGACAGGCAGAAGAACTCCACAAAGAATGGAGCAATTGAAAAAAAAAACCAAAATTAAATGACCAAAGAGAGATAAGTTCAGGATGGAATACAGTGAATGTTGTTAACTGGATTGCCAAACCTGAGGAGCTTATCGAAGACCTAGATGAAGGGACGGTCAATGTGAGAAGGGAACTACCCATTATTATTGTAAACATTGCGGGCATGAAGATAAGAAGTCTCATTGATACAGGTTCAACAGTGTGTTTGATAACCCAGGTATTATATAATGAAATCCAAAGTAAAATTCACGTATTGAAAATACCTATTTCAAGCGTGAAAATAAAAGGTGTGATACCAGATAAAGTTATGATATGCAAATACCAAGTATTTTTAGATTTGCAGATAGGGAACTCTACATTCTCACAGAGCTTCCTACTTGTGAATAAGCTGCCGTATAACCTCATTGTTGGCATGGATTTCATAAGAGAATATAAAGTTATTATAGATCTCTCGCAAGACATTGTTATGTTTCGCGCATGTGAGGGAAAGGAAGAGTTAGAACTCTCAATAAAGCACAATGAAACGAGACCAGAAGAGTACGTATGGCATACATACGGAGATATGACTGGGGATGTAGTATTGACAACAGAAGACATCGAGGAAGAGTTGGCAACACTGGCCGCAGACACTGAAAGGGACCTCGAACCAAAATTTGAAGAATGCCTGGAAGAGAAGATTGAGGAAGCTAAATTTGGTCCAGAACATAAGCAAATGCTAAGGGAACTGCTGTTTGAGTATAAAGGAGTCTTCGATTCGAGACCTGGCCGGATCAAGAATTTCCAATATGCGTTCCAAGTAAGCGATTGGACACCATTCAAACAGAAGCCGTATCCTGTAGCCGAGAAACATTATTTAAAGGTCAAAGAAGCAATGCAGGAAATGCTAGAGGCAGGCGTCATTGTGAAGACAGCCACACCTTATGTCAGCCCACTGGTAGTTGTACCTAAACAGGACGGAAGTGTGAGGATATGCCTGGACCTACGAAATTTGAATTCCAAGGTCATACCGGAATTTGACCATGTGCCGCCCATTAAGGAGGTACTCAGGAGGTTCAAAGGAAAGACTGTGTTCTCAAATCTTGACCTGACGGCAAGTTTTCACCATCTTGCTCTGGAGGAGAAACCATGCTTATTGACTGGGTTTTTATTTGACCAGCACACGTATTCTTACGTGCGTCTTCCATTTGGATTGAAAACAGCAGGTTCAGCGTTGATACGAGCGCTAGATCGGAACCTGTCTGAAGAAGTAAAAGCCACAACCATATGTTACGTAGATGATATACTACTGACATCTGAAACAGTTGAAGAACACGTCAGAGATCTACGCAAGCTGTTATATGACCTGTCAGGCTAACTTTAAGGTCAATATAAAGAAGTCTAACTTTAGTCAGAGAGAAGTTAAATTTCTAGGCCACGTAATAGATGCACAAGGAGTCAGACTTAATCCGGGAAAATTGGAAGTTATTAAACATTTCCCGAGACCAACGAAGGTAAAGAACGTCAGGCAATATCTAGGCGTTATTGGATTCTTTTCAAACCATTGCCCAAAGTATAACGAGACCGTAGCACCACTCCAAGACTTACTAAAGAAAGGAGGAAGATGGCGCTGGACGGAACAATGCGAGGAAGCCTTCGTGAAATCTAAACAGATGCTGTTAGATTATGTAAAATTGGGATATCCTGACTACACTCAGAAATTTATTATCCAGACTGACGCATCATTCATAGGTATTGGAGCAATGTTATATCAGGAAAATGTGGACAGGCCAGAGGAGAAAACTTACATTGCATTCATAAGTAGAAGGTTGAAACCTAATGAAAAGAATTATTCGGTCACGGAGATCGAATTGCTCGCGATACTGTATGCCCTACAGTATTGGCGAAAGCTAGTCTATGGCTTTAGAATTATATTAAGAACAGACCATAAAGCCCTAACGTTCCTGTTGAAAACTGACTTGTCCAGTCAAAGACTGACGAGATGGTCCCTGTACATACAGCAATTTCAAGTGGAAATCGAGTATTGCCCGGGGAAGGACAATATTATACCTGACTTGCTAAGCAGATACCCGACAGCTGATGAAGAAGAAGTTCTAGCTATCGAGATAGAAGATAGAGACCAGAAGACCTTAGATGATCTGAGGAACATCACCGTTTTTCAACGTGAAGATCCCTGGATACGGTTGATGATTAATTACTTCGAGGGAAAGCTGGACAGAGGAACCCCGATGTATGTGGAAGCCGAAGCACTATCAACGGAGTATCTATGGTTTAACCAGATGCTACATAAATGGAGCGACTCAGACCACACTCGACCCAGGATCGTTGTACCACCAGCACTGCAGAGGAGGCTAGTATGGTTAGCACACCGAGCTTTTGGTCACCCCGGTGTAGATAAGTCTGTTGCCCTGCTTAAAGAAGCATTTATTTGGCCAAAACTTCGAGATACAGTCAGGAATACAATCAGGACATGTGATATTTGCCAACGAGTAAAGCCTAACTCGTATTTAATGAGGCAAAAACCTATACCACTCTTACCAGAGAAGCCATGTCAGCTTCTGGCACTGGACAACTTTGGGCCGCTTCCTAGAGCTAGAAGAGGAAATAGACACATCCTAGTTGCACTAGACGTGTTTTCTAAAATGGTAGTCCTGTGTCCAATTCAGAAAACCAGTACAAAACAGGTACTTAAGAGGCTGAAGGAAAGAATCATTCCTATATTAGGGCAGCCGGAGAACATCTTATCTGATCATGGGAGCTGTTTTACCAGCGTGGAATTTCGCAGGGAGTTGGAAAATCTGGGTATAAGACAGATTTTGTCCACAGTTCAACACCCGGAGTCGAATTCTGCCGAAAGAGTAATGAGGGAACGGCAAAAGTACATGAAGATATACTGCTCTACTGAGAATTGGAAATGGATTGACGTACTTGAGATTATTGAATATTGTATCAACAATACCGTGCACGAAGCGACAGGAGAGGTGCCAGTGAGCCTACATCTCGATAGAAGACCAGAGAGGCCATGGAATAATGTCATTCGGACACCCATCGATGCACAGCCTGGACGTGAGTTGAGGATCCAGAGAACATTCGAGTATCTCAAGAAACAAGCAGACAGACGACCGCGGAGAAACAGGAGGAAACGCTATCATAGACCACTACTCGTGGGGGAATACGTCTTATTGAAAAAAAAAACGCTAGTTCAGATCCAGAGAGCAGGAAATATAAAAAATTTCAGCATAGCTACCACGGACCCTACCTGATTATAAGGGACTTGCAAAATAATGCATACCGAAATAAGATGAAGCAACAGGTAGAGAAGTTGTTGTAAATGGAGCTAATTTGAAGTTGTATAGTCCACCAGAGGATTATGATACGAGGGAAGAGCAAGCAATGCACACCCAAGTGGACAAGTGGACGAGGAGTCATTACGTATGCACGGAAACACTCTGGAGAAAAGCTTGCAGGCCCAGGAAGAAACGGAGCGAAGCGACCAGCTCGCAGACCCAAGGGATACGAGGGGAGAATGCAGCTGTCAACTGAAGGAACTTTATGACCAGTTGAGGGAGGCCGCTACGGAGCTAGAGGAAATGAATGAACAACTGAGAAGGCAGAACGAGAGTATGAGACGGCAGACAGAGTGGAATGGGGAACGAGACAGCCTATTGCCGAGAGCACTGACCGCTTAAAGTAAATACTGCATGGAGTCAATGCCATCTGAAAGGCCCGAAAAATTCACTTGTGAAATGAATTTTCCGAGCTTAGCAGGGGAAAGATGTGCCCAACTGGTCACGGCAGAATGGCATCGAACTCAGGTCCTATCTGAGAAGACCAGTCACATGACTCTAACGAGAATCGAACCATTGATCTCTGAGGAGGAACAGTTTTAGGGAACCCGAAGAGCAATGTGTTAAATAATGAGATATAATAATGTAGCATGATTTCACGACCTGTATGTGAATATCATAGCAGTTTTAAGATGAAGAATTGTAAGCAAATGCAAGCAAATATACGTTTTCGAGGCATATACGAACGAGAGCAGGCCAGTTGACGTTTTATTAATTGCAGTTGGAAAATGGGTGGAGACCGAAGGCGCCAAGGGACCTACTTTCGTCTGGAGCGAGGAGACAGCTCAAAATTAATGACCCGGGTATTCACCACTTGACAACGATGGAACCTAGGGTAGGGATGAATGCCCACGGAAATTAATTAATTACAGCCAAGTGGAGCATTAAAATGGAGTGAAATGTACACCCAGGTGAATATATTTTAGGAGAGATAATTTAGGAATGATTTTACACCTAAATTAAAGCCTATATCTCTAAATGAAGGCATTACTACCGAGCCTACGCTCGAGAGGAGTGATTTGGTGACCAGTCAAGGGGGAATCACCATTGTGGCGTCCTGACGCGCTGGACTAAGGCAATTAATTGTAATTAATTGGCCGAAGCGATCGCCGGCACGCGAACATTTATGAAACCTCCACACCTAAATAAACAAGGTGTATATGTCATTTCGGCTGAAAACGTATTATTTCAAGGAAGGAGTCGCAGCCACATGTCCGGTGGACTAGTTTTTACGAGAAACCTTTATAAGGAGGGAGCAGTGCAGACCAAGGGAGTTGTCTTGTTGTCTTGAGCCTGTTATCAAGTATACACGTAACTAATACGCTGCCAGTAAGAGCGCGAAATGTTAAAGTATCGACGCCCAGCCGTCGAAGAACAATAGAAGCAAGTCTTACAGCTTCATAAGTAATCATGAAGTGCGTCGAAGTAATTTAATACAGATATTTATCTATTATCTGACGCAAATATATAGTCGCCACAGCGAAAGAGGAACTTATAATGTTTTTGAACATTACATATACCGGGAGGTATTGTCAGAATTGTATATGACATTATCATCAGGATCACTACAATGAGGGGAGCTTGGGAAACATCGCTACTTAATCTTGACAGTGAGTTGAACGATATTGCAGGTGACGAGGATCGAACGTCCGTAAACCCCGTTAAACTTTCACGGAGACCAGTGGTTGGCGTAATTGCATCGCATCTCTGAGATCAGGCGTAGGAGGAAGAGTCCGAGTAAGAATCGACCTGTGAATAGTGAATAAGTGTACATAAATTGTGTAATAGTGATTTAAAAGTGTTCATGTGTACAGTGATTAAGATGCATTGTGTAAATGTGAAAGAGGCCACTGATAAGAGTATGTTTATCATGTGGGAAATGTGGGAAATGAAGTGTTGTGAAAAATATAACATGATGGCTTAAATCAAGCGTCATGGTAGGCCTGAAGCTGAAAGGCTGGCACCATCCAGCGAAAATAAAAAGTGAGTACCAATTTACAATGTTATTATAACTAAATAGTTCACCATATGACGATTTATCACTTTGAGACTAAGATGTAACAGTCACTTATTGAACGAGTTTTCACCACTCGTCTTGAATAAAGTATGGCTTGGAAGGTGATTTGTTTAGGGCCATTCAGGCCGAAAATAGTGATGAATGTAACGATAACGTTAAATGATAATAATAATAATAATAATCTGGGGTCGGCAACAGTAAAGTAATAGGCATTTTTGGCCTAAATAATGTTCAAAATGTGTCATGTCTAATATAACGATACTTTATTTTGGTAAACAGTAAGAAAGTAACGTGGAATATAACGAGATACGAGAGTTTTTCAGTGTCAATGATGTGTTGAATGAATATTTGATATGGTCAATCCTTAGGATTATATTTGAGGACCATTAAAGTAAAGTAAGCCAGTAAATTTATACATTGTTATTAGGAGCTATTTAAAGCTTTGGCTTAAGTGTTATTACAGAGAGAACGCGGGAGCCTTAATAATTGAGTCATCTATGTGAAGTATTGTTTGAGCCGCATATAAGCGTGCAGAAATAACGTAGATCCAGTGATTTACGTAAATAAATATTGCGGGGACCAATCTAATATAGCTTGCGCGTTAGGTGAGAAGTTGGCTAATCTACGAGTAGTATCGCCCTTGTGCATTCGCAGCGAATTGGACAGAGCCTGTCTGTATCCAACGCTTGCATGAATTATGGCCACGAATAATGTCCGTTGAGACTCCGTGAGCATGTGTGTAAATGATCTACCCTGAGAGGTAAGAATCATATTCGTCGTTCAGGAAACGCAGATTTCCTCATGTTATAATTGTGACAGCTGCTGGTGAGAATCCAGTGTTATCATTATGATGCGCGTCCAAAAGCCACTAGTAGTCACCATAGAACGGCAAGGCTATCACAGGAATCCATCCCCAGCCATGAATGTTAATAAGGAGCCAGTTGAGCCCGATACACTCTAATTATAGGTGTTAAATAATTAAATGACTCAATTACTTAGGAACAACACTTAGCGTATCCCTGCTGTAATGCAATTGTAAACAAACTCGACCTTGACAGCAGATGAGAGAAGTGGGTTGTCCCACTGAGTCGAGCGGCCATCTTGTGCAGCTTGCCGGAACTAATTTTATTGCCTGCTGGGGAAAGGGAACGTCGGTCTGCCAGTCCTTAAATTATGGTCACAGTAGGACACGGAAGAATCTCGATATTTCAATATGCAATTAAGATGTGAGTGTAATGATGATACCAATCGAATTAAATGATGTGTTGCAACTCACATACGTTGTTGTATCAAAGAAATCGGATAATATTTGGCACAGTTATTCTCTGAAGAGGAACACTGAACCAAATAAAGTGTTAGGCATCCTATTAGAATGCATTTTAGCCAGTTCACGCTAATTTATGCAGACGGGTATGTGATTTCTAAGAACATGACACATTTGTAACGATAATAATCCCGACAAGACCCAGACAATCGTTGTATGGTGAAACTATAAATATTTCTATCCATGTTTATTTTGGAAGGGAAGTGTACCACTTTTTAAGCGTTTATAGTGATGGAAAGAAGGCGGATGATTCACACGACACAACAAATATTTGTTAATTAAGACATAAAATAATGAATTTATGTTAATCAAAGTAAATGCCATAAGAAACGGAGTAATGTTTCATTAATGTCATTTCGATGTGATATGTGAATTTTGTGTTATGATACTCCAGTTAAATAAAATTGTGTCACATGATGAACACTATGGAAACCCATGGAAGTCTGAAGGTATCAATGATAGGATGCTAGAAATAGATTTGAATGCAGTGTAGCACTATTTTAAGAAGGAGACTCACAAAATAACCCTGATTTTATTTGTGGGAGTTAAATATAATTTGTCCTTTATTTGTATTTGTTGTATAGCCATGATTTTATACCAGTAAATATTTTATTTTAGGAATATGTTGTGTATTTCGTGTAGAGTAGTCACCTGGTAGACTCAAATCCTGAGCATGTGGTCGTATGGTGAGCAGGAACGCCCCATACCTCGAAAGACCGTGAGTTAGCTGGGATACGAACACATGTTCCACATGATGACAGTTGGGTACAATACAAAACTTATTTGCTAAGACGAGGAGTCTTGTAACAGTGCTCAGTCCCAGTAATCAGTCGGATAGAGCGAGATAAGGTAATATCTCTTTTGACTGACGTCAAGCCTGGTAATGACTGTTATTTGCAATAATAGTTTCATATTACCTTTGAGTAGTGTGTCCCGCATCCCCATCCGAACCTCTAGACTAAACCATCAAATGTGTATACAAAACTTATTTCCTAAGACGAGGAGACTTGCTAACAGAGCTCAGTCCCAGTAATCAGTCGGATAGAGCGAGATAAGGTAATATCTATTTTGACTGACGTCAAGCCTGGTAATGACTCTTATCTGCAATAATAGTTTCATATATCCACTTGAGTAGTGTGCCCGCATCCCCATCCAAACCTCTAGACTAAACCATCAAATGTGTATACAAAACTTATTTGCTAAGACGAGGAGTTTTGTAACAGTGCTCAGTCCCAGTAATCAGTCGGATAGAGCGAGATAAGGTAATATCTCTTTTAACTGACGTCAAGCCTGGTAATGACTGTTAGTTGCAATAATAGTTTCATATTACCACTCGAGTAGTGTGTCCCGCATCCCCATCCAAACCTCTAGACTAAACCATCAAATGTGTATACAAATCTTATTTGCTAAGACGTGGAGTCTTGCTAACAGTGCTCAGTCCCAGTAATCAGTCGGATAGAGCGAGATAATGTAATATCTCTTTTGACTGACGCCAAGCCTGGTTATGACTGTTAGTTGCAATAATAGTTTCATATATCCTCTTGAGTAGCGTGTCCCGCATCCCCATCCGAACCTCTAGACTAAACCATCAAATGTGTATACAAAACGTATTTGCTAAGACGAGGAGTCTTGCTAACAGTGCTCGGTCCCAGTAATCAGTCGGATAGAGCGAGACTTAACCATCAAATGTGAATAAAAAACTTATTTGCAAAGACGAGGAGTCTTGCTAACAGTGCTCAGTCCCAGTAATCAGTCGGATTGAGCGAGATAAGGTAATATCACTTTTGACTGACGTCAAGCCTGGTAATGACTGTTAGTTGCAATAATAGTTTCATATATCCACTTAAGTAGCGTGTCCCGCATCCCCATCTGAACCTCTACAATAAGCCATCAAATGTGTATACAAAACTTATTTTCGAAGACGAGGAGTCGTGCTAACAGTGCACAGTCCCAGTAATCAGTCGTATAGAGCGAGATAAGGTAATATCTCTTTTGACTGACGTCAAGCCTGGTAATGACTGTTAGTTTAAATAATAGTTTCATAGATCCACTTGAGTAGCATGACCCGCATCCCTATCCGAACCTCTAGACTAAGCCATCAACTGTGAATACAAAACTTATTTGCTAAGACGAGGAGTCTTCCTAACAGTGCTCAGTCCCAGTAATCAGTCGGATAGAGCGAGATAAGGTAATATCTCCTTTGACTGACGTGAAGCCTGGTAATGACTGTTAGTTGCAATAATAGTTTCATATATCCACTTGAGTAGTGTGTCCTGCATCCCCATCCAATCCCTTAGAATAAACCATCAAATGTGTATACAAAACTTATTTGCTAAGACGTGGTGTCTTGTAACATTGCTCAGTCCCAGTAATCAGTCGTATAGACCGAAATAAGGAAATATCTCTTTTGACTGACGTCAAGCCTGCTAATGACTGTTAGTTGCAATAATAATTTCGTATATCCACTTGAGTAGCATGTCCCGCATCACTATCCGAACCACTAGACTAAACCATCAAATGTGTATACAAAACTAATTTGCTAAGACGAGGAGTCATGCTAACAGTGCTCAGTCCCAGTAATCAGTCGGATAGAGCGAGATGAGGTAATACCTCTTTTGACTGACGTCAAGCCTAGTAATGACTGTTAGTTGCAATAATAGTTTCATATATCCACTTGTGTAGTGTGTCCAGCATCCCCATCCAAACCTCTAGACTAAACCATCAAATGTTTATACAAAACTTATTTGCTAAGACGAGGAGTCTTGCTAACAGTGCTCAGTCCCAGTAATCAGTCGGATAGACCGAGATAAGGTAATATATCTTTTGACTGACGTCAAGCCAGGTAATGACTGTTAGTTGCAATAATATTTTCATATATCCACTTGAGTAATGTGTCCCGCATCCGCATCCAAATCTCTAGACTAAACCATCAAATGTGTATACAAAACTTATTTGCTAAGACGAGGAGTCTTGCTAACAGTGCACAGTCCCAGTAATCAGTCGGATAGAGCGAGATAATGTAATATCTCTTTTGACTGACGTCAAGCCTGATAATGACTGCTAGTTGCAATAATAGTTTCATATATCCACTTGAGTAGTGTGTCCCGCATCCCCATCCAAACCTCTAGACTAAACCATAAAATGTGTATGCAAAATTATTTACTAAGACCAGGAGTCTTGTAACAGTGCTCAGTCCCAGAAATCCGGCGGATAGAGCGAGATAAGGTAATATCTCTTTTGACTGACGTCAAGCCTGGTAATAACTGTTAGTTGCAATAATAGTCTCATATATCCATTTGAGCAGTGTGTGCCGCATCCCCATCCGAACCTCTAGACTAAACAGTCAAATGTGTATACAAAACTTATTTGCTAAGACGAGGAGTCTTGATAACAGTGCTCACTCGCAATAATCAGTCGGATAGTGCGAGATAAGGTAATATCTCTTTTGAATGACGTCAAGCCTGGTAATGACGGTTAGTTGCAATAATAGTTTCATATATCCACTTGGGTAGCATGTCCTGCATCCCCATCTGAACCTCTAGACAAAACCATCAAATGTGTATACAAAACTTATTTGCAAAGACGAGGTGTCTTGCAGACAGTGCTCAGTCCCAGTAATCAGTCGGATAGAGCGAGATGAGGTAATATCTCTTTTGACTGACGTCAAGCCTAGTAATGACTGTTAGTTGCAATAATAGTTTCATATATCCACTTGTGTAGTGTGTCCCGCATGCCCATACAAACCTCTAGACTAAACCATCAAATGTGAATACAAAACTAATTTGCTAAGACGAGGAGTCTTGCTAACAGTGCTCAGTCCCAGTAATCAGTCGTATAGAGCGAGATAAGGTAATATCTCTTTTGACTGACGTCAAGCCTGGTAATGACTGTTAGTTTCAATAATAGTTTCATATTACCACTTGAGTAGTGTATCCCGCATCCCCATCCAAACCTCTAAACTAAACCATCAAATGTGTATACAAATCTTATTTGCTAAGACGTGGAGTCTTGCTAACAGTACTCAGTCCCAGTAATCAGTCGGATAGACCGAGATAATGTAATATCTCTTTTGACTGACGTCAAGCCTGGTAATGACTGTTAGTTGCAAATATAGTTTCATATATCCTCTTGAGTAGCGTGTCCCGCATTCCCATCCGAACCTCTAGACTAAACCATCAAATGTGTATACAAAACGTATTTGCTAAGACGAGGAGTCTTGCTAACATTGCTCGGTCCCAGTAATCAGTCGGATAGAGCGAGACTTAACAATCAAATGTGTATACAAAACTTATTTGCTGAGAAGAGGAGTCTTGCTAACAGTGCTCAGTCCCATAAATCAGTCGGATAGAGCGAGATAAGGTATTATCTCTTTTGACTGACGTCAAGCCCGGTAATGACTGTTAGTTGCAATAATAGTCATATATCCACTTGAGTAGGGAGTCCCGCATCCCCATCTGAACCTCTAGAATAAACCATCAAATGTGTATACAAAACTTATTTGCTAAGACGAGGAGTCTTCCTAACAGGGCTCAGTCCCAGTAATCAGTCGGATAGAGCGAGATAAGGGAATATCTCCTTTGACTGACGTCAAGCCTGGTAATGACTGTTAGTTGCAAAAATAGTTTCATATATCCACTTGAGTAGCATGTCCCGCATCCCCATCCGAACCTCTAGACTAAGCCATCAAATGTGAATACAAAATATATCTGCTAAGACGAGGAGTCTTGCTAACAGTGCTCGGTCCCAGTAATCAGTCGGATAGAGCGAGACTTAACCATCAAATGTGTATACAAAACTAATTTGCTAAGACGAGGAGTCTTGCTAACAGTGCTCAGTCCCAGTTATCAGTCGGATAGAGCGAGATAATGTAATATCTCCTTTGACTGACGTCAAGCCTGGTAATGACTGTTAGTTGCAATAATAGTTTCATATATCCACTTGAGTAGCATGTCCCGCATCCCCATCCGAACCTCTAGACTAAGCCATCAAATGTGAATACAAAACATATTTGCTAAGACGAGGAGTCTTGCTAACAGTGCTCAGTCCCAGTAATCATTCGGATAGAGCGAGATAAGGTAATATCTCTTTTGACTGACGTCAAGCCAGGTAATGAGTGTTAGTTGCAATAATAGTTTCATATATCCACTTGAGTAGTGTGTCCTGCATCCCCATCCAATCCTCTAGAATAAACCATCAAATGTGTATACAAAACTTATTTGCTAAGACGAGGAGTCTTGTAACAGTGCTCAGTCCCAGTAATCAGTCGGATAGAGCGAGATAAGGAAATATCTCTTTTGACTGACGTCAAGCCTGGTAATGACTGTTAGTTGCAATAATAATTTCGTATATCCACTTGAGTAGCATGTCCCGCATCACTATCCGAACCACTAGACTAAACCATCAAATGTGTATACAAAACTAATTTGCTAAGACGAGGAGTCTTGCTAACAGTGCTCAGTCCCAGTAATCAGTCGGATAGAGCGAGATGAGGTAATACCCCTTTTGACTGACGTCAAGCCTAGTAATGACTGTTAGTTGCAATAATAGTTTCATATATCCACTTGTGTAGTGTGTCCAGCATCCCCATCCAAACCTCTAGACTAAACCATCAAATGTGTATACAAAACTAATTTGCTAAGACGAGGAGTCTTGCTAACAGTGCTCAGTCCCAGTAATCAGTCGGATAGAGCGAGATAAGGTAATATCTCTTTTGACTGACGTCAAGCCTGGTAATGACTGTTAGTTGCAATAATATTTTCATATTTCCACTTGAGTAGTGTGTCACGCATCCCCCTCCAAATCTCTAGACTAAACCATCAAATGTTTATACAAAACTTATTTGCTAAGACGAGGAGTCTTGCTAACAGTGCTCAGTCCCAGTAATCAGTCGGATAGAGCGAGATAAGGTAATATATCTTTTGACTGACGTCAAGCCAGGTAATGACTGTTAGTTGCAATAATATTTTCATATATCCACTTGAGTAATGTGCCCCGCATCCGCATCCAAATCTCTAGACTAAACCATCAAATGTGTATACAAAACTTATTTGCTAAGACGAGGAGTCTTGCTAACAGTGCACAGTCCCAGTAATCAGTCGGATAGAGCGAGATAAGGTAATATCTCTTTTGACTGACGTCAAGCCTGGTAATGACTGTTAGTTTCAATAATAGTTTCATATTACCACTTGAGTAGTGTATCCCGCATCCCCATCCAAACCTCTAAACTAAACCATCAAATGTGTATACAAATCTTATTTGCTAAGACGAGTAGTCTTGCTAACAGTGCTCAGTCCCAGTAATCAGTCGTATAGAGCGAGATAAGGTAATATCTCTTTTGACTGACGTCAAGCCTGGTAATTACTGCTAGTTTCAATAATAGTTTCATATTACCACTTGAGTAGCGTATCCCACATCCCCATCCAAACCTCTAAACTAAACCATCAAATGTGTATACAAAACTTATTTGCTAAGACGAGGAGTCTTGTAACAGTGCTCAGTCCCAGTAATCAGTCGGATAGAGCGAGATAAGGAAATATCTCTTTTGTCTGACGTCAAGCCTGGTAATGACTGTTAGTTGCAATAATAGTTTCGTATATCCACTTGAGTAGCATGTCCCGCATCCCTATCCAAACCACTAGACTAAACCATCAAATGTGTATACAAAACTAATTTGCTAAGACGAGGAGTCTTGCTAACAGTGCTCAGTCTCAGTAATCAGTCGGATAGATCGAGATAAGGTAATATCTCTTTTGACTGACGTCAAGCCTAGTAATGACTGTTAGTTGCAATAATAGTTTCATATATCCACTTGTGTAGTGTGTCCCGCATCTCCATCCAAACCTCTAGACTAAACCATCAAATGTGTATAAAAAACTAATTTGCTAAGACGAGGAGTCTTGCTAACAATGCTCAGTCCCAGTAATCTGTCGGATAGAGCGAGATAAGGTAATATCTCTTTTGACAGACGTCAAGCCTTGTAATGACTGTTAGTTGCAATAATAGTTTCATATATCCACTTGAGTAGTGTGTTCCGCATCCCCATCCGAACCTCTAGACTAAACCATCAAATGTGCATACAAAACTTATTTGCTAAGACGAGGAGTCTTCCTAACAGTGCTCAGTCCCAGTAATCAGTCGGATAGAGCGAGATAAGGTAATATCTCTTTTGACTGACGTCAAGCCTGGTAATGACTGTTAGTTGCAATAATAGTTTCATATATCCATTTGAGTAGCATGTCCCGCATCCCCATCTGAACCTCTAGACTAAACCATCAAAAGTGTATACAAAACTTATTTGCTAAGACGAGGAGTCTTGCTAACAGTGCTCTGTCCCAATAATCAGTCGGATAGAGCGAGATAAGGTAATATCTCTTTTGACTGACGTCAAGCCTGGTAATGACTGTTAGTTGCAATAATAGCTTCATATATCCACTTGAGTAGCATGTCCCGCATCCCTATACGAACCTCTACACTAAGCCATCAAATGTGAATACAAAACTTATTTGCTAAGACGAGGAGTCTTGCTAACAGTGCTCAGTCCCAGTAATCAGTCGGTTAGAGCGAGATAAGGTAATATCTCTTTTGACTGATGTCAAGCCTAGTAATGACTGTTAGTTGCAATAATAGTTTCATATATCCACTTGAGTAGTGTGTCCCGCATTCCCATCCAAACCTCTAGACTAAACCATCAAATGTGTACACAATACTTATTTGCTAAGACGAGGAGTCGTGCTAACAGTGCTCAGCCCCAGTAATCAGTCGGATAGAGCGAGATAAGGTAATATCTCTTTTGACTGACGTCAAGCCTGGTAATGACTGTTAGTTGCAATAATAGTATCATATATCCACTTGAGTAGAGTGTCCCGCATCCCTATCCGAACCTCTAGACTAAGCCACCAAATGAGAATACAAAACTTATTTGCTAAGACGAGGAGTCTTGCTTACAGTGCTCAGTCCCAGTAATCAGTCGGATAGAGCGAGATAAGGTTATATCTCATTTGACTGACGTCAAGCCTGGTAATGACTGTTAGTTGCAATAATAGTTTCATATATCCACTTGAGTAGTGTGTCCCCCATCCCCATCCGAACCTCTTGATTAAACATCAAATGTGCATACAAAATTTATTTGCTAAGAAGAGGAGTCTTCCTAACAGTGCTCAGTCCCAGTAATCTGTCGGATAGAGCGAGATGAGGTAATATCTCTTTTGTATGACGTCAAGCCTGGTAATGACTGTTAGTTGCAATAATAGTTTCATATATCCACTTGAGTAGCATGTCCTGCATCCCCATCTGAACCTCTAGACTAAACCATCAAATGTGTATACAAAACTTATTTGCAAAGACGAGGAGTCCTGCAAACAGTGCTCTGTCCCAGTAATCAGTCGGATTGAGCGAGATAAGGTAATGTCTCTTTTCACTGACGTCAAGCCTGGTAATGCCTGTTAGTTGCAATAATGGTTTCATATTACCACTTGAGTAGTGTGTCCCGCATCCCCATCCAAACCTCTATAATATACCATCAAATGTGTATACAAAACTTATTTGCTAAGACGAGGAGTCTTTTAACAGTGCTCAGTCCCAGTAATCAGTCGGATAGAGCGAGATAAGGTAATATCTCTTTTGACTGACGTCAAGCCTGGTAATGACTATTAGTTGCAATAATAGTTTCATATATCCACTTGAGTAGTGTGTCCCGCATCCCCATCCAAACCTCTAGACTAAACCATCAAATGTGTATACACAACTTATTTGCTAAGACGCGGAGTCTTGCTAACAGTGCTCAGTCCCAGTAGTCAGTCGGATAGAGCGAGATAAGGTAATATCTCTTTTCACTGACGTCAAGCCTGGTAATGACTGTTAGTTGCAATAATAATTTCAAATATCCACTTGAGTACTGTGTCCCGCATCCCCATCCGAACCTCTAGACTAAACCATCAAATGTGAATACAAAACTAATTAGCTAAGACGAGGAGTCTTGCTAACAGCGCTCAGTCCCAGTAATCAGTCCGATAGAGCGAGATGCGGTAATATCTCTTTTGACTGACGTCAAGCCTGGTAATGACAGTTAGTTGCAATAATAGTTTCATATATCCACTTGAGTAGCATGTCCCGCATCCCTATACGAACCTCTAGACTAAACCATCAAATGTGAATACAAAACTTATTTGCTAAGACGAGGAGTCTTGCTAACAGTGCTCAGTCCCAGTAATCAGTCGGATAGAGCGAGATAAGGTAATATCTCTTTTGACTGACGTCAAGCCTGGTAATGACTGTTAGTTGCAATAATAGTTTCATATTACCAATTGAGTAGTGTGTCCCGCATCCCCATACAAACCTCTAGAATATACCATCAAATGAGTATACAAAAATTATTTGCTAAGACGTGGAGTCTTGCTAACAGTGCTCAGTCCCAGTAATCAGTCGTATAGAGCGGGATAAGGTAATATCTCTTTTGAACGACGTCAAGCCTGGTAATGACTGATAGTTGCAATAATAATTTCATATATCCACTTGAGTTGCGTGTCCCGCATCCCCATCCGAACCTCTAGACTAAACCATCAAATGTGTATGTAAAACTTATTTGCTAAGACGAGGAGTCTTGTAACAGTGCTCAGTCCCAGTAATCAGTCGGATAGAGCGAGATGAGGTAATATCTCTTTTGTATGACGTCAAGCCTGGTAATGACTGTTAGTTGCAATAATAGTTTCATATATCCACTTGAGTAGCATGTCCTGAATCCCCATCTGAACCTCTAGACTAAACCATCAAATGTGTATACAAAACTTATTTGCAAAGACGAGGAGTCCTGCAAACAGTGCTCTGTCCCAGTAATCAGTCGGATAGAGCGAGATAAGGTAATGTCTCTTTTCACTGAAATCAAGCCTGGTAATGCCTGTTAGTTGCAATAATAGTTTCATATTACCACTTGAGTAGTGTGTCCCGCATCCCCATCCAAACCTCTATAATATACCATCAAATGTGTATACAAAACTTATTCGCTAAGACGAGGAGTCTTTTAACAGTGCTCAGTCCCAGTAATCAGTCGGATAGAGCGAGATAAGGTAATATCTCTTTTGACTGACGTCAAGCCTGGTAATGACTATTAGTTGCAATAATAGTTTCATATATCCACTTGAGTAGTGTGTCCCGCATCCCCATCCAAACCTCTAGACTAAACCATCAAATGTGTATACAAAACTTATTTGCTAAGACGCGGAGTCTTGCTAACAGTGCTCAGTCCCAGTAGTCAGTCGGATAGAGCGAGATAATGTAATATCTCTTTTCACTGACGTCAAGCCTGGTAATGACTGTTAGTTGCAATAATAATTTCAAATATCCACTTGAGTACCATGTCCCGCATCCCCATCCGAACCTCTAGACTAAATCATCAAATGTGAATACAAAACTAATTAGCTAAGACGAGGAGTCTTGCTAACAGTGCTCAGTCCCAGTAATCAGTCCGATAGAGCGAGATGAGGTAATATCTCTTTTGACTGACGTCAAGCCTGGTAATGACAGTTAGTTGCAATAATAGTTTCATATATCCACTTGAGTAGCATGTCCCGCATCCCTATACGAACCTCTCGACTAAGCCATCAAATGTGAATACAAAACTTATTTGCCACGACGAGGAGTCTTGCTAACAGCGCTCAGTCCCAGTAATCAGTCGGATAGGGCGAGATAAGGTAATATCTCTTTTGACGGACGTCAAGCCTGGTAATGACTGTTAGTTGCAATAATAGTTTCATATATCCACTTGAGTAGTGTGTCCCGCATCCCCATCCAAACCTCTAGACTAAACCACCAAATGTGTATACAAAACATATTTGCTTAGACGAGGAGTCTTGCTAACAGTGCTAAGTCCCAGTAATCAGTCGGATAGAGCGAGATAAGGTAATATCTCTTTTGACTGACGTCAAGCCTGGTAATGACTGTTAGTTGCAATAATAGTTTCATATATCCACTTGAGTAGTGTGTCCTGCATCCCCATCCAATCCTCTAGAATAAACCATCAAATGTGTATACAAAATTTATTTGCTAAGACGAGGAGTCTTGTAACAGTGCTCAGTCCCAGTAATAAGTCGGATAGAGCGAGATAAGGTAATATCTCTTTTGACTGACGTCAAGCCTGGTAATGACTGTTAGTTGCAATAATAGTTTCATATTACCACTTGAGTAGTGTGTCCCGCATCCCCATCCAAACCTCTAGAATATACCATCAAATGTGTATACAAAACTTATTTGCTAAGACGAGGAGTCTTGTAACAGTGCTAAGTCCCAGTAATCAGTCGGATAGAGCGAGATAAGGTAATATCTCTTTTGACTGACGTCAAGCCTGGCAATGACTGTTAGTTGCAAAAATAGTTTCATATATGCACTTGAGTAGTGTGTCCCGCATCCCCATCCAAACCTCTAGACTAAATCATCAAATGTGTATACAAAACTTATTTGCTAAGACGAGGAGTCTTGCTAACAGTGCTCAGTCCCAGTAATCAGTCGGATAGAGCGAGGTAAGGTAATATCTCTTTTGACTGACGTCAAGCCCGGTAATGACTGTCATTTGCAATAATAGTTTCATATATCCACTTGAGTAGCGTGTCCCGCATCCCCAAACGAACCTCTAGACTAAACCATCAAATGTGTATAGAAAACAAACTTGCTAAGACGAGGAGTCTTTCTAACAGTGCTCAGTCCCAGTAATCAGTCGGATAGAGCGAGATAAGGTAATATCTCTTTTGACTTACGTCAAGCCTGGTAATGACTGTTAGTTTCAATAATAGCTTCATATATCCACTTGAGTAGCATGTCCCGCATCCCTATACGAACCTCTAGACTAAGCCATCAAATGTGAATACAAAACTTATTTGCTAAGACGAGGAGTCTTGCTAACAGTGCTCAGTCCCAGGAATCAGTCGGTTAGAGCGAGATAAGGTAATATCTCTTTTGACTGACGTCAAGCCTAGTAATGACTGTTAGTTGCAATAATAGTTTCATATATCCACTTGAGTAGTGTGTCCCACATCCCCATCCAAACCTCTAGACTAAACCATCAAATGTGTATACAATACTTATTTGCTAAGACGAGGAGTCGTGCTAACAGTGCTCAGCCCCAGTAATCAGTCGGATAGAGCGAGATAAGGTAATATCTCTTTTGACTGACGTCAAGCCTGGTAATGACTGTTAGTTGCAATAATAGTATCATATATCCACTTGAGTAGAGTGTCCCGCATCCCTATCCCAACCTCTAGACTAAGCCATCAAATGAGAATACAAAACTTATTTGCTAAGACGAGGAGTCTTGCTTACAGTGCTCAGTCCCAGTAATCAGTCGGATAGAGCTAGATAAGGTTATATCTATTTTGACTGACGTCAAGCCTGGTAATGACTGTTAGTTGCAATAATAGTTTCATATATCCACTTGAGTAGTGTGTCCCCCATCCCCATCCGAACCTCTTGATTAACCTTCAAATGTGCATACAAAATTTATTTGCTAAGAAGAGGAGTCTTCCTAACAGTGCTCAGTCCCAGTAATCAGTCGGATAGAGCGAGATGAGGTAATATCTCTTTTGTATGACGTCAAGCCTGGTAATGACTGTTAGTTGCAATAATAGTTTCATATATCCACTTGAGTAGCATGTCCTGAATCCCCATCTGAACCTCTAGACTAAACCATCAAATGTGTATACAAAACTTATTTGCAAAGACGAGGAGTCCTGCAAACAGTGCTCTGTCCCAGTAATCAGTCGGATAGAGCGAGATAAGGTAATGTCTCTTTTCACTGAAATCAAGCCTGGTAATGCCTGTTAGTTGCAATAATAGTTTCATATTACCACTTGAGTAGTGTGTCCCGCATCCCCATCCAAACCTCTATAATATACCATCAAATGTGTATACAAAACTTATTTGCTAAGACGAGGAGTCTTTTAACAGTGCTCAGTCCCAGTAATCAGTCGGATAGAGCGAGATAATGTAATATCTCTTTTGACTGACGTTATGCCTGGTAATGACTATTAGTTGCAATAATAGTTTCATATATCCACTTGAGTAGTGTGTCCCGCATCCCCATCCAAACCTCTAGACTAAACCATCAAATGTGTATACAAAACCTATTTGCTAAGACGCGGAGTCTTGCTAACAGTGCTCAGTCCCAGTAGTCAGTCGGATAGAGCGAGATAATGTAATATCTCTTTTCACTGACGTCAAGCCTGGTAATGACTGTTAGTTGCAATAATAATTTCAAATATCCAATTGAGTACCGTGTACCGCATCCCCATCCGAACCTCTAGACTAAATCATCAAATGTGAATACAAAACTAATTAGCTAAGACGAGGAGTCTTGCTAACAGTGCTCAGTCCCAGTAATCAGTCCGATAGAGCGAGATGAGGTAATATCTCTTTTGACTGACGTCAAGCCTGGTAATGACAGTTAGTTGCAATAATAGTTTCATATATCCACTTGAGTAGCATGTCCCGCATCCCTACACGAACCTCTCGACTAAGCCATCAAATGTGAATACAAAACTTATTTGCTAAGACGAGGAGTCTTGCTAACAGCGCTCAGTCCCAGTAAGCAGTCGGATAGAGCGAGATGAGGTAATATCTCTTTTGACTGACGTCAAGCCTGGTAATGTCTGTTAGTTGCAATAATAGTTTCGTATATCCACTTGAGTAGCATTTCCCGCATCCCTATTCGAACCTCTAGACTAAACCATCAAATGTGAATACAAAACTTATTTGCTAAGACGAGGAGTCTTGCTAACAGTGCTCAGTCCCAGTAATCAGTCGGATAGAGCGAGATAAGGTAATATCTCTTTTGACTGACGTCAAGCCTGGTAATGACTGTTAGTTGCAATAATAATTTCATATTACCTTTGAGTAGTGTGTCCCGCATCCCCATCCAAACCTCTAGACTAAACCATCCAATGTGTATACAAAACTTATTTGCTAAGACGAGGAGTCTTGCTAACAGCGTCAGTCCCAGTAATCAGTCGGATAGAGCGAGATAAGTTAATATCTCTTTGACTGACGTCAAGCCTGATAATGACTGTTAGTTGCAATAATAGTTTCATTTATCCAGTTGAGTAGCATGTCCCGCATCCCCATCCAAACCTCTAGACTGAACCATCAAATGTGTATACAAAACTTATTTGCTAAGACGAGGAGTCTTGCTAACAGTGCTCAGTCCCAGTTATCAGTCGGATAGAGCGAGATAAGGTAATATCTCTTTTGACTGACGTCAAGCCTGGTAATGACTGTTAGTTGCAATAATAGTTTCGTATATCCACTTGAGTAGCATGTCCGGCATCCCTATACGAACCTCTAGACTAAACCATCAAATGTGAATACAAAACTTATTTGCTAAGACGAGGAGTCTTGCTAACAGTGCTCAGTCCCAGTAATCAGTCGGATAGAGCGAGATAAGGTAATATCTCTTTTGACTGACGTCAAGCCTGGAAATGACTGTTAGTTGCAATAATAGTTTCATATTACCACTTGAGTAGTGTGTCCCGCATCCCCATCCAAACCTCTAGAATATACCACCAAATGTGTATACAAAACTTATCTGCTAAGACGAGGAGTCTTGTAACAGTGCTCAGTCCCAGAAATCGGTCGGATAGAGCGAGATAAGGTAATATCTCTTTTGACTGACGTCAAGCCTGGTAATGACTGATAGTTGCAATAATAGTTTCGTATATCCACTTGAGTAGCATGTCCGGCATCCCTATCCGAACCTCTAGACTAAACCATCAAATGTGAATACAAAACTTATTTGCTAAGACGAGGAGTCTTACTAACAGTGCTCAGTCCCAGAAATCAGTCGGATAGAGCGAGATAAGATAATATCTCTTTTGACTGACGTCAAGCCTGGTAATGACTGCTAGTTGCAATAATAGTTTCATATTAGCACTTGAGTAGTGTGTCCCGCATCCCCATCCAAACCTCTAGAATATACCACCAAATGTGTATACAAAACTTATTTGCTAAGACGAGGAGTCTTGTAACAGTGCTCAGTCCCAGAAATCAGTCGGATAGAGCGAGATAAGGTAATATCTCTTTTGACGGACGTCAAGCCTGGTAATGACTGTTAGTTGCAATAATAGTTTCATATATCCACTTGAGTAGTGTGTCCCGCATCCCCATCCAAACCTCTAGACTAAACCACCAAATGTGTATACAAAACATATTTGCTTAGACGAGGAGTCTTGCTAACAGTGCTAGGTCCCAGTAATCAGTCGGATAGAGCGAGATAAGGTAATATCTCTTTTGACTGACGTCAAGCCTGGTAATGACTGTTAGTTGCAATAATAGTTTCATATATCCACTTGAGTAGTGTGTCCTGCATCCCCATCCAAACCTCTAGACTAAACCATCAAATGTGTATACAAAACTTATTTGCAAAGAAGAGGAGTCTTGCTAACAGTGCTCAGTCCCAGTAATCAGTCGGATAGAGCGAGGTAAGGTAATATCTCTTTTGACTGACGTCAAGCCCGGTAATGACTGTCATTTGCAATAATAGTTTCATATATCCACTTGAGTAGCGTGTCCCGCATCCCCAAACGAACCTCTAGACTAAACCATCAAATGTGTATAGAAAACAAACTTGCTAAGACGAGGAGTCTTTCTAACAGTGCTCAGTCCCAGTAATCAGTCGGATAGAGCGAGATAAGGTAATATCTCTTTTGACTTACGTCAAGCCGGGTAATGACTGTTAGTTTTAATAATAGCTTCATATATCCACTTGAGTAGCATGTCCCGCATCCCTATACGAACCTCTAGACTAAGCCATCAAATGTGAATACAAAACTTATTTGCTAAGACGAGGAGTCTTGCTAACAGTGCTCAGTCCCAGGAATCAGTCGGTTAGAGCGAGATAAGGTAATATCTCTTTTGACTGACGTCAAGCCTAGTAATGACTGTTAGTTGCAATAATAGTTTCATATATCCACTTGAGTAGTGTGTCCCACATCCCCATCCAAACCTCTAGACTAAACCATCAAATGTGTATACAATACTTATTTGCTAAGACGAGGAGTCGTGCTAACAGTGCTCAGCCCCAGTAATCAGTCGGATAGAGCGAGATAAGGTAATATCTCTTTTGACTGACGTCAAGCCTGGTAATGACTGTTAGTTGCAATAATAGTATCATATATCCACTTGAGTAGAGTGTCCCGCATCCCTATCCCAACCTCTAGACTAAGCCATCAAATGAGAATACAAAACTTATTTGCTAAGACGAGGAGTCTTGCTTACAGTGCTCAGTCCCAGTAATCAGTCGGATAGAGCGAGATAAGGTTATATCTATTTTGACTGACGTCAAGCCTGGTAATGACTGTTAGTTGCAATAATAGTTTCATATATCCACTTGAGTAGTGTGTCCCCCATCCCCATCCGAACCTCTTGATTAACCATCAAATGTGCATACAAAATTTATTTGCTAAGAAGAGGAGTCTTCCTAACAGTGCTCAGTCCCAGTAATCAGTCGGATAGAGCGAGATGAGGTAATATCTCTTTTGTATGACGTCAAGCCTGGTAATGACTGTTAGTTGCAATAATAGTTTCATATAACCACTTGAGTAGCATGTCCTGAATCCCCATCTGAACCTCTAGACTAAACCATCAAATGTGTATACAAAACTTATTTGCAAAGACGAGGAGTCCTGCAAACAGTGCTCTGTCCCAGTAATCAGTCGGATAGAGCGAGATAAGGTAATGTCTCTTTTCACTGAAATCAAGCCTGGTAATGCCTGTTAGTTGCAATAATAGTTTCATATTACCACTTGAGTAGTGTGTCCCGCATCCCCATCCAAACCTCTATAATATACCATCAAATGTGTATACAAAACTTATTTGCTAAGACGAGGAGTCTTTTAACAGTGCTCAGTCCCAGTAATCAGTCGGATAGAGCGAGATAAGGTAATATCTCTTTTGACTGACGTCAAGCCTGGTAATGACTATTAGTTGCAATAATAGTTTCATACATCCACTTGAGTAGTGTGTCCCGCATCCCCATCCAAACCTCTAGACTAAACCATCAAATGTGTATACAAAACTTATTTGCTAAGACGCGGAGTCTTGCTAACAGTGCTCAGTCCCAGTAGTCAGTCGGATAGAGCGAGATAATGTAATATCTCTTTTCACTGACGTCAAGCCTGGTAATGACTGTTAGTTGCAATAATAATTTCAAATATCCAATTGAGTACCGTGTCCCGCATCCCCATCCGAACCTCTAGACTAAATCATCAAATGTGAATACAAAACTAATTAGCTAAGACGAGGAGTCTTGCTAACAGTGCTCAGTCCCAGTAATCAGTCCGATAGAGCGAGTTGAGGTAATATCTCTTTTGACTGACGTCAAGCCTGGTAATGACAGTTAGTTGCAATAATAGTTTCATATATCCACTTGAGTAGCATGTCCCGCATCCCTATACGAACCTCTCGACTAAGCCATCAAATGTGAATACAAAACTTATTTGCTAAGACGAGGAGTCTTGCTAACAGCGCTCAGTCCCAGTAAGCAGTCGGATAGAGCGAGATGAGGTAATATCTCTTTTGACTGACGTCAAGCCTGGTAATGTCTGTTAGTTGCAATAATAGTTTCGTATATCCACTTGAGTAGCATTTCCCGCATCCCTATTCGAACCTCTAGACTAAACCATCAAATGTGAATACAAAACTTATTTGCTAAGACGAGGAGTCTTGCTAACAGTGCTCAGTCCCAGTAATCAGTCGGATAGAGCGAGATAAGGTAATATCTCTTTTGACTGACGTCAAGCCTGGTAATGACTGTTAGTTGCAATAACAATTTCATATTACCTTTGAGTAGTGTGTCCCGCATCCCCATCCAAACCTCTAGACTAAACCATCCAATGTGTATACAAATCTTATTTAATAAGACGAGGAGTCTTGCTAACAGCGTCAGTCCCAGTAATCAGTCGGATAGAGCGAGATAAGTTAATATCTCTTTGACTGACGTCAAGCCTGATAATGACTGTTAGTTGCAATAATAGTTTCATTTATCCAGTTGAGTAGCATGTCCCGCATCCCCATCCAAACCTCTAGACTAAACCATCAAATGTGTATACAAAACTTATTTGCTAAGACGAGGAGTCTTGCTAACAGTGCTCAGTCCCAGTAATCAGTCGGATAGAGCGAGATAAGGTAATATCTCTTTTGACTGACGTCAAGCCTGGTAATGACTGTTAGTTGCAATAATAGTTTCGTATATCCACTTGAGTAGCATGTCCGGCATCCCTATACGAACCTCTAGACTAAACCATCAAATGTGCATACAAAACTTATTTGCTAAGACGAGGAGTCTTGCTAACAGTGCTCAGTCCCAGTAATCAGTCGGATAGAGCGAGATAAGGTAATATCTCTTTTGACTGACGTCAAGCCTGGAAATGACTGTTAGTTGCAATAATAGTTTCATATTACCACTTGAGTAGTGTGTCCCGCATCCCCATCCAAACCTCTAGAATATACCACCAAATGTGTATACAAAACTTATCTGCTAAGACGAGGAGTCTTGTAACAGTGCTCAGTCCCAGAAATCAGTCGGATAGAGCGAGATAAGGTAATATCTCTTTTGACTGACGTCAAGCCTGGTAATGACTGTTAGTTGCAATAATAGTTTCGTATATCCACTTGAGTAGCATGTCCGGCATCCCTATCCGAACCTCTAGACTAAACCATCAAATGTGAATACAAAACTTATTTGCTAAGACGAGGAGTCTTACTAACAGTGCTCAGTCCCAGTAATCAGTCGGATAGAGCGAGATAAGATAATATCTCTTTTGACTGACGTCAAGCCTGGTAATGACTGCTAGTTGCAATAATAGTTTCATATTACCACTTGAGTAGTGTGTCCCGCATCCCCAGCCAAACCTCTAGAATATACCACCAAATGTGTATACAAAACTTATTTGCTAAGACGAGGAGTCTTGTAACAGTGCTCAGTCCCAGAAATCAGTCGGATAGAGCGAGATAAGGTAATATCTCTTTTGACGGACGTCAAGCCTGGTAATGACTGTTAGTTGCAATAATAGTTTCATATATCCACTTGAGTAGTGTGTCCCGCATCCCCATCCAAACCTCTAGACTAAACCACCAAATGTGTATACAAAACATATTTGCTTAGACGAGGAGTCTTGCTAACAGTGCTAAGTCCCAGTAATCAGTCGGATAGAGCGAGATAAGGTAATATCTCTTTTGACTGACGTCAAGCCTGGTAATGACTGTTAGTTGCAATAATAGTTTCATATATCCACTTGAGTAGTGTGTCCTGCATCCCCATCCAATCCTCTAGAATAAACCATCAAATGTGTATACAAAATTTATTTGCTAAGACGAGGAGTCTTGTAACAGTGCTCAGTCCCAGTAATAAGTCGGATAGAGCGAGATAAGGTAATATCTCTTTTGACTGACGTCAAGCCTGGTAATGACTGTTAGTTGCAATAATAGTTTCATATATCCACTTGAGTAGTGTGTCCCGCATCCCCATCCGAACCTCTAGACTAAACCATCAAATGTGCATACAAAACTTATTTGCTAAGACGAGGAGTCTTGTAACAGTGCTCAGTCCCGATAATCAGTCGGATAGAGCGAGATGAGGTAATATCTCTTTGACTGACGTCAAGCCTGGTAATGACTGTTAGTTGCAATAATAATTTCATATTACCTTTGAGTAGTGTGTCCCGCATCCCCATCCAAACCTCTAGACTAAACCATCAAATGTGTATACAAAATTTTATTTGCTAAGACGAGGAGTCTTGCTAACAGCGTCAGTCCCAGTAATCAGTCGGATTGAGCGAGATAAGGTAATATCTCTTTTGACTGACGTCAAGCCTGGTGATGACTGTTAGTTGCAATAATAGTTCCGTATATCCACTTGAGTATCATGTCCCGCATCCCTATCGTAACCTCTAGACTAAACCATCAAATGTGAATACAAAACTTATTTGCTAAGACCAGGAGTCTTGCTAACAGTGCTCAGTCCCAGTAATCAGTCGGATAGAACGAGATAAGATAATATCTCTTTTGACTGACGTCAAGCCTGGTAATGACTGTTAGTTGCAATAATAGTTTCATATTACCACTTGAGTGGTGTGTCCCGCATCCCCATCCAAACCTCTAGAATATACCATCAAATGTGTATACAAATCTTATTTGCTAAGACTAGGAGTCTTGAAACAGTGCTCAGTCCCAGTAATCAGTCGGATAGAGCGAGATAAGATAATATCTCTTTTGACTGACGTCAAGCCTGGTAATGACTGTTAGTTGCAATATTAGTTTCATATTACCACTTGAGTAGTGTGTCCCGCATCCCCATCCAAACCTCTAGAATATACCACCAAATGTGTATACAAAACTTATTTGCTAAGACGAGGAGTCTTGTAACAGTGCTCAGTCCCATTAATCAGTCGGATAGAGCGAGATAAGGTAATATCTCTTTTGACTGACGTCAAGCCTGGTAATGACTATTAGTTGCAATAATAGTTTCATATATCCACTTGAGTAGTGTGTCCCGCATCCCCATCCAAACCTCTAGACTAAACCATCAAATGTGTATACAAATCTTATTTGCTAAGAAGAGGAGTCTTGCTAACAGTGCTCAGTCCCAGTAATCAGTCGGATAGAGCGAGATAAGGTAATATCTCTTTTGACTGACGTCAAGCCTGGTAATGACTGTTAGTTGCAATAATAGTTTCATATATCCACTTGAGTAGCATGTCCCGCATCCCTATCCGAACCTCTAGAATAAACCATCAAATGTGTATACAAAACATATTTGCTTAGACGAGGAGTCTTGCTAACAGTGCTCAGTCCCAGTAATCAGTCGGATAAAGCGAGATAAGGTAATATCTCTTTTGACTGACGTCATGCCTGGTAATGACTGTTAGTTGCAATAATAGTTTCATATATCCACTTGAGTAGTGTGTCCTGCATCCCCATCCAATCCTCTAGAATAAACCATCAAATGTGTATACAAAACGTATTTGCTAAGACGAGGAGTCTTGTAACAGTGCTCAGTCCCAGTAATCAGTCGGATAGAGCGAGATAAATTAATATCTCTTTTGACTGACGTCAAGCCTGGTAATGAGTGTTAGTTGCAATAATAGTTTCGTATATCCACTTGAGTAGCATGTCCCGCATCCCTATCCGAACCTCTAGACTAAACCATCAAATGTGAATACAAAACTTATTTGCTAAGACGAGGAGTCTGGCTAACAGTGCTCAGCCCCAGTAATCAGTCGTATAGAGCGGGATAAGGTAATATCTCTTTTGAATGACGTCAAGCCTGGTAATGACTGATAGTTGCAATAATAGTTTCATATATCCACTTGAGTTGCGTGTCCCGCATACCCATCCGAACCTCTAGACTAAACCATCAAATGTGTATATAAAACTTATTTGCTAAGACGAGGAGTCTTGTAACAGTGCTCACTCCCAATAATCAGTCGGATAGTGCGAGATAAGGTTATATCTCTTTTGACTGACGTCAAGCCTGATAATGACTGTTAGTTGCAATATTAATTTCATATTACCTTAGAGTAGTGTGTCCCGCATCACCATCCAAACCTCTAGACTAAACCATCCAGCGTGTATACAAAATTTATTTGCTAAGACGAGGAGTCTTGCTGACAGCGTCAGTCCCAGTAATCAGTCGGATAGAGCGAGATAAGTTAATATCTCTTTGACTGACGTCAAGCCTGATAATGACTGTTAGTTGCAATAATAGTTTCATTTATCCACTTGAGTAGCATGTCCCGCATCCCCATCCAAACCTCTAGACTAAACCATCAAATGTGTATACAAAACTTATTTGCTAAGACGAGGAGTCTTGCTAACAGCGTCAGTCCCAGTAATCAGTCGGATAGAGCGAGATAAGGTAATATCTCTTTTGACTGACGTCAAGCCTGGTAATGACTGTTAGTTGCAATAATAGTTTCATTTTAGCACTTGAGTAGTGAGTCCCGCATCCCCATCCAAACCTCTAGAATATATCATCAAATGTGTATACAAAACTTATTTGCTAAGACGAGGAGTCTTGTAACAGTGCTCAGTCCCAGTAATCAGTCGGATAGAGCGAGATAAGGTAATATCTCTTTTGACTGACGTCAAGCCTGGTAATGACTGTTAGTTGCAATAATAGTTTCATATATCCACTTGAGTAGTGTGTCCCGCATCCCCATCCAAACCTCTAGACTAAACCATCAAATGTGTATACAAAACTTATTTGCTAAGACGAGGAGTCTTGCTAACAGTGCTCAGTCCCAGTAATCAGTCGGATAGAGCGAGGTAAGGTAATATCTCTTTTGACTGCCGTCAAGCCCGGTAATGACTGTCATTTGCAATAATAGTTTCATATATCCACTTGAGTAGCATGTCCCGCATCCCCAAACGAACCTCTATACTAAACCATCAAATGTGTATAGAAAACAAACTTGCTAAGACGAGCAGTCTTTCTAACAGTGCTCAGTCCCAGTAATCAGTCGGATAGAGCGAGGTAAGGTAATATCTCTTTTGACTTACGTCAAGCCTTGTAATGACTGTTAGTTGCAATAATAGCTTCATATATCCACTTGAGTAGCATGTCCCGCATCCCTATACGAACCTCTAGACTAAGCCATCAAATGTGAATACAAAACTTATTTGCTAAGACGAGGAGTCTTGCTAACAGTGCTCAGTCCCAGTAATCAGTCGGTTAGAGCGAGATAAGGTAATATCACTTTTGACTGATGTCAAGCCTAGTAATGACTGTTAGTAGCAATAATAGTTTCATATATCCACTTGAGTAGTGTGTCCCGCATCCCCATCCAAACCTCTAGACTAAACCATCAAATGTGTACACAATACTTATTTGCTAAGACGAGGAGTCGTGCTATCAGTGCTCAGCCCCAGTAATCAGTCGGATAGTGCGAGATAAGGTAATATCTCTTTTGACTGACGTCAAGCCTGGTAATGACTGTTAGTTGCAATAATAGTATCATATATCCACATGAGTAGAGTGTCCCGCATCCCTATCCGAACCTCTAGACTAAGCCACCAAATGAGAATACAAAACTTATTTGCTAAGACGAGGAGTCTTGCTTACAGTGCTCAGTCCCAGTAATCAGTCGGATAGAGCGAGATAAGGTTATATCTCTTTTGACTGACGTCAAGCCTGGTAATGACTGTTAGTTGCAATAATAGTTTCATATATCCACTTGAGTAGTGTGTCCCCCATCCCCATCCGAACCTCTTGATTAAACATCAAATGTGCATACAAAATTTATTTGCTAAGAGGAGGAGTCTTCCTAACAGTGCTCAGTCCCAGTAATCTGTCGGATAGAGCGAGATGAGGTAATATCTCTTTTGTATGACGTCAAGCCAGGTAATGACTGTTAGTTGCAATAATAGTTTCATATATCCACTTGAGTAGCATGTCCTGCATCCCCATCTGAACCTCTAGACTAAACCATCAAATGTGTATACAAAACTTATTTGCAAAGACGAGGAGTCCTGCAAACAGTGCTCTGTCCCAGTAATCAGTCGGATAGAGCGAGATAAGGTAATGTCTCTTTTCACTGACGTCAAGCCTGGTAATGCCTGTTAGTTGCAATAATGGTTTCATATTACCACTTGAGTAGTGTGTCACGCATCCCCATCCAAACCTCTATAATATACGATCAAATGTGTATACAAAACTTATTTGCTAAGACGAGGAGTCTTTTAACAGTGCTCAGTCCCAGTAGTCAGTCGGATAGAGCGAGATAAGGTAATATCTCTTTTGACTGACGTCAAGCCTGGTAATGACTATTAGTTGCAATAATAGTTTCATATATCCACTTGAGTAATGTGTCCCGCATCCCCATCCAAACCTCTAGACTAAACCATCAAATGTGTATACAAAACTTATTTGCTAAGACGCGGAGTCTTGCTAACAGTGCTCAGTCCCAGTAGTCAGTCGGATAGAGCGAGATAAGGTAATATCTCTTTTCACTGACGTCAAGCCTGGTAATGACTGTTAGTTGCAATAATAATTTCAAATATGCACTTGAGTACTGTGTCCCGCATCCCCATCCGAACCTCTAGACTAAACCATCAAATGTGAATACAAAACTAATTAGCTAAGACGAGGAGTCTTGCTAACAGTGCTCAGTCCCAGTAATCAGTCCGATAGAGCGAGATGCGGTAATATATCTTTTGACTGACGTCAAGCCTGGTAATGACAGTTAGTTGCAATAACAGTTTCATATATCCACTTGAGTCGCATGTCCCGCATCCCTATACGAACCTCTAGACTAAGCCATCAAATATGAATACAAAACTTATTTGCTAAGACGAGGAGTCTTGCTAACAGCGCTCAGTCCCAGTAAGCAGTCGGATAGAGCGAGATGAGGTAATATCTCTTTTGACTGACGTCAAGCCTGGTAATGTCTGTTAGTTGCAATAATAGTTTCGTATATCCACTTGAGTAGCATTTCCCGCATCCCTATTCGAACCTCTAGACTAAACCATCAAATGTGAATACAAAACTTATTTGCTAAGACGAGGAGTCTTGCTAACAGTGCTCAGTCCCAGTAATCAGTCGGATAGAGCGAGATAAGGTAATATCTCTTTTGACTGACGTCAAGCCTGGTAATGACTGTTAGTTGCAATAATAGTTTCATATTACCAATTGAGTAGTGTGTCCCGCAACCCCATACAAACCTCTAGAATATACCATCAAATGTGTAAACAAAAATTATTTGCTAAGACGTGGAGTCTTGCTAACAGTGCTCAGTCCCAGTAATCAGTCGTATAGAGCGGGATAAGGTAATATCTCTTTTGAACGACGTCAAGCCTGGTAATGACTGATAGTTGCAATAATAGTTTCATATATCCACTTGAGTTGCGTGTCCCGCATCCCCATCCGAACCTCTAGACTAAACCATCAAATGTGTATATAAAACTTATTTGCTAAGACGAGGAGTCTTGTAACAGTGCTCAGTCCCAATAATCAGTCGGATAGAGCGAGATAAGGTAATATCTCTTTTGACTGACGTCAAGCCTGATAATGACTGTTAGTTACAATAATAATTTCATATTACCTTTGAGTAGTGTGTCCCGCATCACCATCCAAACCTCTAGACTAAACCATCCAATGTGCATACAAAACTTATTTGCTAAGACGAGGAGTCTTGCTAACAGGGTCAGTCCCAGTAATCAGTCGGATAGAGCGAGATAAGTTAATATCTCTTTGACTGACGTCAAGCCTGATAATGACTGTTAGTTGCAATAATAGTTTCATTTATCCACTTGAGTAGCATGTCCCGCATCCCCATCCAAACCTCTAGAATATACCATCAAATGTGTATACAAAAATTATTTGCTAAGACGTGGAGTCTTGCTAACAGAGCTCAGTCCCAGTAATCAGTCGTATAGAGCGGGATAAGGTAATATCTCTTTTGAACGACGTCAAGCCTGGTAATGACTGATAGTTGCAATAATAGTTTCATATATCCACTTGAGTTGCGTGTCCCGCATCCCCATCCAAACCTCTAGACTAAACCATCAAATGTGTATATAAAACTTATTTGCTAAGACGAGGAGTCTTGTAACAGTGCTCAGTCCCAATAATCAGTCGGATAGAGCGAGATAAGGTAATATCTCTTTTGACTGACGTCAAGGCTGGTAATGACTGTTAGTTGCAATAATAGTTTCATATTAGCACTTGAGTAGTGTGTCCCGCATCCCCATCCAAACCTCTAGAATATACCATCAAATGTGTATACAAAACTTATTTGCTAAGACGAGGAGTCTTGTAACAGTGCTCAGTCCCAGTAATCAGTCGGATAGAGCGAGATAAGGTAATATCTCTTTTGACTGACGTCAAGCCTGGTAATGACTGTTAGTTGCAATAATAGTTTCATATATCCACTTGAGTAGTGTGTCCCGCATCCCCATCCAAACCTCTAGACTAAACCATCAAATGTGTATACAAAACTTATTTGCTAAGACGAGGAGTCTTGCTAACAGTGCTCAGCCCCAGTAATCAGTCGGATAGAGCGAGGTAAGGTAATATCTCTTTTGACTGACGTCAAGCCCGGTAATGACTGTCATTTGCAATAATAGTTTCATATATCCACTTGAGTAGCGTGTCCCGCATCCCCAAACGAACCTCTAGACTAAACCATCAAATGTGTATAGAAAACAAACTTGCTAAGACGAGGAGTCTTTCTAACAGTGCTCAGTCCCAGTAATCAGTCGGATAGAGCGAGATAAGGTAATATCTCTTTTGACTTACGTCAAGCCTGGTAATGACTGTTAGTTTCAATAATAGCTTCATATATCCACTTGAGTAGCATGTCCCGCATCCCTATACGAACCTCTAGACTAAGCCATCAAATGTGAATACAAAACTTATTTGCTAAGACGAGGAGTCTTGCTAACAGTGCTCAGTCCCAGGAATCAGTCGGTTAGAGCGAGATAAGGTAATATCTCTTTTGACTGACGTCAAGCCTGCCTAGTAATGACTGTTAGTTGCAATAATAGTTTCATATATCCACTTAAGTAGTGTGTCCCACATCCCCATCCAAACCTCTAGACTAAACCATCAAATGTGTATACAATACTTATTTGCTAAGACGAGGAGTCGCGCTAACAGTGCTCAGCCCCAGTAATCAGTCGGATAGAGCGAGATAAGGTAATATCTCTTTTGACTGACGTCAAGCCTGGTAATGACTGTTAGTTGCAATAATAGTATCATATATCCACTTGAGTAGAGTGTCCCGCATCCCTATCCCAACCTCTAGACTAAGCCATCAAATGAGAATACAAAACTTATTTGCTAAGACGAGGAGTCTTGCTTACAGTGCTCAGTCCCAGTAATCAGTCGGATAGAGCGAGATAAGGTTATATCTATTTTGACTGACGTCAAGCCTGGTAATGACTGTTAGTTGCAATAATAGTTTCATATATCCACTTGAGTAGTGTGTCCCCCATCCCCATCCGAACCTCTTGATTAACCATCAAATGTGCATACAAAATTTATTTGCTAAGAAGAGGAGTCTTCCTAACAGTGCTCAGTCCCAGTAATCAGTCGGATAGAGCGAGATGAGGTAATATCTCTTTTGTATGACATCAAGCCTGGTAATGACTGTTAGTTGCAATAATAGTTTCATATATCCACTTGAGTAGCATGTCCTGAATCCCCATCTGAACCTCTAGACTAAACCATCAAATGTGTATACAAAACTTATTTGCAAAGACGAGGAGTCCTGCAAACAGTGCTCTGTCCCAGTAATCAGTCGGATAGAGCGAGATAAGGTAATGTCTCTTTTCACTGAAATCAAGCCTGGTAATGCCTGTTAGTTGCAATAATAGTTTCATATTACCACTTGAGTAGTGTGTCCCGCATCCCCATCCAAACCTCTATAATATACCATCAAATGTGTATACAAAACTTATTTGCTAAGACGAGGAGTCTTTTAACAGTGCTCAGTCCCAGTAATCAGTCGGATAGAGCGAGATAAGGTAATATCTCTTTTGACTGACGTCAAGCCTGGTAATGACTATTAGTTGCAATAATAGCTTCATATATCCACTTGAGTAGTGTGTCCCGCATCCCCATCCAAACCTCTAGACTAAACCATCAAATGTGTATACAAAACTTATTTGCTAAGACGCGGAGTCTTGCTAAAAGTGCTCAGTCCCAGTAGTCAGTCGGATAGAGCGAGATAATGTAATATCTCTTTTCACTGACGTCAAGCCTGGTAATGACTGTTAGTTGCAATAATAATTTCAAATATCCAATTGAGTACCGTGTCCCGCATCCCCATCCGAACCTCTAGACTAAATCATCAAATGTGAATACAAAACTAATTAGCTAAGACGAGGAGTCTTGCTAACAGTGCTCAGTCCCAGTAATCAGTCCGATAGAGCGAGATGAGGTAATATCTCTTTTGACTGACGTCAAGCCTAGTAATGACAGTTAGTTGCAATAATAGTTTCATATATCCACTTGAGTAGCATGTCCCGCATCCCTGTACGAACCTCTCGACTAAGCCATCAAATGTGAATACAAAACTTATTTGCTAAGACGAGGAGTCTTGCTAACAGCGCTCAGTCCCAGTAAGCAGTCGGATAGAGCGAGATGAGGTAATATCTCTTTTGACTGACGTCAAGCCTGGTAATGTCTGTTAGTTGCAATAATAGTTTCGTATATCCACTTGAGTAGCATTTCCCGCATCCCTATTCGAACCTATAGACTAAACCATCAAATGTGAATACAAAACTTATTTGCTAAGACGAGGAGTCTTGCTAACAGTGCTCAGTCCCAGTAATCAGTCGGATAGAGCGAGATAAGGTAATATCTCTTTTGACTGACGTCAAGCCTGGTAATGACTGTTAGTTGCAATAATAATTTCATATTACCTTTGAGTAGTGTGTCCCGCATCCCCATCCAAACCTCTAGACTAAACCATCCAATGTGTATACAAAACTTATTTGCTAAGACGAGGAGTCATGCTAACAGCGTCAGTCCCAGTAATCAGTCGGATAGAGCGAGATAAGTTAATATCTCTTTGACTGACGTCAAGCCTGATAATGACTGTTAGTTGCAATAATAGTTTCATTTATCCAGTTGAGTAGCATGTCCCGCATCCCCATCCAAACCTCTAGACTAAACCATCAAATGTGTATACAAAACTTATTTGCTAATACGAGGAGTCTTGCTAACAGTGCTCAGTCCCAGTAATCAGTCGGATAGAGCGAGATAAGGTAATATCTCTTTTGACTGACGTCAAGCCTGGTAATGACTGTTAGTTGCAATAATAGTTTCGTATATCCACTTGAGTAGCATGTCCGGCATCCCTATACGAACCTCTAGACTAAACCATCAAATGTGAATACAAAACTTATTTGCTAAGACGAGGAGTCTTGCTAACAGTGCTCAGTCCCAGTAATCAGTCGGATAGAGCGAGATAAGGTAATATCTCTTTTGACTGACGTCAAGCCTGGAAATGACTGTTAGTTGCAATAATAGTTTCATATTACCACTTGAGTAGTGTGTCCCGCATCCCCATCCAAACCTCTAGAATATACCACCAAATGTGTATACAAAACTTATCTGCTAAGACGAGGAGTCTTGTAACAGTGCTCAGTCCCAGAAATCAGTCGGATAGAGCGAGATAAGGTAATATCTCTTTTGACTGACGTCAAGCCTGGTAATGACTGTTAGTTGCAATAATAGTTTCGTATATCCACTTGAGTAGCATGTCCGGCATCCCTATCCGAACCTCTAGACTAAACCATCAAATGTGAATACAAAACTTATTTGCTAAGACGAGGAGTCTTACTAACAGTGCTCAGTCCCAGTAATCAGTCGGATAGAGCGAGATAAGATAATATCTCTTTTGACTGACGTCAAGCCTGGTAATGACTGCTAGTTGCAATAATAGTTTCATATTACCACTTGAGTAGTGTGTCCCGCATCCCCATCCAAACCTCTAGAATATACCACCAAATGTGTATACAAAACTTATTTGCTAAGACGAGGAGTCTTGTAACAGTGCTCAGTCCCAGAAATCAGTCGGATAGAGCGAGATAAGGTAATATCTCTTTTGACGGACGTCAAGCCTGGTAATGACTGTTAGTTGCAATAATAGTTTCATATATCCACTTGAGTAGTGTGTCCCGCATCCCCATCCAAACCTCTAGACTAAACCACCAAATGTGTATACAAAACATATTTGCTTAGACGAGGAGTCTTGCTAACAGTGCTAAGTCCCAGTAATCAGTCGGATAGAGCGAGATAAGGTAATATCTCTTTTGACTGACGTCAAGCCTGGTAATGACTGTTAGTTGCAATAATAGTTTCATATATCCACTTGAGTAGTGTGTCCTGCATCCCCATCCAATCCTCTAGAATAAACCATCAAATGTGTATACAAAATTTATTTGCTAAGACGAGGAGTCTTGTAACAGTGCTCAGTCCCAGTAATAAGTCGGATAGAGCGAGATAAGGTAATATCTCTTTTGACTGACGTCAAGCCTGGTAATGACTGTTAGTTGCAATAATAGTTTCATATTACCACTTGAGTAGTGTGTCCCGCATCCCCATCCAAACCTCTAGAATATACCATCAAATGTGTATACAAAACTTATTTGCTAAGACGAGGAGTCTTGTAACAGTGCTAAGTCCCAGTAATCAGTCGGATAGAGCGAGATAAGGTAATATCTCTTTTGACTGACGTCAAGCCTGGCAATGACTGTTAGTTGCAAAAATAGTTTCATATATGCACTTGAGTAGTGTGTCCCGCATCCCCATCCAAACCTCTAGACTAAATCATCAAATGTGTATACAAAACTTATTTGCTAAGACGAGGAGTCTTGCTAACAGTGCTCAGTCCCAGTAATCAGTCGGATAGAGCGAGGTAAGGTAATATCTCTTTTGACTGACGTCAAGCCCGGTAATGACTGTCATTTGCAATAATAGTTTCATATATCCACTTGAGTAGCGTGTCCCGCATCCCCAAACGAACCTCTAGACTAAACCATCAAATGTGTATAGAAAATAAACTTGCTAAGACGAGGAGTCTTTCTAACAGTGCTCAGTCCCAGTAATCAGTCGGATAGAGCGAGATAAGGTAATATCTCTCTTGACTTACGTCAAGCCTGGTAATGACTGTTAGTTTCAATAATAGCTTCATATATCCACTTGAGTAGCATGTCCCGCATCCCTATACGAACCTCTAGACTAAGCCATCAAATGTGAATACAAAACTTATTTGCTAAGACGAGGAGTCTTGCTAACAGTGCTCAGTCCCAGGAATCAGTCGGTTAGAGCGCGATAAGGTAATATCTCTTTTGACTGACGTCAAGCCTAGTAATGACTGTTAGTTGCAATAATAGTTTCATATATCCACTTGAGTAGTGTGTCCCACATCCCCATCCAAACCTCTAGACTAAACCATCAAATGTGTATACAATACTTATTTGCTAAGACGAGGAGTCGTGCTAACAGTGCTCAGCCCCAGTAATCAGTCGGATAGAGCGAGATAAGGTAATATCTCTTTTGACTGACGTCAAGCCTGGTAATGACTGTTAGTTGCAATAATAGTATCATATATCCACTTGAGTAGAGTGTCCCGCATCCCTATCCCAACCTCTAGACTAAGCCATCAAATGAGAATACAAAACTTATTTGCTAAGACGAGGAGTCTTGCTTACAGTGCTCAGTCCCAGTAATCAGTCGGATAGAGCGAGATAAGGTTATATCTATTTTGACTGACGTCAAGCCTGGTAATGACTGTTAGTTGCAATAATAGTTTCATATATCCACTTGAGTAGTGTGTCCCCCATCCCCATCCGAACCTCTTGATTAACCATCAAATGTGCATACAAAATTTATTTGCTAAGAAGAGGAGTCTTCCTAACAGTGCTCAGTCCCAGTAATCAGTCGGATAGAGCGAGATGAGGTAATATCTCTTTTGTATGACGTCAAGCCTGGTAATGACTGTTAGTTGCAATAATAGTTTCATATATCCACTTGAGTAGCATGTCCTGAATCCCCATCTGAACCTCTAGACTAAACCATCAAATGTGTATACAAAACTTATTTGCAAAGACGAGGAGTCCTGCAAACAGTGCTCTGTCCCAGTAATCAGTCGGATAGAGCGAGATAAGGTAATGTCTCTTTTCACTGAAATCAAGCCTGGTAATGCCTGTTAGTTGCAATAATAGTTTCATATTACCACTTGAGTAGTGTGTCCCGCATCCCCATCCAAACCTCTATAATATACCATCAAATGTGTATACAAAACTTATTTGCTAAGACGAGGAGTCTTTTAACAGTGCTCAGTCCCAGTAATCAGTCGGATAGAGCGAGATAATGTAATATCTCTTTTGACTGACGTCAAGCCTGGTAATGACTATTAGTTGCAATAATAGTTTCATATATCCACTTGAGTAGTGTGTCCCGCATCCCCATCCAAACCTCTAGACTAAACCATCAAATGTGTATACAAAACTTATTTGCTAAGACGCGGAGTCTTGCTAACAGTGCTCAGTCCCAGTAGTCAGTCGGATAGAGCGAGATAATGTAATATCTCTTTTCACTGACGTCAAGCCTGGTAATGACTGTTAGTTGCAATAATAATTTCAAATATCCAATTGAGTACCGTGTCCCGCATCCCCATCCGAACCTCTAGACTAAATCATCAAATGTGAATACAAAACTAATTAGCTAAGACGAGGAGTCTTGCTAACAGTGCTCAGTCCCAGTAATCAGTCCGATAGAGCGAGATGAGGTAATATCTCTTTTGACTGACGTCAAGCCTGGTAATGACAGTTAGTTGCAATAATAGTTTCATATATCCACTTGAGTAGCATGTCCCGCATCCCTACACGAACCTCTCGACTAAGCCATCAAATGTGAATACAAAACTTATTTGCTAAGACGAGGAGTCTTGCTAACAGCGCTCAGTCCCAGTAAGCAGTCGGATAGAGCGAGATGAGGTAATATCTCTTTTGACTGACGTCAAGCCTGGTAATGTCTGTTAGTTGCAATAATAGTTTCGTATATCCACTTGAGTAGCATTTCCCGCATCCCTATTCGAACCTCTAGACTAAACCATCAAATGTGAATACAAAACTTATTTGCTAAGACGAGGAGTCTTGCTAACAGTGCTCAGTCCCAGTAATCAGTCGGATAGAGCGAGATAAGGTAATATCTCTTTTGACTGACGTCAAGCCTGGTAATGACTGTTAGTTGCAATAATAATTTCATATTACCTTTGAGTAGTGTGTCCCGCATCCCCATCCAAACCTCTAGACTAAACCATCCAATGTGTATACAAAACTTATTTGCTAAGACGAGGAGTCTTGCTAACAGCGTCAGTCCCAGTAATCAGTCGGATAGAGCGAGATAAGTTAATATCTCTTTGACTGACGTCAAGCCTGATAATGACTGTTAGTTGCAATAATAGTTTCATTTATCCAGTTGAGTAGCATGTCCCGCATCCCCATCCAAACCTCTAGACTAAACCATCAAATGTGTATACAAAACTTATTTGCTAAGACGAGGAGTCTTGCTAACAGTGCTCAGTCCCAGTAATCAGTCGGATAGAGCGAGATAAGGTAATATCTCTTTTGACTGACGTCAAGCCTGGTAATGACTGTTAGTTGCAATAATAGTTTCGTATATCCACTTGAGTAGCATGTCCGGCATCCCTATACGAACCTCTAGACTAAACCATCAAATGTGAATACAAAACTTATTTGCTAAGACGAGGAGTCTTGCTAACAGTGCTCAGTCCCAGTAATCAGTCGGATAGAGCGAGATAAGGTAATATCTCTTTTGACTGACGTCAAGCCTGGAAATGACTGTTAGTTGCAATAATAGTTTCATATTACCACTTGAGTAGTGTGTCCCGCATCCCCATCCAAACCTCTAGAATATACCACCAAATGTGTATACAAAACTTATCTGCTAAGACGAGGAGTCTTGTAACAGTGCTCAGTCCCAGAAATCGGTCGGATAGAGCGAGATAAGTTAATATCTCTTTTGACTGACGTCAAGCCTGGTAATGACTGTTAGTTGCAATAATAGTTTCGTATATCCACTTGAGTAGCATGTCCGGCATCCCTATCCGAACCTCTAGACTAAACCATCAAATGTGAATACAAAACTTATTTGCTAAGACGAGGAGTCTTACTAACAGTGCTCAGTCCCAGAAATCAGTCGGATAGAGCGAGATAAGATAATATCTCTTTTGACTGACGTCAAGCCTGGTAATGACTGCTAGTTGCAATAATAGTTTCATATTACCACTTGAGTAGTGTGTCCCGCATCCCCATCCAAACCTCTAGAATATACCACCAAATGTGTATACAAAACTTATTTGCTAAGACGAGGAGTCTTGTAACAGTGCTCAGTCCCAGAAATCAGTCGGATAGAGCGAGATAAGGTAATATCTCTTTTGACGGACGTCAAGCCTGGTAATGACTGTTAGTTGCAATAATAGTTTCATATATCCACTTGAGTAGTGTGTCCCGCATCCCCATCCAAACCTCTAGACTAAACCACCAAATGTGTATACAAAACATATTTGCTTAGACGAGGAGTCTTGCTAACAGTGCTAAGTCCCAGTAATCAGTCGGATAGAGCGAGATAAGGTAATATCTCTTTTGACTGACGTCAAGCCTGGTAATGACTGTTAGTTGCAATAATAGTTTCATATATCCACTTGAGTAGTGTGTCCTGCATCCCCATCCAATCCTCTAGAATAAACCATCAAATGTGTATACAAAATTTATTTGCTAAGACGAGGATCTTGTAACAGTGCTCAGTCCCAGTAATAAGTCGGATAGAGCGAGATAAGGTAATATCTCTTTTGACTGACGTCAAGCCTGGTAATGACTGTTAGTTGCAATAATAGTTTCATATTACCACTTGAGTAGTGTGTCCCGCATCCCCATCCAAACCTCTAGAATATACCATCAAATGTGTATACAAAACTTATTTGCTAAGACGAGGAGTCTTGTAACAGTGCTAAGTCCCAGTAATCAGTCGGATAGAGCGAGATAAGGTAATATCTTTTTGGACTGACGTCAAGCCTGGCAATGACTGTTAGTTGCAAAAATAGTTTCATATATGCACTTGAGTAGTGTGTCCCGCATCCCCATCCAAACCTCTAGACTAAATCATCAAATGTGTATACAAAACTTATTTGCTAAGACGAGGAGTCTTGCTAACAGTGCTCAGTCCCAGTAATCAGTCGGATAGAGCGAGGTAAGGTAATATCTCTTGTGACTGACGTCAAGCCCGGTAATGACTGTCATTTGCAATAATAGTTTCGTATATCCACTTGAGTAGCGTGTCCCGCATCCCCAAACGAACCTCTAGACTAAACCATCAAATGTGTATAGAAAACAAACTTGCTAAGACGAGGAGTCTTTCTAACAGTGCTCAGTCCCAGTAATCAGTCGGATAGAGCGAGATAAGGTAATATCTCTTTTGACTTACGTCAAGCCGGGTAATGACTGTTAGTTTCAATAATAGCTTCATATATCCACTTGAGTAGCATGTCCCGCATCCCTATACGAACCTCTAGACTAAGCCATCAAATGTGAATACAAAACTTATTTGCTAAGACGAGGAGTCTTGCTAACAGTGCTCAGTCCCAGGAATCAGTCGGTTAGAGCGAGATAAGGTAATATCTCTTTTGACTGACGTCAAGCCTAGTAATGACTGTTAGTTGCAATAATAGTTTCATATATCCACTTGAGTAGTGTGTCCCACATCCCCATCCAAACCTCTAGACTAAACCATCAAATGTGTATACAATACTTATTTGCTAAGACGAGGAGTCGTGCTAACAGTGCTCAGCCCCAGTAATCAGTCGGATAGAGCGAGATAAGGTAATATCTCTTTTGACTGACGTCAAGCCTGGTAATGACTGTTAGTTGCAATAATAGTATCATATATCCACTTGAGTAGAGTGTCCCGCATCCCTATCCCAACCTCTAGACTAAGCCATCAAATGAGAATACAAAACTTATTTGCTAAGACGAGGAGTCTTGCTTACAGTGCTCAGTCCCAGTAATCAGTCGGATAGAGCGAGATAAGGTTATATCTATTTTGACTGACGTCAAGCCTGGTAATGACTGTTAGTTGCAATAATAGTTTCATATATCCACTTGAGTAGTGTGTCCCCCATCCCCATCCGAACCTCTTGATTAACCATCAAATGTGCATACAAAATTTATTTGCTAAGAAGAGGAGTCTTCCTAACAGTGCTCAGTCCCAGTAATCAGTCGGATAGAGCGAGATGAGGTAATATCTCTTTTGTATGACGTCAAGCCTGGTAATGACTGTTAGTTGCAATAATAGTTTCATATATCCACTTGAGTAGCATGTCCTGAATCCCCATCTGAACCTCTAGACTAAACCATCAAATGTGTATACAAAACTTATTTGCAAAGACGAGGAGTCCTGCAAACAGTGCTCTGTCCCAGTAATCAGTCGGATAGAGCGAGATAAGGTAATGTCTCTTTTCACTGAAATCAAGCCTGGTAATGCCTGTTAGTTGCAATAATAGTTTCATATTACCACTTGAGTAGTGTGTCCCGCATCCCCATCCAAACCTCTATAATATACCATCAAATGTGTATACAAAACTTATTTGCTAAGACGAGGAGTCTTTTAACAGTGCTCAGTCCCAGTAATCAGTCGGATAGAGCGAGATAATGTAATATCTCTTTTGACTGACGTCAAGCCTGGTAATGACTATTAGTTGCAATAATAGTTTCATATATCCACTTGAGTAGTGTGTCCCGCATCCCCATCCAAACCTCTAGACTAAACCATCAAATGTGTATACAAAACTTATTTGCTAAGACGCGGAGTCTTGCTAACAGTGCTCAGTCCCAGTAGTCAGTCGGATAGAGCGAGATAATGTAATATCTCTTTTCACTGACGTCAAGCCTGGTAATGACTGTTAGTTGCAATAATAATTTCAAATATCCAATTGAGTACCGTGTCCCGCATCCCCATCCGAACCTCTAGACTAAATCATCAAATGTGAATACAAAACTAATTAGCTAAGACGAGGAGTCTTGCTAACAGTGCTCAGTCCGATAGAGCGAGATGAGGTAATATCTCTTTTGACTGACGTCAAGCCTGGTAATGACAGTTAGTTGCAATAATAGTTTCATATATCCACTTGAGTAGCATGTCCCGCATCCCTATACGAACCTCTCGACTAAGCCATCAAATGTGAATACAAAACTTATTTGCTAAGACGAGGAGTCTTGCTAACAGCGCTCAGTCCCAGTAAGCAGTCGGATAGAGCGAGATGAGGTAATATCTCTTTTGACTGACGTCAAGCCTGGTAATGTCTGTTAGTTGCAATAATAGTTTCGTATATCCACTTGAGTAGCATTTCCCGCATCCCTATTCGAACCTCTAGACTAAACCATCAAATGTGAATACAAAACTTATTTGCTAAGACGAGGAGTCTTGCTAACAGTGCTCAGTCCCAGTAATCAGTCGGATAGAGCGAGATAAGGTAATATCTCTTTTGACTGACGTCAAGCCTGGTAATGACTGTTAGTTGCAATAATAATTTCATATTACCTTTGAGTAGTGTGTCCCGCATCCCCATCCAAACCTCTAGACTAAACCATCCAATGTGTATACAAAACTTATTTGCTAAGACGAGGAGTCTTGCTAACAGCGTCAGTCCCAGTAATCAGTCGGATAGAGCGAGAAAAGTTAATATCTCTTTGACTGACGTCAAGCCTGATAATGACTGTTAGTTGCAATAATAGTTTCATTTATCCAGTTGAGTAGCATGTCCCGCATCCCCATCCAAACCTCTAGACTAAACCATCAAATGTGTATACAAAACTTATTTGCTAAGACGAGGAGTCTTGCTAACAGTGCTCAGTCCCAGTAATCAGTCGGATAGAGCGAGATAAGGTAATATCTCTTTTGACTGACGTCAAGCCTGGTAATGACTGTTAGTTGCAATAATAGTTTCGTATATCCACTTGAGTAGCATGTCCGGCATCCCTATACGAACCTCTAGACTAAACCATCAAATGTGAATACAAAACTTATTTGCTAAGACGAGGAGTCTTGCTAACAGTGCTCAGTCCCAGTAATCAGTCGGATAGAGCGAGATAAGGTAATATCTCTTTTGACTGACGTCAAGCCTGGAAATGACTGTTAGTTGCAATAATAGTTTCATATTACCACTTGAGTAGTGTGTCCCGCATCCCCATCCAAACCTCTAGAATATACCACCAAATGTGTATACAAAACTTATCTGCTAAGACGAGGAGTCTTGTAACAGTGCTCAGTCCCAGAAATCAGTCGGATAGAGCGAGATAAGGTAATATCTCTTTTGACTGACGTCAAGCCTGGTAATGACTGTTAGTTGCAATAATAGTTTCGTATATCCACTTGAGTAGCATGTCCGGCATCCCTATCCGAACCTCTAGACTAAACCATCAAATGTGAATACAAAACTTATTTGCTAAGACGAGGAGTCTTACTAACAGTGCTCAGTCCCAGTAATCAGTCGGATAGAGCGAGATAAGATAATATCTCTTTTGACTGACGTCAAGCCTGGTAATGACTGCTAGTTGCAATAATAGTTTCATATTACCACTTGAGTAGTGTGTCCCGCATCCCCATCCAAACCTCTAGAATATACCACCAAATGTGTATACAAAACTTATTTGCTAAGACGAGGAGTCTTGTAACAGTGCTCAGTCCCAGAAATCAGTCGGATAGAGCGAGATAAGGTAATATCTCTTTTGACGGACGTCAAGCCTGGTAATGACTGTTAGTTGCAATAATAGTTTCATATATCCACTTGAGTAGTGTGTCCCGCATCCCCATCCAAACCTCTAGACTAAACCACCAAATGTGTATACAAAACATATTTGCTTAGACGAGGAGTCTTGCTAACAGTGCTAAGTCCCAGTAATCAGTCGGATAGAGCGAGATAAGGTAATATCTCTTTTGACTGACGTCAAGCCTGGTAATGACTGTTAGTTGCAATAATAGTTTCATATATCCACTTGAGTAGTGTGTCCTGCATCCCCATCCAATCCTCTAGAATAAACCATCAAATGTGTATACAAAATTTATTAGCTAAGACGAGGAGTCTTGTAACAGTGCTCAGTCCCAGTAATAAGTCGGATAGAGCGAGATAAGGTAATATCTCTTTTGACTGACGTCAAGCCTGGTAATGACTGTTAGTTGCAATAATAGTTTCATATTACCACTTGAGTAGTGTGTCCCGCATCCCCATCCAAACCTCTAGAATATACCATCAAATGTGTATACAAAACTTATTTGCTAAGACGAGGAGTCTTGTAACAGTGCTAAGTCCCAGTAATCAGTCGGATAGAGCGAGATAAGGTAATATCTCTTTTGACTGACGTCAAGCCTGGCAATGACTGTTAGTTGCAAAAATAGTTTCATATATGCACTTGAGTAGTGTGTCCCGCATCCCCATCCAAACCTCTAGACTAAATCATCAAATGTGTATACAAAACTTATTTGCTAAGACGAGGAGTCTTGCTAACAGTGCTCAGTCCCAGTAATCAGTCGGATAGAGCGAGGTAAGGTAATATCTCTTTTGACTGACGTCAAGACCGGTAATGACTGTCATTTGCAATATTAGTTTCATATATCCACTTGAGTAGCGTGTCCCGCATCCCCAAACGAACCTCTAGACTAAACCATCAAATGTGTATACAAAACAAATTTGCTACGACGAGGAGTCTTGCTAACAGTGCTCAGTCCCAGTAATCAGTCGGATAGAGCGAGATAAGGTAATATCTCTTTTGACTTACGTCAAACCTGGTAATGACTGTTAGTTGCAATAATAGTTTCATATATCCACTTGAGTAGTGTGTCCCGCATCCCCATCCAAACCTCTAGACTAAACCATCAAATGTGTATACAAAACTTATTTGCAAAGAAGAAGAGTCTTGCTAACAGTGCTCAGTCCCAGTAATCAGTCGGATAGAGCGAGATAAGGTAATATCTCTTTTGACTGACGTCAAGCCTGGTAATGACTGTTAGTTGCAATAATAGTTTCATATATCCACTTGAGTAGTGTTTCCCGCATCCCCATCCAAACCTCTAGACTAAACCATCAAATGTGTATACAAAACTAATTTGCTAAGACGAGGAGTCTTGCTAACAGTGCTCAATCCCAGTAATCAGTCGGATAGAGCGAGATAAGGTAATATCTCTTTTGACTTACGTCAAGCCTGGTATTGACTGTTAGTTGCAATAATAGCTTCATATATCCACTTGAGTAGCATGTCCCGCATCCCTATACGAACCTCTAGACTAAGCCATCAAATGTGAATACAAAACTTATTTGCTAAGACGAGGAGTCTTTTAACAGTGCTCAGTCCCAGTAATCAGTCGGATAGAGCGAGATAAGGTAATATCTCTTTTGACTGACGTCAAGCCTGGTAATGACTATTAGTTGCAATAATAGTTTCATATATCCACTTGAGTAGTGTGTCCCGCATCCCCATCCAAACCTCTAGACTAAACCATCAAATGTGTATACAAAACTTATTTGCTAAGACGCGGAGTCTTGCTAACAGTGCTCAGTCCCAGTAGTCAGTCGGATAGAGCGAGATAAGGTAATATCTCTTTTCACTGACGTCAAGCCTGGTAATGACTGTTAGTCGCAATAATTGTTTCAAATATCCACTTGAGTACCGTGTCCCGCATCCCCATCCGAACCTCTAGACTAAACCATCAAATGTGAATACAAAACTAATTAGCTAAGACGAGGAGTCTTGCTAACAGTGCTCAGTCCCAGTAATCAGTCCGATAGAGCGAGATGAGGTAATATCTCTTTTGACTGACGTCAAACCTGGTAATGACAGTTAGTTGCAATAATATTTTCATATATCCACTTGAGTTGCGTGTCCCGCATCCCCATCCGAACCTTTAGACTAAACCATCAAATGTGCATACAAAACTTATTTGCTAAGACGAGGAGTCTTGTAACAGTGCTCAGTCCCGATAATCAGTCGGATAGAGCGAGATGAGGTAATAACTCTTTTGACTGACGTCAAGCCTGGTAATGACTGTTAGTTGCAATAATAGTTCCTTATATCCACTTGAGTATCATGTCCCGCATCCCTATCGTAACCTCTAGCCTAAACCATCAAGTATGAATACAAAACTTGTTTGCTAAGACTAGGAGTCTTGTAACAGTGCTCAGTCCCAGTAATCAGTCGGATAGAGCGAGATAAGATAATATCTCTTTTGACTGACGTCAAGCCTGGTAATGACTGTTAGTTGCAATATTAGTTTCATATTACCACTTGAGTAGTGTGGCCCGCATCCCCATCCAAACCTCTAGAATATACCACCAAATGTGTATACAAAACTTATTTGCTAAGACGAGGAGTCTTGTAACAGTGCTCAGTCCCATTAATCAGTCGGATAGAGCGAGATAAGGTAATATCTCTTTTGACTGACGTCAAGCCTGGTAATGACTGTTAGTTGCAATAATAGTTTCATATATCCCCTTGAGTAGTGTGTCCCGCATCCCCATCCAAACCTCTAGACTAAACCATCAAATGTGTATACAATACTTATTTGCTAAGAAGAGGAGTCTTGCTAACAGTGCTCAGTCCCAGTTATCAGTCGGATAGAGCGAGATAAGATAATATCTCTTTTGACTGACGTCAAGCCTGGTAATGACTGCTAGTTGCAATAATAGTTTCATATTACCACTTGAGTAGTGTGTCCCGCATCCCCATCCAAACCTCTAGAATATACCACCAAATGTGTATACAAAACTTATTTGCTAAGACGAGGAGTCTTGAAACAGTGCTCAGTCCCAGAAATCAGTCGGATAGAGCGAGATAAGGTAATATCTCTTTTGACGGACGTCAAGCCTGGTAATGACTGTTATATGCAATAATAGTTTCATATATCCACTTGAGTAGTGCGTCCCGCATCCCCATCCAAACCTCTAGACTAAACCATCAAATGTGTATACAAAACTTATTTGCAAAGAAGAGGAGTCTTGCTAACAGTGCTCAGTCCCAGTAATCAGTCGGATAGAGCGAGATAAGGTAATATCTCTTTTGACTGACGTCAAGCCTGGTAATGACTGTTAGTTGCAATAATAGTTTCATATATCCACTTGAGTAGCATGTCCCGCATCCCTATCCGAACCTCTAGAATAAACCATAAAATGTGTATACAAAACATATTTGCTTAGGCGAGGAGTCTTGTAACAGTGCTCAGTCCCAGTAATCAGTCGGATAGAGCGAGATAAGGTAATATCTCTTTTGACTGACGTCAAGCCTGGTAATGACTGTTAGTTGCAATAATAGTTTCATATATCCACTTGAGTAGTGTGTCCTGCATCCCCATCCAATCCTCTAGAATAAACCATCAAATGTGTATACAAAATTTATTTGCTAAGACGAGGAGTCTTGTAACAGTGCTCAGTCCCAGTAATCAGTCGGATAGAGCGAGATAAGGTAATATCTCTTTTGACTGACGTCAAGCCTGGTAATGACTGTTAGTTGCAATAATAGTTTCATATTACCACTTGAGTAGTGTGTCCCGCATCCCCATCCAAACCTCTAGAATATACCATCAAATGAGTATACAAAACTTATTTGCTAAGACGAGGAGTCTTGTAACAGTGCTAAGTCCCAGTAATCAGTCGGATAGAGCGAGATAAGGTAATATCTCTTTTGACTGACGTCAAGCCTGGCAATGACTGTTAGTTGCAAAAATAGTTTCATATATGCACTTGAGTAGTGTGTCCCGCATCCCCATCCAAACCTCCAGACTAAATCATCAAATGTGTATACAAAACTTATTTGCTAAGACGAGGAGTCTTGCTAACAGTGCTCAGTCCCAGTTATCAGTCGGATAGAGCGAGGTAAGGTAATATCTCTTTTGACTGACGTCAAGCCCGGTAATGACTGTCATTTGCAATAATAGCTTCATATATCCACTTGAGTAGCGTGTCCCGCATCCCCAAACGAACCTCTAGACTAAACCATCAAATGTGTATACAAAACAAATTTGCTACGACGAGGAGTCTTGCTAACAGTGCTCAGTCCCAGTAATCAGTCGGATAGAGCGAGATAAGGTAATATCTCTTTTGACTTACGTCAAGCCTGGTAATGACTGTTAGTTGCAATAATAGCTTCATATATCCACTTGAGTAGCATGTCCCGCATCCCTATATGAACCTCTAGACTAAGCCATCAAATGTGAATACAAAACTTATTTGCTAAGACGAGGAGTCTTTTAACAGTGCTCAGTCCCAGTAATCAGTCGGATAGAGCGAGATAAGGTAATATCTCTTTTGACTGACGTCAAGCCTGGTACTGACTATTAGTTGCTATAATAGTTTCATATATCCACTTGAGTAGTGTGTCCCGCATCCCCATCCAAACCTCTAGACTAAACCATCAAATGTGTATACAAAACTTATTTGCTAAGACGCGGAGTCTTGCTAACTGTGCTCAGTCCCAGTAGTCAGTCGGATAGAGCGAGATAAGGTAATATCTCTTTTCACTGACGTCAAGCCTGGTAATGACAGTTAGTTGCAATAATATTTTCATATATCCACTTGAGTTGCGTGTCCCGCATCCCTATCGTAACCTCTAGACTAAACCATCAAACGTGAATACAAAACTTATTTGCTAAGACCAGGAGTCTTGCTAACAGTGTTCAGTCCCAGTAATCAGTCGGATAGAACGAGATAAGATAATATCTCTTTTGACCGACGTCAAGCCTGGTAATGACTGTTAGTTGCAATAATAGTTTCATATTACCACTTGAGTAGTGTGTCCCGCATCCCCATCCAAACCTCTAGAATATACCATCAAATGTGTATACAAAACTTATTTGCTAAGACTAGGAGTCTTGTAACAGTGCTCAGTCCCAGTAATCAGTCGGATAGAGCGAGATAAGATAATATCTCTTTTGACTGACGTCAAGCCTGGTAATGACTGTTAGTTGCAATATTAGTTTCATATTACCACTTGAGTAGTGTGTCCCGCATCCCCATCCAAACCTCTAGAATATACCACCAAATGTGTATACAAAACGTATTTGCTAAGACGAGGAGTCTTGTAACAGTGCTCAGTCCCATTAATCAGTCGGATAGAGCGAGATAAGGTAATATCGCTTTTGACTGACGTCAAGCCTGGTAATGACTGTTAGTTGCAATAATAGTTTCATATATCCACTTGAGTAGTGTGTCCCGCATCCCCATCCAATCCTCTAGACTAAACCATGAAATGTGTATACAAAACTTATTTGCTAAGAAGAGGAGTCTTGCTAACAGTGCTCAGTCCCAGTAATCAGTCGGATAGAGCGAGATAAGGTAATATCTCTTTTGACTAACGTCAAGCCTGGTAATGACTGTTAGTTGCAATAATAGTTTCATATATCCACTTGAGTAGCATGTCCTGCATCCCCATCTGAACCTCTAGACTAAACCATCAAATGTGTATACAAAACTTATTTGCAAAGACGAGGAGTCCTGCAAACAGTGCTCTGTCCCAGTAATCAGTCGGATAGAGCGAGATAAGGTAATGTCTCTTTTCACTGACGTCAAGCCTGGTAATGCCTGTTAGTTGCAATAATGGTTTCATATTACCACTTGAGTAGTGTGTCACGCATCCCCATCCAAACCTCTATAATATACGATCAAATGTGTATACAAAACTTATTTGCTAAGACGAGGAGTCTTTTAACAGTGCTCAGTCCCAGTAGTCAGTCGGATAGAGCGAGATAAGGTAATATCTCTTTTGACTGACGTCAAGCCTGGTAATGACTATTAGTTGCAATAATAGTTTCATATATCCACTTGAGTAATGTGTCCCGCATCCCCATCCAAACCTCTAGACTAAACCATCAAATGTGTATACAAAACTTATTTGCTAAGACGCGGAGTCTTGCTAACAGTGCTCAGTCCCAGTAGTCAGTCGGATAGAGCGAGATAAGGTAATATCTCTTTTCACTGACGTCAAGCCTGGTAATGACTGTTAGTTGCAATAATAATTTCAAATATGCACTTGAGTACTGTGTCCCGCATCCCCATCCGAACCTCTAGACTAAACCATCAAATGTGAATACAAAACTAATTAGCTAAGACGAGGAGTCTTGCTAACAGTGCTCAGTCCCAGTAATCAGTCCGATAGAGCGAGATGCGGTAATATATCTTTTGACTGACGTCAAGCCTGGTAATGACAGTTAGTTGCAATAACAGTTTCATATATCCACTTGAGTCGCATGTCCCGCATCCCTATACGAACCTCTAGACTAAGCCATCAAATATGAATACAAAACTTATTTGCTAAGACGAGGAGTCTTGCTAACAGCGCTCAGTCCCAGTAAGCAGTCGGATAGAGCGAGATGAGGTAATATCTCTTTTGACTGACGTCAAGCCTGGTAATGTCTGTTAGTTGCAATAATAGTTTCGTATATCCACTTGAGTAGCATTTCCCGCATCCCTATTCGAACCTCTAGACTAAACCATCAAATGTGAATACAAAACTTATTTGCTAAGACGAGGAGTCTTGCTAACAGTGCTCAGTCCCAGTAATCAGTCGGATAGAGCGAGATAAGGTAATATCTCTTTTGACTGACGTCAAGCCTGGTAATGACTGTTAGTTGCAATAATAGTTTCATATTACCAATTGAGTAGTGTGTCCCGCAACCCCATACAAACCTCTAGAATATACCATCAAATGTGTAAACAAAAATTATTTGCTAAGACGTGGAGTCTTGCTAACAGTGCTCAGTCCCAGTAATCAGTCGTATAGAGCGGGATAAGGTAATATCTCTTTTGAACGACGTCAAGCCTGGTAATGACTGATAGTTGCAATAATAGTTTCATATATCCACTTGAGTTGCGTGTCCCGCATCCCCATCCGAACCTCTAGACTAAACCATCAAATGTGTATATAAAACTTATTTGCTAAGACGAGGAGTCTTGTAACAGTGCTCAGTCCCAATAATCAGTCGGATAGAGCGAGATAAGGTAATATCTCTTTTGACTGACGTCAAGCCTGATAATGACTGTTAGTTACAATAATAATTTCATATTACCTTTGAGTAGTGTGTCCCGCATCACCATCCAAACCTCTAGACTAAACCATCCAATGTGCATACAAAACTTATTTGCTAAGACGAGGAGTCTTGCTAACAGGGTCAGTCCCAGTAATCAGTCGGATAGAGCGAGATAAGTTAATATCTCTTTGACTGACGTCAAGCCTGATAATGACTGTTAGTTGCAATAATAGTTTCATTTATCCACTTGAGTAGCATGTCCCGCATCCCCATCCAAACCTCTAGAATATACCATCAAATGTGTATACAAAAATTATTTGCTAAGACGTGGAGTCTTGCTAACAGAGCTCAGTCCCAGTAATCAGTCGTATAGAGCGGGATAAGGTAATATCTCTTTTGAACGACGTCAAGCCTGGTAATGACTGATAGTTGCAATAATAGTTTCATATATCCACTTGAGTTGCGTGTCCCGCATCCCCATCCAAACCTCTAGACTAAACCATCAAATGTGTATATAAAACTTATTTGCTAAGACGAGGAGTCTTGTAACAGTGCTCAGTCCCAATAATCAGTCGGATAGAGCGAGATAAGGTAATATCTCTTTTGACTGACGTCAAGGCTGGTAATGACTGTTAGTTGCAATAATAGTTTCATATTAGCACTTGAGTAGTGTGTCCCGCATCCCCATCCAAACCTCTAGAATATACCATCAAATGTGTATACAAAACTTATTTGCTAAGACGAGGAGTCTTGTAACAGTGCTCAGTCCCAGTAATCAGTCGGATAGAGCGAGATAAGGTAATATCTCTTTTGACTGACGTCAAGCCTGGTAATGACTGTTAGTTGCAATAATAGTTTCATATATCCACTTGAGTAGTGTGTCCCGCATCCCCATCCAAACCTCTAGACTAAACCATCAAATGTGTATACAAAACTTATTTGCTAAGACGAGGAGTCTTGCTAACAGTGCTCAGCCCCAGTAATCAGTCGGATAGAGCGAGGTAAGGTAATATCTCTTTTGACTGACGTCAAGCCCGGTAATGACTGTCATTTGCAATAATAGTTTCATATATCCACTTGAGTAGCGTGTCCCGCATCCCCAAACGAACCTCTAGACTAAACCATCAAATGTGTATAGAAAACAAACTTGCTAAGACGAGGAGTCTTTCTAACAGTGCTCAGTCCCAGTAATCAGTCGGATAGAGCGAGATAAGGTAATATCTCTTTTGACTTACGTCAAGCCTGGTAATGACTGTTAGTTTCAATAATAGCTTCATATATCCACTTGAGTAGCATGTCCCGCATCCCTATACGAACCTCTAGACTAAGCCATCAAATGTGAATACAAAACTTATTTGCTAAGACGAGGAGTCTTGCTAACAGTGCTCAGTCCCAGGAATCAGTCGGTTAGAGCGAGATAAGGTAATATCTCTTTTGACTGACGTCAAGCCTGCCTAGTAATGACTGTTAGTTGCAATAATAGTTTCATATATCCACTTAAGTAGTGTGTCCCACATCCCCATCCAAACCTCTAGACTAAACCATCAAATGTGTATACAATACTTATTTGCTAAGACGAGGAGTCGCGCTAACAGTGCTCAGCCCCAGTAATCAGTCGGATAGAGCGAGATAAGGTAATATCTCTTTTGACTGACGTCAAGCCTGGTAATGACTGTTAGTTGCAATAATAGTATCATATATCCACTTGAGTAGAGTGTCCCGCATCCCTATCCCAACCTCTAGACTAAGCCATCAAATGAGAATACAAAACTTATTTGCTAAGACGAGGAGTCTTGCTTACAGTGCTCAGTCCCAGTAATCAGTCGGATAGAGCGAGATGAGGTAATATCTCTTTTGTATGACATCAAGCCTGGTAATGACTGTTAGTTGCAATAATAGTTTCATATATCCACTTGAGTAGCATGTCCTGAATCCCCATCTGAACCTCTAGACTAAACCATCAAATGTGTATACAAAACTTATTTGCAAAGACGAGGAGTCCTGCAAACAGTGCTCTGTCCCAGTAATCAGTCGGATAGAGCGAGATAAGGTAATGTCTCTTTTCACTGAAATCAAGCCTGGTAATGCCTGTTAGTTGCAATAATAGTTTCATATTACCACTTGAGTAGTGTGTCCCGCATCCCCATCCAAACCTCTATAATATACCATCAAATGTGTATACAAAACTTATTTGCTAAGACGAGGAGTCTTTTAACAGTGCTCAGTCCCAGTAATCAGTCGGATAGAGCGAGATAAGGTAATATCTCTTTTGACTGACGTCAAGCCTGGTAATGACTATTAGTTGCAATAATAGCTTCATATATCCACTTGAGTAGTGTGTCCCGCATCCCCATCCAAACCTCTAGACTAAACCATCAAATGTGTATACAAAACTTATTTGCTAAGACGCGGAGTCTTGCTAAAAGTGCTCAGTCCCAGTAGTCAGTCGGATAGAGCGAGATAATGTAATATCTCTTTTCACTGACGTCAAGCCTGGTAATGACTGTTAGTTGCAATAATAATTTCAAATATCCAATTGAGTACCGTGTCCCGCATCCCCATCCGAACCTCTAGACTAAATCATCAAATGTGAATACAAAACTAATTAGCTAAGACGAGGAGTCTTGCTAACAGTGCTCAGTCCCAGTAATCAGTCCGATAGAGCGAGATGAGGTAATATCTCTTTTGACTGACGTCAAGCCTAGTAATGACAGTTAGTTGCAATAATAGTTTCATATATCCACTTGAGTAGCATGTCCCGCATCCCTGTACGAACCTCTCGACTAAGCCATCAAATGTGAATACAAAACTTATTTGCTAAGACGAGGAGTCTTGCTAACAGCGCTCAGTCCCAGTAAGCAGTCGGATAGAGCGAGATGAGGTAATATCTCTTTTGACTGACGTCAAGCCTGGTAATGTCTGTTAGTTGCAATAATAGTTTCGTATATCCACTTGAGTAGCATTTCCCGCATCCCTATTCGAACCTATAGACTAAACCATCAAATGTGAATACAAAACTTATTTGCTAAGACGAGGAGTCTTGCTAACAGTGCTCAGTCCCAGTAATCAGTCGGATAGAGCGAGATAAGGTAATATCTCTTTTGACTGACGTCAAGCCTGGTAATGACTGTTAGTTGCAATAATAATTTCATATTACCTTTGAGTAGTGTGTCCCGCATCCCCATCCAAACCTCTAGACTAAACCATCCAATGTGTATACAAAACTTATTTGCTAAGACGAGGAGTCATGCTAACAGCGTCAGTCCCAGTAATCAGTCGGATAGAGCGAGATAAGTTAATATCTCTTTGACTGACGTCAAGCCTGATAATGACTGTTAGTTGCAATAATAGTTTCATTTATCCAGTTGAGTAGCATGTCCCGCATCCCCATCCAAACCTCTAGACTAAACCATCAAATGTGTATACAAAACTTATTTGCTAATACGAGGAGTCTTGCTAACAGTGCTCAGTCCCAGTAATCAGTCGGATAGAGCGAGATAAGGTAATATCTCTTTTGACTGACGTCAAGCCTGGTAATGACTGTTAGTTGCAATAATAGTTTCGTATATCCACTTGAGTAGCATGTCCGGCATCCCTATACGAACCTCTAGACTAAACCATCAAATGTGAATACAAAACTTATTTGCTAAGACGAGGAGTCTTGCTAACAGTGCTCAGTCCCAGTAATCAGTCGGATAGAGCGAGATAAGGTAATATCTCTTTTGACTGACGTCAAGCCTGGAAATGACTGTTAGTTGCAATAATAGTTTCATATTACCACTTGAGTAGTGTGTCCCGCATCCCCATCCAAACCTCTAGAATATACCACCAAATGTGTATACAAAACTTATCTGCTAAGACGAGGAGTCTTGTAACAGTGCTCAGTCCCAGAAATCAGTCGGATAGAGCGAGATAAGGTAATATCTCTTTTGACTGACGTCAAGCCTGGTAATGACTGTTAGTTGCAATAATAGTTTCGTATATCCACTTGAGTAGCATGTCCGGCATCCCTATCCGAACCTCTAGACTAAACCATCAAATGTGAATACAAAACTTATTTGCTAAGACGAGGAGTCTTACTAACAGTGCTCAGTCCCAGTAATCAGTCGGATAGAGCGAGATAAGATAATATCTCTTTTGACTGACGTCAAGCCTGGTAATGACTGCTAGTTGCAATAATAGTTTCATATTACCACTTGAGTAGTGTGTCCCGCATCCCCATCCAAACCTCTAGAATATACCACCAAATGTGTATACAAAACTTATTTGCTAAGACGAGGAGTCTTGTAACAGTGCTCAGTCCCAGAAATCAGTCGGATAGAGCGAGATAAGGTAATATCTCTTTTGACGGACGTCAAGCCTGGTAATGACTGTTAGTTGCAATAATAGTTTCATATATCCACTTGAGTAGTGTGTCCCGCATCCCCATCCAAACCTCTAGACTAAACCACCAAATGTGTATACAAAACATATTTGCTTAGACGAGGAGTCTTGCTAACAGTGCTAAGTCCCAGTAATCAGTCGGATAGAGCGAGATAAGGTAATATCTCTTTTGACTGACGTCAAGCCTGGTAATGACTGTTAGTTGCAATAATAGTTTCATATATCCACTTGAGTAGTGTGTCCTGCATCCCCATCCAATCCTCTAGAATAAACCATCAAATGTGTATACAAAATTTATTTGCTAAGACGAGGAGTCTTGTAACAGTGCTCAGTCCCAGTAATAAGTCGGATAGAGCGAGATAAGGTAATATCTCTTTTGACTGACGTCAAGCCTGGTAATGACTGTTAGTTGCAATAATAGTTTCATATTACCACTTGAGTAGTGTGTCCCGCATCCCCATCCAAACCTCTAGAATATACCATCAAATGTGTATACAAAACTTATTTGCTAAGACGAGGAGTCTTGTAACAGTGCTAAGTCCCAGTAATCAGTCGGATAGAGCGAGATAAGGTAATATCTCTTTTGACTGACGTCAAGCCTGGCAATGACTGTTAGTTGCAAAAATAGTTTCATATATGCACTTGAGTAGTGTGTCCCGCATCCCCATCCAAACCTCTAGACTAAATCATCAAATGTGTATACAAAACTTATTTGCTAAGACGAGGAGTCTTGCTAACAGTGCTCAGTCCCAGTAATCAGTCGGATAGAGCGAGGTAAGGTAATATCTCTTTTGACTGACGTCAAGCCCGGTAATGACTGTCATTTGCAATAATAGTTTCATATATCCACTTGAGTAGCGTGTCCCGCATCCCCAAACGAACCTCTAGACTAAACCATCAAATGTGTATAGAAAATAAACTTGCTAAGACGAGGAGTCTTTCTAACAGTGCTCAGTCCCAGTAATCAGTCGGATAGAGCGAGATAAGGTAATATCTCTCTTGACTTACGTCAAGCCTGGTAATGACTGTTAGTTTCAATAATAGCTTCATATATCCACTTGAGTAGCATGTCCCGCATCCCTATACGAACCTCTAGACTAAGCCATCAAATGTGAATACAAAACTTATTTGCTAAGACGAGGAGTCTTGCTAACAGTGCTCAGTCCCAGGAATCAGTCGGTTAGAGCGCGATAAGGTAATATCTCTTTTGACTGACGTCAAGCCTAGTAATGACTGTTAGTTGCAATAATAGTTTCATATATCCACTTGAGTAGTGTGTCCCACATCCCCATCCAAACCTCTAGACTAAACCATCAAATGTGTATACAATACTTATTTGCTAAGACGAGGAGTCGTGCTAACAGTGCTCAGCCCCAGTAATCAGTCGGATAGAGCGAGATAAGGTAATATCTCTTTTGACTGACGTCAAGCCTGGTAATGACTGTTAGTTGCAATAATAGTATCATATATCCACTTGAGTAGAGTGTCCCGCATCCCTATCCCAACCTCTAGACTAAGCCATCAAATGAGAATACAAAACTTATTTGCTAAGACGAGGAGTCTTGCTTACAGTGCTCAGTCCCAGTAATCAGTCGGATAGAGCGAGATAAGGTTATATCTATTTTGACTGACGTCAAGCCTGGTAATGACTGTTAGTTGCAATAATAGTTTCATATATCCACTTGAGTAGTGTGTCCCCCATCCCCATCCGAACCTCTTGATTAACCATCAAATGTGCATACAAAATTTATTTGCTAAGAAGAGGAGTCTTCCTAACAGTGCTCAGTCCCAGTAATCAGTCGGATAGAGCGAGATGAGGTAATATCTCTTTTGTATGACGTCAAGCCTGGTAATGACTGTTAGTTGCAATAATAGTTTCATATATCCACTTGAGTAGCATGTCCTGAATCCCCATCTGAACCTCTAGACTAAACCATCAAATGTGTATACAAAACTTATTTGCAAAGACGAGGAGTCCTGCAAACAGTGCTCTGTCCCAGTAATCAGTCGGATAGAGCGAGATAAGGTAATGTCTCTTTTCACTGAAATCAAGCCTGGTAATGCCTGTTAGTTGCAATAATAGTTTCATATTACCACTTGAGTAGTGTGTCCCGCATCCCCATCCAAACCTCTATAATATACCATCAAATGTGTATACAAAACTTATTTGCTAAGACGAGGAGTCTTTTAACAGTGCTCAGTCCCAGTAATCAGTCGGATAGAGCGAGATAATGTAATATCTCTTTTGACTGACGTCAAGCCTGGTAATGACTATTAGTTGCAATAATAGTTTCATATATCCACTTGAGTAGTGTGTCCCGCATCCCCATCCAAACCTCTAGACTAAACCATCAAATGTGTATACAAAACTTATTTGCTAAGACGCGGAGTCTTGCTAACAGTGCTCAGTCCCAGTAGTCAGTCGGATAGAGCGAGATAATGTAATATCTCTTTTCACTGACGTCAAGCCTGGTAATGACTGTTAGTTGCAATAATAATTTCAAATATCCAATTGAGTACCGTGTCCCGCATCCCCATCCGAACCTCTAGACTAAATCATCAAATGTGAATACAAAACTAATTAGCTAAGACGAGGAGTCTTGCTAACAGTGCTCAGTCCCAGTAATCAGTCCGATAGAGCGAGATGAGGTAATATCTCTTTTGACTGACGTCAAGCCTGGTAATGACAGTTAGTTGCAATAATAGTTTCATATATCCACTTGAGTAGCATGTCCCGCATCCCTACACGAACCTCTCGACTAAGCCATCAAATGTGAATACAAAACTTATTTGCTAAGACGAGGAGTCTTGCTAACAGCGCTCAGTCCCAGTAAGCAGTCGGATAGAGCGAGATGAGGTAATATCTCTTTTGACTGACGTCAAGCCTGGTAATGTCTGTTAGTTGCAATAATAGTTTCGTATATCCACTTGAGTAGCATTTCCCGCATCCCTATTCGAACCTCTAGACTAAACCATCAAATGTGAATACAAAACTTATTTGCTAAGACGAGGAGTCTTGCTAACAGTGCTCAGTCCCAGTAATCAGTCGGATAGAGCGAGATAAGGTAATATCTCTTTTGACTGACGTCAAGCCTGGTAATGACTGTTAGTTGCAATAATAATTTCATATTACCTTTGAGTAGTGTGTCCCGCATCCCCATCCAAACCTCTAGACTAAACCATCCAATGTGTATACAAAACTTATTTGCTAAGACGAGGAGTCTTGCTAACAGCGTCAGTCCCAGTAATCAGTCGGATAGAGCGAGATAAGTTAATATCTCTTTGACTGACGTCAAGCCTGATAATGACTGTTAGTTGCAATAATAGTTTCATTTATCCAGTTGAGTAGCATGTCCCGCATCCCCATCCAAACCTCTAGACTAAACCATCAAATGTGTATACAAAACTTATTTGCTAAGACGAGGAGTCTTGCTAACAGTGCTCAGTCCCAGTAATCAGTCGGATAGAGCGAGATAAGGTAATATCTCTTTTGACTGACGTCAAGCCTGGTAATGACTGTTAGTTGCAATAATAGTTTCGTATATCCACTTGAGTAGCATGTCCGGCATCCCTATACGAACCTCTAGACTAAACCATCAAATGTGAATACAAAACTTATTTGCTAAGACGAGGAGTCTTGCTAACAGTGCTCAGTCCCAGTAATCAGTCGGATAGAGCGAGATAAGGTAATATCTCTTTTGACTGACGTCAAGCCTGGAAATGACTGTTAGTTGCAATAATAGTTTCATATTACCACTTGAGTAGTGTGTCCCGCATCCCCATCCAAACCTCTAGAATATACCACCAAATGTGTATACAAAACTTATCTGCTAAGACGAGGAGTCTTGTAACAGTGCTCAGTCCCAGAAATCGGTCGGATAGAGCGAGATAAGTTAATATCTCTTTTGACTGACGTCAAGCCTGGTAATGACTGTTAGTTGCAATAATAGTTTCGTATATCCACTTGAGTAGCATGTCCGGCATCCCTATCCGAACCTCTAGACTAAACCATCAAATGTGAATACAAAACTTATTTGCTAAGACGAGGAGTCTTACTAACAGTGCTCAGTCCCAGAAATCAGTCGGATAGAGCGAGATAAGATAATATCTCTTTTGACTGACGTCAAGCCTGGTAATGACTGCTAGTTGCAATAATAGTTTCATATTACCACTTGAGTAGTGTGTCCCGCATCCCCATCCAAACCTCTAGAATATACCACCAAATGTGTATACAAAACTTATTTGCTAAGACGAGGAGTCTTGTAACAGTGCTCAGTCCCAGAAATCAGTCGGATAGAGCGAGATAAGGTAATATCTCTTTTGACGGACGTCAAGCCTGGTAATGACTGTTAGTTGCAATAATAGTTTCATATATCCACTTGAGTAGTGTGTCCCGCATCCCCATCCAAACCTCTAGACTAAACCACCAAATGTGTATACAAAACATATTTGCTTAGACGAGGAGTCTTGCTAACAGTGCTAAGTCCCAGTAATCAGTCGGATAGAGCGAGATAAGGTAATATCTCTTTTGACTGACGTCAAGCCTGGTAATGACTGTTAGTTGCAATAATAGTTTCATATATCCACTTGAGTAGTGTGTCCTGCATCCCCATCCAATCCTCTAGAATAAACCATCAAATGTGTATACAAAATTTATTTGCTAAGACGAGGATCTTGTAACAGTGCTCAGTCCCAGTAATAAGTCGGATAGAGCGAGATAAGGTAATATCTCTTTTGACTGACGTCAAGCCTGGTAATGACTGTTAGTTGCAATAATAGTTTCATATTACCACTTGAGTAGTGTGTCCCGCATCCCCATCCAAACCTCTAGAATATACCATCAAATGTGTATACAAAACTTATTTGCTAAGACGAGGAGTCTTGTAACAGTGCTAAGTCCCAGTAATCAGTCGGATAGAGCGAGATAAGGTAATATCTTTTTGGACTGACGTCAAGCCTGGCAATGACTGTTAGTTGCAAAAATAGTTTCATATATGCACTTGAGTAGTGTGTCCCGCATCCCCATCCAAACCTCTAGACTAAATCATCAAATGTGTATACAAAACTTATTTGCTAAGACGAGGAGTCTTGCTAACAGTGCTCAGTCCCAGTAATCAGTCGGATAGAGCGAGGTAAGGTAATATCTCTTGTGACTGACGTCAAGCCCGGTAATGACTGTCATTTGCAATAATAGTTTCGTATATCCACTTGAGTAGCGTGTCCCGCATCCCCAAACGAACCTCTAGACTAAACCATCAAATGTGTATAGAAAACAAACTTGCTAAGACGAGGAGTCTTTCTAACAGTGCTCAGTCCCAGTAATCAGTCGGATAGAGCGAGATAAGGTAATATCTCTTTTGACTTACGTCAAGCCGGGTAATGACTGTTAGTTTCAATAATAGCTTCATATATCCACTTGAGTAGCATGTCCCGCATCCCTATACGAACCTCTAGACTAAGCCATCAAATGTGAATACAAAACTTATTTGCTAAGACGAGGAGTCTTGCTAACAGTGCTCAGTCCCAGGAATCAGTCGGTTAGAGCGAGATAAGGTAATATCTCTTTTGACTGACGTCAAGCCTAGTAATGACTGTTAGTTGCAATAATAGTTTCATATATCCACTTGAGTAGTGTGTCCCACATCCCCATCCAAACCTCTAGACTAAACCATCAAATGTGTATACAATACTTATTTGCTAAGACGAGGAGTCGTGCTAACAGTGCTCAGCCCCAGTAATCAGTCGGATAGAGCGAGATAAGGTAATATCTCTTTTGACTGACGTCAAGCCTGGTAATGACTGTTAGTTGCAATAATAGTATCATATATCCACTTGAGTAGAGTGTCCCGCATCCCTATCCCAACCTCTAGACTAAGCCATCAAATGAGAATACAAAACTTATTTGCTAAGACGAGGAGTCTTGCTTACAGTGCTCAGTCCCAGTAATCAGTCGGATAGAGCGAGATAAGGTTATATCTATTTTGACTGACGTCAAGCCTGGTAATGACTGTTAGTTGCAATAATAGTTTCATATATCCACTTGAGTAGTGTGTCCCCCATCCCCATCCGAACCTCTTGATTAACCATCAAATGTGCATACAAAATTTATTTGCTAAGAAGAGGAGTCTTCCTAACAGTGCTCAGTCCCAGTAATCAGTCGGATAGAGCGAGATGAGGTAATATCTCTTTTGTATGACGTCAAGCCTGGTAATGACTGTTAGTTGCAATAATAGTTTCATATATCCACTTGAGTAGCATGTCCTGAATCCCCATCTGAACCTCTAGACTAAACCATCAAATGTGTATACAAAACTTATTTGCAAAGACGAGGAGTCCTGCAAACAGTGCTCTGTCCCAGTAATCAGTCGGATAGAGCGAGATAAGGTAATGTCTCTTTTCACTGAAATCAAGCCTGGTAATGCCTGTTAGTTGCAATAATAGTTTCATATTACCACTTGAGTAGTGTGTCCCGCATCCCCATCCAAACCTCTATAATATACCATCAAATGTGTATACAAAACTTATTTGCTAAGACGAGGAGTCTTTTAACAGTGCTCAGTCCCAGTAATCAGTCGGATAGAGCGAGATAATGTAATATCTCTTTTGACTGACGTCAAGCCTGGTAATGACTATTAGTTGCAATAATAGTTTCATATATCCACTTGAGTAGTGTGTCCCGCATCCCCATCCAAACCTCTAGACTAAACCATCAAATGTGTATACAAAACTTATTTGCTAAGACGCGGAGTCTTGCTAACAGTGCTCAGTCCCAGTAGTCAGTCGGATAGAGCGAGATAATGTAATATCTCTTTTCACTGACGTCAAGCCTGGTAATGACTGTTAGTTGCAATAATAATTTCAAATATCCAATTGAGTACCGTGTCCCGCATCCCCATCCGAACCTCTAGACTAAATCATCAAATGTGAATACAAAACTAATTAGCTAAGACGAGGAGTCTTGCTAACAGTGCTCAGTCCGATAGAGCGAGATGAGGTAATATCTCTTTTGACTGACGTCAAGCCTGGTAATGACAGTTAGTTGCAATAATAGTTTCATATATCCACTTGAGTAGCATGTCCCGCATCCCTATACGAACCTCTCGACTAAGCCATCAAATGTGAATACAAAACTTATTTGCTAAGACGAGGAGTCTTGCTAACAGCGCTCAGTCCCAGTAAGCAGTCGGATAGAGCGAGATGAGGTAATATCTCTTTTGACTGACGTCAAGCCTGGTAATGTCTGTTAGTTGCAATAATAGTTTCGTATATCCACTTGAGTAGCATTTCCCGCATCCCTATTCGAACCTCTAGACTAAACCATCAAATGTGAATACAAAACTTATTTGCTAAGACGAGGAGTCTTGCTAACAGTGCTCAGTCCCAGTAATCAGTCGGATAGAGCGAGATAAGGTAATATCTCTTTTGACTGACGTCAAGCCTGGTAATGACTGTTAGTTGCAATAATAATTTCATATTACCTTTGAGTAGTGTGTCCCGCATCCCCATCCAAACCTCTAGACTAAACCATCCAATGTGTATACAAAACTTATTTGCTAAGACGAGGAGTCTTGCTAACAGCGTCAGTCCCAGTAATCAGTCGGATAGAGCGAGAAAAGTTAATATCTCTTTGACTGACGTCAAGCCTGATAATGACTGTTAGTTGCAATAATAGTTTCATTTATCCAGTTGAGTAGCATGTCCCGCATCCCCATCCAAACCTCTAGACTAAACCATCAAATGTGTATACAAAACTTATTTGCTAAGACGAGGAGTCTTGCTAACAGTGCTCAGTCCCAGTAATCAGTCGGATAGAGCGAGATAAGGTAATATCTCTTTTGACTGACGTCAAGCCTGGTAATGACTGTTAGTTGCAATAATAGTTTCGTATATCCACTTGAGTAGCATGTCCGGCATCCCTATACGAACCTCTAGACTAAACCATCAAATGTGAATACAAAACTTATTTGCTAAGACGAGGAGTCTTGCTAACAGTGCTCAGTCCCAGTAATCAGTCGGATAGAGCGAGATAAGGTAATATCTCTTTTGACTGACGTCAAGCCTGGAAATGACTGTTAGTTGCAATAATAATTTCATATTACCACTTGAGTAGTGTGTCCCGCATCCCCATCCAAACCTCTAGAATATACCACCAAATGTGTATACAAAACTTATCTGCTAAGACGAGGAGTCTTGTAACAGTGCTCAGTCCCAGAAATCAGTCGGATAGAGCGAGATAAGGTAATATCTCTTTTGACTGACGTCAAGCCTGGTAATGACTGTTAGTTGCAATAATAGTTTCGTATATCCACTTGAGTAGCATGTCCGGCATCCCTATCCGAACCTCTAGACTAAACCATCAAATGTGAATACAAAACTTATTTGCTAAGACGAGGAGTCTTACTAACAGTGCTCAGTCCCAGTAATCAGTCGGATAGAGCGAGATAAGATAATATCTCTTTTGACTGACGTCAAGCCTGGTAATGACTGCTAGTTGCAATAATAGTTTCATATTACCACTTGAGTAGTGTGTCCCGCATCCCCATCCAAACCTCTAGAATATACCACCAAATGTGTATACAAAACTTATTTGCTAAGACGAGGAGTCTTGTAACAGTGCTCAGTCCCAGAAATCAGTCGGATAGAGCGAGATAAGGTAATATCTCTTTTGACGGACGTCAAGCCTGGTAATGACTGTTAGTTGCAATAATAGTTTCATATATCCACTTGAGTAGTGTGTCCCGCATCCCCATCCAAACCTCTAGACTAAACCACCAAATGTGTATACAAAACATATTTGCTTAGACGAGGAGTCTTGCTAACAGTGCTAAGTCCCAGTAATCAGTCGGATAGAGCGAGATAAGGTAATATCTCTTTTGACTGACGTCAAGCCTGGTAATGACTGTTAGTTGCAATAATAGTTTCATATATCCACTTGAGTAGTGTGTCCTGCATCCCCATCCAATCCTCTAGAATAAACCATCAAATGTGTATACAAAATTTATTAGCTAAGACGAGGAGTCTTGTAACAGTGCTCAGTCCCAGTAATAAGTCGGATAGAGCGAGATAAGGTAATATCTCTTTTGACTGACGTCAAGCCTGGTAATGACTGTTAGTTGCAATAATAGTTTCATATTACCACTTGAGTAGTGTGTCCCGCATCCCCATCCAAACCTCTAGAATATACCATCAAATGTGTATACAAAACTTATTTGCTAAGACGAGGAGTCTTGTAACAGTGCTAAGTCCCAGTAATCAGTCGGATAGAGCGAGATAAGGTAATATCTCTTTTGACTGACGTCAAGCCTGGCAATGACTGTTAGTTGCAAAAATAGTTTCATATATGCACTTGAGTAGTGTGTCCCGCATCCCCATCCAAACCTCTAGACTAAATCATCAAATGTGTATACAAAACTTATTTGCTAAGACGAGGAGTCTTGCTAACAGTGCTCAGTCCCAGTAATCAGTCGGATAGAGCGAGGTAAGGTAATATCTCTTTTGACTGACGTCAAGACCGGTAATGACTGTCATTTGCAATATTAGTTTCATATATCCACTTGAGTAGCGTGTCCCGCATCCCCAAACGAACCTCTAGACTAAACCATCAAATGTGTATACAAAACAAATTTGCTACGACGAGGAGTCTTGCTAACAGTGCTCAGTCCCAGTAATCAGTCGGATAGAGCGAGATAAGGTAATATCTCTTTTGACTTACGTCAAACCTGGTAATGACTGTTAGTTGCAATAATAGTTTCATATATCCACTTGAGTAGTGTGTCCCGCATCCCCATCCAAACCTCTAGACTAAACCATCAAATGTGTATACAAAACTTATTTGCAAAGAAGAAGAGTCTTGCTAACAGTGCTCAGTCCCAGTAATCAGTCGGATAGAGCGAGATAAGGTAATATCTCTTTTGACTGACGTCAAGCCTGGTAATGACTGTTAGTTGCAATAATAGTTTCATATATCCACTTGAGTAGTGTTTCCCGCATCCCCATCCAAACCTCTAGACTAAACCATCAAATGTGTATACAAAACTAATTTGCTAAGACGAGGAGTCTTGCTAACAGTGCTCAATCCCAGTAATCAGTCGGATAGAGCGAGATAAGGTAATATCTCTTTTGACTTACGTCAAGCCTGGTATTGACTGTTAGTTGCAATAATAGCTTCATATATCCACTTGAGTAGCATGTCCCGCATCCCTATACGAACCTCTAGACTAAGCCATCAAATGTGAATACAAAACTTATTTGCTAAGACGAGGAGTCTTTTAACAGTGCTCAGTCCCAGTAATCAGTCGGATAGAGCGAGATAAGGTAATATCTCTTTTGACTGACGTCAAGCCTGGTAATGACTATTAGTTGCAATAATAGTTTCATATATCCACTTGAGTAGTGTGTCCCGCATCCCCATCCAAACCTCTAGACTAAACCATCAAATGTGTATACAAAACTTATTTGCTAAGACGCGGAGTCTTGCTAACAGTGCTCAGTCCCAGTAGTCAGTCGGATAGAGCGAGATAAGGTAATATCTCTTTTCACTGACGTCAAGCCTGGTAATGACTGTTAGTCGCAATAATTGTTTCAAATATCCACTTGAGTACCGTGTCCCGCATCCCCATCCGAACCTCTAGACTAAACCATCAAATGTGAATACAAAACTAATTAGCTAAGACGAGGAGTCTTGCTAACAGTGCTCAGTCCCAGTAATCAGTCCGATAGAGCGAGATGAGGTAATATCTCTTTTGACTGACGTCAAACCTGGTAATGACAGTTAGTTGCAATAATATTTTCATATATCCACTTGAGTTGCGTGTCCCGCATCCCCATCCGAACCTTTAGACTAAACCATCAAATGTGCATACAAAACTTATTTGCTAAGACGAGGAGTCTTGTAACAGTGCTCAGTCCCGATAATCAGTCGGATAGAGCGAGATGAGGTAATAACTCTTTTGACTGACGTCAAGCCTGGTAATGACTGTTAGTTGCAATAATAGTTCCTTATATCCACTTGAGTATCATGTCCCGCATCCCTATCGTAACCTCTAGCCTAAACCATCAAGTATGAATACAAAACTTGTTTGCTAAGACTAGGAGTCTTGTAACAGTGCTCAGTCCCAGTAATCAGTCGGATAGAGCGAGATAAGATAATATCTCTTTTGACTGACGTCAAGCCTGGTAATGACTGTTAGTTGCAATATTAGTTTCATATTACCACTTGAGTAGTGTGGCCCGCATCCCCATCCAAACCTCTAGAATATACCACCAAATGTGTATACAAAACTTATTTGCTAAGACGAGGAGTCTTGTAACAGTGCTCAGTCCCATTAATCAGTCGGATAGAGCGAGATAAGGTAATATCTCTTTTGACTGACGTCAAGCCTGGTAATGACTGTTAGTTGCAATAATAGTTTCATATATCCCCTTGAGTAGTGTGTCCCGCATCCCCATCCAAACCTCTAGACTAAACCATCAAATGTGTATACAATACTTATTTGCTAAGAAGAGGAGTCTTGCTAACAGTGCTCAGTCCCAGTTATCAGTCGGATAGAGCGAGATAAGATAATATCTCTTTTGACTGACGTCAAGCCTGGTAATGACTGCTAGTTGCAATAATAGTTTCATATTACCACTTGAGTAGTGTGTCCCGCATCCCCATCCAAACCTCTAGAATATACCACCAAATGTGTATACAAAACTTATTTGCTAAGACGAGGAGTCTTGAAACAGTGCTCAGTCCCAGAAATCAGTCGGATAGAGCGAGATAAGGTAATATCTCTTTTGACGGACGTCAAGCCTGGTAATGACTGTTATATGCAATAATAGTTTCATATATCCACTTGAGTAGTGCGTCCCGCATCCCCATCCAAACCTCTAGACTAAACCATCAAATGTGTATACAAAACTTATTTGCAAAGAAGAGGAGTCTTGCTAACAGTGCTCAGTCCCAGTAATCAGTCGGATAGAGCGAGATAAGGTAATATCTCTTTTGACTGACGTCAAGCCTGGTAATGACTGTTAGTTGCAATAATAGTTTCATATATCCACTTGAGTAGCATGTCCCGCATCCCTATCCGAACCTCTAGAATAAACCATAAAATGTGTATACAAAACATATTTGCTTAGGCGAGGAGTCTTGTAACAGTGCTCAGTCCCAGTAATCAGTCGGATAGAGCGAGATAAGGTAATATCTCTTTTGACTGACGTCAAGCCTGGTAATGACTGTTAGTTGCAATAATAGTTTCATATATCCACTTGAGTAGTGTGTCCTGCATCCCCATCCAATCCTCTAGAATAAACCATCAAATGTGTATACAAAATTTATTTGCTAAGACGAGGAGTCTTGTAACAGTGCTCAGTCCCAGTAATCAGTCGGATAGAGCGAGATAAGGTAATATCTCTTTTGACTGACGTCAAGCCTGGTAATGACTGTTAGTTGCAATAATAGTTTCATATTACCACTTGAGTAGTGTGTCCCGCATCCCCATCCAAACCTCTAGAATATACCATCAAATGAGTATACAAAACTTATTTGCTAAGACGAGGAGTCTTGTAACAGTGCTAAGTCCCAGTAATCAGTCGGATAGAGCGAGATAAGGTAATATCTCTTTTGACTGACGTCAAGCCTGGCAATGACTGTTAGTTGCAAAAATAGTTTCATATATGCACTTGAGTAGTGTGTCCCGCATCCCCATCCAAACCTCCAGACTAAATCATCAAATGTGTATACAAAACTTATTTGCTAAGACGAGGAGTCTTGCTAACAGTGCTCAGTCCCAGTTATCAGTCGGATAGAGCGAGGTAAGGTAATATCTCTTTTGACTGACGTCAAGCCCGGTAATGACTGTCATTTGCAATAATAGCTTCATATATCCACTTGAGTAGCGTGTCCCGCATCCCCAAACGAACCTCTAGACTAAACCATCAAATGTGTATACAAAACAAATTTGCTACGACGAGGAGTCTTGCTAACAGTGCTCAGTCCCAGTAATCAGTCGGATAGAGCGAGATAAGGTAATATCTCTTTTGACTTACGTCAAGCCTGGTAATGACTGTTAGTTGCAATAATAGCTTCATATATCCACTTGAGTAGCATGTCCCGCATCCCTATATGAACCTCTAGACTAAGCCATCAAATGTGAATACAAAACTTATTTGCTAAGACGAGGAGTCTTTTAACAGTGCTCAGTCCCAGTAATCAGTCGGATAGAGCGAGATAAGGTAATATCTCTTTTGACTGACGTCAAGCCTGGTACTGACTATTAGTTGCTATAATAGTTTCATATATCCACTTGAGTAGTGTGTCCCGCATCCCCATCCAAACCTCTAGACTAAACCATCAAATGTGTATACAAAACTTATTTGCTAAGACGCGGAGTCTTGCTAACTGTGCTCAGTCCCAGTAGTCAGTCGGATAGAGCGAGATAAGGTAATATCTCTTTTCACTGACGTCAAGCCTGGTAATGACAGTTAGTTGCAATAATATTTTCATATATCCACTTGAGTTGCGTGTCCCGCATCCCTATCGTAACCTCTAGACTAAACCATCAAACGTGAATACAAAACTTATTTGCTAAGACCAGGAGTCTTGCTAACAGTGTTCAGTCCCAGTAATCAGTCGGATAGAACGAGATAAGATAATATCTCTTTTGACCGACGTCAAGCCTGGTAATGACTGTTAGTTGCAATAATAGTTTCATATTACCACTTGAGTAGTGTGTCCCGCATCCCCATCCAAACCTCTAGAATATACCATCAAATGTGTATACAAAACTTATTTGCTAAGACTAGGAGTCTTGTAACAGTGCTCAGTCCCAGTAATCAGTCGGATAGAGCGAGATAAGATAATATCTCTTTTGACTGACGTCAAGCCTGGTAATGACTGTTAGTTGCAATATTAGTTTCATATTACCACTTGAGTAGTGTGTCCCGCATCCCCATCCAAACCTCTAGAATATACCACCAAATGTGTATACAAAACGTATTTGCTAAGACGAGGAGTCTTGTAACAGTGCTCAGTCCCATTAATCAGTCGGATAGAGCGAGATAAGGTAATATCGCTTTTGACTGACGTCAAGCCTGGTAATGACTGTTAGTTGCAATAATAGTTTCATATATCCACTTGAGTAGTGTGTCCCGCATCCCCATCCAATCCTCTAGACTAAACCATGAAATGTGTATACAAAACTTATTTGCTAAGAAGAGGAGTCTTGCTAACAGTGCTCAGTCCCAGTAATCAGTCGGATAGAGCGAGATAAGGTAATATCTCTTTTGACTAACGTCAAGCCTGGTAATGACTGTTAGTTGCAATAATAGTTTCATATATCCACTTGAGTAGCATGTCCCGCATCCCTATCCGAACCTCTAGAATAAACCATCAAATGTGTATACAAAACATATTTGCTTAGACGAGGAGTCTTGCTAACAGTGCTCAGTCCCAGTAATCAGTCGGATAAAGCGAGATAAGGTAATATCTCTTTTGACTGACGTCAAGCCTGGTAATGACTGTTAGTTGCAATAATAGTTTCATATATCCACTTGAGTAGTGTGTCCTGCATCCCCATCCAATCCTCTAGAATAAACCATCAAATGTGTATACAAAACGTATTTGCTAAGACGAGGAGTCTTGTAACAGTGCTCAGTCCCAGTAATCAGTCGGATAGAGCGAGATAAATTAATATCTCTTTTGACTGACGTCAAGCCTGGTAATGAGTGTTAGTTGCAATAATAGTTTCGTATATCCACTTGAGTAGCATGTCCCGCATCCCTATCCGAACCTCTAGACTAAACCATCAAATGTGAATACAAAACTTATTTGCTAAGACGAGGAGTCTGGCTAACAGTGCTCAGTCCCATTAATCAGTCGGATAGAGCGAGATAAGGTAATATGTCTTTTGACTGACGTGAAGCCTGGTAATGACTGTTAGTTGCAATAATAGTTTCATATTACCACTTGAGTAGTGTGTCCCGCATCCCCATCCAAACCTCTAGAATATACTATCAAATGTGTATACAAAACTTATTTGCTAAGACGAGGAGTCTTGTAAGAGTGCTCAGTCCCAATAATCAGTCGGATAGGGCGAGATAAGGTAATATCTCTTTTGACTGACGTCAAGCCTGGTAATGACTGTTAGTTGCAATAATAGTTTCATATATCCACTTGAGTAGTGTGTCCCCCATCCCCATCCGAACCTCTTGATTAACCATCAAATGTGCATACAAAACTTATTTGCTAAGAAGAGGAGTCTTGCTAACAGTGCACAATCCCAGTAATCAGTCGGATAGAGCGAGATGAGGTAATACCTCTTTTGTATGACGTCAGGCCTGGTAATGACTGTTAGTTGCAATAATAGTTTCATATATCCACTTGAGTAGCATGTCCTGCATCCCCATCTGAACCTCTAGACTAAACCATCAAATGTGTATACAAAACTTATTTGCAAAGACGAGGAGTCTTGCAAACAGTGCTCTGTCCCAGTAATCAGTCAGATAGAGAGTGATAAGGTAATATCTCTTTTGACTGACGTCAAGCCAGGTAATGACTGTTAGTTGCAATAATAGTTTCATATATCCACTTGAGTAGCATGTCCCGCATCCCCATCCGAACCTCTAGACTAAACCATCAAATGTGTATACAAAACTAATTTGCTAAGACGAGGAGTCTTGCTAACAGTGCACAATCCCAGTAATCAGTCGGATAGAGCGAGATGAGGTAATACCTCTTTTGTATGACGTCAGGCCTGGTAATGACTGTTAGTTGCAATAATAGTTTCATATATCCACTTGAGTAGCATGTCCTGCATCCCCATCTGAACCTCTAGACTAAACCATCAAATGTGTATACAAAACTTATTTGCAAAGACGAGGAGTCTTGCAAACAGTGCTCTGTCCCAGTAATCAGTCGGATAGGGCGAGATAAGGTAATGTCTCTTTTCACTGACGTCAAGCCTGGTAATGCCTGTTAGTTGCAATAGTAGTTTCATATATCAACTTGAGTAGTGTGTCCCGCATCCCCATCCATACCTCTAGACTAAACCATCAAATGTGTATACAAAACTTATTTGCTAAGACGAGGAGTCTTGTAACAGTGCTCAGTCCCAGTAATCAGTCGGATGGATCGAGATAAGGTAATATCTCTTTTGACTGACGTCAAGCCTGGTAAAGATTGTTAGTTGCAATAATAGTTTCATATTACCTTTGAGTAGTGTGTCCCGAATCCCCATCCAAACCTCTAGACTAAACCATCAAGTATGTATACAAAACTTATTTGCTAAGACGAGGAGTCTTGCTAACAGTGCTCAGTCCCAGTAATCAGTCGGATAAAGCGAGATAATGTAATATCTCTTTTGACTGGCGTCAAGCCTGTTAATGACTATTAGTTGCAATAATAGTTTCATATATCCACTTGAGTAGCGTGTCCCGCATCCCCATCCGAACCTCTAGACTAAACCATCAAATGTGTATACAAATTTTATTTGCTAAGACGAGGAGTCTTGCTAACAGTGCTCGGTGCCTGTAATCAGTCGGATAGAGCGAGACGTAACCATCAAATATGTATACAAAACTTATTTGCTAAGACGAGGAGTCTTGCTAAAAGTGCTCAGTCCCAGTAATCAGTCGGATAGAGCGAGATAAGGTAATATCTCTTTTGACTGACGTCAAGCCTGGTAATGACTGTTAGTTGCAATAATAGTTTCATATATCCACTTGAGTAGTGTGTCCCGCATCCCCATCCAAACCTCTAGACTAAACCATCAAATGTGTATGCAAAAATTATTTGCTAAGGCGAGGAGTCTTGTAACAGTGCTCAGTCCCAGTAATCAGTCGTATAGAGCGAGATAAGGTAATATCTCTTTTGACTGACGTCAAGCCTGATAATGACTGTTAGTTGCAATAATAGTTTCATATATCCACTTGAGTAGTGTTTCCCGCATCCCCATCCAAACCTCTAGACTAAACCATCAAATGTGTATACAAAACTAATTTGCTAAGACGAGGAGTCTTGCTAACAGTGCTCAATCCCAGTAATCAGTCGGATAGAGCGAGATAAGGTAATATCTCTTTTGACTTACGTCAAGCCTGGTATTGACTGTTAGTTGCAATAATAGCTTCATATATCCACTTGAGTAGCATGTCCCGCATCCCTATACGAACCTCTAGACTAAGCCATCAAATGTGAATACAAAACTTATTTGCTAAGACGAGGAGTCTTTTAACAGTGCTCAGTCACAGTAATCAGTCGGATAGAGCGAGATAAGGTAATATCTCTTTTGACTGACGTCAAGCCTGGTAATGACTATTAGTTGCAATAATAGTTTCATATATCCACTTGAGTAGTGTGTCCCGCATCCCCATCCAAACCTCTAGACTAAACCATCAAATGGGTATACAAAACTTATTTGCTAAGACGCGGAGTCTTGCTAACAGTGCTCAGTCCCAGTAGTCAGTCGGATAGAGCGAGATAAGGTAATATCTCTTTTCACTGACGTCAAGCCTGGTAATGACTGTTAGTCGCAATAATTGTTTCAAATATCCACTTGAGTACCGTGTCCCGCATCCCCATCCGAACCTCTAGACTAAACCATCAAATGTGAATACAAAACTAATTAGCTAAGACGAGGAGTCTTGCTAACAGTGCTCAGTCCCAGTAATCAGTCCGATAGAGCGAGATGAGGTAATATCTCTTTTGACTGACGTCAAACCTGGTAATGACAGTTAGTTGCAATAATATTTTCATATATCCACTTGAGTTGCGTGTCCCGCATCCCCATCCGAACCTCTAGACTAAACCATCAAATGTGCATACAAAACTTATTTGCTAAGACGAGGAGTCTTGTTACAGTGCTCAGTCCCGATAATCAGTCGGATAGAGCGAGATGAGGTAATAACTCTTTTGACTGACGTCAAGCCTGGTAATGACTGTTAGTTGCAATAATAGTTCCTTATATCCACTTGAGTATCATGTCCCGCATCCCTATCGTAACCTCTAGCCTAAACCATCAAGTATGAATACAAAACTTATTTGCTAAGACTAGGAGTCTTGTAACAGTGCTCAGTCCCAGTAATCAGTCGGATAGAGCGAGATAAGATAATATCTCTTTTGACTGACGTCAAGCCTGGTAATGACTGTTAGTTGCAATATTAGTTTCATATTACCACTTGAGTAGTGTGTCCCGCATCCCCATCCAAACCTCTAGAATATACCACCAAATGTGTATACAAAACTTATTTGCTAAGACGAGGAGTCTTGTAACAGTGCTCAGTCCCATTAATCAGTCGGATAGAGCGAGATAAGGTAATATCTCTTTTGACTGACGTCAAGCCTGGTAATGACTGTTAGTTGCAATAATAGTTTCATATATCCACTTGAGTAGTGTGTCCCGCATCCCCATCCAAACCTCTAGACTAAACCATCAAATGTGTATACAATACTTATTTGCTAAGAAGAGGAGTCTTGCTAACAGTGCTCAGTCCCAGTAATCAGTCGGATAGAGCGAGATAAGGTAATATCTCTTTTGACTAACGTCAAGCCTGGTAATGACTGTTAGTTGCAATAATAGTTTCATATATCCACTTGAGTAGCGTGTCCCGCATCCCTATCCGAACCTCTAGACTAAACCATCAAATGTGAATACAAAACTTATTTGCTAAAACGAGGAGTCTGGCTAACAGTGCTCAGTCCCATTAATCAGTCGGATAGAGCGAGATAAGGTAATATGTCTTTTGACTGACGTGAAGCCTGGTAATGACTGTTAGTTGCAATAATAGTTTCATATTACCACTTGAGTAGTGTGTCCCGCATCCCCATCCAAACCTCTAGAATATACTATCAAATGTGTATACAAAACTTATTTGCTAAGACGAGGAGTCTTGTAACAGTGCTCAGTCCCAGTAAACAGTCGGATAAGGCGAGATAAGGTAATATCTCTTTTGACTGACGTCAAGCCTGGTAATGACTGTTAGTTGCACTAATAGTTTCATATATCCACTTGAGTAGTGTGTCCCGCATCCCCATCCAAACCTCTAGACTAAACCATCAAATGTGTATACAAAACTTATTTGCTAAGACGAGGAGTCTTGCTAACAGTGCTCAGTCCCAGTAATCAGCCGGATAGAGCGAGGTAAGGCAATATCTTTTTGACTGACGTCAATCCCGGTAATGACTGTCATTTGCAATAATAGTTTCATATATCCACTTGAGTAGCGTGTCCCGCATCCCCTTCCGAACCTCTAGACTAAACCATCAAATGTGTATACAAAACAAATTTGCTAAGACGAGGAGTCTTGCTAACAGTGCTCAGTCCCAGTAATCAGTCGGATAGAGCGAGATAAGGTAATATCTCTTTTGACTGACGTCAAGCCTGGTAATGACTGTTAGTTGCAATAATAGTTGCATATATCCACTTGAGTAGTGTGTCCCGCATCCCCATCCAAACCTCTAGACTAAACCATCAAATGTGTATACAATACTTATTTGCTAAGACGAGGAGTCGTGCTAACAGTGCTCAGCCCCAGTAATCAGTCGGATAGAGAGAGATAAGGTAATATCTCTTTTGACTGACGTCAAGCCTGGTAATGACTGTTAGTTGCAATAATAGTTTCATATATCCACTTGAGTAGCATGTCCCGCATCCCTATCCGAACCTCTAGACTAAGCCATCAAATGTGGATACAAAACTTATTTGCTAAGACGAGGAGTCTTGCTTACAGTGCTCAGTCCCAGTAATCAGTCGGATAGAGCGAGATAAGGTAATATCTCTTTTGACTGACGTCAAGCCTGGTAATGACTGTTAGTTGCAGTAATAGTTTCATATATCCACTTGAGTAGTGTGTCCCCCATCCCCATCCGAACCTCTTGATTACCCATCAAATGTGCATACAAAACTTATTTGCTAAGAAGAGGAGTCTTCCTAACAGTGCTCAGTCCCAGTAATCAGTCGGATAGAGCGAGATGAGGTAATATCTCTTTTGTATGACGTCAAGCCTGGTAATGACTGTTAGTTGCAATAATAGTTTCATATATCCACTTGAGTAGCATGTCCTGCATCCCCATCTGAACCTCTAGACTAAACCATCAAATATGTATACAAAACTTATTTGCTAAGACGAGGAGTTTTGCTAACAGTGCTCAGTTCCAGTAATCAGTCGGATAGAGCGAGATAATGTAATATCTCTATTGACTGGCGTCAAGCCTGGTAATGCCTATTAGTTGCAATAATAGTTTCATATATCCACTTGAGTAGCGTGTCCCTCATCCCCATCCGAACCTCTAGACTAAACCATCAAATGTGTATACAAAACTTATTTGCTAAGACGAGGAGTCTTGCTAACAGTGCTCGGTGCCAAATATCAGTCGGATAGAGCGAGACTTAACCATCAAATATGTATACAAAACTTATTTGCTAAGACTAGGAGTCTTGCTAACAGTGCTCAGTCCCAGTAATCAGTCAGATAGAGAGAGATAAGGTAATATCTCTTTTGACTGACGTCAAGCCAGGTAATGACTGTTAGTTGCAATAATAGTTTCATATATCCACTTGAGTAGCATGTCCCGCATCCCCATCCGAACCTCTAGACTAAACCATCAAATGTGTATACAAAACTAATTTGCTAAGACGAGGAGTCTTGCTAACAGTGCTCAATCCCAGTAATCAGTCGGATAGAGCGAGATGAGGTAATACCTCTTTTGTATGTCGTCAAGCCTGGTAATGACTGTTAGTTGCAATAATAGTTTCATATATCCACTTGAGTAGCATGTCCTGCATCCCCATCTGAACCTCTAGACTAAACCATCAAATGTGTATACAAAACTTATTTGCAAAGACGAGGAGTCTTGCAAACAGTGCTCTGTCCCAGTAATCAGTCGGATAGGGCGAGATAAGGTAATGTCTCTTTTCACTGACGTCAAGCCTGGTAATGATTGTTAGTTGCAATAATAGTTTCATATTACCTTGGAGTAGTGTGTCCCGCATCCCCATCCAAACCTTTAGACTAAACCATCAAGTATATATACAAAACTTATTTGCTAAGACGAGGAGTCTTGCTAACAGTGCTCAGTCCCAGTAATCAGTCGGATAAAGCGTGATAATGTAATATCTCTTTTGACTGGCGTCAAGCCTGTTAATGACTATTAGTTGCAATAATAGTTTCATATATCCACTTGAGTAGCGTGTCCCGCATCCCCATCCGAACCTCTAGACTAAACCATCAAATGTGTATACAAATTGTATTTGCTAAGACGAGGAGTCTTGCTAACAGTGCTCGGTGCCAGTAATCAGTCGGATAGAGCGAGATAAGGTAATATCTCTTTTGACTGACGTCAAGCCTGGTAATGACTGTTAGTTGCAATAATAGTATCATATATCCACTTGAGTAGAGTGTCCCGCATCCCTATCCCAACCTCTAGACTAAGCCATCAAATGAGAATACAAAACTTATTTGCTAAGACGAGGAGTCTTGCTTACAGTGCTCAGTCCCAGTAATCAGTCGGATAGAGCGAGATAAGGTTATATCTATTTTGACTGACGTCAAGCCTGGTAATGACTGTTAGTTGCAATAATAGTTTCATATATCCACTTGAGTAGTGTGTCCCCCATCCCCATCCGAACCTCTTGATTAACCATCAAATGTGCATACAAAATTTATTTGCTAAGAAGAGGAGTCTTCCTAACAGTGCTCAGTCCCAGTAATCAGTCGGATAGAGCGAGATGAGGTAATATCTCTTTTGTATGACGTCAAGCCTGGTAATGACTGTTAGTTGCAATAATAGTTTCATATAACCACTTGAGTAGCATGTCCTGAATCCCCATCTGAACCTCTAGACTAAACCATCAAATGTGTATACAAAACTTATTTGCAAAGACGAGGAGTCCTGCAAACAGTGCTCTGTCCCAGTAATCAGTCGGATAGAGCGAGATAAGGTAATGTCTCTTTTCACTGAAATCAAGCCTGGTAATGCCTGTTAGTTGCAATAATAGTTTCATATTACCACTTGAGTAGTGTGTCCCGCATCCCCATCCAAACCTCTATAATATACCATCAAATGTGTATACAAAACTTATTTGCTAAGACGAGGAGTCTTTTAACAGTGCTCAGTCCCAGTAATCAGTCGGATAGAGCGAGATAAGGTAATATCTCTTTTGACTGACGTCAAGCCTGGTAATGACTATTAGTTGCAATAATAGTTTCATACATCCACTTGAGTAGTGTGTCCCGCATCCCCATCCAAACCTCTAGACTAAACCATCAAATGTGTATACAAAACTTATTTGCTAAGACGCGGAGTCTTGCTAACAGTGCTCAGTCCCAGTAGTCAGTCGGATAGAGCGAGATAATGTAATATCTCTTTTCACTGACGTCAAGCCTGGTAATGACTGTTAGTTGCAATAATAATTTCAAATATCCAATTGAGTACCGTGTCCCGCATCCCCATCCGAACCTCTAGACTAAATCATCAAATGTGAATACAAAACTAATTAGCTAAGACGAGGAGTCTTGCTAACAGTGCTCAGTCCCAGTAATCAGTCCGATAGAGCGAGTTGAGGTAATATCTCTTTTGACTGACGTCAAGCCTGGTAATGACAGTTAGTTGCAATAATAGTTTCATATATCCACTTGAGTAGCATGTCCCGCATCCCTATACGAACCTCTCGACTAAGCCATCAAATGTGAATACAAAACTTATTTGCTAAGACGAGGAGTCTTGCTAACAGCGCTCAGTCCCAGTAAGCAGTCGGATAGAGCGAGATGAGGTAATATCTCTTTTGACTGACGTCAAGCCTGGTAATGTCTGTTAGTTGCAATAATAGTTTCGTATATCCACTTGAGTAGCATTTCCCGCATCCCTATTCGAACCTCTAGACTAAACCATCAAATGTGAATACAAAACTTATTTGCTAAGACGAGGAGTCTTGCTAACAGTGCTCAGTCCCAGTAATCAGTCGGATAGAGCGAGATAAGGTAATATCTCTTTTGACTGACGTCAAGCCTGGTAATGACTGTTAGTTGCAATAACAATTTCATATTACCTTTGAGTAGTGTGTCCCGCATCCCCATCCAAACCTCTAGACTAAACCATCCAATGTGTATACAAATCTTATTTAATAAGACGAGGAGTCTTGCTAACAGCGTCAGTCCCAGTAATCAGTCGGATAGAGCGAGATAAGTTAATATCTCTTTGACTGACGTCAAGCCTGATAATGACTGTTAGTTGCAATAATAGTTTCATTTATCCAGTTGAGTAGCATGTCCCGCATCCCCATCCAAACCTCTAGACTAAACCATCAAATGTGTATACAAAACTTATTTGCTAAGACGAGGAGTCTTGCTAACAGTGCTCAGTCCCAGTAATCAGTCGGATAGAGCGAGATAAGGTAATATCTCTTTTGACTGACGTCAAGCCTGGTAATGACTGTTAGTTGCAATAATAGTTTCGTATATCCACTTGAGTAGCATGTCCGGCATCCCTATACGAACCTCTAGACTAAACCATCAAATGTGCATACAAAACTTATTTGCTAAGACGAGGAGTCTTGCTAACAGTGCTCAGTCCCAGTAATCAGTCGGATAGAGCGAGATAAGGTAATATCTCTTTTGACTGACGTCAAGCCTGGAAATGACTGTTAGTTGCAATAATAGTTTCATATTACCACTTGAGTAGTGTGTCCCGCATCCCCATCCAAACCTCTAGAATATACCACCAAATGTGTATACAAAACTTATCTGCTAAGACGAGGAGTCTTGTAACAGTGCTCAGTCCCAGAAATCAGTCGGATAGAGCGAGATAAGGTAATATCTCTTTTGACTGACGTCAAGCCTGGTAATGACTGTTAGTTGCAATAATAGTTTCGTATATCCACTTGAGTAGCATGTCCGGCATCCCTATCCGAACCTCTAGACTAAACCATCAAATGTGAATACAAAACTTATTTGCTAAGACGAGGAGTCTTACTAACAGTGCTCAGTCCCAGTAATCAGTCGGATAGAGCGAGATAAGATAATATCTCTTTTGACTGACGTCAAGCCTGGTAATGACTGCTAGTTGCAATAATAGTTTCATATTACCACTTGAGTAGTGTGTCCCGCATCCCCATCCAAACCTCTAGAATATACCACCAAATGTGTATACAAAACTTATTTGCTAAGACGAGGAGTCTTGTAACAGTGCTCAGTCCCAGAAATCAGTCGGATAGAGCGAGATAAGGTAATATCTCTTTTGACGGACGTCAAGCCTGGTAATGACTGTTAGTTGCAATAATAGTTTCATATATCCACTTGAGTAGTGTGTCCCGCATCCCCATCCAAACCTCTAGACTAAACCACCAAATGTGTATACAAAACATATTTGCTTAGACGAGGAGTCTTGCTAACAGTGCTAAGTCCCAGTAATCAGTCGGATAGAGCGAGATAAGGTAATATCTCTTTTGACTGACGTCAAGCCTGGTAATGACTGTTAGTTGCAATAATAGTTTCATATATCCACTTGAGTAGTGTGTCCTGCATCCCCATCCAATCCTCTAGAATAAACCATCAAATGTGTATACAAAATTTATTTGCTAAGACGAGGAGTCTTGTAACAGTGCTCAGTCCCAGTAATACGTCGGATAGAGCGAGATAAGGTAATATCTCTTTTGACTGACGTCAAGCCTGGTAATGACTGTTAGTTGCAATAATAGTTTCATATATCCACTTGAGTAGTGTGTCCCGCATCCCCATCCGAACCTCTAGACTAAACCATCAAATGTGCATACAAAACTTATTTGCTAAGACGAGGAGTCTTGTAACAGTGCTCAGTCCCGATAATCAGTCGGATAGAGCGAGATGAGGTAATATCTCTTTGACTGACGTCAAGCCTGGTAATGACTGTTAGTTGCAATAATAATTTCATATTACCTTTGAGTAGTGTGTCCCGCATCCCCATCCAAACCTCTAGACTAAACCATCAAATGTGTATACAAAATTTTATTTGCTAAGACGAGGAGTCTTGCTAACAGCGTCAGTCCCAGTAATCAGTCGGATTGAGCGAGATAAGGTAATATCTCTTTTGACTGACGTCAAGCCTGGTGATGACTGTTAGTTGCAATAATAGTTCCGTATATCCACTTGAGTATCATGTCCCGCATCCCTATCGTAACCTCTAGACTAAACCATCAAATGTGAATACAAAACTTATTTGCTAAGACCAGGAGTCTTGCTAACAGTGCTCAGTCCCAGTAATCAGTCGGATAGAACGAGATAAGATAATATCTCTTTTGACTGACGTCAAGCCTGGTAATGACTGTTAGTTGCAATAATAGTTTCATATTACCACTTGAGTGGTGTGTCCCGCATCCCCATCCAAACCTCTAGAATATACCATCAAATGTGTATACAAATCTTATTTGCTAAGACTAGGAGTCTTGAAACAGTGCTCAGTCCCAGTAATCAGTCGGATAGAGCGAGATAAGATAATATCTCTTTTGACTGACGTCAAGCCTGGTAATGACTGTTAGTTGCAATATTAGTTTCATATTACCACTTGAGTAGTGTGTCCCGCATCCCCATCCAAACCTCTAGAATATACCACCAAATGTGTATACAAAACTTATTTGCTAAGACGAGGAGTCTTGTAACAGTGCTCAGTCCCATTAATCAGTCGGATAGAGCGAGATAAGGTAATATCTCTTTTGACTGACGTCAAGCCTGGTAATGACTATTAGTTGCAATAATAGTTTCATATATCCACTTGAGTAGTGTGTCCCGCATCCCCATCCAAACCTCTAGACTAAACCATCAAATGTGTATACAAATCTTATTTGCTAAGAAGAGGAGTCTTGCTAACAGTGCTCAGTCCCAGTAATCAGTCGGATAGAGCGAGATAAGGTAATATCTCTTTTGACTGACGTCAAGCCTGGTAATGACTGTTAGTTGCAATAATAGTTTCATATATCCACTTGAGTAGCATGTCCCGCATCCCTATCCGAACCTCTAGAATAAACCATCAAATGTGTATACAAAACATATTTGCTTAGACGAGGAGTCTTGCTAACAGTGCTCAGTCCCAGTAATCAGTCGGATAAAGCGAGATAAGGTAATATCTCTTTTGACTGACGTCATGCCTGGTAATGACTGTTAGTTGCAATAATAGTTTCATATATCCACTTGAGTAGTGTGTCCTGCATCCCCATCCAATCCTCTAGAATAAACCATCAAATGTGTATACAAAACGTATTTGCTAAGACGAGGAGTCTTGTAACAGTGCTCAGTCCCAGTAATCAGTCGGATAGAGCGAGATAAATTAATATCTCTTTTGACTGACGTCAAGCCTGGTAATGAGTGTTAGTTGCAATAATAGTTTCGTATATCCACTTGAGTAGCATGTCCCGCATCCCTATCCGAACCTCTAGACTAAACCATCAAATGTGAATACAAAACTTATTTGCTAAGACGAGGAGTCTGGCTAACAGTGCTCAGCCCCAGTAATCAGTCGTATAGAGCGGGATAAGGTAATATCTCTTTTGAATGACGTCAAGCCTGGTAATGACTGATAGTTGCAATAATAGTTTCATATATCCACTTGAGTTGCGTGTCCCGCATACCCATCCGAACCTCTAGACTAAACCATCAAATGTGTATATAAAACTTATTTGCTAAGACGAGGAGTCTTGTAACAGTGCTCACTCCCAATAATCAGTCGGATAGAGCGAGATAAGGTTATATCTCTTTTGACTGACGTCAAGCCTGATAATGACTGTTAGTTGCAATATTAATTTCATATTACCTTAGAGTAGTGTGTCCCGCATCACCATCCAAACCTCTAGACTAAACCATCCAGCGTGTATACAAAATTTATTTGCTAAGACGAGGAGTCTTGCTGACAGCGTCAGTCCCAGTAATCAGTCGGATAGAGCGAGATAAGTTAATATCTCTTTGACTGACGTCAAGCCTGATAATGACTGTTAGTTGCAATAATAGTTTCATTTATCCACTTGAGTAGCATGTCCCGCATCCCCATCCAAACCTCTAGACTAAACCATCAAATGTGTATACAAAACTTATTTGCTAAGACGAGGAGTCTTGCTAACAGCGTCAGTCCCAGTAATCAGTCGGATAGAGCGAGATAAGGTAATATCTCTTTTGACTGACGTCAAGCCTGGTAATGACTGTTAGTTGCAATAATAGTTTCATTTTAGCACTTGAGTAGTGAGTCCCGCATCCCCATCCAAACCTCTAGAATATATCATCAAATGTGTATACAAAACTTATTTGCTAAGACGAGGAGTCTTGTAACAGTGCTCAGTCCCAGTAATCAGTCGGATAGAGCGAGATAAGGTAATATCTCTTTTGACTGACGTCAAGCCTGGTAATGACTGTTAGTTGCAATAATAGTTTCATATATCCACTTGAGTAGTGTGTCCCGCATCCCCATCCAAACCTCTAGACTAAACCATCAAATGTGTATACAAAACATATTTGCTAAGACGAGGAGTCTTGCTAACAGTGCTCAGTCCCAGTAATCAGTCGGATAGAGCGAGGTAAGGTAATATCACTTTTGACTGACGTCAAGCCCGGTAATGACTGTCATTTGCAATAATAGTTTCATATATCCACTTGAGTAGCATGTCCCGCATCCCCAAACGAACCTCTAGACTAAACCATCAAATGTGTATAGAAAACAAACTTGCTAAGACGAGCAGTCTTTCTAACAGTGCTCAGTCCCAGTAATCAGTCGGATAGAGCGAGGTAAGGTAATATCTCTTTTGACTTACGTCAAGCCTTGTAATGACTGTTAGTTGCAATAATAGCTTCATATATCCACTTGAGTAGCATGTCCCGCATCCCTATACGAACCTCTAGACTAAGCCATCAAATGTGAATACAAAACTTATTTGCTAAGACGAGGAGTCTTGCTAACAGTGCTCAGTCCCAGTAATCAGTCGGTTAGAGCGAGATAAGGTAATATCACTTTTGACTGATGTCAAGCCTAGTAATGACTGTTAGTAGCAATAATAGTTTCATATATCCACTTGAGTAGTGTGTCCCGCATCCCCATCCAAACCTCTAGACTAAACCATCAAATGTGTACACAATACTTATTTGCTAAGACGAGGAGTCGTGCTATCAGTGCTCAGCCCCAGTAATCAGTCGGATAGTGCGAGATAAGGTAATATCTCTTTTGACTGACGTCAAGCCTGGTAATGACTGTTAGTTGCAATAATAGTATCATATATCCACATGAGTAGAGTGTCCCGCATCCCTATCCGAACCTCTAGACTAAGCCACCAAATGAGAATACAAAACTTATTTGCTAAGACGAGGAGTCTTGCTTACAGTGCTCAGTCCCAGTAATCAGTCGGATAGAGCGAGATAAGGTTATATCTCTTTTGACTGACGTCAAGCCTGGTAATGACTGTTAGTTGCAATAATAGTTTCATATATCCACTTGAGTAGTGTGTCCCCCATCCCCATCCGAACCTCTTGATTAAACATCAAATGTGCATACAAAATTTATTTGCTAAGAGGAGGAGTCTTCCTAACAGTGCTCAGTCCCAGTAATCTGTCGGATAGAGCGAGATGAGGTAATATCTCTTTTGTATGACGTCAAGCCAGGTAATGACTGTTAGTTGCAATAATAGTTTCATATATCCACTTGAGTAGCATGTCCTGCATCCCCATCTGAACCTCTAGACTAAACCATCAAATGTGTATACAAAACTTATTTGCAAAGACGAGGAGTCCTGCAAACAGTGCTCTGTCCCAGTAATCAGTCGGATAGAGCGAGATAAGGCAATGTCTCTTTTCACTGACGTCAAGCCTGGTAATGCCTGTTAGTTGCAATAATGGTTTCATATTACCACTTGAGTAGTGTGTCACGCATCCCCATCCAAACCTCTATAATATACGATCAAATGTGTATACAAAACTTATTTGCTAAGACGAGGAGTCTTTTAACAGTGCTCAGTCCCAGTAGTCAGTCGGATAGAGCGAGATAAGGTAATATCTCTTTTGACTGACGTCAAGCCTGGTAATGACTATTAGTTGCAATAATAGTTTCATATATCCACTTGAGTAATGTGTCCCGCATCCCCATCCAAACCTCTAGACTAAACCATCAAATGTGTATACAAAACTTATTTGCTAAGACGCGGAGTCTTGCTAACAGTGCTCAGTCCCAGTAGTCAGTCGGATAGAGCGAGATAAGGTAATATCTCTTTTCACTGACGTCAAGCCTGGTAATGACTGTTAGTTGCAATAATAATTTCAAATATGCACTTGAGTACTGTGTCCCGCATCCCCATCCGAACCTCTAGACTAAACCATCAAATGTGAATACAAAACTAATTAGCTAAGACGAGGAGTCTTGCTAACAGTGCTCAGTCCCAGTAATCAGTCCGATAGAGCGAGATGAGGTAATATCTCTTTTGACTGACGTCAAGCCTGGTAATGTCTGTTAGTTGCAATAATAGTTTCGTATATCCACTTGAGTAGCATTTCCCGCATCCCTATTCGAACCTCTAGACTAAACCATCAAATGTGAATACAAAACTTATTTGCTAAGACGAGGAGTCTTGCTAACAGTGCTCAGTCCCAGTAATCAGTCGGATAGAGCGAGATAAGGTAATATCTCTTTTGACTGACGTCAAGCCTGGTAATGACTGTTAGTTGCAATAATAGTTTCATATTACCAATTGAGTAGTGTGTCCCGCAACCCCATACAAACCTCTAGAATATACCATCAAATGTGTAAACAAAAATTATTTGCTAAGACGTGGAGTCTTGCTAACAGTGCTCAGTCCCAGTAATCAGTCGTATAGAGCGGGATAAGGTAATATCTCTTTTGAACGACGTCAAGCCTGGTAATGACTGATAGTTGCAATAATAGTTTCATATATCCACTTGAGTTGCGTGTCCCGCATCCCCATCCGAACCTCTAGACTAAACCATCAAATGTGTATATAAAACTTATTTGCTAAGACGAGGAGTCTTGTAACAGTGCTCAGTCCCAATAATCAGTCGGATAGAGCGAGATAAGGTAATATCTCTTTTGACTGACGTCAAGCCTGATAATGACTGTTAGTTACAATAATAATTTCATATTACCTTTGAGTAGTGTGTCCCGCATCACCATCCAAACCTCTAGACTAAACCATCCAATGTGCATACAAAACTTATTTGCTAAGACGAGGAGTCTTGCTAACAGGGTCAGTCCCAGTAATCAGTCGGATAGAGCGAGATAAGTTAATATCTCTTTGACTGACGTCAAGCCTGATAATGACTGTTAGTTGCAATAATAGTTTCATTTATCCACTTGAGTAGCATGTCCCGCATCCCCATCCAAACCTCTAGAATATACCATCAAATGTGTATACAAAAATTATTTGCTAAGACGTGGAGTCTTGCTAACAGAGCTCAGTCCCAGTAATCAGTCGTATAGAGCGGGATAAGGTAATATCTCTTTTGAACGACGTCAAGCCTGGTAATGACTGATAGTTGCAATAATAGTTTCATATATCCACTTGAGTTGCGTGTCCCGCATCCCCATCCAAACCTCTAGACTAAACCATCAAATGTGTATATAAAACTTATTTGCTAAGACGAGGAGTCTTGTAACAGTGCTCAGTCCCAATAATCAGTCGGATAGAGCGAGATAAGGTAATATCTCTTTTGACTGACGTCAAGCCTGGTAATGACTGTTAGTTGCAATAATAGTTTCATATTAGCACTTGAGTAGTGTGTCCCGCATCCCCATCCAAACCTCTAGAATATACCATCAAATGTGTATACAAAACTTATTTGCTAAGACGAGGAGTCTTGTAACAGTGCTCAGTCCCAGTAATCAGTCGGATAGAGCGAGATAAGGTAATATCTCTTTTGACTGACGTCAAGCCTGGTAATGACTGTTAGTTGCAATAATAGTTTCATATATCCACTTGAGTAGTGTGTCCCGCATCCCCATCCAAACCTCTAGACTAAACCATCAAATGTGTATACAAAACTTATTTGCTAAGACGAGGAGTCTTGCTAACAGTGCTCAGCCCCAGTAATCAGTCGGATAGAGCGAGGTAAGGTAATATCTCTTTTGACTGACGTCAAGCCCGGTAATGACTGTCATTTGCAATAATAGTTTCATATATCCACTTGAGTAGCGTGTCCCGCATCCCCAAACGAACCTCTAGACTAAACCATCAAATGTGTATAGAAAACAAACTTGCTAAGACGAGGAGTCTTTCTAACAGTGCTCAGTCCCAGTAATCAGTCGGATAGAGCGAGATAAGGTAATATCTCTTTTGACTTACGTCAAGCCTGGTAATGACTGTTAGTTTCAATAATAGCTTCATATATCCACTTGAGTAGCATGTCCCGCATCCCTATACGAACCTCTAGACTAAGCCATCAAATGTGAATACAAAACTTATTTGCTAAGACGAGGAGTCTTGCTAACAGTGCTCAGTCCCAGGAATCAGTCGGTTAGAGCGAGATAAGGTAATATCTCTTTTGACTGACGTCAAGCCTGCCTAGTAATGACTGTTAGTTGCAATAATAGTTTCATATATCCACTTAAGTAGTGTGTCCCACATCCCCATCCAAACCTCTAGACTAAACCATCAAATGTGTATACAATACTTATTTGCTAAGACGAGGAGTCGCGCTAACAGTGCTCAGCCCCAGTAATCAGTCGGATAGAGCGAGATAAGGTAATATCTCTTTTGACTGACGTCAAGCCTGGTAATGACTGTTAGTTGCAATAATAGTATCATATATCCACTTGAGTAGAGTGTCCCGCATCCCTATCCCAACCTCTAGACTAAGCCATCAAATGAGAATACAAAACTTATTTGCTAAGACGAGGAGTCTTGCTTACAGTGCTCAGTCCCAGTAATCAGTCGGATAGAGCGAGATAAGGTTATATCTATTTTGACTGACGTCAAGCCTGGTAATGACTGTTAGTTGCAATAATAGTTTCATATATCCACTTGAGTAGTGTGTCCCCCATCCCCATCCGAACCTCTTGATTAACCATCAAATGTGCATACAAAATTTATTTGCTAAGAAGAGGAGTCTTCCTAACAGTGCTCAGTCCCAGTAATCAGTCGGATAGAGCGAGATGAGGTAATATCTCTTTTGTATGACATCAAGCCTGGTAATGACTGTTAGTTGCAATAATAGTTTCATATATCCACTTGAGTAGCATGTCCTGAATCCCCATCTGAACCTCTAGACTAAACCATCAAATGTGTATACAAAACTTATTTGCAAAGACGAGGAGTCCTGCAAACAGTGCTCTGTCCCAGTAATCAGTCGGATAGAGCGAGATAAGGTAATGTCTCTTTTCACTGAAATCAAGCCTGGTAATGCCTGTTAGTTGCAATAATAGTTTCATATTACCACTTGAGTAGTGTGTCCCGCATCCCCATCCAAACCTCTATAATATACCATCAAATGTGTATACAAAACTTATTTGCTAAGACGAGGAGTCTTTTAACAGTGCTCAGTCCCAGTAATCAGTCGGATAGAGCGAGATAAGGTAATATCTCTTTTGACTGACGTCAAGCCTGGTAATGACTATTAGTTGCAATAATAGTTTCATATATCCACTTGAGTAGTGTGTCCCGCATCCCCATCCAAACCTCTAGACTAAACCATCAAATGTGTATACAAAACTTATTTGCTAAGACGCGGAGTCTTGCTAAAAGTGCTCAGTCCCAGTAGTCAGTCGGATAGAGCGAGATAATGTAATATCTCTTTTCACTGACGTCAAGCCTGGTAATGACTGTTAGTTGCAATAATAATTTCAAATATCCAATTGAGTACCGTGTCCCGCATCCCCATCCGAACCTCTAGACTAAATCATCAAATGTGAATACAAAACTAATTAGCTAAGACGAGGAGTCTTGCTAACAGTGCTCAGTCCCAGTAATCAGTCCGATAGAGCGAGATGAGGTAATATCTCTTTTGACTGACGTCAAGCCTAGTAATGACAGTTAGTTGCAATAATAGTTTCATATATCCACTTGAGTAGCATGTCCCGCATCCCTGTACGAACCTCTCGACTAAGCCATCAAATGTGAATACAAAACTTATTTGCTAAGACGAGGAGTCTTGCTAACAGCGCTCAGTCCCAGTAAGCAGTCGGATAGAGCGAGATGAGGTAATATCTCTTTTGACTGACGTCAAGCCTGGTAATGTCTGTTAGTTGCAATAATAGTTTCGTATATCCACTTGAGTAGCATTTCCCGCATCCCTATTCGAACCTATAGACTAAACCATCAAATGTGAATACAAAACTTATTTGCTAAGACGAGGAGTCTTGCTAACAGTGCTCAGTCCCAGTAATCAGTCGGATAGAGCGAGATAAGGTAATATCTCTTTTGACTGACGTCAAGCCTGGTAATGACTGTTAGTTGCAATAATAATTTCATATTACCTTTGAGTAGTGTGTCCCGCATCCCCATCCAAACCTCTAGACTAAACCATCCAATGTGTATACAAAACTTATTTGCTAAGACGAGGAGTCATGCTAACAGCGTCAGTCCCAGTAATCAGTCGGATAGAGCGAGATAAGTTAATATCTCTTTGACTGACGTCAAGCCTGATAATGACTGTTAGTTGCAATAATAGTTTCATTTATCCAGTTGAGTAGCATGTCCCGCATCCCCATCCAAACCTCTAGACTAAACCATCAAATGTGTATACAAAACTTATTTGCTAAGACGAGGAGTCTTGCTAACAGTGCTCAGTCCCAGTAATCAGTCGGATAGAGCGAGATAAGGTAATATCTCTTTTGACTGACGTCAAGCCTGGTAATGACTGTTAGTTGCAATAATAGTTTCGTATATCCACTTGAGTAGCATGTCCGGCATCCCTATACGAACCTCTAGACTAAACCATCAAATGTGAATACAAAACTTATTTGCTAAGACGAGGAGTCTTGCTAACAGTGCTCAGTCCCAGTAATCAGTCGGATAGAGCGAGATAAGGTAATATCTCTTTTGACTGACGTCAAGCCTGGAAATGACTGTTAGTTGCAATAATAGTTTCATATTACCACTTGAGTAGTGTGTCCCGCATCCCCATCCAAACCTCTAGAATATACCACCAAATGTGTATACAAAACTTATCTGCTAAGACGAGGAGTCTTGTAACAGTGCTCAGTCCCAGAAATCAGTCGGATAGAGCGAGATAAGGTAATATCTCTTTTGACTGACGTCAAGCCTGGTAATGACTGTTAGTTGCAATAATAGTTTCGTATATCCACTTGAGTAGCATGTCCGGCATCCCTATCCGAACCTCTAGACTAAACCATCAAATGTGAATACAAAACTTATTTGCTAAGACGAGGAGTCTTACTAACAGTGCTCAGTCCCAGTAATCAGTCGGATAGAGCGAGATAAGATAATATCTCTTTTGACTGACGTCAAGCCTGGTAATGACTGCTAGTTGCAATAATAGTTTCATATTACCACTTGAGTAGTGTGTCCCGCATCCCCATCCAAACCTCTAGAATATACCACCAAATGTGTATACAAAACTTATTTGCTAAGACGAGGAGTCTTGTAACAGTGCTCAGTCCCAGAAATCAGTCGGATAGAGCGAGATAAGGTAATATCTCTTTTGACGGACGTCAAGCCTGGTAATGACTGTTAGTTGCAATAATAGTTTCATATATCCACTTGAGTAGTGTGTCCCGCATCCCCATCCAAACCTCTAGACTAAACCACCAAATGTGTATACAAAACATATTTGCTTAGACGAGGAGTCTTGCTAACAGTGCTAAGTCCCAGTAATCAGTCGGATAGAGCGAGATAAGGTAATATCTCTTTTGACTGACGTCAAGCCTGGTAATGACTGTTAGTTGCAATAATAGTTTCATATATCCACTTGAGTAGTGTGTCCTGCATCCCCATCCAATCCTCTAGAATAAACCATCAAATGTGTATACAAAATTTATTTGCTAAGACGAGGAGTCTTGTAACAGTGCTCAGTCCCAGTAATAAGTCGGATAGAGCGAGATAAGGTAATATCTCTTTTGACTGACGTCAAGCCTGGTAATGACTGTTAGTTGCAATAATAGTTTCATATTACCACTTGAGTAGTGTGTCCCGCATCCCCATCCAAACCTCTAGAATATACCATCAAATGTGTATACAAAACTTATTTGCTAAGACGAGGAGTCTTGTAACAGTGCTAAGTCCCAGTAATCAGTCGGATAGAGCGAGATAAGGTAATATCTCTTTTGACTGACGTCAAGCCTGGCAATGACTGTTAGTTGCAAAAATAGTTTCATATATGCACTTGAGTAGTGTGTCCCGCATCCCCATCCAAACCTCTAGACTAAATCATCAAATGTGTATACAAAACTTATTTGCTAAGACGAGGAGTCTTGCTAACAGTGCTCAGTCCCAGTAATCAGTCGGATAGAGCGAGGTAAGGTAATATCTCTTTTGACTGACGTCAAGCCCGGTAATGACTGTCATTTGCAATAATAGTTTCATATATCCACTTGAGTAGCGTGTCCCGCATCCCCAAACGAACCTCTAGACTAAACCATCAAATGTGTATAGAAAATAAACTTGCTAAGACGAGGAGTCTTTCTAACAGTGCTCAGTCCCAGTAATCAGTCGGATAGAGCGAGATAAGGTAATATCTCTCTTGACTTACGTCAAGCCTGGTAATGACTGTTAGTTTCAATAATAGCTTCATATATCCACTTGAGTAGCATGTCCCGCATCCCTATACGAACCTCTAGACTAAGCCATCAAATGTGAATACAAAACTTATTTGCTAAGACGAGGAGTCTTGCTAACAGTGCTCAGTCCCAGGAATCAGTCGGTTAGAGCGCGATAAGGTAATATCTCTTTTGACTGACGTCAAGCCTAGTAATGACTGTTAGTTGCAATAATAGTTTCATATATCCACTTGAGTAGTGTGTCCCACATCCCCATCCAAACCTCTAGACTAAACCATCAAATGTGTATACAATACTTATTTGCTAAGACGAGGAGTCGTGCTAACAGTGCTCAGCCCCAGTAATCAGTCGGATAGAGCGAGATAAGGTAATATCTCTTTTGACTGACGTCAAGCCTGGTAATGACTGTTAGTTGCAATAATAGTATCATATATCCACTTGAGTAGAGTGTCCCGCATCCCTATCCCAACCTCTAGACTAAGCCATCAAATGAGAATACAAAACTTATTTGCTAAGACGAGGAGTCTTGCTTACAGTGCTCAGTCCCAGTAATCAGTCGGATAGAGCGAGATAAGGTTATATCTATTTTGACTGACGTCAAGCCTGGTAATGACTGTTAGTTGCAATAATAGTTTCATATATCCACTTGAGTAGTGTGTCCCCCATCCCCATCCGAACCTCTTGATTAACCATCAAATGTGCATACAAAATTTATTTGCTAAGAAGAGGAGTCTTCCTAACAGTGCTCAGTCCCAGTAATCAGTCGGATAGAGCGAGATGAGGTAATATCTCTTTTGTATGACGTCAAGCCTGGTAATGACTGTTAGTTGCAATAATAGTTTCATATATCCACTTGAGTAGCATGTCCTGAATCCCCATCTGAACCTCTAGACTAAACCATCAAATGTGTATACAAAACTTATTTGCAAAGACGAGGAGTCCTGCAAACAGTGCTCTGTCCCAGTAATCAGTCGGATAGAGCGAGATAAGGTAATGTCTCTTTTCACTGAAATCAAGCCTGGTAATGCCTGTTAGTTGCAATAATAGTTTCATATTACCACTTGAGTAGTGTGTCCCGCATCCCCATCCAAACCTCTATAATATACCATCAAATGTGTATACAAAACTTATTTGCTAAGACGAGGAGTCTTTTAACAGTGCTCAGTCCCAGTAATCAGTCGGATAGAGCGAGATAATGTAATATCTCTTTTGACTGACGTCAAGCCTGGTAATGACTATTAGTTGCAATAATAGTTTCATATATCCACTTGAGTAGTGTGTCCCGCATCCCCATCCAAACCTCTAGACTAAACCATCAAATGTGTATACAAAACTTATTTGCTAAGACGCGGAGTCTTGCTAACAGTGCTCAGTCCCAGTAGTCAGTCGGATAGAGCGAGATAATGTAATATCTCTTTTCACTGACGTCAAGCCTGGTAATGACTGTTAGTTGCAATAATAATTTCAAATATCCAATTGAGTACCGTGTCCCGCATCCCCATCCGAACCTCTAGACTAAATCATCAAATGTGAATACAAAACTAATTAGCTAAGACGAGGAGTCTTGCTAACAGTGCTCAGTCCCAGTAATCAGTCCGATAGAGCGAGATGAGGTAATATCTCTTTTGACTGACGTCAAGCCTGGTAATGACAGTTAGTTGCAATAATAGTTTCATATATCCACTTGAGTAGCATGTCCCGCATCCCTACACGAACCTCTCGACTAAGCCATCAAATGTGAATACAAAACTTATTTGCTAAGACGAGGAGTCTTGCTAACAGCGCTCAGTCCCAGTAAGCAGTCGGATAGAGCGAGATGAGGTAATATCTCTTTTGACTGACGTCAAGCCTGGTAATGTCTGTTAGTTGCAATAATAGTTTCGTATATCCACTTGAGTAGCATTTCCCGCATCCCTATTCGAACCTCTAGACTAAACCATCAAATGTGAATACAAAACTTATTTGCTAAGACGAGGAGTCTTGCTAACAGTGCTCAGTCCCAGTAATCAGTCGGATAGAGCGAGATAAGGTAATATCTCTTTTGACTGACGTCAAGCCTGGTAATGACTGTTAGTTGCAATAATAATTTCATATTACCTTTGAGTAGTGTGTCCCGCATCCCCATCCAAACCTCTAGACTAAACCATCCAATGTGTATACAAAACTTATTTGCTAAGACGAGGAGTCTTGCTAACAGCGTCAGTCCCAGTAATCAGTCGGATAGAGCGAGATAAGTTAATATCTCTTTGACTGACGTCAAGCCTGATAATGACTGTTAGTTGCAATAATAGTTTCATTTATCCAGTTGAGTAGCATGTCCCGCATCCCCATCCAAACCTCTAGACTAAACCATCAAATGTGTATACAAAACTTATTTGCTAAGACGAGGAGTCTTGCTAACAGTGCTCAGTCCCAGTAATCAGTCGGATAGAGCGAGATAAGGTAATATCTCTTTTGACTGACGTCAAGCCTGGTAATGACTGTTAGTTGCAATAATAGTTTCGTATATCCACTTGAGTAGCATGTCCGGCATCCCTATACGAACCTCTAGACTAAACCATCAAATGTGAATACAAAACTTATTTGCTAAGACGAGGAGTCTTGCTAACAGTGCTCAGTCCCAGTAATCAGTCGGATAGAGCGAGATAAGGTAATATCTCTTTTGACTGACGTCAAGCCTGGAAATGACTGTTAGTTGCAATAATAGTTTCATATTACCACTTGAGTAGTGTGTCCCGCATCCCCATCCAAACCTCTAGAATATACCACCAAATGTGTATACAAAACTTATCTGCTAAGACGAGGAGTCTTGTAACAGTGCTCAGTCCCAGAAATCGGTCGGATAGAGCGAGATAAGTTAATATCTCTTTTGACTGACGTCAAGCCTGGTAATGACTGTTAGTTGCAATAATAGTTTCGTATATCCACTTGAGTAGCATGTCCGGCATCCCTATCCGAACCTCTAGACTAAACCATCAAATGTGAATACAAAACTTATTTGCTAAGACGAGGAGTCTTACTAACAGTGCTCAGTCCCAGAAATCAGTCGGATAGAGCGAGATAAGATAATATCTCTTTTGACTGACGTCAAGCCTGGTAATGACTGCTAGTTGCAATAATAGTTTCATATTACCACTTGAGTAGTGTGTCCCGCATCCCCATCCAAACCTCTAGAATATACCACCAAATGTGTATACAAAACTTATTTGCTAAGACGAGGAGTCTTGTAACAGTGCTCAGTCCCAGAAATCAGTCGGATAGAGCGAGATAAGGTAATATCTCTTTTGACGGACGTCAAGCCTGGTAATGACTGTTAGTTGCAATAATAGTTTCATATATCCACTTGAGTAGTGTGTCCCGCATCCCCATCCAAACCTCTAGACTAAACCACCAAATGTGTATACAAAACATATTTGCTTAGACGAGGAGTCTTGCTAACAGTGCTAAGTCCCAGTAATCAGTCGGATAGAGCGAGATAAGGTAATATCTCTTTTGACTGACGTCAAGCCTGGTAATGACTGTTAGTTGCAATAATAGTTTCATATATCCACTTGAGTAGTGTGTCCTGCATCCCCATCCAATCCTCTAGAATAAACCATCAAATGTGTATACAAAATTTATTTGCTAAGACGAGGATCTTGTAACAGTGCTCAGTCCCAGTAATAAGTCGGATAGAGCGAGATAAGGTAATATCTCTTTTGACTGACGTCAAGCCTGGTAATGACTGTTAGTTGCAATAATAGTTTCATATTACCACTTGAGTAGTGTGTCCCGCATCCCCATCCAAACCTCTAGAATATACCATCAAATGTGTATACAAAACTTATTTGCTAAGACGAGGAGTCTTGTAACAGTGCTAAGTCCCAGTAATCAGTCGGATAGAGCGAGATAAGGTAATATCTTTTTGGACTGACGTCAAGCCTGGCAATGACTGTTAGTTGCAAAAATAGTTTCATATATGCACTTGAGTAGTGTGTCCCGCATCCCCATCCAAACCTCTAGACTAAATCATCAAATGTGTATACAAAACTTATTTGCTAAGACGAGGAGTCTTGCTAACAGTGCTCAGTCCCAGTAATCAGTCGGATAGAGCGAGGTAAGGTAATATCTCTTGTGACTGACGTCAAGCCCGGTAATGACTGTCATTTGCAATAATAGTTTCATATATCCACTTGAGTAGCGTGTCCCGCATCCCCAAACGAACCTCTAGACTAAACCATCAAATGTGTATAGAAAACAAACTTGCTAAGACGAGGAGTCTTTCTAACAGTGCTCAGTCCCAGTAATCAGTCGGATAGAGCGAGATAAGGTAATATCTCTTTTGACTTACGTCAAGCCGGGTAATGACTGTTAGTTTCAATAATAGCTTCATATATCCACTTGAGTAGCATGTCCCGCATCCCTATACGAACCTCTAGACTAAGCCATCAAATGTGAATACAAAACTTATTTGCTAAGACGAGGAGTCTTGCTAACAGTGCTCAGTCCCAGGAATCAGTCGGTTAGAGCGAGATAAGGTAATATCTCTTTTGACTGACGTCAAGCCTAGTAATGACTGTTAGTTGCAATAATAGTTTCATATATCCACTTGAGTAGTGTGTCCCACATCCCCATCCAAACCTCTAGACTAAACCATCAAATGTGTATACAATACTTATTTGCTAAGACGAGGAGTCGTGCTAACAGTGCTCAGCCCCAGTAATCAGTCGGATAGAGCGAGATAAGGTAATATCTCTTTTGACTGACGTCAAGCCTGGTAATGACTGTTAGTTGCAATAATAGTATCATATATCCACTTGAGTAGAGTGTCCCGCATCCCTATCCCAACCTCTAGACTAAGCCATCAAATGAGAATACAAAACTTATTTGCTAAGACGTGGAGTCTTGCTTACAGTGCTCAGTCCCAGTAATCAGTCGGATAGAGCGAGATAAAGTTATATCTATTTTGACTGACGTCAAGCCTGGTAATGACTGTTAGTTGCAATAATAGTTTCATATATCCACTTGAGTAGTGTGTCCCCCATCCCCATCCGAACCTCTTGATTAACCATCAAATGTGCATACAAAATTTATTTGCTAAGAAGAGGAGTCTTCCTAACAGTGCTCAGTCCCAGTAATCAGTCGGATAGAGCGAGATGAGGTAATATCTCTTTTGTATGACGTCAAGCCTGGTAATGACTGTTAGTTGCAATAATAGTTTCATATATCCACTTGAGTAGCATGTCCGGCATCCCTATACGAACCTCTAGACTAAACCATCAAATGTGAATACAAAACTTATTTGCTAAGACGAGGAGTCTTGCTAACAGTGCTCAGTCCCAGTAATCAGTCGGATAGAGCGAGATAAGGTAATATCTCTTTTGACTGACGTCAAGCCTGGAAATGACTGTTAGTTGCAATAATAGTTTCATATTACCACTTGAGTAGTGTGTCCCGCATCCCCATCCAAACCTCTAGAATATACCACCAAATGTGTATACAAAACTTATCTGCTAAGACGAGGAGTCTTGTAACAGTGCTCAGTCCCAGAAATCAGTCGGATAGAGCGAGATAAGGTAATATCTCTTTTGACTGACGTCAAGCCTGGTAACGACTGTTAGTTGCAATAATAGTTTCGTATATCCACTTGAGTAGCATGTCCGGCATCCCTATCCGAACCTCTAGACTAAACCATCAAATGTGAATACAAAACTTATTTGCTAAGACGAGGAGTCTTACTAACAGTGCTCAGTCCCAGTAATCAGTCGGATAGAGCGAGATAAGATAATATCTCTTTTGACTGACGTCAAGCCTGGTAATGACTGCTAGTTGCAATAATAGTTTCATATTACCACTTGAGTAGTGTGTCCCGCATCCCCATCCAAACCTCTAGAATATACCACCAAATGAGTATACAAAACTTATTTGCTAAGACGAGGAGTCTTGTAACAGTGCTCAGTCCCAGAAATCAGTCGGATAGAGCGAGATAAGGTAATATCTCTTTTGACGGACGTCAAGCCTGGTAATGACTGTTAGTTGCAATAATAGTTTCATATATCCACTTGAGTAGTGTGTCCCGAATCCCCATCCAAACCTCTAGACTAAACCACCAAATGTGTATACAAAACATATTTGCTTAGACGAGGAGTCTTGCTAACAGTGCTAAGTCCCAGTAATCAGTCGGATAGAGCGAGATAAGGTAATATCTCTTTTGACTGACGTCAAGCCTGGTAATGACTGTTAGTTGCAATAATAGTTTCATATATCCACTTGAGTAGTGTGTCCTGCATCCCCATCCAATCCTCTAGAATAAACCATCAAATGTGTATACAAAATTTATTTGCTAAGACGAGGAGTCTTGTAACAGTGCTCAGTCCCAGTAATAAGTCGGATAGAGCGAGATAAGGTAATATCTCTTTTGACTGACGTCAAGCCTGGTAATGACTGTTAGTTGCAATAATAGTTTCATATTACCACTTGAGTAGTGTGTCCCGCATCCCCATCCAAACCTCTAGAATATACCATCAAATGTGTATACAAAACTTATTTGCTAAGACGAGGAGTCTTGTAACAGTGCTAAGTCCCAGTAATCAGTCGGATAGAGCGAGATAAGGTAATATCTCTTTTGACTGACGTCAAGCCTGGCAATGACTGTTAGTTGCAAAAATAGTTTCATATATGCACTTGAGTAGTGTGTCCCGCATCCCCATCCAAACCTCTAGACTAAATCATCAAATGTGTATACAAAACTTATTTGCTAAGACGAGGAGTCTTGCTAACAGTGCTCAGTCCCAGTAATCAGTCGGATAGAGCGAGGTAAGGTAATATCTCTTTTGACTGACGTCAAGCCCGGTAATGACTGTCATTTGCAATAATAGTTTCATATATCCACTTGAGTAGCGTGTCCCGCATCCCCAAACGAACCTCTAGACTAAACCATCAAATGTGTATAGAAAACAAACTTGCTAAGACGAGGAGTCTTTCTAACAGTGCTCAGTCCCAGTAATCAGTCGGATAGAGCGAGATAAGGTAATATCTCTTTTGACTTACGTCAAGCCTGGTAATGACTGTTAGTTTCAATAATAGCTTCATATATCCACTTGAGTAGCATGTCCCGCATCCCTATACGAACCTCTAGACTAAGCCATCAAATGTGAATACAAAACTTATTTGCTAAGACGAGGAGTCTTGCTAACAGTGCTCAGTCCCAGGAATCAGTCGGTTAGAGCGCGATAAGGTAATATCTCTTTTGACTGACGTCAAGCCTAGTAATGACTGTTAGTTGCAATAATAGTTTCATATATCCACTTGAGTAGTGTGTCCCACATCCCCATCCAAACCTCTAGACTAAACCATCAAATGTGTATACAATACTTATTTGCTAAGACGAGGAGTCGTGCTAACAGTGCTCAGCCCCAGTAATCAGTCGGATAGAGCGAGATAAGGTAATATCTCTTTTGACTGACGTCAAGCCTGGTAATGACTGTTAGTTGCAATAATAGTATCATATATCCACTTGAGTAGAGTGTCCCGCATCCCTATCCCAACCTCTAGACTAAGCCATCAAATGAGAATACAAAACTTATTTGCTAAGACGAGGAGTCTTGCTTACAGTGCTCAGTCCCAGTAATCAGTCGGATAGAGCGAGATAAGGTTATATCTATTTTGACTGACGTCAAGCCTGGTAATGACTGTTAGTTGCAATAATAGTTTCATATATCCACTTGAGTAGTGTGTCCCCCATCCCCATCCGAACCTCTTGATTAACCATCAAATGTGCATACAAAATTTATTTGCTAAGAAGAGGAGTCTTCCTAACAGTGCTCAGTCCCAGTAATCAGTCGGATAGAGCGAGATGAGGTAATATCTCTTTTGTATGACGTCAAGCCTGGTAATGACTGTTAGTTGCAATAATAGTTTCATATATCCACTTGAGTAGCATGTCCTGAATCCCCATCTGAACCTCTAGACTAAACCATCAAATGTGTATACAAAACTTATTTGCAAAGACGAGGAGTCCTGCAAACAGTGCTCTGTCCCAGTAATCAGTCGGATAGAGCGAGATAAGGTAATGTCTCTTTTCACTGAAATCAAGCCTGGTAATGCCTGTTAGTTGCAATAATAGTTTCATATTACCACTTGAGTAGTGTGTCCCGCATCCCCATCCAAACCTCTATAATATACCATCAAATGTGTATACAAAACTTATTTGCTAAGACGAGGAGTCTTTTAACAGGGCTCAGTCCCAGTAATCAGTCGGATAGAGCGAGATAATGTAATATCTCTTTTGACTGACGTCAAGCCTGGTAATGACTATTAGTTGCAATAATAGTTTCATATATCCACTTGAGTAGTGTGTCCCGCATCCCCATCCAAACCTCTAGACTAAACCATCAAATGTGTATACAAAACTTATTTGCTAAGACGCGGAGTCTTGCTAACAGTGCTCAGTCCCAGTAGTCAGTCGGATAGAGCGAGATAATGTAATATCTCTTTTCACTGACGTCAAGCCTGGTAATGACTGTTAGTTGCAATAATAATTTCAAATATCCAATTGAGTACCGTGTCCCGCATCCCCATCCGAACCTCTAGACTAAATCATCAAATGTGAATACAAAACTAATTAGCTAAGACGAGGAGTCTTGCTAACAGTGCTCAGTCCCAGTAATCAGTCCGATAGAGCGAGATGAGGTAATATCTCTTTTGACTGACGTCAAGCCTGGTAATGACAGTTAGTTGCAATAATAGTTTCATATATCCACTTGAGTAGCATGTCCCGCATCCCTACACGAACCTCTCGACTAAGCCATCAAATGTGAATACAAAACTTATTTGCTAAGACGAGGAGTCTTGCTAACAGCGCTCAGTCCCAGTAAGCAGTCGGATAGAGCGAGATGAGGTAATATCTCTTTTGACTGACGTCAAGCCTGGTAATGTCTTTTAGTTGCAATAATAGTTTCGTATATCCACTTGAGTAGCATTTCCCGCATCCCTATTCGAACCTCTAGACTAAACCATCAAATGTGAATACAAAACTTATTTGCTAAGACGAGGAGTCTTGCTAACAGTGCTCAGTCCCAGTAATCAGTCGGATAGAGCGAGATAAGGTAATATCTCTTTTGACTGACGTCAAGCCTGGTAATGACTGTTAGTTGCAATAATAATTTCATATTACCTTTGAGTAGTGTGTCCCGCATCCCCATCCAAACCTCTAGACTAAACCATCCAATGTGTATACAAAACTTATTTGCTAAGACGAGGAGTCTTGCTAACAGCGTCAGTCCCAGTAATCAGTCGGATAGAGCGAGATAAGTTAATATCTCTTTGACTGACGTCAAGCCTGATAATGACTGTTAGTTGCAATAATAGTTTCATTTATCCAGTTGAGTAGCATGTCCCGCATCCCCATCCAAACCTCTAGACTAAACCATCAAATGTGTATACAAAACTTATTTGCTAAGACGAGGAGTCTTGCTAACAGTGCTCAGTCCCAGTAATCAGTCGGATAGAGCGAGATAAGGTAATATCTCTTTTGACTGACGTCAAGCCTGGTAATGACTGTTAGTTGCAATAATAGTTTCGTATATCCACTTGAGTAGCATGTCCGGCATCCCTATACGAACCTCTAGACTAAACCATCAAATGTGAATACAAAACTTATTTGCTAAGACGAGGAGTCTTGCTAACAGTGCTCAGTCCCAGTAATCAGTCGGATAGAGCGAGGTAAGGTAATATCTCTTTTGACTGACGTCAAGCCCGGTAATGACTGTCATTTGCAATAATAGTTTCATATATCCACTTGAGTAGCGTGTCCCGCATCCCCAAACGAACCTCTAGACTAAACCATCAAATGTGTATAGAAAATAAACTTGCTAAGACGAGGAGTCTTTCTAACAGTGCTCAGTCCCAGTAATCAGTCGGATAGAGCGAGATAAGGTAATATCTCTCTTGACTTACGTCAAGCCTGGTAATGACTGTTAGTTTCAATAATAGCTTCATATATCCACTTGAGTAGCATGTCCCGCATCCCTATACGAACCTCTAGACTAAGCCATCAAATGTGAATACAAAACTTATTTGCTAAGACGAGGAGTCTTGCTAACAGTGCTCAGTCCCAGGAATCAGTCGGTTAGAGCGCGATAAGGTAATATCTCTTTTGACTGACGTCAAGCCTAGTAATGACTGTTAGTTGCAATAATAGTTTCATATATCCACTTGAGTAGTGTGTCCCACATCCCCATCCAAACCTCTAGACTAAACCATCAAATGTGTATACAATACTTATTTGCTAAGACGAGGAGTCGTGCTAACAGTGCTCAGCCCCAGTAATCAGTCGGATAGAGCGAGATAAGGTAATATCTCTTTTGACTGACGTCAAGCCTGGTAATGACTGTTAGTTGCAATAATAGTATCATATATCCACTTGAGTAGAGTGTCCCGCATCCCTATCCCAACCTCTAGACTAAGCCATCAAATGAGAATACAAAACTTATTTGCTAAGACGAGGAGTCTTGCTTACAGTGCTCAGTCCCAGTAATCAGTCGGATAGAGCGAGATAAGGTTATATCTATTTTGACTGACGTCAAGCCTGGTAATGACTGTTAGTTGCAATAATAGTTTCATATATCCACTTGAGTAGTGTGTCCCCCATCCCCATCCGAACCTCTTGATTAACCATCAAATGTGCATACAAAATTTATTTGCTAAGAAGAGGAGTCTTCCTAACAGTGCTCAGTCCCAGTAATCAGTCGGATAGAGCGAGATGAGGTAATATCTCTTTTGTATGACGTCAAGCCTGGTAATGACTGTTAGTTGCAATAATAGTTTCATATATCCACTTGAGTAGCATGTCCTGAATCCCCATCTGAACCTCTAGACTAAACCATCAAATGTGTATACAAAACTTATTTGCAAAGACGAGGAGTCCTGCAAACAGTGCTCTGTCCCAGTAATCAGTCGGATAGAGCGAGATAAGGTAATGTCTCTTTTCACTGAAATCAAGCCTGGTAATGCCTGTTAGTTGCAATAATAGTTTCATATTACCACTTGAGTAGTGTGTCCCGCATCCCCATCCAAACCTCTATAATATACCATCAAATGTGTATACAAAACTTATTTGCTAAGACGAGGAGTCTTTTAACAGTGCTCAGTCCCAGTAATCAGTCGGATAGAGCGAGATAATGTAATATCTCTTTTGACTGACGTCAAGCCTGGTAATGACTATTAGTTGCAATAATAGTTTCATATATCCACTTGAGTAGTGTGTCCCGCATCCCCATCCAAACCTCTAGACTAAACCATCAAATGTGTATACAAAACTTATTTGCTAAGACGCGGAGTCTTGCTAACAGTGCTCAGTCCCAGTAGTCAGTCGGATAGAGCGAGATAATGTAATATCTCTTTTCACTGACGTCAAGCCTGGTAATGACTGTTAGTTGCAATAATAATTTCAAATATCCAATTGAGTACCGTGTCCCGCATCCCCATCCGAACCTCTAGACTAAATCATCAAATGTGAATACAAAACTAATTAGCTAAGACGAGGAGTCTTGCTAACAGTGCTCAGTCCCAGTAATCAGTCCGATAGAGCGAGATGAGGTAATATCTCTTTTGACTGACGTCAAGCCTGGTAATGACAGTTAGTTGCAATAATAGTTTCATATATCCACTTGAGTAGCATGTCCCGCATCCCTACACGAACCTCTCGACTAAGCCATCAAATGTGAATACAAAACTTATTTGCTAAGACGAGGAGTCTTGCTAACAGCGCTCAGTCCCAGTAAGCAGTCGGATAGAGCGAGATGAGGTAATATCTCTTTTGACTGACGTCAAGCCTGGTAATGTCTGTTAGTTGCAATAATAGTTTCGTATATCCACTTGAGTAGCATTTCCCGCATCCCTATTCGAACCTCTAGACTAAACCATCAAATGTGAATACAAAACTTATTTGCTAAGACGAGGAGTCTTGCTAACAGTGCTCAGTCCCAGTAATCAGTCGGATAGAGCGAGATAAGGTAATATCTCTTTTGACTGACGTCAAGCCTGGTAATGACTGTTAGTTGCAATAATAATTTCATATTACCTTTGAGTAGTGTGTCCCGCATCCCCATCCAAACCTCTAGACTAAACCATCCAATGTGTATACAAAACTTATTTGCTAAGACGAGGAGTCTTGCTAACAGCGTCAGTCCCAGTAATCAGTCGGATAGAGCGAGATAAGTTAATATCTCTTTGACTGACGTCAAGCCTGATAATGACTGTTAGTTGCAATAATAGTTTCATTTATCCAGTTGAGTAGCATGTCCCGCATCCCCATCCAAACCTCTAGACTAAACCATCAAATGTGTATACAAAACTTATTTGCTAAGACGAGGAGTCTTGCTAACAGTGCTCAGTCCCAGTAATCAGTCGGATAGAGCGAGATAAGGTAATATCTCTTTTGACTGACGTCAAGCCTGGTAATGACTGTTAGTTGCAATAATAGTTTCGTATATCCACTTGAGTAGCATGTCCGGCATCCCTATACGAACCTCTAGACTAAACCATCAAATGTGAATACAAAACTTATTTGCTAAGACGAGGAGTCTTGCTAACAGTGCTCAGTCCCAGTAATCAGTCGGATAGAGCGAGATAAGGTAATATCTCTTTTGACTGACGTCAAGCCTGGAAATGACTGTTAGTTGCAATAATAGTTTCATATTACCACTTGAGTAGTGTGTCCCGCATCCCCATCCAAACCTCTAGAATATACCACCAAATGTGTATACAAAACTTATCTGCTAAGACGAGGAGTCTTGTAACAGTGCTCAGTCCCAGAAATCGGTCGGATAGAGCGAGATAAGTTAATATCTCTTTTGACTGACGTCAAGCCTGGTAATGACTGTTAGTTGCAATAATAGTTTCGTATATCCACTTGAGTAGCATGTCCGGCATCCCTATCCGAACCTCTAGACTAAACCATCAAATGTGAATACAAAACTTATTTGCTAAGACGAGGAGTCTTACTAACAGTGCTCAGTCCCAGAAATCAGTCGGATAGAGCGAGATAAGATAATATCTCTTTTGACTGACGTCAAGCCTGGTAATGACTGCTAGTTGCAATAATAGTTTCATATTACCACTTGAGTAGTGTGTCCCGCATCCCCATCCAAACCTCTAGAATATACCACCAAATGTGTATACAAAACTTATTTGCTAAGACGAGGAGTCTTGTAACAGTGCTCAGTCCCAGAAATCAGTCGGATAGAGCGAGATAAGGTAATATCTCTTTTGACGGACGTCAAGCCTGGTAATGACTGTTAGTTGCAATAATAGTTTCATATATCCACTTGAGTAGTGTGTCCCGCATCCCCATCCAAACCTCTAGACTAAACCACCAAATGTGTATACAAAACATATTTGCTTAGACGAGGAGTCTTGCTAACAGTGCTAAGTCCCAGTAATCAGTCGGATAGAGCGAGATAAGGTAATATCTCTTTTGACTGACGTCAAGCCTGGTAATGACTGTTAGTTGCAATAATAGTTTCATATATCCACTTGAGTAGTGTGTCCTGCATCCCCATCCAATCCTCTAGAATAAACCATCAAATGTGTATACAAAATTTATTTGCTAAGACGAGGATCTTGTAACAGTGCTCAGTCCCAGTAATAAGTCGGATAGAGCGAGATAAGGTAATATCTCTTTTGACTGACGTCAAGCCTGGTAATGACTGTTAGTTGCAATAATAGTTTCATATTACCACTTGAGTAGTGTGTCCCGCATCCCCATCCAAACCTCTAGAATATACCATCAAATGTGTATACAAAACTTATTTGCTAAGACGAGGAGTCTTGTAACAGTGCTAAGTCCCAGTAATCAGTCGGATAGAGCGAGATAAGGTAATATCTTTTTGGACTGACGTCAAGCCTGGCAATGACTGTTAGTTGCAAAAATAGTTTCATATATGCACTTGAGTAGTGTGTCCCGCATCCCCATCCAAACCTCTAGACTAAATCATCAAATGTGTATACAAAACTTATTTGCTAAGACGAGGAGTCTTGCTAACAGTGCTCAGTCCCAGTAATCAGTCGGATAGAGCGAGGTAAGGTAATATCTCTTGTGACTGACGTCAAGCCCGGTAATGACTGTCATTTGCAATAATAGTTTCATATATCCACTTGAGTAGCGTGTCCCGCATCCCCAAACGAACCTCTAGACTAAACCATCAAATGTGTATAGAAAACAAACTTGCTAAGACGAGGAGTCTTTCTAACAGTGCTCAGTCCCAGTAATCAGTCGGATAGAGCGAGATAAGGTAATATCTCTTTTGACTTACGTCAAGCCGGGTAATGACTGTTAGTTTCAATAATAGCTTCATATATCCACTTGAGTAGCATGTCCCGCATCCCTATACGAACCTCTAGACTAAGCCATCAAATGTGAATACAAAACTTATTTGCTAAGACGAGGAGTCTTGCTAACAGTGCTCAGTCCCAGGAATCAGTCGGTTAGAGCGAGATAAGGTAATATCTCTTTTGACTGACGTCAAGCCTAGTAATGACTGTTAGTTGCAATAATAGTTTCATATATCCACTTGAGTAGTGTGTCCCACATCCCCATCCAAACCTCTAGACTAAACCATCAAATGTGTATACAATACTTATTTGCTAAGACGAGGAGTCGTGCTAACAGTGCTCAGCCCCAGTAATCAGTCGGATAGAGCGAGATAAGGTAATATCTCTTTTGACTGACGTCAAGCCTGGTAATGACTGTTAGTTGCAATAATAGTATCATATATCCACTTGAGTAGAGTGTCCCGCATCCCTATCCCAACCTCTAGACTAAGCCATCAAATGAGAATACAAAACTTATTTGCTAAGACGTGGAGTCTTGCTTACAGTGCTCAGTCCCAGTAATCAGTCGGATAGAGCGAGATAAAGTTATATCTATTTTGACTGACGTCAAGCCTGGTAATGACTGTTAGTTGCAATAATAGTTTCATATATCCACTTGAGTAGTGTGTCCCCCATCCCCATCCGAACCTCTTGATTAACCATCAAATGTGCATACAAAATTTATTTGCTAAGAAGAGGAGTCTTCCTAACAGTGCTCAGTCCCAGTAATCAGTCGGATAGAGCGAGATGAGGTAATATCTCTTTTGTATGACGTCAAGCCTGGTAATGACTGTTAGTTGCAATAATAGTTTCATATATCCACTTGAGTAGCATGTCCGGCATCCCTATACGAACCTCTAGACTAAACCATCAAATGTGAATACAAAACTTATTTGCTAAGACGAGGAGTCTTGCTAACAGTGCTCAGTCCCAGTAATCAGTCGGATAGAGCGAGATAAGGTAATATCTCTTTTGACTGACGTCAAGCCTGGAAATGACTGTTAGTTGCAATAATAGTTTCATATTACCACTTGAGTAGTGTGTCCCGCATCCCCATCCAAACCTCTAGAATATACCACCAAATGTGTATACAAAACTTATCTGCTAAGACGAGGAGTCTTGTAACAGTGCTCAGTCCCAGAAATCAGTCGGATAGAGCGAGATAAGGTAATATCTCTTTTGACTGACGTCAAGCCTGGTAACGACTGTTAGTTGCAATAATAGTTTCGTATATCCACTTGAGTAGCATGTCCGGCATCCCTATCCGAACCTCTAGACTAAACCATCAAATGTGAATACAAAACTTATTTGCTAAGACGAGGAGTCTTACTAACAGTGCTCAGTCCCAGTAATCAGTCGGATAGAGCGAGATAAGATAATATCTCTTTTGACTGACGTCAAGCCTGGTAATGACTGCTAGTTGCAATAATAGTTTCATATTACCACTTGAGTAGTGTGTCCCGCATCCCCATCCAAACCTCTAGAATATACCACCAAATGAGTATACAAAACTTATTTGCTAAGACGAGGAGTCTTGTAACAGTGCTCAGTCCCAGAAATCAGTCGGATAGAGCGAGATAAGGTAATATCTCTTTTGACGGACGTCAAGCCTGGTAATGACTGTTAGTTGCAATAATAGTTTCATATATCCACTTGAGTAGTGTGTCCCGCATCCCCATCCAAACCTCTAGACTAAACCACCAAATGTGTATACAAAACATATTTGCTTAGACGAGGAGTCTTGCTAACAGTGCTAAGTCCCAGTAATCAGTCGGATAGAGCGAGATAAGGTAATATCTCTTTTGACTGACGTCAAGCCTGGTAATGACTGTTAGTTGCAATAATAGTTTCATATATCCACTTGAGTAGTGTGTCCTGCATCCCCATCCAATCCTCTAGAATAAACCATCAAATGTGTATACAAAATTTATTTGCTAAGACGAGGAGTCTTGTAACAGTGCTCAGTCCCAGTAATAAGTCGGATAGAGCGAGATAAGGTAATATCTCTTTTGACTGACGTCAAGCCTGGTAATGACTGTTAGTTGCAATAATAGTTTCATATTACCACTTGAGTAGTGTGTCCCGCATCCCCATCCAAACCTCTAGAATATACCATCAAATGTGTATACAAAACTTATTTGCTAAGACGAGGAGTCTTGTAACAGTGCTAAGTCCCAGTAATCAGTCGGATAGAGCGAGATAAGGTAATATCTCTTTTGACTGACGTCAAGCCTGGCAATGACTGTTAGTTGCAAAAATAGTTTCATATATGCACTTGAGTAGTGTGTCCCGCATCCCCATCCAAACCTCTAGACTAAATCATCAAATGTGTATACAAAACTTATTTGCTAAGACGAGGAGTCTTGCTAACAGTGCTCAGTCCCAGTAATCAGTCGGATAGAGCGAGGTAAGGTAATATCTCTTTTGACTGACGTCAAGCCCGGTAATGACTGTCATTTGCAATAATAGTTTCATATATCCACTTGAGTAGCGTGTCCCGCATCCCCAAACGAACCTCTAGACTAAACCATCAAATGTGTATAGAAAACAAACTTGCTAAGACGAGGAGTCTTTCTAACAGTGCTCAGTCCCAGTAATCAGTCGGATAGAGCGAGATAAGGTAATATCTCTTTTGACTTACGTCAAGCCTGGTAATGACTGTTAGTTTCAATAATAGCTTCATATATCCACTTGAGTAGCATGTCCCGCATCCCTATACGAACCTCTAGACTAAGCCATCAAATGTGAATACAAAACTTATTTGCTAAGACGAGGAGTCTTGCTAACAGTGCTCAGTCCCAGGAATCAGTCGGTTAGAGCGCGATAAGGTAATATCTCTTTTGACTGACGTCAAGCCTAGTAATGACTGTTAGTTGCAATAATAGTTTCATATATCCACTTGAGTAGTGTGTCCCACATCCCCATCCAAACCTCTAGACTAAACCATCAAATGTGTATACAATACTTATTTGCTAAGACGAGGAGTCGTGCTAACAGTGCTCAGCCCCAGTAATCAGTCGGATAGAGCGAGATAAGGTAATATCTCTTTTGACTGACGTCAAGCCTGGTAATGACTGTTAGTTGCAATAATAGTATCATATATCCACTTGAGTAGAGTGTCCCGCATCCCTATCCCAACCTCTAGACTAAGCCATCAAATGAGAATACAAAACTTATTTGCTAAGACGAGGAGTCTTGCTTACAGTGCTCAGTCCCAGTAATCAGTCGGATAGAGCGAGATAAGGTTATATCTATTTTGACTGACGTCAAGCCTGGTAATGACTGTTAGTTGCAATAATAGTTTCATATATCCACTTGAGTAGTGTGTCCCCCATCCCCATCCGAACCTCTTGATTAACCATCAAATGTGCATACAAAATTTATTTGCTAAGAAGAGGAGTCTTCCTAACAGTGCTCAGTCCCAGTAATCAGTCGGATAGAGCGAGATGAGGTAATATCTCTTTTGTATGACGTCAAGCCTGGTAATGACTGTTAGTTGCAATAATAGTTTCATATATCCACTTGAGTAGCATGTCCTGAATCCCCATCTGAACCTCTAGACTAAACCATCAAATGTGTATACAAAACTTATTTGCAAAGACGAGGAGTCCTGCAAACAGTGCTCTGTCCCAGTAATCAGTCGGATAGAGCGAGATAAGGTAATGTCTCTTTTCACTGAAATCAAGCCTGGTAATGCCTGTTAGTTGCAATAATAGTTTCATATTACCACTTGAGTAGTGTGTCCCGCATCCCCATCCAAACCTCTATAATATACCATCAAATGTGTATACAAAACTTATTTGCTAAGACGAGGAGTCTTTTAACAGGGCTCAGTCCCAGTAATCAGTCGGATAGAGCGAGATAATGTAATATCTCTTTTGACTGACGTCAAGCCTGGTAATGACTATTAGTTGCAATAATAGTTTCATATATCCACTTGAGTAGTGTGTCCCGCATCCCCATCCAAACCTCTAGACTAAACCATCAAATGTGTATACAAAACTTATTTGCTAAGACGCGGAGTCTTGCTAACAGTGCTCAGTCCCAGTAGTCAGTCGGATAGAGCGAGATAATGTAATATCTCTTTTCACTGACGTCAAGCCTGGTAATGACTGTTAGTTGCAATAATAATTTCAAATATCCAATTGAGTACCGTGTCCCGCATCCCCATCCGAACCTCTAGACTAAATCATCAAATGTGAATACAAAACTAATTAGCTAAGACGAGGAGTCTTGCTAACAGTGCTCAGTCCCAGTAATCAGTCCGATAGAGCGAGATGAGGTAATATCTCTTTTGACTGACGTCAAGCCTGGTAATGACAGTTAGTTGCAATAATAGTTTCATATATCCACTTGAGTAGCATGTCCCGCATCCCTACACGAACCTCTCGACTAAGCCATCAAATGTGAATACAAAACTTATTTGCTAAGACGAGGAGTCTTGCTAACAGCGCTCAGTCCCAGTAAGCAGTCGGATAGAGCGAGATGAGGTAATATCTCTTTTGACTGACGTCAAGCCTGGTAATGTCTTTTAGTTGCAATAATAGTTTCGTATATCCACTTGAGTAGCATTTCCCGCATCCCTATTCGAACCTCTAGACTAAACCATCAAATGTGAATACAAAACTTATTTGCTAAGACGAGGAGTCTTGCTAACAGTGCTCAGTCCCAGTAATCAGTCGGATAGAGCGAGATAAGGTAATATCTCTTTTGACTGACGTCAAGCCTGGTAATGACTGTTAGTTGCAATAATAATTTCATATTACCTTTGAGTAGTGTGTCCCGCATCCCCATCCAAACCTCTAGACTAAACCATCCAATGTGTATACAAAACTTATTTGCTAAGACGAGGAGTCTTGCTAACAGCGTCAGTCCCAGTAATCAGTCGGATAGAGCGAGATAAGTTAATATCTCTTTGACTGACGTCAAGCCTGATAATGACTGTTAGTTGCAATAATAGTTTCATTTATCCAGTTGAGTAGCATGTCCCGCATCCCCATCCAAACCTCTAGACTAAACCATCAAATGTGTATACAAAACTTATTTGCTAAGACGAGGAGTCTTGCTAACAGTGCTCAGTCCCAGTAATCAGTCGGATAGAGCGAGATAAGGTAATATCTCTTTTGACTGACGTCAAGCCTGGTAATGACTGTTAGTTGCAATAATAGTTTCGTATATCCACTTGAGTAGCATGTCCGGCATCCCTATACGAACCTCTAGACTAAACCATCAAATGTGAATACAAAACTTATTTGCTAAGACGAGGAGTCTTGCTAACAGTGCTCAGTCCCAGTAATCAGTCGGATAGAGCGAGATAAGGTAATATCTCTTTTGACTGACGTCAAGCCTGGAAATGACTGTTAGTTGCAATAATAGTTTCATATTACCACTTGAGTAGTGTGTCCCGCATCCCCATCCAAACCTCTAGAATATACCACCAAATGTGTATACAAAACTTATCTGCTAAGACGAGGAGTCTTGTAACAGTGCTCAGTCCCAGAAATCAGTCGGATAGAGCGAGATAAGGTAATATCTCTTTTGACGGACGTCAAGCCTGGTAATGACTGTTAGTTGCAATAATAGTTTCATATATCCACTTGAGTAGTGTGTCCCGCATCCCCATCCAAACCTCTAGACTAAACCACCAAATGTGTATGCAAAACATATTTGCTTAGACGAGGAGTCTTGCTAACAGTGCTAAGTCCCAGTAATCAGTCGGATAGAGCGAGATAAGGTAATATCTCTTTTGACTGACGTCAAGCCTGGTAATGACTGTTAGTTGCAATAATAGTTTCATATATCCACTTGAGTAGTGTGTCCTGCATCCCCATCCAATCCTCTAGAATAAACCATCAAATGTGTATACAAAATTTATTTGCTAAGACGAGGAGTCTTGTAACAGTGCTCAGTCCCAGTAATAAGTCGGATAGAGCGAGATAAGGTAATATCTCTTTTGACTGACGTCAAGCCTGGTAATGACTGTTAGTTGCAATAATAGTTTCATATTACCACTTGAGTAGTGTGTCCCGCATCCCCATCCAAACCTCTAGAATATACCATCAAATGTGTATACAAAACTTATTTGCTAAGACGAGGAGTCTTGTAACAGTGCTAAGTCCCAGTAATCAGTCGGATAGAGCGAGATAAGGTAATATATCTTTTGACTGACGTCAAGCCTGGCAATGACTGTTAGTTGCAAAAATAGTTTCATATATGCACTTGAGTAGTGTGTCCCGCATCCCCATCCAAACCTCTAGACTAAATCATCAAATGTGTATACAAAACTTATTTGCTAAGACGAGGAGTCTTGCTAACAGTGCTCAGTCCCAGTAATCAGTCGGATAGATCGAGGTAAGGTAATATCTCTTTTGACTGACGTCAAGCCCGGTAATGACTGTCATTTGCAATAATAGTTTCATATATCCACTTGAGTAGCGTGTCCCGCATCCCCAAACGAACCTCTAGACTAAACCATCAAATGTGTATAGAAAACAAACTTGCTAAGACGAGGAGTCTTTCTAACAGTGCTCAGTCCCAGTAATCAGTCGGATAGAGCGAGATAAGGTAATATCTCTTTTGACTTACGTCAAGCCGGGTAATGACTGTTAGTTTCAATAATAGCTTCATATATCCACTTGAGTAGCATGTCCCGCATCCCTATACGAACCTCTAGACTAAGCCATCAAATGTGAATACAAAACTTATTTGCTAAGACGAGGAGTCTTGCTAACAGTGCTCAGTCCCAGGAATCAGTCGGTTAGAGCGAGATAAGGTAATATCTCTTTTGACTGACGTCAAGCCTGGTAATGACTGTTAGTTGCAATAATAGTTTCATATATCCACTTGAGTAGTGTGTCCCGCATCCCCATCCAAACCTCTAGACTAAACCACCAAATGTGTATACAAAACATATTTGCTTAGACGAGGAGTCTTGCTAACAGTGCTAAGTCCCAGTAATCAGTCGGATAGAGCGAGATAAGGTAATATCTCTTTTGACTGACGTCAAGCCTGGTAATGACTGCTAGTTGCAATAATAGTTTCATATTACCACTTGAGTAGTGTGTCCCGCATCCCCATCCAAACCTCTAGAATATACCACCAAATGTGTATACAAAACTTATTTGCTAAGACGAGGAGTCTTGTAACAGTGCTCAGTCCCAGAAATCAGTCGGATAGAGCGAGATAAGGTAATATCTCTTTTGACGGACGTCAAGCCTGGTAATGACTGTTAGTTGCAATAATAGTTTCATATATCCACTTGAGTAGTGTGTCCCGCATCCCCATCCAAACCTCTAGAATATACCATCAAATGTGTATACAGAACTTATTTGCTAAGACGAGGAGTCTTGTAACAGTGCTCAGTCCCAGTAATCAGTCGGATAGAGCGAGATAAGGTAATATCTCTTTTGACTGACGTCAAGCCTGGTAATGACTGTTAGTTGCAATAATAGTTTCATATATCCACTTGAGTAGTGTGTCCTGCATCCCCATCCAATCCTCTAGAATAAACCATCAAATGTGTATACAAAATTTATTAGCTAAGACGAGGAGTCTTGTAACAGTGCTCAGTCCCAGTAATAAGTCGGATAGAGCGAGATAAGGTAATATCTCTTTTGACTGACGTCAAGCCTGGTAATGACTGTTAGTTGCAATAATAGTTTCATATTACCACTTGAGTAGTGTGTCCCGCATCCCCATCCAAACCTCTAGAATATACCATCAAATGTGTATACAAAACTTATTTGCTAAGACGAGGAGTCTTGTAACAGTGCTAAGTCCCAGTAATCAGTCGGATAGAGCGAGATAAGGTAATATCTCTTTTGACTGACGTCAAGCCTGGCAATGACTGTTAGTTGCAAAAATAGTTTCATATATGCACTTGAGTAGTGTGTCCCGCATCCCCATCCAAACCTCTAGACTAAATCATCAAATGTGTATACAAAACTTATTTGCTAAGACGAGGAGTCTTGCTAACAGTGCTCAGTCCCAGTAATCAGTCGGATAGAGCGAGGTAAGGTAATATCTCTTTTGACTGACGTCAAGACCGGTAATGACTGTCATTTGCAATATTAGTTTCATATATCCACTTGAGTAGCGTGTCCCGCATCCCCAAACGAACCTCTAGACTAAACCATCAAATGTGTATACAAAACAAATTTGCTACGACGAGGAGTCTTGCTAACAGTGCTCAGTCCCAGTAATCAGTCGGATAGAGCGAGATAAGGTAATATCTCTTTTGACTTACGTCAAACCTGGTAATGACTGTTAGTTGCAATAATAGTTTCATATATCCACTTGAGTAGTGTGTCCCGCATCCCCATCCAAACCTCTAGACTAAACCATCAAATGTGTATACAAAACTTATTTGCAAAGAAGAAGAGTCTTGCTAACAGTGCTCAGTCCCAGTAATCAGTCGGATAGAGCGAGATAAGGTAATATCTCTTTTGACTGACGTCAAGCCTGGTAATGACTGTTAGTTGCAATAATAGTTTCATATATCCACTTGAGTAGTGTTTCCCGCATCCCCATCCAAACCTCTAGACTAAACCATCAAATGTGTATACAAAACTAATTTGCTAAGACGAGGAGTCTTGCTAACAGTGCTCAATCCCAGTAATCAGTCGGATAGAGCGAGATAAGGTAATATCTCTTTTGACTTACGTCAAGCCTGGTATTGACTGTTAGTTGCAATAATAGCTTCATATATCCACTTGAGTAGCATGTCCCGCATCCCTATACGAACCTCTAGACTAAGCCATCAAATGTGAATACAAAACTTATTTGCTAAGACGAGGAGTCTTTTAACAGTGCTCAGTCCCAGTAATCAGTCGGATAGAGCGAGATAAGGTAATATCTCTTTTGACTGACGTCAAGCCTGGTAATGACTATTAGTTGCAATAATAGTTTCATATATCCACTTGAGTAGTGTGTCCCGCATCCCCATCCAAACCTCTAGACTAAACCATCAAATGTGTATACAAAACTTATTTGCTAAGACGCGGAGTCTTGCTAACAGTGCTCAGTCCCAGTAGTCAGTCGGATAGAGCGAGATAAGGTAATATCTCTTTTCACTGACGTCAAGCCTGGTAATGACTGTTAGTCGCAATAATTGTTTCAAATATCCACTTGAGTACCGTGTCCCGCATCCCCATCCGAACCTCTAGACTAAACCATCAAATGTGAATACAAAACTAATTAGCTAAGACGAGGAGTCTTGCTAACAGTGCTCAGTCCCAGTAATCAGTCCGATAGAGCGAGATGAGGTAATATCTCTTTTGACTGACGTCAAACCTGGTAATGACAGTTAGTTGCAATAATATTTTCATATATCCACTTGAGTTGCGTGTCCCGCATCCCCATCCGAACCTTTAGACTAAACCATCAAATGTGCATACAAAACTTATTTGCTAAGACGAGGAGTCTTGTAACAGTGCTCAGTCCCGATAATCAGTCGGATAGAGCGAGATGAGGTAATAACTCTTTTGACTGACGTCAAGCCTGGTAATGACTGTTAGTTGCAATAATAGTTCCTTATATCCACTTGAGTATCATGTCCCGCATCCCTATCGTAACCTCTAGCCTAAACCATCAAGTATGAATACAAAACTTGTTTGCTAAGACTAGGAGTCTTGTAACAGTGCTCAGTCCCAGTAATCAGTCGGATAGAGCGAGATAAGATAATATCTCTTTTGACTGACGTCAAGCCTGGTAATGACTGTTAGTTGCAATATTAGTTTCATATTACCACTTGAGTAGTGTGGCCCGCATCCCCATCCAAACCTCTAGAATATACCACCAAATGTGTATACAAAACTTATTTGCTAAGACGAGGAGTCTTGTAACAGTGCTCAGTCCCATTAATCAGTCGGATAGAGCGAGATAAGGTAATATCTCTTTTGACTGACGTCAAGCCTGGTAATGACTGTTAGTTGCAATAATAGTTTCATATATCCCCTTGAGTAGTGTGTCCCGCATCCCCATCCAAACCTCTAGACTAAACCATCAAATGTGTATACAATACTTATTTGCTAAGAAGAGGAGTCTTGCTAACAGTGCTCAGTCCCAGTTATCAGTCGGATAGAGCGAGATAAGATAATATCTCTTTTGACTGACGTCAAGCCTGGTAATGACTGCTAGTTGCAATAATAGTTTCATATTACCACTTGAGTAGTGTGTCCCGCATCCCCATCCAAACCTCTAGAATATACCACCAAATGTGTATACAAAACTTATTTGCTAAGACGAGGAGTCTTGAAACAGTGCTCAGTCCCAGAAATCAGTCGGATAGAGCGAGATAAGGTAATATCTCTTTTGACGGACGTCAAGCCTGGTAATGACTGTTATATGCAATAATAGTTTCATATATCCACTTGAGTAGTGCGTCCCGCATCCCCATCCAAACCTCTAGACTAAACCATCAAATGTGTATACAAAACTTATTTGCAAAGAAGAGGAGTCTTGCTAACAGTGCTCAGTCCCAGTAATCAGTCGGATAGAGCGAGATAAGGTAATATCTCTTTTGACTGACGTCAAGCCTGGTAATGACTGTTAGTTGCAATAATAGTTTCATATATCCACTTGAGTAGCATGTCCCGCATCCCTATCCGAACCTCTAGAATAAACCATAAAATGTGTATACAAAACATATTTGCTTAGGCGAGGAGTCTTGTAACAGTGCTCAGTCCCAGTAATCAGTCGGATAGAGCGAGATAAGGTAATATCTCTTTTGACTGACGTCAAGCCTGGTAATGACTGTTAGTTGCAATAATAGTTTCATATATCCACTTGAGTAGTGTGTCCTGCATCCCCATCCAATCCTCTAGAATAAACCATCAAATGTGTATACAAAATTTATTTGCTAAGACGAGGAGTCTTGTAACAGTGCTCAGTCCCAGTAATCAGTCGGATAGAGCGAGATAAGGTAATATCTCTTTTGACTGACGTCAAGCCTGGTAATGACTGTTAGTTGCAATAATAGTTTCATATTACCACTTGAGTAGTGTGTCCCGCATCCCCATCCAAACCTCTAGAATATACCATCAAATGAGTATACAAAACTTATTTGCTAAGACGAGGAGTCTTGTAACAGTGCTAAGTCCCAGTAATCAGTCGGATAGAGCGAGATAAGGTAATATCTCTTTTGACTGACGTCAAGCCTGGCAATGACTGTTAGTTGCAAAAATAGTTTCATATATGCACTTGAGTAGTGTGTCCCGCATCCCCATCCAAACCTCCAGACTAAATCATCAAATGTGTATACAAAACTTATTTGCTAAGACGAGGAGTCTTGCTAACAGTGCTCAGTCCCAGTTATCAGTCGGATAGAGCGAGGTAAGGTAATATCTCTTTTGACTGACGTCAAGCCCGGTAATGACTGTCATTTGCAATAATAGTTTCATATATCCACTTGAGTAGCGTGTCCCGCATCCCCAAACGAACCTCTAGACTAAACCATCAAATGTGTATACAAAACAAATTTGCTACGACGAGGAGTCTTGCTAACAGTGCTCAGTCCCAGTAATCAGTCGGATAGAGCGAGATAAGGTAATATCTCTTTTGACTTACGTCAAGCCTGGTAATGACTGTTAGTTGCAATAATAGCTTCATATATCCACTTGAGTAGCATGTCCCGCATCCCTATATGAACCTCTAGACTAAGCCATCAAATGTGAATACAAAACTTATTTGCTAAGACGAGGAGTCTTTTAACAGTGCTCAGTCCCAGTAATCAGTCGGATAGAGCGAGATAAGGTAATATCTCTTTTGACTGACGTCAAGCCTGGTACTGACTATTAGTTGCTATAATAGTTTCATATATCCACTTGAGTAGTGTGTCCCGCATCCCCATCCAAACCTCTAGACTAAACCATCAAATGTGTATACAAAACTTATTTGCTAAGACGCGGAGTCTTGCTAACTGTGCTCAGTCCCAGTAGTCAGTCGGATAGAGCGAGATAAGGTAATATCTCTTTTCACTGACGTCAAGCCTGGTAATGACTGTTAGTTGCAATAATTGTTTCAAATATCCACTTGAGTACCGTGTCCCGCATCCCCATCCGAACCTCTAGACTAAACCATCAAATGTGAATACAAAACTAATTAGCTAAGACGAGGAGTCTTGCTAACAGTGCTCAGTCCCAGTAATCAGTCCGATAGAGCGAGATGAGGTAATATCTCTTTTGACTGACGTCAAGCCTGGTAATGACAGTTAGTTGCAATAATATTTTCATATATCCACTTGAGTTGCGTGTCCCGCATCCCTATCGTAACCTCTAGACTAAACCATCAAACGTGAATACAAAACTTATTTGCTAAGACCAGGAGTCTTGCTAACAGTGTTCAGTCCCAGTAATCAGTCGGATAGAACGAGATAAGATAATATCTCTTTTGACCGACGTCAAGCCTGGTAATGACTGTTAGTTGCAATAATAGTTTCATATTACCACTTGAGTAGTGTGTCCCGCATCCCCATCCAAACCTCTAGAATATACCATCAAATGTGTATACAAAACTTATTTGCTAAGACTAGGAGTCTTGTAACAGTGCTCAGTCCCAGTAATCAGTCGGATAGAGCGAGATAAGATAATATCTCTTTTGACTGACGTCAAGCCTGGTAATGACTGTTAGTTGCAATATTAGTTTCATATTACCACTTGAGTAGTGTGTCCCGCATCCCCATCCAAACCTCTAGAATATACCACCAAATGTGTATACAAAACGTATTTGCTAAGACGAGGAGTCTTGTAACAGTGCTCAGTCCCATTAATCAGTCGGATAGAGCGAGATAAGGTAATATCGCTTTTGACTGACGTCAAGCCTGGTAATGACTGTTAGTTGCAATAATAGTTTCATATATCCACTTGAGTAGTGTGTCCCGCATCCCCATCCAATCCTCTAGACTAAACCATCAAATGTGTATACAAAACTTATTTGCTAAGAAGAGGAGTCTTGCTAACAGTGCTCAGTCCCAGTAATCAGTCGGATAGAGCGAGATAAGGTAATATCTCTTTTGACTAACGTCAAGCCTGGTAATGACTGTTAGTTGCAATAATAGTTTCATATATCCACTTGAGTAGCATGTCCCGCATCCCTATCCGAACCTCTAGAATAAACCATCAAATGTGTATACAAAACATATTTGCTTAGACGAGGAGTCTTGCTAACAGTGCTCAGTCCCAGTAATCAGTCGGATAAAGCGAGATAAGGTAATATCTCTTTTGACTGACGTCAAGCCTGGTAATGACTGTTAGTTGCAATAATAGTTTCATATATCCACTTGAGTAGTGTGTCCTGCATCCCCATCCAATCCTCTAGAATAAACCATCAAATGTGTATACAAAACGTATTTGCTAAGACGAGGAGTCTTGTAACAGTGCTCAGTCCCAGTAATCAGTCGGATAGAGCGAGATAAATTAATATCTCTTTTGACTGACGTCAAGCCTGGTAATGAGTGTTAGTTGCAATAATAGTTTCGTATATCCACTTGAGTAGCATGTCCCGCATCCCTATCCGAACCTCTAGACTAAACCATCAAATGTGAATACAAAACTTATTTGCTAAGACGAGGAGTCTGGCTAACAGTGCTCAGTCCCATTAATCAGTCGGATAGAGCGAGATAAGGTAATATGTCTTTTGACTGACGTGAAGCCTGGTAATGACTGTTAGTTGCAATAATAGTTTCATATTACCACTTGAGTAGTGTGTCCCGCATCCCCATCCAAACCTCTAGAATATACTATCAAATGTGTATACAAAACTTATTTGCTAAGACGAGGAGTCTTGTAAGAGTGCTCAGTCCCAATAATCAGTCGGATAGGGCGAGATAAGGTAATATCTCTTTTGACTGACGTCAAGCCTGGTAATGACTGTTAGTTGCAATAATAGTTTCATATATCCACTTGAGTAGTGTGTCCCCCATCCCCATCCGAACCTCTTGATTAACCATCAAATGTGCATACAAAACTTATTTGCTAAGAAGAGGAGTCTTCCTAACAGTGCTCAGTCCCAGTAATCAGTCGGATAGAGCGAGATGAGGTAATATCTCTTTTGTATGACGTCAAGCCTGGTAATGACTGTTAGTTGCAATAATAGTTTCATATATCCACTTGAGTAGCATGTCCTGCATCCCCATCTGAACCTCTAGACTAAACCATCAAATATGTATACAAAACTTATTTGCTAAGACGAGGAGCCTTGCTAACAGTGCTCAGTCCCAGTAATCAGTCGGATAGAGCGAGATAATGTAATATCTCTTTTGACTGGCGTCAAGCCTGGTAATGCCTATTAGTTGCAATAATATTTTCATTTATCCACTTGAGTAGCGTGTCCCTCATCCCCATCCGAACCTCTAGACTAAACCATCAAATGTGTATACAAAACTTATTTGCTAAGACGAGGAGTCTTGCTAACAGTGCTCGGTGCCAGTTATCAGTCGGATAGAGCGAGATTTAACCATCAAATATGTATACAAAACTTATTTGCTAAGACTAGGAGTCTTGCTAACAGTGCTCAGTCCCAGTAATCAGTCAGATAGAGAGAGATAAGGTAATATCTCTTTTGACTGACGTCAAGCCAGGTAATGACTGTTAGTTGCAATAATAGTTTCATATATCCACTTGAGTAGCATGTCCCGCATCCCCATCCGAACCTCTAGACTAAACCATCAAATGTGTATACAAAACTAATTTGCTAAGACGAGGAGTCTTGCTAACAGTGCACAATCCCAGTAATCAGTCGGATAGAGCGAGATGAGGTAATACCTCTTTTGTATGACGTCAGGCCTGGTAATGACTGTTAGTTGCAATAATAGTTTCATATATCCACTTGAGTAGCATGTCCTGCATCCCCATCTGAACCTCTAGACTAAACCATCAAATGTGTATACAAAACTTATTTGCAAAGACGAGGAGTCTTGCAAACAGTGCTCTGTCCCAGTAATCAGTCGGATAGGGCGAGATAAGGTAATGTCTCTTTTCACTGACGTCAAGCCTGGTAATGCCTGTTAGTTGCAATAGTAGTTTCATATATCAACTTGAGTAGTGTGTCCCGCATCCCCATCCATACCTCTAGACTAAACCATCAAATGTGTATACAAAACTTATTTGCTAAGACGAGGAGTCTTGTAACAGTGCTCAGTCCCAGTAATCAGTCGGATGGATCGAGATAAGGTAATATCTCTTTTGACTGACGTCAAGCCTGGTAAAGATTGTTAGTTGCAATAATAGTTTCATATTACCTTTGAGTAGTGTGTCCCGAATCCCCATCCAAACCTCTAGACTAAACCATCAAGTATGTATACAAAACTTATTTGCTAAGACGAGGAGTCTTGCTAACAGTGCTCAGTCCCAGTAATCAGTCGGATAAAGCGAGATAATGTAATATCTCTTTTGACTGGCGTCAAGCCTGTTAATGACTATTAGTTGCAATAATAGTTTCATATATCCACTTGAGTAGCGTGTCCCGCATCCCCATCCGAACCTCTAGACTAAACCATCAAATGTGTATACAAATTTTATTTGCTAAGACGAGGAGTCTTGCTAACAGTGCTCGGTGCCTGTAATCAGTCGGATAGAGCGAGACGTAACCATCAAATATGTATACAAAACTTATTTGCTAAGACGAGGAGTCTTGCTAAAAGTGCTCAGTCCCAGTAATCAGTCGGATAGAGCGAGATAAGGTAATATCTCTTTTGACTGACGTCAAGCCTGGTAATGACTGTTAGTTGCAATAATAGTTTCATATATCCACTTGAGTAGTGTGTCCCGCATCCCCATCCAAACCTCTAGACTAAACCATCAAATGTGTATGCAAAAATTATTTGCTAAGGCGAGGAGTCTTGTAACAGTGCTCAGTCCCAGTAATCAGTCGTATAGAGCGAGATAAGGTAATATCTCTTTTGACTGACGTCAAGCCTGATAATGACTGTTAGTTGCAATAATAGTTTCATATATCCACTTGAGTAGTGTTTCCCGCATCCCCATCCAAACCTCTAGACTAAACCATCAAATGTGTATACAAAACTAATTTGCTAAGACGAGGAGTCTTGCTAACAGTGCTCAATCCCAGTAATCAGTCGGATAGAGCGAGATAAGGTAATATCTCTTTTGACTTACGTCAAGCCTGGTATTGACTGTTAGTTGCAATAATAGCTTCATATATCCACTTGAGTAGCATGTCCCGCATCCCTATACGAACCTCTAGACTAAGCCATCAAATGTGAATACAAAACTTATTTGCTAAGACGAGGAGTCTTTTAACAGTGCTCAGTCACAGTAATCAGTCGGATAGAGCGAGATAAGGTAATATCTCTTTTGACTGACGTCAAGCCTGGTAATGACTATTAGTTGCAATAATAGTTTCATATATCCACTTGAGTAGTGTGTCCCGCATCCCCATCCAAACCTCTAGACTAAACCATCAAATGGGTATACAAAACTTATTTGCTAAGACGCGGAGTCTTGCTAACAGTGCTCAGTCCCAGTAGTCAGTCGGATAGAGCGAGATAAGGTAATATCTCTTTTCACTGACGTCAAGCCTGGTAATGACTGTTAGTCGCAATAATTGTTTCAAATATCCACTTGAGTACCGTGTCCCGCATCCCCATCCGAACCTCTAGACTAAACCATCAAATGTGAATACAAAACTAATTAGCTAAGACGAGGAGTCTTGCTAACAGTGCTCAGTCCCAGTAATCAGTCCGATAGAGCGAGATGAGGTAATATCTCTTTTGACTGACGTCAAACCTGGTAATGACAGTTAGTTGCAATAATATTTTCATATATCCACTTGAGTTGCGTGTCCCGCATCCCCATCCGAACCTCTAGACTAAACCATCAAATGTGCATACAAAACTTATTTGCTAAGACGAGGAGTCTTGTTACAGTGCTCAGTCCCGATAATCAGTCGGATAGAGCGAGATGAGGTAATAACTCTTTTGACTGACGTCAAGCCTGGTAATGACTGTTAGTTGCAATAATAGTTCCTTATATCCACTTGAGTATCATGTCCCGCATCCCTATCGTAACCTCTAGCCTAAACCATCAAGTATGAATACAAAACTTATTTGCTAAGACTAGGAGTCTTGTAACAGTGCTCAGTCCCAGTAATCAGTCGGATAGAGCGAGATAAGATAATATCTCTTTTGACTGACGTCAAGCCTGGTAATGACTGTTAGTTGCAATATTAGTTTCATATTACCACTTGAGTAGTGTGTCCCGCATCCCCATCCAAACCTCTAGAATATACCACCAAATGTGTATACAAAACTTATTTGCTAAGACGAGGAGTCTTGTAACAGTGCTCAGTCCCATTAATCAGTCGGATAGAGCGAGATAAGGTAATATCTCTTTTGACTGACGTCAAGCCTGGTAATGACTGTTAGTTGCAATAATAGTTTCATATATCCACTTGAGTAGTGTGTCCCGCATCCCCATCCAAACCTCTAGACTAAACCATCAAATGTGTATACAATACTTATTTGCTAAGAAGAGGAGTCTTGCTAACAGTGCTCAGTCCCAGTAATCAGTCGGATAGAGCGAGATAAGGTAATATCTCTTTTGACTAACGTCAAGCCTGGTAATGACTGTTAGTTGCAATAATAGTTTCATATATCCACTTGAGTAGCGTGTCCCGCATCCCTATCCGAACCTCTAGACTAAACCATCAAATGTGAATACAAAACTTATTTGCTAAAACGAGGAGTCTGGCTAACAGTGCTCAGTCCCATTAATCAGTCGGATAGAGCGAGATAAGGTAATATGTCTTTTGACTGACGTGAAGCCTGGTAATGACTGTTAGTTGCAATAATAGTTTCATATTACCACTTGAGTAGTGTGTCCCGCATCCCCATCCAAACCTCTAGAATATACTATCAAATGTGTATACAAAACTTATTTGCTAAGACGAGGAGTCTTGTAACAGTGCTCAGTCCCAGTAAACAGTCGGATAAGGCGAGATAAGGTAATATCTCTTTTGACTGACGTCAAGCCTGGTAATGACTGTTAGTTGCACTAATAGTTTCATATATCCACTTGAGTAGTGTGTCCCGCATCCCCATCCAAACCTCTAGACTAAACCATCAAATGTGTATACAAAACTTATTTGCTAAGACGAGGAGTCTTGCTAACAGTGCTCAGTCCCAGTAATCAGCCGGATAGAGCGAGGTAAGGCAATATCTTTTTGACTGACGTCAATCCCGGTAATGACTGTCATTTGCAATAATAGTTTCATATATCCACTTGAGTAGCGTGTCCCGCATCCCCTTCCGAACCTCTAGACTAAACCATCAAATGTGTATACAAAACAAATTTGCTAAGACGAGGAGTCTTGCTAACAGTGCTCAGTCCCAGTAATCAGTCGGATAGAGCGAGATAAGGTAATATCTCTTTTGACTGACGTCAAGCCTGGTAATGACTGTTAGTTGCAATAATAGTTGCATATATCCACTTGAGTAGTGTGTCCCGCATCCCCATCCAAACCTCTAGACTAAACCATCAAATGTGTATACAATACTTATTTGCTAAGACGAGGAGTCGTGCTAACAGTGCTCAGCCCCAGTAATCAGTCGGATAGAGAGAGATAAGGTAATATCTCTTTTGACTGACGTCAAGCCTGGTAATGACTGTTAGTTGCAATAATAGTTTCATATATCCACTTGAGTAGCATGTCCCGCATCCCTATCCGAACCTCTAGACTAAGCCATCAAATGTGGATACAAAACTTATTTGCTAAGACGAGGAGTCTTGCTTACAGTGCTCAGTCCCAGTAATCAGTCGGATAGAGCGAGATAAGGTAATATCTCTTTTGACTGACGTCAAGCCTGGTAATGACTGTTAGTTGCAGTAATAGTTTCATATATCCACTTGAGTAGTGTGTCCCCCATCCCCATCCGAACCTCTTGATTACCCATCAAATGTGCATACAAAACTTATTTGCTAAGAAGAGGAGTCTTCCTAACAGTGCTCAGTCCCAGTAATCAGTCGGATAGAGCGAGATGAGGTAATATCTCTTTTGTATGACGTCAAGCCTGGTAATGACTGTTAGTTGCAATAATAGTTTCATATATCCACTTGAGTAGCATGTCCTGCATCCCCATCTGAACCTCTAGACTAAACCATCAAATATGTATACAAAACTTATTTGCTAAGACGAGGAGTTTTGCTAACAGTGCTCAGTTCCAGTAATCAGTCGGATAGAGCGAGATAATGTAATATCTCTATTGACTGGCGTCAAGCCTGGTAATGCCTATTAGTTGCAATAATAGTTTCATATATCCACTTGAGTAGCGTGTCCCTCATCCCCATCCGAACCTCTAGACTAAACCATCAAATGTGTATACAAAACTTATTTGCTAAGACGAGGAGTCTTGCTAACAGTGCTCGGTGCCAAATATCAGTCGGATAGAGCGAGACTTAACCATCAAATATGTATACAAAACTTATTTGCTAAGACTAGGAGTCTTGCTAACAGTGCTCAGTCCCAGTAATCAGTCAGATAGAGAGAGATAAGGTAATATCTCTTTTGACTGACGTCAAGCCAGGTAATGACTGTTAGTTGCAATAATAGTTTCATATATCCACTTGAGTAGCATGTCCCGCATCCCCATCCGAACCTCTAGACTAAACCATCAAATGTGTATACAAAACTAATTTGCTAAGACGAGGAGTCTTGCTAACAGTGCTCAATCCCAGTAATCAGTCGGATAGAGCGAGATGAGGTAATACCTCTTTTGTATGTCGTCAAGCCTGGTAATGACTGTTAGTTGCAATAATAGTTTCATATATCCACTTGAGTAGCATGTCCTGCATCCCCATCTGAACCTCTAGACTAAACCATCAAATGTGTATACAAAACTTATTTGCAAAGACGAGGAGTCTTGCAAACAGTGCTCTGTCCCAGTAATCAGTCGGATAGGGCGAGATAAGGTAATGTCTCTTTTCACTGACGTCAAGCCTGGTAATGATTGTTAGTTGCAATAATAGTTTCATATTACCTTGGAGTAGTGTGTCCCGCATCCCCATCCAAACCTTTAGACTAAACCATCAAGTATATATACAAAACTTATTTGCTAAGACGAGGAGTCTTGCTAACAGTGCTCAGTCCCAGTAATCAGTCGGATAAAGCGTGATAATGTAATATCTCTTTTGACTGGCGTCAAGCCTGTTAATGACTATTAGTTGCAATAATAGTTTCATATATCCACTTGAGTAGCGTGTCCCGCATCCCCATCCGAACCTCTAGACTAAACCATCAAATGTGTATACAAATTGTATTTGCTAAGACGAGGAGTCTTGCTAACAGTGCTCGGTGCCAGTAATCAGTCGGATAGAGCGAGATAAGGTAATATCTCTTTTGACTGACGTCAAGCCTGGTAATGACTGTTAGTTGCAATAATAGTATCATATATCCACTTGAGTAGAGTGTCCCGCATCCCTATCCCAACCTCTAGACTAAGCCATCAAATGAGAATACAAAACTTATTTGCTAAGACGAGGAGTCTTGCTTACAGTGCTCAGTCCCAGTAATCAGTCGGATAGAGCGAGATAAGGTTATATCTATTTTGACTGACGTCAAGCCTGGTAATGACTGTTAGTTGCAATAATAGTTTCATATATCCACTTGAGTAGTGTGTCCCCCATCCCCATCCGAACCTCTTGATTAACCATCAAATGTGCATACAAAATTTATTTGCTAAGAAGAGGAGTCTTCCTAACAGTGCTCAGTCCCAGTAATCAGTCGGATAGAGCGAGATGAGGTAATATCTCTTTTGTATGACGTCAAGCCTGGTAATGACTGTTAGTTGCAATAATAGTTTCATATAACCACTTGAGTAGCATGTCCTGAATCCCCATCTGAACCTCTAGACTAAACCATCAAATGTGTATACAAAACTTATTTGCAAAGACGAGGAGTCCTGCAAACAGTGCTCTGTCCCAGTAATCAGTCGGATAGAGCGAGATAAGGTAATGTCTCTTTTCACTGAAATCAAGCCTGGTAATGCCTGTTAGTTGCAATAATAGTTTCATATTACCACTTGAGTAGTGTGTCCCGCATCCCCATCCAAACCTCTATAATATACCATCAAATGTGTATACAAAACTTATTTGCTAAGACGAGGAGTCTTTTAGCAGTGCTCAGTCCCAGTAATCAGTCGGATAGAGCGAGATAAGGTAATATCTCTTTTGACTGACGTCAAGCCTGGTAATGACTATTAGTTGCAATAATAGTTTCATACATCCACTTGAGTAGTGTGTCCCGCATCCCCATCCAAACCTCTAGACTAAACCATCAAATGTGTATACAAAACTTATTTGCTAAGACGCGGAGTCTTGCTAACAGTGCTCAGTCCCAGTAGTCAGTCGGATAGAGCGAGATAATGTAATATCTCTTTTCACTGACGTCAAGCCTGGTAATGACTGTTAGTTGCAATAATAATTTCAAATATCCAATTGAGTACCGTGTCCCGCATCCCCATCCGAACCTCTAGACTAAATCATCAAATGTGAATACAAAACTAATTAGCTAAGACGAGGAGTCTTGCTAACAGTGCTCAGTCCCAGTAATCAGTCCGATAGAGCGAGTTGAGGTAATATCTCTTTTGACTGACGTCAAGCCTGGTAATGACAGTTAGTTGCAATAATAGTTTCATATATCCACTTGAGTAGCATGTCCCGCATCCCTATACGAACCTCTCGACTAAGCCATCAAATGTGAATACAAAACTTATTTGCTAAGACGAGGAGTCTTGCTAACAGCGCTCAGTCCCAGTAAGCAGTCGGATAGAGCGAGATGAGGTAATATCTCTTTTGACTGACGTCAAGCCTGGTAATGTCTGTTAGTTGCAATAATAGTTTCGTATATCCACTTGAGTAGCATTTCCCGCATCCCTATTCGAACCTCTAGACTAAACCATCAAATGTGAATACAAAACTTATTTGCTAAGACGAGGAGTCTTGCTAACAGTGCTCAGTCCCAGTAATCAGTCGGATAGAGCGAGATAAGGTAATATCTCTTTTGACTGACGTCAAGCCTGGTAATGACTGTTAGTTGCAATAACAATTTCATATTACCTTTGAGTAGTGTGTCCCGCATCCCCATCCAAACCTCTAGACTAAACCATCCAATGTGTATACAAATCTTATTTAATAAGACGAGGAGTCTTGCTAACAGCGTCAGTCCCAGTAATCAGTCGGATAGAGCGAGATAAGTTAATATCTCTTTGACTGACGTCAAGCCTGATAATGACTGTTAGTTGCAATAATAGTTTCATTTATCCAGTTGAGTAGCATGTCCCGCATCCCCATCCAAACCTCTAGACTAAACCATCAAATGTGTATACAAAACTTATTTGCTAAGACGAGGAGTCTTGCTAACAGTGCTCAGTCCCAGTAATCAGTCGGATAGAGCGAGATAAGGTAATATCTCTTTTGACTGACGTCAAGCCTGGTAATGACTGTTAGTTGCAATAATAGTTTCGTATATCCACTTGAGTAGCATGTCCGGCATCCCTATACGAACCTCTAGACTAAACCATCAAATGTGCATACAAAACTTATTTGCTAAGACGAGGAGTCTTGCTAACAGTGCTCAGTCCCAGTAATCAGTCGGATAGAGCGAGATAAGGTAATATCTCTTTTGACTGACGTCAAGCCTGGAAATGACTGTTAGTTGCAATAATAGTTTCATATTACCACTTGAGTAGTGTGTCCCGCATCCCCATCCAAACCTCTAGAATATACCACCAAATGTGTATACAAAACTTATCTGCTAAGACGAGGAGTCTTGTAACAGTGCTCAGTCCCAGAAATCAGTCGGATAGAGCGAGATAAGGTAATATCTCTTTTGACTGACGTCAAGCCTGGTAATGACTGTTAGTTGCAATAATAGTTTCGTATATCCACTTGAGTAGCATGTCCGGCATCCCTATCCGAACCTCTAGACTAAACCATCAAATGTGAATACAAAACTTATTTGCTAAGACGAGGAGTCTTACTAACAGTGCTCAGTCCCAGTAATCAGTCGGATAGAGCGAGATAAGATAATATCTCTTTTGACTGACGTCAAGCCTGGTAATGACTGCTAGTTGCAATAATAGTTTCATATTACCACTTGAGTAGTGTGTCCCGCATCCCCATCCAAACCTCTAGAATATACCACCAAATGTGTATACAAAACTTATTTGCTAAGACGAGGAGTCTTGTAACAGTGCTCAGTCCCAGAAATCAGTCGGATAGAGCGAGATAAGGTAATATCTCTTTTGACGGACGTCAAGCCTGGTAATGACTGTTAGTTGCAATAATAGTTTCATATATCCACTTGAGTAGTGTGTCCCGCATCCCCATCCAAACCTCTAGACTAAACCACCAAATGTGTATACAAAACATATTTGCTTAGACGAGGAGTCTTGCTAACAGTGCTAAGTCCCAGTAATCAGTCGGATAGAGCGAGATAAGGTAATATCTCTTTTGACTGACGTCAAGCCTGGTAATGACTGTTAGTTGCAATAATAGTTTCATATATCCACTTGAGTAGTGTGTCCTGCATCCCCATCCAATCCTCTAGAATAAACCATCAAATGTGTATACAAAATTTATTTGCTAAGACGAGGAGTCTTGTAACAGTGCTCAGTCCCAGTAATACGTCGGATAGAGCGAGATAAGGTAATATCTCTTTTGACTGACGTCAAGCCTGGTAATGACTGTTAGTTGCAATAATAGTTTCATATATCCACTTGAGTAGTGTGTCCCGCATCCCCATCCGAACCTCTAGACTAAACCATCAAATGTGCATACAAAACTTATTTGCTAAGACGAGGAGTCTTGTAACAGTGCTCAGTCCCGATAATCAGTCGGATAGAGCGAGATGAGGTAATATCTCTTTGACTGACGTCAAGCCTGGTAATGACTGTTAGTTGCAATAATAATTTCATATTACCTTTGAGTAGTGTGTCCCGCATCCCCATCCAAACCTCTAGACTAAACCATCAAATGTGTATACAAAATTTTATTTGCTAAGACGAGGAGTCTTGCTAACAGCGTCAGTCCCAGTAATCAGTCGGATTGAGCGAGATAAGGTAATATCTCTTTTGACTGACGTCAAGCCTGGTGATGACTGTTAGTTGCAATAATAGTTCCGTATATCCACTTGAGTATCATGTCCCGCATCCCTATCGTAACCTCTAGACTAAACCATCAAATGTGAATACAAAACTTATTTGCTAAGACCAGGAGTCTTGCTAACAGTGCTCAGTCCCAGTAATCAGTCGGATAGAACGAGATAAGATAATATCTCTTTTGACTGACGTCAAGCCTGGTAATGACTGTTAGTTGCAATAATAGTTTCATATTACCACTTGAGTGGTGTGTCCCGCATCCCCATCCAAACCTCTAGAATATACCATCAAATGTGTATACAAATCTTATTTGCTAAGACTAGGAGTCTTGAAACAGTGCTCAGTCCCAGTAATCAGTCGGATAGAGCGAGATAAGATAATATCTCTTTTGACTGACGTCAAGCCTGGTAATGACTGTTAGTTGCAATATTAGTTTCATATTACCACTTGAGTAGTGTGTCCCGCATCCCCATCCAAACCTCTAGAATATACCACCAAATGTGTATACAAAACTTATTTGCTAAGACGAGGAGTCTTGTAACAGTGCTCAGTCCCATTAATCAGTCGGATAGAGCGAGATAAGGTAATATCTCTTTTGACTGACGTCAAGCCTGGTAATGACTATTAGTTGCAATAATAGTTTCATATATCCACTTGAGTAGTGTGTCCCGCATCCCCATCCAAACCTCTAGACTAAACCATCAAATGTGTATACAAATCTTATTTGCTAAGAAGAGGAGTCTTGCTAACAGTGCTCAGTCCCAGTAATCAGTCGGATAGAGCGAGATAAGGTAATATCTCTTTTGACTGACGTCAAGCCTGGTAATGACTGTTAGTTGCAATAATAGTTTCATATATCCACTTGAGTAGCATGTCCCGCATCCCTATCCGAACCTCTAGAATAAACCATCAAATGTGTATACAAAACATATTTGCTTAGACGAGGAGTCTTGCTAACAGTGCTCAGTCCCAGTAATCAGTCGGATAAAGCGAGATAAGGTAATATCTCTTTTGACTGACGTCATGCCTGGTAATGACTGTTAGTTGCAATAATAGTTTCATATATCCACTTGAGTAGTGTGTCCTGCATCCCCATCCAATCCTCTAGAATAAACCATCAAATGTGTATACAAAACGTATTTGCTAAGACGAGGAGTCTTGTAACAGTGCTCAGTCCCAGTAATCAGTCGGATAGAGCGAGATAAATTAATATCTCTTTTGACTGACGTCAAGCCTGGTAATGAGTGTTAGTTGCAATAATAGTTTCGTATATCCACTTGAGTAGCATGTCCCGCATCCCTATCCGAACCTCTAGACTAAACCATCAAATGTGAATACAAAACTTATTTGCTAAGACGAGGAGTCTGGCTAACAGTGCTCAGCCCCAGTAATCAGTCGTATAGAGCGGGATAAGGTAATATCTCTTTTGAATGACGTCAAGCCTGGTAATGACTGATAGTTGCAATAATAGTTTCATATATCCACTTGAGTTGCGTGTCCCGCATACCCATCCGAACCTCTAGACTAAACCATCAAATGTGTATATAAAACTTATTTGCTAAGACGAGGAGTCTTGTAACAGTGCTCACTCCCAATAATCAGTCGGATAGAGCGAGATAAGGTTATATCTCTTTTGACTGACGTCAAGCCTGATAATGACTGTTAGTTGCAATATTAATTTCATATTACCTTAGAGTAGTGTGTCCCGCATCACCATCCAAACCTCTAGACTAAACCATCCAGCGTGTATACAAAATTTATTTGCTAAGACGAGGAGTCTTGCTGACAGCGTCAGTCCCAGTAATCAGTCGAATAGAGCGAGATAAGTTAATATCTCTTTGACTGACGTCAAGCCTGATAATGACTGTTAGTTGCAATAATAGTTTCATTTATCCACTTGAGTAGCATGTCCCGCATCCCCATCCAAACCTCTAGACTAAACCATCAAATGTGTATACAAAACTTATTTGCTAAGACGAGGAGTCTTGCTAACAGCGTCAGTCCCAGTAATCAGTCGGATAGAGCGAGATAAGGTAATATCTCTTTTGACTGACGTCAAGCCTGGTAATGACTGTTAGTTGCAATAATAGTTTCATTTTAGCACTTGAGTAGTGAGTCCCGCATCCCCATCCAAACCTCTAGAATATATCATCAAATGTGTATACAAAACTTATTTGCTAAGACGAGGAGTCTTGTAACAGTGCTCAGTCCCAGTAATCAGTCGGATAGAGCGAGATAAGGTAATATCTCTTTTGACTGACGTCAAGCCTGGTAATGACTGTTAGTTGCAATAATAGTTTCATATATCCACTTGAGTAGTGTGTCCCGCATCCCCATCCAAACCTCTAGACTAAACCATCAAATGTGTATACAAAACTTATTTGCTAAGACGAGGAGTCTTGCTAACAGTGCTCAGTCCCAGTAATCAGTCGGATAGAGCGAGGTAAGGTAATATCACTTTTGACTGACGTCAAGCCCGGTAATGACTGTCATTTGCAATAATAGTTTCATATATCCACTTGAGTAGCATGTCCCGCATCCCCAAACGAACCTCTAGACTAAACCATCAAATGTGTATAGAAAACAAACTTGCTAAGACGAGCAGTCTTTCTAACAGTGCTCAGTCCCAGTAATCAGTCGGATAGAGCGAGGTAAGGTAATATCTCTTTTGACTTACGTCAAGCCTTGTAATGACTGTTAGTTGCAATAATAGCTTCATATATCCACTTGAGTAGCATGTCCCGCATCCCTATACGAACCTCTAGACTAAGCCATCAAATGTGAATACAAAACTTATTTGCTAAGACGAGGAGTCTTGCTAACAGTGCTCAGTCCCAGTAATCAGTCGGTTAGAGCGAGATAAGGTAATATCACTTTTGACTGATGTCAAGCCTAGTAATGACTGTTAGTAGCAATAATAGTTTCATATATCCACTTGAGTAGTGTGTCCCGCATCCCCATCCAAACCTCTAGACTAAACCATCAAATGTGTACACAATACTTATTTGCTAAGACGAGGAGTCGTGCTATCAGTGCTCAGCCCCAGTAATCAGTCGGATAGTGCGAGATAAGGTAATATCTCTTTTGACTGACGTCAAGCCTGGTAATGACTGTTAGTTGCAATAATAGTATCATATATCCACATGAGTAGAGTGTCCCGCATCCCTATCCGAACCTCTAGACTAAGCCACCAAATGAGAATACAAAACTTATTTGCTAAGACGAGGAGTCTTGCTTACAGTGCTCAGTCCCAGTAATCAGTCGGATAGAGCGAGATAAGGTTATATCTCTTTTGACTGACGTCAAGCCTGGTAATGACTGTTAGTTGCAATAATAGTTTCATATATCCACTTGAGTAGTGTGTCCCCCATCCCCATCCGAACCTCTTGATTAAACATCAAATGTGCATACAAAATTTATTTGCTAAGAGGAGGAGTCTTCCTAACAGTGCTCAGTCCCAGTAATCTGTCGGATAGAGCGAGATGAGGTAATATCTCTTTTGTATGACGTCAAGCCAGGTAATGACTGTTAGTTGCAATAATAGTTTCATATATCCACTTGAGTAGCATGTCCTGCATCCCCATCTGAACCTCTAGACTAAACCATCAAATGTGTATACAAAACTTATTTGCAAAGACGAGGAGTCCTGCAAACAGTGCTCTGTCCCAGTAATCAGTCGGATAGAGCGAGATAAGGTAATGTCTCTTTTCACTGACGTCAAGCCTGGTAATGCCTGTTAGTTGCAATAATGGTTTCATATTACCACTTGAGTAGTGTGTCACGCATCCCCATCCAAACCTCTATAATATACGATCAAATGTGTATACAAAACTTATTTGCTAAGACGAGGAGTCTTTTAACAGTGCTCAGTCCCAGTAGTCAGTCGGATAGAGCGAGATAAGGTAATATCTCTTTTGACTGACGTCAAGCCTGGTAATGACTATTAGTTGCAATAATAGTTTCATATATCCACTTGAGTAATGTGTCCCGCATCCCCATCCAAACCTCTAGACTAAACCATCAAATGTGTATACAAAACTTATTTGCTAAGACGCGGAGTCTTGCTAACAGTGCTCAGTCCCAGTAGTCAGTCGGATAGAGCGAGATAAGGTAATATCTCTTTTCACTGACGTCAAGCCTGGTAATGACTGTTAGTTGCAATAATAATTTCAAATATGCACTTGAGTACTGTGTCCCGCATCCCCATCCGAACCTCTAGACTAAACCATCAAATGTGAATACAAAACTAATTAGCTAAGACGAGGAGTCTTGCTAACAGTGCTCAGTCCCAGTAATCAGTCCGATAGAGCGAGATGCGGTAATATATCTTTTGACTGACGTCAAGCCTGGTAATGTCTGTTAGTTGCAATAATAGTTTCGTATATCCACTTGAGTAGCATTTCCCGCATCCCTATTCGAACCTCTAGACTAAACCATCAAATGTGAATACAAAACTTATTTGCTAAGACGAGGAGTCTTGCTAACAGTGCTCAGTCCCAGTAATCAGTCGGATAGAGCGAGATAAGGTAATATCTCTTTTGACTGACGTCAAGCCTGGTAATGACTGTTAGTTGCAATAATAGTTTCATATTACCAATTGAGTAGTGTGTCCCGCAACCCCATACAAACCTCTAGAATATACCATCAAATGTGTAAACAAAAATTATTTGCTAAGACGTGGAGTCTTGCTAACAGTGCTCAGTCCCAGTAATCAGTCGTATAGAGCGGGATAAGGTAATATCTCTTTTGAACGACGTCAAGCCTGGTAATGACTGATAGTTGCAATAATAGTTTCATATATCCACTTGAGTTGCGTGTCCCGCATCCCCATCCGAACCTCTAGACTAAACCATCAAATGTGTATATAAAACTTATTTGCTAAGACGAGGAGTCTTGTAACAGTGCTCAGTCCCAATAATCAGTCGGATAGAGCGAGATAAGGTAATATCTCTTTTGACTGACGTCAAGCCTGATAATGACTGTTAGTTACAATAATAATTTCATATTACCTTTGAGTAGTGTGTCCCGCATCACCATCCAAACCTCTAGACTAAACCATCCAATGTGCATACAAAACTTATTTGCTAAGACGAGGAGTCTTGCTAACAGGGTCAGTCCCAGTAATCAGTCGGATAGAGCGAGATAAGTTAATATCTCTTTGACTGACGTCAAGCCTGATAATGACTGTTAGTTGCAATAATAGTTTCATTTATCCACTTGAGTAGCATGTCCCGCATCCCCATCCAAACCTCTAGAATATACCATCAAATGTGTATACAAAAATTATTTGCTAAGACGTGGAGTCTTGCTAACAGAGCTCAGTCCCAGTAATCAGTCGTATAGAGCGGGATAAGGTAATATCTCTTTTGAACGACGTCAAGCCTGGTAATGACTGATAGTTGCAATAATAGTTTCATATATCCACTTGAGTTGCGTGTCCCGCATCCCCATCCAAACCTCTAGACTAAACCATCAAATGTGTATATAAAACTTATTTGCTAAGACGAGGAGTCTTGTAACAGTGCTCAGTCCCAATAATCAGTCGGATAGAGCGAGATAAGGTAATATCTCTTTTGACTGACGTCAAGCCTGGTAATGACTGTTAGTTGCAATAATAGTTTCATATTAGCACTTGAGTAGTGTGTCCCGCATCCCCATCCAAACCTCTAGAATATACCATCAAATGTGTATACAAAACTTATTTGCTAAGACGAGGAGTCTTGTAACAGTGCTCAGTCCCAGTAATCAGTCGGATAGAGCGAGATAAGGTAATATCTCTTTTGACTGACGTCAAGCCTGGTAATGACTGTTAGTTGCAATAATAGTTTCATATATCCACTTGAGTAGTGTGTCCCGCATCCCCATCCAAACCTCTAGACTAAACCATCAAATGTGTATACAAAACTTATTTGCTAAGACGAGGAGTCTTGCTAACAGTGCTCAGCCCCAGTAATCAGTCGGATAGAGCGAGGTAAGGTAATATCTCTTTTGACTGACGTCAAGCCCGGTAATGACTGTCATTTGCAATAATAGTTTCATATATCCACTTGAGTAGCGTGTCCCGCATCCCCAAACGAACCTCTAGACTAAACCATCAAATGTGTATAGAAAACAAACTTGCTAAGACGAGGAGTCTTTCTAACAGTGCTCAGTCCCAGTAATCAGTCGGATAGAGCGAGATAAGGTAATATCTCTTTTGACTTACGTCAAGCCTGGTAATGACTGTTAGTTTCAATAATAGCTTCATATATCCACTTGAGTAGCATGTCCCGCATCCCTATACGAACCTCTAGACTAAGCCATCAAATGTGAATACAAAACTTATTTGCTAAGACGAGGAGTCTTGCTAACAGTGCTCAGTCCCAGGAATCAGTCGGTTAGAGCGAGATAAGGTAATATCTCTTTTGACTGACGTCAAGCCTGCCTAGTAATGACTGTTAGTTGCAATAATAGTTTCATATATCCACTTAAGTAGTGTGTCCCACATCCCCATCCAAACCTCTAGACTAAACCATCAAATGTGTATACAATACTTATTTGCTAAGACGAGGAGTCGCGCTAACAGTGCTCAGCCCCAGTAATCAGTCGGATAGAGCGAGATAAGGTAATATCTCTTTTGACTGACGTCAAGCCTGGTAATGACTGTTAGTTGCAATAATAGTATCATATATCCACTTGAGTAGAGTGTCCCGCATCCCTATCCCAACCTCTAGACTAAGCCATCAAATGAGAATACAAAACTTATTTGCTAAGACGAGGAGTCTTGCTTACAGTGCTCAGTCCCAGTAATCAGTCGGATAGAGCGAGATAAGGTTATATCTATTTTGACTGACGTCAAGCCTGGTAATGACTGTTAGTTGCAATAATAGTTTCATATATCCACTTGAGTAGTGTGTCCCCCATCCCCATCCGAACCTCTTGATTAACCATCAAATGTGCATACAAAATTTATTTGCTAAGAAGAGGAGTCTTCCTAACAGTGCTCAGTCCCAGTAATCAGTCGGATAGAGCGAGATGAGGTAATATCTCTTTTGTATGACATCAAGCCTGGTAATGACTGTTAGTTGCAATAATAGTTTCATATATCCACTTGAGTAGCATGTCCTGAATCCCCATCTGAACCTCTAGACTAAACCATCAAATGTGTATACAAAACTTATTTGCAAAGACGAGGAGTCCTGCAAACAGTGCTCTGTCCCAGTAATCAGTCGGATAGAGCGAGATAAGGTAATGTCTCTTTTCACTGAAATCAAGCCTGGTAATGCCTGTTAGTTGCAATAATAGTTTCATATTACCACTTGAGTAGTGTGTCCCGCATCCCCATCCAAACCTCTATAATATACCATCAAATGTGTATACAAAACTTATTTGCTAAGACGAGGAGTCTTTTAACAGTGCTCAGTCCCAGTAATCAGTCGGATAGAGCGAGATAAGGTAATATCTCTTTTGACTGACGTCAAGCCTGGTAATGACTATTAGTTGCAATAATAGTTTCATATATCCACTTGAGTAGTGTGTCCCGCATCCCCATCCAAACCTCTAGACTAAACCATCAAATGTGTATACAAAACTTATTTGCTAAGACGCGGAGTCTTGCTAAAAGTGCTCAGTCCCAGTAGTCAGTCGGATAGAGCGAGATAATGTAATATCTCTTTTCACTGACGTCAAGCCTGGTAATGACTGTTAGTTGCAATAATAATTTCAAATATCCAATTGAGTACCGTGTCCCGCATCCCCATCCGAACCTCTAGACTAAATCATCAAATGTGAATACAAAACTAATTAGCTAAGACGAGGAGTCTTGCTAACAGTGCTCAGTCCCAGTAATCAGTCCGATAGAGCGAGATGAGGTAATATCTCTTTTGACTGACGTCAAGCCTAGTAATGACAGTTAGTTGCAATAATAGTTTCATATATCCACTTGAGTAGCATGTCCCGCATCCCTGTACGAACCTCTCGACTAAGCCATCAAATGTGAATACAAAACTTATTTGCTAAGACGAGGAGTCTTGCTAACAGCGCTCAGTCCCAGTAAGCAGTCGGATAGAGCGAGATGAGGTAATATCTCTTTTGACTGACGTCAAGCCTGGTAATGTCTGTTAGTTGCAATAATAGTTTCGTATATCCACTTGAGTAGCATTTCCCGCATCCCTATTCGAACCTATAGACTAAACCATCAAATGTGAATACAAAACTTATTTGCTAAGACGAGGAGTCTTGCTAACAGTGCTCAGTCCCAGTAATCAGTCGGATAGAGCGAGATAAGGTAATATCTCTTTTGACTGACGTCAAGCCTGGTAATGACTGTTAGTTGCAATAATAATTTCATATTACCTTTGAGTAGTGTGTCCCGCATCCCCATCCAAACCTCTAGACTAAACCATCCAATGTGTATACAAAACTTATTTGCTAAGACGAGGAGTCATGCTAACAGCGTCAGTCCCAGTAATCAGTCGGATAGAGCGAGATAAGTTAATATCTCTTTGACTGACGTCAAGCCTGATAATGACTGTTAGTTGCAATAATAGTTTCATTTATCCAGTTGAGTAGCATGTCCCGCATCCCCATCCAAACCTCTAGACTAAACCATCAAATGTGTATACAAAACTTATTTGCTAAGACGAGGAGTCTTGCTAACAGTGCTCAGTCCCAGTAATCAGTCGGATAGAGCGAGATAAGGTAATATCTCTTTTGACTGACGTCAAGCCTGGTAATGACTGTTAGTTGCAATAATAGTTTCGTATATCCACTTGAGTAGCATGTCCGGCATCCCTATACGAACCTCTAGACTAAACCATCAAATGTGAATACAAAACTTATTTGCTAAGACGAGGAGTCTTGCTAACAGTGCTCAGTCCCAGTAATCAGTCGGATAGAGCGAGATAAGGTAATATCTCTTTTGACTGACGTCAAGCCTGGAAATGACTGTTAGTTGCAATAATAGTTTCATATTACCACTTGAGTAGTGTGTCCCGCATCCCCATCCAAACCTCTAGAATATACCACCAAATGTGTATACAAAACTTATCTGCTAAGACGAGGAGTCTTGTAACAGTGCTCAGTCCCAGAAATCAGTCGGATAGAGCGAGATAAGGTAATATCTCTTTTGACTGACGTCAAGCCTGGTAATGACTGTTAGTTGCAATAATAGTTTCGTATATCCACTTGAGTAGCATGTCCGGCATCCCTATCCGAACCTCTAGACTAAACCATCAAATGTGAATACAAAACTTATTTGCTAAGACGAGGAGTCTTACTAACAGTGCTCAGTCCCAGTAATCAGTCGGATAGAGCGAGATAAGATAATATCTCTTTTGACTGACGTCAAGCCTGGTAATGACTGCTAGTTGCAATAATAGTTTCATATTACCACTTGAGTAGTGTGTCCCGCATCCCCATCCAAACCTCTAGAATATACCACCAAATGTGTATACAAAACTTATTTGCTAAGACGAGGAGTCTTGTAACAGTGCTCAGTCCCAGAAATCAGTCGGATAGAGCGAGATAAGGTAATATCTCTTTTGACGGACGTCAAGCCTGGTAATGACTGTTAGTTGCAATAATAGTTTCATATATCCACTTGAGTAGTGTGTCCCGCATCCCCATCCAAACCTCTAGACTAAACCACCAAATGTGTATACAAAACATATTTGCTTAGACGAGGAGTCTTGCTAACAGTGCTAAGTCCCAGTAATCAGTCGGATAGAGCGAGATAAGGTAATATCTCTTTTGACTGACGTCAAGCCTGGTAATGACTGTTAGTTGCAATAATAGTTTCATATATCCACTTGAGTAGTGTGTCCTGCATCCCCATCCAATCCTCTAGAATAAACCATCAAATGTGTATACAAAATTTATTTGCTAAGACGAGGAGTCTTGTAACAGTGCTCAGTCCCAGTAATAAGTCGGATAGAGCGAGATAAGGTAATATCTCTTTTGACTGACGTCAAGCCTGGTAATGACTGTTAGTTGCAATAATAGTTTCATATTACCACTTGAGTAGTGTGTCCCGCATCCCCATCCAAACCTCTAGAATATACCATCAAATGTGTATACAAAACTTATTTGCTAAGACGAGGAGTCTTGTAACAGTGCTAAGTCCCAGTAATCAGTCGGATAGAGCGAGATAAGGTAATATCTCTTTTGACTGACGTCAAGCCTGGCAATGACTGTTAGTTGCAAAAATAGTTTCATATATGCACTTGAGTAGTGTGTCCCGCATCCCCATCCAAACCTCTAGACTAAATCATCAAATGTGTATACAAAACTTATTTGCTAAGACGAGGAGTCTTGCTAACAGTGCTCAGTCCCAGTAATCAGTCGGATAGAGCGAGGTAAGGTAATATCTCTTTTGACTGACGTCAAGCCCGGTAATGACTGTCATTTGCAATAATAGTTTCATATATCCACTTGAGTAGCGTGTCCCGCATCCCCAAACGAACCTCTAGACTAAACCATCAAATGTGTATAGAAAATAAACTTGCTAAGACGAGGAGTCTTTCTAACAGTGCTCAGTCCCAGTAATCAGTCGGATAGAGCGAGATAAGGTAATATCTCTCTTGACTTACGTCAAGCCTGGTAATGACTGTTAGTTTCAATAATAGCTTCATATATCCACTTGAGTAGCATGTCCCGCATCCCTATACGAACCTCTAGACTAAGCCATCAAATGTGAATACAAAACTTATTTGCTAAGACGAGGAGTCTTGCTAACAGTGCTCAGTCCCAGGAATCAGTCGGTTAGAGCGCGATAAGGTAATATCTCTTTTGACTGACGTCAAGCCTAGTAATGACTGTTAGTTGCAATAATAGTTTCATATATCCACTTGAGTAGTGTGTCCCACATCCCCATCCAAACCTCTAGACTAAACCATCAAATGTGTATACAATACTTATTTGCTAAGACGAGGAGTCGTGCTAACAGTGCTCAGCCCCAGTAATCAGTCGGATAGAGCGAGATAAGGTAATATCTCTTTTGACTGACGTCAAGCCTGGTAATGACTGTTAGTTGCAATAATAGTATCATATATCCACTTGAGTAGAGTGTCCCGCATCCCTATCCCAACCTCTAGACTAAGCCATCAAATGAGAATACAAAACTTATTTGCTAAGACGAGGAGTCTTGCTTACAGTGCTCAGTCCCAGTAATCAGTCGGATAGAGCGAGATAAGGTTATATCTATTTTGACTGACGTCAAGCCTGGTAATGACTGTTAGTTGCAATAATAGTTTCATATATCCACTTGAGTAGTGTGTCCCCCATCCCCATCCGAACCTCTTGATTAACCATCAAATGTGCATACAAAATTTATTTGCTAAGAAGAGGAGTCTTCCTAACAGTGCTCAGTCCCAGTAATCAGTCGGATAGAGCGAGATGAGGTAATATCTCTTTTGTATGACGTCAAGCCTGGTAATGACTGTTAGTTGCAATAATAGTTTCATATATCCACTTGAGTAGCATGTCCTGAATCCCCATCTGAACCTCTAGACTAAACCATCAAATGTGTATACAAAACTTATTTGCAAAGACGAGGAGTCCTGCAAACAGTGCTCTGTCCCAGTAATCAGTCGGATAGAGCGAGATAAGGTAATGTCTCTTTTCACTGAAATCAAGCCTGGTAATGCCTGTTAGTTGCAATAATAGTTTCATATTACCACTTGAGTAGTGTGTCCCGCATCCCCATCCAAACCTCTATAATATACCATCAAATGTGTATACAAAACTTATTTGCTAAGACGAGGAGTCTTTTAACAGTGCTCAGTCCCAGTAATCAGTCGGATAGAGCGAGATAATGTAATATCTCTTTTGACTGACGTCAAGCCTGGTAATGACTATTAGTTGCAATAATAGTTTCATATATCCACTTGAGTAGTGTGTCCCGCATCCCCATCCAAACCTCTAGACTAAACCATCAAATGTGTATACAAAACTTATTTGCTAAGACGCGGAGTCTTGCTAACAGTGCTCAGTCCCAGTAGTCAGTCGGATAGAGCGAGATAATGTAATATCTCTTTTCACTGACGTCAAGCCTGGTAATGACTGTTAGTTGCAATAATAATTTCAAATATCCAATTGAGTACCGTGTCCCGCATCCCCATCCGAACCTCTAGACTAAATCATCAAATGTGAATACAAAACTAATTAGCTAAGACGAGGAGTCTTGCTAACAGTGCTCAGTCCCAGTAATCAGTCCGATAGAGCGAGATGAGGTAATATCTCTTTTGACTGACGTCAAGCCTGGTAATGACAGTTAGTTGCAATAATAGTTTCATATATCCACTTGAGTAGCATGTCCCGCATCCCTACACGAACCTCTCGACTAAGCCATCAAATGTGAATACAAAACTTATTTGCTAAGACGAGGAGTCTTGCTAACAGCGCTCAGTCCCAGTAAGCAGTCGGATAGAGCGAGATGAGGTAATATCTCTTTTGACTGACGTCAAGCCTGGTAATGTCTGTTAGTTGCAATAATAGTTTCGTATATCCACTTGAGTAGCATTTCCCGCATCCCTATTCGAACCTCTAGACTAAACCATCAAATGTGAATACAAAACTTATTTGCTAAGACGAGGAGTCTTGCTAACAGTGCTCAGTCCCAGTAATCAGTCGGATAGAGCGAGATAAGGTAATATCTCTTTTGACTGACGTCAAGCCTGGTAATGACTGTTAGTTGCAATAATAATTTCATATTACCTTTGAGTAGTGTGTCCCGCATCCCCATCCAAACCTCTAGACTAAACCATCCAATGTGTATACAAAACTTATTTGCTAAGACGAGGAGTCTTGCTAACAGCGTCAGTCCCAGTAATCAGTCGGATAGAGCGAGATAAGTTAATATCTCTTTGACTGACGTCAAGCCTGATAATGACTGTTAGTTGCAATAATAGTTTCATTTATCCAGTTGAGTAGCATGTCCCGCATCCCCATCCAAACCTCTAGACTAAACCATCAAATGTGTATACAAAACTTATTTGCTAAGACGAGGAGTCTTGCTAACAGTGCTCAGTCCCAGTAATCAGTCGGATAGAGCGAGATAAGGTAATATCTCTTTTGACTGACGTCAAGCCTGGTAATGACTGTTAGTTGCAATAATAGTTTCGTATATCCACTTGAGTAGCATGTCCGGCATCCCTATACGAACCTCTAGACTAAACCATCAAATGTGAATACAAAACTTATTTGCTAAGACGAGGAGTCTTGCTAACAGTGCTCAGTCCCAGTAATCAGTCGGATAGAGCGAGATAAGGTAATATCTCTTTTGACTGACGTCAAGCCTGGAAATGACTGTTAGTTGCAATAATAGTTTCATATTACCACTTGAGTAGTGTGTCCCGCATCCCCATCCAAACCTCTAGAATATACCACCAAATGTGTATACAAAACTTATCTGCTAAGACGAGGAGTCTTGTAACAGTGCTCAGTCCCAGAAATCGGTCGGATAGAGCGAGATAAGTTAATATCTCTTTTGACTGACGTCAAGCCTGGTAATGACTGTTAGTTGCAATAATAGTTTCGTATATCCACTTGAGTAGCATGTCCGGCATCCCTATCCGAACCTCTAGACTAAACCATCAAATGTGAATACAAAACTTATTTGCTAAGACGAGGAGTCTTACTAACAGTGCTCAGTCCCAGAAATCAGTCGGATAGAGCGAGATAAGATAATATCTCTTTTGACTGACGTCAAGCCTGGTAATGACTGCTAGTTGCAATAATAGTTTCATATTACCACTTGAGTAGTGTGTCCCGCATCCCCATCCAAACCTCTAGAATATACCACCAAATGTGTATACAAAACTTATTTGCTAAGACGAGGAGTCTTGTAACAGTGCTCAGTCCCAGAAATCAGTCGGATAGAGCGAGATAAGGTAATATCTCTTTTGACGGACGTCAAGCCTGGTAATGACTGTTAGTTGCAATAATAGTTTCATATATCCACTTGAGTAGTGTGTCCCGCATCCCCATCCAAACCTCTAGACTAAACCACCAAATGTGTATACAAAACATATTTGCTTAGACGAGGAGTCTTGCTAACAGTGCTAAGTCCCAGTAATCAGTCGGATAGAGCGAGATAAGGTAATATCTCTTTTGACTGACGTCAAGCCTGGTAATGACTGTTAGTTGCAATAATAGTTTCATATATCCACTTGAGTAGTGTGTCCTGCATCCCCATCCAATCCTCTAGAATAAACCATCAAATGTGTATACAAAATTTATTTGCTAAGACGAGGATCTTGTAACAGTGCTCAGTCCCAGTAATAAGTCGGATAGAGCGAGATAAGGTAATATCTCTTTTGACTGACGTCAAGCCTGGTAATGACTGTTAGTTGCAATAATAGTTTCATATTACCACTTGAGTAGTGTGTCCCGCATCCCCATCCAAACCTCTAGAATATACCATCAAATGTGTATACAAAACTTATTTGCTAAGACGAGGAGTCTTGTAACAGTGCTAAGTCCCAGTAATCAGTCGGATAGAGCGAGATAAGGTAATATCTTTTTGGACTGACGTCAAGCCTGGCAATGACTGTTAGTTGCAAAAATAGTTTCATATATGCACTTGAGTAGTGTGTCCCGCATCCCCATCCAAACCTCTAGACTAAATCATCAAATGTGTATACAAAACTTATTTGCTAAGACGAGGAGTCTTGCTAACAGTGCTCAGTCCCAGTAATCAGTCGGATAGAGCGAGGTAAGGTAATATCTCTTGTGACTGACGTCAAGCCCGGTAATGACTGTCATTTGCAATAATAGTTTCATATATCCACTTGAGTAGCGTGTCCCGCATCCCCAAACGAACCTCTAGACTAAACCATCAAATGTGTATAGAAAACAAACTTGCTAAGACGAGGAGTCTTTCTAACAGTGCTCAGTCCCAGTAATCAGTCGGATAGAGCGAGATAAGGTAATATCTCTTTTGACTTACGTCAAGCCGGGTAATGACTGTTAGTTTCAATAATAGCTTCATATATCCACTTGAGTAGCATGTCCCGCATCCCTATACGAACCTCTAGACTAAGCCATCAAATGTGAATACAAAACTTATTTGCTAAGACGAGGAGTCTTGCTAACAGTGCTCAGTCCCAGGAATCAGTCGGTTAGAGCGAGATAAGGTAATATCTCTTTTGACTGACGTCAAGCCTAGTAATGACTGTTAGTTGCAATAATAGTTTCATATATCCACTTGAGTAGTGTGTCCCACATCCCCATCCAAACCTCTAGACTAAACCATCAAATGTGTATACAATACTTATTTGCTAAGACGAGGAGTCGTGCTAACAGTGCTCAGCCCCAGTAATCAGTCGGATAGAGCGAGATAAGGTAATATCTCTTTTGACTGACGTCAAGCCTGGTAATGACTGTTAGTTGCAATAATAGTATCATATATCCACTTGAGTAGAGTGTCCCGCATCCCTATCCCAACCTCTAGACTAAGCCATCAAATGAGAATACAAAACTTATTTGCTAAGACGTGGAGTCTTGCTTACAGTGCTCAGTCCCAGTAATCAGTCGGATAGAGCGAGATAAAGTTATATCTATTTTGACTGACGTCAAGCCTGGTAATGACTGTTAGTTGCAATAATAGTTTCATATATCCACTTGAGTAGTGTGTCCCCCATCCCCATCCGAACCTCTTGATTAACCATCAAATGTGCATACAAAATTTATTTGCTAAGAAGAGGAGTCTTCCTAACAGTGCTCAGTCCCAGTAATCAGTCGGATAGAGCGAGATGAGGTAATATCTCTTTTGTATGACGTCAAGCCTGGTAATGACTGTTAGTTGCAATAATAGTTTCATATATCCACTTGAGTAGCATGTCCGGCATCCCTATACGAACCTCTAGACTAAACCATCAAATGTGAATACAAAACTTATTTGCTAAGACGAGGAGTCTTGCTAACAGTGCTCAGTCCCAGTAATCAGTCGGATAGAGCGAGATAAGGTAATATCTCTTTTGACTGACGTCAAGCCTGGAAATGACTGTTAGTTGCAATAATAGTTTCATATTACCACTTGAGTAGTGTGTCCCGCATCCCCATCCAAACCTCTAGAATATACCACCAAATGTGTATACAAAACTTATCTGCTAAGACGAGGAGTCTTGTAACAGTGCTCAGTCCCAGAAATCAGTCGGATAGAGCGAGATAAGGTAATATCTCTTTTGACTGACGTCAAGCCTGGTAACGACTGTTAGTTGCAATAATAGTTTCGTATATCCACTTGAGTAGCATGTCCGGCATCCCTATCCGAACCTCTAGACTAAACCATCAAATGTGAATACAAAACTTATTTGCTAAGACGAGGAGTCTTACTAACAGTGCTCAGTCCCAGTAATCAGTCGGATAGAGCGAGATAAGATAATATCTCTTTTGACTGACGTCAAGCCTGGTAATGACTGCTAGTTGCAATAATAGTTTCATATTACCACTTGAGTAGTGTGTCCCGCATCCCCATCCAAACCTCTAGAATATACCACCAAATGAGTATACAAAACTTATTTGCTAAGACGAGGAGTCTTGTAACAGTGCTCAGTCCCAGAAATCAGTCGGATAGAGCGAGATAAGGTAATATCTCTTTTGACGGACGTCAAGCCTGGTAATGACTGTTAGTTGCAATAATAGTTTCATATATCCACTTGAGTAGTGTGTCCCGCATCCCCATCCAAACCTCTAGACTAAACCACCAAATGTGTATACAAAACATATTTGCTTAGACGAGGAGTCTTGCTAACAGTGCTAAGTCCCAGTAATCAGTCGGATAGAGCGAGATAAGGTAATATCTCTTTTGACTGACGTCAAGCCTGGTAATGACTGTTAGTTGCAATAATAGTTTCATATATCCACTTGAGTAGTGTGTCCTGCATCCCCATCCAATCCTCTAGAATAAACCATCAAATGTGTATACAAAATTTATTTGCTAAGACGAGGAGTCTTGTAACAGTGCTCAGTCCCAGTAATAAGTCGGATAGAGCGAGATAAGGTAATATCTCTTTTGACTGACGTCAAGCCTGGTAATGACTGTTAGTTGCAATAATAGTTTCATATTACCACTTGAGTAGTGTGTCCCGCATCCCCATCCAAACCTCTAGAATATACCATCAAATGTGTATACAAAACTTATTTGCTAAGACGAGGAGTCTTGTAACAGTGCTAAGTCCCAGTAATCAGTCGGATAGAGCGAGATAAGGTAATATCTCTTTTGACTGACGTCAAGCCTGGCAATGACTGTTAGTTGCAAAAATAGTTTCATATATGCACTTGAGTAGTGTGTCCCGCATCCCCATCCAAACCTCTAGACTAAATCATCAAATGTGTATACAAAACTTATTTGCTAAGACGAGGAGTCTTGCTAACAGTGCTCAGTCCCAGTAATCAGTCGGATAGAGCGAGGTAAGGTAATATCTCTTTTGACTGACGTCAAGCCCGGTAATGACTGTCATTTGCAATAATAGTTTCATATATCCACTTGAGTAGCGTGTCCCGCATCCCCAAACGAACCTCTAGACTAAACCATCAAATGTGTATAGAAAACAAACTTGCTAAGACGAGGAGTCTTTCTAACAGTGCTCAGTCCCAGTAATCAGTCGGATAGAGCGAGATAAGGTAATATCTCTTTTGACTTACGTCAAGCCTGGTAATGACTGTTAGTTTCAATAATAGCTTCATATATCCACTTGAGTAGCATGTCCCGCATCCCTATACGAACCTCTAGACTAAGCCATCAAATGTGAATACAAAACTTATTTGCTAAGACGAGGAGTCTTGCTAACAGTGCTCAGTCCCAGGAATCAGTCGGTTAGAGCGCGATAAGGTAATATCTCTTTTGACTGACGTCAAGCCTAGTAATGACTGTTAGTTGCAATAATAGTTTCATATATCCACTTGAGTAGTGTGTCCCACATCCCCATCCAAACCTCTAGACTAAACCATCAAATGTGTATACAATACTTATTTGCTAAGACGAGGAGTCGTGCTAACAGTGCTCAGCCCCAGTAATCAGTCGGATAGAGCGAGATAAGGTAATATCTCTTTTGACTGACGTCAAGCCTGGTAATGACTGTTAGTTGCAATAATAGTATCATATATCCACTTGAGTAGAGTGTCCCGCATCCCTATCCCAACCTCTAGACTAAGCCATCAAATGAGAATACAAAACTTATTTGCTAAGACGAGGAGTCTTGCTTACAGTGCTCAGTCCCAGTAATCAGTCGGATAGAGCGAGATAAGGTTATATCTATTTTGACTGACGTCAAGCCTGGTAATGACTGTTAGTTGCAATAATAGTTTCATATATCCACTTGAGTAGTGTGTCCCCCATCCCCATCCGAACCTCTTGATTAACCATCAAATGTGCATACAAAATTTATTTGCTAAGAAGAGGAGTCTTCCTAACAGTGCTCAGTCCCAGTAATCAGTCGGATAGAGCGAGATGAGGTAATATCTCTTTTGTATGACGTCAAGCCTGGTAATGACTGTTAGTTGCAATAATAGTTTCATATATCCACTTGAGTAGCATGTCCTGAATCCCCATCTGAACCTCTAGACTAAACCATCAAATGTGTATACAAAACTTATTTGCAAAGACGAGGAGTCCTGCAAACAGTGCTCTGTCCCAGTAATCAGTCGGATAGAGCGAGATAAGGTAATGTCTCTTTTCACTGAAATCAAGCCTGGTAATGCCTGTTAGTTGCAATAATAGTTTCATATTACCACTTGAGTAGTGTGTCCCGCATCCCCATCCAAACCTCTATAATATACCATCAAATGTGTATACAAAACTTATTTGCTAAGACGAGGAGTCTTTTAACAGGGCTCAGTCCCAGTAATCAGTCGGATAGAGCGAGATAATGTAATATCTCTTTTGACTGACGTCAAGCCTGGTAATGACTATTAGTTGCAATAATAGTTTCATATATCCACTTGAGTAGTGTGTCCCGCATCCCCATCCAAACCTCTAGACTAAACCATCAAATGTGTATACAAAACTTATTTGCTAAGACGCGGAGTCTTGCTAACAGTGCTCAGTCCCAGTAGTCAGTCGGATAGAGCGAGATAATGTAATATCTCTTTTCACTGACGTCAAGCCTGGTAATGACTGTTAGTTGCAATAATAATTTCAAATATCCAATTGAGTACCGTGTCCCGCATCCCCATCCGAACCTCTAGACTAAATCATCAAATGTGAATACAAAACTAATTAGCTAAGACGAGGAGTCTTGCTAACAGTGCTCAGTCCCAGTAATCAGTCCGATAGAGCGAGATGAGGTAATATCTCTTTTGACTGACGTCAAGCCTGGTAATGACAGTTAGTTGCAATAATAGTTTCATATATCCACTTGAGTAGCATGTCCCGCATCCCTACACGAACCTCTCGACTAAGCCATCAAATGTGAATACAAAACTTATTTGCTAAGACGAGGAGTCTTGCTAACAGCGCTCAGTCCCAGTAAGCAGTCGGATAGAGCGAGATGAGGTAATATCTCTTTTGACTGACGTCAAGCCTGGTAATGTCTTTTAGTTGCAATAATAGTTTCGTATATCCACTTGAGTAGCATTTCCCGCATCCCTATTCGAACCTCTAGACTAAACCATCAAATGTGAATACAAAACTTATTTGCTAAGACGAGGAGTCTTGCTAACAGTGCTCAGTCCCAGTAATCAGTCGGATAGAGCGAGATAAGGTAATATCTCTTTTGACTGACGTCAAGCCTGGTAATGACTGTTAGTTGCAATAATAATTTCATATTACCTTTGAGTAGTGTGTCCCGCATCCCCATCCAAACCTCTAGACTAAACCATCCAATGTGTATACAAAACTTATTTGCTAAGACGAGGAGTCTTGCTAACAGCGTCAGTCCCAGTAATCAGTCGGATAGAGCGAGATAAGTTAATATCTCTTTGACTGACGTCAAGCCTGATAATGACTGTTAGTTGCAATAATAGTTTCATTTATCCAGTTGAGTAGCATGTCCCGCATCCCCATCCAAACCTCTAGACTAAACCATCAAATGTGTATACAAAACTTATTTGCTAAGACGAGGAGTCTTGCTAACAGTGCTCAGTCCCAGTAATCAGTCGGATAGAGCGAGATAAGGTAATATCTCTTTTGACTGACGTCAAGCCTGGTAATGACTGTTAGTTGCAATAATAGTTTCGTATATCCACTTGAGTAGCATGTCCGGCATCCCTATACGAACCTCTAGACTAAACCATCAAATGTGAATACAAAACTTATTTGCTAAGACGAGGAGTCTTGCTAACAGTGCTCAGTCCCAGTAATCAGTCGGATAGAGCGAGATAAGGTAATATCTCTTTTGACTGACGTCAAGCCTGGAAATGACTGTTAGTTGCAATAATAGTTTCATATTACCACTTGAGTAGTGTGTCCCGCATCCCCATCCAAACCTCTAGAATATACCACCAAATGTGTATACAAAACTTATCTGCTAAGACGAGGAGTCTTGTAACAGTGCTCAGTCCCAGAAATCAGTCGGATAGAGCGAGATAAGGTAATATCTCTTTTGACGGACGTCAAGCCTGGTAATGACTGTTAGTTGCAATAATAGTTTCATATATCCACTTGAGTAGTGTGTCCCGCATCCCCATCCAAACCTCTAGACTAAACCACCAAATGTGTATGCAAAACATATTTGCTTAGACGAGGAGTCTTGCTAACAGTGCTAAGTCCCAGTAATCAGTCGGATAGAGCGAGATAAGGTAATATCTCTTTTGACTGACGTCAAGCCTGGTAATGACTGTTAGTTGCAATAATAGTTTCATATATCCACTTGAGTAGTGTGTCCTGCATCCCCATCCAATCCTCTAGAATAAACCATCAAATGTGTATACAAAATTTATTTGCTAAGACGAGGAGTCTTGTAACAGTGCTCAGTCCCAGTAATAAGTCGGATAGAGCGAGATAAGGTAATATCTCTTTTGACTGACGTCAAGCCTGGTAATGACTGTTAGTTGCAATAATAGTTTCATATTACCACTTGAGTAGTGTGTCCCGCATCCCCATCCAAACCTCTAGAATATACCATCAAATGTGTATACAAAACTTATTTGCTAAGACGAGGAGTCTTGTAACAGTGCTAAGTCCCAGTAATCAGTCGGATAGAGCGAGATAAGGTAATATATCTTTTGACTGACGTCAAGCCTGGCAATGACTGTTAGTTGCAAAAATAGTTTCATATATGCACTTGAGTAGTGTGTCCCGCATCCCCATCCAAACCTCTAGACTAAATCATCAAATGTGTATACAAAACTTATTTGCTAAGACGAGGAGTCTTGCTAACAGTGCTCAGTCCCAGTAATCAGTCGGATAGATCGAGGTAAGGTAATATCTCTTTTGACTGACGTCAAGCCCGGTAATGACTGTCATTTGCAATAATAGTTTCATATATCCACTTGAGTAGCGTGTCCCGCATCCCCAAACGAACCTCTAGACTAAACCATCAAATGTGTATAGAAAACAAACTTGCTAAGACGAGGAGTCTTTCTAACAGTGCTCAGTCCCAGTAATCAGTCGGATAGAGCGAGATAAGGTAATATCTCTTTTGACTTACGTCAAGCCGGGTAATGACTGTTAGTTTCAATAATAGCTTCATATATCCACTTGAGTAGCATGTCCCGCATCCCTATACGAACCTCTAGACTAAGCCATCAAATGTGAATACAAAACTTATTTGCTAAGACGAGGAGTCTTGCTAACAGTGCTCAGTCCCAGGAATCAGTCGGTTAGAGCGAGATAAGGTAATATCTCTTTTGACTGACGTCAAGCCTGGTAATGACTGTTAGTTGCAATAATAGTTTCATATATCCACTTGAGTAGTGTGTCCCGCATCCCCATCCAAACCTCTAGACTAAACCACCAAATGTGTATACAAAACATATTTGCTTAGACGAGGAGTCTTGCTAACAGTGCTAAGTCCCAGTAATCAGTCGGATAGAGCGAGATAAGGTAATATCTCTTTTGACTGACGTCAAGCCTGGTAATGACTGCTAGTTGCAATAATAGTTTCATATTACCACTTGAGTAGTGTGTCCCGCATCCCCATCCAAACCTCTAGAATATACCACCAAATGTGTATACAAAACTTATTTGCTAAGACGAGGAGTCTTGTAACAGTGCTCAGTCCCAGAAATCAGTCGGATAGAGCGAGATAAGGTAATATCTCTTTTGACGGACGTCAAGCCTGGTAATGACTGTTAGTTGCAATAATAGTTTCATATATCCACTTGAGTAGTGTGTCCCGCATCCCCATCCAAACCTCTAGACTAAACCACCAAATGTGTATACAAAACATATTTGCTTAGACGAGGAGTCTTGCTAACAGTGCTAAGTCCCAGTAATCAGTCGGATAGAGCGAGATAAGGTAATATCTCTTTTGACTGACGTCAAGCCTGGTAATGACTGTTAGTTGCAATAATAGTTTCATATATCCACTTGAGTAGTGTGTCCTGCATCCCCATCCAATCCTCTAGAATAAACCATCAAATGTGTATACAAAATTTATTTGCTAAGACGAGGAGTCTTGTAACAGTGCTCAGTCCCAGTAATAAGTCGGATAGAGCGAGATAAGGTAATATCTCTTTTGACTGACGTCAAGCCTGGTAATGACTGTTAGTTGCAATAATAGTTTCATATTACCACTTGAGTAGTGTGTCCCGCATCCCCATCCAAACCTCTAGAATATACCATCAAATGTGTATACAAAACTTATTTGCTAAGACGAGGAGTCTTGTAACAGTGCTAAGTCCCAGTAATCAGTCGGATAGAGCGAGATAAGGTAATATATCTTTTGACTGACGTCAAGCCTGGCAATGACTGTTAGTTGCAAAAATAGTTTCATATATGCACTTGAGTAGTGTGTCCCGCATCCCCATCCAAACCTCTAGACTAAATCATCAAATGTGTATACAAAACGTATTTGCTAAGACGAGGAGTCTTGCTAACAGTGCTCAGTCCCAGTAATCAGTCGGATAGATCGAGGTAAGGTAATATCTCTTTTGACTGACGTCAAGCCCGGTAATGACTGTCATTTGCAATAATAGTTTCATATATCCACTTGAGTAGCGTGTCCCGCATCCCCAAACGAACCTCTAGACTAAACCATCAAATGTGTATAGAAAACAAACTTGCTAAGACGAGGAGTCTTTCTAACAGTGCTCAGTCCCAGTAATCAGTCGGATAGAGCGAGATAAGGTAATATCTCTTTTGACTTACGTCAAGCCGGGTAATGACTGTTAGTTTCAATAATAGCTTCATATATCCACTTGAGTAGCATGTCCCGCATCCCTATACGAACCTCTAGACTAAGCCATCAAATGTGAATACAAAACTTATTTGCTAAGACGAGGAGTCTTGCTAACAGTGCTCAGTCCCAGGAATCAGTCGGTTAGAGCGAGATAAGGTAATATCTCTTTTGACTGACGTCAAGCCTAGTAATGACTGTTAGTTGCAATAATAGTTTCATATATCCACTTGAGTAGTGTGTCCCACATCCCCATCCAAACCTCTAGACTAAACCATCAAATGTGTATACAATACTTATTTGCTAAGACGAGGAGTCGTGCTAACAGTGCTCAGCCCCAGTAATCAGTCGGATAGAGCGAGATAAGGTAATATCTCTTTTGACTGACGTCAAGCCTGGTAATGACTGTTAGTTGCAATAATAGTATCATATATCCACTTGAGTAGAGTGTCCCGCATCCCTATCCCAACCTCTAGACTAAGCCATCAAATGAGAATACAAAACTTATTTGCTAAGACGAGGAGTCTTGCTTACAGTGCTCAGTCCCAGTAATCAGTCGGATAGAGCGAGATAAGGTTATATCTATTTTGACTGACGTCAAGCCTGGTAATGACTGTTAGTTGCAATAATAGTTTCATATATCCACTTGAGTAGTGTGTCCCCCATCCCCATCCGAACCTCTTGATTAACCATCAATTGTGCATACAAAATTTATTTGCTAAGAAGAGGAGTCTTCCTAACAGGCTCAGTCCCAGTAATCAGTCGGATAGAGCGAGATGAGGTAATATCTCTTTTGTATGACGTCAAGCCTGGTAATGACTGTTAGTTGCAATAATAGTTTCATATAACCACTTGAGTAGCATGTCCTGAATCCCCATCTGAACCTCTACACTAAACCATCAAATGTGTATACAAAACTTATTTGCAAAGACGAGGAGTCCTGCAAACAGTGCTCTGTCCCAGTAATCAGTCGGATAGAGCGAGATAAGGTAATGTCTCTTTTCACTGAAATCAAGCCTGGTAATGCCTGTTAGTTGCAATAATAGTTTCATATTACCACTTGAGTAGTGTGTCCCGCATCCCCATCCAAACCTCTATAATATACCATCAAATGTGTATACAAAACTTATTTGCTAAGACGAGGAGTCTTTTAACAGTGCTCAGTCCCAGTAATCAGTCGGATAGAGCGAGATAAGGTAATATCTCTTTTGACTGACGTCAAGCCTGGTAATGACTATTAGTTGCAATAATAGTTTCATATATCCACTTGAGTAGTGTGTCCCGCATCCCCATCCAAACCTCTAGACTAAACCATCAAATGTGTATACAAAACTTATTTGCTAAGACGCGGAGTCTTGCTAACAGTGCTCAGTCCCAGTAGTCAGTCGGATAGAGCGAGATAATGTAATATCTCTTTTCACTGACGTCAAGCCTGGTAATGACTGTTAGTTGCAATAATAATTTCAAATATCCAATTGAGTACCGTGTCCCGCATCCCCATCCGAACCTCTAGACTAAATCATCAAATGTGAATACAAAACTAATTAGCTAAGACGAGGAGTCTTGCTAACAGTGCTCAGTCCCAGTAATCAGTCCGATAGAGCGAGATGAGGTAATATCTCTTTTGACTGACGTCAAGCCTGGTAATGACAGTTAGTTGCAATAATAGTTTCATATATCCACTTGAGTAGCATGTCCCGCATCCCTATACGAACCTCTCGACTAAGCCATCAAATGTGAATACAAAACTTATTTGCTAAGACGAGGAGTCTTGCTAACAGCGCTCAGTCCCAGTAAGCAGTCGGATAGAGCGAGATGAGGTAATATCTCTTTTGACTGACGTCAAGCCTGGTAATGTCTGTTAGTTGCAATAATAGTTTCGTATATCCACTTGAGTAGCATTTCCCGCATCCCTATTCGAACCTCTAGACTAAACCATCAAATGTGAATACAAAACTTATTTGCTAAGACGAGGAGTCTTGCTAACAGTGCTCAGTCCCAGTAATCAGTCGGATAGAGCGAGATAAGGTAATATCTCTTTTGACTGACGTCAAGCCTGGTAATGACTGTTAGTTGCAATAACAATTTCATATTACCTTTGAGTAGTGTGTCCCGCATCCCCATCCAAACCTCTAGACTAAACCATCCAATGTGTATACAAAACTTATTTGCTAAGACGAGGAGTCTTGCTAACAGCGTCAGTCCCAGTAATCAGTCGGATAGAGCGAGATAAGTTAATATCTCTTTGACTGACGTCAAGCCTGATAATGACTGTTAGTTGCAATAATAGTTTCATTTATCCAGTTGAGTAGCATGTCCCGCATCCCCATCCAAACCTCTAGACTAAACCATCAAATGTGTATACAAAACTTATTTGCTAAGACGAGGAGTCTTGCTAACAGTGCTCAGTCCCAGTAATCAGTCGGATAGAGCGAGATAAGGTAATATCTCTTTTGACTGACGTCAAGCCTGGTAATGACTGTTAGTTGCAATAATAGTTTCGTATATCCACTTGAGTAGCATGTCCGGCATCCCTATACGAACCTCTAGACTAAACCATCAAATGTGAATACAAAACTTATTTGCTAAGACGAGGAGTCTTGCTAACAGTGCTCAGTCCCAGTAATCAGTCGGATAGAGCGAGATAAGGTAATATCTCTTTTGACTGACGTCAAGCCTGGAAATGACTGTTAGTTGCAATAATAGTTTCATATTACCACTTGAGTAGTGTGTCCCGCATCCCCATCCAAACCTCTAGAATATACCACCAAATGTGTATACAAAACTTATCTGCTAAGACGAGGAGTCTTGTAACAGTGCTCAGTCCCAGAAATCAGTCGGATAGAGCGAGATAAGGTAATATCTCTTTTGACTGACGTCAAGCCTGGTAATGACTGTTAGTTGCAATAATAGTTTCGTATATCCACTTGAGTAGCATGTCCGGCATCCCTATCCGAACCTCTAGACTAAACCATCAAATATGAATACAAAACTTATTTGCTAAGACGAGGAGTCTTACTAACAGTGCTCAGTCCCAGTAATCAGTCGGATAGAGCGAGAAAAGATAATATCTCTTTTGACTGACGTCAAGCCTGGTAATGACTGCTAGTTGCAATAATAGTTTCATATTACCACTTGAGTAGTGTGTCCCGCATCCCCATCCAAACCTCTAGAATATACCACCAAATGTGTATACAAAACTTATTTGCTAAGACGAGGAGTCTTGTAACAGTGCTCAGTCCCAGAAATCAGTCGGATAGAGCGAGATAAGGTAATATCTCTTTTGACGGACGTCAAGCCTGGTAATGACTGTTAGTTGCAATAATAGTTTCATATATCCACTTGAGTAGTGTGTCCCGCATCCCCATCCAAACCTCTAGACTAAACCACCAAATGTGTATACAAAACATATTTGCTTAGACGAGGAGTCTTGCTAACAGTGCTAAGTCCCAGTAATCAGTCGGATAGAGCGAGATAAGGTAATATCTCTTTTGACTGACGTCAAGCCTGGTAATGACTGTTAGTTGCAATAATAGTTTCATATATCCACTTGAGTAGTGTGTCCTGCATCCCCATCCAATCCTCTAGAATAAACCATCAAATGTGTATACAAAATTTATTTGCTAAGACGAGGAGTCTTGTAACAGTGCTCAGTCCCAGTAATAAGTCGGATAGAGCGAGATAAGGTAATATCTCTTTTGACTAACGTCAAGCCTGGTAATGACTGTTAGTTGCAATAATAGTTTCATATTACCACTTGAGTAGTGTGTCCCGCATCCCCATCCAAACCTCTAGAATATACCATCAAATGTGTATACAGAACTTATTTGCTAAGACGAGGAGTCTTGTAACAGTGCTCAGTCCCAGTAATCAGTCGGATAGAGCGAGATAAGGTAATATCTCTTTTGAATGACGTCAAGCCTGGCAATGACTGTTAGTTGCAAAAATAGTTTCATATATGCACTTGAGTAGTGTGTCCCGCATCCCCATCCAAACCTCTAGACTAAATCATCAAATGTGTATACAAAACTTATTTGCTAAGACGAGGAGTCTTGCTAACAGTGCTCAGTCCCAGTAATCAGTCGGATAGAGCGAGGTAAGGTAATATCTCTTTTGCCTGACGTCAAGACCGGTAATGACTGTCATTTGCAATATTAGTTTCATATATCCACTTGAGTAGCGTGTCCCGCATCCCCAAACGAACCTCTAGACTAAACCATCAAATGTGTATACAAAACAAATTTGCTACGACGAGGAGTCTTGCTAACAGTGCTCAGTCCCAGTAATCAGTCGGATAGAGCGAGATAAGGTAATATCTCTTTTGACGGACGTCAAGCCTGGTAATGACTGTTAGTTGCAATAATAGTTTCATATATCCACTTGAGTAGTGTGTCCCGCATCCCCATCCAAACCTCTAGACTAAACCACCAAATGTGTATACAAAACATATTTGCTTAGACGAGGAGTCTTGCTAACAGTGCTAAGTCCCAGTAATCAGTCGGATAGAGCGAGATAAGGTAATATCTCTTTTGACTGACGTCAAGCCTGGTAATGACTGTTAGTTGCAATAATAGTTTCATATATCCACTTGAGTAGTGTGTCCTGCATCCCCATCCAATCCTCTAGAATAAACCATCAAATGTGTATACAAAATTTATTTGCTAAGACGAGGAGTCTTGTAACAGTGCTCAGTCCCAGTAATAAGTCGGATAGAGCGAGATAAGGTAATATCTCTTTTGACTGACGTCAAGCCTGGTAATGACTGTTAGTTGCAATAATAGTTTCATATTACCACTTGAGTAGTGTGTCCCGCATCCCCATCCAAACCTCTAGAATATACCATCAAATGTGTATACAAAACTTATTTGCTAAGACGAGGAGTCTTGTAACAGTGCTAAGTCCCAGTAATCAGTCGGATAGAGCGAGATAAGGTAATATCTCTTTTGACTGACGTCAAGCCTGGCAATGACTGTTAGTTGCAAAAATAGTTTCATATATGCACTTGAGTAGTGTGTCCCGCATCCCCATCCAAACCTCTAGACTAAATCATCAAATGTGTATACAAAACTTATTTGCTAAGACGAGGAGTCTTGTAACAGTGCTCAGTCCCAGTAATCAGTCGGATAGAGCGAGGTAAGGTAATATCTCTTTTGACTGACGTCAAGCCCGGTAATGACTGTCATTTGCAATAATAGTTTCATATATCCACTTGAGTAGCGTGTCCCGCATCCCCAAACGATCCTCTAGACTAAACCATCAAATGTGTATAGAAAACAAACTTGCTAAGACGAGGAGTCTTTCTAACAGTGCTCAGTCCCAGTAATCAGTCGGATAGAGCGAGATAAGGTAATATCTCTTTTGACTAACGTCAAGCCTGGTAATGACTGTTAGTTTCAATAATAGCTTCATATATCCACTTGAGTAGCATGTCCTGCATCCCTATACGAACCTCTAGACTAAGCGATCAAATGTGAATACAAAACTTATTTGCTAAGACGAGGAGTCTTGCTAACAGTGCTCAGTCCCAGGAATCAGTCGGTTAGAGCGAGATAAGGTAATATCTCTTTTGATTGACGTCAAGCCTAGTAATGACTGTTAGTTGCAATAATAGTTTCATATATCCACTTGAGTAGTGTGTCCCACATCCCCATCCAAACCTCTAGACTAAACCATCAAATGTGTATACAATACCTATTTGCTAAGACGAGGAGTCGTGCTAACAGTGCTCAGCCCCAGTAATCAGTCGGATAGAGCGAGATAAGGTAATATCTCTTTTGACTGACGTCAAGCCTGGTAATGACTGTTAGTTGCAATAATAGTATCATATATCCACTTGAGTAGAGTGTCCCGCATCCCTATCCCAACCTCTAGACTAAGCCATCAAATGAGAATACAAAACTTATTTGCTAAGACGAGGAGTCTTGCTTACAGTGCTCAGTCCCAGTAATCAGTCGGATAGAGCGAGATAAGGTTATATCTATTTTGACTGACGTCAAGCCTGGTAATGACTGTTAGTTGCAATAATAGTTTCATATATCCACTTGAGTAGTGTGTCCCCCATCCCCATCCGAACCTCTTGATTAACCATCAAATGTGCATACAAAATTTATTTGCTAAGAAGAGGAGTCTTCCTAACAGTGATCAGTCCCAGTAATCAGTCGGATAGGGCGAGATGAGGTAATATCTCTTTTGTATGACGTCAAGCCTGGTAATGACTGTTAGTTGCAATAATAGTTTCATATATCCACTTGAGTAGCATGTCCTGAATCCCCATCTGAACCTCTAGACTAAACCATCAAATGTGTATACAAAACTTATTTGCAAAGACGAGGAGTCCTGCAAACAGTGCTCTGTCCCAGTAATCAGTCGGATAGAGCGAGATAAGGTAATGTCTCTTTTCACTGAAATCAAGCCTGGTAATGCCTGTTAGTTGCAATAATAGTTTCATATTACCACTTGAGTAGTGTGTCCTGCATCCCCATCCAAACCTCTATAATATACCATCAAATGTGTATACAAAACTTATTTGCTAAGACGAGGAGTCTTTTAACAGTGCTCAGTCCCAGTAATCAGTCGGATAGAGCGAGATAAGGTAATATCTCTTTTGACTGATGTCAAGCCTGGTAATGACTATTAGTTGCAATAATAGTTTCATATATCCACTTGAGTAGTGTGTCCCGCATCCCCATCCAAACCTCTAGACTAAACCATCAAATGTGTATACAAAACTTATTTGCTAAGACGCGGAGTCTTGCTAACAGTGCTCAGTCCCAGTAGTCAGTCGGATAGAGCGAGATAATGTAATATATCTTTTCACTGACGTCAAGCCTGGTAATGACTGTTAGTTGCAATAATAATTTCAAATATCCAATTGAGTACCGTGTCCCGCATCCCCATCCGAACCTCTAGACTAAATCATCAAATGTGAATACAAAACTAATTAGCTAAGACGAGGAGTCTTGCTAACAGTGCTCAGTCCGATAGAGCGAGATGAGGTAATATCTCTTTTGACTGACGTCAAGCCTGGTAATGACAGTTAGTTGCAATAATAGTTTCATATATCCACTTGAGTAGCATGTCCCGCATCCCTATACGAACCTCTCGACTAAGCCATCAAATGTGAATACAAAACTTATTTGCTAAGACGAGGAGTCTTGCTAACAGCGCTCAGTCCCAGTAAGCAGTCGGATAGAGCGAGATGAGGTAATATCTCTTTTGACTGACGTCAAGCCTGGTAATGTCTGTTAGTTGCAATAATAGTTTCGTATATCCACTTGAGTAGCATTTCCCGCATCCCTATTCGAACCTCTAGACTAAACCATCAAATGTGAATACAAAACTTATTTGCTAAGACGAGGAGTCTTGCTAACAGTGCTCAGTCCCAGTAATCAGTCGGATAGAGCGAGATAAGGTAATATCTCTTTTGACTGACGTCAAGCCTGGTAATGACTGTTAGTTGCAATAATAATTTCATATTACCTTTGAGTAGTGTGTCCCGCATCCCCATCCAAACCTCTAGACTAAACCATCCAATGTGTATACAAAACTTATTTGCTAAGACGAGGAGTCTTGCTAACAGCGTCAGTCCCAGTAATCAGTCGGATAGAGCGAGAAAAGTTAATATCTCTTTGACTGACGTCAAGCCTGATAATGACTGTTAGTTGCAATAATAGTTTCATTTATCCAGTTGAGTAGCATGTCCCGCATCCCCATCCAAACCTCTAGACTAAACCATCAAATGTGTATACAAAACTTATTTGCTAAGACGAGGAGTCTTGCTAACAGTGCTCAGTCCCAGTAATCAGTCGGATAGAGCGAGATAAGGTAATATCTCTTTTGACTGACGTCAAGCCTGGTAATGACTGTTAGTTGCAATAATAGTTTCGTATATCCACTTGAGTAGCATGTCCGGCATCCCTATACGAACCTCTAGACTAAACCATCAAATGTGAATACAAAACTTATTTGCTAAGACGAGGAGTCTTGCTAACAGTGCTCAGTCCCAGTAATCAGTCGGATAGAGCGAGATAAGGTAATATCTCTTTTGACTGACGTCAAGCCTGGAAATGACTGTTAGTTGCAATAATAGTTTCATATTACCACTTGAGTAGTGTGTCCCGCATCCCCATCCAAACCTCTAGAATATACCACCAAATGTGTATACAAAACTTATCTGCTAAGACGAGGAGTCTTGTAACAGTGCTCAGTCCCAGAAATCAGTCGGATAGAGCGAGATAAGGTAATATCTCTTTTGACTGACGTCAAGCCTGGTAATGACTGTTAGTTGCAATAATAGTTTCGTATATCCACTTGAGTAGCATGTCCGGCATCCCTATCCGAACCTCTAGACTAAACCATCAAATGTGAATACAAAACTTATTTGCTAAGACGAGGAGTCTTACTAACAGTGCTCAGTCCCAGTAATCAGTCGGATAGAGCGAGATAAGATAATATCTCTTTTGACTGACGTCAAGCCTGGTAATGACTGCTAGTTGCAATAATAGTTTCATATTACCACTTGAGTAGTGTGTCCCGCATCCCCATCCAAACCTCTAGAATATACCACCAAATGTGTATACAAAACTTATTTGCTAAGACGAGGAGTCTTGTAACAGTGCTCAGTCCCAGAAATCAGTCGGATAGAGCGAGATAAGGTAATATCTCTTTTGACGGACGTCAAGCCTGGTAATGACTGTTAGTTGCAATAATAGTTTCATATATCCACTTGAGTAGTGTGTCCCGCATCCCCATCCAAACCTCTAGACTAAACCACCAAATGTGTATACAAAACATATTTGCTTAGACGAGGAGTCTTGCTAACAGTGCTAAGTCCCAGTAATCAGTCGGATAGAGCGAGATAAGGTAATATCTCTTTTGACTGACGTCAAGCCTGGTAATGACTGTTAGTTGCAATAATAGTTTCATATATCCACTTGAGTAGTGTGTCCTGCATCCCCATCCAATCCTCTAGAATAAACCATCAAATGTGTATACAAAATTTATTAGCTAAGACGAGGAGTCTTGTAACAGTGCTCAGTCCCAGTAATAAGTCGGATAGAGCGAGATAAGGTAATATCTCTTTTGACTGACGTCAAGCCTGGTAATGACTGTTAGTTGCAATAATAGTTTCATATTACCACTTGAGTAGTGTGTCCCGCATCCCCATCCAAACCTCTAGAATATACCATCAAATGTGTATACAAAACTTATTTGCTAAGACGAGGAGTCTTGTAACAGTGCTAAGTCCCAGTAATCAGTCGGATAGAGCGAGATAAGGTAATATCTCTTTTGACTGACGTCAAGCCTGGCAATGACTGTTAGTTGCAAAAATAGTTTCATATATGCACTTGAGTAGTGTGTCCCGCATCCCCATCCAAACCTCTAGACTAAATCATCAAATGTGTATACAAAACTTATTTGCTAAGACGAGGAGTCTTGCTAACAGTGCTCAGTCCCAGTAATCAGTCGGATAGAGCGAGGTAAGGTAATATCTCTTTTGACTGACGTCAAGACCGGTAATGACTGTCATTTGCAATATTAGTTTCATATATCCACTTGAGTAGCGTGTCCCGCATCCCCAAACGAACCTCTAGACTAAACCATCAAATGTGTATACAAAACAAATTTGCTACGACGAGGAGTCTTGCTAACAGTGCTCAGTCCCAGTAATCAGTCGGATAGAGCGAGATAAGGTAATATCTCTTTTGACTTACGTCAAACCTGGTAATGACTGTTAGTTGCAATAATAGTTTCATATATCCACTTGAGTAGTGTGTCCCGCATCCCCATCCAAACCTCTAGACTAAACCATCAAATGTGTATACAAAACTTATTTGCAAAGAAGAAGAGTCTTGCTAACAGTGCTCAGTCCCAGTAATCAGTCGGATAGAGCGAGATAAGGTAATATCTCTTTTGACTGACGTCAAGCCTGGTAATGACTGTTAGTTGCAATAATAGTTTCATATATCCACTTGAGTAGTGTTTCCCGCATCCCCATCCAAACCTCTAGACTAAACCATCAAATGTGTATACAAAACTAATTTGCTAAGACGAGGAGTCTTGCTAACAGTGCTCAATCCCAGTAATCAGTCGGATAGAGCGAGATAAGGTAATATCTCTTTTGACTTACGTCAAGCCTGGTATTGACTGTTAGTTGCAATAATAGCTTCATATATCCACTTGAGTAGCATGTCCCGCATCCCTATACGAACCTCTAGACTAAGCCATCAAATGTGAATACAAAACTTATTTGCTAAGACGAGGAGTCTTTTAACAGTGCTCAGTCCCAGTAATCAGTCGGATAGAGCGAGATAAGGTAATATCTCTTTTGACTGACGTCAAGCCTGGTAATGACTATTAGTTGCAATAATAGTTTCATATATCCACTTGAGTAGTGTGTCCCGCATCCCCATCCAAACCTCTAGACTAAACCATCAAATGTGTATACAAAACTTATTTGCTAAGACGCGGAGTCTTGCTAACAGTGCTCAGTCCCAGTAGTCAGTCGGATAGAGCGAGATAAGGTAATATCTCTTTTCACTGACGTCAAGCCTGGTAATGACTGTTAGTCGCAATAATTGTTTCAAATATCCACTTGAGTACCGTGTCCCGCATCCCCATCCGAACCTCTAGACTAAACCATCAAATGTGAATACAAAACTAATTAGCTAAGACGAGGAGTCTTGCTAACAGTGCTCAGTCCCAGTAATCAGTCCGATAGAGCGAGATGAGGTAATATCTCTTTTGACTGACGTCAAACCTGGTAATGACAGTTAGTTGCAATAATATTTTCATATATCCACTTGAGTTGCGTGTCCCGCATCCCCATCCGAACCTTTAGACTAAACCATCAAATGTGCATACAAAACTTATTTGCTAAGACGAGGAGTCTTGTAACAGTGCTCAGTCCCGATAATCAGTCGGATAGAGCGAGATGAGGTAATAACTCTTTTGACTGACGTCAAGCCTGGTAATGACTGTTAGTTGCAATAATAGTTCCTTATATCCACTTGAGTATCATGTCCCGCATCCCTATCGTAACCTCTAGCCTAAACCATCAAGTATGAATACAAAACTTGTTTGCTAAGACTAGGAGTCTTGTAACAGTGCTCAGTCCCAGTAATCAGTCGGATAGAGCGAGATAAGATAATATCTCTTTTGACTGACGTCAAGCCTGGTAATGACTGTTAGTTGCAATATTAGTTTCATATTACCACTTGAGTAGTGTGGCCTGCATCCCCATCCAAACCTCTAGAATATACCACCAAATGTGTATACAAAACTTATTTGCTAAGACGAGGAGTCTTGTAACAGTGCTCAGTCCCATTAATCAGTCGGATAGAGCGAGATAAGGTAATATCTCTTTTGACTGACGTCAAGCCTGGTAATGACTGTTAGTTGCAATAATAGTTTCATATATCCACTTGAGTAGTGTGTCCCGCATCCCCATCCAAACCTCTAGACTAAACCATCAAATGTGTATACAATACTTATTTGCTAAGAAGAGGAGTCTTGCTAACAGTGCTCAGTCCCAGTTATCAGTCGGATAGAGCGAGATAAGATAATATCTCTTTTGACTGACGTCAAGCCTGGTAATGACTGCTAGTTGCAATAATAGTTTCATATTACCACTTGAGTAGTGTGTCCCGCATCCCCATCCAAACCTCTAGAATATACCACCAAATGTGTATACAAAACTTATTTGCTAAGACGAGGAGTCTTGAAACAGTGCTCAGTCCCAGAAATCAGTCGGATAGAGCGAGATAAGGTAATATCTCTTTTGACGGACGTCAAGCCTGGTAATGACTGTTATATGCAATAATAGTTTCATATATCCACTTGAGTAGTGCGTCCCGCATCCCCATCCAAACCTCTAGACTAAACCATCAAATGTGTATACAAAACTTATTTGCAAAGAAGAGGAGTCTTGCTAACAGTGCTCAGTCCCAGTAATCAGTCGGATAGAGCGAGATAAGGTAATATCTCTTTTGACTGACGTCAAGCCTGGTAATGACTGTTAGTTGCAATAATAGTTTCATATATCCACTTGAGTAGCATGTCCCGCATCCCTATCCGAACCTCTAGAATAAACCATAAAATGTGTATACAAAACATATTTGCTTAGGCGAGGAGTCTTGTAACAGTGCTCAGTCCCAGTAATCAGTCGGATAGAGCGAGATAAGGTAATATCTCTTTTGACTGACGTCAAGCCTGGTAATGACTGTTAGTTGCAATAATAGTTTCATATATCCACTTGAGTAGTGTGTCCTGCATCCCCATCCAATCCTCTAGAATAAACCATCAAATGTGTATACAAAATTTATTTGCTAAGACGAGGAGTCTTGTAACAGTGCTCAGTCCCAGTAATCAGTCGGATAGAGCGAGATAAGGTAATATCTCTTTTGACTGACGTCAAGCCTGGTAATGACTGTTAGTTGCAATAATAGTTTCATATTACCACTTGAGTAGTGTGTCCCGCATCCCCATCCAAACCTCTAGAATATACCATCAAATGAGTATACAAAACTTATTTGCTAAGACGAGGAGTCTTGTAACAGTGCTAAGTCCCAGTAATCAGTCGGATAGAGCGAGATAAGGTAATATCTCTTTTGACTGACGTCAAGCCTGGCAATGACTGTTAGTTGCAAAAATAGTTTCATATATGCACTTGAGTAGTGTGTCCCGCATCCCCATCCAAACCTCCAGACTAAATCATCAAATGTGTATACAAAACTTATTTGCTAAGACGAGGAGTCTTGCTAACAGTGCTCAGTCCCAGTTATCAGTCGGATAGAGCGAGGTAAGGTAATATCTCTTTTGACTGACGTCAAGCCCGGTAATGACTGTCATTTGCAATAATAGTTTCATATATCCACTTGAGTAGCGTGTCCCGCATCCCCAAACGAACCTCTAGACTAAACCATCAAATGTGTATACAAAACAAATTTGCTACGACGAGGAGTCTTGCTAACAGTGCTCAGTCCCAGTAATCAGTCGGATAGAGCGAGATAAGGTAATATCTCTTTTGACTTACGTCAAGCCTGGTAATGACTGTTAGTTGCAATAATAGCTTCATATATCCACTTGAGTAGCATGTCCCGCATCCCTATATGAACCTCTAGACTAAGCCATCAAATGTGAATACAAAACTTATTTGCTAAGACGAGGAGTCTTTTAACAGTGCTCAGTCCCAGTAATCAGTCGGATAGAGCGAGATAAGGTAATATCTCTTTTGACTGACGTCAAGCCTGGTACTGACTATTAGTTGCTATAATAGTTTCATATATCCACTTGAGTAGTGTGTCCCGCATCCCCATCCAAACCTCTAGACTAAACCATCAAATGTGTATACAAAACTTATTTGCTAAGACGCGGAGTCTTGCTAACTGTGCTCAGTCCCAGTAGTCAGTCGGATAGAGCGAGATAAGGTAATATCTCTTTTCACTGACGTCAAGCCTGGTAATGACTGTTAGTTGCAATAATTGTTTCAAATATCCACTTGAGTACCGTGTCCCGCATCCCCATCCGAACCTCTAGACTAAACCATCAAATGTGAATACAAAACTAATTAGCTAAGACGAGGAGTCTTGCTAACAGTGCTCAGTCCCAGTAATCAGTCCGATAGAGCGAGATGAGGTAATATCTCTTTTGACTGACGTCAAGCCTGGTAATGACAGTTAGTTGCAATAATATTTTCATATATCCACTTGAGTTGCGTGTCCCGCATCCCTATCGTAACCTCTAGACTAAACCATCAAACGTGAATACAAAACTTATTTGCTAAGACCAGGAGTCTTGCTAACAGTGTTCAGTCCCAGTAATCAGTCGGATAGAACGAGATAAGATAATATCTCTTTTGACCGACGTCAAGCCTGGTAATGACTGTTAGTTGCAATAATAGTTTCATATTACCACTTGAGTAGTGTGTCCCGCATCCCCATCCAAACCTCTAGAATATACCATCAAATGTGTATACAAAACTTATTTGCTAAGACTAGGAGTCTTGTAACAGTGCTCAGTCCCAGTAATCAGTCGGATAGAGCGAGATAAGATAATATCTCTTTTGACTGACGTCAAGCCTGGTAATGACTGTTAGTTGCAATATTAGTTTCATATTACCACTTGAGTAGTGTGTCCCGCATCCCCATCCAAACCTCTAGAATATACCACCAAATGTGTATACAAAACGTATTTGCTAAGACGAGGAGTCTTGTAACAGTGCTCAGTCCCATTAATCAGTCGGATAGAGCGAGATAAGGTAATATCGCTTTTGACTGACGTCAAGCCTGGTAATGACTGTTAGTTGCAATAATAGTTTCATATATCCACTTGAGTAGTGTGTCCCGCATCCCCATCCAATCCTCTAGACTAAACCATCAAATGTGTATACAAAACTTATTTGCTAAGAAGAGGAGTCTTGCTAACAGTGCTCAGTCCCAGTAATCAGTCGGATAGAGCGAGATAAGGTAATATCTCTTTTGACTAACGTCAAGCCTGGTAATGACTGTTAGTTGCAATAATAGTTTCATATATCCACTTGAGTAGCATGTCCCGCATCCCTATCCGAACCTCTAGAATAAACCATCAAATGTGTATACAAAACATATTTGCTTAGACGAGGAGTCTTGCTAACAGTGCTCAGTCCCAGTAATCAGTCGGATAAAGCGAGATAAGGTAATATCTCTTTTGACTGACGTCAAGCCTGGTAATGACTGTTAGTTGCAATAATAGTTTCATATATCCACTTGAGTAGTGTGTCCTGCATCCCCATCCAATCCTCTAGAATAAACCATCAAATGTGTATACAAAACGTATTTGCTAAGACGAGGAGTCTTGTAACAGTGCTCAGTCCCAGTAATCAGTCGGATAGAGCGAGATAAATTAATATCTCTTTTGACTGACGTCAAGCCTGGTAATGAGTGTTAGTTGCAATAATAGTTTCGTATATCCACTTGAGTAGCATGTCCCGCATCCCTATCCGAACCTCTAGACTAAACCATCAAATGTGAATACAAAACTTATTTGCTAAGACGAGGAGTCTGGCTAACAGTGCTCAGTCCCATTAATCAGTCGGATAGAGCGAGATAAGGTAATATGTCTTTTGACTGACGTGAAGCCTGGTAATGACTGTTAGTTGCAATAATAGTTTCATATTACCACTTGAGTAGTGTGTCCCGCATCCCCATCCAAACCTCTAGAATATACTATCAAATGTGTATACAAAACTTATTTGCTAAGACGAGGAGTCTTGTAAGAGTGCTCAGTCCCAATAATCAGTCGGATAGGGCGAGATAAGGTAATATCTCTTTTGACTGACGTCAAGCCTGGTAATGACTGTTAGTTGCAATAATAGTTTCATATATCCACTTGAGTAGTGTGTCCCCCATCCCCATCCGAACCTCTTGATTAACCATCAAATGTGCATACAAAACTTATTTGCTAAGAAGAGGAGTCTTCCTAACAGTGCTCAGTCCCAGTAATCAGTCGGATAGAGCGAGATGAGGTAATATCTCTTTTGTATGACGTCAAGCCTGGTAATGACTGTTAGTTGCAATAATAGTTTCATATATCCACTTGAGTAGCATGTCCTGCATCCCCATCTGAACCTCTAGACTAAACCATCAAATATGTATACAAAACTTATTTGCTAAGACGAGGAGCCTTGCTAACAGTGCTCAGTCCCAGTAATCAGTCGGATAGAGCGAGATAATGTAATATCTCTTTTGACTGGCGTCAAGCCTGGTAATGCCTATTAGTTGCAATAATATTTTCATTTATCCACTTGAGTAGCGTGTCCCTCATCCCCATCCGAACCTCTAGACTAAACCATCAAATGTGTATACAAAACTTATTTGCTAAGACGAGGAGTCTTGCTAACAGTGCTCGGTGCCAGTTATCAGTCGGATAGAGCGAGATTTAACCATCAAATATGTATACAAAACTTATTTGCTAAGACTAGGAGTCTTGCTAACAGTGCTCAGTCCCAGTAATCAGTCAGATAGAGAGAGATAAGGTAATATCTCTTTTGACTGACGTCAAGCCAGGTAATGACTGTTAGTTGCAATAATAGTTTCATATATCCACTTGAGTAGCATGTCCCGCATCCCCATCCGAACCTCTAGACTAAACCATCAAATGTGTATACAAAACTAATTTGCTAAGACGAGGAGTCTTGCTAACAGTGCACAATCCCAGTAATCAGTCGGATAGAGCGAGATGAGGTAATACCTCTTTTGTATGACGTCAGGCCTGGTAATGACTGTTAGTTGCAATAATAGTTTCATATATCCACTTGAGTAGCATGTCCTGCATCCCCATCTGAACCTCTAGACTAAACCATCAAATGTGTATACAAAACTTATTTGCAAAGACGAGGAGTCTTGCAAACAGTGCTCTGTCCCAGTAATCAGTCGGATAGGGCGAGATAAGGTAATGTCTCTTTTCACTGACGTCAAGCCTGGTAATGCCTGTTAGTTGCAATAGTAGTTTCATATATCAACTTGAGTAGTGTGTCCCGCATCCCCATCCATACCTCTAGACTAAACCATCAAATGTGTATACAAAACTTATTTGCTAAGACGAGGAGTCTTGTAACAGTGCTCAGTCCCAGTAATCAGTCGGATGGATCGAGATAAGGTAATATCTCTTTTGACTGACGTCAAGCCTGGTAAAGATTGTTAGTTGCAATAATAGTTTCATATTACCTTTGAGTAGTGTGTCCCGCATCCCCATCCAAACCTCTAGACTAAACCATCAAGTATGTATACAAAACTTATTTGCTAAGACGAGGAGTCTTGCTAACAGTGCTCAGTCCCAGTAATCAGTCGGATAAAGCGAGATAATGTAATATCTCTTTTGACTGGCGTCAAGCCTGTTAATGACTATTAGTTGCAATAATAGTTTCATATATCCACTTGAGTAGCGTGTCCCGCATCCCCATCCGAACCTCTAGACTAAACCATCAAATGTGTATACAAATTTTATTTGCTAAGACGAGGAGTCTTGCTAACAGTGCTCGGTGCCTGTAATCAGTCGGATAGAGCGAGACGTAACCATCAAATATGTATACAAAACTTATTTGCTAAGACGAGGAGTCTTGCTAAAAGTGCTCAGTCCCAGTAATCAGTCGGATAGAGCGAGATAAGGTAATATCTCTTTTGACTGACGTCAAGCCTGGTAATGACTGTTAGTTGCAATAATAGTTTCATATATCCACTTGAGTAGTGTGTCCCGCATCCCCATCCAAACCTCTAGACTAAACCATCAAATGTGTATGCAAAAATTATTTGCTAAGGCGAGGAGTCTTGTAACAGTGCTCAGTCCCAGTAATCAGTCGTATAGAGCGAGATAAGGTAATATCTCTTTTGACTGACGTCAAGCCTGATAATGACTGTTAGTTGCAATAATAGTTTCATATATCCACTTGAGTAGTGTTTCCCGCATCCCCATCCAAACCTCTAGACTAAACCATCAAATGTGTATACAAAACTAATTTGCTAAGACGAGGAGTCTTGCTAACAGTGCTCAATCCCAGTAATCAGTCGGATAGAGCGAGATAAGGTAATATCTCTTTTGACTTACGTCAAGCCTGGTATTGACTGTTAGTTGCAATAATAGCTTCATATATCCACTTGAGTAGCATGTCCCGCATCCCTATACGAACCTCTAGACTAAGCCATCAAATGTGAATACAAAACTTATTTGCTAAGACGAGGAGTCTTTTAACAGTGCTCAGTCACAGTAATCAGTCGGATAGAGCGAGATAAGGTAATATCTCTTTTGACTGACGTCAAGCCTGGTAATGACTATTAGTTGCAATAATAGTTTCATATATCCACTTGAGTAGTGTGTCCCGCATCCCCATCCAAACCTCTAGACTAAACCATCAAATGGGTATACAAAACTTATTTGCTAAGACGCGGAGTCTTGCTAACAGTGCTCAGTCCCAGTAGTCAGTCGGATAGAGCGAGATAAGGTAATATCTCTTTTCACTGACGTCAAGCCTGGTAATGACTGTTAGTCGCAATAATTGTTTCAAATATCCACTTGAGTACCGTGTCCCGCATCCCCATCCGAACCTCTAGACTAAACCATCAAATGTGAATACAAAACTAATTAGCTAAGACGAGGAGTCTTGCTAACAGTGCTCAGTCCCAGTAATCAGTCCGATAGAGCGAGATGAGGTAATATCTCTTTTGACTGACGTCAAACCTGGTAATGACAGTTAGTTGCAATAATATTTTCATATATCCACTTGAGTTGCGTGTCCCGCATCCCCATCCGAACCTCTAGACTAAACCATCAAATGTGCATACAAAACTTATTTGCTAAGACGAGGAGTCTTGTTACAGTGCTCAGTCCCGATAATCAGTCGGATAGAGCGAGATGAGGTAATAACTTTTTGACTGACGTCAAGCCTGGTAATGACTGTTAGTTGCAATAATAGTTCCTTATATCCACTTGAGTATCATGTCCCGCATCCCTATCGTAACCTCTAGCCTAAACCATCAAGTATGAATACAAAACTTATTTGCTAAGACTAGGAGTCTTGTAACAGTGCTCAGTCCCAGTAATCAGTCGGATAGAGCGAGATAAGATAATATCTCTTTTGACTGACGTCAAGCCTGGTAATGACTGTTAGTTGCAATATTAGTTTCATATTACCACTTGAGTAGTGTGTCCCGCATCCCCATCCAAACCTCTAGAATATACCACCAAATGTGTATACAAAACTTATTTGCTAAGACGAGGAGTCTTGTAACAGTGCTCAGTCCCATTAATCAGTCGGATAGAGCGAGATAAGGTAATATCTCTTTTGACTGACGTCAAGCCTGGTAATGACTGTTAGTTGCAATAATAGTTTCATATATCCACTTGAGTAGTGTGTCCCGCATCCCCATCCAAACCTCTAGACTAAACCATCAAATGTGTATACAATACTTATTTGCTAAGAAGAGGAGTCTTGCTAACAGTGCTCAGTCCCAGTAATCAGTCGGATAGAGCGAGATAAGGTAATATCTCTTTTGACTAACGTCAAGCCTGGTAATGACTGTTAGTTGCAATAATAGTTTCATATATCCACTTGAGTAGCGTGTCCCGCATCCCTATCCGAACCTCTAGACTAAACCATCAAATGTGAATACAAAACTTATTTGCTAAAACGAGGAGTCTGGCTAACAGTGCTCAGTCCCATTAATCAGTCGGATAGAGCGAGATAAGGTAATATGTCTTTTGACTGACGTGAAGCCTGGTAATGACTGTTAGTTGCAATAATAGTTTCATATTACCACTTGAGTAGTGTGTCCCGCATCCCCATCCAAACCTCTAGAATATACTATCAAATGTGTATACAAAACTTATTTGCTAAGACGAGGAGTCTTGTAACAGTGCTCAGTCCCAGTAAACAGTCGGATAAGGCGAGATAAGGTAATATCTCTTTTGACTGACGTCAAGCCTGGTAATGACTGTTAGTTGCACTAATAGTTTCATATATCCACTTGAGTAGTGTGTCCCGCATCCCCATCCAAACCTCTAGACTAAACCATCAAATGTGTATACAAAACTTATTTGCTAAGACGAGGAGTCTTGCTAACAGTGCTCAGTCCCAGTAATCAGCCGGATAGAGCGAGGTAAGGCAATATCTTTTTGACTGACGTCAATCCCGGTAATGACTGTCATTTGCAATAATAGTTTCATATATCCACTTGAGTAGCGTGTCCCGCATCCCCTTCCGAACCTCTAGACTAAACCATCAAATGTGTATACAAAACAAATTTGCTAAGACGAGGAGTCTTGCTAACAGTGCTCAGTCCCAGTAATCAGTCGGATAGAGCGAGATAAGGTAATATCTCTTTTGACTGACGTCAAGCCTGGTAATGACTGTTAGTTGCAATAATAGTTGCATATATCCACTTGAGTAGTGTGTCCCGCATCCCCATCCAAACCTCTAGACTAAACCATCAAATGTGTATACAATACTTATTTGCTAAGACGAGGAGTCGTGCTAACAGTGCTCAGCCCCAGTAATCAGTCGGATAGAGAGAGATAAGGTAATATCTCTTTTGACTGACGTCAAGCCTGGTAATGACTGTTAGTTGCAATAATAGTTTCATATATCCACTTGAGTAGCATGTCCCGCATCCCTATCCGAACCTCTAGACTAAGCCATCAAATGTGGATACAAAACTTATTTGCTAAGACGAGGAGTCTTGCTTACAGTGCTCAGTCCCAGTAATCAGTCGGATAGAGCGAGATAAGGTAATATCTCTTTTGACTGACGTCAAGCCTGGTAATGACTGTTAGTTGCAGTAATAGTTTCATATATCCACTTGAGTAGTGTGTCCCCCATCCCCATCCGAACCTCTTGATTACCCATCAAATGTGCATACAAAACTTATTTGCTAAGAAGAGGAGTCTTCCTAACAGTGCTCAGTCCCAGTAATCAGTTGGATAGAGCGAGATGAGGTAATATCTCTTTTGTATGACGTCAAGCCTGGTAATGACTGTTAGTTGCAATAATAGTTTCATATATCCACTTGAGTAGCATGTCCTGCATCCCCATCTGAACCTCTAGACTAAACCATCAAATATGTATACAAAACTTATTTGCTAAGACGAGGAGTTTTGCTAACAGTGCTCAGTTCCAGTAATCAGTCGGATAGAGCGAGATAATGTAATATCTCTATTGACTGGCGTCAAGCCTGGTAATGCCTATTAGTTGCAATAATAGTTTCATATATCCACTTGAGTAGCGTGTCCCTCATCCCCATCCGAACCTCTAGACTAAACCATCAAATGTGTATACAAAACTTATTTGCTAAGACGAGGAGTCTTGCTAACAGTGCTCGGTGCCAAATATCAGTCGGATAGAGCGAGACTTAACCATCAAATATGTATACAAAACTTATTTGCTAAGACTAGGAGTCTTGCTAACAGTGCTCAGTCCCAGTAATCAGTCAGATAGAGAGAGATAAGGTAATATCTCTTTTGACTGACGTCAAGCCAGGTAATGACTGTTAGTTGCAATAATAGTTTCATATATCCACTTGAGTAGCATGTCCCGCATCCCCATCCGAACCTCTAGACTAAACCATCAAATGTGTATACAAAACTAATTTGCTAAGACGAGGAGTCTTGCTAACAGTGCTCAATCCCAGTAATCAGTCGGATAGAGCGAGATGAGTTAATACCTCTTTTGTATGTCGTCAAGCCTGGTAATGACTGTTAGTTGCAATAATAGTTTCATATATCCACTTGAGTAGCATGTCCTGCATCCCCATCTGAACCTCTAGACTAAACCATCAAATGTGTATACAAAACTTATTTGCAAAGACGAGGAGTCTTGCAAACAGTGCTCTGTCCCAGTAATCAGTCGGATAGGGCGAGATAAGGTAATGTCTCTTTTCACTGACGTCAAGCCTGGTAATGATTGTTAGTTGCAATAATAGTTTCATATTACCTTGGAGTAGTGTGTCCCGCATCCCCATCCAAACCTTTAGACTAAACCATCAAGTATATATACAAAACTTATTTGCTAAGACGAGGAGTCTTGCTAACAGTGCTCAGTCCCAGTAATCAGTCGGATAAAGCGTGATAATGTAATATCTCTTTTGACTGGCGTCAAGCCTGTTAATGACTATTAGTTGCAATAATAGTTTCATATATCCACTTGAGTAGCGTGTCCCGCATCCCCATCCGAACCTCTAGACTAAACCATCAAATGTGTATACAAATTGTATTTGCTAAGACGAGGAGTCTTGCTAACAGTGCTCGGTGCCAGTAATCAGTCGGATAGAGCGAGACTTAACCATCAAATATGTATACAAAACTTATTTGCTAAGACGAGGAGTCTTGCTAAAAGTGCTCAGTCCCAGTAATCAGTCGGATAGAGCGAGATAAGGTAATATCTGTTTTGGCTGACGTCAAGCCTGGTAATGACTGTTAGTTGCAATTATAGTTTCATATATCCACTTGAGTAGCGTGTCCCGCATCCCCATCCGAACCTCTAGACTAAACCATCAAATGTGTATACAAAACTTATTTGCTAAGACGAAGAGTCTTGCTAACACTGCTCAGTCCACGTAATCAGTCGGATAGAGCGAGATAAGGTAATATCTCTTTTGACTGATGTCAAGCCTGGTAATGACTGTTAGTTGCAATAATAGTTTCATATATCCACTTGAGTAGTATGTCCCGCATCCCCATCCAAACCACTAGACTAAACCATCATATGTGTATACAAAACGTATTTGCTAAGACGAGGAGTCTTGCTAACAGCGCTCAGTCCCAGTAATCAGTCGGATACTGCGAGATAAGGTAATATCTCTTTTGACTGACGTCAAGCCTGGTAATGACTGTTAGTTGCAATAATAGTTTCATATATCCACTTGAGTAGCGTGTCCCGCATCCCCATCCGAACCTCTAGACTAAACCATCAAATGTGTATACAAAAATTATTTGCTAAGACGTGGAGTCTTGCTAACAGTGCTCAGTCCCAGTAATCAGTCGGATAGAGCGAGATAAGGTAATATCTCTTTTGACTGACGTCAAGCCTGGTAATTGACTGTTAGTTGCAATAATAGTTTCATATTACCTTTGAGTAGTGTGTCCCGCATCCCCATCCAAACCTCTAGACTAAACCATCAAATGTGTATACAAAACTTATTTGCTAAGATGAGGAGACTTGCTAACAGTGCTCAGTCCCAGTAATCAGTCGGATAGAGCGAGATAATGTAATATCTCTTTAGACTGACGTCAAGCCTGGTAATGACTGTTAGTTGCAATAATAGTTTCATATATCCACTTGAGTAGCGTGTCCCGCATCCCCATCCGAACCTCTAGACTAAACCATCAAATGTGTATACAAAACTTATTTGCTAAGACGAGGAGTCTTGCTAACAGTGCTCGGTGCCAGTAATCGGTCGGATAGAGCGAGACTTAACCATCAAATGTGTATACAAAACTTATTTGCTAAGACCTGGAGTCTTGCTAACAGTGCTCAGTCCCAGTAATCAGTCGGATAAAGCGAGATAAGGTAATATCAATCAATTATGTTAGCGAAATTTCACCTTGTTAGTTATTGGCATTTGGAATTTTCCTTTAAGTGAAATATCAACACAAATTTTTGCATTTTCAAGATAAGCTTCTTGAGTGTCCAATACGCTCGATATATACGTATTATCGTAATCTACGGACCAAGTCACAGGTCGTTTGAGATAGATTCATTTTTTATTTGAAGTCATTGCAGTCATCAGCCGTACGTTCTTCATAGTTGACAGATTTTTTGAAGTGGATGTTATTTGTCCAATATTTTCGAACTTAGACATTTCAAGTATTGTAGTATACATTTCCATTTTGGGAAGCATTCTAATAATAATCATAATAATATTTTGAATAACAATATTTTTGTATATTTTGAAAATTGTGTTAGATAAATATGGAACAGTTTTGTACATTTTTCGATTTATGATCCAGTTTTCCTATAGTTTTGTGCACACACATATCTGATGAAAATATTGTTTATGAGCGGATATTATCAAACGCATTAAGAGGTTGCCTGGAGTACCTAACAGTTAGACATTATGACACGGAAGATATTCTGAATGCCGAAATTGGATTGTATAATGTAGGGTTTTTGAGTTTGTTTACGTTAGGACTATGATGGTAAAGTCATTATATGACTAAATTTGTACAAGGAGTAGACATGCGTAAATATAACAGCTGTGTAATGTCCGAATTTATATAATTTATTTGAGGAGCAGTGAGGCATCCAGATGACACAAGTATGTGGCTTGATATATTAAAAAATATATAAAGAATAAATAATGTAGAATGTGTTGTTCGGTTGCGAACTGAGTTGATTAACATATAATATATATGTAATGTTGCTATGTGTCAGCCACAGGTATGGTTGTACGATTAAATAAATAAAAATATAGAAGTAGAATATTATGAAAATTGATAATGAAATGGATTAAACCCAATTGTTGTTATACTATTGTCCACGGCCATCATAAGTAGAGTTCAGTTCATATGTCAAGTCAGATTTTAATTACCCATTTTTCAGTCACTGTAGGGCGATATTGTTTGAATCACACCCTAGCTTTGCGACGATGCCTTGCCGTATGTCTAGATGAAAATAAGATTGAGAAATATAACGCGCAAACAAAATGAGTATGCAATGTAATAATTACTGTCATTTGTTTGATAATAAAAAACCATCTAAAAATAGTTAAGGATATAGTTCTATTTTGTGTGAACAGTTTAAACTATTTGACTTTAAATAACCCAATAAATAGATAATTAACTGGTTATTCAATTGGAAGTTAAACAATTTTGAATTTCAGGATAATAAAGTAAATTAATCTATTGGATGAAAATAATTTTTTGTCTGAGGAGTAAATCATATATTTTTTGAAAGATATTGAATCTTGATAAACCATTGCAGATGTAAATAAGGAATTAGTTATGAGAATTGAAACGTGAATAAAGAGAACTACAGAATTTGTAATCGAGTTTGATAAGAAATTCTTTGAGTGGATTTTTTGTCGTAATCATGTGATCAGTTAATTGTTAAAATGTCCATGACATGGAATGATTCTGAGTAGATAATTTGTAATCCTTGCTTAAGGATGAAATCCTTAATTGAACAAACACTAATATTTTAATTTATGTTGTTCAAATATTTATGTTTAAAGTAACTTAACCCCTGATCAATGAAAACTAGTGTGACAGTTCTCCCATAAAGGATTATGGTAATCCATCATAGGGCCAGGAGGGGTAAATATGAGACATACAGAGAGTGGGGTAAATAAAAGACAAGCTTGTAATGAGGAAGTATGACAAGAAAAATAATTAATATTATTTACATCACTCTCTAATAAGTATAGAAGCAACCCTTACAAACAAAGAATGTAATAAGAAATGTAATGAATTTGCAAACAATTAAAACTTGTTTAAGTAACATAGAAATTTTATTACAAAATCATTTAAGTGTTCCCTCCAAACTTTTCTAGTTATTTCATATTTATATGCTTGGCCACCCTGTTTTCATGCTGAATGGCAGGCATATTGCTTATTGGTCAGTATGCTTCACATTTGACAAACACATGTGTTGTTTCAAGATTTGAAATTGGATTTTATAAAGAAACTACTTATAGAGGGCAAAAAACTCACCTAAAAAAGAAGAGAACATACGACCCTCTGTCTGTTAGGTAGTCATCCCGAAGGCTGGTTGGATCCTCAAAAAGCACCGCCGTTACGTTATGTGAGTAGATACCCACAAAAATCCAAGGCAGCACTATTTTGAGGCGTTCTAGGCAAGAAGAGGAGTGAGGTAGTTTGCCATTGCTTTCCTCACTGAGTCAGAACAGTAGTCCTAACCCTATGAGTAGAACTTTTCACAGCATTCACAGGCACTGACTGTGCCCCGAATGCCAATACTAAGCACCACCCATACCTCAGTAGCTTCCATATAATCACAGCCATGAGTGAGACTGAGACATCGGTGAAAAACCACCTTTTACTCTAGCCTGTGCCAAATGACAAATGCAAATGTACTGTATTCATCAAGAGATGGCAAACAGGCCATAAACTAATAAATAACAAGGGATACAAAGAACGAACTAGATATATTAAAATAACAGATGATCTAGAGGAAATAGTTCCCGAATTGAAACAAATAGCTGAACAAGTAGCTCTAATAAATCCAAGGAAGAAACACCAATGGTGGAACGATGAGTGTGATAATACAGTGGAAGACAGACATCAAGTCTGGTTACGGTATCAGAGCCAAAAAACAGATGAATCACACTTGGATCTCATAAAACAAATGAAGATAACTCAAAAAATAATACGAAGGGTTAAACGGCTATACCAAAAGGATATACTTCTGATGATCGAAACAAATAGCGCGAAAACAAACTCAAGAGATTACTACAAAACGAACTAGATATATTAAAATAACAGATGATCTAGAGGAAATAGTTCCCGAATTGAAACAAATAGCTGAACAAGTAGCTCTAATAAATCCAAGGAAGAAACACCAATGGTGGAACGATGAGTGTGATAATACAGTGGAAGATAGACATCAAGTCTGGTTACGGTATCAGAGCCAAAAAACAGATGAATCACACTTGGATCTCATAAAACAAATGAAGATAACTCAAAAAATAATACTAAGGGTTAAACGGCTATACCAAAAGGATATACTTCTGATGATCGAAACAAATAGCGCGAAAACAAACTCAAGAGATTACTACAAAAATTTTAGCAACAACTACAAATATATGAACCTCCGACATTAATGTTAAAAGACAAAAATGGCGAGTTAGCTCATAGTAATAAAAGAAATACAGAAATTTTAGCAGAAACATTTAACAAGTTGCTAAATTGCGAAGATCCGCCAGAACTGATTCAAATAAATACAGACATCACTGTTAATAATAATAATAATATCGTATGGTCTCGGGTGCCTGGTGCAAGCTTTGCTATTTGACACCCAGAGGGTAGCTTGCATGCCAAATTTCGTAGTTCCTTGACTATGAAAGTCAAGGAGGTCAGATGTTAGATATCTAATCTCCTTGAACACAATAGCGCTTTCTAGTAGAGAAATGAGGAACTTTGTGCTGGCGGAAACTCCCGACATTAATTTTGCCATTATGAACTCGGTCTACTGAATTCAAACGGGTTCTTTGACATGCCAACATCGTATGACATGCGTATCGTATTTTTGCCGCCTTTCAAAAATCACTTACCACGGCCAGGGGCGAACCTGCAATCTTGGGGTTAGTAGACCGACACGCTATCCACTCACCCACCGTGGCAAGCTACACCAATGTTAAAACACCATCAGAAAAAATAAATCCACCCACAATCCAAGAAGTCTACAAAGCTCTGAGAGAGCTCAAAAACTACAAAGCAAGTGGAGAAGATCAAACATTTGCAGAATTGTGGAAATATGCAGCAGAACCAGTAAAGATTTCATTACACCAATGCATAGTGAACATTTGGAACAAAGAGGAACTGCCAGACCATTGGACTACAGCTATAATACATCCATTACACAAGAAAGGAGAAAAATCAAATCCTGTCAACTATCGAGGAATTTCCCTTTTGGATATCACATACAAAATCACGTCATGAATTATATATAATCGATGTAAAGATCAATTAGAACTGGAAATAGGAGAATATCAAGGTGGATTTCGGCCATGGCGTAGCTGCCCTGAACAGATAATCATCTTAAAATTAGTAATGAACTACTACAAACGTAGACAAAAACAGCAAGTCATAACCTTCGTAGACTTCAAAAAAGCTTATGATTGTATACATTGCTGAAAATACTAAGGAATTTCGGACTTCATCCCAAATTAATAAAAATTATAAAACTAACTCTAACAAACACCAAATCTAAAGTAAAATTCAGAGGAGAAATATCTGAACCATTTACGATTAAAACAGGATTAAGACAAGGAGATGGTTTATCGCCTCTACTTTTCAATTATGGTTTGGAATATGTAATGAGGGAATGGTACAGGGAAAATCCTAAAAGCATAAGAATTGCAACCAAGAAAGATCAAATAGACTTAAATTGCTTGGGATTCGCAGATGACTTAGCGTTACTGGCTATTAATATTCAAGAAGTCAGAAATCAAATAATAAGCCTACAAAATATAGCACAAAAAATTGGACTTCAGATATCATTTGAAAAGAAAGAGATAATGGTAGAAAATCCACTTGTAATCAATCACATAACAGTAAATAACAAGAAAGTTAAAATAGAGAAGCAATTTAAATACTTAGGAGAAATTATAACTTACAACTTGGATGAGAAACCTGCATGGCAAGAAAGAACTAATAAAATGATAAAAGCCCAAAAAATTAACATGATCTACATTTAAAAGAAAATGTCTATCAATCGCAACAAAATTAAAGCATTACAAGACGGTGGTTCAACCAGAGGTGACATATGGAAGTGAAACTCTTTTTAAAGTTACTCAGAAAACCAGAATCGACAAAATTTTAAAAGTAGAAAGAAGAATAGCTAGAACATGCATAAATAAAAAAAATCAGAATGATGGACAGTGGCGGATAGTACCAATTAAAGTGGTATACAGAGAACTGGAGCTCATCACTGGTACCAATCCGAAGAAACGGATTTCTTTTTTGGTCACATCATGAGGACACCGGAAACCAGGTTATCTAGAAAAACTGTAGTGAAACTCTGGAATATGAAACAACAAGTAGGATGGATTAAGGAAATTAGAGAAGATATGAAAGAATTAGAAATAACCTTGGATGACTTGCAAAACAAAACAAAACAAAATAAAAAAAACTGAGAGATATAAAAATAAGATTTCAGGCTAAAATAGACAAACGTAATACAGTAAAAAGGGTATTTACAGAAGAGGAACGCCTGAGAAGATCAGAGCGAATGAAGAGCAATTGGGCGACTCGGAAAGGAAACTTACTGAAGAAGAGGACCAAGAAATGATTGACTGAAGTGGTCCAGTGAGGCCGAAAAAGCAGAAGAAGAAGAAGAAAGGGGCAAAACAGAGACAATGAGGCCGTAAAAGCAGAAGAAGAAGAAGAAGAAGAAGAAGAAGGGGGCAAAAAGAGACAATTCAGGTAAGAGCCTGCGTAGATATTCTGGAACGTCTGAAGAAGAGGAATGGCAATAAATTGGTGATAGTTTAGATGACATTGACCTCATAGAAGATGAAGACCTATTAGAAGATGAAACTAAGTGCACTGACATTTGTGAGGTAGGGCTACCTGAGACAAATGAAGTGAAGGTTGGAGATTATGTGCTAGTCGAGTTTAAAGATGTTCTTTATAAGTAAGTATGTGTTGTACAGAAAATATAATCTGTAAGTGAAGAATATGATGTCATATGTATGAATATGGTATCTGGAAATAAGACTCTTTTAAGTTGACCGAAGCAGATGTGACAGTAATTCATAAAAGTGATATTATTGGCATACTTCCAGTGCCATTTATGTATTGTATTGGACAGCGTATGCAATATTGTTTTGCACGGCCAATTGATGTGTTTGTAAAGTAATGATTGAAGGTTAAGTGTTTAATATTAGCTGAGCTATTAAATTAACACTCATTAGTACTGTACCATTATACTCATATTGCTACGATGTATAGTGCAGTTTGAAGTATATGTTGAAGATCGGCGCGATCCACAAGTTGCAAACCGAAGCAGGAGTCAGCTGCTCGATTACGGTATTTTCCGAGTACCGACGTGCACGCACGAAGTCAGGCGAATATGATTACAACATGGCGACCATTGACCCAGTTTATTGATCGGTCACCAGGATTTCATTTTTATCAGCAATAAGAAGAAAAGAGAATAACATGCAAGATTTGCAACATTATACGAGACCCTGGAACAGACCATAATGTGTATTTTGTTATCTATACATGTTTAGTATCCGTCGGAGACATTATAAATTATGATTTACATCCACCAATGAGAGATCAGTTCGATTACTGTCAAGTCTGAGTGGGGGTAGCGTGAAGCTAGGTGGATGGACACACAGACAGCTGTGAGCAGATAACTTTACGGAGCGCTTGAGAACATATCTCTTTGTGAAGCTTGAGAATGCGTTTCGTTATTGCAATGTGACGCGAGGTTTATATCAAACACTTTAAAGTGCATACAGAGCCAGTGTCGAAGGACTCTGTTCGTTTTCATGAGATGCAATCTATACCGCTGCAAGGGTAAGCAGTATTAGAAACTGTAATTTCAATACAGCAAGCTGCCTGTCACCACAGTGAACTTTCGTTTTGAAAAGCAGTCTCTGTTTCCATTGCATTGTCATCGAGTGCGCAGCAATGTGTTTGAACTCTAAACACTATTCCTCATTGCGAACAGACATATTGTTAATCAAGATGTCAAGAGGAATAATTTTAGTGCTGTACTTTTCGTCTATAATGGCAGGCTAAAAAACGCAGCAGCATGAACGCTACTAGACCGGCATTGTATCGAACATTTCAATGAACTATCGCCATGGCCCCAGTGATGACTGATTCTGATTGTGTGACCACTTGTGTCTACCTCATTCGTAATCCTGAATGCTATTCGCATGGGCAGTCATTCGTCTTTCGTTCATTAATATTTCGGCCCGATATGAATAACGCGATACTACGGAGAAACGAACTGTGTTCTGGAAGATTTTGGAGACGGGAAGTAGCGATTCCTGACTATTTACCCAGGATGGGTAATAGCCTTCTGAACCGAGAAGAACGTGCGGTTTGGAGAAGGTGTTCCCTGGTTCGATTTCCGACAACCTGGGGAGTGCTAGTTACAGCTACATATGGAAAAGGTGTGATATGTAGGCCGCATCAATGCTCGCTCTTGGAAATTCATCTATCAACAAGGTACAGCTTACACAACTTCGTCTCTCGTAGCTAAGTGTAGATATTTCAATGTTAATTTACGCCATTATTTTTTAGCATATTAATTTTTGATTAGTATGTTGGACTGTGGAATTTAGGCATGACGTTTTAATCATGACTGATTTCACAATCCACAGGTTTTAGACTTCCATAAGAAGTGCAACCCATTTTCAGCTTGTATTTAAGTATGTTTAAGTAGATTTCATCTTAAATTCAGTAATATTTCATGAAGCTTTCTTAGAGTAGTGAAGAGGACATCGATAGGCATTTTGTGATTCAGTGTAGTTTATCAACGTGGTGAGCTCTTTATTATGTCAATTGTGACATTCTTCGCATCGTTAGCTTGTGTTTTTGTTGGGCTACATTTTCCTACTGCATCTTCGAACATTATACATCCGAGTGAAAAGAAGACTGATTTTGATAGCAAGTTATGAGTTTTTTGAAGTTTTATTTTATATTTATATAGAGGAGTTCCATTTCTCGCTTTTGTTAGGAACCATTCTTTGTGTTGTTGAAGGACAGAGGCTGGTAATGTTTTCTAACCAGACAATTGTGCTAATTGTTATGATTACCATGTCCGGTGGTGTAGAGACATTACTTTGTTTCTCGAATTCATCCGTGCAGGGATGTACCGAATGATGGTTTGATAAACTTTCTCTTTATTTGTATTTAACTTGTTTTTTTTATTCACGTTAGCCTCTCGCGTGAAGGCACAGTTGAGATCCATGGTCGATGTAATTTATCATTGTTTTTAATTGCCGTCATTTGACTATAATATATCTCTGAAACATCATTCACTTTTTTAACCAGCGTATATCCCAAATTTAATAAATGTATAAATGCATTCTGATTAAGGAAAGTCGATGCTATTGCAATCTCTCATAGCTTGACTTAGTTGAATCCGGCTGATGGGGATTTCTCACCTCATCGTAATAACAGGATGTTTCATTCGTTTAAATACTTGTCAGATTAGGATATTTGAGGAAACATCGCAGATATAAGGTATCACACATTTCACTGTAGCGAATTCCACATTTGTGTAGGTTTTAACATTAATTAAATTTAGTATAGCTGTAAGGATTAATGCTATACACTAAGAAAGCTTCAATTATGGCAGTAAATTTTCATTGAGATGTTCATGCTTTGCTTAGGTTTAAGTAGTGTTCATGTGTTTGTGTTTACTTGTGTGAATTATATTACTACATATTATGTCTGATAAAGGTGAAGAGGAGGTCACGGACCTTAAATCATTGTATAAGATGCTTCAAAATAAGCTAGACTCAATACACGAAGCCTCGGAAGCCCGGAGTAGAGGGGTAATTCAGGACGTAGTCACTGAAAGCCTACGTAATGAAATCTCTGGTATACAGGGTGCTTTAAAGAACTTACAAGACAGTTCCAAACAAGTACTGGTTAAAGTTAAAGATGTAGAAATTACAATAGAGGATGTACAATCAGATGTTAAGCAAACACATTCCGATGTTCATTTAATTAGAGTGGATTTAGACAGTGTCCAAACAGGGCAACTTAAACAAGAGTCTACTACTAGTAAAATACAATCCACCATTGACAATATTCAAATAGAAACCACTAAATTGCAGTCCACCATTGATAAAATTCAATCAAGCCAGGATAGTCTTGAATCTAATGTCACTAAAATCCAATCAAGCCAGGATAGTCTTGAATCTAATGTTACTAAAATCCAATCAAGCCAGGATAGTCTTGAATCTAATGTCACTAAAATCCAATCAAACCAGGATAGTCTTGAATCTAATGTCACTAAAATCCAATCAAGCCAAGATAGTCTTGAATCTAATGTCACTAAAATCCAATCAAGCCAGGATAGTCTTGAATCTAATGTCACTAAAATTCAATCCACTGTAGATAAATTAGACTCTAAAATGGTTAGGATTGAGTCAACCCAAAGTAATATGCAGGCGACTCAAGGTCAAATGCAGACGACCCAGATTAACATACAAGCTAAAGTAGACATTGTTGAATCTAATCAGAAACTGCTACAAGTCCAATTAAATGAAGCAGAACAAAATCATAGGGACTTCCAAATGGAAATTAGATTAGAATTGTCCAACCATAAAAGGGACGCTAAAGCAAACTTAGATGCCCTCCAATTACAAGTGTCTAATGGAACCATCCATACCAATCTACTTTAGAGCAGTTAAGGGATGAATTGTGTCTTTTACAAACGCAAGTTAAAGATCATAACCAACTTTGACATTGACATAAAAGGTATAATATCAGATAATGTAACTATTCTTAGACAAGAAATGGTTAAGATTAACGATGACTACTTCAAAGATTTTAAGTTGGAAGTTAATCGAAAATTGTAGAGGGAGAATTTAGAGCAAGTAAGGAGATATCTGATGTACGGGAAGACGTAATTAAAAGATTGAATGTGTTTCAGAATTCTCAAACTAATAGTCAGACTAGTATTGAAGAAAGGATTAAGTCGGTAGAAGTTAAAGTCGATCAAGGCAAATTAGAAGTAAATGAAGTCAGAGAGAAAAAGACATCTGAAATAAATGAGATTCGTAATCAACTCGAACGTATAACTTTGGAAGGCAGTATAAATGTAGATAGTTTACGGGAACAGTTGAGGGCGCATTGGAATGCGGATTTTCTAGCTACGATTGAACGGACGAAGGTTAGAACGCAGGACAGGGAAGTCAATTTTCCACAACCAGCTCCTATAGCAGAGAGTAGTCCCCAGTCTAATGCAGCACATAATCCCACTGTAACGCAATCGTATATTTCGCCGATAGCAAGTGCAAGTACAGGGGCGTACACACATAAGACACCAGATGGGACATCGCATGTCACCATTATAAGGAATTATGAAGACAAGCCGAGACGCTTTAATAACCATACAAGTGTAATTATTGGAAGGTTCTTTATCATGCCATAAATCTATGACATTGGACCACCGGCTTTACTCCCATTGAATTTATCAGGTGTGTGAGGGATTATTTTATAGAGACACATGTTACGAAAGAGAGAGAACTGAGAGTGGTAGAGCGTTTCTTATCAGACGCACCACTTCAGTGGTATCATGCATTCCGCTATACATTCGACAATTTTGACGAGTTCGCGGAAGCATTCATAAATCGATTCTGGAGCATAGAAATACAAAGCAACGTGCGTTCAGAAATGTACTCTCGCAAGTACTCAAGCACTGGTCCAACGAGCTATTCTGAGTACTTTGCAACACAGCACTCAAAACTCAGATTTTTACTACCACCATTAACCCAAGCTCAGTTAATAGAAGCAATATCTCGACAACTTCCGGTAGAAGTCCAAAAGAATGTAATATCATCTGGCGTATCCGATTTGACAACCATGGATGAGTTGTTAAGAAGGCTTGACCATGTAAGTGCTCTTACGACACCTACGGTGGCCAGGAATAACAGAAATGAACCTAGAACTGTTAACACAATAGTCATGGATAGAACACAACAGACTGACAAAGTCAGGCCCGAAGAGAGGAATTATAATCGAACAGGAAATAGTCGTAACAACAATTACTACCAGAGAAACAATCGGCAAGACAACAGGTACGCTGAATACAGGGAACAGCCTTGGCAGCGTAGATATGAAGAACGCAATTTCTATCGCAGAAATAATGGAAACTATGAAAGGAATAGAGATAGAGGAAGCCCATACAATACCAATCACAGACAATATCGAGGATATGGGAGGTATAAAAATTATTGGAATGAGGAATACGAACGTAATCGTGATAAAAGGCTCAGAGGGGAGCAAGAACAGTCTAAAGAAAACAGACGAAGAGATTCGAGAGAGAGAAATAAAAATCAGGAAATCGAGAACAGGCCTGGTACAAGTCGTCAGGGGAGTAGAGAAAGAAACCCTGACGAAGAAAAAAAAACTCCGATTTCCAAACGCAAGTAAAGACTCAGATTTTAACACCTCCATTAGAAATCACGATTCATGAAACATTTAACGTCTCAGACGAAGATCTTCTGTTTGAAGAAGAGATTGGAACAAAGGGAAGACCCATTGAGTTACCCGTGATTCAGGTTCAAATAGGGGAACAGTCATGTAGAGCCCTAGTTGACACTGGAGCGATGATCTCCATTATAAGTGAGGACTGTTTTGAGAGGCTCAAGAAGGAGGATTCATTTGTAATTTTACCTGCTTCTCCTATGAAAGTCAAGGGATATTTAAGGATAAATCTATGAAGTGTAAAATACAAATCTTGATGAAATTTGAAGTTAATGGGAAGATATATGAGAATATATTCATCGTGGTGAAGAATATTAACTTCTATCTAATTATAGGGATAGACTTCATCACTAAAGCAAGGGCAATAATAGACATGGACAATAGATTGATCAAGTTTCAGGAAGACGCTACAGAAAGGGTATCAATTGAAGAAAAGGAACCCCCTAGACAGGAAATCCTAGAACACCTCATCAATGAAATCGAGCAAGAGAGGGAGCATTACGCACTCAAAGCCGAGGGATTTGAGGAAGTGGAACAGGAATTTCTTAACCTAATAGAGGAATATCAGGACATTTTCGATGATAAGCCCGGAATGATTAAAGATTTTAAATATCAAATTTGCCTTACCGATCAATCTCCATATCAGGCGAAACTATATCCCATCCCGCAGAAATATTATGAAGAGGTGAAAGTCATTATAAAGTAAATGGAAAAAGACGGCATAATAAGAAAACAGGCATCCTCATTCTTGAATCCGATCACAGTCGTTACAAGGCCAATGGGCAGCTTCGTCTTTGTTTGGACGCAAGAAAAATTAATACAAGAATTCTTTTAGAAACTGATCGACCACCGAAAATCAGGGAACTACTGAAGAAATTTAAAGGAAAGTCTTGTTTCAGTGTTCTGGATTTAACGGCCTCCTTTTACCAGGTAGAACTTGAGGAAGACAGTCAACAATTTACCGCATTTCTTTTTGATCAAACTACATATGTGTTCTGTAGAGTACCATTTGGTATGATTAACAGTGGTCCAGCTCTCATACGTGCTTTGGATAGCAAATTAACAGAGAATGTTAAAGAACATGTTATTTGCTACATAGACGACATCATTGCGTCATCGGCGGATGTCAAGGAACACCTGAACCATTTAAGAATGTTATTTGATAATCTGCGTCAAGTAAACATCAAATTAAACTTTGATAAATGCAGATTTATGAAAGAGTGCATTAAATTCTTGGGGCACACTATAAACCAGGACGGTTACCACCCCAATACCAAGAAAATTGAAGCTATTGCACAATTTCCAAGGCCTATCAAAATTAAACATCTCAGAGAGTTCCTAGGTATGTACCAGTTCCTTAGCAGTCATTGTCCAGGTTACTCGGTAACCATGGCACCACTGTACGAGGTTTTAAAGAAAAATAACAGGTGGAAATGGACAGACGAAACCAACCGATCGTTTTAAGCAGCTAAGAACATGCTAAAGAATTGTGTAAAGTTAGAATACCCAGAGTTTGATAGGGTATTTTTCATCGAATCAGATGCATCCAGGGTAGTAGTAAGTGCAGTACTTTATCAGAAAGATAACAAAGGAAAGAAGCACTACCTGGATTTTCATAGTAGGAAGTTGAAAGAGCATGAAATTATTTACTTCACTACGGAATTGGAGGCTCTTGCTTTCATTTCTGCTCTGCAGAAATGGAAGAAGATCCTGATAGGGTATCAAGTGGTTATCGTGACAGACCACAGAGCGCTTCAGTTTATGCTTAAGTCCGATCTTTCCAGTGACAGGTTAACGAGGTGGACATTGTTCCTTCAGCAGTTCAATGCCACTATCGTGCACCAGCCTGGAAAAGATAACTTGTTAGCTGATGCCCTCTCAAGAAATCCCTCAAATGATATCGAGATTCACGCTGTACAGTTGGAGAGGGAACATGTGGCAACCCTAGAAAAGCTAAAGAAGATACCCGTGTCACAGAAGAGACACACGCCAACAAGGATAGTGTACAGGTTTTTGAGAGGGTACATGGATAACTACGAGTCCAACGTGGCTTGCTCATAGCATTACGGGCCACGCTGGCGTGGACAAAACGTTCCAAACGTTATTGGAAACGTTTACGTTGACCAGAATGCGGGCTACCATCGCAGACGTCATAAAAACATGCCTTGAGTGCCAACGCGGGAAATACCCCTCAGCTTTGTCAAAGGAAGAGCCTCGAGCCATAATTCCTTCAAGGCCGAGAGAGGTGATGGCGTGCGACCTGTTCGGCCCGTGCCCGAAGGGGGCCAGGGAAACCAATTTCTCTTGGTCACAGTCGATGTATTTTCAAAATACGTTACCCTTGATCCTATTCAGAAGGCCACCTCTACACAAGTTCTTAGTCGGTTGGAGAAGAGGGTGTTTCCCAAGGTTGGAATACCTGAAACACTCTTGTCTGATCATGGAACCCAGTTCACATCTCAAGATTTTGAGACAGCCATGAACAGACTGGGCATTAAGCACGTATTTTCCAGTATACGTTACCCGGAGTCGAACGTATCGGAAAGAATTATGGGAAATATTTCAAAATATGCTCGTTTGTACTGCCCAGAAGAACACGCCAGCTGGGTGAAGTTTGTGCCACTAATGGAAGAGTTCATGAACTCGACCTTCCATGAGAGCATCGCTGACGTGCCCATGACTGCACATTTCAACACAAAACCTGTTATACCTTGGAACACTGTAACAGATTACATTCCCAAAGATGTAGAACGCACTGCAGAGGAGAGGATACAATCTGTGCGTGAGAGTTTGATGGACGCAGCCGAAAAGAGGCAAAAGCGAATTAGAAATAAACGCTATCGTCCACCGTTCAAAAAGAACGAATTGGTCTTAATAAGAAAACCAACGAAGGCAGATGTAGCTAAGAAGCTATACACGAAGTTCGCCTACGTGTTTTCCGGTCCGTTCCGTGTAAACCGAGTGTTTGGGAACAATTGTTACGAGATATCTAATCAGAATGGAACTGAGATTATTGGCCGCTACAACTCTAAGAATTTGAGGAAATTCTATAAGAAATTAACATGAGAATAATGATCCATTATGTGTGTATTAAGGTTATATGATATACATAATAGCACGTTTTCTTCTTTTATGTAAAGATATCAAGAGGAACATGTACCATTATACTCATATTGTTACGATGTATAGTGCAGTTTGAAGTATATGTTGAAGATCGGCGCGATCCACAAGTTGCAAACCGAAGCAGGAGTCAGCTGCTCGATTACGGTATTTTCCGAGTACCGACGTGCATGCACGAAGTCAGGCGAATATGATTACAACATGGCGACCATTGACCCAGTTTATTGATCGGTCACATGGATTTCATTTTTATCAGCAATAAGAAGAAAAGAGAATAACGTGCAAGATTTGCAACATTATACGAGACCCTGGAACAGACCATAATGTGTATTTTGTTATCTATACATGTTTAGTATCTGTCGGAGACATTATAAATTATGATTTACATCCACCAATGAGAGATCAGTTCGATTACTGTCAAGTCTGAGTGGGGGTAGCGTGAAGCTAGGTGGATGGACACACAGACAGCTGTGAGCAGATAACTTTACGGAGCGCTTGAGAACATATCTCTTTGTGAAGCTTGAGAATGCGTTTCGTTATTGCAATGTGACGCGAGGTTTATATCAAACACTTTAAAGTGCATACAGAGCCAGTGTCGAAGGACTCTGTTCGTTTTCACGAGAAGCAATCTATACCGCTACAAGGGTAAGCAGTATTAGAAACTGTAATTTCAATACAGCAAGCTGCCTGTCACCACAGTGAACTTTCGTTTTGAAAAGCAGTCTCTGTTTCCATTGCATTGTCATCGAGTGCGCAGCAATGTGTTTGAACTCTAAACACTATTCCTCATTGCGAACAGACATATTGTTAATCAAGATGTCAAGAGGAATAATTTCAGTGCTGTACTTTTCGTCTATAATGGCAGGCTAAAAAACGCAGCAGCATGAACGCTACTAGACCGGCATTGTATCGAACATTTCAATGAACTATCGCCATGGCCCCAGTGATGACTGATTCTGATTGTGTGATCACTTGTGTCTACCTCATTCGTAATCCTGAATGCTATTCGCATGGGCAGTCATTCGTCTTTCGTTCATTAATATTTCGGCCCGATATGAATAACGCGTTACTACTGAGAAACGAACTGTGCTCTGAAAGATTTTGGAGACGTGAAGTAGCGATTCCTGACTATTACCCAGGATGGGTAATAGCCTTCTGAACCGAGAAGAACGTGCGGTTTGGAGAAGGTGTTCCCTGGTTCGATTCCCGACGACCTGGGGAGTGCTAGTTACAGCTACATATGGAAAAGGTGTGATATGTAGGCCGTATCAATGCTCGCTCTTGGAAATTCAGCTATCAACAAGGTACTGCTTACACAACTTCGTCTCTCGTAGCTAAGTGTAGATATTTCAATGTTAATTTACGCCATTATTTTTTAGCATATTAATTTTTGAGTAGTATGTTGGACTGTGGAATTTAGGCATGACGTTTTAATCATGACTGATTTCACAATCCACAGGTTTTAGACTTCCATAAGAAGTGCAACCCATTTTCAGCTTGTAGTTAAGTATGTTTAAGTAGATTTCATCTTAAATTCAGTAATATTTCATGAAGCTTTCTTATATTAGTGAAGAGGACATCGATAGGCATTTTGTGATTCAGTGTAGTTTATCGACGTGGTGAGCTCTTTATTATGTCAATTTGTGGCATTCTTCGCATCGTTAGATTGTGTTTTTGTTGGGCTACATTTTCCTACTGCATCTTCGAACATTATACATCCGAGTGAAAAGAAGACTGATTTTGATAGCAAGTTATGAGTTTTTTGAAGTTTTATTTTATATTTATATAGAGGAGTTCCATTTCTCGCTTTTGTTAGGAACCATTCTTTGTGTTGTTGAAGGACAGAGGCTGGTAATGTTTTCTAACCAGACAATTGTGCTAATTGTTATGATTACCATGTCCGGTGGTGTAGAGACATTACTTTGTTTCTCGAATTCATCCGTGCAGGGATGTACCGAATTATGGCTTGATAAACTTTCTCTTTATTTGTATTTAACTTGTTTTTTTGGATTCACGTTAGCATCTCGCGTGAAGGCACAGTTGAGATCCATGGTCGATGGAATTTATCATTGTTTTTAATTGTCGTCATTTGACTATAATATATCTCTGAAACATCATTCACTTTTTTAACCAGCGTATATCCCAAATTTAATAAATGTATAAATACATTCTGATTAAGGAAAGTCGATGCGTTGGATTCTCTAGTCGTCATAGTACCTATGCCACTGGGGTAAAGAACCTGAGTCTATCAAGGATCGTGCGATTGTTGATGTGCAGCAGCATTCCCACGTTAAAAGATATCACTCACAGGCGTCTTCCGAAGATCGGTACAAGTGTAACAAGTCCTCCGGCGATCGGGGAGTTGCAACGGGTGCAGGATTGAGTAGTTTGGAAGCTCCTAGTGACAAACCGGCACGTAGGCGACGAGTGTGTGATTGCCGTCTTGCTTGAGGACAGGCTGTAAAGCAATTCGTGTGCTATATTCGTGACTGAGCAGGCCTATTCAGGACCCACTCTGCTCACCCCAAATGGGGAGGGGGCTAGAAAAGGCGTCCTAAACATAGTCAGCCTAAACACAACCCGACTGGGAAGCCGCGCCCAGAGGGAACACCATGCGGTCGAAAGAAACTACGTATTAATTTTGGAACTTGGAATATCCGCACTCTAATGGACATCGACACAGATAATCGTCCAGAACGACGAACTGCAATTGTGACACGTGAACTGAGAAGATTTAACATCGACATTGCAGCACTAAGTGAAACTAGGCTGGCAGGTGAAGGACAGATCAGAGAGCATGGTGGTGGTTATACTTTCTTTTGGATAGGGAAACAGGTTAATGATCCCCGCATTCACGGAGTCGGTTTCGCCATCAAGAATGAACTTGTTGCTACACTTGATGAACTACCTTCGAGTATAAATGAAAGACTAATGACCCTGCGCCTAAACCTCACAAATAATCAGCGAGATACTGTAATTAGTGCTTATTCTCCATCTCTCACCTCTGATGAAGACCAGAAAGAAGCATTTTATCCCCAGCTTGACATGCGTCTAAGTAAAATACCCAAGGCTGATAAAAGAATTCTCTTGGGAAACTTCAATGCCAGAGTTGGTAAGGAATCATCACTACGGCCTGGTGTAATTGGCAAGGATGGTGTAGTAAAATGCAACTCCAATTGAACTCTCCTGCTCATTCTGACAGAAAGATAAGTTTAAAACATCTTGGCAACACCCAAGGTCAAAGCATTGGCATCCAATAGATTATGTCATTGTACGCGCCCGAGACCAACGTGATGTCTTAATCACCAGGGCCCTGACTAGTGCTGATGACTGCTGGACCGACCATCGACTGATACGATCTGTGATGGCTCTGCATATTCATGAACAACGAAGGAAACATAAAAAGCTCATTGGCGTAAGCTGAACGACAACGACACCAAAACCAAATTCCAACAACTCCTAAGAGAACATCTTCCCAGTACATATCCTGACAGTATCGAAGAACATTAGTCGACATTCAAGTGTGCGGTGCTATCATCCTGTGAAGAATCGGCCGGTTACATCAAAAAAAAATATCAGGTTTGGTTTGATGACAATGATCAGGATATTAAGAGCCTCATAGGTAAGAAGAGGAAAGCGCACACAGCATGGCAGAACAACCCCAACTCAGTTTCCAAGAAAGAACAGTATCAAGAAGCCAAAGCAGCAGTGCAAAGAGCTACTCGAGCCCTTAAAAATTAATGGTGGTTTCTAAAGTCCCTAGAGATGCAACATCTGGCAGACACTAACAACACCCGGGCTTTTTTCAGTGCTACCAAAGCTACATAATGGTCCATCTACTCGGGGTATAAATCCACTGACATCAAAAGATGGCTCCGAACTACTTAAGGATAGCTGCTCCATAAATGCACGTTGGAAGGAGCATTTCCACGAACTTCTAAACAGACAAACATATGTGCAGGAGGAAATATTTACTAAAAATCCCTCGAGGACCTATGCAGCAGCATATTGACGAAACTCCTTCTCTTCTAGAAGTTGCAGATGCTATCAAACTGTTAAAGAACATTCAATCTGCAGGTCCAGATGTAATCCCTGCTGAATTCTTTAGGGAAGGCAGCCTAGTCCTCGCTGAGCATCTACATAAACTCATTGTCAAAATCTGGAACTTGAAAACCATGCCTGCGGACCTCTGAGATGCACTAATAGTGACCATATTTAAAAAAAGGGGGGATAGAACCCAATGTGGTAATAACCGTGGAATATCCTTGCTCTCTGTTGCTGGCAAAATTCTTGCCAGAATTCTATTCAGTCGCCTAGCACCACTTGCAGAAGAGTTTTTACCAGAGACACAATGTGGTTTTAGGACCATTTGCGAGGCAACTGCAGGAGAAATCTATGGGAACAAAATCGCAACCTATGCATGGCATTCATAGATCTTGTCAACGCATTTGACTCGGTTAATAGAGATGCTGTCTGGAAAATCTTAGCGTTAATAGACTGTCCTACAAAATTCATTAAGATCCTTCGACTCCTACACTACAACATGTATGGCACCATCCTTATGAATAATGGACCTGGGGAACGATTCGAAATCACTACTGGTGTAAAGCAAGGATTTGTAATTGCTCCTACACTATTCTCAAATTTTGTTGGAACCATATTTCACCTTGTTAAGGGTGATCTATCACAGAGCATAGAAATAGAGCACAGATTTGAAGGTGGTTTATTCAACCTTAGCAGACTGCGTGCCAAGACTAAGATCTCGACTGCCTGGATTTTGGAACGCCAGTATGCAGATGACAATGTTATTCTGACCAGCTCAGCAGAAGATCTATAGGCCATCCTAAATGCTTTTACAAAAGCATACAAGAGCATCGGTCTAAGGCTCAACATCCAAAAGACTCAGATATTGCATCAGTCCGCACCAGAAACCAATGCTACTGCTCCTACCATCACAGATCACGATGAGATCTTGTAGAACATCCAAAATTTTGCTTACCTTGGCAGTCACCTATCAGCAAATGCCAATATAGATGCTGACATTAAATATCGCCTGAACTGTGCTAATGCAGCATTCGGGCGTCTATGACAAAGGGTCTTTGATAACCACAACATCAATGCTCAGACAAAACTTCATGTGTACCAGGCTGTTGTGATACCAACACTTCTTTACGGGTATGAAACTTGGACCACTTTCATGAGACACATAAAGTGCCTGGAGAAATATCATCAGCGCTGTCTAAGAAGGATCCTTAGGGTTAAATGGCAAGATCACCGAACTAACATCAATATCTTGGAAGAAGCATGTACCATCAGCATTGAGGCTATGGTCATGAAACATCGACTTCGATGGACACGTCATGTCGTTCGTATGCCTGATTTTAGCCTTCCGAAGCAAAGTATGTACACTCAACTAAAGGGTGGCCGTCGACACTAGGGTGGACAACAAAAATGGCTCAGGGACGTTCTAAAGTCAGACATGAAGAATTGCCACATCAACACCACTAACTGGGAAACAAAAGCAGCTAACTGCCTGGTATGGCGTCGTCTTACCCACAAAGGCCCTAAGAACTTTGAGCTACAACGTCGGAGATTTGAAACTGTGAAGCGGATTGCTCGAAAAGAGTGGGCGTTCCTCAGGATGAATAACCTATAACAACTGGATCTCAACGCTGGCAATGTTTGTCAGCACTGTGCAAGAATGTGTGGTACGAGGATTGGCCTGCATAGTCATATAAGAACTCATAGACTCACAAATAACATCTGAGGAAGACAATCATACTCGTCAGCGAGTGATAGCCTATCATCATCATCATCAGATGTGTTAAAGCCAGAAGAAAATTATTATTTCAATGTAATCGACAGGGGAGCTTTGAAATATCCATCAGATTTTATTGATAACAATTTGATCACACAATTTAAATTATTTAATATAGGCTACTTATAAGTGATAAGTATGAATCGATGTTTTTACAATGCGACTCTCAAAGAAACATTCTGATTTTGCTTGTCAACAATGTTCTGGAAAATGAAAACGTCGTGTTTGAAACATGCAGTGATTGTAGAAGTAGTTTTAAAAATGTTGTTGACATCTTTTGTAATATATTATTGAATAACTATAGAAAAGTTATCGAAGACAAACTCATGGCTAAGAAGAAGAAATCCTCAAGTAAGGACACCCATAAATCGCCAAAGAAAAGAAAAATTGATAAATTGAAACCTTAGGAATTGGCAGATAAGTTTTAACCAGAAGCCTATTTTTTAAGAAAGGTTCCAGCCTATTATTGTGAATTGCTATCATGCATTTGACGAGAAACATTAAAACTATTTTTATAGGAATTATGGGTTTTAATATTTTACATGAAACTGTGTTCCGTTACAAATAACAGTTGTCAGCTTAAATTTACGTAAGGAAATGTCTATTGAGGTAATATTGGTACATGAACTGCCCTGCCACATGTCCCCCTCTCACCCCCCCTCCCCCGCATAAAACTCGTGTAGTACACAAGCCTAAATACAACATACTGCAATTGAAGGCTTGTTCAAATACATCGATAAGGTTCAATGAATGAACAATACCATGGTGACAGTGAGAGGGGGCCGTACACTGCCACGCTGAACGTGGGCCACTTCTGTGACGTCACGGCCGGAGCCTTGTGGCCTGTCTGTCTAATGCGGCCTTGCTAGAGTGGACAAGAGTGCAGACGCCACCGGCGGCCACAGCTCCATCCACCCTGTCTTTAGAGAAGTGTTTGATGTGACGCATTGTTGTCTCCTGTCCAGGATGAAACCTGGATTCCTGAGAGAGACAATGTTAACCGAAAACGAAGATATTAGTTGACGTACTTAGCGAGATGAACAGAATAGCTATTACAGTTCCATTGTAATAGTGCCATGGTGTGGACTTACGCTTCACCGTTTGCCACCCTTCCCCATCTCTAGATGGAGATGATGGAGGAGAGCACACATCGATCTCCACATCTCCGCCCGAAGACGAGGAATTTGGAGGGGGCGCTCTCTTGGGTGGCTTGCGGTCCTTGTCGGACTTAACCAATCTCGCTCTTGAGAGTGGTGTTGAGGGACCTCCTCCCTGTCCGAAGACTGGGTGTCCATCCCCGACACGTCCCGCACATACTTCTTTCTCGACCGGCGCGGCGGTGGCGTCTATTCGGGGAAGTAGGTGGTCCCTTCCCCACAGACGCCTATTCCTGGCAAAAATGGCCACTTCTGCTGGCACCGCTCCACTGATGGTAGTGGGAGCGGGAAAGCCAGCTGATTGTAGAGCTGCCATGTTTGCAGGAGAGGAAGAGTGACGGCGATGAACCGTGCCTCTTTCCTCCGCCGGGGCACGTTCTTTTCTGAAGGAGATTTGCCCCATACGGACGGGTTTGACTTCAGCCGACTTCGCTCCCTTGATGGTGTTGAGAGCGGAAAGGCCAGAAGGAGGACGAGAGAGACGCCGACGCACCTTCTCTCTCTTCTCCACTACAATTTTAGTCATATCAGGTGGGCTGGTTCAGCCCCGGTCAGCAAAGTCTTCTTTTCTCCCTTAGCTGGGGAGGACATTTTTGCCGACCGTTTCGGATGGTGCCGGTTTAACCGACACCTTGGTCGTGGTGGCCGAAAAGGTCCTGGGACCTCCTTCGGGCTGACAAGTTTCGCTGGTACAGCGAGGGGTGATTTAAAAACAGCACTGAAAGAGGAGCTCGAGGGTACTGCACTTGGAACGATAACGACAGGGGCGATAGAGGGCGTCGCTGCAGCTGCAAACGATATCCAAATTCGGGGGCATTCATATGACGATACCTGTTTCGGGCGTCGTGATATCAAAGCCTGTCAAGAGTCCGGATTTCCTGGATCGTTGCTTCGTTGGTAAACTCAGGGCACTGCTTCGGCCGTGGATAGTGGCTTCCTTGGCAGTTGGGACAAATCGGGGGAGGCGTACACGTCTCCGCCTCATGTGTCCCTTTGGCACACTCTCTGCAAACGGCCTTAGCTGTGCACCTGGCGGAAACATGCCCGAATCTCTGGCATTGGTAGCAGCGCATAGGTGGAGGGATGTAAGGTCTAACATCACCTTCACCTGCTTAGGTACGACATCATCCACAAAATGGAGAATGAACGCGCCGGTATCGACACTATCCTCTCCAATTTTCCGGGTGATGCGCCTAATCTTGGTGACGCCCCTCTTCCCCAGATCCCGCAAAATTTCGGCATTGCTATTGAGAACGAGGTCGCGGTGAAAAATAACTCCACGGACCTCATTCAGCGTTTCGTGTTTTGTGATCTTATGGGAATTTCGCCGAATTGCGTGTATTCCAGCAACGCTTCGGTTTGCTTCCGGTCGACGGTGTGCCCGTTCCTGAGCTCGGAAATCCCGTTCAGATCACCAAATTTCCCCTCGATTTCCTCGCTGAAAATGATAGTAACTAGTTTAAAATCACCCCCGGCTGTCCTGGTAGCTAGCATTTTTGCCGATTTTTGGAAAACGGGCCATGCTAGGAGGGCGTGCTTGGATTCGTTTTTTTTCGTCTCGTTGTGCTCTTTACGGGAATGTAGTTGTCGAAAAGGTGAACTTAGGGTTTTGGGCCTAAAAATGCGTTTTTCACATTTTTGCCGATTTTTGGGAAACGGGCCATGATAGGAGAGCGTGCTTGGATTCGTTTTTTCGTCTCGTCGTGCTCTTTACGGGAATGTAGGTGTCGATAAGGTGAACTTAGGGTTTTGGGTCTTAAATGCGTTTTTCACATTTTTGCCGATTTTTGGAAAACGGGCCATGCTAGGAGGGCGTGCTTGGATTCGGTTTTTTTTCGTCTCGTTGTGCTCTTTACGGGAATGTAGGTGTCGAAAAGGTGAACTTAGGGTTTTGGGTCTAAAAATGCGTTTTTCACATTTTTGCCGATTTTTGGAAAACGGGCCATGCTAGGAGGGCGTGCTTGGATTCGTTTTTTTCGTCTCGTTGTGCTCTTTACGGGAATGTAGTTGTCGAAAAGGTGAACTTAGGGTTTTGGGTCTAAAAATGCGATTTTAACATTTTTGCCGTTTTTTCGAAAACGGGCCATGCTAGGAGGGCGTGCTTGGATTCGTTTTTTTCGTCTCGTTGTGCTCTTTACGGGAATGTAGGTGTCGAAAAGGTGAACGTAGGGTTTTGGGTCTAAAAATGCTTTTTTCACATTTTTGCCGTTTTTTCGAAAACGGGCCATGCTAGGAGGGCGTGCTTGGATTCGTTTTTTTCGTCTCGTTGTGCTCTTTACGGGAATGTAGGTGTCGAAAAGGTGAACTTAGGGTTTTGGGTCTAAAAATGCATTTTTCACATTTTTGCCGATTTTTGGAAAACGGGCCATGCTAGGAGGGCGTGCTTGGATTCGTTTTTTTCGTCTCGTTGTGCTCTTTACGGGAATGTAGGTGTCGAAAAGGTGAACTTAGGGTTTTGGGTCTAAAAATGCGATTTTAACATTTTTGCCGTTTTTTCGAAAACGGGCCATGCTAGGAGGGCGTGCTTGGATTCGTTTTTTTCGTCTCGTTGTGCTCTTTACGGGAATGTAGGTGCCGAAAAGGTGAACGTAGGGTTTTGGGTCTAAAAATGCTTTTTTCACATTTTTGCCGATTTTTGGAAAACGGGCCATGCTAGGAGGGCGTGCTTGGATTCGTTTTTTCGTCTCGTTGTGCTCTTTACGGGAATGTAGGTGTCGAAAAGGTGAACTTAGGGTTTTGGGTCTAAAATGCGTTTTTCACATTTTTGCCGATTTTTGGAAAACGGAAAACGTGAGGATGACGTGCGTGATAGTATGTTTTCGTATCATTGTCCTCTTTACGGAGATGTAGGTACGGAAAAGGTAAAAAGCTGGAAACATGGTTCTTTATGGAAAATGGGTTTTGTGATTTTCCCTCATATTGTGAAAACCGAAAACGTGAGAATGACGTGTGTGATAGTATTTTTTTCGTCTCTTTATTCTCTTTACGGGAATATAGTTATGAAAAAGGTAAAAAGCTGGAAACATGGTTTTCTTATGGAAAAGGTGCTTTTTTTTGTTCATTTTCGCGTTATTCGGAAAACGAATGAGGCGATTTTTATGACGGGCATGTCGATGTATTTGTGTCGTTGTTCTGTTTACGGGAATGTAGGTATGGAAAAGCTGAAATCATGGTTTCCGTCATTTTTTTTTCGAGATCGTTGAGGAAAACGGGGAAAAAGTAAGAAACCAGATTTGAAGTCACGTTATGTTATGCGCTATGATGTTGGTAAAACACTTATGCATTATTATTATTATTATTATTTGTCATGGCTGGTCAGGGCTCACACGCAGAGAGAGAACTTGCTTGATGAAATGAGAATTGAAAGCATTGAAGCTGACCCACGGCGATCCAGACAGACACAGGTCTTATCATTGTACGTGCCTCGCAGCAGAGAGAGATAACAGCCTGTTGTTCGCATGCAGGTGGCTGTTATCTGACCCAGACGTGTAACTCAATATCGCGATGAAGGACATACAGCTCTATCGAAAAGCTGATCATTGCATTCCCACGCACACTCATGCAGAGTTTGCAAAGCTTGTGAGAATCGGTCTGACTTGTGCGCTCCATGACATCCTACTCATAGGAACAAAAAAGTAATGTGTTAACTTTGCATCTTGTTGAGGAGACATATATGTTCTGAGGGTAAGAGAGACTCATCATTCTTGTGATCATCTTTGAAGGTGACGGATGCAAGTGCCTTATGCTCTTTGTAAAATATTACGTGAACCGCGGCCATACTTGTACTAAGGTAGGTTCATTATTGTTAATTATGACATGATTGGTTTTATTGTTATTTTGTGTATGCATGAAAAGTAAGTTAGTGACTGATGGTATTTTTTGGGATTTCGTTTGTTGCAGATTTTAAAAAAAGTCATTAAGTCTGAGAGAGCAGACAGAGAGACAGTGACAGTGACAGTGACAGTGGCGGCAAAGAGCACATTTGCTGAAAGCATTATAATTCATTATATGGTGAGTACATGTTGTTCCATTACTTTTATTGTTGTTGTTGTTGTTGTTGTTGTTGTTAAATGTATGCCATTTATTTCACGGAAATTTATAAACTTATGGCGTGTATTTATTATTGTATCAGAAAAAAGACGTGTGTGGAGTGAATAGGTTTTAACTACCTTGACGCTTTCGATATTTTAAAAAAAGGTGAGCTATGAATATACAGTAGATTAATTCTTTTCTTTGTAAATGACCTTGTTACTTTTTGACTGAGTGTCTTATCTATGTGTGCACACTTGAAACCTTTTGTTTTAGCAACTCTTATGAATGAATGAATGAATGAATGAATGAATGCACATGTTTAATGTATATAACCATGACTAATAACGGATTGTATTGGTTTGTTTTTCAGATAAATCGTTGGAAACAAAAGAACAAGAGAAACCTTGTCGGTGATACTAAAACTACAGAAACCTTGTTAGTGATCATTTCCTGCTGGGGCCAATTGCTACAACCATTGTGTACCTGTGAGCTTGATTGTGTGCCAGTCATTGAAAGCGATAAGTGTGATCGTTTGGAATTGCAGATTTTGGATTAACCTATTTTAAGGTAAGGGTTGCACGTTTATTTGTCCATTTTATAATCATGTCTATATCAGAGAGTGAAGTGTTAGTGTGGCAGCCTTTGGCCAAATTTTTCAAAACGCGAGTTTGCTCCGGACGAATTTACAATGCGAATCACTGTCTGTCGCCTAAAGATTTTGTGGAATTATGTTTTCCCATTTTTTGAGTGAATGTGAACAAGCCTTAAGATTGCATCAGGCTTTAAAAATAAACTTCGAACTACTATGAATTTACGTTGATAAAAAATAACGTTGAAGAGAAACACACCTTCAACCTTTGTACAAAAATGGAGAAAGTACTGATAGCTGACAATTTGGAAACGTGGTATCAGGAGAAAGCTATTCAAGCGCTTATCACTAAATTTGATAAGTTGCAACAGGGTCCCAGTGGCTTGGCCCTCGATAGCATTGCCTATTTGCAAATCAATATTTGTAAATACAATCCATTGAATGCAGGAAGTGGCTATATTGCCACACCGAGCTTTATCGCTTCCAGAAAGGCAGTGATCAACATACGCAACAAAGACGATTACTGCTTTTTGTGGATTATAGTTAGCTGTCTGCAACCCTGTGAAGACACACATGGTGATAGACCAATGAAGTACAAAGAATTGTTTAACCACATGAAACAAACTCTCAATCTGGAGCGTGTTTCATTTCCCATGTCTCTAGATAAAATTCATTTATTTGAGAAAGATAATCCAAATTTCTCCTTCATGGTGTATGGCATCGACGGATCCAATATTGTGGGCCCCTTGTATGCCACCAAACAGGTAAAGCAACATCACATTCACCTGCTTTTCCTGTCTGATGGGGATAAAAGCCATTATTGTTGGATAAAGAATTTAAGTGAATTAGTGAGCAGCCAAGTGTCTAACCATAAGTGTGCAAAACACATTTGTGAGCGCTGCCTTCAATATTTTACAACTGATGAACTTTTGAAACGACATACAGAAGACCTGTGAAGGGCAGACGGCAGTAAAGCTAGTCTTGCCCGAAGGGAATGACGCAGTCTTAAAATTTAAGGCCACAAATAAATAAGACATGGTACCATTTACTATTTACGCTGATTTTGAGGCCCTTACTGTTCCCATTCAGGGATGTGAACCAAGCCCCCATACAAGCTCAACCTATCCAGTGCAGAAACATGAGCCTTTTGCTGTAGCCTATTATGTTGTTTGTCACTATGATAATTCCCAATGTGAGTATGTAAGTCACAAAGGTCAGGATTGTGCGCGGTGGTTTGTTGATCAAATAGCGGCTTTAGCAGACAAAGTAGAAACTATTTTGAACAACCCTGTACCAATTCAGATGAATGACGTACAGCAAAGAGAATATGATCAAGCCACCACCTGCCACATATGTGAAAAGCCAATCTTAGACGGAGAAAAAAAAAGTAAGAGACCACTGCCACAGGACAGGGCATTTTAGAGGTGCTGCCCATAACGAATGCAATTTGAAGTACTCTACACCTCGCTTCCTCCCTGTCTTCTTACACAATTTCTCCCGGTATGACCTTCACTTCATTGTAAAACAATTTGCTCATGTAGATAAGAGCAAATTCAGCATTTTGGCTAAGAACCATGAGAGTTTTACCTCACTTTCAAGGAGAAAAGGAAGCATGAGCATTCGCTTTCTCGACTCATTCAAGTTTATGTCTAGTTCGCTGGATAGTCTTGTGAAAGGCTTAAGTGAAGATGAGTTGAAACATACCTATTCCCACTTTACGGATACAAATCAATTTAAATTGTGTGTTCGTAAAGGCCATTTTCCTTATGATTATGCGGGAAGTTACGAGGTGCTTGAAGAAACGACTTTGCCGCCAAGAGAAAAATTCTTTTCTCAGTTAACTCAAAGCACCATTAGTGAAGAAGACTATGCCCACGCACAGCATGTTTGGCGAGTGTTTTGCATAGAAACCATGGGCCAGTATGCTATGCACTACTTAAAATTAGACGTGTTGTTGTTGACCAACGTTTTTGAAACGTTTCGTCAGCTATGTCACACGATCTAAGGCCTTGACCCCGCCCACTACTATACCAGTCCAGGGTTAAGTTGGGACGCCGCCCTCAAATTTACCCACATTGAGCTTGATTTACTGACGGATCCCGATATGGTACTCATGATGGAAAAAGGGATTCGTGGGGGGTTCGTATCGCTCAATCAGCGACATGCCAAGGCAAATAATCATTACATGCCTGATTATTGTCCCGAAGAACCAGAATCCTACCTAATGTATTTCGACGTAAACAATTTATACGGTCACGCTATGAGTCGACCACTGCCGTACAGAAACTTTGTCTGGCTGTCTGAGGATGAAATTAAAGATTTTAATGTGCATAGCGCCAGCAAGCAACAGGACGTAGGGTATGTTCTTGACGTTGACTTAGCTTATCCCCCCCATCTCAGACAGCGACATGGTGATTTCCCCTTTTGCATAGAGAAAATGGTGCCGCCCGAGAGTAAGGGCAATCATAAGATATTGATGGGTACCTTGTATGATAAAAATCACTATGTGTTGCATATTGACATGCTGGTAGAATGTTTAGCCCAGGGCTTAACCATGAAAAAATCCATAGAGGTATTTCTTTTTGTCAGAAACCGTGGTTGAAACCATACATGGATTTAAATACCAGTCCCAGACAAAGGGCCACTCAACCATTTCAAATAAACTTTTTAAACTGATGAATAATTGTATCTATGGCAAGAGTTTGGAAAATGTACGGCGGTATAGGGACATCAAGTTGGTCAATACATGGCATGGACAATGGGGAGCTCAAAAATATATTGCAAAACCAAATTTCAAATCTTTAAACATTATTGATTATGATCTACTGACTATTGAACTTGCCAAAACTAAAGTGGTCATGAATAAGCCTATCTATTTAGGCCAAGTCATTTTAGATTTTTCAAAATTGCACATGTATAAATTCCATTATGGTTTTGCAATACAGCGATTTGGTACTGCCCCCGTAATTGAATTATGTAGAGACCACGGTGGCTATATTTGAAAATTATAAGGAGAGTTATGGTTGTCATAGTTATGACGTGGGTAGTCATGACGTAAGCACGGATGACGTAAATGTTATGCCAGCAGGCTACTTGAGCTGAGATTCTCAGTGACGTTTTTAGTCGAGAATGTTCCAAGATTTACGACGCAGTCGCAGGAAACGAGGAATTCTGCTGAGGAAGAAACTATGCTATTGGAGGAGAGGCATGAACCAATCAACGATAGTTTAAAGGAAGACGGAGATTGCTAAAACTATGGTATTTTTATTACTTTTGGAATGCAGAATTGTGGAAATCCATTTGCAGTAAAAGCATTGATTTGGAATTTTGGTGAAATTTATTTTCAGTTTTTGAATTTTGAAAATCCGTCATGTATTAACGAAGTTGGAACTTCTAGCGATGACGCAGTATCACGCTTTGGAAGGGATGGTAACGCCCCTCGTGAAGTTAATAAAAGGGCTTGCGCAGAAGAGAGGAGTCTCCTTCGTTCTCTGATCATTCTGAGATCTCATTCTCAGATCATCGAAGTCTATTGTGAAAGTTCTTTTCTTATACATTCATTATAGTGAGACGTCGAAGTGAACAGCAGTGAAAAGAATCGTCTTTATAACGCGTGGCGAGGCCACTATATTAACGAGATCCAAGTCAAACTAGGTGAAGTTGAAACGGACCTTAGAAAGCTTCTACAAGTTTAGCTTCGAACAGTTAGCGGTCTCCGATAAGCTAATTGTATTGTGCAGTGCTACATGCAGTTATAGAGAAAAGCTGAACAATTTCGACCGATTAGTTCGAAAGATATTAGCAGTTTTATACGACTGAGAAAAGTGATTATCTCGCCACAAGAGAAGCACTTTTGTGAAGCCAGAATCAACGCAACGGCTGACGCTGCGAGTGGAATAGAAAGACTTCAGATTGCTTGGTTACACAACAATACGGTATAATGGAGCAATTGAATACGGCAGTTTGTTCTTCTAACACTACAACCGAAGAGCAGATGGAAGGCTAAGGCGCTTATTGCAATTGGGACATACTTCAACGGAGTAAGATAGCGACATGGAACTTCGCTAATTGCTATTCCACACAAACGAACATGCGGTGAATACCATCTACACCCATGTTTCGTAATTAAAGGCTGAATACCATCGAACAGCCATAGAAACAATTTCATACTCTGAATATGAATAATTTCTTCGGAAATTTCTACAAAACTTCATGACGATTGTCTACTGGAACTTCAGGGAATTTTTCAAGAGAGGTCAGGGATATCCCGACTCACAAAGAAGATTATTGCCGGAAGGATGTCTATTCGTCTTCAAGGAGCAGAGCGATTCACGGAGAAGGAAGCAGTTCGATTCTCTGAGGGTGCTATTTCCTATTTCGAGGATGGAGCTCAGCTTTAACGTGGTGAAATGGATCCATCAGCAGTCTTCTTTGGGGAATTTTCCTCTGGAACGTCAATCGGCAGATAAGGTAGTCGTGAACGTTTATTGTATTTGAGTATATTAATGATGTTTGAGCAACCATTTTTCCCATATTTTTATCCTCTTGTATTTTTGCCCTATTTTCTTGTTGAGATTCTGATTCTCAGTACACCTTGATGAGTTTTGCATTGTTCGACGATTTATTAAGACATTGTTATGTCATGGGCATAGTTAACGATTTTGAATCAGTTGAGACTGATATTTAGAATTTTCAGTAATTAATATTTTTGTAGTCACGATTTGACTGTAAGTTAATAATTTTTATGGCAGATTTAAATTCAGACAGCGTGTCACTTTATTAAAGTAATTCTACCCCAGTTTAATTACTTTGACCAATTTTCTGTCATCATCAAGAAGGAAGAACATTTAAATGATTTTAGAGCGTTAAAATCTCTTACGTTGTCGACGATCTTGGAAATACTAGTCGTTATTTGTATTGATTGCAACACAGACATTTATCGTCAGTTATGAATGAACATTGCATTATAGACACTTTTGTGAAAGAGTAACTTTAATAATGAATTATTGAATGCATTAAAGTCAAGTACTTTTGTTAGGAGTTTTTCTCAATTAGAGATTTATAGAACGATGTTTGCATTCCCCAGTCTAATTGGATTCTATTCGACTACTTTGCATTTTTAGTCGCACTTTATTTGAAGATAGTATTTTCATACTACAATTTCTTTTAAGATGTTAATCTTAAATTTTGATAGACCAGACAGGCGTATATAAGCGTATTCACTATTAAATTTGTTTGTGATTGGCAAGTTTTGACTTCATTTCGGTTCATGAATGAAATCTACGAAGGTTAAATAGAAAAACAGTTTTGAAACAATTAATGATTATAAAAATTTTTAAGTGGAACTATGAATGTATAATCGCTAGTGCAGCGCGTGTTGAAAGTCGCTGAGGTATAATGCCCTTGAATATGAAGGAAGTTCCCACAGGAATAAATGTTAAAGAATTATTTGTGGAAGTTTTGTAAGTTATGTGAAAGTTTAATGCCATATAGAATAATATATGATGATTTTGGGCATATTTTTAATGCAGTTTATGCATTAACTTGTTAGCGAAGGATTTTCCGCTGGAGTAAGATTGTCATAGTTCGTTGAAAATAAATCAAGTGATTTACTGTTATAATTAACACGAGTTTTGAAAGAATTTGAGATAAGATTTTGAATGAAGGTTGCCGTCACAAATCATTATTAAAACCTTTATTAAACCAGATTGTGACATTAACATGTATAACTAACCTTCATTGGTCGATTATATTAATCACGATTATGAAAATTATCAACCGAATGAACATGTGGTCAATGTATTTATTAAATTAATAATTTAAACAATTTAAATGTTAATATTGTAAATAATTGCTGTAAATATTTTTGAAAATAATATGGAACGAGAGTGATGTTAAAGGCGTGCTTATAATATTTTTATTGTCTTTGACAAATATGATAAACAATTTCTAATTGTTATAAATAATTTATGTGATTTTGTTATAAACATTTAAGAGCTAATTAAACATTTGGATTGAAATTAACAAGTTTAAGGAATTAACATAGTGATCCAATAGGATGTGAGCAAAGTACTTGAAAGATTTGCGTAAATATAATGTGAGTTGTCTTGTAGACAGTTAAAAGTTTGAGAGAGCAAGCTGTATGTTACGCAACACAGCGTGTGCGAAGGGAGTGCATTTGACCAGGCTGCAACAGGTTCGAGGGTAGCTCACAGCTGGGCCAACATCTGGTTCACAGAGAGTGAGGTCGTACACACGCCGGCCTTGCGACTATAAATACCATTCTCATGTTTATTAAAAGGAAACCAAATGCTCTATATATGTCACACCCTGACGTCCTTTTCCAATCCAACAGTGTTATGAATATTACGTTATTTGGAGCTCTTGGGAGCTAAAATGTTTTATATCATGTTGTATGATAAATTTTTGCAAGTCCTACTGAGGATGTAGTCAGATTGACTTGGGCTACTGATAGCCACGTTGATTTTGTTGTGTTAGTAAAATCATACCCTTTATTAGAAATAAAGCTTTTGTACAGTTCAAAGTTCTCGTCTTCGTTTTTGGTTCATTTTTAAATGTCATGGTGGAGGTTATTGTGTGAACAGACTTTTAGTGATCCTGTTGTCAACTCAAACCCCGAGATAATTAAGAGGTAAGTAACGGTAAGTATGAACCCCCGTCTATTTTGGTGTGTTCCACAATGATTTCCTGTGAACTTCTGTGCTCTTATCTCGATAGTATCTGTCAGTGCCATTTTCATTGATGTAGCTGTGCCGGTGCAATTGTTAATTGGCAATCCGATTGAGGGGGCGGATATCTGACAGCCTACTATCCAGGTAAACGGGGACAGAAAGAATGGCGACCCAAGAGCGTGGGGCTGAGTCAACAGAAAGATTGGCGCACCTAAAACGTTGGGGCTCGATTCAACAAAACTGGATTACCAGGTTGAACGCCAGAAAGAGTGGCAAACCTAAAACGTAGGGTTCGATTAGACTCAAATAAAGAGGTTGATTCTTTGTTAGATGTCTAGGCCAATTGTAGTATTTAAGAGTGTGATTATATAGGAATTAAATGTTGTATTGTATTAGGAAAATTACACTCAGAAAAGATCAGATCTTATACAACTTGAGAAAGGCTAAATGGGCAGGAAACTTAGAAAAATCGCCTATAATCTGGAATCTTATTTTATTTGACCGGCTTATGACATTTTAGTCATATTAAAGATAAAATTAAATTATTTGGATTGTAAATGTAAATTATTTGTGAGGATATTTTAAAATGAGCCAGAGAAATTTGAACATGTGCTTGAGTTTGTTTCAACATGAAGTATCTTCGAAGGTTAATTATAAGGTAGTTATAAGTTAGATTTAAGACAGAAAATTGATCAAAATTATATATGGTGAAAAGTGTTGCTCAAATGTTGTTATTTTGCTCTTTTGATGTATGTCCCTACAGCAATCCATTTTTGAATAATATTGTAATGGCAGATGAAAGTTTGAAGAAAATGTTAGCGGAGATGTCTGCTAACATGAAGCAGATGATGGAGGAGAATGCTAATTTGAATAGTAGTATAAAGGAGATGGAAGTTAGGAACACTAGTAGAATGGAGGAGAATGCTAGTAATTTGTCTGCTAATTTGAATGCAAGAATGGAGGAGAATGCTAGTAATTTGAAAGCTAGCATGGATGAAAGTTTGAAGGGTATCCAAACTAGCGCTGCTAATTTGGAGGATAATATGTCGCGTTTACAGATTAATACCCTAGGAATTGAGAATACTGTAAGTGACATGCGCACAGAGGTGTCTAATGTCCATAAAGATGTGTCTATTGTGCATAAAAGTGTTGATGATGTTAAAAATGATGTGTCTAAGGTACAGAAAGACCTTACAATTTTAAATCTAGATGTAGCTAATGTCCGAGGGGATATTTCTTGTGCTAGAGCCGAAGTAGTTGTTGTCAAAAACGATGTAGCGACTGTCCAAGACAAGGTCGAGTAAGTCCAAAAAGAAATTCAAAAAGCTAGAACTGATGTATCTAATGTTCAGGTAGACATTAATAACATTCATGCGGATATAACTGAGGTGCAAAGTGACATAACTAAGATTCAGGTAGAGGTCAACACAGTTTTCGTAGATATTACTAAAGTCCAAACTGATGTAAATAAAGTCAGGGAAGAAATCGAAAACTCAAAAACTCTTTGTACGCGTAATATAACTGCATTAGCGACTAGGTTAGTCGATGAATCAGTTAGAACAACAACGTCTTTAGCAGAGTTGAAGTATGATGTAGAGGTCATGAGAACCCAGGTATTAGACCACAATAGAGTATTAAAAGAGGATATCGAAGTAGACATAGCCGAAATGTTAACAGCAAACGTAGCGGTATGGAAAGACGAGTGGAATAAGTCAAGTGGGGAACATGTAACCCAAATTCAGGAAAGGATTGAAAGAAAACTTGCCAGTACGCAGATAGAAATTAACAATGAAGTAGTACAGATTAGGAAGGATTTAAGCGTCAGGATAAATTCGTTATCCGAAAAACAAGTTGACGATAGAACACAACTAGATCAGGATATGCAAACTTTAAAATCTACATTAGAGGATCAAATTCATAAAGTTGTCTCGGATGTAAATGAAACGACGAGTAAACTGAAAAATTTGAAGTTAGGAGAGGCTAGTTTAATGGAGAACTACAAAGAAGAGATTATCAAGAAAGTCTTAACAGAAATCACCGACAAGGATACAGAAGGCTTAGCTTGCGAATTGAATAGGAATTATGCTAGAAGACATAACCTAGAGCCAGAAGAAAGAGACGTGACTCCTGAAGAACGTGTATCCAGATTCAGAGAGGAGGATGACGAGAGGAATATGGAACCTGAGTGGAACTATCGAGATAGTGGGAAAAACTATCCGGATTCATATCCGAGGAACGTGACGGTCATTAGGAATTTCGAGGACAAACCACAAAAATTCAGTAACACTGATAGTTTGACACCTATCGAGTATGTAAGGAATCTCAAAGATTATTTCATCGAAGCTCACATTCCCAGAGAGAGAGAGATGAAGATAGTAGAGATATATCTGATTGGAGGACCCCTTGAATGGTTTCGCGCATTTAGATACACATTCAGTAACTTTGACGAGTTTGCAGAGGCATTAATCAAGCGATTTTGGTCTATAGAAGCGCAGAATTCGTTAAGAGCGGAGGTGTATTCAAGAAAATACTCAGGTACTCTTCCAACGAGGTACGCTGATTTCTTTACGAGTCAGTTGTCCCGCTTGAGATTTTTGCAACCCCCATTGTCCACGGAGCAACTAATAGATGCGATTTCTCGTATGCTGCCAGTTGAGGTGAGGAGACTTATAATTTCGTCCAACATCAGGGATTTATCCAGCATGGATGAATTACTGAGAAGGTTAGACTACACAAGTCCAATGCCTAACGTAGTCCAGAAAGGTCAAAGGCAGGAGTTTAAGGAAATCAATACGGTATACATGGACCAAGTCCAACAAACTGACAAGCCAGAGCAGGAGAAAACTGACAATGTAGGTCCTCACAGGAATAATCAGTTTAGAAATTACAGATCACAAGGTTACCGACCGTATCAACAGAGAAGAGGTTGGAACTACAACCGAGGAAACTACAATGGAAGAGGCAGATATTACAACAATAATGGGTATAACCGTAACTATAATAGGAATAACCAAAACCAAAATAGAAACCAGAATACTCAAAGTCAGGTTATGACACCTGATCAATATCAGCAAAGAGAGAAGGAAAGCCAGCAATACTTAAAAGAATTAAGGGATAAAGAAGCTGACAATCAAAAGAAAAGGCAGGATGTTGTAATCGATCCTGGGCCTTCTACGAGCCAGCAGAATTTTGAGGTCGGTAACACAAAAAAAAAACGCCGATTTCTCAACGTCAGTGAGAACCTGTAAATACATTGCCACACCACACCTGATTACGATTAATGAGATATACGAAGTTACCGATGAAGATTTACTAGAAGAGAGGGGTATTGTTAAAGAGGAAAGACCATGTGCATTACCTATTATTGCTGTACGGATAGATGGACAGCAGTACAAAGCCCTGATGGATACTGGTGCTATTATTTCCATCATTTCAGAGGAATGTTATCAAAGTCTGCAAAGAGGAGAGAACATGACAGTTCTACCTGTTTCTACCGTCAAAGTGAGAGGGATATTCCAAGATAAGGCAGTGAAATGCAAGATTCAAGTGTTATTGAACTTTGAGATCAATGGAAGGAATTATGAACAGATCTTCATTGTGGTGAGCAAGATCAATTTTGATATGGTGCTTGGAATCGATTTTATATCGAAGGTCGGAGCTATTATTGACATGAAGAACAGAAGTATTAGCTTTAATGATGGGTACATAATCACAGAAGAGATAGAAGAACAGGACGTGAAAAACAGTCTGGAAATAGACCTTAGGGAAGAAATTTTGAATACAATAATTAATGAAGTGGAAAACTTAGAAGAAATACCCAGTAGAAAAACTGAAGGATTTGAAGAAATTCAGGGGGAATTTGAGGATCTGATAAAGGAATTCCAAGATATTTTCGATGAAAAGCCTGGATTGATTAAGGATTATAAGTACAAGATAAGGCTGACAGATGAAACCCCTTACCAGAAAAGAATATACCCCATTCCTGAGAAATACTATCAAGAAGTACGAGGGTTAATCAGAAAAATGGAGGTAGACGGGATTATTAGAAAACAGGCGTCGTCTTATATAAACCCCATCACAGTAGTAAAGAAAAGTAATGGTCAAATACGTCTTTGTCTCGATGCCAGGACCATCAACTTGAAGATTCTTCCAGAAAATGACAGACCACCCAAGATTAGAGATCTGCTTCGGAAATTCAAAGGGAGAGCTTGTTTCAGCGTTCTTGACTTGACGTCTTCATTTTATCAAGTTCAATTAGAAGAGGATAGTATGCAGTACACTGGATTCCTATTTGACCAGACGTCATGGGTCTTTGCCAGAATGCCTTTTGGAATGGTTAACAGTGGACCAGCACTTATTCGAGCACTTGATAGTAAGCTCACTGACGAAGTGAAAGAAAATGTAATCTGCTACATTGACGATTTAATCGTATCTTCACCCAGCGCTGCAGAACATTTAGTGCACTTGAGAAAGTTGTTCGAGAATTTAAGGGAGGCCAACATCAAGGTGAACTTTGGAAAATTTCAATTCTTGAAGAAGGAGATAAATTATTTGGGGCATACTATTGATAAAGACGGATATCATCCAAACATGAAAAAGTAGATGCGATCACGAGATTTCCAAAGCCAACTAAGGTAAAACAAGTCAGAGAATTTGTAGGTGCATGCCAATTTATTAGCAGCCACTGTCCAAGATACTCGGAAATTATGGCTCCTCTGTATGACTTACTTAAGAAGAACAACAGATGTAAATGGAGTACCGCTGCAGACGAGGCTTTTGAGAAAGCAAAAGAGATGCTCAGAAATAATGTGAAACTGGAGTACCCAGACTTTGAAAAGGTGTTCTATATTGAGTCTGATGCATCAAGAATAGGCATTAGTGCAGTCTTATACCAGAAAGACGAGGCAGGCAACAAGCACTACATTGCGTTCACCAGTCGGAAGTTGAAAAAGCACGAGGAAAACTACTTCACGACAGAGCTTGAAGCGTTAGCTTTTGTGACAGCTTTACAAGCCTGGAAGAAAATCCTGCTGGGACATAAGGTCATCATTATTACTGACCATAAAGCACTACAGTTTATGTTGCAAACTGACATGTCAAGTGATAGATTGACACGTTGGGCTTTGTTCACCCAACAGTTTAACGCTACTATCGTCCACCAGCCTGGGAAAGATAACTTACTGGCTGATGCTCTATCACGTAACCCTATTAAAAATGTGCAGATACACCATGTACAATTGGAGCAAGAAGATGAAGAAACCGTTAGGAGGTTAGCCCGAATCGGTGTGTCACAGAAGAGACACGCTCCAATAAGGAAAATGTACAGGTTCCTCAAGGGTTACATGGACAATACGGATGTTGACTATGAAGCTACACGGAGAAATTCACGACACTTTGTCTTGAGTGGAGACATCGTATGCAAGTATGCTGACCCTGCGCATACAAAACTCCGAATAGTCGTGCCACCTAAACTTATTGTCAATTTAGTGTGGGTAGCTCATCACGCAACTGGACATGCCGGTTTAGATAAGACTCTTAATACACTTAAAGAGAGATTTATCTGGACTAACATGCGTTCCAGTATTGCCAAAGTCATTCGATCCTGTGACAAGTGTCAAAGAGCAAAGTATGCTTCTGCTTTACTAAAGGGAAAACCGAAGGCGATGATTCCTTCTAAGCCAAACGAACTCATGGCGACGGATATATTTGGCCCCTGTCCGAAGGGATACCAGGGTAACCAGTACTTGTTGGTGACCGTGGATGTTTTCTCAAAATTTGTTACAATGAGTCCCATGCAGAAAGCTAACACGAGGAACGTAGTAAGCAGACTGGAAAATGCTGTATTTCCTAAAGCTGGTATACCGGAATATCTACTGTCAGATCATGGAACGCAGTTTACGTCCGTGGAATTTGCAGCGGATATGGAAAGGCTTGGCATTAAGCACTTATTTTCAAGCGTGCGTTACCCTGAATCGAATTCCTCAGAAAGATATATGGCTGAATTTTCGAAATTCTGTCGAATTTTCTGTCCAAATGATCATTCTGGTTGGGTGAGATTTGTACCCCTTATTGAGGAATGTCTGAACTCTACAGTGCAGGAGAGCACAGGAGAAGTGCCAATGCGACTTCATCTAGGAAGAAACCCAGAAAGGCCGTGGGATAATCTTTTCAACCACATACCAAGAGATCCCGACATAGGAAGACAGCAGAGGATTGACAAGGCAAAGGAACAACTTCAGAAAGCAGCAGAGAAACGATTGAAGAGAGTAGCTGGAAAACGTTTTGGTACACCCTTTCAAGTTGGAAATCTTGTATTATTACGCAGACCTGTCAAGGCTGATATGTCCAAGAAAATCTACCCCAAATTTGGATTAGTGTTCCTGGGGCCGTTTAGGATTACGAACGCTTATGGAAACAACTGTTATGAACTCTACGATGATGAGAATAATGTCGTTTACGGCAAGTTCAATGCTGGAAATTTAAAAAGATACTATCCTAGAGTAAGCCAGTAATAATTCAATTTCGTGTTCAAGAGAGTTGAGATACTTGTAACACTGAGTTTAAAAACAATTTGCAACTGTTTTTAAAACGTGGTGGGGGGAGAATGCCCCCGTAATTGAATTATGTAGAGACCACGGTGGCTATATTTGAAAATTATAAGGAGAGTTATGGTTGTCATAGTTATGACGTGGGTAGTCATGACGTAAGCACGGATGACGTAAATGTTATGCCAGCAGGCTACTTGAGCTGAGATTCTCAGTGACGTTTTTAGTCGAGAATGTTCCAAGATTTACGACGCAGTCGCAGGAAACGAGGAATTCTGCTGAGGAAGAAACTATGCTATTGGAGGAGAGGCATGAACCAATCAACGATAGTTTAAAGGAAGACGGAGATTGCTAAAACTATGGTATTTTTATTACTTTTGGAATGCAGAATTGTGGAAATCCATTTGCAGTAAAAGCATTGATTTGGAATTTTGGTGAAATTTATTTTCAGTTTTTGAATTTTGAAAATCCGTCATGTATTAACGAAGTTGGAACTTCTAGCGATGACGCAGTATCACGCTTTGGAAGGGATGGTAACGCCCCTCGTGAAGTTAATAAAAGGGCTTGCGCAGAAGAGAGGAGTCTCCTTCGTTCTCTGATCATTCTGAGATCTCATTCTCAGATCATCGAAGTCTATTGTGAAAGTTCTTTTCTTATACATTCATTATAGTGAGACGTCGAAGTGAACAGCAGTGAAAAGAATCGTCTTTATAACGCGTGGCGAGGCCACTATATTAACGAGATCCAAGTCAAACTAGGTGAAGTTGAAACGGACCTTAGAAAGCTTCTACAAGTTTAGCTTCGAACAGTTAGCGGTCTCCGATAAGCTAATTGTATTGTGCAGTGCTACATGCAGTTATAGAGAAAAGCTGAACAATTTCGACCGATTAGTTCGAAAGATATTAGCAGTTTTATACGACTGAGAAAAGTGATTATCTCGCCACAAGAGAAGCACTTTTGTGAAGCCAGAATCAACGCAACGGCTGACGCTGCGAGTGGAATAGAAAGACTTCAGATTGCTTGGTTACACAACAATACGGTATAATGGAGCAATTGAATACGGCAGTTTGTTCTTCTAACACTACAACCGAAGAGCAGATGGAAGGCTAAGGCGCTTATTGCAATTGGGACATACTTCAACGGAGTAAGATAGCGACATGGAACTTCGCTAATTGCTATTCCACACAAACGAACATGCGGTGAATACCATCTACACCCATGTTTCGTAATTAAAGGCTGAATACCATCGAACAGCCATAGAAACAATTTCATACTCTGAATATGAATAATTTCTTCGGAAATTTCTACAAAACTTCATGACGATTGTCTACTGGAACTTCAGGGAATTTTTCAAGAGAGGTCAGGGATATCCCGACTCACAAAGAAGATTATTGCCGGAAGGATGTCTATTCGTCTTCAAGGAGCAGAGCGATTCACGGAGAAGGAAGCAGTTCGATTCTCTGAGGGTGCTATTTCCTATTTCGAGGATGGAGCTCAGCTTTAACGTGGTGAAATGGATCCATCAGCAGTCTTCTTTGGGGAATTTTCCTCTGGAACGTCAATCGGCAGATAAGGTAGTCGTGAACGTTTATTGTATTTGAGTATATTAATGATGTTTGAGCAACCATTTTTCCCATATTTTTATCCTCTTGTATTTTTGCCCTATTTTCTTGTTGAGATTCTGATTCTCAGTACACCTTGATGAGTTTTGCATTGTTCGACGATTTATTAAGACATTGTTATGTCATGGGCATAGTTAACGATTTTGAATCAGTTGAGACTGATATTTAGAATTTTCAGTAATTAATATTTTTGTAGTCACGATTTGACTGTAAGTTAATAATTTTTATGGCAGATTTAAATTCAGACAGCGTGTCACTTTATTAAAGTAATTCTACCCCAGTTTAATTACTTTGACCAATTTTCTGTCATCATCAAGAAGGAAGAACATTTAAATGATTTTAGAGCGTTAAAATCTCTTACGTTGTCGACGATCTTGGAAATACTAGTCGTTATTTGTATTGATTGCAACACAGACATTTATCGTCAGTTATGAATGAACATTGCATTATAGACACTTTTGTGAAAGAGTAACTTTAATAATGAATTATTGAATGCATTAAAGTCAAGTACTTTTGTTAGGAGTTTTTCTCAATTAGAGATTTATAGAACGATGTTTGCATTCCCCAGTCTAATTGGATTCTATTCGACTACTTTGCATTTTTAGTCGCACTTTATTTGAAGATAGTATTTTCATACTACAATTTCTTTTAAGATGTTAATCTTAAATTTTGATAGACCAGACAGGCGTATATAAGCGTATTCACTATTAAATTTGTTTGTGATTGGCAAGTTTTGACTTCATTTCGGTTCATGAATGAAATCTACGAAGGTTAAATAGAAAAACAGTTTTGAAACAATTAATGATTATAAAAATTTTTAAGTGGAACTATGAATGTATAATCGCTAGTGCAGCGCGTGTTGAAAGTCGCTGAGGTATAATGCCCTTGAATATGAAGGAAGTTCCCACAGGAATAAATGTTAAAGAATTATTTGTGGAAGTTTTGTAAGTTATGTGAAAGTTTAATGCCATATAGAATAATATATGATGATTTTGGGCATATTTTTAATGCAGTTTATGCATTAACTTGTTAGCGAAGGATTTTCCGCTGGAGTAAGATTGTCATAGTTCGTTGAAAATAAATCAAGTGATTTACTGTTATAATTAACACGAGTTTTGAAAGAATTTGAGATAAGATTTTGAATGAAGGTTGCCGTCACAAATCATTATTAAAACCTTTATTAAACCAGATTGTGACATTAACATGTATAACTAACCTTCATTGGTCGATTATATTAATCACGATTATGAAAATTATCAACCGAATGAACATGTGGTCAATGTATTTATTAAATTAATAATTTAAACAATTTAAATGTTAATATTGTAAATAATTGCTGTAAATATTTTTGAAAATAATATGGAACGAGAGTGATGTTAAAGGCGTGCTTATAATATTTTTATTGTCTTTGACAAATATGATAAACAATTTCTAATTGTTATAAATAATTTATGTGATTTTGTTATAAACATTTAAGAGCTAATTAAACATTTGGATTGAAATTAACAAGTTTAAGGAATTAACATAGTGATCCAATAGGATGTGAGCAAAGTACTTGAAAGATTTGCGTAAATATAATGTGAGTTGTCTTGTAGACAGTTAAAAGTTTGAGAGAGCAAGCTGTATGTTACGCAACACAGCGTGTGCGAAGGGAGTGCATTTGACCAGGCTGCAACAGGTTCGAGGGTAGCTCGCAGCTGGGCCAACATCTGGTTCACAGAGAGTGAGGTCGTACACACGCCGGCCTTGCGACTATAAATACCATTCTCATGTTTATTAAAAGGAAACCAAATGCTCTATATATGTCACACCCTGACGTCCTTTTCCAATCCAACAGTGTTATGAATATTACGTTATTTGGAGCTCTTGGGAGCTAAAATGTTTTATATCATGTTGTATGATAAATTTTTGCAAGTCCTACTGAGGACGTAGTCAGATTGACTTGGGCTACTGATAGCCACGTTGATTTTGTTGTGTTAGTAAAATCATACCCTTTATTAGAAATAAAGCTTTTGTACAGTTCAAAGTTCTCGTCTTCGTTTTTGGTTCATTTTTAAATGTCATGGTGGAGGTTATTGTGTGAACAGACTTTTAGTGATCCTGTTGTCAACTCAAACCCCGAGATAATTAAGAGGTAAGTAACGGTAAGTATGAACCCCCGTCTATTTTGGTGTGTTCCACAATGATTTCCTGTGAACTTCTGTGCTCTTATCTCGATAGTATCTGTCAGTGCCATTTTCATTGATGTAGCTGTGCCGGTGCAATTGTTAATTGGCAATCCGATTGAGGGGGCGGATATCTGACAGCCTACTATCCAGGTAAACGGGGACAGTACCATTTCCTTGTTATATACAGACACGGATAGTTTTATTTACCATATCCGTGACTGTGATCCGTATGTCGTTATGAAACAAAACCCAAAATGGTTTGACACGTCCTCATTTAGTGAGAAGAACGTGTTCGATATCCCCCGTCTGAACAAAAAAGAAATTGGTTTAATGAAAGATGAGTGTTCAGACACTTTGATGACTGAGTTTGTAGGTCTCGCTCCGAAAATGTATAGTTTTCGACAGGTGGATCGATGCGAATCTATGCGAGCCAAAGGGATTAGCCAGCATGTGGTTAAACGACTCTGTGTGGATGATTATTTACATGTCCTTCAGACCCACACAGCCATGGCACATAGTCAGTTTAGGATTCTCTCAAAAAATCATGATTTATTTTTAATGAAGCAGCGAAAACAAACACTCGCTTTGTTGGACGACAAGAGACAGTGGTGTCAGGATATAATGACAAGCGTCCCATTTGGTTACAACCAGTAATGGTTGTAGCTATTGTTGTTGTACAACACGGCAAGTGTTTGGTTTGGTTTGGTTGCTATCAAATGCGAGATGCCATCTTGAGCCTCGGAATAAAAATAAAAAAATGTAGTGTATCATATAATTTTTGTTTTTTAAACTGTGTGCATGGGTGTATGCATGGATGTGTGAATGCCTGTAAATAGTTGTATATAAACTGTATGTCTTGTGCTATTTGCCTGTCAACACATGAAGAGAGTCATACATCAACGTTTGCATGGCTCACTGTGCACAGGCTAGATTAAAACATGTTGGCTTCTTTAGGTTAGGTTAGGAAGAAAACACACAAGTAGCCACCCTCACTATTGTTGTCGCTTAGTAGGCCTCATGTTTCAGCAAAGTGTGCACTTTCTCAGTAGGCACAGCTTAATAGGCCAACTAGGTTGTGGCTTAGTAGGCCTCATGCAAGAACAAAAAACAAATATCTTTTGCTTTTACTGTGCACAATCTCTCACTTTAAGTCTAGTGTTACGAGTGATAATATATTTGAAAACAACGCCAATCCAATATCTGAACAGATTTTTTTAAAATCTGTTGCATGTTATGTTTTCCGCCTACGGCTAAAGAAGTCAACAGACAGATGGTTATTTATTTGTGTTTTGCTTATTATTTTTTTTGCCATTGACTTAGGGGACAGACAGTGTATATAGTACATAGTATTTTTATTTATTCACTTAGTAAACGGTAACGACTACTTTTCAGATTCAATCATGAGCCACGGTAAAGATTGTTTTATCGTCACGAAACACACCACGTTCAATGAATATGCCACGATGATGTCTCATAATCCTCAACGTGTGGCCTATCCTTCAGAATATAGAAACACGAAAGTACGCATTGATACCACGTTTTATGACAGCTTCATTAATCGTGATGATGATTTGTTTCATGACCCAGGGCATCACTTTTGTAAATCCTGTATGCTAAATTTTGGCTTTGAAAATAATGTATCCACACAAGTGATTCATAAAGCATGGTATGGTTTAACCATGAATCAAGTGATTGTTAAATTAGCTGACGAGGATCATTTTGCAGATTTCTGGTGTACAATATGTACAAAACCCCTGTTTAATGTTTATTTTCCAATAACCTCTCAAATGTTTTGTTTTCATTTTTATAAATTTCCTGCTGAGGAACCAATCACTTCGTATCGACAACAAGCATTTCGCCAACTTTGTCTTGGCTTACCTATCACTCAATATTCGCCTCATAGAATGAGATTTGTTAGAAACTAACAACATTATATCATGATTACGGCTTTTTTTTGTTTACATTCGGCTTTCAGGTGCATACTTGACGTTTAGAATTCATTTGGCTATTTTGTTTGTTTGTTTTAGTTTATCGTGTATTCACGTTGATGAACACATACACACTGGTTTAAATTTGTAGTTTTGAATTTTGTTTTGTTGGATGTAGACATGATTATTAAATGCATAGCGTGTTAACTTTGCCTTTTATAGGTTACCAACAGCATTCAGATGTTTGCTCTTAGTATCTGTTGATACTATTTATTTAACAGAATGCTGTGTGAATTTGCACAACAACAGAGCAAACGAATACAAGTCATTCGACAAGGGAATGTTAGGCTAATTCCCATTCACAACAGAGACATGCATTTACCTCCAAGAGAGAGATCTTGAAAATGATTCACACACTTAATTTTGATAAAACATTTCCTATTAAATAATTTCCAAATGTATGTTTTGACTGAAAAAATGATATAAACATTATTATTATATTTTTTGTAAATTTATCCAATACTATCTATCTACAACTTCAGGTCATAAACACTCAGGATTTAAAAAAAAACAACAACACACTTTGATGTACAAAGTTATTGTTGTTGTAATATAAGAACGAGAGTGTTAGAAAGTAACACTCTTTTCTTTGGTTATAGACAACCATGGACGCCTTGAACGCCATTGGTCAAGATTGTGGCTTTGCACGCAAGAAAATGAGTGAATTGCCTACGCAAACACCCTTTCGCATACATAAAATTCAAAAACTGAAAACCAAATTTGGTGAACGAGCTCTTTGCATTTGTCAAGACTTTGAGACATTTCTTCCCACACGATTTAATGACCTACCTGATAATGTCATGGAAGATGTCAATTCCAGTATTCACCCTGTCTATTTAATTTATGAGGGTGAAAAAAATAATCGATGCATGGTTCGTTTTGTAAAACTTGAAAACGAATAATCATTGTACGCTAGCCGTGACTATTTTTTATTCATGCCCTACTCTTTAATAACTATAATAAAATATTTTTATGCTCAACAGTTTGACGTTTATTAATTGTTGCTCAACGTTTACCATGATAAATAATAATAAAAATAAATTTTCAAAACTTATGTTTAATGGTGGATTTTTTTTGTTTATAGGTTTAGTACAATTACCATGTAGATAATTTTTTATAATAATGATGAAACTATTAGTTAAAATGATGGACTTTTGTCCTTTTTTATTGTTTGTGATTTAAAATAGCATTTATTATTATTATAATGATTATAATTTATAATGATTAAATTCTAGTAACATGTTATTTTATTCAATAATAAGCGTTTAACAAAAACCTGGTTCTAGAGTAGATAAAGATTTCATGCTGCCATTCGTTCTACTAGACTGGTATTTGAAGCTGATGAATAATGATGGACTTTTGTCCTTTTTTGATTGTTTGTGATTTAAAAAATAGGTTTAGTACAATTACTTGTATATATAATGTTTTATAATAATAATAATGATGAAACTATTAGTTAAAATAATGGACTTTTGTCCTTTTTTATTGTTTGTGATTGAAAAAAATAGATTTACTACAATTAGTAATTTTTTATAACGATGCACTGCTGTCCCTTTTTTATTGTTTGTCATTTATAACATTTTATTCATTTTATTTATAATTATAATGATGAAACTAAGAGTGAATAATAATAATGAAAAAAACCATGGACCCTTGTCTTTTTATTTATTTTTTGTCATGATAAGAGTGATACTATACATTTTTTTTAAATTAATTCATTACGTTAAAGTCCATATCTAGATAAAAGTAATTTGCTCTTCATAGCACCAATCACTATAAATGCTGCCATTCGTTCTGCTAGACTGGCATCTGAAGCTGTTAATCGTTGCTTGGCAATGCTTAACAAGACTTTGTCGGCAATGCGTCTTAGTGTGGGATCACTGTTTTCATAGGCTTTATCGTGATTAAGGCATGCATGATCCAAAGCATTGATTCCCATATCCCCTCTCCTCAAACGATCTTCAAGACGAGTACCAGGGCCGCAAAAGCTGTAAGCAGGTAAGTGAGCTTCGAATGGTAAGTTTTTAATGATGTTATCAATAATTCCACGGCCAGTACACCTGGGACATAGAGGTTTCAATCGGTGAAAAACACTTATTCTGTTGTTCTTCTTGTTCTTCTTCTTCTTCTTGTTCTTGCTGTTGTTGTTGTTGTTGTTTGTCGGCGGCTGCTGACGATCATGGTAGGTGGTGGTTGTTTTCCGCATGACAGCCATGGAATGATGAAACAATGTCTTTACACTGAGTTTTATGACCATGATATAATTTCATTAATTGGCATGTGGCACACTGTCGAATGGAAGGTATTTTTGCCATGGTCAATTGCTTGTGATGGGAAAAATGACTGCATGGTTGTAGTTCACTCAATACAGAGTCGTTAGTCCACTCGGCAGGCGCCTTTTCCCAAATTTCTTTGACAGCGTTGGCAGCAACATAAAAAAGAAATGATTTAGGTAGTGCTAATAATTCATGTTGTGTAAAACTAATCAGTTTTTTCTTGCACACAAAGAACTTTCCAATAGCCTTGTCGATTGTAGAGGCGTCCATGTCTATAACGTTGATGTTACCACCTCACGTGTGCACGTCTCACTGCTATCATTGGACGATACACTTTCAGTTTTAATTTTATTGAACAACTCCCAACATGCACTCGTGGTGAGCCAATGAAACAATTGCCATGCATGCGCTAAGGCTTTATTCTGAATATTGTCGAAAGGACAAGTGTCCATGAGCGTTTGCAGGGATGGACAACCCAGATCTAAAAGGTCAATACATTGACAGTGAGAGGGTAGAAATGGTTGAAGCCACTGGCGTTTTTCACTCCCTTTAACAAATAAGACATTGGCCGGGGACAAATGGGCTTTCATGACGATGTCAAGATACTTGTAAGAAATATCACCCTTTTTCCATGCTAACTGCAAATGATTTTCAATCCATTGACTCTGTTTTTTATCTTTTTCACTAAGAAACTCGAAAGCATAGGGAGGTTTAAACACCAAATGAATAGGGTTAGACACCCAAAACGTACTACAATCGATAAAAGCGACTACCTTAAATATAAATTTGTTGTCTGAAATTTAAAACCCCTGACAATCCACGATGGGTGTACGCATCATGCTTTTTTTTATTTTTACTTGTTACCTCATTGACGTCTAATCAACAACTAACCCATGCCATGGTTTAACATGGCAAAGTCAAAGGACTTTAGGAAAAAAAGAAACAAATGAATTGAACAACAGCTAAATATTTTTTGAGGTTTTATTCATAACAAAAAAAAAACACTTACACTTTTATTACAAAAGTTTGTTGGCTTAATTTGGAACAGCATTCAAATGAATAGTTTGCACATACGGTCCACAGGTATCTCCTAGTTTTGCATGGTCTGGTACAATAACAGGATAATTCAAACTCCATGGAATATTGCCCACATCATAGCGATTGAGGTAAGGGCAGGATGGACTCCATCGCTGATGATCGCTAAAGGGTCGATCCCCTATTTCCCAGTTTCCAATTTCAATGTTGCAAAAAATACACTTGACCACATCCCCACGTTTTAAGTAATAAAATCCGCTCGCAGCCAATTCTCCACAATCCATAAAGGGAACTGTCCATGTTTCAAAAGTTTTCAGACGATTAAATTCACATTTTAAATTCCATGGTTTGTCTGTCACGTTGTCGTTGTTTCTGTTGCTTATTGAGGGACACATGATGTGTGTTGATGTCGTATGTGCGCACAGTGCCAGAGCGCAACAGTTACTGTGCATGCAGACGCTTATCATCAATCCTATGAATGATGATCTTTTTTTTTCACTCGACCACAGATGGCTTACATGCTGGTGACATAATTGGACAAAGGATGATATTTCACTTGTCTAGCATGAATAATCAAACAGTAGGCACTGGTATGGTCTGGGACATTTTCTTGTGTTTCAAAATCTACCCTTAAATCAATGGTGGTGATTTTCATAGATTCTTCTAGATACGAACAGTCGAAAACAATCAGTGGTACTTTTGCTTTAAAGCCTTGTGGCGACAACATAGGACAATCCTGTTTTTCATAATAAGACGATTGAAATTTAACGAACATGTCATAAAGGGGACCAAACTTATTTTTTTGAAAAATTGAGTTCCAACCCCTCATAGGGAAATAAAACATTATTTAAAAATAGCCGTATATTTCTCAAGTGAATGTGATCAAACAAGGTGACATCTTTGCTTTGTTGGTATTTTCTATTGGTTTGAAACCCGATAATAACATAGAGGGGTCTCTCGGTAGAGCGAGTCGATTTGACACTCCAACTATGAGTGTCTGTGGTAGGTAGCAAGGGGTATTCATGTAGACACCAACTTCGAAAGGCGATAGGCAAGGCTTTATCTTTTTGCACTAAATTTAACATGCTTAGCTTCTTACGATCCGATAGCGTCACATGGGGCACTTTCCATAGTAATCGAAGCAGTTGAATTTTTGAGTCTATCACTTGGTCAGAGGCTCCTTTCAGTGCATTATAATCACTGCAGTCTCTCACCAGATACAAACTTTGTCTAGCGTTTAAAATAATACGCTTGTGATCTTCGGCAAAGCCAAGGAGTAATTTTAAGGGTAGGAAGCCTGTAAAATTGCCATCGCTATGAACTAGCCAGTCATTGCTACTGTTGGGACACCATCCTGCCATAGAAAGCGTTTTACATTCCTCCTCGCTATAGGATGGATATAATTTCATAAGACTAGTCATGCCCACATTTCAAGTCATATCTACGACAATATCATTTATCACATAACGTACTTCAGAAAACAGAAAAGCCAAACCATGATTCGCCAACGCAGACGTTGTGGGTGTGCTGCCATCTGCTTTCATTAATTTACCCTCAATTTGAAGAACACTTTCATGAGGTAGAGTAAAAATATCTTGATTGTTAATGATGAATTGAATCTCGTCATTGTTATTCAGTCCTGTTGCTTGAGGTTGATAGCAATGCATATCAATGCGCACGACGCCATCTTCCACTTGTATGGGATTTAACACTTGCAACAGCTCTTTGTTCATGATTGGGGTGTAGCGTATAACCAATGCGCTGTAAGCGTTGTCGGTTTACTCGTGTCAACCGTTTCATACACGGCGGGCAACTAACCGACCTCGTAGACGTTGTTGTTGCTTTATAGATAAATTTCATAGCGTCTTTAAAACCAACTTGTAGGTCACAGGGGTGTTGGCGTCCAAAGCAATCAGTTGTTGGTTTCTATTCACTAAGCGTAAGGTAATATTACTAATATCACTGACACACACAGGATGATAGAGAACCACTGAAGGGTTTTCACGAATAATATAGCCGCAAGGAGAGGTGACAATAAAATCATACAGGGAATGGCTTTGTTCTTGATTCGTAAATACGTCTCTAATAATATTGCAAGTTACAGAAATGTGATGGTCCTCGATGAATTTCACTGGATAATCTGATTCATGGGGTTGCTGAGCTGCCAACACTCCTGGTTTAAATCCTAATAAAGGACCAATAGAATGAACTCGTGTTTCAAAGTCAATGTTAAACGTAGAGAAAATACGACAGCGATGAGTTATTGTATTTGGCTGCAAGTTCAAATTTGTGTGTCCCATCCGCAAATGGTTTGACACCAAATTGTTTTATCATCGACACGCTAATGGCCTCATGCACATCGTCTATGGTATAACCTCCAGGGGGTAGTGTCAACATATAATCATCATAATAAAATTTGTCATTAATATCCACTTGAATATTGTAAATTCTGTTGTAACTTTCCAAAGAAATTAATCCTAGCACATAGGATTGTTCTGGTTGCAATTCAATGGGGGGAAAAATCCAGGGACACTTCAGGCCCGCGACTGTGCACGGTAAAGGTCTTGGCGTTGACATTCATAATGATGAAACTGTTGGCTTAACGCGACCTCTTATATAAAAAATGTAAACTCAAACGGCCACACTCTTGACTTTCAAAGGTTTGTTGACGATTCACATTATAGAATATCTTTACCCGGTTTCCCAAATAACGTAGCAACTCGATCGGGGGTGGTAAATTTCCATAACTGTCAAAGTACCATACTGTGGAACCTTGTTTCACATAGGCTACAAAATGGGTTCCTGGGCCTGCATCATCATCAAAATTCATCATGGCTCGTTCTTCTTTCCACGGTGCTTTGGGTAATTCATTTCGCATAAATACACCTCGAAAATGAGAAATCTTTAGTTGTTTGGCATAGCTTTCCACTTCTTCATGGGTCATGGCATGACGAGGCAATTGCCTTAAGCGCTTATCGATGATGGACATTTTTTTTCTTAGACGGTAGGCCTCTACCTTGTGGATAAAAGACTGGCTTTAAAGGATTGCCATTTCTAGCTCCCATCGCAATGGCTTCTAACGTTTTATTGTGTCGCTCGCTTTCTTTGAGTTGTTGCTTGCCTTGCTCGACGGCTTTTATGGTTTTCGCTACAGCGCTGGCACCACCCAAAAGGGACCCCAAAGCTGCCAACCCTGCAAATAAAGCCGGCAAAAAACCCCCACGCTTAGTAACAGGAATGACTCGCCCACGTTTTTGCTTTCTTCCTTTTCTTTTTATCGATACATGATGCTGCGATTTCGGAGATGTAGACAATCGCACCGCTTGTAAAGCTTTTTCGATAGCCACTCTTTTTAGATTTTTTTAGTTTTTTTAAGTTTTAACACTGGGTGTGAGGCAGTTTTGGTTTCCGACCTGGCTTTTTTCTCTTTTTGAGATTTGTTTTTTTCATGTTCATAGCATATCTTTTTTTTCACCATGCTGCTACTTGGTGAACCTTTCACAGCAAACATTCGATAACAACTAACGTAGAGAACCTTATTGCATAGCAGTATATTCCAATTCTATATAAAGCGGAAAATCATTCACCGTTTTCCCAGCTTCCTTTTCCTCAAACGTAAGCATAAGATGAAAGGATAATTCATCTCCAATATTTACTCTTTGATGGTTGTGAGCCAACACTCTATCACCGTTTAGTTGTATTTTTAAATGTTTCTCATCAGGCATGGCATATTTAATATGAATTACACCATCATAATGCAGTCGATAACGACTTAAACCGGAAGCAAGCATATAGGTAAGATCATCATTCACCAGTGGTGGTGGGGAATGGTTTCTATCATTGTCCAGTTTTTGATTTGACAGGTACACTAAAAATACAGATGGGACAAATTCATAAAGCCTTTTCATTTGATAGGTCACATAACGTTTCGTGCAGACATCATTTTCGTCTCGAGGCTCTTGCACATCAATAATACGATGATGATTGGCTGAATAGCCCTCAGCGGTTAGTCTCGGGGCCATGTGATAGACACTTTGCACTTTGCGATCGACATAGCTTTTTGTTGCCAACTCTCGTGTCTGTGTTGACAAAGAGGCGGCCGTGGCCATGGTTACACGTGCTCGCCCAAACACGTCCATGGTGATAGACGTTAACTAACCTATCCTACTCACCGCTTGCCTATATATATAAATATAAACCTTATACACACAAGAAAAACTCAGTCGTCGACACAACGGAATTAATGAAACAACCCCATGCTTTGCCCGTCTCTGATTTGGTTTCAGAGCTATCACTGTCCGTGTGCGAACCTAAACGTCATGGCACCCTATTCCCATCTACCGTTCGATGTATTATGGTAGGGCCTTCGGGTTGTGGAAAGACCAATGTTTTGCTGAACATTATTACCGCGCCTCATGGCCTACGATTTCAAAATATTTATATTTTTGCCAAATCCTTGTACCAGCCTCTGTACGTGTATCTGGAACAAATTATGTCTTCGTTAAATAAAGAAGCCATGGGCTATTTTACATTCACCTCACCTCAAGATGTCATTCAACCAGACCGCATTCAACCAGATTCCATTATAATTTTTGATGATATTGCCACTCAACGACAGGCCATTATTCAGGAGTATTTTAGTATGGGACGTCATAAACAAGTGGATTGTTTTTATCTGGCTCAGACCTATTCCAAAATCCCCAAATAGTTGATTCGTGACAATGCCAATCTCATCGTTCTCTTCCGCCAAGACTCTAGAAATCTCTATCATATTTTTCAAGATCATGTGAATCCAGATATGTCCTTTACAGCTTTCACGCAATTGTGTGCTTCGTGTTGGAACCATCATCCCCATGCCTGTTTGGTCATAAATAAACAGAGTGAACGATGTGAGGGACGTTATCGCTTGGGTTTTGATCATTTTATTTCTGTTTAAAAAGACCCAGGGTTGGACATTTCCTGTTAGTGTGTCTTTACCTTTACAATGGCGAACGCCATAGGGTACAAGAAACATGTTCAAATCATGCAGCGTATTATTGAGGCACGAACTACGATTCGACATAAATTTCGTGAATTGCAACGTTTAAAAAACGTCAATCCTTTACCAATGATAAAACATGCTCCATCATCGGTTGATCCCATGAGATTCAAACCTAATACTTCTGCTGCTACTACTGCTGCTACCTCTCAAACCAAACCCATAACAAGTTCAAAATTTACTCAAACAGATTCCACACGACAGGTAAAATCCTCCCCCTCCTCCTCCTCCTCTAATGTTAGTGAACAAGAACATCAAGAACATGAAGAAGAAGAAGAAGAAGAACAACAACAACATGAAGAAAGTGAAAGCGAAAGCGTATTTAGTCCTGAAAGAAAAAAATCCTCACCCCTTCAACAATTTCTAAAAACAAAACAAAAATCTTCCGTCATAGCGGCAACACCGTCTTCCTCCACATCGTCTCCGTTTTCACAAGTCTTGGCAACCCCTCAAAATAAAGCTCAACTCAAAAACCTTTTAATCAAACATTATGGGGCAACCCTGGAACCATATCTGACCCTTTTATTTATTGGAAAGACAGATACCACGTATGGTGTTCGCTATGAGAATGATAGTTTTAAAATTGGGGATTCATCCATTAAATTTGCTCGTACGAAAGCTGTCATTAAAAAGATCAACTATAAATTAACATCAGGTCTGTTAAAGCTGCTATTTTCTCGCACCCCCTCGACACAAGATTTTACGTCCGAGGATCTTGCTAAATATAAATCCATTTCATTAGACACCAACGCTCACAAAAGAAACTATAAATCCTCTCAGCAGGTCAATGCCAATATATCCCAAAAATATAAAACCATCATTGCAAACATCCTTGGTAAGCAAAAACATCACTCTGCCTCTGGTGTAAGGTTTAAGAAATTAAAACCCTACCTAGATATAACCTTTTGGAATAATCCCAATCAGTTAGTAGAACGCTTATACTTGCTTCATGCATCAAAACAAGCTGGTCACACTGGACATGAGGCGGAAATCGCCCACATTGAACAACAACTCCGAGATGCTAAAATTATCTTATAAGTCATCACCCATCAAAGTGGGCATTACTCATGAATTGCATAAACCAGCCCGACGCATTTATGAACGTCGTCGTGTCATTTCCAAAGGAATCGATGAACTTTGGCAGGCAGACCTGGTTGAAATGATACCTTATTCTAGCGTTAACGACGGTGTACGCTATATGTTGACCGTTATTGATATCTATTCCAAAATGGCTTTTGTTCAACCAGTAAAAAATAAAACTGGTGTCTTAGTCACAAAGGACTTTCAACATATTATTGAACAATCAAAACGTCAACCTCACTTGTTACAAACCGACCAGGGGAAAGAATTTTTCAACAAGGATTTCTCCAGTTTTCTCAAATCTAAGGATATTCACCATTATACCACCTATAGCAATCTCAAAGCTAGTGTAGTTGAACGCTTCAATCGAACATTAAAAAGTTATATGTGGAAAGAGTTTACAATACATGGTTCCTATCGATGGATAGACTGGTTACCTCAACTTGTGTCTCGCTACAACAACACCATTCATTCCACCATCGGCATGAAACCTCGCCTCGTCACCAAGAACCTACCCAGACTCAATAGACTGTTTAACCCTATAAAAAGGGTAGACCCAAGGCGACATCGCCTTAAAATTGGAGATTTTGTTCGCATTAGTAAACATAGAAGTGTGTTTTCAAAATCGTATACTCCACAATGGTCGACAGAAATTTTTAAAATTCGCCAAGTCAAGCTAGGTCAACCAGTGACGTATCTCTTAGAAGATCAGAGCGGTCCACCCATTCAGGGACGATTCTATTATGAAGAAGTGCAAAAAACATTATATCCCAACGATTATCTCATTGAACGAGTAATTAAAGTCAAAGGTGCAAAATATTTTGTAAAGTGGTTAGGTTTTCCATCCACGTTTAATTCATGGGTCAATAAACATAATTTTTTGTAATAAAACCCTATTTAATTATATAAAAAACCATGTTTCCAGCTTTTTACCTATTCCATATCAATATCCCCGTAAAGAGCACAACGAGACGAAAAAATACTATCACGCACGTCATCATCACGTTTTCCGTTTTCCAAAAATCGGCAAAAATGTGAAAAACGCATCTTTAGACCCAAAACCCTAAGTTCACCTTTTCGACACCTACATTCCCGTAAAGAGCACGACGATACGAAAAAAACAAATCCAAGAACGCCCCTCCTAGCATGGCCCGTTTTCCAAAAATCGGCAAAAATGTGAAAAACGCATTTTTAGACCCAAAACCCTAAGTTCACCTTTTCGACACCTACATTCCCGTAAAGAGCACAACGAGACGAAAAAACGAATCCCAGCTCGCCCTCCTAGCATGGCCCGTTTCCCAAAAATCGGCAAAAATGTGAAAAACGCATTTTTAGACCCAAAACCCTAAGTTCACCTTTTCGACACCTACATTCCCGTAAAGAGCACAACGAGACGAAAAAAAGGAATCCCAGCACGCCCTCCTAGCATGGCCCGTTTTCCAAAAATCGGCAAAAATGTGAAAAACGCATTTTTAGACCCAAAACCCTAAGTTCACCTTTTCGACACCTACATTCCCGTAAAGAGCACGACGATACGAAAAAAACAAATCCAAGAACGCCCCTCCTAGCATGGCCCGTTTTCCAAAAATCGGCAAAAATGTGAAAAACGCTTTTTTAGACCCTAAACCCTAAGTTCACCTTTTCGACACCTACATTCCCGTAAAGAGCACGACGAGACGAAAAAACGAATCCAAGCACGCCCTCCTAGCATGGCTCCTTCCATTCCAAGGTCGCAGGGGCTCACAACTTCCTAAGTGGAGCAGCTCCCCCACCATCCCACTACTGTCGACACACTAAAGACGGCTTTTTGAGGGCGCCACCCTGTGAAGTGTTATTGGGGCACTTACGCGTCATCACGAAAACTTCCTCCCCAAATACTAGTCTACCTACTCCGAACGAGTCCCATCACTGTGAGCACCACCCAGCCAAGGCAATACCTACCTGGCGATAGTAAGTATTGCCCGGGGTCCCAGTGCCTTGAACAGGCACATTCCCCTCGGTATGCACAGTGATATGTTCGGGGCAAGTATTCGGCCATGCAGGGACCTCCGTTGTGAGACGGATACCACTGCAAGGGTACATGGCGCACCCACCTGACGGGATGGGGAATTCCGTCTAGGCTTTCTGGCCAGATGGCCAAGTTGGTGGCCCTTCTCCAGGCAGTATGCACGTTTATTTCCATGGGTCAAACCAAAAATGGGACCGGAAGTCGAAAATGACCTTAATAAGTCCCCCCTATTAGTTGCCTCCTACGACAGGCAGAGCATACCGTGGATGAATTCTGCCCTCCCCATCCACAGGGGGTCTTCCAAATCAAAGTCAGTCATGTCAGTCGGTCTAGTCAGCCCTATTAGTCGCCCCCTACGACAGGCATAGCATACCGTGGGTGTATTCTAACCCGCACCCACACGGGGGGTAACAATGCCATACAGCACATTGCCAATACCACAAAATCCAACATTACTTTCCTCCGTCTACCAGCAATACTACATCAACCTTTCTCAAAACAATATATCTTCGCAGCGTTATTCTTAACAATATGTTCACATCTGTATCTTAACCTCTGACATATCAAATTCGAACTGCCTTCCTCACTGGTTGCAAATATATCCATAATAATCTCAACTTAGTATAAAACAAAGTCCCCGATTTGTGTTTGTTACGGGTAAACTCGAGAACCACTGGATGGATTTTGATGCGGTTTCCACCATTCTGTAAAGGATATCTCGAGGATTATTTCTGTAGAAAATTATTTATTTATGATTAAAGGAAGCCGAGCAGTAACGATTTTAGTGGAAACGTTGGAAAAAAAACTGGCGTCCGAGCGCTTTGTAAGCTTACGCTGGGCAAACCGTTAAAAATATCTCAATACTATGAGTGTAAGAATTGTTCAGCTTGAAAAGTTCTACAAAAAAGTCCGCGAGAGCATATGTCTATCTTCAATAGGCCTACATCGCCCACTCTAAGTGTGTTTACGTTTTAATTTCTTCCAAACATGTCCATTCAACTACTGAGGCGACAGAGTACGAGCTAACTAAGGGCGAGTCTATCATCTCTGTTACAGCCTAGCTAGCGGGCGAACCTATTGCCCCAGATAGAAGCCAGCAGCAAACCGTCCAGAAGTTAACATTGGACGGAAGGGGGATTTGTGTTTCATGCACGTCGCCATTCTTAAATTACCTCTGACAAGAATTTGTTGCACATGCATCTCCATGATAATATAACTAATAGTTCAGTCAGTGATTTTAACCCATCACGCCGAGAAGTAAAACGGATATTGGTCATTGTTCATTGACACTGGAGAAAAAAAAAGCGAAGCCGGGTCGGGTTGCTAGTATCACAATAAATTACTGCTTCTCTAGTTGTCCTGATATTTACTGGTAATATATTAACCTTTATACGTTCAATAGCTCCGATACATCGTCTATTATCGGTGTTTCAAGGTCATCTAAAATATCCACAAAGTACACTCCTCATGAGTATTTATCGATACATCAATTGTTACATAACAAAACAATTGTAACTTTCCTTCACCATGTTTAATAACATTACAATCTTCACCAATCTATTCCTTCCTTCTATAGGTTTACTACATCATTGACATAATTATCCTGAGATAAATATTCGTCGTCTGATCTGACAATAAGTCGTTAATGATTTAATCTTCCTTCGATCTGAGATGAAGATCGTCTATCTATCGTTTCAACTTAATAAAATGCCATACTGAAATAAATTCGAAACTATCTAAATCAAAACGTAACACGATAAAATCTCTACCCTAGATGAAATAAATCCAAAAATATTTACGAAAACTCTATTCAAAACATCGAACCTAGATACTCCTGCCACCTTATAAAAATAACTAAACCTGTCGAATTCTAACCTTGGTTGGTTGGTTAGTTGGTTGGTCCCTTAGTTTAGGGGCTGCGACAACGCGGTCATGAAGCCCCGTGTACTTTGTGTGTGTGAAGAGTTTGTCTGATAACCAGTGTTAATTGTGATGGCTGTATTAGTGTGTGTTATCTGTGATTCAGGTAGAAGGACTGCATACGATTAATTTTTTCAAGTAGTTCCTACTTTTGCTACCAAATGCTACCCGTCAACGACACCTAGCTGCGTAAGTGGCTACAAAATGACATCGCAGTCTGCACCTGGCGGCGAACGTTGGAACTAATATAGCGTTATCAAACTATCCTACAAATTTTAGCTTCCACAAGACGTGTAGTAAGTGGAAGGTTCTCTTTCATTCCGACATGGGACCACCGGCTTTACTTCCCCTCCGAAGGAAGGCATAGGCTACTGAGGGATTTTAACGCTCTTAAATAATCCGACGACTTTGGCCGGGTTTGAACCCGCGATCTTGGGCACAGAAGCTCAGCATGCTACCAACTACGCCACCGAAGCCGTTGAATTCTAACTTTAAAAATCCAAATCGAAAACGAGCCATAATTACTAACCAAAATTTTAAACTACGAAGAAAAATGGCTAACATGACCAACATAGAATACTGGTCGGATATTCTCGTACATCTTCAAACTACAAAAATATGGGATACTGATTGATTTCTTGATCCTACCTTTTGCTGCGTAAAGATGTCTAGAAGTGGTTATTCCAACGCTGCCATGGGCACCTTTCTCGTACGCCTCCACGTAGCCGTCAGTAATTTTTCAATTTCAATCGTCCGCAACTGTTCAATAATACCGTAATTACATATATCACTAGTTCACTTTAGAAGTCTAGTATATTCGACCGCGATGTGTCCCGCACCGAGTAATTATACTCATTACTTTAGCACTCCCGCACTGTAATACACATACCACCGTTTTCTACGAAGCCTCGAGTCTCTCGATATCCCCCTCAACCGCTCAAAGTTAGCATCATCATAAAAAAATCTCTCGCGATAAGTTGGCTGGATTACAATTGTCCTCGTTGTTGTTGTTTGAGTCTTCAGTCTTTTTACTGGTTTGATGCAGCTATCCATGCCTCCCTGTCCTGAGCTAATCGTTTCATCTCTACATAGCTCCGACACCCTACATCTGAGGCAATCTGTTTAACATATTCTAACCTTGGTCTACCCCTACAGTTCTTGTCTTCGACCCTTCCTTCCATAACTAAGCTTGCTATTCCTGGGTGTCTTAGTATGTGTCCTACCAACCTATCTCTTCTCTTCATTAGCAGTCGCCAGAAACATCTCTCCTCTCCCACTCGTCTTAATACCTCTTTGTTTGTAACCCTATCTACCCATCTGATCTTCATCATTCTCCTGTAACACCACATTTCAAATGCTTCAATTCTCCTCTTTTCTGCTACACCAATAGTCCAAGTTTCACTTCCATAGAGCACCACGCTCCAGACAAAGGCTTTCAAAAATGACTTCCTAATACCTAAATCTATATTCGATGTCAACAGATTCCTTTTTTGTAGAAATGCTTTCCTTGCCTGAGCCAACCTACTTTTTATATCCTCTTTGCTTCGCCCATCACTGGTTATTCTGCTTCCTAAGTAACAGAAGTCTCCTACTTCCTTCAGCTTTTCACCTGTCAATTTGATCTCCATAGAGGTTTCTGATTTATTTCGGCTGCATTCCAGTATTTTTGTTTTACATTTATTAATTTTCATCATGAATTCTTTCTGTAAGACGGAGTCCATACCATTCAAAAACTCATTCAAATCCTCAGGCTTGTCGGCCAAGATGACGATGTCATCAGCAAATCTCAGAGTTGAAATTATTTCTCCTTGAATCTTCGCTCCCACTTTAAATTTTTCTCTAATTTCCTTCATTGCTTGTTCAATGTAAAGATTGAAAAGTATGGGTGATAAGTTGCAGCCTTGCCTTACACCTTTCTGAATACCAGCTTCTCTCTCATGTCCTTCAACTCGAATGACTGCTGTCTGGTTTCTGTATAGATTGTATATCACCCTCCTATCCCTGAACTTTATTCCAATCGATTTCAAAATGTCAAACAATTTAGTCCAATCAACGTTATCAAAAGCCTTTTCTAAGTTCTCTTATCTTTCCTTATTCTACCTTCCAAAATCAGCCTAAGACTTAGTACAGCTTCCCTTGTTCCTACATTTCTCCTGAAACTAAACTGGTCTTCACCCAACTCCGTTTCTATCTGGCTTTCAATCCTCTTGTAAATTATTCTAGACAGGATCTTTGAAGCATGAGTAATCAAGCTGATTGTACGGTAATCTTCACATCTGTCAGCTCCCACTTTCTTTGGTAGAGGGATGATTACATTCTTCTTGAAATCAGGGGGTACCTCACCTGTCTCACAAATCCTACACACCAAGTGAAATAACCTGATCAGACCTTCATCTCCTATGCAGCGTAGCAACTCAATCGGTATATCATCTATGCCTGGTGCTTTGTTCCTGATTAAGTCTTCGAAAGCTCTATCAAATTCTGATCTCAATATTAAATCTCCTTTCGCATCCTCATCAATTTCCTCCTCCCTTTCCATTACATGATTCTCAATCTCCTTTCCCTTATACAAACTCTCTATGTAAGCTTTCCATCTCTCAACCTTTTCTTCCCTATCTGTTAGAGGCTTTCCATTTGTGTCCTTAATATTACAGCACTTAGTCTTCTTTTCCCCAAAAGTATTCTTAATCCTTCGATAAGCTGTGTCTACTTTTCCTAATTTCAGACAATTTTCTATACCTGCACATTTCTCTTTCAACCATTCTTCTTTCGCTTCCTTGCACTTCTTGTTAACCTCATTTTTCAGACGTCTGTATTCTGCTTTCCCCTTCTCATCTCTTACATTCTTGTGTTTCCGCCTTTCATCCATCAATTCTAGTATATCCTGAGTGATCCACGGTTTTCTACCTATTCTTTCTTTCCTACCAATGTTTTCTTCTGCGGATTTTGTTATTTCATTCTTCAAAAGTGCCCATTCGTCTGCAATTGAAGTTTGTTTAGGGTTTTTCATTAGTCCTTCCTTTATACTCTTCTTGAATCTTTCGTTTACATCCTTCTCTTTCAGTCTGTCTATTGCCCACCTTTTTGGCTTTGACTTTTCTTCAGTTTCTTCAACTTTAATCTGCATTTCATTACAACCAGATTGTGGTCAGAGTTTATGTCAGCACCAGGATATGTTTTACAATCCAAAATCTGGTTTCGAAGCCTCTGCTTGACCATAATGAAGTCGATTTGGTAACGCCCTGTATCTCCTGGTCTCATCCATGTGTATATTCTTCTATTGTGGTTATTGAATAAGGTGTTAGCTATGACCAACTCATGCTCAGTGCAGAATTCTACCAGCCTGCTTCCTCGATCATTCCTTTCACCTAATCCGAAATCTCCTACTATCTTCCCTTCTCTCCCTTTCCCTACCACAGCATTCCAATCTCCCATTACTATAACATTTTCATCAACCTTGATATACCTCAGAATTTCGTCTATTTCTTCGTAGACCTTTTCAACATCCTCATCATCAGCTTGACTGGTAGGCATATAGACTTGTACCACTGTGGTGCAGGTAGGTTTAGTATTGATTTTTGCTACAATAATCCGTTCACTATATTGTTCATAATATTCCACCCGCTGTCCAAGTTTCCTACTCAATATGAGGCCAACCCCTGCTTGGCCATTGTTTGATTTAGTGCTAATGACCCTATAGTCTCCTGACCAAAAGTCCTGTTCTTCCTGCCAGCGCATTTCACTAATCCCAACCGAATCCAACCTCAACCTATCCATTTCCCTTTCTAAGTTTTCTAACCTTCCACTTCCTAGCAGACTTCTAACAATTGTCCTCATTACATCGCAATTAGATTTCCGTCTTCACATAGGAATATCTTATAAATTCAATAATAATTTTATAGCTAGATATCTCCTCAGCAAGTAATTCTAATTAGCCTCGCAATGGATAATGAGAATCTTGCTAATTGTGCCTTTTGTATTTTTCTCATTGGCTCTGGTGAGTCACGTGATTCTATCTCGACACGCTTCTGGCTTGAGTCGCCGGCACACGTCTTGCTCTGCGGGTTACATATCCAACTCCTGGCACGGATCTAGTGCTGGCTCCCCGCCATCAAAGGTAAACTAGTTTCCGCCTTCTCAAAACCTGTATTTCCATAGCGAATTTTCAGATTGGACGGTTCCGGTGACTGGCATGACCCTTGTATTCTCGTTTATGCACGATTCCAGCCTCTATAAATTTTAACATGGGCTGCCTTTCACTACAGGCAATTATACAATCGTATGCATCGTCAATTCGAGTAGAGTACAGTAATCGCCTGGATACGGACGTGAGACTTGGTGTGGCCTTGTTACTGTCCGCACTGACCGACCAATCGCACTACTAAACCAGCAGAAGGTAGCTTCTGCAGTGGCTTCGATGAGTCAAGTGAAGAATATTGGTAAACTCCCATTCAAAACAGCTATGGGACCATCTTCACGTATGCTTTGGAATGTATCACCTGAAAAAAAGAAAATTGAAAGTATTAGCAAGTGTCAAAGCCAGGTATTTGATGAATCTCTCAAAATTCACCCCTTCTCGCCTAGCGTAGGCCTATGTCCGGGCTGTTCCTGCCGTCTACTAAGATGGCCTAAACAATCTGTGGAACTCGTGCAGTTCACGGGGCGAGCCACCATAAAAATCGTAAAAAATTACCATAGAAGCCAGTGCTGCTAATCTGTTTTGAAGCCGCTGGCTGCGAGCGAAGAGAGCAAGCCAGCGGCGTTAGGGGACCAGGTACCGTTGCGACTATGCGCTACTCTGCCTGGTGTATTTTATTTTAAGGACGTAATTTTTTAATTTCATTTATAAATTTGGTATGTTCTTTAATATAATAATATAGTTTTACCGCCGGAAGCGATGTGTCGGCCGCTTCGGCTGCAGCATGTATAAATTGATGATGGTTTAAATTGTTGTTGCAAATAAATAAGATGGAATAAAAGTAAAAGATTTGTTATTTTTGTTTTCGGGGAATAAACAGTTGTCATAGCAGTTGAGCTCTGTTTAGCTACTAGCCTAATGTTCTGGCTTTATATGTAACGTGCGCCATGGCCGGCGTTGCAACAGCTTCAGCTTAGTAATAATAATAATAATAATAAAAATATATTTTGGGTTTGAAAGTTAGTAGTGGAGTAATACCGATTCCAACTCACTCCAGAACCACCCTTGCTCTACTACTAAGCCTCAGCCATGTTAAATATCTCTCGAACGCATGGTCCGATTTTGACAAATGAGGTATCGTTGGACTCGGGCTGACGTTCTCTTTGCTATGGACTATTCGTTATATTTTTCAATTTTTTTTTGAAAATTTTTGTTTTTGAAACTAGGTGATAGTTTGAAAACTAAACATGATAGAACGTTGTGCCATAGCTCAAACGAATGGTCTTTATGCCCTTTATTTTCTATAATGAAACTTTTTTACTTTTATGTTTTTTTTGAAAACACTCGAATTTTGAAAATCCTATATTTTGGAAACTAGGAAGTTTACAAAAAAGTTTGTTTCATGTAAATCAGTGATCCCCACCCCCTCTACCCCCCAAATAAATGTCAAGTCTCTAGGATGAAAACCTGTAGTAGTGTGTTGATGACGGAGCTGGACCACTTCTTATTGAGCCACCCTCGTATTTGCCCCGAAGCTGATATCTCGCTAACCAATGGTCGGATTTGAACATACAGGGTGTCCTAGCACTCGTAGTGATGCCCCCTACTTTCCTATAGGCTCTTAATTTAATGAAAAGACCAAAACTAAAAGGTCATGTGCTTTTAATATCTCGCGAACCAATCATGCTAGAGGCATGTTCGACAGGTCCAAGGACTCGGGGTGACGTCCTCTTTGCTATGGACCGCTCGTTATAATTTAAAAAAAATTGTAAACTCGATTTTGGGGTAAACACGTGTTTTTGTGATTTTGCCGATATCTCACGAAGCAATAACGCTAGAGGCATGTACGATGGGTCCAAGGATTCGGCCAGACGTCCTCTTTGCTATGGACCACACGTTATATTTTTAAAAAAATTTGGAAACGCGATTTTGGGGTAAACACGTGTTTTTTGTGATTTTTGCCGATATCTCATGAACCAATAACGCTAGAGACGTGTACGAGGTGTCCTAGGACTCGGGCTTTCGCCCCCTTTCAAATGTGGTAGATATTTTTTTCCAAAAAATAATTCACAAAGGGCCTAACGCCATACATGTTGAAATAACGTTTTCTTTTTCTTTACTTGTTTATAATGTTTATGAAGCGTGGTGGTTGAGAGAGACGATACGGCTGGGTGTGTGTGTTTCAACGAACCTGTCGCTAACCACAAGGACCATGCTTAATAGAACAATCGCTATTTCGACGGGTCGGTGTATGACAGAACGAGCATGCGTTTTCTGATATTTTACCTTTAACGTGTAAACGGTGATGAGAACTTGATTCTATGTTGGTCGAAGCGAGTACCGAAAACAAACGAGCAGGAGGTGAAGGTCATTTGAGCTTATTGGAAGGCATTGATCTGACTTGACAACAAGTGCAATGGAAAAAATGACCAAGACGCTTGAAGGTGAAATAATCTGACCATCGTGGTGGCAGGGGAGTGTGAAAGGCATGCACACACATTTGTGAAACCACATGTATGCTAAACCAGTGACATCCTGTTTTGCTTCGTACGTGACAAAATGCAAGTCCATGTGACATTTGATCTACCGCAGGTGTTCGCCTGGGACGTTATCTATCTACATGCGCGATAACTGTTAACAAGTTACATCCTGTTTTGCTGCGTACGTGACAAAATGCAAGTTCATGTGAAATTTGATCCGGCACAGGTGTTCGCCTGGGACGTTAGCTGTCCACGTGCACGATAAGAGAATGTTCAAAGCGTGGGAAAAAAATGATTATACATGCAATGTGATATATAAAGACACGTCGCTGACATTTCCACTCGCACTTATGTGACTACTTTTGAACACGCTACAGCGTTGTGTGAAACACTTGGCTTTGTTTAACAGTTTTGGTGTTGGTGGAAAATACTTATTCTTGTTGTGAGGTAGGTATATATTTATTCATTTATATATTTATTGATTTTATATAAATACATGCAATTATTTATTGATTAGGTAATTAATGATTTTATTTATTTATTTGTTTGCAGATAATCGGTATAGCCTACTTGTCGTGTGTGTGTGTGAACGATATTAAAGAAAGAGAGAAAGACAGACAGCTAGAGAAGGAAACCATTTCCACACTAGTCCGTGAGACGGGAATATAGCAAAGCATTATACGTCAAGGTGAGATTTGTTTATATATATATATATATATATATATATATATATATATATATAACCTGTTTGATTTTGTTTTGTTTATGAAAGGCATAAATTATGGAATGGATATACTTATGGTGGTTTATTTTATTTCTTTTTAGAGTGTTGGAAAACGCTTGACCTCTGTGAATAACCAGGAACGTGTGTGTTTGAGATCATTGTCAGACAGTCTACATTTCTAAACTCAGGTGAGTGTGTTCTTTCAAAATAATGTCTTTTGCCACTGCTACCGATACGTTAATTTGGGAACCCCTAAATAGTTGTTTTAAATCACGTGTGTGCTCTGGTCGTGTGGTCAATGTTAGAAAAAGTTTGATTCCCAAAGAATTTTTACAATCTTGTTTTGAAATTTTCAAAATTGAAATTTGCACAGCGCAAAGGTTGCATACGGCTTTAAAGGTGAATACAGAACTGGTGTGCGATTTCATATATAAAAAGAAGGATGTAGAGCATAAAGACACATTTTATATTTGTAGTAAAATGCAAGAGCTATTCATAGCCCATAATTTGGAACAGTGGTATGAAACCCACGTGGTGAATGCCTTGCTATCAAAATTTGATAAACTGCAACAAGGACCGAGTGGTCTAGCCTTAGACAAAATTCATCATTTGCAAATCAACATTTGTCAATTCAACCCATTGAATGCTGGGTCTAGCTATATTAAAACACCACCAGCTATAGCTTCGAAAAATGCTGTGGTCAATATAAAGAATCGTGACAATGATTGCTTTCTGTGGTCTGTGGCTGCGTATTTGCAGCCAGCACAACATAATGGTTGTCGACCAGGAATGTACAAGGCCAAGTTTGTTGAATTGAAACATACTTTAAATTTAACTCGAGTATCGTTCCCTATGGACTTAACCGAGATCCATAGGTTTGAACAAGATAACCAGGACTTTTCGTTCATGGTGTATGGCCTTGATGGTAATGAGATTGTGGGTCCTCTTTATGCTACAAAAGAACCAAAACGACACCACATTCATCTTTTATATTTATCTTATGGAGAGGTGAATCACTATTGCCTAATTAAAAGCCTGAGTAGATTGCTAAGCAGTCAAATGTCCAAAGATCAACATAAGAAACATATTTGTGACCGTTGCTTGCAATATTTTACAACCCCTACGCTTTTGGAACGACATAGGGTAGATTGTGTTACTCAGGAAGCGGTGAGACTGATATTGCCACAAGGGGACAAGGCTGTGTTAAAGTTTAAGGACATTCATAAGCGTGACACTGTCCCCTATGTGGTATATGCAGATTTTGAAGCTCTCACTACACCCATGGCGGGATGTGAACCAGATCCCTCCATGAGCTCAACCACACCCATTCAAAAACATGAACCTTTTGCCATAGGATTTAATGTGGTGTGTGCCTATGACCCCACACAATCCGTTTACAAATACCGTGAGGGGCCAGATTGTGCCAAATGGTTCTTGGATGAACTTGTCAAGTTGGCCGACCATGTACAGGAATTACTAAACCACCCAGTACCCATGAGCCTATCTCCAGAACAGCAGCAGCAGTATGAGCATGCCACGACATGCCATATTTGCGAAAAGCCTATTTTAAGTGGAGAGAAAAAAGTCAGAGACCACTCACACTTTACAGGGGAGTTTCGTGGAGCTGCGCATAGTAAATGCAATTTGAACTTTCTGGCTCCTCGTTTCATCAGTGTCTTTTTCCACAATCTGGCAAATTATGACATTCAGTTTTTGATTCGTGAATTGGGTCATGTCAACAAGGGCTCGTTTACCATTATTCCCCAAAACCATGAGCGTTTTACAGCCCTGACATGGTGGTTGGGCGACTTTAGCATTCGATTTTTGGATTCCTTTAAGTTTATGGCATCCTCGCTAGACAGCCTTGTGAATGGCTTGAATGAGGAGGAATTAAAAAATACTAGAATGCATTTTAATGATCCTGAGCAATTTCAATTGTGCATTCGGAAAGGTATATTCCCGTATGATTTCTGCAATAGCTGGGACGTGTTAAAGCAAAGAAAACTCCCACCACAAGAGAAATTTTACTCGAAACTAACACGCAGTACCGTTTCCGATGAAGACTATGCACATGCATGTCAAGTTTGGCGAGTGTTTGGCATGAACACGCTAAGTGAATATGCTTTGCATTACCTAAAACTGGATGTATTGCTGCTCACTGATGTGTTTGAAAAATTCCGTAACTTGTGTCAACACATTTACGGTCTTGACCCGGCTCACTATTACACGAGTCCTGGACTCTCGTTTGATGCCGCTTTGAAATACACTCAAGTGGAATTGGATTTACTCACTGACGTAGACATGGTTCTATTTTTTGAAAAGGGCATTCGTGGCGGCTTTGTGTCACTTAACCAACGCCATGCCGAAGCGAACAATGTCTACATGCCTGATTATTCACCAGACAAACCAGAATCGTACTTAATGTACTATGACGTGAATAATTTGTACGGTTACGCCATGAGTCAGCCTTTGCCCTATGGAAAGTTTGCTTGGCTGACAGACAAACAAGTGTCAGAATTTGATGTGAACATGGCTAGCCAAGAAACAGGCCGTGGATATGTGCTAGAAGTGGATATTGAATATCCCTCATCCTTGTATGATGAACATGCCGATTTCCCATTCTGCCTTGAGCAAATGGTTCCCCCTGACAGTAAAGTGAAAATTGAAAAACTCATGGAGACACTTTACAACAAAAATCGGTATGTGGTACATATCCAAATGTTGGTGCAATGCCTCGCCCAAGGCTTGGTGTTGAAGAAAATCCACAGGGGTATTTCTTTTGCTCAAAAATCATGGCTTGAGCCGTACATGCGACTCAACACAGAGCACCGACAAATGGCAACACAGCAGTTTGAAATTAATTTTTTTTAATTAATGAACAACTGCATCTATGGCAAGTCCATGGAGAATGTCCGCAAATACCGTGACATTAAATTGGTGAATGTCTGGGAGGGGCGGTGGGGTGCCCGGCGGTACATTGCTAAGCCAAATTTCAAATCGATCAAAATTATCGATGAGGATTTGGCTACTATTGAAATGAGTAAGACCAGCGTGACCATGGATAAGCCCATTTACTTGGGTCAAGTCATTTTAGACTTTTCTAAATCGGTCATGTATCGATTCCACTATGAGTTTGCCAAACGCCATTTTGAGGACGTTTCTCTTTTGTATATGGACACGGACTCATTCATTTACCACATTCGCCACTGCAACCCCTATGACGTCATGAGGCAACATAGTGACTGGTTCGACACCTCTTGCTATAGCGCTGACAACGTGTTTCAGCTGCCCATAAAAAACAAAAAGGAAATGGGCGTTTTAAAAGATGAATGTGGTGATTCCATTATGACGGAATTCGTAGGTTTGGCTTCGAAAATGTATGCTTATCGCACACTCGACTGTAAGGAAGCCAAAAGAGCAAAAGGTGTAGGTAGGGCAGTGGTAAAATCGCTACGTGTTGATGACTATCTAGCGGTTTTACGCACGGGCAAAGCTATGTCTCATACACAGTGCAGGATACAATCCAGCAACCATCATTTGTATCTTGTGGAACAGAGAAAACGCACCCTCGCCTCCATGGATAACAAACGTGTGTGGGCTGATGACCTGCTCACCAGCCTGCCCTGGGGTTATGATCGCAAGGAGGAGGAGGTGTGATTTCACTGTTTAATCGTTTATGGGACATAGCTTTATGTAACTTGTAGATTTAGTATTTTGTAAATATTGTTTTTTTGTCATTGTAAATAGTAGATTTTGTAAATAGTGGCAATCCACTTGGACCTTTTGCTCTTTAAAAAAAGTTCTATGCAAACTTATTTTTTTAAATTTTTTTGATTGGTAAATAGTATGATTCTTTTAACGCTGTACAAAGTTTTTTTGTAAATATGAAATAAGTAAGATTTTTAGTAACTTTAATAACTAGTATTTAATTATTTTTCGTAATGTAAATGATCAAATAAAAAAGTTCTTTTGGGATGAGTGTGCATGTCGAGAATGTGCTTTTGGGAATAAATAAAGTGGTTGTGTTTGTTCCCAAAGACAGGTGTGAATGTATGAGTGGAAAGAGAAAGCTGATGTGTATGGTTGACCAGAGCAAACACGGTGAGGTAGGGTGGGTGGGTGGGGAGGGGGTAAATGGTCACTTATATAATCATTTTGTTTTCAATAGTTTCGTTTTTTCATTGAAATGTGGCAGTCAAAAGACATTATTTTTGTAAAAACAGTCTTACCTGCAGTAGTCCAGTAGTCGTAGACCTCGACGTTTCTCCAAACACACATCAACACATTGCAGTATTATCAAGGTCAAGCACTTGCATCAACATCATTGTCAAATCTCAACTTTCGACATACATCAAATGGAAAAAATATGAAAACAGCAAAATGGAAATTCCATGTTTCCATATCACCAAAACAGCAAAACTTAAAACGGACATTTTTAAAAACTGGAAATGGCTATGTGTGAAATTTGAAAATTCAAAAACTTTAAACAGACATTGTTTAAAATGTGTCATCAGCAAAATGGAAAACTCCATATCATCAAAAACGTTAAACTTGAAACGAACGTTTTCAAAAACTGTAAATTGCAAAATGATAAATGACAGTGTGTGGAATTCATCATGTGTGAAATGTGTAAAATGAAAAAATCAGCCATCAACATCACGATTTCTTAAAATTAAAAATAACAAAACATCGTGCTCTGGAAAACTTTTGTTTTTATTTCATAGTCATAGTGAATTGACAAAAGAAAAATAGAATACAAACAAATCCCAATTCCTCACTCCTCAATGTTTATGTCCATGCATCATCAACTTTCCTTTCATAGCACTCATGACAATTAGGGCTGCCATCCTTTCACCTACTGAGGCATCACTGGATGTGAAACGTTGTTTAGCTTTCTTTAATAACAATTTATCTGCCACATGTCTTAAACCAGGATGACTATGGCGATAAGAAAGGTCATGTTCCTTGCATGCTTGATCCAAAAGATTAATGGGTACATCACCACGTTGTAAACGTTTTTCGAGACGAGTTCCAGGGCCACAAAAAACGATAACCTGGAAGATGGATTTCGAAAGGTAAGTATTGAATCACTTTGTCAATGACGCCATTGCCAGTACAGGTCTGGCATATCCTTTTCCATCGATGGTAAAAAGGTTTGGTCTTCCTCCTCCTCTGTGGACGATGTTTGTGTTTGTTGTTGTTGCTTTTTCTCGCCATGACACTCGTGGAATGATTCAACAAAGTCTTTACATGGACTTTTATGACCGTGATACAGTTTCACTAGCTGGCAAGTCGCACACTGACGCATAGACGGTATTTTTGCCATGGCCACTTGCTTATGGTGATCGTAATCCGTACAGGGTTGCAATTCACTCAACACAGGGTCTTGAGTCCATGATTTTGGTACATGTTGCCAGATTTCTTTCACTGCGTTGGCGGCCACATAATAAATGAACGACTTGGGCAGCGCCAAGAGTTCCTCTTTGGTAAAACTGTCTAGTTTCTTTTTGCACACAAAGAACTTGCCGATGGCTTTGTCCGTAGCATTGCCTTTCTCCATGGTATCACGTGCTGTAGATGTTTACACGTCGCTTGTAGAAATCTCACTGACGTCATTCACAGGTAAATCTTGAGTTATAATTTTGTTCAACAACTCCCAGCAGGCATGGGTGGTTAACCAATGAAAGAGATGCCACGCATGCGATAGGGCTGTATGGGTAATGTTGCCACAGGAACAAGTATCCATGAGCGTTTGCAGGGAGGGGCAGCCCAACTCCATGAGGTCGATACATTGGCAGTAAGACGCCAAAAATGGTTGCAACCATTGACGTTTTTCATTACCTTTCACAAATACCACATTGGCCGAGGACAAGTGTGCTTTCATAACCACATCCAAATATTTATAGGAAATGGTTCCCTGATTCCAGTCTAGTTGCCTATGATTTTCAATCCACTGGGTTTGTTTACGGTCTTTTTCACACAACAAATCAAAAGCATGGGGTGGTTTAAATAGCAAATGCGTAGCTTGTGATATCCAAAACGTGGTACAATCGATCACGGCCACTTGTTTAAATATAAATTTGTTGTCACCAATTTTAAACCCTTGGCAATCCACAATGAGTGTGCGCAACATGTTGACGCTTGTCTGGACCAAGTTCAACTGACGACTGACGGACGATCAGGTGTGATCATGGCATGGACTTACCTGCCATGCTAGTTCCAAAAAATAAGGTTAGGGTAGGACAGAGGCAAAAGCAAAAAAATAAGAATTTAAGAATTACATCATTGTATTATCATTACACGTCTTACAGGCCTTTGTCATTTTGGGATAAGGACGATAGCAACTAATACAACAATATAGTCTCTTGTGTTTGTAACGTCCATAACACCGATGATGTCCCAATGTCTCTAAACTAGGCGTTTTTGATGGTGAGCTGCTCACCGAAGCACCATGGATACCATACGGTCCACACGTATCGTAACTTGTTTTTTTTTCATCACCCAAAGACACAAGCGAGGGATAGCTTGAATGACAGGGTATATTTCCCACTTTCATTCTGCACAGGTAGGGGCAGGTGGGTGACCAGCGCTGATGTTCCTGCATGGGTTCATCGCCCTCCTGCCATTGGTCTATGATGATGGGACAAAAGGCACATTTCACTTCATCTCTTGTTTTTAAATAGTAGAATCCAGCGGCTGCCAAGGCTTGAGGGTTTATGAAAGGCACTGGCCATGTGGCAAAAGTCTTGAAACGTTGTTCCTCAGAGTTTAAATTCATGGATGTAACGTCTCTTGAGGCTTTAAAGCAAGACATGACTGAGCGGCTTGACGTGGGATGACCTGTTATTTATACACTCGTCACTTGGTTGGACAGTGGATAATAGTTGACTTGTTTGTGATGAATAATCAGACAGTAGGCCGTCGTATTGGCTGGTACATTGTCATGCGTTTCAAAATCTAGTCGAATGTCGATATTGGATGGCTTGACAGACTCTTCCAGGTAAGAACAGTCAAAGACAATCAGTGGTGCTCTTGCCTTAAACGCTTGGGGTAGTAGCATGGGGCCGTTCTCTTTTTGATAATACGACCATCGAAATTTAGAAAACAAGTCGTACAGGGGCCCAAACTTATTTTTTGAAAAATCCAAATCCAGTCCTTCATAGGGAAACACAGCTCCGTTGAGGAAAAGACGTGCATTTCTCAATTGCAGGTGATCAAATTGCGAGGCATCTTTGGTTTGTTGATACTTGCGATTCGTTTGAAAACCCACGATCAGGTAGAGAGGTCTCTCTGTATAGCGAGCTGTTTTTACAGACCAACTGTGTGTGTTGGTAGTGGGCAATAGCGGATACTCATGGAGTGCCCAGCTTCTAAATTCCATGGGTAGAGGCATATCTCTCTTTACCATTTTGAGTATGTCCAGTTTTATGCTATCGTTAAGGGTCACATGAGGCACTTTCCATAGCAAGCGTTGTAGTTGAACTTTTGAATCGATGGGGGCATTGTCGGCTCCCTTGAGTGCATTATTATCACTCCTGTCTCTCACCAGATAAAGCACTTGCCTTGCGTTGACCACAATGCGTTGGTGATCTTCAGCAAAGCCTAGAATCAGTTTAAGAGGTAAATATCCAGTAAAGGTCCCATCGGTGTGTACCATCCAGTCATTGGTCGAGTCAGGACACCAACCTGCCATGCAAAGTGTTTTACCTTCTTCCTCACTATAAGAGGGGTATAGTTTCATGACACTGGAAATGCCCACATTTCGAGTGCTATCCACCACGATATCGTTAATGACATAACGTACTTCAGAAAACAGAAAGGCTAAACGATGGTTGGCCAACTTGGATGTGGTAGGTGTAGAGCCATCGGCTTTGGTGAGCCGACCTTCAATCTGAATGACACTTTCATGCGGTAGGGTGTAAATATCTTGGTTGTTGATAACAAATTGAATTTCATCATTGTTATTGAGTCCAGGTGTTTGAGCTTGATAGGAATGGAGATCAATTCTTACCACTCCTGGTTGCTCCTCGATGTGGTTCGCTATCTCTAGGATAGAATTCATTATGAGGGTTGACGTGGTAACCCAAATGCTGTAAAATCTGTTTGCCTTGAGATGTTAACGTGTATTCACGTGGCAAACAACTAACACCATTCCTAGACGGTGTTGTTGCTTTATACACAAACTTCATAGTGGCTTTAGCAGCAACTTGTAAGTCACTGGTGTGGTAGAATCTAGATCAATGAGTTGTTGATCTCTATTGATCAGTCTTAATGTTATATTACTAATACTATCGACAGCCACAGCATGAAAAAGCACCACTGGAGGGTTTTCACGAATAATATAGCCATTGGGCGATGTCACAATAAAGTCATAAAGTGAATGCGATGGTTCTTGATTGGTGTACACTTGGCTAATAATATTACACGTCACCGACACATGATGGTCCTCAATGAATTTCACTTCATGGTCTGATTCATGTTTTTTGTTGGGCTCCAACACACGTGGTTTAAATCCTAGTAATGGACCAATGGAATCGGGGTGTGTTTTAAAGTCAACGTTGAATGAGGAGAAAATACTGCAGCGATGAGTGTTGGTATTTCCTACAAGTTCAAACTTGTGCGTTCCGTCGAGAAATGACTTTAAACCATATTGATTGATCAACACCACATAAATGTGTTCATAAATATCATCGATCGTGTATCCACCAGAGTTCAAGGTGAGCACAGAATCATCATAGTAAAACTTGTTGTTCACATTTTCACGTATGTTGTATATTCGATTGTACGTTTCAAGAGAAACAAGTCCTAAACCATAGGGTTTTTCACTCAATTCGATAGGCGGGTAGAAGTCTAGGCTGACTTGAGGTCCACGTCCATGCACTGTAAACGTTTTACTTTCTGCCGACATACTGGTGGCGTTTTAGCTTATGCTGCGTCTTATATAAAAAAATTAAACACAAACGTCCACACTGTTGGCTATTAAACGTTTGCTCTCGTTTCACATTATAATATAGCTTGATCCTGTTTCCAAAATAGGTCACTAGTTCCATGGGCGGGGGCAAATTCCCAAAACTGTCAAAGTACCAAACCGTGGATCCCTCTTTGACATAAGCTACATAATGCGTTCCTGGTCCTCGGTGATCATCCAAATTGACAACAGCACATTCCTTTTTCCAGGGTCGTGGGGGTAATTGGTTTCGCATAAACACACCTCGAAAATGAGAAAGCTTTAGTTGTTTAGCATAGCTTTCCACTTGTTGATGCGTCAGGGCATGTCTTGCTATGGCTGAGGTTAAATTTTTTTTTTTTAATATTTCGAAATGGTGAAATCCCAAATCCTTGTTGATAAAAGGCTGGCTTTAAATTGGCATTTCTAGCCCCCATGGCAATCGCTTCCATCGTTTCATTGTGTCGCTGACTTTCTTTGAGTTGTTGCTTGCCCTGCTGCGCGGCTTTAATGGTTTTCGCCACTGCACTGGCACCGCCCAAAAGTGAACCCAGAGCAGCCAAACCGGCAAATAATGCAGGTAAAAATCCCGCTCGTTTGGGGACGGGAATCACTCGCCCTTGGTTTGAAACCTGTCGCCGACGTTTTGGAATAACCTGTCTCTGTGCTGCTCGAAGGGCTTTCCTTATGGTCAATACATTATTTTTTCTTTTTTTCTTTCGCAAGGGCTTGTCCTCGAATGTTGTAAGCCCAGGCTTTGCCAAGGACAATGTCCTTTTTTTAGTCTTTCTCACCACATACCTTTGTTTCACCATGATGATAATGACCCACAACCTTTCACAAGAAAGTTTAAATCACAACTAACGTCAGATGGTTATTTCATGGCTGTATATTCCAATTCCACATAAAGTGGGAAGTCGTTTATGGTTTTTCCCGCTTGCTTTTCATCCCATGTCAACATGAGGTGAAAGGATAATTCGTCACCAGCATTGACCATTTCATGGTTATGGACCAACATCCTATGACCATTTACCTTTATTTGTAAATGGTTCTCATCAGGTATGGCATATTTGATGTGAATGGTTCCATCATAGTGTAATCGATAGTGGCTTAAACCCGAAGCAAGCGCATAGGTCAAGTGCTGATCATGGACTAGCGGTAAATGGTTTCTGTCATTCACAGGTTTTTCATTTGTCAGATACACTAAAAATACAGATGGGATAAATTTATAAAGCCTTTTCATTTCATGGGTCATGTAACGCTTGGTACAAACATCGTCTTCGTCTTGTGGGTCTTCCACGTGAATAATCCGATGGTGATTAGCGCTATAGCCATTCACCGTAAGCTGGGGCACTTTGTCATTAAACTCATACACTTTGTTATCCACATACTTTTTCGTAGTAACGTCTGTAGACACTTGAGGATGTTTTACATGGGTTAACCGCTTTCCCTTAAAGTCATAATCTCCCTGTTTTGTGCGTGGCACTACTGACGTATCCACATAGTGTTTATTAGCAGGATCTGTTTCCTGTTTAGGATCATGTATGGGGACAGGCCTAGCTTTGGCCATCAACGCACGTCCAAAGACATCCATCGTCAACCTGTAGTACCAGTCTACTGTTTCTATGACAAGGTTCGGTGTCCTGTATATAGACAGCCGGCTAGCCTGTCTAAGCCTTAGTTGACATGAAGATTATTAAGCAGCAAGAGTCATTCCCCGTGGGGGACATGGTTTCCCATCTCTGTCCCATATCACGTGAACAACGCCATGGTTCACTGTTTCCATCTTCCATTCGCTGCATCATTGTGGGGCCTTCCGGCTGTGGAAAGACAAATCTTTTGCTAACGCTCATCACAGCGCCCAATGGTCTGCGTTTTCAAAATATTTATATTTTTGCAAAATCTCTCTACCAACCCCTCTACGTGTTTCTGGATCAAGTCATGTCTGGATTACAAAAAGAGAATATGGGTTATTTCACATTTTCCATGCAAGAAAATGTGATTTCACCGGATGAGGTAAAGCCTGATTCACTCATGATTTTCGATGATGTATCCACTGAACGTCAAGGCATCATTCAAAGCTATTTCAGCATGGGTCGTCACAAACATATCGATTGCTTCTATCTTGGACAAACGTATTCTAAAATGTCCAAACAGTTGATTCGTGACAATGCCAATGTCATTGTTTTATTTCGCCAGGATGAGAGGAACACTCGTCACATTTATAATGAACATGTGAATCCTGACATGACCTTTCAAATGTTTACAGAATTGTGTGCCAAGTGCTGGAACACTCAACGTCATGCCTGTTTAGTGATTGACAAACAAAGTGAACTCAACCAAGGACGGTATCGCTTAGGGTTTGATCATTTTATTGCTATTTAAGGCCCTGTCTCATTCCCCGGCAAGTCATTTGTCAAGACACCATGGCGTTAGCAGAGAGTCAATTGAAAAAGCATATTATTAGAGCAAAAAATACTATTCGCCAAAAGTTTCGTCAATTGAAACAATCACGTGCCAATCATGCTTTGTTTATTCAGCAACATTTAGCACCTCCACTAAAAGCCATGTTGAAACCCTCTTTCAAGCCATCTGAAACGCTACCCACCGTTTCACAAGCCACGCAGACACTGCACGAGGACCCTGAGGAAGAGGAAGAGGAACAGGAAGATTTGACTAGTGTTAGTGAAGTTGAGGATGAGGAGGAACAAGTGTTTACGCCTCAAAAAAAGGCCGCACCCCTTGCAGAGTTTTTGAGAAAAAAGAAATTCTTGGCCATGGTCGAAACACCTTGCCCTTCCAGAGCGCCTCCGTTTTCACAACTCTTGGCCACCCCTCAACATAAAGCACAACTGAAAACCATTTTAATAAAATATTATGGATCAACATTGGAACCCTATTTCACCGATCTATTTATTGGAAACACAGATACCACGTATGGTGTTCGCTATGAGGATGATAGTTTTAAAATTGGCGATTCATCCATTGCTCGTACTAAAGCTGTCATTAAAAACATCAACTATAAATTAACGCCAGGACTGTTAAAGTTGCTCTTTTCTAGGACCCCCTCTCCCCATGATTATACGTCAGAGGATCTTGACAAATATAAATCCATTTTATTGGATACCCATGCCCATAAGAGACAGTATGATCCTACGCAACAAGTGAATGCCAATATATCTCAAAAATATAAAACCATCATTGCAAAAATGTTTCCCACCAGTCAAAGTACTCGTCGTAAAGCGTCCGCTTCGGGAGTGACATTTAAACCATTAAAACCCCTTGTGGATGTTACCTACTGGCACAATCCCAATAAGCTCGTCCAGCGGCTACAGTTGTTGCATGCTTCACGTCAAGCTGGCCATACCGGTCACGATTGGGAAATTCAAGAAATTGAACAAGAACTTCGAAATGCCAAAATTATTGTTTAAGCCCTCACCCATTAAAATGGGTATTGCTCACGAGTTGCATCGCCCAGCTAGGCGTCACTATCCACGACTCAAGGTGATTTCACGAGGTGTGGATGAACTTTGGCAGGCTGACTTGGTTGAAATGATACCCTATGCTGGCGTTAACGACGGTGTACGCTATATGTTGACCGTCATTGATGTCTATTCCAAAATGGCCTTTGTTGAACCTGTGCGTCGCAAGTCTGGCCCACTAGTTACCAAGGCCTTTCAACATATTATTCAACACTCCAAACGTCAACCTCAGCTGCTACAAACCGACCAGGGGAAAGAATTTTTCAACAAGGATTTCTCCCGTTTTCTCAAATCTAAGGATATTCACCATTACACCACGTACAGCAACCTCAAAGCCAGTGTGGTCGAGCGGTTCAACCGAACATTGAAAACCCATATGTGGAAAGCGTTTACCGCTCAGGGCAGTTATCGCTGGTTGGACATGTTACCTGAGCTAGTGTCACGTTACAATGACACCAAACATAGAACGATTGGGACCAAGCCACGTCTCGTAACTAAAAATATTCAGCGATTGGATAAACTGTTTAACCCCATAAAAACAGCCGATCCTAAACGTCACCGACTGAACATTGGGGATTTTGTTCGTGTGAGCAAATTTAAGTCTGCCTTCAATAAGGGCTACACGCCTCAGTGGGGGACTGAACTATTTCGAATTCGTCGAGTCAACTTGGACAGTCCAGTCACCTATTTACTCGAAGACCTCAACCATCAACCCATAAAAGGTAGATTTTATCTACATGAACTTCAGAAAACAGCATTTCCTCAGCATTATCTTGTGGAAAAAGTGTTGAAACAAAAAGGAAATAAACTCTACGTCAAATGGTTAGGGTTTAACTCTACGTTTAATTCCTGGATCAATAAATTACATGTTGTGTGAACCTGTGTACTTTTTATTTATTCACCCATGTTGTACACCACCTATAGCTCTATGTGTACAGCGCTCCGCGCTTCATGCATGTTCATACATGTTTGTCTTTCCCTTTCCTCCTGTGTTCTCTCATACATCACCCCTCCCCCTCTCCCTCCCTTCACCTCCCACCACTGCTGTTTGCAGCTCTTGCCTCTCTATTGGTTGTGACATCATTCCCACAAGTTGCATCATACTTTTTACTGATTCAGCGATTCCCAAGCTTTGACCATTCTCTTATCAGGCACGTGGACAGCTAACGTCCCAGGCGAACACCTGTGCCGGATCAAATTTCACATGAACTTGCATTTTGTCACGTACGCAGCAAAACAGGATGTAACTTGTTAACAGTTATCGCGCATGTAGATAGATAACGTCCCAAGCGAACACCTGCGGTAGATCAAATTTCACGTCAACTTGCATTTTGTCACGTACGAAGCAAGACAGGATGTCACTGGTTTAGCGTGCCTGTGGTTTCACACATGTGTGCACGCCTTTCGCACTTCCCTGCCAGCACAATGGTCAGATTATTTCACCTTCAAGCGTCTTGGTCATTTTTTCCATTGCATCTGTTGTCAAGTCAGATCGGAGCCTTCCAATAAGCTCAAATGACCTTCACCTCCTGTAAGTTTGTTTTCTGTACTCGCTTCGACCAACATAGAACCAAGTTCTCATCACCGTTTACACGTTAAAGGTAGAATATCAGAAAACGCACGCTCGCTCTGTCATACACAGACTCGTCGAAATAGCGATTGATCTATTGAACACAGCCACCGTGGTCAGCGACAGGTTCGTTGAAACACACACACCCAGCCGTATCGTCTCTCTCTCAACCACCACGCTTCATAAACATTATAAACAAGTAAAGAAAAATAAAACGTTTTTTCAACATGTATGGCGTTAGGCCCTTTGTGAATTATTTTGTGGAAAAAAAAATATCTACCACATTTGAAGGAGGGGGGGGGGGCGTTAGCCCGAGTCCTAGGACACCTCGTACACGTCTCTAGCGTTATTGGTTCGTGAGATATCGGCAAAAATCATAAAAACACGTGTTTACCCCAAAATCGCGTTTCCAAAATTTTAAAAAATTACAACGAGTGGTCTATAGCAAATAGGACGTCTGGCCGAATCCTTGGACCCATCGTACATGCCTCTAGCGTTATTGCTTCGTGAGATATCGGCAAAATCACAAAAACACGTGTTTACCCCAAAATCGAGTTTACAATTTTTTTAAAATTATAACGAGCGGTCCATAGCAAAGAGGACGTCACCCCGAGTCCTTGGACCTGTCGAACATGCCTCTAGCATGATTGGTTCGCGAGATATTAAAAGCACATGACCTTTTAGTTTTGGTCTTTTCATTAAATTAAGAGCCTATAGGAAAGTAGGGGGCATCACTACGAGTGCTAGGACACCCTGTATGTTCAAATCCGACCATTGGTTAGCGAGATATCAGCTTCGGGGCAAATACGAGGGTGGCTCAATAAGAAGTGGTCCAGCTCTGTCATCATCCCACTACTACAGGTTTTCATCCTAGAGACTTGACATTTATTTGGGGGGTAGAGGGGGTGGGGATCACTGATTTACATGAAACAAACTTTTTTGTAAACTTCCTAGTTTCCAAAATATAGGATTTTCAAAATTCGAGTGTTTTCAAAAAACACATAAAAGTAAAAAATTTTCATTATAGAAAATAAAGGTCATAAAGACCATTCGTTTGAGCCATGGCACAACGTTCTATCATCTTTGGTTTTCAAACTATCACCTAGTTTCCAAAAACAAAAATTTTCTAAAAAAAATTGAAAAATATAACGAGTGGTACATAGCAAAGAGGACGTCAGCCCGAGTCCAACGATACCTCATTTGTCAAAATCGGACTACGCGTTCGAGAGATATTAATAAACAAAAAGTGTGTACTTACTTTTGGAACAGACTGTGCGTTAGAAGCGCCACTACCCCCCTACTAAAGTAAAATTTTAGTTTGACCTACTTTAGGAAGGAAGAATAGACCTCTAGTGGGTTGGTTTGATTAGAATGAACGTTGATAGCCCTTAAGTAGGCATTCTGTTAAAATAATAAAATGATTTTAATAAGCCTCGCTGATGATTTGAGAGTAAAATTGATGAAAATGACTTGTAATGTATGTGATGAGTTGTGAGCTAGCTGAAGCGCAGCGAATGGCTGTATTTGAACGTGCTGCCTGAGCGGGCAGTTTTTCTGGCCCGTGATTGGACGTTGGGGTTTTGCTCATTTAGAGTATTTCCAAGTGGTAAAGATGAGATTTTTGATTTGTTTTGTGTAATTTGGAAGTGTATCTATGCTGTAGAGTAATTTTTGTTTTATAAAATATTGTAATTTAGTCGAAAAAGTTAGTCGGACGATCCAACCTGCCAACGAAGGCCCGTGATTGGCTATCTGAGTTTTGTAGATTTGTAGCTGTTTCCTTTAGTGAATTTACACTACATATTGTGTTTCTATTGAGTTGGAAAATGTAATTTAAGAATGTTTAGAGATGAAAGTTTTACTTTCTGTATTATGAATCTGGTGAATTAGTATGTTTGTGTCCTGTATGAGCCCGCTGACCCACGGCGCATCATCCCAGGCGGCCAGGGCGTCGCCTAGTCCCCAGACAGGCACGCCATGCGAAAGCGAGTCTTAGGTTCGAGTGCGGTTTGCTCAGGCAGACGTGTGTTCGATAGCGGAGAGGACCATTACAGGGGGGGGGGGGGGTAAGAAGATGACCACTTCGGGGAGGGAGACCTAGGAACCCAGAGTGCCTCTGTAGTTGTTATGTAAAGTTGTGTAACCGTGCATTTTAGGCCCGCAGTACATCATCCCGGGAGGGGTCGGCCGAGGCTTTATCCCCCGGGCTGCCACACTACCACACTACGTGGCCCTGATTTACAGTTTTAAGGGGGCTAGGTTCCTTAAGGGCTGTTGGGTGTGTAAAAACGGCCTGTTGGGCAGGTGAATTTGGGCTGGAAGTTTAATTAATGTAGAATTACTGGTTACCTTGTAGGTTGTTGTTCGTAAATTATAAGTCATTACCTTGAAGTACGGCAGCCTATGTCTTTTATGATTAATAAATATTTAGGTCGTATTTTCCTTGTGTCTCTTATGTCTACGTCATAATTTCCTTGAGTTCGTATTAGTGGATTAGGGTGAATTTGCGTTTGTCTGTAGTATTTTTCCGTTAGTTTTGTCATAAGTCCAGGAGATACGGGGTTCGAGTCTGTCTATGTAATTCATCAATGCGCGTGTCCCAAGGAATTTTAGCGCTATTCTTAACATCTGGTTCTGAATTTTTTGAAGTTGTTTTATTTTGGTTATGGATAAGAAACCTATGGCTGGTATAGCGTACGTGAGGACTGGTCTGATAAGTGTTTTATGTAGAAGTGTTACTATTTTAGTGGATAGTGTAGATTTTGGGTGAATAATGGGGTAAAGAAGTTTAATGCATGTTTTGGTGTTACGTAAAGTGTTCTTTTATGTGCGTATTTAAATTGAGTCTCTTGTCTAGTGTTATTCCTAGGTATTTAATTTCGTGAGTCCATTCGATGTTAGTGTTGAATAATTGTAGATGTTGTCTGAATTGGCCGTATTTATGAGTGAAGTGCACAGCTTTTGTTTTGGCAATGTTTATCTGTATTTTATTTCTTATAAGCCATGGTTGCAGCTGATTTATGTGTTGCTGTATGTTCATAAGTGCTAATTGAGGGTTTCTAGAATTTGCGAGTATGGCCGTGTCGTCAGCGAACACATGGGTTGACGTATAGTCTGGTACTGGAAGATCATTTATGGCCACAAGGAATAAATGAGGTCCCAGTATCCTACCCTGAGCTACGCCGGCATTAATGTTTTTGAGGGAAGAATTAATGTTGTTAATGGAAGTGAAAAATTTACGATGTGACAAGTATTGTTGTAAGTGTGATGTATGTTTAGCTGAACTATAGTGCGATGATGAACTCTATCGAACGCCTGTTAGATGTCCAAAAAGAGTCCCACTGTATGTTGATTATGTTGGAAGCCTGAAGTGATGAATTCCGTCACTCTGAGTAGTTGTTGTGCCGTAGAATGCTGAGCGCAGAATCCAAACTGTTGTGGAATTAAGGTGTTGTTAATGTTGTCTTTAATGCGTGATAATAATATGTTTTCAAATAATTTAGAGAGGTGGTTTAATAAACTTATTGGTCTATAATTATATGGTTTCTTGGCATCTTTTCCATGTTTGGGAAAACAGACAATTTTGGCTATTTTCCATTCCGTGGGAAAATGTCTTAGAATTAATATGTAATTGTAAAGATGTAGTAGATTTAAGCCGTAGTTGTTTAGTTTTTTGATTATTGCATTGGGAATTTCGTCTTTGCCAGGGGCCTTATTCATGCTTAGCTTGTTTATAAGTGTCTGTAGTTCAGGTATCGTAATGAGAGGTATGTCTGTTTGCGCTGGTTGGGTTGAAAACTTTGTCACTTCGTCCTGTACCATTTGGTCGTGCGCTTCGTCTACTAAGTGGTCGTTTGGCTTAAATTGTTCAAGTAGAGTATTTTCCATTAGTTCTGCTTTGCCTTGATTGTCCGTGATTGTCTTGTTGTTAATGTCGTCGTCCAGAGGAGGAATTGCTCTGTTACTTTTAGTAAATGCTTTGGTGTATTTCCAAAGCGTTGAAGGATTGTCGTTATGTTTTATGCTTTGTAATTTATTTTGCCATGTGTCGTTCTTGTATAGTATTAATTGTCTCCGCAATTTAGATTGTAGCTTATTGTATGTCATTTTGTTTTGTAATGTCTGGGTTCGTTGATATAATTTTCTCGCAGTGTTTTTGTCTTTTATAAGTTGGCATATGTGGTCTGGTAATAACGTATTTTTGTATTTTGCTTTGGGCAGTATACTGGCTCTAGCAGCAGTGATTAGCGTGCCAGTAAATTGTTTAATTTCGTTTTCTAGGGTGTTCGTGTTTTCAATTTTAGGTAGAGTTTGGGGAATCAACACGCTCTGCTGTAAGGCGAAGAGATCCCAGTTTATGCGTTTGATATTTATTAGTTTTCGATTTGCTGTATAATTAATTTTTGCTCCGATTTCTATTTGTACTGGTAGGTGGTCCGAATCAAGTTTGGTGCATGTAGTTGTTCTAATGTTGAAGGGTATGTTTTTAATTAATGTTACGTCGTTAGTGTCTGAGTATAAAATGCCATTTCGTTGGTAGAAAAAAGTTGGATTGTCTGGTGCGTATATAAAATAATCATTTCTTTCGTGGTGTTGAAATAACCTTTTCCCATTGTCGTTTTCAATGACTGATCCCCAGCTGTGGTGTTTTGAGTTTAGGTCCCCGGATAATATAATATGATTGTAGTTTAAAAGTGTGTCTAAGTCTCTTGCGAGTATATGTTTCCCTGGCGGATTGTAAGCTGAGATTAGCGTGTAAGTATTTTTCCCAACGTGAATTTCGATGCCATTTGCCTCTATATTTATAATTGGCCATAGCTTAATTTCGTTATGTGAATATTTCCTCTTAATTGCAATGATAGTTCCTCCTCCGTTTGTCGGCCTGTTTGGCGGTAGGTAATATACCCAGGGAGATAATACTTATGTTTGTCTGTCAGTTTAGTCTCTTGGAGCAATAATACGTCAGTATCGTGGTCGTGAAGTAGTTGTCGTAGCTCTAGTCTTTTCGGGGCTGTTACTAGGCCATTACTGTTCCAAGATATAATTTTGAGTGTCTTGTCAGCCATTTAACAATGTACAAGGGTAACCAGTAATTGTCGGAGATGGTGATCGAGCTGTGTGATTGTTCCAATGTATTTGCGTGTGATGTCTAGGGCCCGGATTTAAAAAAAATGCATATGCGCATATGCATATGCATATTTTGACATATTTTGAGGTTTAGTGCATATTCTAGACGTAACAGCATATTCCGGTATATATGTCTGAATTTAAGGACAATTACAAGAACTACTAAAATAAATCTGTTTTGTGCATCCCTAGCTAGTTGGCTATATTATGTGCATCCCTCACTAATTGGTGTTTTCGACTCTCTGTGTAACGGCACTTTACTTTCACAACTGACAATGGCAACAGATAGCTTAGGTATGGGTAGGCAGGCTGGCTAGACTTCCCGGAATTCCTTTCTCTACCACAGTAGATAATAATCTCAGGGGGTTGGGCAATTGGTCAGGACAGAAGTATCTTCAGTTCACTAGTTACGTTCCAGTTTAATGCCCTGCATCTCAAGTGTTAGTTTCTAAAAATGTCTAAAGAAAAGAGCAGGAGAAGAGATTTACTAAATCAGTGGGTGTCGGGTAATAGGGACTATTCAACAGATGGTGTCATCGTGTACTGTCAAGTTTGCTCAAAGGAAGTAAAATGTGAAAAGAAATTTCAGCTTGAACAGCATTCAAAAACAACTGCACATATTAAAGCAAAGGAGGAGAAGAACAGCACACCACAACAACTACTTCTTACGCAGGTAAAGCCTAAGTCCGGTATTCTTAATACATTTTCAAATGATCTTTGTAGGGCTTTCGTATGCAGCAACATTTCATGGAATAAATTAAACAATCCATTTCTGCGATCATTTCTTGAGAAATATTGTGTAAATCAAAAAATACCAGATGAATCAACTCTTAGGAAAAATTACCTACCTCCGCTATATGAATCTACCCTGGAATTGATCGGTTCTGATATCGGAAGGAACTATGTCTGGATATCGGTGGATGAGACAACGGATTCATGTGACCGTTACATAGCAAATTTCGTGGTTGGTAAATTACATCCATACGAACCCGGTAAGCCGCATCTTCGTGCTTGTAAAGTACTAGAGAAAACCAACCATAGCACAATAGCATGATTTGTAAATGATTCTCTGCGACTATTGTGGCCATCTGAAATTGAGGATAATTGTTGTAAAGTGCTTGTACTGCTCACAGATGCAGCTTCGTATATGTTGAAAGCAGCAAAGGCCCTCCAAGTATTTTATCCGAAACTCATACAAGTAACCTGTTTAGCGCACGGATTACACCACATTGCAGAAGAAATACGCACACAGTTTCCAGCTGTTAACAATTTAATTGGATGTGGGAAGAAGCTGTTCCTGAATGCACCAGCTCGTGTCCATTTCTACAAAGATTGTCTACCTGAAGTTCCTTTGCCACCTGAACCTGTCCTGACTAGGTGGGGGACATGGTTATCTGCAGTATAATTTTATCAGGAGAATTTTAATGAAGTGAAAGAAGTGGTTACAAAACTTGAAGATGAGCATATTGCGTGTGTCCGTGATGCAAAAGTTGTGTTTGAAACCGCTACTGTTTATCAAGATGTGAATTTCATTCATGCAAATTTTTCTAAACTTCCAAAAGCCATTGAGAGCTTAGAATCTTCTGGTACTCCCCTCCATGAATCACTTGATCTCGTTGAGAAAGCTGCATCTTCATTGAATTCCGCTCCAGGCGAAATTGGAGAGAAGATTAAATGCAAGTTAGAAAAGGTGTTGAATTCGAACCCAGGACTGAAGAAAATTCAGTTAATTAGTCAATACTTGAGTGGAACTACAGTAGGGTATCCTTGCCAGATGTTTGCTCCGAAACTTTGGTGCCCGTGTATAAGTACTGTCCAATCACGTCAGTTGATGTAGAACGATCATTCTTAGCCTATAAACTTATTTTGACGGACAATAGACATAGTTTGTCTCCAGAAAACATTGAAAGACTACTAGTTACCTATTGTGATGCTTCTTTTCGCAACAAATGATACCTGTAAATATGTAAGTGAATAAAATTGCATGTTTTAAGTGCATATTTCATTATTTTCCGTGCATATATTCTAACTTTTTAGTGCATATTTGCATGCATATTTTCAGGTTTTTTAGTGCATATAAATCCGGGCCCTAGTGATGTCTGCTAATAGTGCATGTAGTGTTTGGAGTAGGCTATCAGCCGCAGTTCGGTGGGCAGAAAATCTGGGACCGGTTGCCTGGTGAATTTAAGAGCGGTTTGCCCTGGGTGGTAATGTGGAGGAGTTGGCAATTGTGGCCTAGCTTGTGGATGAACTTGTGACTGATAGTGTATGGCATTAGGTCTATTTGGGGGAGGGGCGCTAGGGGTGAAGGAGGGAGGGCTAGGTGGGCCAAAATGTTGGACTCTATTTGTAGAAGTTTGAGGAAGAAATGCCTGTTTGGTTTGAGGGGCTGATCTGGTTGTAGGCTGAAAGGAGTGCGTTTCCTTATTTTGAGGGGCTGAACTGGTTGAAGGCTGAGGAGGGAATGACTCTTTGTTAGGAGTGGTAGATTTGTTTTTTTTATTAACCGTCTAGTTCTTTGGCGGCGGGGACTAGATGCTTGGTCTCTGGCCTGTGCTTCAGCGTAAGAGTCCTCTGCGCAGGAGTCTCGAGGGACGTCTGATTCTGACTCTCTTTCGGTGATGGACTCATTCTCTGAGACCTCCGCTTCCAGAGAGCTGAAGGTGTTACTTGTACAGATCGGTTTTGGCCTGACCGTGTCGGATAATTTGGGGAAGCTAGATTTAAAGGCTGTCCATAGATTAAGCTCAGGAGGTGGGGGGAAGAAGCTCTGAATTTGATGTGGACCTTTCTCTTGGGCTTCTTCCTCTGCGATGTCTTTCCAGTATTTGTTTTCCTTCAGTTTGTCCTTAGCTGCAACGTATTTCTTGCATTTCTTGTAAGAAGCTACGTGCTCGCCATTACAGTTAGCACACGTGGGCTTTACCTGTTCAGGCTTCTGGCAATCATTAGTTAGATGAGGGCCAGCGCATTTCAGACATTTGGGTGGGAGGTGGCAGTGTGGTTTTTTATGACCAAAGGCCTGACAGTTGAAACATTGAGTTACTCGCACATCGTCTTTTGGCATGTAGTCTGAAACCTCAACTGCATTGTTGAACAGATTAGTCATGTTGTAGATGTTGCTATTGTTGTGATGTGGATGTGGTTCAAATGCTACTATGAATAATGGCAAGCGGACACGTTGGGTTTGCTCGTTACCTTGTTGGTTTTGATCATTTGTTGGGTGAATTCTATGGTATAACCCAAGGAGGTGAGCTCTTCCTTAAGCTCTTCTGCTGAGGTATCGATTGGAAGCGGTCGTATAACTACCCTTTCCATAATGCGCCTTGAGAGTGGATGAGTGAAGTAATTTAGGTGTATATCGTTTATCTTGGACGTGAGTGCGAAGTGGTCATCATAGGTAATAATGTTAACTCTGACTCCGTGAAAGTTTGATGTTGAACTGTTTCTAATATTATTTGACGAATTTCCTTCCAGTGTTTACTAGTTCTTATTTCTATCGGAGGGGGACGCCTTTCCTGAGAGGGGCCGCTAGTCGGCATGGCTAATGAGAAGGTCCCCCTAAGGGGAGCCGTGTATTTGCGATTTAGTGTGAATATAAAAGGGCGGTTTGTTTGTAGTTTCCTATTTAAAGTACCAAGCGATTGAAAGTCGCTCGCTGCAGGTTAGTGTTGCTTTTTAAAGATGTGCTCCCTCCACAAGCAGCGAAGCGGACTAGTCAAATCTAACTTATTATTTAGTGTCACACAAGTGTAATTAGTGTAATGCCATAAATCAGAGCTGGCTTTGAATAAAGCCTTTTGGACTCATTATCGTTGTCCTGGTGGTGGAAGGATCTGCCGCTAGGATGACTCCTAACGTTGCCCAGGGTACACCCGATCGTCTGTAACAGGGGGTGTCAACCAGATAGGGATTATTTGGTACCATCGGTGTAGTTGCGCGGCCATCCATATGGAGCGCTGTATATCGTCTTGCCAACATATACATGGTACACGTTGTAATTAAATTGCAAACATATCCCTATATTTAGTCAATAAATATACACATAATTCCTAATTGACATTTCCTTGCAATTATCTTGCTCACAGACGATAATTACGGCACTTATCATTAAATAAACATTATTTATACTGGGTTGGCGGCATTGACCAACATGGACGATCTGTTTATGTCTCGCATGGTGTAAACAATATTGGCCGTATATTATTAGACTATTTTATAATAAGCAAATGTTGTGTTCTTTCTCATCTTTCTTTCATCAAATCGTCTTCTTGGTAATGAGAAGTGAACAGTTCTTCTTCTGCTACGCCAAGTAAGTACGCTTATTTTAAGAGTTTAAGTGAAAACTTGTTTCTGTAGTGCCTGTGAAAAATATACCGTAGCCTAGTTTTGAATTGATATTAGACGCAATGTACAGGTGATATTCTACTTGATATATTAATTAACTTTCACTATTATTTATTCCACAGGTAGGCCTACCAAATTCTGTGAACAAACAAATCGTAAATTGCTGTTCTCGAAATAGCAGAGGAATGTGGCAATTAGGCCTACTCTCCTGAGAAATGACCAGGTAAGAGTCTATGTTACCGTAATGTTTTCAACTTGATTACATCTTGCAGAGATACGTACAGTCCCATGAGCCTATTGCATATGTGTATTGGTACCGTATTCAAAAAAGATCAGTTCTTGCACATGTTAGTTACTGGTGCAGTGACAAGTATTCAGTTGCTCGAATATGTAGTAATGCCATTACTGATGTAGAACTGTAATTACAGGTTCTAAAATCTTAACACACACTGGTCCTGTGGGTGGCTGTGTGCTCTTGTTCTGTGGAGCAAAGTCCAACATTAAAATTTATTTCAGAGGTCTACATTTTGGTAAAAATATACAAATGAACGAAGCACCAAATGGTGAACGCATTTGTACTCTGAATTTGAAGAATATTAAGTTCATCAGAATGGTTTCATTTTATGCGTATGTTGTTATTTTAGAATAGGCTATATTTATTTTTCTTCCGATCATTCCATAATTATTTTTAGAAAATTCAGCAGCTACAGCACTGTATCCATGCGTTGCAAAACTATTTCTCTTCTGGCAGAGGAGTAAGAATAGAATTAGAAATGATGAGACATCTTTCAGAAGGGTGATTGATACCTGCAGAATCAGTAACAAATCCACTCATCAGACATATCAAAAATCTAGAAGATATGCAAGAGTTACCCTTAATTGTTGTGTAATAGAAACACACGTGGATTAGTTACATTAATCGCAGAATTAAAATTTTAGTTATTTACTGAAAAGTGAGGGAGGCAATCTTATCGGTTGCATCAATCATAGATGTCCATTACATTAATAAATAAGCTTCTGTGTCTAACTAAAATAAATATTCATCAGTTTTGAAGGGGTGTTAAGTCATAAAACAATGTAAATAAGATTGGTTAATATGTTTATGTTCGACCCTGGCGAAATGTAAATAGTATATGTCAGAAAACTGTACTATAATGAGGCTCATTATAGTACAAGTTTTCATTATGATACAGTTTCTCCCACCAATCAGAGCTCAAGAAACAGTTGTGTGACCAATTAGGTGAGGATAGCATCGTACCTGCGCTCACTTCCATGGCCCCCTATTTTAAATTTCACTGCGTGGCGAGTGTCATAGTGAGGTATTCCAGGAAGCCATGGTCAAATACAAGGTATTCTCTGCATCCCATGCGCTCTGTTCAGTACATAAAACTGGTGAAATCTCGACAGATATTTATGAATACCGTATTTATGTTCGAACATAAAATAGTTATAATCGTCGAACATAAACAGTCTTATGCAACTCGTCTATAATTGTAATTAATACACTCGTATGGAAATTATAAAACTTGCTACGCTCGTTTTATGAACATACTCGTGTCTTAATTATTGTCATTATAGGCTCGTTGCATAATGTACTATTAAGTTACAAGGTGCACATATAATAAGCCACTACAACAGAGATCTGAGTGAAATAACATGAAATTTTATTAACAAATAGGTGCAGGCTAGAACTATTACCACTGTGTTGTATTGTTTCTTCCAGTATCACAGTAAACAATTTGTTTTAAAGGACTCTTCACTTTGTATTATGTTATATCGTGGGATAGATTAGAGATGGGCAGCAGTCGACTGAAAACAGTCGAATTAGTCAATAGTTAAAACAGTCGAATTCTGCTTTTAAAAAACAGTCGAATGAATTCAACGACTACTCACCGTATTATAAGCAAGTCGTTTGCAAACGACTGATCCCAAAACAATCGTTGGAAATCATTTGAATGAAACAAGTCGTTGGCAAACGACTAATTCCAAGTGAATGGAATCATTCGAATTTAAGTAGTCGTTCTAATCAAACGACTTCTTCAGGATAACTTCATGCTACAATTGATTGTGCTGTAGGCTATGTTTATTGTAGAGCTTTAATTAATAAGTTAAGTATACCTGTAGGTGCCTATAGTTTTATACAGTTCGTTGATTCTTTCAGTGAAATAGCCTAAATCCAGTTGTCAAAGTTATTGGAAACGTTAAGCATTCAATATTTAGGTTATGTTTGAACTCCAGATACCGGTTTTGAGCAACGCCACCTAGATAATAAAGGCCTCCGCGCTGGCTGACCAGCGCTAGGTAGGTCGACCAACAGTAGTCAATCGCGTTGTTTGGGCAGCGTTACAAGTTCGGCACATAAGTTGTACTTTTTGCTTTAGTTTTGCTCTTCAGCGTTCGAAGTGTGTTAATCAGTGTAGATACATGTGTAATGAAGTGTGTGTATTTGTGGATATTTGTAATATTAATCACCAAAATGCCGTATAGATGTTGTGTGACAGGGTGCAGAGGGAATTATCCAACGGGACCTAAAGTCCAAGTGTTTTCTTTTCCGAAAGAAGCAGACTTGACAAACAAGTGGATACGAGCCATCCCAAGGGAAAATTTAACAGTCAGCAAAACAACAAAGGTAAGTTATACAGTACTTATACTACCCATATTAAATATAGATTAAAGATAGAAGGTCTGAACAACATGGTGTACATAACCTCAAATACACCTAGGCCTACTGTACGTACATCTGTTCTATGAAAACATTTCCAATGCAGTTAAATACCGGTACTATAACATACCGTAAGTGATTTGCCCGTTTGGAATTAGTTTGTTTTGTATTATTTTCATTCTAGTGAGCAGCAGACGTATGATATAACTTAAATGCTGGTTTATTTTCTGAAAGTACCGTAGGATGTGATACAAATTAGGCTTGTAATCCACTACGACGTTTTATGTGCACTTTATGCTGTTTGATAATTTAATTCTCAGAACATTCCCTGAATTCGTACGCCTACAATTATTTAAAATATTACTATATTACTATAGTAGTTCTAACATAACCTACACTATATTATTAAGAGAATATAGGCTCTGTTATAATCCTGGGGTATGTTTAAGACCAAGATGTTTATTTATATGGGTTTTTCTTACATTAGAGTAAAATCATTGTACCAGTGCACGTCTGTCATTGTGCATGTTATTGTAGGCTACAGTACATATGCCTATGATAAATATCTTATTTTGAATTGATCCAATATAGGCCTACAGTAGCCCTGCGTACTGCATTTATTTAGATGTAAGGTATTCATTGCCCAGTTTGTGACTAAGTTACTCCCATTTTTAACAACAGGTTTGTTTGGTTCATTAGTTATAAGTTCATAAATTCTTTTATGGTATAGAATTTAGGCTAGCATAGGCCTACCGGTATATTAAAATTAGAGTATTCCTAGAGTTCAGGTTCCAGTAAGTTGGCCTAAGGTGTTTGTCCACCTAGATACAAGATTTTCTCTAGACTTTCTTGTTTAGGTCCTATAAAGAAATATTATAAAGCGTTTTTCAGGTGTAGCAATTTATCACAAATATTTTATTTTGTGAAATAGGGCATAGCTTAAAATTATGTCTGCCTTAATATATAAGGTCAATTGTTCGTTAGCTTAATTATTCCTTTGAGCTTTAATAGAAAGAACACTTCTTTTTCTGTTAGGTAGTCAGCCCGAAGGCTGGTTGGATCCTCAAATGGCACTGCCGTTAGGTTATGTGGGTAGATACCCACAAAAACCCAAGGCAGCACTATATTGTTGCACATGACCAAAGAAGTCAGGTGATTTTTAGGGCTTTTGCAAACAAGTCTTTCTAGTGGCTCTCCCAGACTATCACGTGGAATCTTAGCCTACTGTGCAAAGTTATTGTGCTTTAAATTTCTTTTTTACACCCAATACAGGTTTACAAAAGCAGATATATACAGTAAGAAATGTTTACCAGTCTTATGTTTTGTTGAAAATCTGCAGTACTTATTAAACATTCGACATTTGAAAGTTACTTAGTTATGTGTTCATTATGATCCAAGTAACTCATATTGTGATATTTTAAATACTTACAAAACTAATAGTATTTTCAGCATAACATAGGGTTTCTTTAGGTCTGTTATTGAGTTCTTTTTTGTTTTTTTGTTATATTTTTGGACATGTTCATAATTAAATTCTTAAGAAAGCAGGGAAGTTTAAATTACTTTGTCAAATTAGCAGCATTATTACAAAGGAAGCATTGGGCTAATAATTTTAAAAACACCATAATAAATTAAACTTCATGTCCTCAATAAAAATTATAATGAAGGATTTGAAACTGCACCATTCAGAACTCCAAAGTGCACTTCTAAAATTAAATGTAATAAATCATATTCAAACCCAACTGCAACTTTGATTTCATAAACACTAATTGATTTTATAGCAGTTCTCAAGAACAAAATTCACCCTCCTCAACAGGATGTAGCCTATTTTGAAACACTGTACATTCCCAGCTGTACAGTATTTCAAAAGAATTCTCAATTAATATAGAATGTTCTCTGTTGGAGTAGGCCTTACATCTGGGCATAAATTGGAGGGTTGGTATGAAAACATGAACCAATTTCAAATTATCATACAGAATTTCTTTCAGTAATCAATCTTGCCTAGCTTTGGTGGTGATTGTTCTTTTAATGGACAGGAAATTGATGTCCATTTATGATCATCCAAGCACAATCGCCATCAAATTGATCCTGAAGGAGTACCTAGGTTTTAAGAATGGTATTTCATTCTTTCTTCACAGGTATGTGAACAACATTTTCATCCTCATGAAATTATAAGAACATCTGTGGATGCCAGAAGGAACAAAGGAGATCCTCGCAGACTTACTAGACCATCTTTACTTCCAGGGGTCGTGCCATCTATCTTCCCAAGTTGCCCTCATTACCTAAGTAAACCTGCTAGTTACAGGGAGAGCCCTGAAGCAAAGAGACAGAAACTTGAACAAAAGAATATTCAAGAAGCTGTTGAGGAGAGTTTGAAGGAAAGAGAAAGACATCTGAAAGCTCGATCTGTGAATTCACTATGCGAGTTGAAAGAAAAATTGTCACTCCTTGTATTGTCTAATTTTTGGAACATTATTGTAAATCCTAATTCAGTGTTGTTTTTGAACATTCAGCAAGAACCTGCTCCTGTGATAAAATATTCTGTAGTAGTTTCTGAATCCCTTGATGTGTCAGTATTTGTGTTCAGTGAGAGCATGAAGACTTTAAATGATGAAAGGTTTCCCAAAAGTATTTCAAACTTAGATGAATTAGCAGAGGTATTAGATTCATTAGAGAATCATCATAGGCCTAAATCTATTAATGCTCCAGGTGCTATCGAGAAAGTTTTGAGTTTTGTCCTGTATCTTCTGCAGTCACTTCAGCTATCTGAATATGGTAAAAGTAAAAACATTTACTTTATTATTGAACAACTGACATTGATATTGGCTAAGAAAATTATATACACTCCATCATTCCTGATATTTTCATGTTTGTCTTATAGTATTTCTGCATGTTCTTATAAATTTAATAGAGAACATGGGCTTTTTATAAGCCCTCATCCTTCTACAATCCAAAGAATATGCTCCAGTTATGACTTGGGTCCCCAAAATGAGCAGAGTAAGGATAATTTTTTGTCCTATGTAAGAGGAAAATATAAATATTTAAAACCCCACGAGCACTTAGTCAACCTGCTAATAGATGAGGTACGCTTAAAGGAGTATTTTGATTATAAAGGTGGAAGTGTTGTAGGAATGGCTAATGATACGTGTGTGGCAGCAAATTCAGCTCAGGTGTTCATGATAACCAGTATACTAAGTAGTTACAAGGATGTTGCTCATATATTAGCAGTCAAAAAATTAACAGGTGAGAATTTGCATCAATGGATCAAGAAAGTGATTATAACTCTTGAAGAAATAGGATTCAAAGTATTATCTGTCATTTCAGATAATAATGCTGTTAATAGGAAGGCTATGTCATTGTTTTCAAATCCTCCAGCAGTTTCTCATGTGTATGAACATCCCAAAGATAATGAGAGACCTTTGTTTTTTTGTCATTGACCCAGTCCACATCATGAAGAGTGTTTGGCACAACTGGTTAAAGCAAAAGGATAATTCTTGTATGATTTATCCCACATTTCAGGATGGTGATAGTTGTGTCCATTATGCCTGTTTTAATCTCTTAATGAAACTGTATGATCTTGAACATGAAAAACTAGCTAATTATTGCTATGGCTTGACCTTAAAAGCATTGCGTCCAAATAATTTTGAGAAGCAAAATGTAAAACTTGCTCTGCAAATTTTTAGTGATGTCACTGCTAGTAGCCTTCAAATGATTGGTCCTAAACATTCCTTACTTCTTTGTTCAGAAACAGCAAATTACATTACACTGTTTGTAAAGTGGTGGAAAATTGTCAATGTTAAAACACCTTTCAAAGGTGATAGGTTGAATGATGAACTCATGTGTCCTATAAAGCAATGTTCAGAAATTGATGTAAGGTATACATATCTAAAGGAGATGCTGGAATTTTTAGGTCGATGGGAAAAACTCAGCATAAAATATCCATGGGGTTCACTGACAATAGAAACTCATTCTGCATTACGTCAAACAACACAGGCTCTCATCAATTTAAGTGCATATTGTTTAAAAGAACTACAATTTTCATACTTTTTGCCTGGTAAATTTTAAACAGATAAGTTGGAAGATAGATTTGGAAAGTATAGGCAGCTATGTGGTGGCCAGTACAACATCAGTATCAGGCAAGTTTATGAAGTGGAAAAGAAACTTCGTTTACAATCAGTAGTTAGGCTAAATTTAAAATCAGAAGTCTTTGGTACCATCAGTATTCACTCAATAAGGGATTTTCTATCAGATATCCCAGAATCACTCCCTAAAGTTCCCCTTCAATTTGAAAAGCTTGAGGTTGGTCAGTCAGAAGTTGAAAATGCCAGTGACGATTTGCCTGTGCTGACCTATATTGCAGGGTATTGTTGCTATTCAATTCTAAAGCACTCAAAATGTGAAATTTGTAAGGATCACCTAGTGCTCAATGACATTTTACAAGATCATACAATGTATACCTTGATAGAGAATGTAAGTCGAGGAAAGCTGCTCTTTCCTCAATATCATGTTATCAGTATTGTTGTCAATACTTATTTGATTGTTCAAAAATTGTGTGATCAGTTTGAACAGGAATTTCTTCATGTGCCAAACTAAAGAGAAGTAGCTACAAAGCTAGCTTTAGATTCTGTCCTAAACAATGAATTGTTGTGGGAGAGAGAATGTTCTGAGCATAGTGCACAGGACCTTTGTCGGAAGATAGTTTGGATTTCTGTGAATGTTTGCCTTAATAATTATTGTCGAAACAAAAATCAAGGAAATCTCAAGGACACTGTGCCCAGGAAGACAAACATATTTTCCCAAAGCAACTGACACTAAATCACCTATGTCCAAATCAACATATCTGCCTACCGTTCCTTTACTTATTTTCTGCTTCAGCTTTCTCATATTCAGGGCTAGGATATATATGTAAATACTTATTTCTCTATTACACAGATATTCATATCCTATTAACTTATCTCCATCGATTATGTTGTCCTCTTTCAAATTAAACAAATTTATTTGACATGTTTTTCCATATTTCTGACTTCAGTACATACATGCACAATAAATAATTTTACATATTTAGTAAATTTCAATCCAATATTTATACATATTTTACTCTTATGAGTAAAAATATATAGAATTGTAGTTTTCAGTGACTGGAAATATGCCAGCACAGGACAAGTTTACAGTTATGTAATGAAAAGAAAGATTTCTGAAGTACGTAGATGTAACGATAGCAATTCTTATGAAAATAAGCTTCAAGTTTGAAAATTTAGAACATTTCATGGCATACTGTTATGGTAGGCAGGAATAACAGGAATAATCAATGAATGAAAGCAAGTGAAAAGTAAGTGAAATAAAAGAAAATTGGATAATTTGATTTATAAATCCAGTATTTTTAATGCATTTATGTTGGTTACATAAGTAACAAAAATAGAATCATGGGGAAAAATTTGTCTTTTGTCCATATTTCATAAAATATATTTACATTTTGACATTTTTTACATTGTAGATATTTTTAAAATATATATACATACATGTGTACATATTTTGACACTTTTCAGTAGATATAAATCCTAGTCCTGTTCATAATTTTACCTTAATGTAGCCTATATCATTAATTGAAGATTTAGCTTTGGCAGTCCTAATATACCAGATGGGTGAAGCATATTTCTTAACTTCTATACATATCAGAAAGTCAATAAGCTTATTATTGATTCCCAAGATTAATACATTTAACTTAGTCCTATTGTAATTTCAAAAACAACCCTCTCAAAATGTGAATTGAATCTATTTTGAAAATCTTTATCCCATTTAAACTAATTTTTTAACTTTCACTTACATCCTTTAAGAAATTTTCTAGTAGCAAAATGTAATTTTAATGTACAATCTGTTAAAATAATAGTTAAGAAACTGAAGATATCCTATGCTCTCTCTATTCTCTTTAAGCTACAAGAAGAGTAAGCTCATAAGTTGAATTGTTGGCGAGAGTTAATTAGGCTATCTTCCTGCTGTACAATGTAGGCTCTGCAAAATATGTTTCAAGATAAAACTGTATTGTATTGTATTTCTGTCTGTAGCCAAATTGTTGATACTTTTTATGTAAATACCTGCAAAATTCAAAACTTTTAATTAAATTGATATTCTGGAAGCCAACGCCAGTAAAATAATACTAAAAATTGAACGAGTGAGTGGAAAAGGACAATATTCAAAGAAATGGGATAATATTCCAGCATATTTAATCATTAATTAGTCGCTAACTGATGACACTCCTATTATGACATTTTGAGACATAACTTCTTGCTACTAGTACTACAATTGCCTAATAGTGAATTTTTCGATACGACGTCTAGTTTCGACAGATGATCGTTCTTTTTTCCTCTTGGAAATGGAATGTTATCGTTTTTCGACTCAGCTGTTCAATTATTCTTTTCCATTTTTGCCTTTCTCCCTTCATTTAAAAGTGAGGTTAATAAGTTCATAACGTTCTGAAAATCATAATAAACATCATTATCGTAATAATTACGGGCCTTTTTTGTTATTATGATGAAACTGTTTATTTATTTTTCCTCCCTCAGTATAGAAGGAGTATTTTATGGAAGGTAAGGAAGAAGGTAAATTCTACTAGGTACGGGTAATTTAGCAATACTGGCTACTCAAAGACTTGCATGCTATGCAGTGTGCATTTACAGTTGTACAGTGCAACAATATGAGCGTTTTCTTTGCGAGTGGAAACATCGTTTGGAAGGGCAGGGAGGGATGACTACTCTTGGCGCGCGTGCTTCCGAGCGCGGAGGCCTTTTATTTAGGTGGCGTTGTTTTGAGGCCCATCATCCCAGGCAAGCCGGTAAATACCTTTCCTCCCAGTCAGATGGATCATTTGGCCGTAATTTTGAATTAGAGTAAGGTTGTAGTATGCGTGGTCAGATTTAGACAATAGCCTACTCCATGAAGGGGTCATGGCTACGCCTGCTATGTTTGTTTAATGAATAGAGTAACTGAAATGAGGGATGTATACTGATTTTAAGATTTGTGGAATGAGTTTATGAATTTTTAATAGAATTTAATGAAGTCTTCGGTAAAGTTGAAGGAGACATGATCGTGTTTAGACAATAGCCTACTCCATGAAGGGGTCATGACTATGCTTTCTATGCCTGTTTAAGGTGTAGTGTGGCTGAAATGAGGGAGGTTTACTGATTTTGGTGTTTGTGGAGTAGTCTTTTCGTTTATAATTTAGGTTTTGTGAAGCTTGTTGCGGAGTTGTTTTATGGATTTTATTGCTCTGCAAATGAAGTGTATTAGGGGGTTCTGGGTTTGGTTTAGCTGTAGTTTACAGGGTTATGGCTGAGAGTTGTTGTAGCAGGCCTAACAACTGTGTTAGAGCAGTGGCGTGCTGTGTGGGAGGGGGGGGGGGGGTAGTGGCAAAGACATGAGGGCAGGGATGGAAGAGTTTATGTGTTCCCTCACAGTTGGCGCACTTAGGCTTATCTCGAGGTACCGTATAGATAAAGTGGTGATGTGAATCTCCAGCGGGTACTGTGAGGACAGCTTGACGGCTGTAGGTGCCTATAGTTTTATACAGTTTCTTGTTCGTAGATTCTTTCAATGAAATAGCCTACGTCCAGTTGTCCAAATATATATGTATGTCATTTCATTGGAAATGTTAAGCATTCAATATTTAGGTTTAGTTTGAACTCCTTAACACAGTCTATAAACTTTTAATGAGAACTGGGTGCATTCTTGAATTATTACACAACTTGAACATGGGCTTACCAATTATGGCTTAGAGTTCTATTTATTTTATGATTGAATTTCATTCATTTATTCTACCGCGAGATAAATGAATTACCGTACAAGAAAACTATTATGAAATTCTCCCCATAGCGTGATGGTAATGATCGATGCAAACATAGAATAGATTTTCCAGGAAAATTAAATCAGAAAATATTTTATATTGGGATCCAATATTAATAGCATTTTAGCAAGTCGGAGGGCGTGTACGCTCAAATTGATTCTGGTCGTCAATTGTTTTGTAGAGATGGGCATCAGCAGTCGACTGACAAAAGTTAAAACCAACGACTTGTTTGACTGCTTTTAGAAAACAGTCGAATGAATTCAACGACTACTCACCGTAACATAAACAAGTCGTTTGCAAACGACTGAACTGATCCCAATTGTTTTAACATGTTCTGAGCGCTGGCATAGTTTTACGTTCTGGTCATAAATTGTTTGTATTCACATGGTTGCCAACATCACTGAAATTTCGCTCTCGTTACTGTTCTAAAGTGCTCTATTGTCGTCTCTCGTGTGTATTTATTCTAGACTGTCGTGTTCTTGTTCAAGTTGTATTTCAACTCTACATTCTTAGTATTTTCTGCAAAACAACTAAGAAATAAAAGGTACGTCACAATTTTGGCTATGGAATTGTTACCGGTACTTACGAACTCCCTTTCAGTTCTAGTAATTTCATTAAGTATTGCTCTATTGCTTCACTTATTCAGAGTACATACAGGTAATATGTCCTATACCAATATCGGGGAACATTTACTCATTCTCATTGCAACATTGGATATAATGGCTGCACTATACACAACGCCGCAACCTCCATTCGAAGCACGGTAAAAATAAATAACTTGGATCAGTTGCATGTTGCCGAGTGTCGCGTAGTCCAAACTAACGTCTGCAAAAATAGGTAGGTTAGGGAGAAGTTTGTTTTTCATCTGTTGGTACATCAGAACTCCGCGGGTAACGGCTTACAGTGCTTTGTACGCCGCCTAGAAGCGACTACTTTCAGTCGAATACATGAAACGACACGCTTTTAAGAGCTATGCGTATTCAGGTAACCATTCGACTGAAAGTAGTCGAATTTCTAGTCGATAGTTTCTTCCAACGAATGACTAGTCAGTCGATAGTTAAAAGTAGTCGATAGTCCCATCTCTAGGATAGATAGATACAAGACAAATATAATTCATTTATTATATGCCAATGTAATGGTTGACATACCTATAGGTAGTATTTTATTCCTACACGTTACTTAAATATTTTTCAACACGTAGGATGCCAATGTCTAAGCCAGTCACAGCTCGTGCTCAATAGCGGCTGCTGTAGAAAATTAGTTGTGTGCTGTAACCCATCCCCCCTCTAAAGAATTAAAATATTTAGAAACATACAGGAGCATTCTCTCAGAAACACTCAAGAATAAGTTGGGAATGTTAATAAACCTTCAGATGGGAACTGCTGATAGCTTCCTCTATTTTTCCCCCGTTTGATTTGAGCGATTCCCTCTAAAATGTTATCGCAGAGACTAGAAAGTGCCACCGGCCACGTTCTCATTTCGTGTGACCAGTGCTGCCACTCCGTGGATGAACAAAGAATGCCTTGGCTCTGGTCAGGACCTTCTATACTACCGGACCTGACACTGCAATCCAAGATTTGCCCAGAGTGTATCCACATTACTCCCTTCACTTATCTAAGAAATAAATTTTGATTTCAGGTAAGGTCCAAATTCATCGAATTTAGTTCTTCTGTATAATTTCTTGTCCTGTGTGACCCTCCTATTAAGCCTTTTTGGTACCAGACCAACGTCCATTATTGCAGCCTTTTGGTCACCTATTCCTTCAATTACGTGGTTTTTTTCAACTAGTTCCCCTGGTTTTATCAGGAATACATCCAGCAAGTTACTGAGCCTAGTTGGTGCTTGCACTACTTGTGTAAATCCTCCCTCCCAAACTAATTTATTTGCAAGTTTCTGTTCATGGGCTTCTGTTGCAGCTCCATTCCAATCAACTTCTGGCAAATTTAAATCCCCCCCAATTATTACCATGCCATTAAGTTATTGTTTTTATGAGTGTAATCTATTACTTTCTCAATTATTTCCATGTCTCTTTTCTCTCTCCCAGGCCTATATATTCCTATAATTCCCACCTCCTTCATATTGTCACAAACTAATTCTATCCTATTTCATCCGTTTCGTCGGTAAACCATTCATGTGAGCAGTAGGTTTCCTGCACCAGAATAACCCCCCCCCCTTCCCTCCCTTCTTATTTCCTCGGTCTCTACGATGGACTACATGCCCTTCTGGGAATACTTCTCTATTTCCTACCCCTTCTCTCAGCCATGATTCCTCTCCTATCGCCACATCAATTTCATATGCTTCCAATGCTGTACTGAGTTTTATATGCTTGTTTACTACTCTTTGACAGATTACCAAGAGCAATCTTAGATCCCCTACCCCTTCAAATTTTGATGTTGTGGTTGGGCAATTAGTAATGCGTGATGACCGTAGCAGTGTGTGTAGCGGTATAAGGGACTGGCATGGGGAGGTGCCCCAGAAGTTGAAGTAAGTTACTACCAGAGTTCCATCAGGAAAGGAATCAAATAAAATAATGTTGAGGCCCACAGGAGAGATCTGCAGAATATCTTGGCAGAGTGGACAGGGAAAGTTGTAACTCAATTTCTTTTTAGTACATATTATTCTTAAAAATAAATGTGACCAACCAGGTGGTATAGTTCTTGGTTGTCACTTCTGGGGTCCATGTTTGATTCCTGAATGTCAAGAAATCTAATTCTAGTCTGAGGGTAAGAACAGGGTACACACAGCCTAGTGAGGTAAACCGGGAAATGTTGGGTTTGATTCTCCGCTTAGCCACCCAGCAAGTGGTTTATCATGGGTTCCCACACATACTGAATATAAATTTCTAGGTAATTCCTATCATGACTGCCTCCTGTAAATCCGTAAACAAGTAGGGTAGTCGTATTCATTCATTCCTATTCATGAGCTTAAATGGCACTCTGTCAAACGCATACATGTGTCAGAATCCAACACAACACAAAATAACATAATGACTTGATTTTGTCTGCTGTTAATTCATTTTATGGGCTTGGGACATCTTGGTCATCAGCCCCGTGCAGTTGGGTGTGGGTAGAATTGCTCCGATTATGTGATGACTGTAGTAGTGTGTGTAGCTTTATAAGGGACAGGCTTGGGGAGGTGCCCCAGGAGTTGAAATAAGGTACTACCGGAGTTCCATCAGGAAAGGAATAAAATAATGTTGAGGCCCACAGGAGAGATCTGCAGAATATCTTGGCTGAGTGGACAGCGAAGTTGTAACTGTTCCTGTTGGTATTTCAATTTCTTTTTAGTACATATTATTAAAAAAAAATAAAAAAAAATGTTCCTAACTACGGCTGCCACCTTTCCAGTCCTCATCTGAATTACAGAAAGTATAGCCTACACACTACTACAGATACTACAATAACACAGATTATCATATAAATCCTATACACTTCCAAATATATGGGGCTAAATGAATATGTTATCAAAAGCCCTAAAATTAATATCAAAAACATAATGATTCTACAATTCTACAATTTATGAGACAGGTGAGGTACCCCCTGATTTCAAGAAGAATGTTATCATCCCTATACCAAAGAAAGTGGGAGCTGACAGATGTGAAGATTACCGTACAATCAGCTTGATTACTCATGCTTCAAAGATCCTGTCTAGAATAATTTACAAGAGGATTGAAAGCCAGATAGAAACGGAATTGGGTGAAGACCAGTTTGGTTTCAGGAGAAATGTAGGAACAAGGGAAGCTGTACTAAGTCTTAGGCTGATTTTGGAAGGTAGAATAAGGAAAGATAAGAGAACGCTCATGGCATTTGTAGACTTATAAAAGGCTTTTGATAATGTTGATTGGACTAAATTGTTTGACATTTTGAAATCGATTGGAATAAAGTACAGGGATAGGAGGGTGATATACAATCTATACAGAAACCAGACAGCAGTCATTCGAGTTGAAGGACATGAGAGAGAAGCTGGTATTCAGAAAGGTGTAAGGCAAGGCTGCAACTTATCACCCATACTTTTCAATCTTTACATTGAACAAGCAATGAAGGAAATTAGAGAAAAATTCAAAGTGGGAGTGAAGATTCAAGGAGAAATAATTTCAACTCTGAGATCTGCTGATGACATCGTCATCTTGGCCGACAAGCCTGAGGATTTGAATGAGTTTTTGAATGGTATGGACTCCGTCTTACGGAAAGAATTCATGATGAAAATTAATAAATGTAAAACAATAATACTGGAATGCAGCCGAAATAAATCAGAAACCTCTATGGAGATCAAATTGGCAGGTGAAAATCTGAAGGAAGTAGGAGACTTCTGTTACTTAGGAAGCAGAATAACCAGTGATGGACGAAGCAAAGAGGATATAAAAAGTAGGTTGGCTCAGGCAAGGAAAGCATTTCTACAAAAAAGGAATCTGTTGACATCGAATATATATTTAGGTATTAGGAAGTCATTTTTGAAAGCCTTTGTCTGGAGCGTGGCGCTCTATGGAAGTGAAACTTGGACTATTGGTGCAGCAGAAAAGAGGAGAATTGAAGCATTTGAAATGTGGTGTTACAGGAGAATGATGAAGGTCAGATGGGTACATAGGGTTACAAACAAAGAGGTATTAAGACGAGTGGGAGAGGAGAGATGTTTCTGGCGACTGTTAATGAAGAGAAGAGATAGGTTGGTAGGACACATACTAAGACACCCAGGAATAGCAAGCTTAGTTATGGAAGGAAGGGTCGAGGACAAAAACTGTAGGGGTAGACCAAGGTTAGAATATGTTAAACAGATTGCCTCGGATGTAGGGTGTCGGAGCTATGTAGAGATGAAACGATTAGCTCAGGACAGGGAGGCATGGAGAGCTGCATCAAACCAGTCAAAAGACTGAAGACTCAAACAACAACAATAAGAGATTCTTTTAAAATATAGTTATAGTAGGTGCAAACATACACATAACAGCAAATTCAAGTTCTGCATTTCAAGCATTACACATTTATTAAGTTAACTGTTTCAACATACAAACTTGCATGTGTTGTAGGAATTTGCAGTTCATCGGTGTCAGCCATGGCGTCAAGGAGGTAATAGGTCCATTATCATGTGCTGTAGCCTACCGTTATACCTTGGCAAGAAAGAAGAACATGCCTCAATACATACTTTTAAAAGAACCAGATTTGATTACTGTATTTTTGCCAAGTTTGATTTTGGCTCTCCCTGTTATTTTTTCTTCGTTGACAAACTTTTTAAATAAAACATGATTTCTAGCAGTATTGAGTGTGTTTCTTGTTTTTCATTGAAAGTCCTATTTCTCCTTTCCCCTTCACAGCATGTCATAGAATTTACTGTATTAGTGTGCCATAATATTTGTTTATGTACATGTACTTACTGTATTTCACCCTTCAAAATTGGTGAACTGGTTATATTTTAAAGGGAATATGAAATGAACTACGGTATACAAATTTTGTGATATCCAATTATTTTTCTGAAACTAATGAATTTGGCACTTATTACACTAACAATTTTAGTGTGATGAGGATCAGGTTACCTATTTCCTTAGTATTCTCTCCTAAAATTTTCCTGTTATTGCGAACAGCATCAAGCATTTTAAGATATGAATATTCTCCCTTCCCAGTACTTTTCCTTTCTAGTGTAATCTCGGAACTAATCGGTTATAATTGGGCCTACAGTGGTTAATTGGAAGGGACCATTTTTTAAATTGAGTAATAATATGCTGCAGACCTTATAGTAGCCTAATTCTTGTCAATGCAATATGCTCCAATTGCAACTGAAATAAATGTAAACATGTAAATAATTGATGAGGTTATGTCCTACATGCTGTGATTGCTCATTTCAGAGTTCCGGAATTCACAATTTCCCACTTTGGTATTATTAAAAAAAACTGTTATTGCTATTTTGAATGTGATTTATCTCGTGTAGATCATATTATTATCTCCACACTTAAAAACGTGTGCTATAAGTATTGGGAAGATTGTGATTTTCGGAACATTGAAGTGGGCAGAGCAGTTAGGACGAGAATATTTAGCGGAACGAGGGAATGGGGTGGGGTAGGCTACCCGCACGGCCGTGCTCAACTAGTACCGCGGTCAAACACCAGACAGCGCTGAAGTCTTAGGTGCCAAGAATTAGCATGGCTGTCGGCTATCTGTAGTAGTAGGTAATCTAGGTAATCTGTGGTCTGTAATGGCATATTATCTGCGAAACGATCTACGGGGAGGCACGTTCCTGTACCGATTTGATGTGTTCACAATTTGCGTGTGTATTGTGAATATGTTTTGAATTGTAAATAGCTGTATTGTACTGTCCTGGATACGAAAATATATAATATATAAGTTATATGCCATAAATCTATGTCATGGGACCGCCGGCTTTACTTCCCCTCCGAAGGAAGACAGACTGAGGGATTTCTAACGCTCTTAAAAATTCCGACAACTTTGGCCGGGTTTGAACATGATTGGGTTTGGCGCGAGTTTGAAAGTGGCTACAGGGGAGTGCAGTGAAGTGAAGTTGGCAGCACTGAGTCAATATTGCATTATCCAACATGGCGACTGATATTTTCGTCAGTTTACTGCTCCAAAGTTAAAACTTGGATATTTTCCTTAATATAGTGCGAATATGGTGTTTCTTATAGCGTCTATAGTCATGGCACAGTGGCCTGAGTAGAAACACCTTTCCGAGCGATTCCTGCAGAATTAGAAATGTGCTCGCCAACTGCACGAGTACCAGGGTAAAACTTGGCTTGAGCTAATTTATGGGGAAATATTCATAAATTACTGAAATTAATCAAAATACCTGACAAAAAAGCAACACGAATATACTCAAATAGAGCTGGGTTATGCACTAATCCTGAAATAAATTACATGAGATTAATAAATACACTAGGATGACCAATTTCGATCGTCAAGCGATCATCATCAGTTCCATTACACTTAGGCTATAGCATCTATGTTCGAGAATACAGGTGAAAAATATATACAATATGTACAATTATTTAGGTGCAGTGTTGGTGATGCAACTGTCAGTGTATGCTAAATGTGGTATAGCCTATCTAATGTTAGGTGAAATTCTAAAATGGTGATAAAAATCCGGAATTTGTCTGTTTGGGGTGATTATATGGTTATACAAAATCAACTATGGTTATAGGCTGATACTTATCCGGTTGTCTTCCTAACTGGGATTTCAAGCAGTTTCGTGTTCACTCTGGTACCAGTTATAGTCGATTAACCCGGGTGTTAACTGGACGAGACTGGTTTTTCCCTTTCTCGCCCTTTTGTTACTATGTTCGTTCTGAAGTCAGTGCCATGTTTATTTGTGTGACGTTGCCAAGTCTAGATAAGTATGTATGTTATTGAATACAGGAAGATCTACAACACTATTAAAGACCATGGAACTATCTTCGCCACGCGTGGACTAAAAAGCCATTTAAACTAAGCGGTACACGGTCTATTGAAGACGTCCCGGCACCTTTATTACTGACGCGCATAACGGCCTAGGTGTATTGCAGAAAAAATTACATGGTACCCCTGATCCAAATAGCATAACATAATAACATAACCTCACAACAAAATACCTGAATTAATAGTCGGGAAAATATCTGGAGTTGATGTTTACTCCTCCGCTGTGTGAGACCCACAAAACCATCCCAAATATGAACACGACTTATACAGGGTGTAACAAATAGGCACGGCACTAAATGCAGGACGCATTCCTCACACGTAAACGAAGAAATTATGTTATATGAACATGGGTCCGTAAACGCTTCGTTTCCATGTTATACCTCATTGTCTCCAACGCATAAATCATGAAAAACACACAAGAACAGAACGTTCGAATCATGGGGAACAAGCACTGTTGGTTACATCTGGTTTCGTTGGCATTACCGTAGGTGCACCGCCAGTGTAAAGGTGGACCAATTGCCTGGCCTCCGCACTCTCCGAACCTAAACCCACTGGAGTATTATTTGTGGGGACATTTGAAAGCTCTTGTGTATCGAACCCCTGTACCAGATGTTCAGAAGTCTGCGAAACCATACGTAATACTCCAGGGATACATCAGCGCATCCGAGATTCACTACGACGGCATCAATGCGCACGGAGGGCATATTGAACATCTCCTGTGGCAAAGAGCTGCATGTGGTATGCAGGTATGTTCTGTTCTTGGGTGTTTTTCATGATTTATGCGTTGCAGACAATGAGGTAGGCCTAGAACATGGAAAAGAAGCGTTTCCGGACCCATGTTCATATAACAATTTCTTCGTCTACGTGTGAGGAATGCGTCCTGCATTTTGTGCCGTACCGGTACCTTGTTGTTACAACCTGTATAGGTGAAATTCCAGCTGATTTCAGCCATTTCTGGCAACATGTACCGTATTGCCAACCCCACGCATTCGGTACTATATCGCATCTGGTAGGGTAGACCAATGGTTTTCGCCTAGAGTTAGGTAGCACGACCCGCAGGGTTAGCTAATATAAAAACCCCTAGTTTTTGTCACGCACAGTGGGGGTGGTCGCACTTCAATAAGCTTTATCCAGGCCAATGGTTTTGCCTTTTCGTTCTTTTATTATTTCAAATGATCTTGTCGACTTCCTCGTTATGCGTTGGTCTACCGTTATGCGAGACGGAGACGGCTGCGTTACGGAGACGGAGACTGTGACGTCATGCAGCCACGCGGGAAGCCTAAGTTAATGGGTAAAGGAGTCTGTTGAATGAGTCCTGGGGCGTCGAGCGACCTGGGGCTTCGAGCGAAGCGAAAAGAATACTGGGTGACTCCTTAAGAGGTGTACAAGATGCCAGATAAGAATACAGGGTGACTCCTAAAGAGATATACAAGACGCCAGATAAGAATACAGGGTGCCTCCTAAAGAGGTGTACAAGATGCCAGATAAGAATACAGGGTGACTCCTAAAGAGATATACAAGACGCCAGATAAGAATACAGGGTGACTGTTAAAGAGGTGCACAAGATGGCAGAGAAGAATACAGGGTGACTCCTAAAGAGGTGCACAAGATGTCAGACAAGAATACAGGGTGACTCCTAAAGAGGTGTACAAGATGTCACACAAGAATACAGGGTGACTTCTAAACAGATATACAAGATGCCATATAAGAATACAGGGTGCCTCCTAAAGAGATGTGCAGGATGTCAGAGCAAAATACAGTACAAGATGCCAGATAAGAATACAGGCTGACTCCTAAAGAGATATACAAGATGCCAGATAAGAATACAAGTTGACTCTTAAAGGGGTGCACAAGATGTCAGAGAAGAATACAGGGTGACTCCTAAAGGGGTGCACAAGATGTCAGACAAGAATACAGGGTGACTCCTAAATAGATATACAAGATGCCAGATAAGAATACAAGTTGACTCTTAAAGAGGTGCACAAGATGGCAGAGAAGAATACAGGGTGACTCCTAAAGGGGTGCACAAGATGTCAGACAAGAATACAGGGTGACTCCTAAAGAGGTGTACAAGATGTCACACAGGAATACAGGCTGACTTCTAAACAGATATACAAGATGCCAGATAAGAATACAGGGTGCCTCCTAAAGAGGTGTGCAGGATGTCAGAGAAAAATTCAGGGTGACACTTAACGAGGTGTACAGTATGTTAGATTCAATTCAAATACAGGGTGACCCTTAAAGAGGTTTGCAAGATATCAGATTCAAATAATGGGTGACCCTTAAAGAGTTGTAAAATATGTCAGATTCAAATACAGGGTGACCCTTAAAGAGGTGGGCAAGATGTCAGATTGAAACCTTTAACACCTTATTGGATGGAACTAATTGTTGAAATATTTTGTTCTAATATCGTAATGGAGTCTGTTGAAAGAGTCCTGGGGCCTCGGGCGAAGTGAGAAGCCCTCCTGCCTTTCTAACATGTGTAGCATTTGTAGCATGCGTCATTTGAAATGATATAACGTCTAGTCTTTCAGACTGACTGTAATTTTTTCACATAATTGCAAAGTTACGCGTGTCGTGTGGTGTATTTTGTATCGGACATGTTGGCAACGGGTATGACGTCGTGTAGAACGGCAATTGTTCTGTGATGTGTCATGGCAGCCATCGTCGAATGGGCAAGAAGTAAAATCATTTATTTACGTAATAAAAAACAAATATTTCCCGTGCAGCAATGATCATTCAATTTGTAACCAACTTCTAATCACTCCAGAAAGGTTTGTGAATCATAAAGCATATATTTCAACAATCTGCCATGTAAAAGTTGATAAGCCAAAAGTAGCTAATGCGAAGAATTAATGAAATACAGTAAGTTACCTTCTCAGGCATTTTCCTAGCCTGACCAGCATGCATACAAAGTTTCATTGGTATCGGGAAGTTCACGTTCACCGTGCCATATGTTAGATCACACGAGCCACACATTTGTGAGGGGTTTCCCTGTATGTGGAGTCTCTTGGACAGGCGCGTGTATTCCATGGATGTAAGGTAAGCATTGCTTACCCAAGTAAAATAACGACGGGTACAATAATTATTTACTTTAGTTATAGTGATATTCCAGTCTCTGTGTCCTGTATTGTTTTAATGAACCCATTCACACTTCGTTGTTCTTTGATGCCTACTGCAAGTTCCTTGCGGAGTCGCTTGCAGCAGCACAATAGCGTGACATGCCCTCTTTTGGTATTTCTTGGTACTGCAGGGTGAGTGAAAGCGAAGGCTAAGAAGAAATTCCTTAAGTTACATACCTTAGGCCGAAAACAAGGAGCGGTCAGTTTTCAAAGATAGTGTGTTTACTCGCCCATTATAGTTTGAAAAAGCGTGTCTGTGTTTGTGTAAATCAGCTTTTTATATGCTGTGTTAAAACGTGTGATTGTTTTACAGTGGTAGTCCGTCAGCGATATAATGTTGTCTAATGTAATATAAGGGAGTAGGGTATGCAGTAGACGTTTTTGTTTACACTAGTAGGCGTGAGAAATCTGTAAAAATATGGCACCGGAAGTTGGGCCTAGAGATGACAGCGTGTGATATGCGGTAAATTTGAGAACAAAATATTAATTTTATTAGGAAGTCGTCGAACTCCTCAATTGAGTAGGCCTATTAACACGGAATTGAAAGCTTGTATTCGCTATTTTAACTAAACGTATAACATTTATCATTGATTTCAATTGAGATAGATTTACTTTGTAAGTTCAAAATATCCCAAACTTCTACAACTGGTTCTTCAAGAAAACCATTGCTTACCCTAAGTAAAATTCCACCACACGCCACTGCTCTTGGACAAAGGAGGTCTGGTCAATGATGCAATGTAATTGAACATTGTCATGGTTTCCCGTGATTGTTGGGGATGTCACAGGAATGCATTGTTTAGGATCGTAAACAATTAACTGCAATGTTAGGCAGTATCCACATGAGATATTTGATGATTAACAAATCTTGGAGATATTTACCACTTTCCTGGTGTCCCAACCAATTTCAGATAACGATATAAACTAGAAACATGATTTCTAAATGTAACGTTGTCCTAACCACATACACCATATGCTTTAAACTAACCTATGATCACTTTCCATCACGTCGGGTTTCTTAAAGCCGCTTTGTTTTGAAAAGGCTATATTTGGATCTTTAAGCATACAGGCTCTTCATTGGTTATAGAGCTACACGGATTGGTGAAGTATTGGTGTTACATATCTACCATTTCAAGGAACTACTATTTGTCATGAGCAGCTGATCAGCGTCACCATCTGTTTCTCTTCATTTTATTCTATTCTTATACCCTAAATTTTATGGTGCACCATATTAGGTTTTAAATACGTATCTTATTACTGTGCTACGCTTTGTTTTTTGTTTTTTCAACAGCTGATGAAGGGAATAAAATATAATTAATCCCCGAAACATGTACTGTAAACAAGTTAAATAATTCATTTTATCTGTATAGTAATGATTCAGGCAGATGTTCATTTCTTGTTAATAACTATTCTAACATATCAATACGGGACCACCATGAGTCATTTAAATAATGTAATAAATTTAAAAAGACCAAAAATTAATAAAACAAAAATAAAAAATTAAATAAACAAAAATTACGGGAAAACAAAAAAATATCATTCAAAAACGAACAAGTCGTTGAGTCAATTAACACTGGAAAATTTAGATTAAGTCTGTGTGTATAGGGGCAGATGACCTCGTAGTTCCGCCCCTTAAAACAACAATAACAAACTAGTCTGTGAGTATGGTAAGAAATTCGAAAAAAAATATACGAGCCTTACAGTAGTCGCATATGATGTGTAACATCTGACAGGTTATTCGAATAATTCCATATTACTTACTCGCATTTTTTTAAAGAATGAACTCATAGTGCTACCTTGTGCCAGCAAACATGAAAAGATTCTCCAATACATCTGCAGTAGTGACATATACCTGTGGTGCATTCTTGGAATGCACGGTACCTGAGATTATAATTTTGAATGCTTTTGCACGTTCTTTCCTTCCCTTTTGTCAGACACCAACAGTGATCTTCTGTTCTCTCTTAGGAGTTCAGGTTTCTTATATTTTGTGTGAGTCTGTTCCAGATATATATTCTGTGACCCACCTAGCGTCATATAACAACAAATCTCTGAAGCTCTTTAACTCTTCCTCGCGCAAGAGGAATTCCATATCCATTTGGCTACCAGATACTGTTGTCAACTCTTTGAAGACCAGCTCAGCAAAAGAAGATTATTTTGTTGTATTTAAGTTGGTTATGCTGATATGTATACCTTTTGTTTCCTACCCCCACTCTTTCCCCCTTCCGTGGTCTCTCCGTGCCCCGCTGAGCTGCTCTCACTTCTTAGTCGGCAGTCGTAGTAATCAGTTAAGGCTCAACCAGAGCCAGCCTCCTGACCTAACGAGGCATCTTTTTTAAATTCCACGCCATGTTGGAACTTTAAGTATTAGTGAGGAACTTCACCTTCGCCATGCAACAAAGATAAGTACCTGATTCAAGTTTTAACCTCATCTTCATGATTTTACTTACCACATGCTTTTAACTATCTTTTATGGGTAGTGTGAGGTTACTTGTTTTTGGGCAGAATCATCCTCCGCGGGATTTTCCATGTTGAGCTTTTGTTTAATCAAGCTAATCTTAGTGAAAAGCAGCATTTCTTATGCTTGCCAAATGAGAAATCTTCTCACTACGTGGGATATTATCTAATACCCAGTGTCTATAATTTATAAAACTATTTCCTCCGCTGGATTTACATTAGCCCCATCTTACTACTAAGATTGTTCGGGAACTTTCCAGATTCGGTACTCAATCTACGAGTCCTGCCGTCATGTATTTCTCACGTTCTTGGGAGAATTCTGTTTAAAACTAAATTAGTACAATAGTGAATTTTCGTCCACCGCTGGAACATTCTATGGCGCATTTAATTGTAAATCACAACTGTTTCAAGAAATAGACTTTCACCTATATAGTGCAATCAGTTCTTCCTATAATTGCAATAACTTTCTTTACCACAAACTTTGTGTCTCCACAGTGAACATTTCATATGTTTCAATGAACTATAGTGCAAACCAGTGCTTGCTCTACTTTTCTACCGCGTCGCGATCGTTCGCTTATATTCAAATAAGGCCATGAACATTTCCTCAATTCCCATTTCTCTTTCCTAAACCTCTCACTAACAATCTGCAATAAACTTTCAATCTAGGTCTATTCCAATAAGGTGTCATTCCACGAAGTGCCCTTCCATTTTTGTTGGTTTATCATTAAGTATCTCTGTATAATCTTCGTGATACGTGTCTAGCACACGTTTCAAATTTACCTTGTTCCTCCCTTCAAAATCAGGGAAAACAATTCTCTAAACTCTTGAGCGAGTCATGTTCAGGTTTCACGAAATGGAAACTGCCCCATTTTCTCGTGATTCCTAATTAAACATAGGAAGTCTAGAAACTTCTTTTTCACTTTCTCCAGGTTTCACTGTAAGTGACCTGCCCTTTTTGTATAATTCTTATATATTAATTCTGTATAAATATAAGAAGTTGTAGGAACTTCTATTTTATTTTTCACGTTGTTATTATTGTTATTTTCAAAGTTGTCACTTTCTCTAGAACATTCTCTCCAGAATTTCTCAAGGTGCACTTTTTGTACTTCAATTCACGTTCAAGCTTTAATTATTTTATTGTTCATTTGTTTAAATCTTATAAAGATTTTGGAAACATGTAAGGTTTGAAACCTTAAAAATTGTCAATTGCCTGGAGCAACTGTTTGATGTTAAGAGGTCTGCGACCCTATTTGTTAAAAAGTTCAAATGAACCATGTTTATTAAAATTATATTTCATAATTGTTAATTTCCTCCAACTTCCTGCATTGTTAAATAAATTAAATATTTGTTTTTGGATTCATCATTTCTCTGATACTATAGTTAGGCAGGATCCTGGCTTTCCTAGCTCTTCCTAGGTTTATGCCCTCGTTAACACTTAATAAAGCTCTTACTATTTGCCTGGTCAGATCATCACCCTTCCCTATAGTACTTTTATTCGTGCTTGGAAGGAAACACACTAAAGCCTCTCTCTGGCAAACTGCCCAAGCCTTAGCTGCGGTTCCCGTCAGCTTCGACCAAGCTCGTACCCACTTTAGGTATCCGAGTTAATTTCCATTGGCAACTTCTTCTAAGTGGATTTAAATCTAAACTTATTAATTTGGTGGGACTCTCCTCCTATTTTTCTATCCTTCTTTTCCAAATCCCAAATCTACTTCCTTCCCTTAATCATCTTCCCTTGGTGGGTGGGTTATTCCCTAGCCTATAATCTACCCAACCTGCAACTGTATGCGGGAGCAATCCACTGCCTACTTGATGCGAGCTGCGCTTTATGCCGGCCGGTTAGTAAACCCATGCCAGCGGTGTTGTTGAAAATGGCCTCTTATTGCCGATATAGCGCACTGCCAAGTATAGGCGCGATTAAAAATTAGGTGTGCGGAAAGTATATTAATGTGTTTCTCCCAGTGATACGTTTAGACCAACGAAGTTTCAATTATTGACAGTAGTCGGTGTTATTGGTTGATGCGATATAGCACTCGAGGTATCGAGTGCTTACATTAAATAAGAATACAGCAAAGGTATGAAGATTTAATAAATCGTAATTGTTTTCAGCAAATATGATATACCGGTAATGAATATTTTCACACCAAAGAACGACAACTTGAAGAAATGTCTTCAATAGGGCCTCCAAACCTTGAGGTAAACCGTATGCGATTTACATTCCACATAGCCACATGGCTTACAGTACGTCGTTGTATCGATCTCCGCCACCGCGCTCGCTCATTGTTTCCGTCCCATCCACTTCCGTCCCTTTTCCAAAATCACTCCCACAACAATGTCCAGCTACCGAGTGGAAAGATGTTACACATCAAAAATAAGGAGTGAAATAATCAGAGCGAAAAGGTTTGGATACATCCTGAGAATGGAGAACGGAAGAGTGGCGAGAAAGGGGATGGAAGTAGACCGAGAGGAAGGTGGTTAAATGTAAAGTCTGTTCGCCGAGTCGAGATAGTTGTACATAGAGCTGTGCCTGTTGAACGTACCCCAACATCAGTGCTGTGAAGGTTACATGATACAGCGCGGTTTATTTATTGATCGTTTATGTATTTATTTAATTAGGCCTACACTCGCTCACTCACTCCGTTGGCTTCTCTGGGACGTGACGATCCCGTGCCGCTCTCACTATCTGCCTCCATTTCCTCCTATCCAGCGCAGTATTCTCCCACACAGTAATACCCATTTGTCTGCAGTCAGAGGTCACCTCATCTTGCCATCTACTCCTAGGTCTTCCAGGGGTCTCGAGCCTTCGATCTACTTCTCGTACTACTCTGGCAGCGTCCATTCTGATGACATGCAGCCGTTTCGCTTTCATGATGTTCACTACCCTGGGTTGTTTTGCTAACTTGTACAGCTCATGATTTGATCTAAGAACCGATCTTTGTGCTTCCTGGTCAAAAATGGGGCCGAAAATTTTTCTATATATCTTGTTTTCGAAGACTGTAAGTTGGTGTTCCTCCCTTTTGGTCACACTCCATGTTTCGGCTCCGTATAGCAGTACTGGCCTGATGATCGTGTTGTATAGTTTTAGTTTTGTTTTCCTGGTCAAAAGTTTGGAGGAAAGTAATTTATGCAGGGAAAAGTAAACTTTGTTTGCATTCCGTAATCTAATTTGGTGTTCAACTTGTCTTCTATTGCAGTCATTTATACACACATCAAAAAAAGTTTTGCATCACCTCGGTTCCAATAGTTCCGGAACCTTTAAATACAAAGGGAATAGAGATCAACACAAACAACATTTCAGCTCGTTTTATTGCTCATGAGACCCACACATTGCATGTTGTACCATCATACAGCTAGACTTTCAGCATTTGTGGTCCAGATTGCAGCACACACCACTACCTCTAATACCCAGTAGCACGTCCTCTTGCATTGATGCATGCCTGTATTCGTCGTGGCATACTATCCACAAGTTCATCAAGACACTGTTGGTCCAAATTGTCCCACTCCTCAACGACAATTCGGCGTAAATCTCTCAGAGTGGTTGGTGGGTCAAGACGTCCATAAACAGCCCTTTTCAACATATCCCAGGCATGTTCGATAGGGTTCATGTCTGGCGAACATGCTGGCCACTGTAGTCGAGCGATGTCGTTATCTTGAAGGAACGCATTCACAAGATGTGCACGATGAGGTCGAGAATTGTCGTCCTTGAAGACAAATGCCTCTCCAATATTCTGCCGATATGGGTGCACTATGGGTCGGAGGATGTCATTCAGGTATCGTAAAGCCGTTTCGGAGCCTTCCATGACCACCAGTGGCGTACGTCGGCCCCACATAATGCCACCCCAAAACATCAGGGAACCACCACCTTGCTGCACTCGCTGGACAGTGTGTCTAAGACGTTCAGCCTGACCAGGGTGCCTCCAAACACGTCTCCGACGATTGTCTGGTTGAAGGCATATGCGACACTCATCGGTGAAGAGAACGTGATGCCAATTCTGTGGGGTCCATTCAGCATGTTGTTGGGCCCATCTGTACCGCGCTGCATGGTGTCGGGGTTGCAAAGCTGGACCTCGCCATGGACGTCGGGAGTGAAGTTGCGCATCATGCAGCCTATTGCGCACAGTTTGAGTTGAAACACGACGTCCTGTGGCTGAACGAAACGCATTATTCAACATGGTGGCATTGCTGTCAGGGTTCCTCCGAGCGGCAATCCGTAAGTAGCGGTCATCCACTACAGTAGTAGCCCTTGGGCGGCCTGAGCGAGGCCTGTCATTGACAGTTCCTGTATCTCTGTACTTCCTCCATGTCCGAACAACATCGCTTTGGTTCACTCTGAGACGCCTGGAAACTTCCCTTGTTGAGAGCCCTTCTTGACACAAAGTAACAATGCGGACGCGATCGAACTGCGGTATTGACCTTCTAGGCATGGTAGAACTACAGACAACATGAGCAGCGTACCTTCGTCCTGGTGGAATGACTGGAACTGATCGGCTGTCGTACCCCCTCCGTCTAATAGGCCCTGCTCATGCATGGTTGTTTGCATCTTTGAGCAGTTTTAGTGACATCTATGAACAGTCAAAGGGACTGTATCTTTGATACAATATACACAGTCAACGTCTATATGCCGGAGATCTGGGAACCGAGGTGATGCAAAACTTTTTTTGATGTGTGTATTTACCCCAAGGTATATGAAGTTCGGCGTGTTCTTAAAGGTAAAATTGCCTAAATTGCGTTGATCTGTAGTCATGTTTTCTCTCTGTATGATCATGTATTCTGTATTCTCTTCATTAATCTTTAGACCTATTTTAGCAGCAGTTTCATTTAATTTCCTGAATAGAGCTTCAATTTCTCCCCCATTATTTCCTATTAATACAATGTCATCTGCATATGCCAGGATGTTGTGTTTATTTAATTAATTAGTTCTTAACTGCCCATGACAGGCAACAGTATACAGAGCAGCACTAAGTGCAGCAAGTCTTGTCTTTTCTAGGGCTACGGCATGACTAATGATCTGGGAGCTTCTTGGCTACCCCTGTCCGGCAGAGCCGATGGCGTGAACTGGGCATGTTGGTTGCCCTGTCCAGGCAGTCAAGTGACCTCGTGCAAGTATTTACGCGCACTATCTCGACTCGGCGAACGGACTTTGGTAGTTGTTACATGACAAAGTGCTTTTGCATAGACTAAAGTGGAAGAGGTTCGCTGGGGCAATAAACTCATGATTGTACAGTACGTCAGACGAAGATCTACACTCTACCCCAATAGTGACACAAGGAAGTTTTTGGTGAGTTTGTACAGTTTGTGATGATTCATCGTATCACATACGCAAGCAGACAGGTCGATTATCAATGGGCTTAACGTTCCTCTTACTGCTGTTTTCAGAAACGCCAGGATGGCAGAATGTTGCCCTGAAAGGAATCTTTAAATCCCAACTGACAGCTCGTTCCGGCGAGCAACACGCAACCAGCCATAGCCATGGTAAAGTCGAAGTTCAAAATTTAACAACAGCATATTTTTGCAGGTGTAAATCCTGCTCGGTCAAAAATTCTTCAGATCCATATACTCCGTTTGCGTTATAACACAGGTTACTTTTAGATCTGTGTGCACCAACTATTATTCTATTTCAGTTCTACAACGGCGCTATCGGGGCCTGCAGAGTTACTTTCGCGTACGAGGCTAACTAACCCTTCATACTCTTTTCAATTGCATGTGCATTGTCAGTGAATCAATAGATTGAGCATCCAAAAAACTCTATAACATGAAATATAGACACATATTATTTTGGTGGTTGGTTTGTTCCTTGGTTTAGGGGCTGCGACAACGCGGTCATGTAGCCCCGTGTACTTTGGGTGTGTGTAGAATCTGTCTGATAACCGGTGTTAATTGTGATAGCTGTATTAGTGTGTGTTATCTGTTTTTAATTCAAGTAAGGACTGCAGACGATAATTTCAAGTAGTTCCTAAATTCGTTATCAAATGCTACAGTCCACGACCCCTAGCTGTGAACTTGGCTACTACTAAATGCCATCGCAACCAGCGCCTGTTGACGAACGTTGGAACTTAAGAGCCTTAATCAAACCTAACCTACAAATTTAGCTTCACACTAGTTTAGTTAGTGGAACGTTCTTTTACATGCCATAAATCTATGATATGGTACTGCCGGCTTTACTTCCCCTCCCAAGGATAGCATACTGAGGGATTTTTAACGCTCTTAAAAAATCCGACGACTTCGGCCGGGTTTGAACCCGCTATCTTGGGCATAGAAACTCAGCATGCTACCAACTACGCCACCGAAGCCGCTACGGTACTTTAAGATAAATGGTTAGTTTTCTCACCATGGTGCAATTTCAGTCTGCAAAATGTTGACAACCGTGAATGAAGTTCTGCGATGCCACACTACAACTATCATCACGTACTGTATCTGGTACTCACCGGTCTCCTGGAGAACGACTAGGGCACATGACCGCGATATTCCACCCCTTAAAACAACAACACAATCTATCAGAGCGCCTACTACGGTGACATGCTTGTCGAGCACGTGCTCTGAAGGCTTCAATACACACGTCTTGATGTTTCCTACGTTACATGACACATAAAACACTTCCGAGCCTCGCCAAATCCATGACAACCAAATTACAATTTTGGAGTTACATTGTTTACAGATTGCCAATAAAATATTATTCCATAGCTATTGTTGTTTTAATTTGTTAATGATGTTTTTTAACCTTCCTCTCTCCTACACAAAACAAGATCAAAATCATTCCACAGTTTTTAAATAATATATAAGGTGCGTTCAAAAAGTAACGAACCGGAGGCTGGAATGCACAAACCGTTGACGACATCGGCTAATCGTGGCGTGTGTAACGAGGAGTGGTTCCGACCAGAGCGTGGAAGGTCACAGCCCGTCGCTAGAGGGCAGGCGTGCACGTTACGTGACGATGCAAAGCGCGCAGCAGCATGCATCAATCGTCCAACGCTGCCAGTGGCATTGCAAACAGTGACATGGAGGCGTCAACCGAAGAGCAAAGAGGTGTCGTTCGGTTTCTGACAGCGGAAGGAGTAGGGGGAACGGACATTCATCGCCGAAAGTCACAAGTGTACGGCGAACACTGCATGTCCCTTGCAAGGGTCAAGGCGAGGCACAAGCGCTTCAGGGAAGGACGGGTGTCGTTAGCCGATGATGCCCGGTCTGGGGCACCCCGCTACATTAACGATGACAACGTCCAGCTGTTTGATGCACTCATTACCCAGGACGCCGAGTGGCAGTGAACGCCATAGCTGCCGTGGTCGCTCCACGACAATGCACGACCTCATACAGCCAACATAGTCGTGGCACTCCAGCAGAAATTCAAATGAAAGGTTCTCGGCCACCCTCCATACAGTCCAGACCTCTCTCCCTGTGATTACGCCATGTTTGGTCCCCTGAAAAGTGCTCTGCGGGGCCAACGATTCATCTCGGACGCCGACGTCCAGCTGTACGTGCGGAACTGGTTCACATCGCAGCCCAGGGAATTTTATGAGACATCCATTCACTGCCTCGTGTCACAGTGGGACAAGTGCCTCAACAGCCAGGGCCAGTACTTCTAAAATACAGGTACTGATTTCTGTAATTATGCCTCCGGCTTGTTACTTTTTGAACGCACCTTATATGTTTCATATCTTTTAAAAAATATCTTGGTTCAAACCCGGCCGAAGTCGTCTGATTTTTAAGAGCGTTAAAAATCCCTCAGTATGCTATCCTTGGGAGGGGAAGTAAAGGCGGCGGTCCCATGTCATACATTTATGGCATGATAAAAAACCTTCCAATAATTACACTTGTGTGATGGTAAATTTTAGGTTATATTTGACTAACGCTCTTAGGTTCCAACGTTCGTCACCAGGAGCCGACTGCGGTGGCATCTAGTAACAACGTTCAGAACTAGTTGGTCGTAGACGGTGGCGCATGGTAGCAAAAGTTGGAACTACTTGACATTATCGTCTGCAGTCCTTACTTGAATTAAAAACAGATAACACACACTAATACAGCCATTACAATTAACACCGGTTATCAGACAGATTCTACGCACTCCAAAGTACACGGGGCTACAATACCGCGTTGTCGCGGCCCCTAAACTAAGGAACCAACCAATCACCAACCAAATAATCTATTATGATTGTAAATACTTGAAACATAAAATTAGTATAATAATTTTTATAGAACACCAACAATAGCTGTAATGTTGCTTTAAACCACCACCATATTGCTGTTTCAAACCGGGAGAGGGCGCGCGGAACTTCTCACCGCGTTCGTTTGGGCTCACAATAAACTATGTTAAATTTGATCAAAGCCTTAATTATTTGGCTGTAAGTAAAATAACACGTTTTCATGGCATAGGCATAATATTTCTTTGCATCTGCACAAGCATTATGATACAATGTACAAATTGTTCGTGAGCGGCTTCGGTGGCGTAGTCGGTAGCATGCTGAGCTTCTATGCCCAAGATAGCGGGTTCAAACCCGGCCGATTCCTTCGGAGGGGAAGTAAAGCCGGCGGTCCCATGTCATAGATTTATGGCATGTTAAAGAACCTTCCACTAATTGCACCTGTGTGAAGCTAAATTGGATAGGTTAAGAATGTAAACAACGCTCTTAGGTTGCTTCGTTGCCAAGAGCCGACTGCGGTGGCGTCTAGTAGCTAAGTTCTGAACTTGGCCTAGTAGTCGTTGACGGCGGCGCTTGGCGGCAAAAGTAGGAACTATTTGAAAAATTCTAAGTTGCGTACTTAAATTTAAAAAAGTCCTCTCGGCACGCCGGAAGGCGAAGGTAGATTTCACCGGACAAACTTGGGGATAGGCGAAAATAGGCAGAATATGCAGATTTTCGTAGAAGGATCAGACCTCATTTATTGCGAGAAGGTATTTTATAATTGGAGGATATTCGGATAAATTTCATGGTACTGGTTGTCGCCACTTAATATAAACAAATAAAGTTTCAGATTCTACACACACCCAAAGTACACGGGGCTACATGACCGCGTTGTCGCAGCCCCTAAACTTAAGAACCAACCAACCAACCACTTAGTCAGATGTAAATACTGAATATGATCTCGTGCAAGTGCGTTGTCATGGCAACGTCTGATGGCTCATGCCTCATCAATTTAGTAGTGTTGCCATTTTTTTTTTTTTTTTTTTTTTTTTTAAGCGTATGGCTTTTAGCGCCGGGAGTGTCCGAGGACATGTTCGGCTCGCCAGTTTTGTAGCTGCTTCGAGGCGGACACCCAATAGGTGAGCTACAAGTACCGTTGGGGAGGAAAGTTGGAAGGGAGGGTCGAGGAGTTGGAAGGTAGCGGCTGTGGCCTATAGGTAGGGACCAACCCCGGCATTTGCCTGGAAGGAAGATGGGAAACCACAGAAGACCATCTTCAAGGTTGCCGGCGGGGGGGATTCGAACCTCCTCGCCTCCCGGCTGTGAGTGACTGCCAACAGTCATGCCGCAACGACCTCGGCTAACTCACCCGGTAGTGTTGCCATGGCAACCACTGATAGCTCTTGGCATTTTCTTATAATTCCGAAATCATTTTTCTCGTCCCTTGGCGTAATGGTGGGTCATATCAAAAATTCTTTCAGACAAAAGTTTTAGGTAATTATTAGGGGAATATTGTCCATTTTGTACGGTTTTGATACTGTGCCTATTAAGCGAGATATGATTAATGTTTCCCGAAAAATCCACTTTTTTCCACCCCTTTGGTCAATGGTTGGTGCTATAAAAAAACTCTTCAAACATAATTTTTGGGGCTTTATCCGACACATAGTATGAACGTTGAACGGATTCGATATTTCACATATTAAGAGAGTTATAGCAATATTTCACTTTTTCGAAAAAAGCCCCCCATTTTCACCACCTTCGACCGATTTAGCCCAGTAACGAACTCGACCGAGATTTTATAGGTATACATATTCTGTAAAAAATTCAAAGTGATTGATACAAAATTACGGCAGTTATCGTGTCCACAAGAAACTGATATACATATATACATACACAAATTATATATAAACTTTTGAACTGACGGTGGTTTTGGGGTCTGGGTGATGTGAAACGCGAAGATATGTCGCGAAATTTTCCGGAAGTCGAAACATGGTACCCATTGCAATAGTTAGCTTTCTAATGAAATCTACCTAAAACAGATAACACACACTAATACAGTCATCACAATTAACACCGGTTATCAGGCAGATTCTACACACACCCAAAGTACACGGGCCTACAAGACCGCGTTGTCGCAGCCCCTAAACTTAAGAACCAACCAACCAAATTGTTTGTGCATGATATTACCAATCATTAAATCTAAAACATTAACAATCTATAAATAAAAATTAAGCACCAAAATAAAAATATTCACTATACAAAATGTATAATCCGTTGAATAACCTTCCAAATATAAAATGGAATCTTCAACCTTTATCTGGTGACGTGAGGTTTACGAGACTCCTGCCAAATATATCTCAATAAGAAACATTTTTGACACTCCATACAACTACTGTCAGTATATTATCTGATTCAGCATGCAATAATCTCTCGTAATATTAGTATGGTTGGTTGGTTCCTGAGTTTAGGGGCTGAGACAACGCGGTCATGTAGCCCCGTGTACTTTGGCTGTGTGTAGAATCCGTCTGATAACCGGTGTTAATTGTGATGAATGTATTAGTGTGTGTTATCTGTTTTTAATTCAAGTAAGGACGGCAGACATTCGACTTAAAGTAGTTCCAACTTTTGCTACCAAACGCTACCGTCAACGACCAACAAGTTCTGAACTTTGTTACTATATGCCACCGCAGACGGCTGCTGGCGACGAACGTTGGAACCTAAGAGCGTTAGTAAATATAACCTATAATTTAGCTTCACACAGGTGTAATTAGTGAAAGGTTCTTTATCATGCCATGAATCTATGACATGGGACCGCCGGCTTTACTTCCATGCGAAGGAAGGCATACTGAGAGATTTTTAACGCTCTTAAAAAATCCGAAGAGTTCGGCCGGGTTTGAACCCGCGATCTTGGGCATAGAAGGTCAATATGCTACGAACTACGCCACTGAAGCCGCCTAATATTAGTATGCTTAGGATCTAATAATACAACCAGTCAATATTGTGTGATATTTTACTCACAGTATGCAGACATTCGGATAAATTTCATGGTACTGGTTGTCGCCACTTAATATAAACAAATAAAATTTCAGGAGCTCTGTAACTTTAACGGAATATTGAAAGCTTTGGAGCCATTTTTTCAGTATTTCTTATTAACAATGATATTGTAACTTTTCAGTCGGTCAATCAATGATTGGAAAATGTGATACAATCTGAAAAAAATTGCACATGATTAAAAGTTATCTGAACAGATTACAGGAAGAGGGGAATTTAAAGGCTGACATTTTTCTCTCGTCAGCGAACATCGTCAGATCCACAAGACAATATAGGCTAGCTTTACAAGGCCCTGTCAACCATAAACGGACGCGACCCTCCAAGGAGCGACGAACTGCGGCTAGTAAAGGTTAAGGCAGTCATGGGCAGAGTGCGGCCCTTGAGCTATTCTAATCCGGCCCGCGACATGGTTTCGAATTATACCATCTACAATTACACATAGGTCCTGTTCTGTGTACCTAGAAGTGAAAACCCATTTCAATCTCAGCATAACACGAAAACACATATTTCGTTATTTATTGCTAAATATGCAACATGGAAATGTAATAACAATGCCGTTAATCCGGTGCCTCTACGTCCAACCGTTCTCAAGTTATGTGCGAAACTAGTAACTGCTCGTGACGTCACTGCGCTCTCGAGTCTACATAGCAGCCTTGTTGCTGTGCATAAGCTCGGGCAGTCCTTCTGCTGCTGCCGTGTTCTTCTGTTGCCATTGTTAGTGATAGTCAAAAGACTTATAATGGATGTAAATAACATTCGTCCGTATCAGGTTGAGCCAGAACGAACGACATTTGCAGATGTCCATTCAGATAGCGATCATGAAATGGATATTGTAATCACTACAGACCGAGCCGGCATGCGAAATTGGTGTAAGTGAAATGAGTGTACCATCATGGATACGAATGAAGAACGTGTATGCTGTTGTGAATTAGACAATGTAGACTTCATTTTCAAAAGTTGCGTTCTGTCATAGTCTGTCTTTTTAAAATGCATTGACACACAGTAGCCCCATTACCGGGAGAAAAATGTTTCCTCTTGCAAAATTGTACCCAACTGCTAAATCAACGTGGCGACTTACTTCAATTTGGAAATCTATGGAAATGTACTTCTTTTTCTCTACAGTTTCGGTTTTTACTCGTTCTGTTGTTACAACCGTATACACTACACGAATGTATTTTGCCAACTAGCTATCACACTCGATTATAATAAACAACACTAATCAACGGAAGAGTGGCAGCGCGCGTATTGCAACAATCAACTGAATGGAGCGGATAGCTCACTCACCGCTTACGGCGCAGTGACGTCACAGCTACTCGTGTTTCCTTCGTTTACCGGCCTGCGGAGTGGAATAGAGCAAAAGCAAATATATAGTTGAACACTGCCTGCAGGGGAGGTTCGAGTGGGGGTGGGGGGTTGGGGGGGGTGTCTCACCTCCTCAGGTATTTTCTCAGTCGGCAAATACATCAGTCGGCAGTCGGCAAATCCTGAAGAAGTCGTAACATTTCCCAAAACAGCATTTAAAAAAGCAAAACGGGGCATGGCCATATACGATTTGGTCCGATTTCTTAAAAAAATATTTATTATACTGACAGTCGGCATTTTTACCGACAGTCAACACAAACGGACGCAGCAATAATTTCGTGCAACCAGGCAATAGCCCAGTGCGGCAAGAGGAAGAGTCGGCAAAGTAACCATTTTAAAAGTTTCACTTCCAGTCCTCTGTGCACCGGCTGCCACTTGCCATTTCGTTTCTGTGTTTGGAAACTGAAGAAAGAATGACAGCTGAGCAATATAGGACCAAGGGCAAGGGATGAACTCATCGGCACGTCCCTGGGTGGGAGTAATATCCCGCGTTCATTATGCAGAGCGACTCAGCTTCACAGCGAAGCGAGCCCAGCATCTGTGCCATGTGGCTAGACAAAAGGTGTTGGTGAGCGCATTGATAACTTCAGGTCAAGCCAACTCATTGTGATGTTGTCGGAGGAATGATATGACCTGCTACCGCTTGTCTCGGCGCGTCCTCACATATCCGCGCTATTGTGACAAAATTGACAGGTTTATGGTTCCTAGGTTCCTCAAGGGGTGGTGTGCTCACTATGATCAGTGCAGAGGTCACTGAGAATGAGCGAAAGCAGTCGTTCCTGCACCAGCAACTTTTACAGTGAAAACTAGGTGCAAATACAGTGGCAGTGGGGACGTGAGTTTTCACCGGCACGGAACATTTTCACGGAGCATCGCGTACCCATGAAACGTACGTAATAATACAATAAATACATGCATATTTTCAGCCATGTTTATGTTCAATGGTGTTATCAAGAAAAAATGCCCGATAAATCCATAAAAGTCTACCTTTGTGGGGGGGGGGGGGGAGTTGTTCTCTTTTAAACCATATTTTTATTGAAATAAAACCTACAGAGTGTTTTAAAACCCAGTGACAAGAAAACGGGGCGGGGTGGAGGAGACACGTCTAAGTAACTTTGCCGGTGGAACGAATATCCAGAAAAGCACCCCTGCGACGCTCGACGTCTTCAAAGGGTTGAACGTAATGCCCATCGGGTAGCTAAGGTACAATTAAAATCAAAATCTACCGTTGAGCCATCGTCTACTGTTGAGTCATTGCCTACCGTTGAGCCATCGTCCACCGTTCCGCCATTTACCACCGTTGAGCCATCGCCCATCGTTAGCCATCATCTACCGTTGAGCCATTGATCACCGTTGCTCATCGCGAACTGTTGAACCACCACTATCCCCCAACACATCTAACGTTCGCAAGTTACGAGCAGCTGGAACTTCATCGGACGCCGGTTGTAGTGGTGACGGTCCTACGAGCAAGAGAGGAGGAAAATAACATGCGTGCAGACGCAGTACCCATTCAAGCGGGCGATTTACCTGTTAATCGCGATCCTACAAAACGGAAAAGAATTATCACGGCAAACGAACGACTGTACCTGACTTCACTTGGGGCCTTCAAGCCAAAACGTAGTGCATTTCCAGCAAATCCAGACATACCAGAAAATAAGCAGCATCGATTTAATCCGGCCTGGTATACGGATTTTTCCATGTTGAAGTACAGCATTGAAAAAGACGCGGTGTTTTGTTTTGCCTGTGGCTTATTTCCAAACGGACGAGGAAGGGCGTCCTCAAATGAAGAATGATCGCACGCTGGAGTACGTCAGTGGCACAAATTGAAATATCGTGGAAAGAAGATAAAGGGCAAATTACAAGAACACTTCACTTCAGAAGCTCATCAAGCAGCTATGACAGATTTGTGCCACTTTGTCAATGCAAAAGGCCTCGTAGACGTTCTCCTTGATTAACATTTACGGACGATCAGAATTGAAAAAGAACAAGAAAAGGAGTTTCACAAAAAAGTTATCCAGATACTTATTGACACAGCAAGAACCCTTTGTCGGCATGGTTTGGCTTTCCGAGGTCACGAGGATGGAATCACTCAAGATAATGGAAACTTCACGCTAATTGTGAAGTTACTTTCACGGCATAGTCCGGTCATGAATAGGTGGTTGGAAGAAGTGAATACGCGGAAGCACAACGTTACGTATATGAGCAAGGACTCTCAAAATGAATTCATCCGTCTACTTGGAGGGAAAACTCGTGAAATAATTGCAGAAGAGATCAAGAACGCCGGTATGCTCTCCGTTATAGCAGATACTACTCCCGATATGTCACATAAAGACCTCCTCGCGTTGAATATCCGATACGTCGTCGAAAAAGATGAAGAGCTCGTTCCTGTGGAGCATCATTTAAAAACAGACGCTGTTTAAAAAACAATTAAAGACTGGAGAGGAGTTGGCTGAAAAAAATATATTTAATTTTAAATTCAGAAGAACTTTTACTTCCACTCGATAAACTGGCGTTTCAATCGTACGACTTTGCTTGTAACATGACTGGCATATACAACGGCACTCAGAAAAGGCTATCAGAGAAGTGCAAAATATATATTCCGTACGTTCCATGCCAAGCTCACAGGTTAAACATTTTCGTAGAGCCAGCTTGTAATGCTAGCGCACTTATCAGAGAGTTTTTTGACACTCTTGAAGCATTGTAGGTTTTTTTCGGGTAGCACGAAACGACATTTAAGCTTGCAGAAAGAGCTGGATAAAATTAAACATTCACTGCAACATAAGAATTTATCAAAAACAAGGTGGACTGCGCGCGCCGAATCGATGGGAGCTGTTTCTACTTCTTATGAAGAGATAGTTACAGCATTGGAAACAATGAAAACCTAATTCGATTCTGAATTTGACAGTAAAACCCGAAATTTTGCGTCAGGCTTGCACAAAAAGCTTCTACTTTGATTTTATCTGAGGCATGTACTTTACCGAAAACATCATGTTAAAAATTAAGAACGTAACCGAGCTTTTAGAAGCGGAGGAGCTGAATGTAGTAGACGTGATGCAGCTGATTCAGAGCGCTTTGAAGTATTTTGAAGATATCAACGACGACGGCAAGATGAACGCATCGTCATTTGCGAAAAGTATGCAAGTAAATGCGGAGGAAGACTTCTTAAAGAACCACAGGACCCGGCGACTTGCAAAGAAGTATGACGCGTATGCTGAAACGACACCAGAAATTTATTTTCTTACATTCTACAGAAAGGATGTGGATGTACTTACTACAAGCGTGCAAGACAATCTCGCAAAACTAATTTCATTGCTAGAGCCATTCCACACAATTTTCAAGATACCCGCTGATAGAAAAAATTGCACCATCGAGCGCGTCCGATCTATAAAGCAATCACACTCGAAAATCATCCTTCAAGATGAAGAGCGTGTGCTGGCTGAGCTTGAAATCCTGCTCGATGCCAGTAAACAGTGCTCATCTTTTAAAGAAATCGCAAAAGTTGCTGTTAAATTAAAGAGGATTATCCCGTGTGGTTGACAAGTAGTTCGACTGATTTTAACATCCCCAGTGTCTTCCGCTTCTTCCGAACGGTCCTTCAGCAAGTTGAAGCTCATTTACAATCATTTGCGGACATCGATGGGTGACGACCGCTTAGACTGCCTCATGATGTTGTTTTCAACGAAAGATAAGGTCGACGACATTGAAATTACGGAGATAGTGGAGAAGAAGTCCTTGTTAAAACATCGTCGAGTAGGGTTTTAGAAAGAATAACTAGATTTTCTTTAATTCTTGTAATATTTAAACAATTATTGTGTTCATTTATAAAATTTTCCTGCGATTCAAAATTCTGGAACTATTAAAATACATTTTAAATGAAAGCCTTTAATAGTATATTTGTCTTGTGTATAGTTTGCCGCCACAGCCCTCCACCCCCACCCCCTCCCACCCTTTCCCTCCCGTTGCTCAGTTTTTAAGCGTATAGTCGGCAATGTTAAACAGCCAGTCGGCATTTTTTTAATTCTCACCCCCCCCCCCCCCCCCCCTTGATGTACAAGGTCGAACCGCCCCTGACTGCCTGATACATACTTTGATTCTGAGGAAAGTTGACTTTTGTGTTTTGGTCTCCTTTAAGCGTTTGTGTAATATATTTTTGTGCAAAAAATCTCCACGACGAATTTGAATGAAGATTTCAGGACTTCGAAGTTATTGTACAGGACGTGGATGTTTTCAGCATGCCATTTAATGTTGACTGTGAAACAGTAAAATCAGAGTTGCAGCTAGAACTGATTGAATTACAATGTAACAACGAATTAAAGCAACTAATTCTCAACGATTCGAAAATTGAGTTCTACAAGGCCCTACCAAAATCAACCTTCCGAAACTTGAAATCTCATGCACAGAAGATAACTGCTATGTTCACATCTTCCTATATCTGTGAACAGGTGTTTTCTACAATGAAGCTTCGCAAATATAGCGTCAGAAATAGATTAACAGACCACCAATTAGCTGCGATAGTAAGAATCAGCTCATCCCAGTTTCAACCCTGAATGATCATGATGGTACTCGCATCAAAGAGAGAAGAAATCTGGGAAGACCTGTTTCTTTGTCACCGATGCTATGATTACACAAGATTGGAAAAACCGAAACTACGACTCGAACCTGTAATGACTAGCTAGGTTTGTAATATATGGTTTTCATTTTCTGATAGGTACAGAATTCCACGAGTGCGAGTGCTGTGGTGGGCTGTGAGACAGATGCTGTACCAAGCCAAGGACCGCGCCACAGACAACTAGGCTAATATACATGCACATTGTGCGAATCCCTCTATTTATTTATTTATTAACACTGTTGTTGCAAGGTAGGCCTAATCGAGATGACGGAACTCTCCTGTAAATACCAACCATTGCTCTACATGAGAAGGGGAAAATGGATTAATAACAGAGTTATGTAGGCTAATACTGTAGTTGTGATGTGAATGTGTGAAAGAAGCTTACCTTGTTAAGGGGGCAGATTACCTCGTAGTTCCGCCTCTTAAAACCTCAATAAGTAACTACCTTGTTAGGGAAGCTAAATAATGCAGGGATCCTCATTCAATGTAATAATCGTTGACATGTTCTTTAATTCCAGTACGCATTATATATGCAACTGTAAGAGATAATATTACCTTAATATGGTCTGGCTCCGTGGCTAAATGGTTAGCGCGCTAGACATTGCCCGAAGTGCCCCGGGTTTGATTCCCGGCCGAGCCATCAGGGATTTTAATCTCCTGGGCTAAATTCCCGTGGCTCGGGGACTGGGTGTATATGACATCTTCATCATCACTTCCATCCTCATTACGACGCGCAGGCCGCCCACGGGCGTCGACTACCTACACTCGGCCTCTCCGGGGGCCACAAGATCATTCACACACACACACACGTTAATATTACAAATGGATATCAATATCAATAACTAGGTGTGATAACGAATGATTATATTACTGAGAACGAGGAAATATGTTTGAGATGTATCTTGGAATAGTACATTATGCAGGTCGCCTCCGTAGCGTAGCGGTCAGCATGGTTAGCTGCCGCCCCGGAGGTCCTGGGTTCGATTCCCGGCTCTGCCACGAAATTTGAAAAGTGGTACGAGGACTGGAACGGGGTCTACTCAGCCTCGGGTGGCCCAAATGAGTAGAGGGGGTTCGATTCCCCCTCAGCCATCCTCGAAGTGGTTTTCCGGGGTTTCCGACTTCGTCTTCGGGCAAATGCCGGCATGGTACCTACTGTAAGGCCACGGCCGCCTCCTTCCCTCTTCCTAGCCTATCCAATCTTCCATCCGTTCCCCTCCCTCATGAGGCCCCTGTTCGCTTTGCAGGTGAGACCGCCTGGGCGAAGTGCTGATCACACCTCCCCAGTTGTATCCATTCCGACCAGATGTTCCAAGCTCCATAGAGGCGGTAGTGGTGAGTTCCCTCGCTGAGTCCGTGGGATCCACCAACCTAGAGGGTAAATTGACTAAATTAAAAAAAACATTATGCAACGAGCCTATAATGGCTATAATTGAGACACGAGTATATTTATAAAACGAGCGTATGCGAGTTTTATAATTTCCATACGAGTGTCTTAATTACCATTATTGGCGAGTTGCATACGACTGTTTATGTTCGTCGATAATTATCATAACTATTTTATGTTCGAAGATAAATATTCATCAATATCTGTCGAGATTTCGCCAGTTTTATGTACTGAACAGAGCGCATGGGGCGCACAGAATGCCTTGTATTTGATCATGGCCACCTCGATTACCCCACTATGACACTAGGCAACGCAGTTCAGAAGGCCTTGGAACTCCAAGCAGGTGCGATGCTAACCTTATCTAATTGGTCAAACAACTGTTTCTCGAGCTGTGATTGGTAGGAGAAACTGTTTCATAATGAAAAATAGTGTTATAATGACCATCATTATTATACAGTTTTCTAGCACATAATAGTCAGGGTCGAACATAAAATATATTATTGTTCAAGGAATAATTATGTCATAATAAGCATGCGTATTCATGTCCATTGTATTGTATATTAGTGCCATTTAAGACCGATTTCGCGTTGTAACGATTCGATCCCATACCTATTATATTTATAGGGTTATTCATTTATTATCATGTTATTATTATTATTATTAATTAGTACATCCATGAGATGATTTTTATATCAGATGATTGTAAGCGGTTTTTATTATTATAGTTAGAAAGATTTTTATTAACATTTATTTGTAAAGAGACGAAGTATTATATATTGCAACAAGACTGGCGATATGGACTAACCCTATGCGTCACAAACAGAACGTCGTAGTAGTTATTTCACCACGGCAAACAGCGTCACTGTCATGAGTAACCATCACGAGTTCGACCATCAAGTTCCTTCGAGAAGGAATGGAACAAATATTTCACGCATGGTGCAACTTACATGCCATTTTCTACTGTACGTACGCGTCAAGATATTACAAGTTGTGATGCAATTAGCCCTCGTGAGAGTATGAACACTAGAGAGAGGGAAGCTTACTGGGGTGGGAGACAATCGAAGACCACGTGACAAGGAAGTTATTAGTACCTGCACCCTCGACAAGACATTCATTCATCACCAGCTCTCGATAAAAGAAGGAAGTTGTAACCTTGCTTTCTGGGTCCTAATGGACTGAGCACACAGAGTCGACACTGAACGATGTCCTGCCGACATCTATATTAGTACATAATGGGTTATATCCCTGATCAAGAGTCTTTCTACAGATGGCAACGTACTTAATGAGGATATTTCATAGTAATTGAGATATCACATCATATTTTTAAACATATGCGACGTAACATCGAGATCATCGGTCATTACTTAAATATGACGAATCTTCGACTGGGTGAGCAAACAATTAAATATCCGACGTCTCTGTAATATGTAACTTCAAGATAGATTCAATTCATTAATGTTTATTTTCTTTTAAATTAATTGCCGCATTGAGTAATTTTAAATTCAATTGTGTGACTATCACTCTTCTGTTTTATTAATATTTTGCTTTTGCATTTAATAAATTCATTCTCTTCAACGTAATGCCTATTTCTTTCATTGTAGTTAGTACTTTAAGGTAATCATACTCCTTGATTAAATACTGGATTGGTTAGATGACTTTGTCTCACCACGACCAGGGATAATTAGGTCTCACTCTACTGCTGATAGCCGAGGTTAATTCATAAATTTCGATTCACTGTCTTAAATAGGAATCTGGCGCTCAACAACACTTATTATATTATACTATCACAGGTAAGGTCACACCACAGTGTATATTGTTTATTATTATCATGTTTGTTTAATAGAACCATTATAGTTAACACCATAGCGAAAGGCTCTTTTAAAAATGTTACATTTGGCGCTACAACGTCGGACACGAAAACCATTCGGTATTTAGGAGAGGAGTGTATGATTTCAGTGCAAATTGTCAGTGCTTTTGGGGGACAGTGAAGTGAGTGAATTTTGGAAGGGCAATTTTTATACGGTGTACTTCGAGATGGCGGATAAGAAAGAAAAGCCTATCGATATTCCTGAAGAGTCATTACTGGCGATGATCAGTAGGATGTTGCAGAATAATTTGGAAGAGAATAAAGAAGTTATTTGGAATTCAAGGATACATTTGATAGAGAACGCCAGGAAAGGAGAGAGAAAGAAGAAAAAGAACATCGGGAATGGATGGAGAACTTAGATAGAGAACATCAGAAATGGATGAGAAAGGAGACTGTAATTGAAAGCAGATTGGAGTCAGAAGAAATTGTAGTTGAAAACAAATCTGAATCAGAGGAAATTGTAGGTGAAAGCAGATTGGAGTCAGATGAGATAGTAAGAGAAAGCAAAATAGAGGGGGTAGAGACTTTAGGGGATACTGAAGTAGAATCAGTGAAGACAGCCTGTAAGGAGACTGTAATTGAAAGTAGATTGGAGTCAGGGGAAATGTTAGGTGAAAGCAGATTGGAGGTAGAGGAGATTTTAGGTGAAATCAGATTAGAGTCAGACGAGATTTTAGGTGAAAGCAAATTGGAATTAGGGGAGATTGTAGGTGAAAGCAGATTGGAGTCAGAAGAGATAAAAGGAGAAAGCAGATTAGAGTCAGCGGAGATGATAGATGAAAGCAGGATAGCTGTAGAAGAGACTATAGAACGTAGTGAAAAAGAAGAGAAGATGAAAGAAAAGATAGGGATAGAAGTAGGTAAGATAAAGAAAGTACTAAGCACTCAAGAGATTAAGATGCAGAAAATCTTATGTGAAGAGGATATGTTGACTAGGGAAGAATTTAATGATGGTGTAGCGGAAATTAATGTGAAATATATTAGTGGCAGAGAAGCGTACGTTAAGTCATAGTCAGAAGAACATAATTAGTAAACAGGTTAAGAGGAGGAGAGAGATAGATAAGAGCAGAAACAATAGTCCACGGCTAAAGAGAGCATTAAGTAATAGTAGTAGCGAAGTGAAGAGAAAACATGTAGGTAGATATTTTGGAAGTAAAATGAAAGAGAAGAGAATTAAGTTGCTAGAGGAGAAAGAAATCAGGATGAGAGAGAGAAAGAATGCATATGACGTGCAGTGTCGTACTGAATTAGCTAGACTTGGAGAAGTGAGAGGGAGAAAACCGAAGAACTGTGTTACTATGGATGAATGTAGTACAGAGGAAGTAGAAACTAATGTAACAAAGAAAGAAGAAAAATGGATTATAGAAAGAGATAGAATTGATGAATGTGGTAAGAACTATGAAATGCCAGAGAAAGTAGTTATGTAAATTCGTATTACCGATAGTTACTGTTCCGTATGACTTAAATATTAAGTAATGAAGTTTTATAGGATTTAACAGAGGTAGATAAGAAACCTGCTGTGTGTAATTTTAATTCAGTCGTGAAGTTAGGATGGTAAGGGGCGCGTAGTGCCTACCCTTATTGATTTAGATTGACTAAAATCATTTAATTTGGAAGACAGAGGTTGTTGTGCTATTGAGCAGTTCGAATGTGGGTCCTTAAACTGCAGGTAAGTTGGATGAAGTGAGAATTAAATTTAAAAAGTTGGGAAGATTATTACAAAAGTAAGTAATCGAACGAAAGTAATAATTATTATGGCAACCATTATTATGAATATAATGGCAATGAAGATTTAATTCTAAATTGAGTCAAGATGATGTAGTACAGTCGTAATAAAAATTAATGAGTTGAAGAAGTAAGTATTGATTTAATAAAGAAGTTTCATTTTGAGGACAGCGAGGTTATCAGTGGATATATTTGAGAAATTTAGAAGTGGTTTAGAATAGTTGATGATAATGCGTTGTATGAATTAACCAACATCGGGTTGAAATGAGTAAGTAGTAACTAATTAGGACATCTGACACTTGTTGACAGATATGTGTGTGTGCATGTGTGTATTTTCACGTAAATGGACGTGAGTTTGAAGTAGTAGGCCAACGAAGGTAATGCCGTTGAGCAATGTGGTTTTAAGTTTTTGGTAAGATGCCAAATGGAGTTATAATGGAGGAAGTTTTGGTAAGATGCCAAATGAAGTTTTAAGAAGTTTTTGGAGGATGAAGTAGGTCAGCGAGGTATATTCCGTTGAGCAATGAGTTTTTTTATGGTGTCTAAGGGACTACGTGAAGTCAATGTTGGGAGGTTTTTAAAGTATATATGGTTGTATGCACACAAGGTAATAAGAGATTACAAAGGTAAGATGGTCCAAATTTTAGTTACAGTTACGCACATTTTAAAGATATTACAAAGGCTTGTTATCGAGCTAAACCACTTTTAGTAAAAAAGTTACTGATGATTAATGATGTGGTAGATTGTTGTCCTACACACAGGTAAAAGTAAAGATAATAATAATAATTAGATGGTTGGCATAATATTTACTAGTATTGAAAGGAATTTGTTATAATTCGAAGTTTTGAGGACTTTAAATATAAATCTTTTTTTTTGTCAGAGGAGAAATTAAAGTTTTATTTATGTCATACGGAGTTAGTAAAGAGAAGTTTATATTTTTTGAAGACAAGAGTAGGTTAGTAAGGTAAGTATACCTAAGGGGTAATAATGAAGTTTCAATTAAAGGCAGGTAATTTACGCATTTAATTCGGTAGAACAGAGAGTATCTGAACTGTGTTATAACTCGGGACTTGCTTTATGAAGTGATTATGGGAAAATATTTGCCAATTATGAGTGTCGGTGTTATTGACTATCAACTGGAACACTGTCATTATTTTAGGAAGACAATAATTAGGAAAGCTAAGTGTGATGTTATTATTCCAAGGAATTAGTCGAAGCATGAAAGATTTTTTTAGCTGAAATTTAGTGTGTTATTGGTCAGTAAGAGGTGACCTGTAACAGTAAGAAGATGTGGGATTATACCACGAATAGGGGAGGTTTTTTTGTATGTGACGTGTGATGTCACGATGAGTTTTGAGAGATTCTGGTATAGCAAGAGTGAGCTATAGTCCAGGCGATCGAAGCATGTAAGGAAGTGTTGACGAGAAATGTCACAATAAGTTTTGAGAGAAAACTAAGTTTTTTAGGTATTCAGCAAGAAGTCAAATCATGAATAGACTAAGTTTAAAGTATAAGAGCATTAATATTTTGTGGAACGAAATATTTATTCCGAGGAGTTTGTCATGTGTTTTTGTGAAATAGTTTAGTGATATACGTAATTCAGGTATTGAGTAGTATTTTGTCCTCGTCTTAATCATTTTGTTATGGTAGGTAAGAATGACAATACAGTAAAGTTATATCTTGAGGCTAAGCGAAATTTTAATAAAGTGAACAAGAAGTCAGATTTTATGTTATTTGTGATTTTGAAAATTCAAGTTATTGTTTTCGAGAAGTAGTAAAGAGGAATTATGGTTTTATGAGAAGTTAAGAAGTCGTGGAGACTTAGGAAGTATTAATTTGAAAGGAGGCGGCCGTGGCCTAAGAAAGAAATAAGCAACGAAGGCAGGTGAGTAGTAACTTGGATATTTATGTGAACTGTTTATTAACTGCTTTAAGGTATTTCGATGTCATTATGTATTTGGGGAAATATTTACATGTATGACATAAGCACTGAAATTGGAATTGCCTTAGGTATCTTGCTAAGTTATTTTTTTCTTCAATTATTGAAATTTTACTGCATTTGAGTAATCCCTTTAAAGAGACGAAAGGAATATTGTGTTGTTTGCATATCGTGTGCTGTGATAATTTTAATGTGTTAATCAGCTGGAAATACAACAATGTAATTCTACACCAGACTGACGAAAACCACGTTCACTAGATATGAAGACAAAATGGTATGTCAAGCATAAAATCACCACCATTATAAACGAGTGCAGCGTTGACATATATGTCAAAATTAAAAGTGAAGGGCATTATATGTATACTTTTTTTACAGCATGTAAAAAAATGAACATTATGAACATTTGGAAGAATGAGATGAATGAAAGTTAAAATGTGAATTTTCGTGAAGAAGATATTTCTTGTATATTTTTGTGTATTGATGAAGAGTATATTGTATGTTGTCTTTTTGGGGGTTATGATATTTATATTTATAGTTTTTTATGTTGGATGTGGTAAGAGAAATAATGTGAAATGTCATTTAAATTATTTATCTTAGGGGCGATTGTAACGATTCGATCCCATACCTATTATATTTATAGGGTTATTCATTTATTATCATGTTATTATTATTATTATTAATTAGTACATCCATGAGATGATTTTTATATCAGATGATTGTAAGCGGTTTTTATTATTATAGTTAGAAAGATTTTTATTAACATTTATTTGTAAAGAGACGAAATATTATATATTGCAACAAGACTGGCGATATGGACTAACCCTATGCGTCACAAACAGAACGTCGTAGTAGTTATTTCACCACGGCAAACAGCGTCACTGTCATGAGTAACCATCACGAGTTCGACCATCAAGTTCCTTCGAGAAGGAATGGAACAAATATTTCACGCATGGTGCAACTTACACGCCATTTTCTACTGTACGTACGCGTCAAGATATTACAAGTTGTGATGCAATTAGCCCTCGTGAGAGTATGAACACTAGAGAGAGGGAAGCTTACTGGGGTGGGAGACAATCGAAGACCACGTGACAAGGAAGTTATTAGTACCTGCACCCTCGACAAGACATTCATTCATCACCAGCTCTCGATAAAAGAAGGAAGTTGTAACCTTGCTTTCTGGGTCCTAATGGACTGAGCACACAGAGTCGACACTGAACGATGTCCTGCCGACATCTATATTAGTACGTAATGGGTTATATCCCTGATCAAGAGTCTTTCTACAGATGGCAACGTACTTAATGAGGATATTTCATAGTAATTGAGATATCACATCATTTTTTTAAACATATGCGACGTAACATCGAGATCATCGGTCATTACTTAAATATGACGAATCTTCGACTGGGTGAGCAAACAATTAAATATCCGACGTCTCTGTAATATGTAACTTCAAGATAGATTCAATTCATTAATGTTTATTTTCTTTTAAATTAATTGCCGCATTGAGTAATTTTAAATTCAATTGTGTGACTATCACTATTCTGTTTTATTAATATTTTGTTTTTGCATTTAATAAATTCATTCTCTTCAACGTAATGCCTATTTCTTTCATTGTAGTTAGTACTTTAAGGTAATCATACTCCTTGATTAAATACTGGATTGGTTAGATGACTTTGTCTCACCACGACCAGGGATAATTAGGTCTCACTCTACTGCTGATAGCCGAGGTTAATTCATAAATTTCGATTCACTGTCTTAAATAGGAATCTGGCGCTCAACAACACTTATTATATTATACTATCACAGGTAAGGTCACACCACAGTGTATATTGTTTATTATTATCATGTTTGTTTAATAGAACCATTATAGTTAACACCATAGCGAAAGGCTCTTTTATAAATGTTACAGCGTTAGCGTTCAAAATATTTATTAAGTATTGTTGTTGATAGCAATATGTGTAATTTAACTTGACAATTGTGAAAAACATCCTAGAATAAACTAATAGTGGAAATTTCATTACGTAGAATATGTGACTTATTATGAGGCGATGCGATAGTTCTGTCAGTTACCGTTGTAGCGTTGCTATTCAATGATCCGCGGGTATTCATGGAGACGAAAGAGCATATCTTTACAATCGGTAAAAAAAAAGTATACGAGCCTTACAGTAGTCGCATATGATGTGTAACATGTGACATGTTATCCTACTATGTGTTTCCCGGGAGCTCAAATCCCTTGTTGACAGTGAACTCTGTTGGTCGTTGAAATAACTACTTGTATAACTCCAGTGCCAAATCCCGACCGTAATGAATCATAATTATTGTTATTTGCCGTGGCGGAAGCAATCCACTGCCTACTTGATGCGAGCTGCGCTCTATACCGGCCAGTTAGTGAGCCCATGCCAGCGATGTTATTGAAAATTGCCTCGTTTAGCCGATAGAGCGCACTGCCAAGTATAGGCGCGATTAAAAATTAGGTGTGCGGAAAGTATATTAATGTGTTTCTCGCAGTGATATGTTTAGACCAACGAAGTTTCAATTATTGTTAGTAGTCGGCGTTAATATACTGAATTCCTACGTTGTTTGGAGTGTTTGTTGATGCGATATAGATTCCACATAGCCGACAGTACATCGAGTGCTTACATTAAATAAGAATACAGCAAAATTATGAAGATTTAATAAATCGTAATTGTTTTCAGCAAATATGATAAAATGAATATTTTCACACCAAAGAACGACAACTTGAAGATGATTCATTGTGGGAATATCTTAAATGGGGTCTCCAAACCTTGAACTAAACTGTATGCGATCCCATAGCCACACGACCCACAGTACGTCGTTGTACCGATCTCCGCCACCATGCGCGCTTATTGTTTCCGTCCCATGCACTTCCGTCCCTTTTCCAAAATTACTCCCACAAACATGCCCAACTACCGAGCGCCACAAAAATTTCCAGCTACCGAATGGATTGATGTTACACATCAAAAGCGAAGAAATCGCGAACAAGATGTCTGCTATAGCTTCCAAAGTGGAAATACGTTCTTGACGATGGTAATGGAAATGGCATGGAGATAGTTATTTAGTTCATTGTTGTTTTAAGGGGCGTAACAGCGAGGTCATCTTCCCCTGATGGATAAATACACATCTTAAACAATATTATCAAATCGAAATAAATAAATAAAAGTCAATTTATTTAATAATATATCCAATTCGCATAGCGAAATACATAATGTAATGGGTTAGTGAAAAATTATACTTTCCTTATACTGTTGCGTAAATTTTCTCGACCAATTACAAACATAATATAGCTTTGGAGCTAATAGGTCGAGTGAAACTTTAAAAACCCGACGTTTTGAGACAACTTCTTGTCCCTTTATCAGTAGCGATTCCTCCGTGTAGGACGTGAGGGTCATCCTACAGTCAGCTCTCAGCTGTAACTGTTTAAACAATTAAATTGATAGTTTTGTGAAATGTCTCACTGTCACTGTCAGTACTTGGAGATAGTTCTACATTTCACCCCTAGATGGGTGAAGTGTGACCTTCATCGCCAGGAGTAGAAAGCTGAGGAAGAAAGCCTTTCATCCTCAAAGCATGTGTTTATAGATTTAGAAATGTATGGCTTCCCTCTGTCGACCAAAATATTATGCGTACTCGAGTTTGAATGTTGTTTGTGGAGTAACCAATAGACCTACATAAAATACAATAGTGTATGTCTACCCCTTATTATTCCCGTTTTCCAACGGGGTCGGGGATGAGATGCGATGGAAGTCTTTGTGGCGATGGTTTTTACGGCCGGATGCCCTTCCTGACGCCAACCCCATGAGAGGAGTTAATGAGAGTTGAAATGAATGATGGTGAATGAAACTGGGCAAGGATGTGGAAGGAAGCGGCCGTGGCCTGTCAGAAAGTACCGTCCCAGCATTTGCCTGGTGTTGAAAATGGGAAACCACGGAAAACCATTTCAAGGACGGCTGACGGTGGGGCTCGAACCCACGCGTCTACCGAGTCAGCAGAGAGCTTGGCCCCATGACCTAATGCTGGGCTTTAGCCAGCGTAGCCACTACTGTCGGTACCTACATAAAATACAATCATAATTTTCATCGCTCTATTTTGCGTTAGTTCATGTAGGTTTGAAATTTTTAATTTATATTTTAATATTTTTTATCGCAGTTGGAACACAAAAAGAGCCCGTTTTTAAGCATGTTTCAACCATGCGTCACATTTAAGAATTATTATCTCACAAACCCATCATCAGATCGCATCAAAATTTTAACACACTATAGGCCTACATTGGAATGCTGTACAACTAGTTTATTAATTTTAAAATTTTGTGTGTCCAAAATACAAAGTTGTTATCATTTTTGTAAGGTAACTTTTTCTCGGCTCGGGGTGGTTTGAAAATGTAGTTCTTGGTCGCGTAGTAATCCTTATACATCAAAAAGGTATGCTGTATGATTGTGAAATACGTCAATTAATTCACTTATTCTATATCGGTTTGTATTTGTACGGCGAATTAAGACATGATATTTTTAATGGTTTGCCCAGCGTAAGCTTAAAATGCTCTCTGACGCCAGGTTTTTATTTCAGTGAAATTGTTACTGCTTGGCTTTCTTTGATCATACATAAATTATTTTTCTACAGACACTTCCTCAAGATATCCTTTACAGAATGGTGAAAACCGCACCAAAATCCATCCAGTGGTTCTCGAGATTACCCGTGACATCAAAGAATCGGGGACTTTGTTTTATACTAAGTAGAGATAGTCGCCAGATATAGTGACAAAGCATTAAGTTGGGAACCCTGGAGCTGCTATCCACTGCATTGTGCTGACATATGTTGTTCTCTAGTGGTTGAAATATAAATCACTTCAATCAGTTCTGGCTTGCACTTATATGCTGCACCCTGGTGTTTGCGCCACGCGGCTGTTGGCCGCAAACACATGCAAACCCAAGAATAATGTCTTATTTCCGGAGGTGGAGCCCGTGAGATCTGGCTCACTCAATCAGTAAAGTGCCGCCAGATAGTATGTCAGTGGCGGATCCAAGCCTTGCGGGGCCCTGAGCGATATAAGGTGCCCCCCACAACAATAGGAGACTGGCTGCGTGGCTCAGCAGTAAGGTTCTTGCTTGCTGTGCCCTAGGTTGCAGGTTCGTATCCTGGCGCAATCAGCTGGCATTTGAGGGTGCACAAATGCGAGGGAGCCGTGTCAATAGATTTACTGGCACGTTAAAGATCCCCTTAGGGGCAAAAATCCGGCACTTCGGCGTCTCTAAAAGCCACTGTAGATAAAAGGGACATAAAACCAATAACATATTTTTAACAACAATAGGAAATTAAAAAATATCAAATCAAATGGAAAATAGTTTGGTAATAATAATAATAATAATATTAAGAATAATTACAATATTTTGAGTACACTACAGTACATTTTTTTAATAATATGAAAGAAACCTGTAAGTCCCCTCGAAGAAGATTATGTAAACTGTGAAATATTAAAATATTACTTTGCGACTTTTTTCCCGGCTGAAGTCTTCTATTATTTCACTGAATCTAAACTTGCTAAACGGTCACGGGAGGTCATAGCTGCACTGAAAAAAGAAATATGAATTATAAATTAGTTTGAAAAGTATATTTAATTCATTAATTAAATTTTAAAAATTCCACGGCGCGGGGCCCTGGGCGGTCGCCCTCCTCGCCCTTCCCTAGATCCGCCCCTGAATGAATGCATTATAAGATATGCTTGCAATTTCCTTCAAATTTAAATGTACTACAAACTGTTATTGAGAGGCACATTGGTGGCACACCGGCACTACCTCACGGGCCGCCCCTGCTATGATACGATAATACGGGAAATATTAATTAATTGCTTGATTGGTCCATCTAATCAATACAATGGTGAAAATAGAACGATTTTGCACAATGCACATGTTCAAACTACCATGAACTCGCCCGCAATTTCAAGTAAAACGTATTGGCAACTCAAACTAACACTTGGGGCGCTGCGGTCGGTCTGAATAAGTAGGGTTTAAAATACCCAATAACACGCGTTTGATATGGAACACTTTTTATTTTTCGGTTATAATCAGTAAATATGGTCTCTAAAGTAATGACAGTGTTGTTTTTAATTGTATATATGTATAACTGTGCGATACACGTGATCTAATTTGTGTGTTCCACTGGATTTTGGGTGTCATTTGCATATTATCAAGCATCAGTTTTTATGGGTGATGTAGATCAGCTGATTCAAATTTACACAGGGCTACACTTCGGACATTATTTCGGTACTATTATGCGCAATATAATGTAAATGTCGATCCTGAGTCAACGCCGAGGACATTCAAATAGAGAAATACGGTACATAAACAAATAAATAACACACCGAAGCTGTGCTACTTTTATCATTCCGAGACTAGCATCCACGCAAACCAGACGCCACTGTTCCAAGCTCCGACTTATATCGTGAATTGATGTCAAACTGATGATCCGCCAGCCTTTCCGCCAAGCCTGCACCTCGTAATCGCTAAGTTCTTCGATATTCGAGCTATTCCACTACGAGTCATATAGGCCTAATTTGCCTCCCGTGGGCACTGTAGAATGAGTAATTCCGCTACCATTCAAATATTCAACACCAAACCCACCTTTTAACCATCCAAATCAAGCAATTCCTGTCGCCCCCCGAGTTTTAATACAAGTTAAACTCATCCCTTCTCCCTACCAAGCAGCCAATAATTAATTATTCAAGTAAATTCAATCTTACCAGCGCGCCCATCGTAACAGCTGTTTTTAAACTGAATAACCTTCGCTGGCTTTACGTCGCAGGTCTTCTGTCTGTCCACCTCGACAAGTGTTAGATCCTTCCCGGGGTGGAAAGGTATTATTATTAGGTATTAGGTATTATTAGGTATCATCACATTTCGGCTATTGCTATTTGCATCTTTTGGAAAGTGATGAAAACGTATGTCCGCAGCCCTCTTATACATCGACTCACAGCCGTAAATTGAGCAATACACTTTGGTTTTACTCATTTTTCACTATATCAACGAGTAAAACTTATTACTTATGTATAAAGACACGAACAATTTACCACGATCTGTTTACCAATACAAGAAACCATATACAAACAGTCACCACGTGACAAATGTACCCTACTTGGTAAGTTTCTCATTTTTACCGCTAGATGTCATATCAGATAGCTGGAGTTGCCAATACTGTTCTGGAAATATAGTTCATTGCGCTTGGTGGCGTAGTTGGTAGCATGCTGAGCCTCTATGCCCAAGGTCGCGGGTTCAAACCCGGCCGAAGTCATCGGATTTTTAAGAGCGTTAAAATCCCTCATTATGCCTTCCTTCGGAGGGGAAGTAAAGCCGGCGGTCCCATATCATAGATTTATGGCATGTAAAAGAACCTTCCACTAAACACTTGTGTGAAGCTAAATTATAGGTTAGATTTAACTAACGCTCTTACGTTCCAACGTTCGTCGCCAGCCAACTGCGGTGGCATCTAGTAACCAAGTTCAGAACTAGCTGTTGTTGACGGTGACATTTAGTAGCAAAAGTAGGAACTACTGTACTTGAAAATTGAATATCTGCAGTCCTTACTTGAATTAAAGGTGGAATATGGCTTCCTCACCTCAGTGCGTCTGTGGATTTGAAAGACAGACCATCCAACATATTGTGGAGGACTGCAGCCTTCGAGCCTATAATGCACAGTGGGTCAAAATCGAAATCTAGGGGGACAAAATTATTTTTACGTTCTAAACATGAATTTAGAGTGAAAGCAACGTATATAATTTGTTTACTTCATAATAAACATCAGTTAAGACCTTTTTAAGCTACGTCTACACATGCAAGAAATTGTTGTTGTTGTTGTTGTTGTTGTTTCCTATGGCTAGGCCGGATTCCAATCCATCAGTTTTTTGCGTTCCAATAGAGTTGTGTGAGGTTTCCAGAAGTTCTAGCAGTCACATCAAGTTTGTTGCAATGTAGCAGGTGCCCCTTATCCATTTTACTTCCAGGTTCGTGACAAAGTGTGCATTCTTCAGATCTCAGGATGTTGATTCGTTTCAGATGAGCTGCAAGGCAGTCGTGGCCAGTGTTAAGTCTGAAGAAGGCTACAGCTTCTCTTCTTGGTGTTTATTTATATTGATCCCATTTAGCATCAATGTCTTTCCATAATTTGGTTTCTGCTGTTTTCTTTGCCATTTATTCATACCTGTTTTTGATAGTATTTTTCAAGATCCTTTTTGCTGACATAAAATCAGTCTGACTGACAGATTGTTGTAGTGTGTGCAAGAAATTGTCTATGACTAGGAGTTGGATAGAGCATTCAGTTATCTCTTCAGAACAATTTTCTACCCCCAATTTACTTTTAACAAAATCACAAAGTTCCACTTTTGATATAATTGTCGAACCCAGTGCTTCAAACAGTTGTAAACGTGTGAGAACTGGTTGCGCGGCATCTTCTAAAACGTAAAATAACTAAGTATGTTGCAAAAAGATGCAAAGAATCTTATAACAGGCGTAAGCTACAAGACTTTATCTACATTTTAACATTAAGTAGAAAGTGACGCAGAGTGATGCGACATACTAAAAATCTAAGTGAAAATATATTTTTTTAAATAATTGTTAAATATTATATAATGCAAATATAGCTAAAATTACGTAACAATTACGCCCATTAATAACTGAAACACGTAACAAAGTTCATACCTTCAGCTGCATGTTCCATCTTAAAGCATCACACTAACCACAAAGACAACCCTCCAATTCAGACTGCTCGAACAGTGGTGACAGATTTACACTAAGATGCATTTATATCCCAGAATAGTGAGCGGAAATTATATGAGAATGCTGTAGAAGTAATAAATTTTGATTTTTTAATTATGTAAATAAATAATTTTGTCCTCCTAGATTTCGATTTTGACCCACTGTGTAATGGGAACCTGAAAGACTTTCATGATGCAACGCAGCCTGCACTTGATTGGATTTCAAATTTAAATATTACCTTGCAAAGCTGAACATTTTATCTGTTGAATATGTGTCTCATCAAAATTGTTTTAATATTATTGTTCTTTTAAATGCTATTGTATATGTTTAATGTGTTCCCTAGCTTGTAATTATGTACATGTACCATGCCATACGCTAAATATATAAATAAATACATGAATTAAAAACAGATAACACACACTAATACAGCCATCACAATTAACACCGGTTATCATACAGATTCTACACACACCCAAAGTACACGGAGCTACATGACCGCGTTGTCGCAGCCCCTAAACTGAGAAACCAACCAACCTTGGTCTAGTAGGTGAGATCTGTTCTTGGAATTTCTCAATGATGACCACGTCACTTCTTCATTTGCTCAAGGACAGCGACTATATTATGATTGCAGGTATGAAAATGATGATCCCTTGGTGAGATTCACTGAAGCCTTGTTGGCCGAGATTCGCAAGGTGAGCCTGTCTCGGCTAGCGTGTGATAACAGTGACCAGGTAGACACCATACAGAGATCGCTGCTGGACCTCGCAGACCCCTTCTTGTGAGTATTATGCTCAAAACTAGCTTCTCATATGCTTTCCATTTCCAAATACTAGGTACAATAAAAATTAATGTTAAACATTTACATGTCTCCTAAGAGTTTCCCAAGAATTTCATCTCACTAGCCTGAATTTTGCTTCTCTATCTCCCGTTCATAGCCCAGGTTTCTGAGGCATCTGTCAGGATTGTAACATACTCGTAATAACTTACATAGCTTGCCACGGTGGGTGAGTGGATAGCGTGTCGGTCTACTAACCCCAAGATTGCAGGTTCGCCCCTGACCGTGGTAAGTGATTTTTGAAAGGCGGCAAAAATACGATACGCATGTCATACGATGTTGGCATGTCAAAGAACCCATTTGAATTCAGTAGGCCGAGTTCATAATGGCAAAATTAATCTCGGGAGTTTCCGCCAGCACAAAGTTCCTCATTTATCTACTAGAAAGCGCTATTGTGTTCAAGGAGATTAGATATCTAACATCTAACCTCCTTGACTTTCATAGTCAAGGAACTACGAAATTCGACATGCAAGCTACCCTCTGGGTGTCAAATAGCAAAGCTTGCACCAGGCACCCGAGGCCATACGATATTATTATTATTATTAATAACTTACATTTGATTTATAACCCTTCTGTAGTTCCGCCCCTTAAAAAAAACAATGACTAACTAACCCTTTTCTTGTTTTGCGGGACATCCTTGTTCTAGGGGGGGGGGGGGGGGTTCAAGTTCGATGGACTGTATAAAAATAACGGATTGACATACCAAACTGATTTTACTAAAAAATGTATGCTTGTTTATTCTTAAGTCTCCACATAATCGCCAAAACGATTGAAACATTTGTCGTATCGTTACACCAGCTTTCAAATGCCCTCGGCAACAAAATTCTGCCGCCATTGAAGTGGGTACTTCTGGAGAGTCTCCTGAAGTTTTTTTCTTTTTGGCGAGGCGTTGCCGACCAACCATACCTTCAATTCTCGAAAAAAAAGGTGAAAATCATTCACGACTGCACTGTGCCATCTTCCTGATTTTTCTAGTCTTCTGGAGAGATGTTCTTGGTCTCTCCAACATATACCACTACAACCTCGCCTTATCTTTTCCACTTCTTCCGTCTTGAATTCATTAGGTTATGTATAATTATTTATTTGTTATGTATATCCAATTTGCCACCGGGGGACACACCCCCAATTGCAAATAAATGAATGAATGAATGATTATCGCCCAGGGCCCCGCAAGGCCTGGATCCGCCACTGGATATCGCGCCATGAGATGACAGTTGGGTTGGAACTGTAGATGTCTTCCCACTCACTGCGTATCGCACATTCCAAAAACATTAAGTTAGTCATTACTTGCTACACTCACTCAGCACATTCATTCTTTCACTGGCTGCGTGTTTTCTGCTGCGATTTATTTATTCATTTAGCGTATGGCTACATCACAAAATGTACAGTTAAATATTATTACAATCATAAAGATAATTATAACAGACTACAAACTAATATCAAGTCCATGAATATAGTCCAGTGATCCCTCCGTCATCACCAGGAACTCTGATTGGTCGCCAGCGAAAGCTCTCAAGGGACATTCGTGCACAACATGGAAGACCGTCTGCTTTTCAGCACCACAGTCACAGCTTGGAGACTCTTTTTCTTCCACTTGTACATAAGGTCTGCACATCTTCCAGTGTTGGTTCTTATTCTATTAAGCATTGACCAGTCCTTGCGTGATAATTCAAAACCGGGTGGCTTCGTTGATATGCACGGCATCTTCAATTGCTCTGCTGTTGCGTTAGTCTGCCATGATTGCCTCCAGCAGTCATCAGTATTCAAGTTGTTGGCATCTAAAGTTTCCGCGGTTTCAAGGGGTGGATGACGAGAGCGAAGCCTACCTCTTCCGATGTTTGGTATGTCTTCATGCACAGCAAGGTGTGGATTTTTGTACAGCTTTTTGTACTCGCGTAATATCTGCTGCGATAACAACCATTGCCATGAGGGAAGCCGATAGTACAGGACAGCTGCACAGAAAAAAACCTTTTGTTCCAAAAACTGTGCTATGGTTGGCTTTTTGTAAATCGTTAGAAAAGCACAAAAAAGCTTAACTCTGAATTTTAGAATAATTTGCACGATCATTTTGTCGGAAAACTCAAAAAACATTGAAAAGCGTTTTTCTCTGAATCGACGAATTTTAAAGAAAAGTTTTTTAAACAAAATATATAGAGGACATTGTCACCTACAATTCGTCTCATTGAGGTTATGTCATAAGTTATGAAATGCAGAAGCTAGGTGGCGCCAAAGTTTCCAAAAAAGTGTTTTTTCACTTTTTGTCCTAGAAAAAATGTTTTGTTCACAAAAGAGCGAATCAGAAATTTGTTCCTCTCAAAGTTTTCTACAACATTTATTGAAACATTTCTTTCCTCCGCCTTACCGTTCCAAAGTTATAGCCTGCCGAAGTGTGAAAATTGTACTATTCAGATGGCACAAAGGTTAATATGTATACAGTTATGATTGATACGTTGCAATTGAAATAGGTATGATTGTTTGAGCAAAATTAACAAACACAGCCCGCGTCCTGTTTGACCGAGCCTTAGGCAGCTGTCCGACACCGGTCCCTGTCTAATAAATTATGCCCACCGCTCTCTCCGCAGTAACAATAGTAGCCTTGACTACGCAGCGTTGCATTTGGTCACATCATGAGGACACCAGAAACCAGGTTATCTAGAAAAAATATTGAGAAACTTGGAATATGAAACAACAAGTAGGATGGATTAAGGTAATTAGAGAAGACATGAAGGAATTAGAAATAACCTTGGATGACTTGCAAAACAAAACAAAAAAAATTAAAAACTGAAAGACATAAAAATAAGATTTCAACCGAAAATAGACAAACGTAGTACAGTAAAAAGGGTATTTACAGATGAGAAGATCAGAGCGAATGAAAAGCTACTGGGCAACTCGGAAAGGAAACTTACTGAAGAAAAGGACCAAGAAATGATCGACTGAAGTGGTCCAATGAGGCCGTACAAGAAGAAGAAGAAGAAGAAGAAGAAGAAGAAGAAGAAGAAGAAGAAGAATTGACAAGGTAGATTAAATAAATAATATCGCTACAACTTTCTTAGTGTGTGAAAAATCGAATCTATTCAAAGTTCGTCCTATTGTTTGAATAAGGCCAGAAGCTTATTGTTGATAGCACCAACCATGGACCAAAGGAGTTTTGAGAGAGAAAATAAATCATATCTCCGTAAACAGTATATCAAAGTCCTTTTAAAATGGTCAATATTCCTCAGAAAATTACCTAAAACTTTTGTCTGAAAGAATTTTTGAGCAAAATGGTTTCAGAATAATTAAAAAATTACGAGCCATACAGTAGTCGCATATGATGTGTAACATATGACATGTTATCCCTTGTTAACAGTGAACTCTGTTGGTCATTGAAATAACTACTGTAGTTGTAAAACTCCAGTGCCGGTTTTCAGCAAACATGATAATTTTGATGAATATTTTCACACCAAAGAACGACAACTTGAAGATAATTTATTGTAGGAATATCTTTAACGGGGCCTCCAAACCTTGAAGTAAACCGTATGCGATATAGATTCCACATAGCCACATGGCCGACAGTACGTCGTGATACCAATCTCCGCCACCGCGTGCGCTAGTTGTTTCTTCTTACACTTTTCCGTTTCATCGTTTCCGTTTCATTTCCGAAATCACTCCCACAAACATATCCAGCAACCGAGTGGAATGCTGTTACACATCAAAAGATGCAACATTTATGTTAGAACAGCCTAACGTTACCATGACAACACCACCTTACGAGATCACATTCACGTTTTGCCCGGTGAAATCTACCTCCGCCTTCCAAAGGGCCAACAAGGATTTGTTTTGTTTTGTTTGTAAAGCATTATACAAAAATTTAAACTATTCCAACATCATCAGTATGAAGTTAATAAAATCATATTATTCTGTGATGTAATTTACGTACACAACACAACAATACTGACAAAATGTAGAACCTAAAAAACTTTAATTGGAGAGGAATGGGCACTTTTGAGGAATGAAATAACGAAGTCCACAGAAGAAATCATTGGTAGAAGAGAATTAAAACCGTGGATTACTCAGGATGTACTAGAATCAATGACGAAAGGCAGAAGCTCAAGAATGAAGGAGACAAAAAGGGGGGGGGGGGCGACTTCGGTGGCGTAGTTGGTAGCATGCTGAGCTTGTATGTCCAAGATCGCGGGTTGTAACCCGACCGAAGCCGTCGGATTTTTAAGAGCGTTAAAAATCCCTCAGTATGCCTTCCTTCGCAGGGGAAGTAAAGCCGGCGGTCCCATGTCATAGATTTATGGCATGTTAAAGAACCTTCCACTAATTACACCTGTGTGAAGCTAAATTGGATAGGTTAAGAATGTAAACAACGCTCTTAGGTTGCTACGTTCGTTGCCAAGAGCCGACTGCGGTGGCGTCTAGCAGCTAAGCTCTGAACTTGGCCTAGTAGTCGTTGACGGTGGCGCTTGGCGGCAAAAGTAGGAACTATTTAAAAAATTCTAAGTTGCAGTCTGTCATCATCATCTTGCACAGTTTCCAGCCACTGGCCGGGTCTGTTTGGAACACAAGCCTCTCCAATGTCTTCTGTCTTCCCACCATCTCTCAGCCTCCACACTTGTCCAGTCTTCTACTCTCTTCTTCACTCCCCCCCCCCCCCCGTGGTGGGGGGTTTAGAATACACCCACGGTATCCCCTGCCTGTCGTACGAGGCGACTAAAAGGGGCGACCTTGGCTATTCTTTTAGGTTTCCGGCTTGTCTTGCGAATTGGACCTCCCGTGGGTGGGAGGGATGGAATACACTCACAGGTATACTCTGCCGGTCGTAGAAGGCGACTAAAAGGGTTTCTTGGCCCAGGTCACCTTTACGGGTTTGACAGCCAGCTCTAAACGCCCCACCTTGTGCGATATAACTCTCATTAGGTTATATCGCACTCCTTTTCCGTTCATGTTTTTGAGGTCTGGCACTCAAAATTATATGTGCGTGCTGTCAGGGGAAGGGCCACCTAAGTGTGCGACTACGCTCGAGAGCCTGCTCGGTCTGGCCACACCGATAGGTGGGTGCGCCATGTACCCTGCAGTAGTATCCGCCTGACAACGCAGGTCCCCGCACAGCTGCATGCCTCTGCTGGAAGAACTCTAGTATATGCCAAGGGGTACATGCCTGTATGGCATGTCAAACATCGGACCCCCGGGCAATGCCTTCCAAGCTAGGCGGGCCTTGCCTTGGCTGGGTAGCGCCTACAGAGACAGTCCGTGATTGGAGTCGGTGGCATTCAGGGAGGAAGAAATGGCCATGGGAAAAAAACGCATCTTCCCCCAACATGGTGGTCCCCCACTCAAGTCTTTACATTTTGATTCCCTAAGGGGTTCTACTCCTTGGGAACAGTCTGTACGTTCGAATATGGGTGCTAATACCCCCAAGTTTCTGGTCGCGACCAGAACCGATGGGGATGATTTCAAGCTGGTCAAATCGATTTTGTTTTCTCGCCACATAGAAGGTGTCTATGGTGAGCTAGAGAAAGTACAAAAGATGAGAAACGGTAGCTTGTTGCTCAAGACCAGAACGGCTGAGCAGGTAGACAACCTTTTGACGTGTGACCACTTTGGCGAAATTCCCGTCAAAGTGGAAAAACATAAGTCTCTCAATCAGGTCCGGGGAGTTATCTTCCATAGGGACCTGATTCTGAATACTGACGAGGAACTCAAGGAGGATATGAGGCACCGTCACGTGACCGATGTCCGGCGCATTACGCGCAAGGTCAACGGTCAGGACGTTGACACGGGTGCTTTCATCATTTCCTTTGAGTGCTCAGTACTCCCGGAGAAGGTTAAGGTCACAAGCTATCGTTGTGATGTCAGGCCGTACATTCCGCCACCTATGCGATGTTATAAGTGCCAGAAGTTCGGGCACATGGTATCTCGTTGCTCGAACTTGGCAATCTGTGGAACGTGTGGTAAGGTGCCTCATGATGACGAGCAGTGCACAAAGCCCTATCAGTGCACCAACTGCTCTGGATGTAATTCTCCTCGGGACAGGGACTGTCCCGTGTTCCTGAGTGAGAAGAAAATCCAGGAGATCAAAACCCTGGAAGGTCTCTCCTACCAGGAGGCTCGCAAGAGGTACCACACTACGATTGCTCCTGCTCCCACGATTGATTATCGTAAAATTATACCTGGCCTGGTTCCATCAACCTCATCTTTTGCACCAGTTGTGAAACCCTCAGTATTGACTCCTACGATCCCGAGATCAGCACCCGAGAACTTGAACATCAGCTCGAAGGTGGGTCCTGTCCCACCTCCGACCACCAAACAGGCTGTGTGGGCGCAGGATCCTCCGCTCGCACAGCAGGGGGGGGGGGGGGGGGAAGTCCCAGGTATCTCCCCCACCCGAACGGTCGGCGAAAGCCGTGCCTAAACCGGCGGAGGCGGCATCGTCGACCAGGGCCAGGAGTAATTCGCTTGGCCCGTTTAAACTTAGGAGAGAGGCGGGGAAGACGGGATCACGTACCACGCGATCCCCTCCCCCTCCGAACAAGGGGAAGCCATCCGCCCCACCAGCTGCGGTTACGTCTGCGCCTGGGGACGTTCCGGTCCCCAGGTCTGCGGGCTCCCCACGGAGGTCCCCCCGCCGCCAACATGCGTCCCGGAAATCGTCCGCTGGGTCGGCCCGCTCCAGGTCCCCACACGAGGACATGGAGATTGTGGTCACCTGATAATGGTTAAGTTGTAGCTTGCTACTTCTTTTCCTTAGTTTCAAAGTTCACACTATGGCACTGTTACAGTGGAATTGTAACAGTTATGACAGGCATTTTCCTGAGCTCCGTCAGCTCATAGCCCAATACGCAGCGAGTATAGTTTGTTTACAGGAGACAAATCTCAGGCCTGACCATCAGACGGTCCTGAGGGGTTACCGACTATACTCGAAAGAGCGAACAGACGCCGCCCGAGACTCCGGGGGCGTCTGCACTTTAGTTCGCTCTGACTGCTATAGTGAAGAGTTTCCATTAACTACTCCTTTGGAAGCTATTGCAGTTCGCGTGCCATTGCCTGTTATGACGACTGTTTGTAACTTGTACCTTCCACCGAACCAGCTCCTTGATATTAACGCTGTTTTTTGATCTTGTAGATCAGCTTCCCGCCCCTTTCCTACTCGTGGGTGATTTCAATGCACGTCACCCACAATGGGGATCACCATCTTCGTGCCCCAGAGGCAGCGACGTGAAGGGCTTAATTCAAGGACTGGATTTATCATTGTTAAATACGGGGGAAGCCACTCATTTTAGCTTAACGCACGGCACGTACTCCCACATTGACTTGAGTGTGTGTAGCCGTGCGTTAGTTCCCCATTTTGGTTGGTACGTACACGATGACCTCTGTGACAGTGACCATTTCCCGACCGTTCTCACTCTTCTTAGCCAGAAGCCCGTGTCGTTCCCCAGTCGTTGGGTACTTAAGCGGGCAAATTGGCCCTCGTTTCAAGAACGAGCTGTGTTCGTTGATCTTAGTTGCCGGAGCGTCGATGACGAGGTACAACACGTCACCGATGTGCTTCTTGCTGCCGCCGAAGAGTCCATTCCATCCTTTTCTGGGACTCCTCGTCGCAAACTCGTCCCCTGGTGGACTGAGGATATTGTAGCGGCAATAAGAGACCGTTGTCGCGCTCATAGGCATTATCGGCGACGCCCAAACATGGCCAATTTGGTGGCGTTTAAGAAATGCCGTGCCAAGGCACGGTTTCTTATCCGCCAGAGTAAGAAAGAATCATGGGAACGGTATGTGTCGTCTATCACGGCACATACCCCCTCCTCTCAAGTGTGGACTAAACTACGACGCATTTCGGGCATTCAGACATCTTCTACTGTACCGGGAATTTCCATTGATAATGAATTGGTTACAGATCCTTACCGCGTTGCAAACCATCTCGCATCTTATTTTGCGGATATATCCGGTTCCGATAACTATGATCCTGCCTCCGTGGCCACGAGGCGCGAGGCAGAACGTTTCCAGCTCAGTTTTGCTTCCCGCGCTTCGGAGGAGTATAGCGTGCCCTTTACGGAGTGGGAACTCCGCGGAGCGCTGGCGCTCTGCAGGGACACGACTCCCGGCCCGGATAATATTCACAACCAGATGCTTAAACACCTTAACGATGAGAGCATTCGTTATTTGCTCAGGGTGTTTAATCGTATCTGGTTGGAAGGTGTGTTTCCAGCGCAATGGCAGGAAGGTATCATTATACCTATCCTGAAGCCCGATAAGGATCCCAATTTGACGGGGAGTTACAGACCTATTTGTCTCACTAACGGTCTGTGCAAGCTCTTTGAGAGGATGGTCAATCGGCGCCTGGTGTGGGTCCTGGAGAAGCGAGGACTCTTGTCTGAATACCAGTGTGGATTCAGGGCGTCTCGGTGTATCAACGACCATCTGGTGCGCCTGGAGACCACCATACAGGACGCTTTTCTCCGGAGACAGCACCTAGTCGCTGTTTTCGTTGACCTCGAGAAGGCCTATGACACCACTTGGCGTTACGGCATCCTCTCTACCCTGCATCAATGGAAATTCCGAGGTAACTTGCCGGTTTTTTATTGCGAATTTTCTGCCCCTTCGCCTATTCCGTGTCCGAATAGGGGGGACATATTCGCAATATCATATACAGGAAAACGGAGTCCCACAGGGATCGGTGCTTAGCGTAACCTTATTTGCGATTGCCATAAACGGTATAGTCGCTGCTGCTGGTCCAGCAGTGGTACCGTCGCTATATGTAGACGACTTCGCTCTACATTATAGTGCGCACAATATGGCGGTCGCTGAACGACAGCTACAGCAAGCTATTCGGAGAGTGGAACGCTGGACACTAGAGCATGGCTTTCGGTTCTCAACCGCTAAGACCTCGGTTGTCCATTTCTGCCGAAAGCGCACTCTCCATCCTGATCCTGAGCTCTATTTTGGGCAATGTAGCTTTGCCTGTTGCTGCTACGTACCGGTTCCTTGGGCTGCTTTTCGATAATAAGTTAACACGGGAGTCACACGTGCGGTGTTTGAAAACTGCCTGTGCTAAGAAGCTCAACATGTTGCGGTTTCCTGGCGGCACATCGTGGGGGGCGGACCGCACGGTGCTCCTACGTTCTTATAAGGCACTGATTTTATCTCGATTAGATTATGGCAGTGTAGCATATGGTTCGGCCCGTAAGTCAGTGCTTGTTAAACTGGACAGTGTCCACCACGGCGGTGTGAGGCTGGCGACGGGAGCCTTTCGGACGAGCCCAGTCGTCAGCTTGCTCGCCGAAGCTGGCGTACCTCCTTTACACCTGAGGCGCCAACAAGTATTGCTGACCTATGCTGCAACTATTCGACAGATGCCACTTCATCCAAGCTATCCATGTTTGTTTTCCAATCCGAATCGCCGGCTGTATGATGCGCGCGCCCGAGCCACTCGGCCGGCGGGGATTCGCTTGGATGACTTATACCATCAGTTCCGATATCCTGCTGTTTCCTGTATCGTCCGAGTACCTAGCAAGGCCCCTCCGTGGATGGTCTCTCGCCCCGATATCATCCTGGATCTGCACACCGGCCCCAAGTCGGACACGGACTCCTCCGTCCATCGGAGGCTGTTCCAGTCCGTGGTGAGCCGGTATCCAGGATCGGAGCTTCTATTCACGGACGGATCGAGGGTAAACGAGAAAGTAGGCTGTGCATTTGTGGTTGAGGATCGTCGGTTTCTCTTTTCACTTCCCGAGGCCTGTGGCGTGTACACAGCGGAGCTCTATGCCATCTTAGAGGCTCTCCGGTACGCGTTATCAGACGATCACCAGCACTTTCTTGTGTGTACTGACTCTCTGAGTGCGCTGCAAGCGATCGATGTGTGTTTCCCGAAGCATCCGTTGGTCCAGCGTGTGCACGACCTGCTCGTCAGTGCGTGTAACGTGGGTACCGGGGTGACCTTTGTGTGGCTTCCTAGCCACATTGGGTATTGCGGGAAACGAGCTAGCTGATCAGGCGGCGAGAGTGGCAGTCGCACTGCCCTCGCTACCGTACAAGGTGCCTGCTAGTGATGTGCGCTCTCAGTTGCGGCATTTGATCCTGTCACATTGGGAGGAGGCGTGGCGAGCCACGCCTCCACGCAACAAACTGAGAGGCATCAAGGAGACAACGAAGGTGTGGAAATCTTCCTTCCGATCTCTCCGGAAGGAAGCTGTGGTACTCTGTCGACTCCGGATCGGCCATGGGATTGCTACGCGCTCCCACTTGCTAAAGAGAGAAGAGCCTCCTGTGTGTACTTGCGGTGCCCATCTCACTGTGGCACACATTCTCTTGGAGTGTGTGGATCTGGCCGATCTGCGAAGGACTCTTAAACTGCCTGATACCCTCTCCCTTATTCTTCGTGATGACGGGCCGTCAGTAGACCTCGTCATCCGGTTCATGAGGTAGAGTGGTTACTTTTTTAGGTTTTAATGTAAGTTAAGACTTTTAATTCAGGTTAGGTCCGTTTTATGTTTTTTTTATTGTGTTCATCTATTTTAATGTTCACTATGCCTTATTTGTTTTATTGTGTTTTACCATCCACCTACCGACAGCAGTGGCTCAGTTGGCTAAAGCGCAGCGTTAGGTCATGGGACCAAGCTCTTTGCTGACTCGGTAGACGCGTGGGTTCGAGCCCCACCGTCGGCCGTCCTTGAAATGGTTTTCCGTGGTTTCCCCATTTTCAACACCAGGCAAATGCTGGGACGGTACCTTCTGATAGGCCACGGCCGATTCCTTCCACATCCTTGCCCAGTTTCATTCATTCCATCTCTCATCCCGACGCGCAGGTCGCCCACGGGCGTCGAATAGAAAGACCTGCACTCGGCCTCTGAGGAGGCCACACGACAAAAAAATATCTACCTTTTATTCTTTTTTATTCAAATAAGGCATATTTGTTGGGGCTCACTGTCTATTTTATATAAATCATTTTCGTTTCATCCATAGCAGTGAGCTGTTTTTATCTTCATCCTTTCATTTCACGCCATTTCATCAGGGGCCGATAACCTCGATGTTAGGCCCCTTAAAGCAACAATTATCATCATCATCTTCTTCACTCTTTCTTCCACCCCCTTCAGCCACCTGTCTCTCGGTCTCTTTCCTTCCCACTTCGTCTTGTGTATCCTCCTGGGTATCCTCTTCTCCTCCATTTGTTTTACATGTCCATACCATCTAAGTCTAGATTTCTCTATACCATCCTGTAATTGTTCCTCCTTCATTAATTCTCTGGTCCTCTCATTTCTTATTCTGACCATCTTTGTAGCTCCAATACTGCTTCTCAAGAACTTCATCTCAATGGCCTGAATTTTGCTCTTGTCCCTTCCTTTCATAACCCAGGTCTCCGAGGCATACGTCAGGATAGGGACATAGTACGTCCGATATATAATCTTTTTCCTGTTCTAAGGGACATCCTTGCTCCATAACATGCTTCTCACACTCCTCCGGAATGCTTCCGCCTGTCTCCCCCGCTCATTTATTTCTATATCGTTTCTTCCATTATCTTGTATCAGGCTTCCCAGAAACATGAAACTCTCCACTTTCTTCAGCTGTTCCCCACCAATTGTTATTCCCGTTGTGGTTCTTTCCTTCTTCCTTGTTGTGATCACCATCTCACTCTTATTTATGGTAAATTTCATCCCAAATCCTTGTATTACTCCTTCCCACACGTCCAACTGTTCCTGTACCTCCTCCTTCTTGTTTCCCCAAATCATCTGCAAACACCATTGCTTTCATCTTTCCTTCCCCAATTACTTGCGCCACTCGGGTCATTATGTCATCCATCAGCACAATGAAAAGTAACGGTGACAGTGCACTTCCTTGTTTCAGGCCGTTTCTCTGTTCCAACCAGTCCGATCTCTCTCCCCCCACTTTCACACAGCTCACGCTTCCCTTGTACATCTCTTTTATCCTCCCTATAGTCCATTTTTCTACTCCTCTATCCTCCAGGGACTTCCATACTTTGTTTCTGCATACACTGTCATATGCTTTCGCAATGTCCAGGAAGGCCATCAGTAGATCTGTTCCATACTCATAGCGCTGTTCTTGTAACTGCCTTACAGCAAAAATCAAATCCACTGTGGACCTTCCTGCTCTTAAGCCATGTTGTTCTTCCCTCATCCCTCCTTCTATCCTTGTCCTAATTCTCCTTTCCAAAACTTTCTCAAACATCTTTGCACAATGACTCATCAGTGTTATTCCCCGATAGTTTCTGCATTCTGTTCTACTACCTTTCTTGAAGATCGGGACAATTATTCCCTTTTTCCAGTTCTCTGGGGTCTTCCTTTCCTTCCATGCTGTCTTCATCACTCGGTACAACCATTGTATCCCCACCTCTCCTGCTGATCTCACCATCTCCACACTCAACTCATCCACACCCGGTGCCTTCCCTCCTTTCATCTTCCCCACTGCATCTTCCACTTCGTTCCATGTTAAGTCCTTTTCTGTTTGCAGTCCATCTTCCTCTTCACCGATTTCTTCATCCTAGCCGTGGTTTCCATTTGGGTTCAGAAGTTCTTCAAAATATTCTTTCCACATTTTCTTCAGTTATTCCCTATTTTTTATCTCTTGTCCCCTTTTGTTCACCATTCTAACATAATCGGTAGGATCCTTCCGCCTCTTATTTTTTTCCATCCCATACATGACCTTTTTTGTACCTTCACTATCCTCCTTCATCATCTTTGTCCACTCTTCCATCCAATTTCTTCTCTCCTCAGCCACTACTATCTTTGCCTCCTTCTTTCTTTCCTGGTACTCTTCCCTTGTCTCTACCGTCCTATTTTGATACCACCTCCTAAAGGCTCTATTCTTTTCGCTTACTATATCTTTTGTCTTCTCATTCCACCATGGTGTTTCCTTCCACTTCTTCTTACTACTTGTCCTCCCACATACTGCTTCTGCTGCACCTACTAGTGTCTTCTTAAATCTAGCCCATTCCTCTTCCACTCCTCTTTCTTCATCTGTTGGAATTCCTTCCTTTACCATTTTGAGGTACTCGACCCTTCTATCTCCTTCTTTCAGTCCGTACTTAAATACTTAAATTAAAAAACAGATAACACACACTAATACATTCATCACAATTAACACTGGTCATCAGACATATTCTACACACACCCAAAGTACACGGGGCTACATGACCGCGTTTTCGCAGCCCCTAAACTGAGGAACCAACCAACCAGGATTGAAAAGCAGAAAAGTTGGTTATTGCAATCACTTTGTAAAGCAATGAAATAACAATGTTGTTGTTTGAGTCTTCAGTCTTTTGACTGGTTTGATGCAGCTCTCCATGCGTCCCTGTCCTGAGCTAATCGTTTCATCTCTACATAGCTACCACACCCTACATCCGAGGCCATCTGTTTAACATATTCTAACCTTGGTCTACCCCTACAGTTCTTGTCCTCGACCCTTCCTTCCATAACTATGCTTGCTATTCCTGGGTGTCTTAGTATGTGTCCTACCAACCTATCTCTTCTCTTCATTAGCAGTCGCCAGAAACATCTCTCCTCTCCCACTCGCCTTAATACCTCTTCGTTTGTAACCCTATCTACCCATCTGATCTTCATCATTCTCCTGTAACACCACATTTCAAATGCCTCAATTCTCCTCTTTTCTGCTGCACCAATAGTCCAAGTTTCACTTCCATAGAGCGCCACGCTCCAGACAAAGACTTTCAAAAATGACTTCCTAATACCTAAATCTATATTCGATGTCAACAGATTCCTTTTTTGTAGAAAGGCTTTCCTTGCCTGAGCCAACCTACTTTTTATATCCTCTTTGCTTCGTCCATCACTGGTTATTCTGCTTCCTAAGTAACAGAAGTCTCCTACTTCCTTCAGCTTTTCACCTGCCAATTTGATCTCCATAGAGGTTTCTGATTTATTTCGGCTGCATTCCAGTATTTTTGTTTTACATTTATTAATTTTCATCATGAAGTCCTTCCGTAAGACGGAATCCATACCATTCAAAAACTCATTCAAATCCTCAGGCTTGTCGGCCAAGATGACGATGTCATCAGCAAATCTCAGAGTTGAAATTATTTCTCCTTGAATCTTCACTCCCACTTTAAATTTTTCTCCAATTTCCTTCATTGCTTGTTCAATGTAAAGATTGAAAAGTATGGGTGATAAGTTGCAGCCTTGCCTTACACCTTTCTGAATACCAGCTTCTCTCTCATATCCTTCAGCTCGAATGACTGCTGTCTGGTTTCTGTATAGATTGTATATCACCCTCCTATCCCTGTACTTTATTCCAATTGATTTCAAAATGTCAAACAATTTAGTCCAATCAACGTTATCAAAAGCCTTTTCTAAGTCTACAAATGCCATGAACGTTCTCTTATCTTTCCTTATTCTACCTTCCAAAATCAGCCTAAGACTTAGTACAGCTTCCCTTGTTCCTACATTTCTCCTGAAACCAAACTGGCCTTCACCCAACTCCGTTTCGATCTGGCTTTCAATCCTCTTGTAAATTATTCTAGACAGGATCTTTGAAGCATGAGTAATCAAGCTGATTGTACGGTAATCTTCACATCTGTCAGCTCCCACTTTCTTTGGTATAGGGATGATAACATTCTTCTTGAAATCAGGGGGTACCTCACCTGTCTCATAAATCCAACACACCAAGTGAAATAACCTGATCAGACCTTCATCTCCTATGCAGCGTAGCAACTCAATCGGTATATCATCTATGCCTGGTGCTTTGTTCCTGCCTAAGTCCTCTAATGCTCTGTCAAATTCTGATCTCAATATTAAATCTCCTTTTGCATCCTCATCAATTTCCTCCTCCCTTTCCATTACATGATTCTCAATCTCCTTTCCCTTATACAAGCACTCTATGTAAGCTTTCCATCTCTCAAGCTTCTCTTCCCTATCTGTTAGAGGCTTTCCATTTGTGTCCCTAATATTACAGCACTTAGTCTTCTTTTCCCCAAAAGTATTCTTAATCCTTCGATAAGCTGTGTCTACTTTTCCTAATTTCAGACACTTTTCTATACCTGCACATTTCTCTTTCAACCATTCTTCTTTTGCTTCCTTGCACTTCTTGTTAACCTCATTTCTCAGACGTCTATATTCTGCTTTCCCCTCTTCATCTCTTAGATTCTTGTGTTTCCGCCTTTCATCCATCAATTCTAGTATATCCTGAGTGATCCACGGTTTTCTACCTATTCTTTCTTTCCTACCAATGTTTTCTTCTGCGGATTTTGTTATTTCATTCTTCAAAAGTGCCCATTCGTCTGCAATTGAAGTTTGTTTAGGGGTTTTGATTAGTCCTTCCTTTATACTCTTCTTGAATCTTTCGTTTACATCCTTTACTTTCAGTCTGTCTATTGCCCACCTTTTTGGCTTTTGACTTTTCTTCAGTTTCTTCAACTTTAATCTGCATTTCATTACAACCAGATTGTGGTCAGAGTTTATGTCAGCACCAGGATATGTTTTACAATCCAAAATCTGGTTTCGAAACCTCTGCTTGACCATAATGAAGTCGATTTGGTAACGCCCTGTATCTCCTGGTCTCATCCATGTGTATATTCTTCTATTGTGGTTATTGAATAAGGTGTTAGCTATGACCAACTCATGTTCGGTGCAGAATTCCATCAGCCTGCTTCCTCGATCATTCCTTTCACCTAATCCGAAATCTCCTACTATCTTCCCTTCTCTCCCTTTTCCTACCACAGCATTCCAATCTCCCATTACTATAACATTTTCATCACCTTTGATATACCTCAGAATGTCATCTATTTCTTCGTAGACCTTTTCAACATCCTCATCATCAGCTTGACTGGTAGGCATATAGACTTGTACCACTGTGGTGCACGTAGGTTTAGTATTGATTTTTGCTACAATAATCCGTTCACTGTATTGCTCATAATATTCTACCCGCTGTCCAAGTTTCCTACTCAATATGAGACCAACTCCTGCTTGGCCATTGTTTGATTTAGTGCTAATGACCCTATAGTCTCCTGACCAAAAGTCCTGTTCTTCCTGCCAGCGCATTTCACTAATCACAACCAAATCCAACCTCAACCTATCCATTTCCCTTTCTAAGTTTTCTAACTTTCCACTTCCTAGCAGACTTCTAACATTCCACACTCCGATCCGTAGAATGTCAGATTTCCTCTTTGTCACTTCTGTGATGTTAACCCCCTCTCGAGTAGTCCCCACCCGGAGATCCGAACGGGGGACTAGTTTACCTCCGGATTGAAATTTTACAAGGGAGGAGGCCATCATCACATGTATTTATGCATAGAGAGGTGCATATCCTCGGGAATAGCATTACGGCTGTAGTTTCCCGTTGCTTTCAGCCGTGCAGCAGAACGCAGTGTAGCCATTAGTTGGCTTATATTATCAATATCTTAACCGTCTATTAGACTAGTAAAGAATTGATTTATTCTGAAAGGCTGCTACTCCCTTTCAGAATAAGTAAAGAGCAATTCTACTACAAAATACTAACCTTCTACTAACAATTAAATACCAAAATTCTACTAACGAAAAAAATACAACAAATACTACTACTAAAACAGTCTGTCACCAGGCCCACTCACATGCACCCTCACCAGACACACTCACACACCACAGTCTAATAGATCAATGACATATATCTAATAAACAAATTAACTTCATACTTACAACTGAATAAAATACCACTTGATCTTTCACTTCAAATCAGTTATCTTCAAATGTCAAAGTGACGAAAACCTTCCCGCAGAGGCAATTGATGAGCGTGACATCGATTTGCGTGGCTCCTGCGTGCTGTTCTACGAAGGACAATGCAATGTCAACAGCAGAAGTCACATTGTCTGTCGAAGTTTCTTCTATCTCACTGTCACTAGCTCAATATAGAGTCCTATATCGTAACGAGGGCTGGTTATTATGTTATGGATATTCTTCGGCTAATCCGAACTGGCTATAGCCCCGCTTAGTTCGGATTTGAGGGGGTTTCACTGTATGTAATTCTTCTTCTTCGCCTTTTGAGACCACAAAGGATCACTTTAATCAACCATTAGTTCGTCGATTTGTACGAACTGTACGAGCCTTGCGGTCTTCCCAATACTTCTTCATTCGTATTGATCTTCTTTTCTTTCTTGGGTGGAAAATATTCTTGTTTGAATTTTCTTTTTATGAGTGGAAAATAAAAAGTTATATTTTTATGTGCTGTAGTTAAACTTTTCTTATTTGCAACATCTTCTGTTGTTAGGTCAATTTCTTTTAAGTCCTCTCTGATTTCTTTTAACCATCCGCATCCAGTTGTTGTGTTTTTTGAAGCAAGATTGTACTGTACTAGTTGTTTTAGAAGACGTGAATCTGGCATTCTCATGATGTGCCCAAAGAATCCTAGTTTTTTCTATCGCATGGTATCAGTATCAGCAGGCCCGGACTTAGAGATCCAGGGCCCCTAGGCACTTGACATTTGGGCTCCCCACCATCTCGAAGCTATTTTGGAAATGTAGCAAATGAAATGCACTAGTAACTTACAGAACATATAATTTTAATCGACCTCAATGACTTTAATCATCATCAGAATAATACAGTCTATGTTGGTACTCTAGTTACGCTATTCTATAACATTTATAGAATCATACGACGAACTTTCTTCTGTGCAAAAGAATGAATGACGTTATCATAGTCAATTACCGACAGCATTGGCTACGCTCGCTAAAGTGCAGCGTTAGGTCATGGGGCCAAGCTCTCAGCTGACTCGGTAGACGCGTAGGTTCGAGCCCCACCGTCAGCCGGCCTTGAAATGGTTTTCCGTGGTTTCCCCATTTTCAACACCAGGCAAATGCTGGGATGGTACCTTCTGACAGGCCACTGCCGCTTCCTTCCACGTTCTTGCCCAGTTCCTTCCATCTTCATCCGTTCCAGCCCTCATCCTGACGCGCAGGTCGCCCACGGGCGTCGACTAGAACGACCTGCACTCGGACTCTCAGGAGGCCACACGAGAAAATAATCATAGTCAATTGACTGCGTTATTTCTGACTCTATGTACATTACAGAGAGTGAATTGAGCCCGTTCTCTCCTATGTTAGATCTTAATACTTTACTCTCTTTAGCGCTGAAAACGACCGTTCTGCTGAGCAGTTTGACGCTGGTGTACACAACAGCAATCGGAGCGCAATTCCTACGTTTGGATAAATGTCCAAAAAGCCTTTTTTCGATAAGTATTTGTATAGCTTCAGTGACGATAACTCCTTAACTGCATCATTCGACGACAAATGAGCTTGTACGTGCAGACACTCGTTTTCCAAAGTCCTATCCAAGTCCCCCGGATAAAACGTTATAAGGTTTCTGGCTCCTCCACGGATGTCTTTAGTTTCCAAATAATGTAGTTTCGTAAGAAAGTCAAACTTTTTACTTAACTTCTCATAAGCAGATCCGCGTCTCTCTAGTTCTGTAATTAGTCTATCAATAATGACGTTAAAAATGGTAACTCTGAATTTGTCCCTGCCAGAGAGTTCGGTCTCGTTTCCTTTTACTTCGTCGAACTGGACTTAGGACTTTACGCTTACGTTTCCTCTGCATGGCATATGCAAAGCTATTTTCACCAGATTTTTCAATAACTTTCGACTCATAATGATCCAAGGTTCCTGGGTTTCCTTAAGTGTTCTAGGTGTGTTACCAAAGACTGATCTTTCAACGATCGTACCCAGGTCGATGTTAACAGATTGGAGATATTTGCTTACTTTTTTTGAACATTTCCAAGATGTCATTCCAGAGAAGTGATGCACGGAGCCTATAGAATGGACTGCCTGCGCGTGGCCTGGCAATGCTAAGGGTGTGTTTCTATCTCCCAAAATTTTAATAATGGACAGCCGTGGCGTTAACGAACGGCTGATTCGTATTCTCAAGTTCAAATTCTTATGAGAGTGAAATGCGAATTATCATCCATCGGTCACCGCGACAGCCTGGCTTGTTATTGGCTGGCCCATTATTACCAGCCATTGGCTGCCCGCTGGTTTGTTTAAAATTATTACCAACATGGCGGAGGGAGGATTAGATTTCAACATAAATTAAATTAAAACTCAGCAATTCTTCTAGGTTTGTGCCGTGTCTTGTGTGGGGTTTCGCCTAGGACACCAAGCTAGGCTCATCGGCGGGCTCTTGGTGTCCCCGCCCGGACCCCCACAGGAGTGACGAACTGCGCGCCACCTCCCTTTATAAAGGTGCAACTGCACCACTTGACTACGAGAACTAAAAGCTCAAGCAGCCTTAACCTCCCTATGAAGGCTTCCAAAAAGATGGTATATTGGCTTTCACGGCCGGTGAATTAAAACTCAGCAATTCTTCTAGGTTTGTGCCGTGTCTTGTGTGGGGTTTCGCCTAGGACACCAAGCTAGGCTCATCGGCGGGCTCTTGGTGTCCCCGGCCGTGAAAGCCAATATACCATCTTTTTGGAAGCCTTCATAGGGAGGTTAAGGCTGCTTGAGCTTTTAGTTCTCGTAGTCAAGTGGTGCAGTTGCACCTTTATAAAGGGAGGTGGCGCGCAGTTCGTCACTCCTGTGGGGGTCCGGGCGGGGACACCAAGAGCCCGCCGATGAGCCTAGCTTGGTGTCCTAGGCGAAACCCCACACAAGACACGGCACAAACCTAGAAGAATTGCTGAGTTTTAATTCACCGGCCGTGAAAGCCAATATACCATAAATTAAATTGCTAGAAATCTATTCTAGTTCATGACAGTATGAAGTGCAAATCATATACTGATGAGGAATTGTATGTACGTTTATATTTTAATTGCAGCGTGACCCTGTTCATCAAAATTTGTGAAAATAAAAGTACAAATCAACACTCTTGCTGATCAACTGAAAGTTTCTACTACTTTGGATGCAAATCAATTGGCTGTCGTTTCCACCAGTTTTATTCATCAGTTCGAAATACATTCAGTACAATAACCTCTTGTGCACTATAAAACTACATTATTGACCATTGCGCATTGATGTTGCTGTCTGAATATATTTACCAATTTCATGACATGTAATTTGTAGGCATATAATTTAAGTGGCCGTTTGTAATGTGAAGTCCTTATTGTATTTATGTACAAATATTATGGTTTAACTAATTAAGCGAGGTACCTACATATTCCTAGATTAATCGAGTATTCAGTCCATAGACCAGTCTGTTGTCACAAAATAATACCAAGAAGTAGTCTACGATACCTGCATGGTTGGTTGCTGCTCTTTTAAATATAGATATGTAGTTTCTCAGTCTGGTAACTTCTTGGATTTGCTTGAGAGATTTATAGTAATATATACCGTACTACCTTATTAACTTGCAGACTGAGTTTTTAGCCTATTTTCAATTTTGAAAAAATAGCCTTATGAGATCACCTTTTGTCCGTGTGTGTGTGTGTGCATGTGTGATTCGTGTGTGTGTGTGTCCCTAATAAAATCTAAACGGCTGGAGCGATTTCAATGAAACTCGGTAAGTTCATAGCACTACTCCGGGCGACCCCGACCGTGCGCTTCAAATTTTGTTACGTCTCACCAATCCAACATGGCGGCTGTGCGAAATATTTCACCAGCATTCAATATCTCCGAAACTATTACCGATATCACCCTGGAATTTTGTATGGTGATAAAAGAAACTACTAGAAATTTACCTATGTGACTTTTGAAGACCTGGTAACTTTAAAAGCAACATGGCGGCCAAGCGAAGTTGCGACATTTAAATAGACGTTTCTCGGGATTTAAAAAAAACGCAATGAAACTTGGTACAGTATATGTTTATATACACGGTAATGAACTGACATCTAACTTCATTCAATTGTTTACATAACCTCAATATGGCGGTTGTGCGAAATATTTAACCGGCATTCTATATCTCTGAAACTATTACCGGTATCACCCTTAAATTTTGCACGGAGATAAAGGGCACTACTGGAAGTTCATCTATGAGACTTTTAAAAACCAGTTAACTACAAAACGAATATGGCGGCCAAGCGAAGTTGAAAGTTTTAAATAGACTTTTCTCGCGATTTAATGATCCAAACGCAATGAAACTTGGTACAGCAAATGTTTATACACACTGTAACGCACTGGTATGTAATTTAGTTCAATTGTTTACATAACCTCAAGATGGCGGCTGTGTGAATTTTTAAATTAAGTTTTTGTTCCTTGTGTCGTAAACATGCGATCGAAGTGAAAGTTTGAATAATGAACCTACGCAATAATTTTCCTTTAATGGTACATGATTCTATGGCCTATACATATAACTATCCAACATGGCGACCATCTGGAATATTTAGACGGTTCTCGATATCTATGAATCTACTACAGCAATCAAACTGATTTTTTTATGTTCATAGGGGTTATGAACATAAGTTCATCTATAGGACTTTTAATAACCTGGTGAGCACAAATCCAACATGGCGGCGACGCGAAATATAAATATTCACATGGTCGTTTCTCGCAATTTAACCATCCGAGTGCAGTGAAACTTGGTACAGTAAATCCTTATAGAAATGTTAATCCACTGGCATCTAATTTATTTCATTTTTTTCTATAACCACAAGATGGCAGCTGTGCGAAATTTTAAAATCTCGTTTTTACTTCATGTGTCCTAATCATGTGATTGTAGTTTGAGTTCTACACGTACACAATAATCTTCATGTAACAGTACATAACTCTAAGCCCTACATATATAAAAGTTCAACATGGCGACCATCGGAAATATGTAGACAGTTCTCAATATCTACGAATCTATTACAGCAATCAAACTGAAATTTAGTATGTTGATAGAGGCAATTAACATTAGTAGGATATATGAAAATAGGCTGTAACTACTTGTTTTTAAACATGGCCAGGTACATACGGTAGCATAAGACCTACTGTCGATCCTACATGTAGGCCTATTATAGTGCTTATGTCAAAGGTCGTCCTAAAGTTTTAACTATTGAGACTTGATTTGCATCGAAGATACTTTCAGCTGAGTCTGGCAAGGCTTCGTAAATTTGGGCGTGACTTCACATTTTCAACTTTCCTATACAAATTTGATACCAACCACTTAAATCACAGTGTTTCAAGATTTTGCTCTCATTAAACATCACCAACAAGTTTTTTCCCTGGTGGTAGGCTGTGTTGCAGGCGACAGAAAATAAAGTTGAGAAATAAAAATACATCTTAGGTTTCCATTACACAGTTGCATTTTATCCTACTATATCTCCACTCAATATACCAATCCTACCAATGTTTCCTAATTCCTCATACATAAGTAAACAAGTCAGATTACAGCATTAGCAATGATGACAGTAACTTATGAATTGCTAAAATGTTTTTAAAATATGCATAGAAAGTGGCTTGATAAACCCTGTATCATCAATCCATTTAAACATTCCCACAGAGCTCTAATCAGAAGCTCATTTTATGTGCAACAGGTATGATGAATAAACCTCCCTCCCAATAACTTGTAGGCCTAACCTGAACATAATCCATGTTAAGAGCTGTTTTTTGGTTCACAGAAAAACCTACCATTTAAAATCTTGCACATAGGCTACTAATCATATTATGGTGCGAGAGATTTCTCAGTCACTCTGGTTGCTAATCCTTAACCTACGGTAATTTAAAAAATCCTGGCTATCAACTAGGCTACTGATTTAAATATTCCAGACTTCTTTCTTAACTCCACTTTTACTGACATCATGTAAGTCCTTACTAATGTCTTTCAAGCCATTGACCAGTTATTTTTTTCATGAGGAACTATATTAGTCATTCTTCTCGATGTGAAATACAGTTGATGACAACTGTCTGTCGACTGCCTGGAAGACTCCGGTGTTTTTTCTTGTGTTGCTTCTCTGGTTGCCTACGACACTTCCTAATTATTAACAGAATGTTTCATCGAATTGTTGTATCCAATTGACCAACTGGTAATATATTATGGCTTGCTTTAATATTCCCATGATACACTTTTAGATCCCATACATTAATGAAATATACAACATAGGCTGACATGTTGAACCAATCTCCCATTCCCTAACACTCCCAACTAATGGGACATAAGCTACCTAGTGGTTGGTCTCACATTGCTTCCATCTACATGTACAGTACTAGGTCTAGTACAGTAGTACTATAGGTATTGTGACTGTTTCTCCAACTCCGTCAAGGAAACTAATTCTGAACTAAGATCGGGAATGGGGTACACAGTCCCACGAGGACAATCAAGGTCAACTGTAACCATTCAAGTGATTTTTCTATTTCATTTTGCCTGGAAATGCTAGTGAAGGAGGCAGCTAACTAGGCTAGCCTACTGGTATTCACCATTCCGAGAACATTCTCAGCGACTTGTCTATGCATAGGCCTATGATACAACTTTCAGAAATTGATACAGTAGTTACAGAAAACTACTGGTGCCCAGTACTCACAGCTTAGCATAGGAATGAGTGGATTCCAGCCACAGATTAACTCATGATCTGTCAACGGGTTTTCAAAGAGATTGAGAACACACCCAAGTACAGGGGTCTTTATCATGTTGTTCCAAGCCTCAAAATGAAACACTCCTCTTTAAGACTTTCTGGTCTTGCATCCATGGTCGATCAACATTCTCCTGATCTCATTGATCTCAAGTTTCTGATGGCTATGGACATGTTTTTATCCTGACAACTTCATATTTTAAGGGGTTGGGGTACATGCGCTATTCTTAATTAGTTCAGCATAAGATCATTAAAATCCCCTTAAGACAAATAGGGAACATCCGTGTGTTATTTAACCATAGGAAAGGGAGAATTCAAAAAACTGAACCTCTAGGGACATTGATGCAGATGACTCCGAGTAAGTAGGCCTAGGCTAGATCAAAATGAAAATGTTTCAGTGTTGCCTTAATAACGGTTGATAACTTTCTACCGTTCAATATGAATAGGCCGATATTGGATGGGAAATATTTTTATTATTTGCAAAGATTACAAGGATGACTTGTTGATGTATCATTATTTTGTTAAGCGAACATAAGTTCCAAGTCCATATCGTGTTGGAAACCATATTTCAGTGTGGCCTTAGTAAACGAAATATTCAATGTCTTTCAGTCGGTCAACACGGTTGCACTTAATGGTAATGAGCATTATTCCCAAAACCAGAAAAAACAAATACTGTACATGCAGGCCTAACATGTCAAATCAATCATACCTAAAAGACAACAAAAATGCTCTATGGAAAACTATTAAAACCCCATAATGGTAGTCAAAAATATTCTCAGACCACTGGCACTAATTCGCGAAGGTGCAGAAAAATCTTAATAAAGTACAGCTATTCGTGATAAACCGCTAAATGAGTGATAGGCCCCCAAAAGAGAACTATTTATCTAAATGTCTACAAGATAACGAGATTTCCAAAAAACCACAATGCCAGCCACAAATCTATAGAAGACAACACTAAAAATGGCTTATCTAATCCACAAGTCACCCACCCTTCACCAACATTAATATTTGTAATTTAAGTAACTTAGGTTATGTTAAATTGAGGTTAATGGCGGAATTGATTGCGGCTGTGTGGCGGGAAGGACCCAATAAGTGCTCAGCCAATCAGGGACGTTTTGATTGGAGACCATGCTCGGAAAATTTTTAGAAAGTTTTGATTCACTCCTCTCTCTTCGTTAAGCCCCCACTCTAGGCCGTGACCGCGACCAAAATGGCGGCTTAACGAACGCGATGGGGTGCCATTATTAAAAATTTGGGAGATAGAAACACAGCCTAAGCGTGGATACTGCAGGAGAGAGAGGGGGGAACGAAGAGGCCTAATTCTAGCTTTGTTGCGCGCAGGGCTGTAAGTTTTGGCGAAATGTAGTAAAAATATCTATTATAATATTATTTTCGATAAAGCTTTTTGATAAGGTAGCAAGGCTTTTGAGCTTATGTAAAGATTCCGTCACCGGGGCCCCTAGGCCGGGGCCTTGTAGGCCTAGGCAGAAATCCGGCACCGAGTATCAGTAATGGGTTGTTATAGACAATATTGTTAGGTATTATTCGCCATTGCCCATCTTTTTTATAACTTTTATTGATACAAGTTCTTCCAATTCGCCTTTCGATCTTCTGTAATCTGTCGGTTTTAGAATGCTCATTTAGATCAGAGGTTCTGAACCCGTAGAGGTCTGCGGACCACTGAGCCTGAAATTGAATCATGTACGGACCACCCGCCAACCCCCACCCCCTCCCCCCAATACACCTAATCAGATGTAACCCTTCCTCAATAACACTTATTTTAAAGATATTTCAATTCAAAATCTGATAGTCATCGCCGCGAATACATTCGGACGATTCTCGTTCAACGCACACCGTTTTCGAAATCCCCATTTATTGGCCACTTCTTTTTATACGTGCTGGTGGACCCTTTTCTCCCGCGGACCAATCCCGAGGCACTCGCGGACCACCGGTTAAGAACCACTGATTTAGATGGAATAATGTTTCTGCTGCGTATGTGGCTTCCGGCTTTATGACTGTATTGTAATGTTTAATCTTTGTATTAATTGATAAGCATTTATTTTTTTAAGTTTCCCATGTCATTCTAATATATCAACCACAAATAATTCCAAAAATCAAATATTTATCTGGCTAACAATTATTTTATATTTTCATGATTCCGGAGGAAACCTCCGTGAGCGACCTCTAATGGTTGAGCAACCTCGGATGGATTAATGCTGTTTTATTTACGCCGGCTAATATTTTGGAACTTGCTTCTAAAAAATTCTTTAACATATTATGCCAATATAATGATTTTATTAACTTTATATATTTTAAGAAATTTCCACCATCCAGAGAACCAAGATGGATAAGTTAAGGAGTGAAGCTGGGATCAAGACATGTCTACTTGCCAGAGTCATCTCATCACGACTTCAGTGGTTTGGACACGTGATGAGAATGGAACCTACGAGGTCTGCAAGAAAGAGAGGTGGATGGTAAACGAAGGGAGGGAAGAAAAAGAACTCGTTGGATGGACATGGTCCAGTCATCTCCTCCTAGGTCTTCCAACAGGTCTCTTTCCAGTAATCTCAGTATGTAACCATTGTTTTGCAATTCTTCCTTCTGTCATACGTTTGTGACCAAACCATCGCAAACGTGCCCTAGTTATGGTCTCCTTCAGGGACTGATTTATTCCAGCTTGTTCTCTTATCTTCTCATTTCTTACTTTGTCTTTCCTAGTTTTTTGAAGCATGCTTCTTAGAAACATCATTTCTGAAGCCTTGGAGGCTGGATTTAGACAGCTCCTTAACCCGGTCCAGGAGTCAATTAAAATTGACTACATGGATAATTCTTGCCAGGCGCGTCCCCTTCGCGGGGGTGGGCAACGGTACTGTGATATTCAATGGAACTACAGTAACGGCTAAGTTCTGGTGAGAACCCAGTCCTATGGGGTATAACATGGGCCCCGTGCACAGGGTTACGTGCGAAGACCTCAACGGCATCTGCAGTGGAGAAGATAGACTTCGGTACAGTTGAGATGGCGGAAGGGGCAACCCAGTACTCAGGGGTTAAATATGAGTACAACCTCAACGGAATCTTCAGCGGAGGAGATAGACTTCGGAACGGTGGAGATTGCGGATGAGGTAGCGCTTGCCCAAGGTTACGGGTGAAGTCCATAACGGCACCTTTGGCAGAGAAGGCGACCTTCAGAATGGCAGAGATGACGGATGTGGCAACCCATCCTCTCTGGGTTTAATTAGAAGGGGATACCAATTCTGCTGCCTTGTAGAAGTGGCAGGGGACTGCCAAAGGCTAAAGGAAAAAACCCTAACAGAAACTCCTCTCTAGTGTTAGGCTTAGCAAGCCAGCTGAAGAGTAATTTGAATTGCTTTCAAAACTAAAACGAGCCTGGGAAAGAAAAACAAAAAAACGTACAGTAGGCCTACATACATATCTAAATATGTAGTAAATTGTTTTTGTAAAATGAGTGCATTTTTCTGGATTTAAAGATACAAATGTATCAAAGTACATAAAATGTAAGTACATAAACAATTTATTTTTATTTATCCTCACATTTATAGTGTAACTAAGAATTTCTAGGTTATGTTCGAAAATCCGAACAAATGGGAAATCTGAACCACCTCCCAGTCCCAACTAGTTGGGATGTTCGATGCTCTACTGTACATGTTATTATCCCTAGAAATGCGAAATGAAGACAACCTACTGTAGTGATCAATGAGAAACAATTTGAGAAAGTCACTAATTTGAAATATTTGGTAACTCACGGATGATCATAACACAGCGGCAGAAATTAAGGAGAGAATAGCACAAGGAAATTGGTGTTATTTCAGTCGCCTGAAAGTACTTAAGACGCGCAAGGTCTCTCGAAAGATTAAAAAAAGACAATAATAAATAATGTTATTTGTTTTACGTCCCGTTTAACTACTCTGGCTTTAAGAGACGCCGGGGTGCTGGAATTTTGTCCCGAAGGGGATCTTTAACGTGCCAGTAAATCTACTGATAAGGCTCCCTCGCATTTGCGCACCCTCAAATGCCAGCTGTCTGCACTAGGATACGAACCTGCAATCTTGGGCACAGCAGCGAGAACTCAAAAAGAGAATATACTGTATAATAATTAGACCAGTATGCAACAGAAACCCTAAACATGAATTTCAGAGGCCAGATGGAGAAAACTCGAATTAAAGGAAAGGAAAGTTTTAAGAAAATCATAGGACCAAAATATCAGGATAATAAGATAATATACATCAAGAATGAGACACTCAACAAGAAAATTGAAAAACTCTCAGATAGAGTAAAGCCCCGATTATCCGCAGAATTGGGTGGCAAGGTCACCGCGGATAACGCAAAGCAATCCGTCTACATGCTGCAAAGCAGTTTCGTGAGTCATCCGCGCTTTCACTTTCTTCTTCATTTTGAGTCATTGCTTTGTTCGATATCGCTACGTCAGTCAGTCCTTCAAAGCATTGTGTCGCATTCCAGCCACTCTCCTATGTTCCCTTCGTCAACATTCTCACCGCCCGAAACGGATGTCACTAGTTCAACAAGTGTAGCGGTCGGCATCACTTAATTCTCTTCTTCACAAATGTTTTGGTTGACATTTGTTTCGATACGCGGAAAGAGTTTTCTCCATGATTTAACAAGATTTAGTATTGAGGGTTTGATGTAATCCCATGCAGACGCAATATCGAAAATGCTATCCAAAATTGTTGTTGTTTCCCATGGCTAGCCCGGATTCCAATCAATCAGCTTTCTTGTGTTCCAATGGAGTTGTGTGAGGTTTCCTGAACTCCTAGCAGTCACATCAAGTTTGTTGCAATGTAGCAGGTGCCCCTTATCCATTTTACTTCCAGGTTCGTGACAAAGTGTGCATTCTTCAGATGAGCTGCAAGGCAGTCATGGCCAGTGATAAGTCTGAAGAAGGCTACAGCTTCTCTTCTTGGTGTTAATTTATATTGATCCCATTTAGCATCAATGTTTGTTATTTTTTTATTTATTTTATTTAGTCAATTTACCCTCTAGGTTGGTGGTTCCCACGGACTCAGCGAGGGAACTCACCACTACCGCCTCTATGGGCAGTGTCCTGGAGCTGGGAAACATCTGATCGGGATGGATACAACTGGGGAGGTGTGATCAGCACTTCGCCCAGGCGGCCTCACCTGCAAAGTGAACAGGGGCCTCATGAGGGATGGGAAGGAATGGAAGATTGGGATGGATAGGCTAGGAAGAGGGAAGGAGGCGGCCGTGGCCTTACAGTAGGTACCATCCCGGCATTTGCCCGAAGACGAAGTGGGAAACCACGGAAAACCACTTCGAGGATGGCTGAGGTGGGAATCGAACCCCCTCTACTCATTTGGACCACCCGAGGCTGAGTAGACCCCGTTCCAGTCCTCATACCACTTTTCAAATTTCGTGGCAGAGCCGGGAATCGAACCCAGGACCTCCGGGGCGGCAGCTAAGCATGCTGACCGTTACGCTACGGAGGCGACTTTAGCATCAATGTCCTTCCATAATTTGGTTTCTGCTGTTTTCTTTGCCATTTCTTCATACCTGCTTTTGATAATATTTTTCAAGATCCTTTTTGCTGACATAAAATCAGTCTGACTGACAGGTTGTTGTAGTGTGGTACCTTTTTTTTTGCTAATCTGTCTGCCTCTTCATTACCTGCTATTCCAACATGAGAAGGGATCCACTAAAATGAGATCTGTTTGTGGAGTCTTTGAAGGGTTTTCATCATACAAAAATGTCTTTCTGTTCTTTATTTTGAGGCTTATAATTTGACGAGACGGCTTGGGTGGCTGCTTTTGAATCTGTAATGATAACACATTTTTGATAATCAATGTTTCTGCCTAATAACTGATGGAATGCATGTGAAATTGCTCTTATCTCAGCATATCCAACATTGTATAATTCTTCCAAAATTGTTTAAGATCGCTGGGTCTGTTTGGAACATAAGCCTCGCCACTTTTAGTCCTTTCTTCCCACCACCTCTCCGCTGTCACCCTGGTCCAGTCCTCGCCTCTCTTCTTGACACATTCCTGCACTCCTTTCAGCCATCTATCTCTTGGTCTTCCCCTTGGTCGTTTCTTCTGCATCTGCATCTCATGTATCCTCTTGGGTATCTTCCTCTATTCCATTCTCTTTAAGTGTCCATACCACCTCAGTCTTGATGTCTCAATCCTACCTTGCAAGGGCTCCTCTTTCACTATTTCATTCCTCACCCTGTATCTTCTTGTTTCTCCGATCCTACTTCGCAGGAACTTCATTTCACTTGCCTGTATTCTGCTTATGTCTCTTTTCTTCATTATCCACGTTTCTGATGCATAGGTCAGTATCTGGATATAGTAGCTTCTGTATAACAATTCCTTGCTTTTTTGTGGGACATCTTTATTCCACACTAAGCTCCTATAAGTCCAACTCCTCCTCCACGTGGTGGGAGACGGGCAACAGCATGAAGTAGGGGATTGCCTGTAGGGATGAAGTACAGTGTGCCCCGGGACCGCTACGGTAGCTGTGAAGGCTCTATGGGAACCCTGAAAAGTGACGGCCGACGGGGCTCTGGTGAAGCTACGATAGGCCTAGCAAGCCGGTAGTGGATATTATATTTGCTTTCAAAACAGGAACAGGCCTCGGAAAGGACAGTACAGACAATAAGAGCATATAACAACGATATATAAAATAACACAGGCATTCAACAGGAGGGACTGAGACCTAGTTGAATTAAAAATTACAGAAAATTCACTACTCAATCGAAAAGCTAAAATTATTATTAAAGACGAAAATATAAGGTTCCAAGACAAATTTTCACAGAAATCCAAACCCAACATCTCGGAAGAAGAGAGAAAAAGAAGATCAGAAAGAATGAAGAGATACCGGGCACTAAGGAAAGAACAACACACGGAGGAATGAATGATTGATTCAAAGTGCCCCAATGAGGGTGAAACGAAAGAAGAAAAATTACGACCAGTTGTAACCCAAGGAAGTGAAATGTGGGCACTCATCAAAAGAGGAGAAATAATGGATACATGGGAACAGAAACATTTTAGGAGAATATATGGACCCGTCCATGAAATGACCATGATGATAATTTATTGTTGTTTTAAGGGGCCTAACATCTAGATTATCGGCCCCTAAATGTTTGGGTGATAGTTAAAGATGAGATGAGAATGAAAACTATAACTAATACTAACTACAGACTTACAAACTAGAAGAAGAAATAGTAAATAAATAAATAAAGGATAAGGTAAATAAAGGACAGGAAGAAAAGAAATGCCTTCGACCCTCGAAGAATGAGGACTGAGGGACTTGGAAGGAAGGAGAGCCATGAAAGGCAGATAGGAGAGGGCCTGCCCCAAAGTCAGTGGAAAGAGCGGGGAAAAAACGGACCCAGCTCAGGAATCCCTCAGGGTCGCCAACTCCCAAACTCACCAGCTGTGAGCCCCTGAGGGTGCAGCAATATCCAGGGTGCACCAGAAGTGGTGGGGCTACACACACCCTGTCTCCTTGAGGGCCTTGAGCAGAAGGCAGGAGATAACATGAAAAGAAAAAGAAGGCTGACCCCTCGCAGATGGAGGGTATCAGGAAAGATGAGACAAGGGCCAATTAAGACAGTAAAGGAAGAGACTCCCTAGGCCTCGCATATCCTAAGACCGTCGGGGTCGGAAGAGAACAAGAGTTGACCAAGAGATGTCGACATGAAAGAAGACGGAGAGGAGCCCAGCACAAGTAAGTGGAAGAAATGCCGGATTCAGCTGGGGTCCCGTGGTCACCAACCCACGTCCCACAAGTTGAGAGACCATTGGGGTCGTCCAGAAAAATGGAAACTGGCGAGCTTGATATAACACAGACTTATACAGGGTGTCTTTTATGTACCTTTGGAGAATGATAGGTCATGTAGGGGACGGGTATATAAGTAATTTGAGATAGGGAACTTGGGGTCGGAGCGGCCTCCTTAATCCTTAAAATAAGGATTGATTCAGGCCCTCCACCCTGTAAGTTAGGCAACCGACCCAAGCCTCTAATACCTTTCTCAATCCTTTAACTCTTGGCAAGATTCATTTCACCATGTGGCGCTAGCGTAATGGATAGTGTTGCGGTGTGAAAGGCCGGTAGTCCCATGGTGTAACCATGGGTAGTCCCGGGTTCGATTGCGGGCTTGGGCAAAAATAATTTTATTTATTTTTAATGTTATTTTCGGTGTAAGGTATTTAAGCTTGATACCTTCGGTAAATTAAACCGATCTTTCTGCACTTCGTAGCATTAAATTGTTTAAGTCCGTTATTAAGTTTAAATCGCGTTGATTTGCAAGAGAAAGTAAGGTTTAGCTAGGCTAAGCATGCTTAGCTTAATTTTTACCGTAGGGCAGTAGCGGCTATTCAGGTGAAGGGAGTGAAGAGCCTCTTCACTACCCATCTCGTAAGATAAACATTATATTTTCTTATTTAAATGAAAATGTTGCAGTTGTCTTGCGCTAATTTATCGTGTATTTTTATAGTGTACTGTTATTTCTACAGTCCGTTGCTAGAAGGTACGCAAGCGAGGCTCACAGATTACCTACTGGCGAGGCTCTATGACGGCCTTGTGTCAGTTGAACTCCCTGTCGCTAGATCGTGCTGTCGTAACTTGGAGGAGAATCTGCAGGAGACGACGTAACGTGTTTACGTCAGCCACTTCGTCTCGTTGCCATGGCAACCTCACATCGGGTGTGACGTCATTACCTGCCGTTAGACAGTCGAGTGAAGACTTTGCTGTGTCTCCAAGCCAATACGTCAAGTCCAGTTGTTGAAAGTTGGCGTTGCGTCTGGCTTCTTTTCTTTTATGCTGAAGCTTGTATTTATTTTCCCAATAAATAATATTTATTTATAACGTTACTTACCCTGTTGTTGATGAAAGTTGATGGCTTTTAGTGTAATAATATTTCCAGTGAAAGACACGGTATTACTTTTATTAGAAATTCCCTTCAGTAGGTGGAAAGACGAATACAAAGGGGAGTTATTAAATTGTGGACGGCCAAATTAATTAATAGAACTGTGTACTAAAAAGATATTAAGAAACCCGGCAAATGTTATAGCCTTCATTGCAAGGGATCTTGGTTCGAGCAGTTCACATGCTTGTGCAGTAGTTGTATTCTTAAAAACAACCTGTTCTGTTAGCCTTGCTTACTTTTTAGTAACAAATGTGGTGTGTGGAATCAACAAGTTTCGGTGATTTCCAAAACATTAGGCCTACGCGCGGGTTGAACAAACACAAAGACAGAGAGCAACATTTGAAGTGCCAGTTACAGATTAGAACACTCAAAAGAAACACTACCACGTTATCTGACGCCTTGAGGGAAAATGCAAGACTACAGTGCTTGCAGAAAGTTTAGGGACATGTCTAAATTTCGTTTGATGCACATTTGTCCCTAAAGTAACACCATTTCAGTCATTGTTTTACTTGATATTATTAGTCATCTATATGTGGGGTTTTCGTTTACAATTTCGCTGCTCTAGATCTAATACTTTTGGAGGCGGAATGTTTTTTTTGTAAACAAGGCTAAAAAAAACTGTTTTTCTTACTAAAATGTTTTCTTTCTCAAAAACTGCTAGTCCTACTGCTATGAAATTTTTACTGCTGTTTTTCTACTATATTGCAATCATAAAAATAACAACCTTGGAAAATATACTACTTATTTGGTCGCCTCTCAAACAAACTTTCTTCCCCAGTACGGTAATTTTGTCGGCAAAATTGGTCAATTTCGTTTCGCGATAACTTCCGATTGGAAACACTTCGAGGTATTCTGACTACGCAGTTGTTTTCTACGTGTCTTGTTTGTGATGGATCGGCTGTGGGTACTTTCTCGAAATGTTGCCAATCGGAAGTTATCATGAAACGAAATTGACCAATTTTGCCGCCAAAATTACCGGGGAAGAAAGTTTATTTGAGAGGCCATCAAATGAGTAGTAATTTCTTTACCTAGGTTGTATTTTTGTATTTATGATTGATATATTGTAGTAACACAGCAATAAAGATTTCATAGTTGTAGGATTAGCAGTTTTTGAGAACGAAAACATTTCATTAGTAGGAAAAACAGGTTTTTTTGCTCTGTTTACAAAAAGGTAAAACATTCCATCTCCAAAAGTATTAGAGCTAGAGCAGCGAACTTTTTAATGAAAACCCCTCATATAGATGTCTAAGAACATAATGAAAAACAATAACTGAAATGCTGTTACTTTTGGGACAAATGTGCATCAAACGAAATTTAGGCCTGTCCCTACACTTTCTGCAAGCACTGTATGTGGAGTTAGATATAATGAGAATATGACTTTAAATAGGCTTGTAATTGGAGTTGTTCTATACTTGAGGTCTCACTCTCGTCATAACCTCTGGAAGAGAGTTCCTATGAACTTTAAACTTTACTGTAACTCGTGGGAACTTTAAGGAATTATATTAATTCTATTAATGCAGGCAATGGCCATGCATTTTCTTTGCAGGGCGGGTCAGGGAAGGGATTTTGGAAGGAAATCGGCCGAGGACCTATTGAAAGGAACCATCCCAGCATATGCCTGGTGGTGAAAATGAGAAGTCACAAAAATCATTTTCAGGACGACCGAGTAGATATTTTAGCTTTAAAATACGAAAAAAAATATCAATATTCACAAAAGCAATCAAGCACTGCTGAAATTAGAGTTTCGCTCTTCACCTGATTTTTCATCTACGAGCCGCCACTGCCGTAGGGTAATCATTAGAAGGCACTATCTTAAAACTACCGCAGTTCCGTAATTAGTCACAAAGTTCCTTTAATAGGCAATAAAATTACAAAACAACAATAAATACACGACAGCAGTGATTGCGTCAAATACTTGTGAAAATAAAATGATGGAGTATTTTCGTACAGTTCATGACAAGATTACGGTACTTTTCGAGAATTCAAATCACAGCTGAACAACTGGTCATGTTACAAAACGGAGGTAGTGTTTGAATTCATTACAATTGCCCGAATCAACCCTTATTTTAGGGGTTAAGGAGGCCGCTCCGACCCCAAGTTCCCTATCTCAAATTACTTCTATACCCGTCTCCTGGACGACCTATCATTTTCCAAAAGTACATAAAAGACACCCTGCATAGCCTGTATGAATTAAGAAGAGGAAGACTACGATGCGCAGGACAAATAGAAAGGATGGAGAGGAAGCGGGATGCTAGCCAGAGATGGTCCCAGGATTTGTAGTAAGGTGCCATCTTGACATTTACCTGGAGGGAGCGTGGATACACCTACACTCAGGACGGCCGCCATCTTATTATTTAATACGCTTAGGTGTATGTTTCACAAAACTCAAGCTCCTAAACCAGAGGGAGTTACAAGGTGTGGTTTGTACCAAAATCTTCCAAATAGTCCCAATAGTACAGGAAAACCCTTGCATTTCTTGAAAAGTCAACGGAAATATATTTATTTGAAATATAAGAATTTCCTGAATTTCCGCCTAATCAACACTCTTTATTGTTATTTTAGTGTCCTTGTGGGTACATGTTTCGAAATTCTCTCAATTCCTTCTTCAGCCCATCACAATATTAGGAAACATTTATAAAAGACAATGTTACAAAACCCTTTCAAAAGTCAAAAAACACATAATTATACAACAACGAAAGCACATAAAAAATGTTAAAAATTTTAAAGTAACACATGCAATTTTTAAAATAAAAAAACGCTTTATGACTTCTTACAACCTTTCCCATATGAATGTCATATTGGCATCCATTGTACTACCGGTATTTCGTATGTGTGAATAAATAAAAATGGAACATTTTGGAAAAGAATTTTAAAATTATCTAAAATACCGGTAGTACAATGGATGTCAATATGACATTCATATGGGAAAGGTTGTAAGAAGTCATAAAGCGTTTTTTTATTTTAAAAATTGCATGTGTTACTTTAAAAAATTTAACAATTTTTATGTGCTTTCGTTGTTGTATAATTATGTGTTTTTTGACTTTTGAAAGGATTTTGTAACATTGTCTTTTATAAATGTTTCCTAATATTGTGATGGGCTGAAGAAGGAATTGAGAGAATTTCGAAACATGTACCCACAAGGACACTAAAATAACAATAAAACGTGTTGATTAGGCGGAAATTCGGGAAATTCTTATATTTCATAAAACTGTCAACACGGAACCTGAAATGAATACTTCTTCGAATATATTTATTTGTTTGTACAGTGCTTTTAAACAAATAAACGAGACGATAGCCCCTGGAGGAACTGTGTCGCGGCCTGCCCGCATAACACTAGAGCTGGGCGGGTAGTCTGTACACATGGGGTACACACAACCTATTATGCGAGAGTTCTTGCACGGCTCCGCTAGTTCAAACAATTGGTCTTTGGACATGCTGCAAAATGGCTCCCCTGTGACAGTTGACAGATGTAGGGTCTAAAGCTATACCTTATTCCAGGAGTTCTCAACCTGTGGTACGCGTACCCCTTAGGGGTACGCAAAACATTTCAGGGGGTACTACTCGATCCACATGCGCAGTGAGCTTCGTGCCGTGACTACTGTGGGAGTTATTTACGGCGCGTGTATTTGAACTCCACAAAGAATTGCATCTTTTCTTTACCGAGCACAATTCTAATTTATCTTCAGTATTCAATGACTTTGGTTGGCTTATAAAATTGGCCTATTTAAGTGATATTTTTTGAAAAACTGAACGTTTGGAATAAGTGTATGCAAGGTAGTGTTTCTGATGTGTTCTATGTTGAAATGAAAACTAACGCAATGATTGCAAAAATCACCCTTTGGGAAAAGGAACTGAAAAACAACTATATTTTGTTTTATTAAAATATCTTTCCTTATAAAATTACAAAGGTTAAACCATACTAACTAAATACCTTTTACATTTTTAATAACCATTATTACTACCTAAGAAAGGTTAGTAGAGGGTACGCAGGATGTTTTTTTTTTAAGGGGTACGATGGTTGAAAAAGGTTCAGAACCCCTGCCTTATTCCATATAAGTTGAGAGTCAAATGACAACACGCCAGAGCCGCGGAGAAGAGCTCTTACCTCTTACTGACGTGATAGGGTGTCTGTAATATTTCAATCGAAGGTAGTCTGCTCGCATAGGTAAGAGCTCTTCTTTACGGCTCTGGTGTGTTGTTCTTACTGTCACCTTATATGTAACTAGCTGAAGTACCCGTGCTTTGCTACGGGTAATAAATAAATTAAAATGTAAAGGTGACAGTTAAAACAGGTATTACTCGCGAACCGTTGGAGATACATGAAAAGTGATAAGGACCTTTCGGATAGAAAATTAGATTTTAAACCTTGTATATGCCATCAAAAGTTTGTTATTTCTTAGCGTTCTCTTTTTATTTGAAATGGAAATATGAAAGTTTGAAACCAAAGGGTGTAGTGACGTCACTGAAATGATCGCCATCTTTAAATAGTGCAAAGTATCGAAATCAAAAGTAGCCTATATGTTAACCAAGTAAATCAGCTACTTCCATGTAAATCGGACCAGTGGTTCTTGCGTGATTGAGTAATACACAGTCACACTCCATCTCATTTTTATATACGGTATTAGAATAGATAAGGTATAAATAACGGTCTCTGAAACACTAGTGCTGTACAAAATCTGGCAGCAACTGGCTGCGTGAAGCAGCGGTAACGATTGTACTTTCTGTGCCCAAGGTTGCAGGATCGAATCCTGGCGCAGCCAGTTGACATGTGAGGGAGCTGAGCCAGTAGATTTACTGGCATGTTAAAGATCCCCTTCGGGACATAATTCCGGCACCCCAGCATCTCTAACAAGGGGAGGATACGATGCACGGTATGACCAGGCGTATGCCAGGTGCAAGTAGTAAGTTGCGCTTCTCATCCGTTTCCGAGAAATTAATTATTAATTATTCGTAATTGCTGTACGGCGTTCATGGGTGCTGTACGTTAACATGAAGCCAAAGAGCGCGTGGTACTACGGTAAGAGCCCTGCTTTGTAAGCGCGGGATCACTGGATCGAATCCCACCGGTGAGCCTTTTTTTTTTTTTTTTGTAAACATAGGCAATTCGTACAACTGTAGGTGTCATGAATAATGTTCATTTTGCAGTCAATTGTAATAACGTGTTATGTGAGCGGGAAAAAGGAGTCTGAATAAATCGTACAGGAGATTGATGAAAGAATACCTTTATTCACAATATTAGCTGTTAGTACAACTGCCCACCGTTACCGTTAGTTTGTGTGCAGGTGACCTCGCCAGGTCCGAACACTTTCCAACTAATACCCATAGCATGAGACACTACTTGCGGGGTACGGGGTGGTCTGATGGTTCACTGACGTGCAATGAACGGAACAGACTGGGCCTTCAGTGTATAAACCTATACATACAATACACTAGAATAGGCTACACCTGACCATGTATAATACCAATGTATTTGCAATGCCCCGACTGTACATTATGTAATGTCACAAACGTTCACCACCATACGATGATTTCAGAATCCCTTTTCCCGCTCACAAAACACGTTATTACAATTGACTGCAAAATGAACATTATTCACACCTACGGTTGTACAAATTGCCTATGTTTACAACAACAAAAAAGGCTCACCTGTGGGAGTCGATCCAGTGATCCAACGCTTATGAAGCAGGACTCTTACCGCTGCACCACGCGCTCCATGGCTTCATGTAAACGTACAGCACACATGAACGCCGTACAGCAATTACGAATAATTTATAATTAATTTCTCCGAATCGGCTGAGAAGCGCACCTTACTACTTGCACCTGACATACGCCTGGTCATGCCCTGCAAGTGTACTAAAGATGGTTCGAATCGGTGACCCATGCATCGTATCCTCCCCTTGTAAGAGTAGCAGTAGTTAAAAAGGAGTATTATTATTATTATTATCCAACAACGAGCTCTTCTAATCGAGAAGGTCTCAGAAACTCTGATGCTCATTGTCTAGCAGACTTCTTGTTGTTTGGGTCTTCAGTCTTTCGACTGGTTTGATGCAGCTCTCCATGCCTCCCTGTCCTGAACTAATAGTTTCATCTCTACATGGTACGGCACAATTGAGCTACACTACATCCGGGCAATCTGTTTAACATGTTCTAACCTTGGTCAACCCCTACAGTTCTTGTCCTCGACCCTTCCTTCCATAACTAAACTTGCTATTCCTGGGTGACTTAGTATGTGTCCTACCAACCTATCTCTTCTCTTCATTAGCAGTCGCCAGAAACATCTCTCCTCTCCCACCTCTTCGTTTGTAACCCTATCAACCCATCTGATCTTCATCACATTTCAAAAGCTTTCAATTCTCCTCTTTCCTGCTGCTCCAACAGTCCAAGTTTCACTTCCATAGAGCGCCACGCTCCAGACAAAGCCTTTCAAAAATGACTTCCTAGTACCTAAATTTATATTCGATGGCAACAGATTCCTTTTCTGTAGAAATGCTTTCCTTGCCAGAGCCAGCCTACTTTTTATATCCTCTTTGCTTCGTCCATCACTGGTTATTTTGCTTCCTAAGTAACAGAAGTCTCCTACTTCCTTTAGCTTTTCACCTGCCAATTCGACATCCATAGGGGTTTCTGATTTCTTTCGACTTAGTGTAGCAAAACTTGTAATATTTAAGAGCAGGTGGAAATTCTGAATAAGATGGAAAGGGAGTTTCTGGAAGCTCACGATATTAGATAATAACAAAGTTTCGGAATTAAATTTGCAGCATAAATGGGAAATCATACATTTGAAGGAAAAATAGAAGTTTTCACTAATATGACCTCTACCACTGTTGTATATCCAAGGGCTGGATATTTGATGATGGATCACATGACATCATTCTACAAACAAAGTCCTAAGAGAAACGTGCATTGTCCGCTCAGCAATATTGCTCCTGTTACAACTCTTAACTAAATTAAGTCCAGTTGTCTTTAGAATTATCGTGCACAGTGAAAGATGATGATGATGATGATAATTGTTGTTTGAAGGGGCCTAACATCCAGGAAAAAAAGGAAGCTTGTAGTTTAACGTGACCGTTAATCTCGCGATCATAAGCCACGGGACCTCCGTTTTACGTGGAATCCGAACCACAAGACATGGCATTTCACATCGAAAATCTCACATGCATTGACCGGGAATCGAACCCGGTCCGCCTTGGTGAGAGGCATACAGCTAGACCGCTGAGCCACCACGCCCCCTAACATCCAGGTTATCGGCCCCTAATGGTCTGTGTGATAGCGAAAATGTCAATCAAGTGGTAACCAGAACGAAAATTAAGTGAGCAGGAAAATACTTACAAAAAGGAACTCAGATTGAAACTACTCACAAAATGGAGAGCGGTAATACTTACAAAAGGGAATTTCGAACGAAAATACTCACAAAAGGAATAGATTGAAAAATACGCACAAAATGTAGGTAAAGTTAAAAATACGTACAAAATGCAACGCACAGTCGAAATACTGACAAAATGCAAGTGAAATCAAATTACTTACAAAATGCAAATGAGATTGAAAATACGTACAAAATGTAATTTAGATACAAAATACCCACAAAATGCAATTGAGAATTAACTACTTGCAAAAAGGGGTTTAGGTTGAAAATACAAAATGCAATTGAAATTGCTTACAAAATGTATGGTAGATTCAAACTTCTCATTTGGATGGGCAATACTTACAAAATGCAATTTAGATTGAAAATACTTACAAAATGTAATTTAGATTCAAAATACCCACAAAAATGCAATTGAGAATTAACTACTTGCAAAAAAGCGGTTTAGGTTGAAAATACAAAATGCAATTGAGGTTGAAAAACACTCACAAAATGCAATTTAGATCGAAAAGACTTACAAAATGCAACGGAGATTGAAAACACCCACAAAACGGAGTGGAGACGAAAAAAAAAACACACACAGTGCGGGAATCTTAAAGGGAAAAGGAAATATAATGAAAAGAAAACAAGAGGTCTGACCCCTCGAAGAAGGAGGGATCAGGAAAGATGAGACAAGGGCCAATTAAGGCGGGAAAGTGAAAGACTCCCTAGGCCTGGGATACCCTAATACCGTCGGGGTCGGAAAAGAACAAGAGTTGACCAAGGGAGGTCGACAGGAAAGAAGACGGAGAGGAGCCCGGCACAAGTAAGTGGAAGCAATGCCGGACTCAGCTGGGGTCCCGTGGTCGCCAACCCACGTCCCACTAGATGTGAGCCCCTGGGGGGCACAGTGAAAGACAATCAAATATTTCACATATAATTCCACAGCCGAGCACACATGATATACAGGGTGTTTAGAAAAAACTGTCCCGATATTGCACCAGGGGTTGGGATTGGTCAAAACAAGAAAAAATGTTCCCATAAACATTATTATTTATTATTTATTTAGTCGATTTACCCTCTAGGTTGGTGGTTCCCACGGACTCAGCGAGGGAACTCACCACTACCGCCTCTATGGGCAGTGTCCTGGAGCTTGGAACATCTGGTTGGAGGGGATACAACTGGTGAGGTGTGATCAGCACCTCGCCCAGGCGGCCTCACCTGCAAAGCGAACAGGGGCCTCATGAGGGAAGGGAGGAGGGGAAGAGTAGGATGGATAGGCAAGGAAGGGGGAAGGAGGCGGCCGTGGCCTTGAAGTAGGAACCATCCCGGCATTTGCCCGAAGACGAAGTGGGAAACCACGGAAAACCACTTCGAGGATGGCTGAGGTGGCAATCGAACCCCCTCTACTCATTTGGGCCACCCGAGGCTGAGTAAACCCCGTTCCAGTCCTCATACCACTTTTCAAATTTCGTGGCAGAGCCGGGAATCGAACCATGCTGACCGCTACGCTACGGAGGCGACATTCCCATAAACATATGTCCGGAAACAAATACCTGTTGAGATATGCACCATTTTACCTGCGTGTTCGGTGGTGCAGGCGTCTGTCCGTTGAAGGTCTTTGCATGAGTTGGATGTTCAGTCATAGTTTGCAGTTGTGCGGTTCGCTGGACCTTAATCCATTGGATTTCTGGCTATGGGAACATTTAAAGACATCGCTGTAGGCCCCACCCATCGACAATGTGCACATGTTACAAGAGTGTGTGACAAATGAATGTGCTCACATCCGCGAGCAGCCGGACGTGATTGGACGAGTTGGGGATTCCTTGCGAAGAAGAGATGAAGCATGTGGTAACCATGCGGAGCATCTGTTGTGTAACGTGCAGGTGGCATCCGTGGACAGACCGGCTGAAATTATCACAGCTTTTTTGTTGTTTTAAGGGGCCTAACATCTAGGTTATCGGCCCCTAATGGTCTGGGTGATAGCGAAAATGTCAATGAAGTGGAAACCAGAACGAAAATTAAGGGAGAGGGAAAATACTTACAAAACGGAACTCAGACGGAAACGACGCACAAAATGGAGAGCGGTGATACTTACAAAAGGGAAGTTAGAACGAAAAAAACTCACAAAAGGAATAGATTGAAAAATACGCACAAAATGTAGGTTAAGTTCAAAATACGTACAAAATGCAAATGAGATTGAAAATACGTACAAATTGCAAGTGAGGTTCAAAATACTTACAAAATGCAATTGAAATTGAAAATACACAATGCAATTCAGATTGATAAACTCGCATTTCAGATCCAAAATACTCACAAAGAGCAATTGATATTCAAAATACTTACAAAATGCAATCGAAATTGAAAATGCTTACAAAACGTATGGTAGATTCAAATTACTCAATTGGATGGACAATACTTACAAAATGCAATTTAGATTGAAAATACTTACAAAATGCTCACCATACAAAATGCAATTTAGATTGAAAATAATTGCAAAAAGCGGTTTAGATTGAAAATAAAAATGCAATTGAAATTCAAAATACTCACATAAGACCCAGCCACTATATTGAAAGACTTACTAAAAAGCAATTTAGATTGTCAGTCCTTACAAAATGCAATTGAGGTTGAAAACACTCACAAAATGCAATTTAGATCGAAAAAACTTACAAAATGCAACGGAGATTGAAAACACCTACAAAATGGAGGGGGAAGAAATTGAATTGGGATACACGGGGAGCCAATTAACAAAAACAGTGCGGGAATCTTAAAGAGAAAGGGAAATATAATGAAAAGAAAACAAGAGGTCTGACCCCTTGAAGAAGGAGGAATCAGGAAAGATGAGACAAGGGCCAATTAAGGCGGGAAAGTTAAAGACTCCCTAAGCATCGGATACCCTAATACCGTCGGGGTCGGAAGAGAACAAGAGTTGACCAAGTGAGGTCGATAGGAAAGAAGACAGAGAGGAGTCCGGCACAAGTAAGTGGAAGCAATCCTGGACTCAGCTGGGGTCCCGTGTTTCGCCAACCCACGTCCCACTAGATGTGAGTCCCTGGGGGACGATGGATGTTTGCCCAACGCGTTCTCTTAAACGTGAGTGACAGTCGATTGTTCATCGGAAGTAGCTGGTAGGAAGACGTCCATTGCCTGAAGTGTAAATACACAACACAAGTAAAATGGCTCATATCTCAACCGGTAGTTGTTTCCGGACATATGTTTATAGGAACATTTCTTCTCATTTTTACCAATCCCACCCCCTGTTGCATTATCGGACACTTTTTTCTAAACTCTCTGTATAGTAGATTCTGAGTTATGTTGGCTGCACTGCACACATTAGCCATTTCCTGACTTGATTTGTGTAAGCCTACAGTACAGCCGTCGAGTGTCCGGCTCTGATATTTCTCATGAGGGAGGGAGACAACGTTGGTGGTTCTGTAACACGAAATATATAACACCGTGGACTACATAAAATATTTCACATGTTTTTAAATGAATTCTGACGAACCACTGACCATATTACTAAAGTAATACTTACACATAGTTAACCGGTAAGTGTGCACACACAAGACAATAAAACAACAAGCCTGCACTAGCACAAAGAGCAACAGAAGAGAGCCCTTGCAACATCGAGCTAAATTTAAAGACCGGCTAACCGGGAAGCCCGCTGATTGGTCCAGGTGACAACATTCTTCATGGTAGTAAGCCACTTCGCCAACATGGGCGGAATTCCAGTGCGATCGAATAATTTAGGTTTTGTAACCGCAAAATGTCGGAATAACACAATGATGCATAAAATTGCAAATGGGATGTGGGACTTCCACGTTACATAGTGAAGACGCTAGAGAAGAATTACAATGATGGCAAGTTTCAAGGTTCTATTAACAGCTTCTCATTGCCGTAAGTTGGCTATATTGTTCTCTTTACATGGAGGAAAGAATAAGAGGAGATGCCCTGAGCTCGTTTGAGTGAAGCCAAGCGCTGCAACCAAAGTGAGCGTAACCTTAACTCGTATTCGGTGTTCTGTGACTTGCATGAGGCATTGTGCATGGCTAAACGTTATTTTGGCCCTGGTTTATATCGCGCTCCGGTTATGCAACTTTGGAAACGTAATAACAGTAGTGATAAGTTATATAAAAAAAATCTTCAAATCTAATCTCAGCATGTGTAGGCCTACCCTATTGAACCCATGTACCATAGGTTCAAGGGGTCGAATATATGTATTATGGTAAAAAGAAGGAAGGAAATATACAGTCTTCAGTGGAACATAGAAAGATTTTATACAAGAGGGCGAGCATAATGTTGTGCATGAAATGAGAGCCCAGATGGCCAGGAAATGATATCACGCATGACGCACCGATAGGAGCCGATCATGGCTATAATTAGAACGAGTGGAACTTTCCGTTCGGAGTGACTGCGAGCATGTTTCGGAAATTGATCTTACGTTGCAGTAAATTGGCATCGTCGCAGTTGTGCAAGAAGAAGAAGAATTAGATTTAAAGCACTTGCGAGCATATAATTAACTAAAGAAATACATCATTGTGAATCATTTCGGAATAGAGATTTTTGTGTGGAGAAAAAGGTTTTAATAATTGCCTAGAAAAGAAGTGCAAACGTGGCCATACGTCATAAAACGTTCCCCGAGACCCGAGATGGAGGGGATTAAAAATCAACCTCAACACCCACGTACCTCAAGAGTAAATTTCATTTAATATCTCGGAATTGTACGATCGATTTTCACGTACAAAGAAATCAGTTTACGTTTAGAAAACAAGCTTTCCAGAGATATAATTTCCAAATATGTGCGACCATTACTTCAAAAGTTGGTTCTGAAAAAGACATGGAATTTATCGTTTTGTCGTCGATTTGTATAAAAGCCCTGGCCGTGCCAGGCAAATCATGCAGTTTTAGTCCGTCTAGGGGGCGTGACGCTACATCACATCGTAAATGCAGTTTCAAACAGCCCGAGGGGGCGTCATTGTGTCAAATCATGCAGTCTACGAGCACTCCGCGAGCGGAGGTGCTGCATCAAAGATATTCAGTCTTCGTGAGCGTAAAGTCGCCGCACGCTAGATCAACCAACAGTATTTAATGCAGTTAAGAACAGACCTCGTGCAGAGGTGCTGCATCACATCGTATAGGCAGTTTCGGACAGCCCGAGGGCGTCGCTGTATCGACATCACATCCAGTTCCGTAAGCGCCGAGGCGCTGCACGATGAAGCATCAGAGTACGAGAAGTATCATCATAGTATCGCCGTGTGAAGACTTAGGAAAATCCTCACACAGGATTTAGTTCCGCCAGCATCAGTCTTTATAGTGAAAGTTCCAAATTACCGTCAAAATAGGCTGCGATAGGCGATAGGTCTTCAAATAACAGTTTAATAAAACGACTGAAAGTGTCGTAACGTTAGAAGTACCAACGATAGAGAAACGAACAGTTCTAGCAAAATTAAAGAACCCGATCAGGGTCAGACGAAATAAGTGCCGCCTAGTATTCTGAATAAGATAGGGTCTAGAGCGAAGAAATTAAGAAGGGAAAATTTAATCCAAGACATTGTCTCACTGGAGACAAACGAACAGTAAGAGCATTAAGCTACGAAACTAAAAAAGAGCAGTAAATGCTAGAGAATCATAGGTCACCGATAAAATATTCGAGAGGCCGTAAATAGGACAATCTGTATCTAGACAAACTAAATAGTGTCTAGAGAGAAACGACTTCGAGCTAGTTAAAAATATAAGCCGAATAGTCAGGAAACCGGATCTGAAGAATTACCGTTCCAGGGAGGGGTAGATTGATCGAGACTTTCAACTTCTTACCAGATAGGGAGCCGACATCTAAGAGTTTCACCCTTGGAAACGGGAATCATGAAATCACGTGTGTAAGGCCAAATCAAAGCCTCAGTGATTAAAAGCAGTGTAATATAAATATATAAAATTTGTGTTAGTATAGTAATTTTAGTGACTTTATTTGTGTATAATAGAAGAATACAGAATTGTATTCAAAAATGTTACCAGTATTTAAGGTATATAAGTTATATGTGTGTCAAGAAATGTCAGTGTGTGACATGGCAATAATCAAGATGGCTTAAACACAAAAAGTGGGCGAAATGAAACATCGTTGGAAAATACGGTCGGGGACCGTCATATCATGTAAGTAACCATTTCATTATGTTATGTGTTGGGGAATATTTGCGTACAATCTACCTGAGAATGAGAAATAGGGATGTTTTTGAATAACAAATAACAGAATAAGAGCGCGATCTGAACAAATAAAAATTGAGAAAGTATAAAATGATTATGTGAAATGAATAAATCCCTTAGAGGAAATGTATTAAATAAAATATCAGTGTATTTGATAAATGATTGATTTATGTGAAAGCAAGCGTAATAATAATAATAATAACAATTATATAAATGAAGATTAAGTTGAATTATATGAAAGTAGTAGCTTTTGAGCTCCTGTAAAAAAATACATGTTGTGAATACATGGCCTTAAAGTATAGCGATTATTGCCACGGGAGAGGATTAATATAAAATTGAATGTAGAGCAAATGTTGATTTTGAATTCATCAGTTATTTGGAAGACACTTGGCCGTAAAGTAATGTATAGTGCATGTCGCGCATTGAAGTAATTTGTCACGCTAGGAAGGCGTTGAACCTAAATATACTTGGTAACTTAATTATGAGGGGCAGTTGATTGCGGTAATTGAGCTATGATAAGTCCTCCATATATTGATATGATCACGAGGCCGTTGTGTGTATTTTATAAAAGGGTGCTATTTATTGTATTATGAGCGCAGGTTAGACAAAGGTCGCCCTAAGCCGCTAATGTAAAGTCCTCCAGTATGGGATGTGGTTCCCGAGGCAGTGAAAGAATCGAACCCAGGTTCGTCTGTGTGAAGCCCCTAAATATTGTTGTTGTATTGAATTATTCTTACCCATCAATGAGGACACTTCATAATTAATAAATGCCAAGGTTACGAGAGTGGTCTATAAACCTAAATAATGTCATTAAAATAAATGAATGAAAAGCCAGGTCTGTTCAAAGAACTGCGTATAAGAAATAGCTGTTTAAAGCAGAGAGTAGCCTGTCTCTGTGGGCGAGACTTGGGGTCCTGCTCCCGAACAATAAATCACGTTGAGTGGTACGGTCCGACCCTTACTATTAACGGAAGTGCGGTAGGTCGGGTGACCGTCTGTTTGAAGTAATAATACACTATGAGTGTTTAGAGTTTGTTAATGACCCAGGATTCGAACCGAGGTTCTTGTAGATGAATGTACCGCTTGCAAGTTCAGATCGTTGCTTTCTTATGAGATAATGGTCTTTGAAGACAAATAAATATAAATCCCTAATGTAATGTTATATTGATGTAGGATTTCACGAGTTCAGTGAAGACAATTAGATTTCGGGAGTGATCTTAATTTTTGACATGTTCAAGTAGTCTTCTATAACTCGGGAGTACACAGGTGTTTTCCCAATCACTGTAGTGAATTTGTTAACTTGAGAGAGGTGGTAACATGAGAACATTGTGAAAAGCCCAAACTTTTAAGTGAAGGAGTAACAGTACTTTAATAAGAATTATATATTGTTTTGATTATAAGATACTCATATAATAGGAAGTGAGGTGTTGTATAAGAATAAGGTATCGAGCCGTTGGGAGCTCGTGATTATATTGAATTATAAAAGGGATACTTTATGGAAGTGAAAAGAAACGTAAGTTTGTTGGTTTGTTGGAAACCATTTATTATGATTTAACATTTGTTTTATTTTATGTATTCCTTGTTCATTCTGAACAAGTTAGAAGTATTGGTCAGTATTTTATTTGTTTAATTTGTTGTAGCGCCATATATTTGGTTAATTAAATGTTTTATAGTAGGAGTTGATTTTTTTTATTTATTTTGGAAGTGTATCCTCTATTTAATCCAAAATGTGTAAGTCACAGAGTGGGAGAACATACCATAACCCCGAAAATCCCGATTTGAGCATTGCTGGCATACTGTGATTTGCATATTTCTTGCTTAAAGGGCACAGGGGGGCATAGATGTACTGTGCTTGGATTAATAATTAGAGGAACACTTAAGACGGTCATTATTATGTAAAAGTAAAGTAATGATAGAAGTAGCTACAAAATATAATATTAACTGACCGCATGGGACCCTGGAAACTCACACCGAGCAGCCCTAAATATAATAAACCCACTAGCAAACACTTTTCATGGCGCCCAGTACGTAGGGATGAGTTTTCCTAGGGAAACCCCGAGTTTTTTATGAAAAACCAAAATTTTCATTTTTTGAAAAATATGTTTTTTCGAAATTTTGCAATTTTTAAATCACTTCCATGAAGGTTTTGACATTGAATGAGTATATCAAAAGGGTACGTTTTAGTAAACACCCGTTATAAGGTTAAAATTTGGAAATTGGGACACAATAGTTCGGAATACCGTCTCTCATGCATGAACCAGCGATGTGGCATAGTAGCCTACTGTATTCTTATATTGTGGATAAGATGTGGACAAGAAGGCATCTAAATAAGTGCTTAGGGGAGCATTTCAATGAGGAGATGGAGGAAATGATAAAGATAAATAATGAAGTATGGGAGGCCAGGAAGGCAGAAAAAGAAGATAAATGTAAAACTATAGATGGTAAAGAGTACCCAAGTAAAGAAAATGTAAACATTTCTTTAGAAAGCTTGCGTGCATCTGGAGGCATAGTTACACGAAGAGAAGGTAACATGACTGCAGACAATAGGGTAAAAATTGAGCCTTTAGAGCTCCAAATAGAAAGAGAAATATGTGAACCGATTCCAAGGGAATGTGTAACCAGTACAGATAATAATAATGATAAAGATGATTCAAAGTCTCATTTAGTAAGGCAGGTTCAAGTAGGCTCGGAAAGCAAAGGGGAAAAGAATGATAGTATTAATGTTCAGGATCAGGAAAAGGTAGAAATGGCGACTTGGGACGAAATAAAAGAAGTCTTGGATATAATTAAGGAAATAGATAATGAGTATCACAAGATGAGGACTGAACTTTGGGAATTAAAAGATTTCAACTTAAGAATGAAAGAAGGAATTGAGGAACAAAGAGAAAGTATTTCCGAGGAAATAAAGAAGATATTTGAACTCCGTGAGAGGGCAAGTAAAAATTGGTATAAGATACCCAAGCAGGAATTAGAGGAATTGTACAAGGAAATTCCTGAGGTTAAAAGGTCGTTGAGAGGAACGAAAAGAAAATTTGCGGAACGCATGGTGAAAGAAGGAAAGATAGAATTAGCTTCGTGGGAACAGATAAGAATGTTTAAGGAAGAAGTAAGTGCTAAAATGGAGCAACTATGGAAAATGAAAAATGAATGGGATATGATAGGGAGGAAGACTCTTAATAAAGAGCGCGACTAGAAGAAATACATTAAGGAACAGACAGAGTGTATAATAGTAGAATGGGATAAGATGCATTGCTTCAGAATGAGCATGTATGATGAACGCGGGATAATAACTATTCAGGAGTTAGCCGAATTAAGAAAGGTTAAAATCTTGGAATATGAAGGGAATCTAGAGGCCGCCCAGAAAATATATGATGAATATATAATTGCGCAAGACCTCGAATCAAAAGAAGTAGTCGTCCAAGCTGAAAAGCAAGTAGAAATTGAAGAAGAAAAAGAAGTAATGGTGCCGAAAGAGCCCGAAACTGATATTAGAAAAGAAGAAGAACGAGAAGTAGAAATCCTGAGGACTTCAGTAGAAGCTGAGAAAAACAGTGAAATATCTCCAGAGAAAACACTGGAGACTCAAAAGGAAATGAGAATTCCAGATCAGGACGACAGCCGAAATGAAAATGAGCTGCAAAGTGAAGAAGAACATTTTTATGAAAAGGTTGAGCTTGAAGAGCAAGAGAAAACCCCAGGACAAGGGATAACAAAAGAAGTGAAAGTTGGGGAGACGAAAATAATAATTCCTGAAGAAATGGAGAAATTACATGAAACTATAATAGAAAGTATCGTCGAAGTACAGATAGAAGCAGAGGTTCAGGATGTCACAGAAATTGAAAAGGAAAACCCAGAAGAAATTCATGAGGAGAAGGAAGATAAGATACCATTAGAAGAAGAAAAAGAACAGTTGAAAGCACAGATTCTTGAGTTAATGCTGAAATATAAGGATTGTCAACGAAAGATAGCTGAGGAAAGAAACATTGAAACAGATCCTAATGAAAGCCAAGAAAACCTTAAAGGAAAAGATGAGAATAATGAAGGAAAGAGAGGAGAGGTCGTTGAAAGAAATGAGGAAAGAGGAAGACCACTGACAAGTGTAATAGGTTTACAGGAGAATAGATACCCTATTGAAGTTAGGAGAGGAGAAATAATGCACATGACCCTGGAGAAAGAAGACGCACAAGCGTTTTACAGTTGGAAAATTCGAAGGAAAAAAAGGAATGAAAGAAAGGAAAAATGGAAAAAGGGAGATAGCAGAAGAGCCCGCTTATGGACAAGGATGAAAGGAAGACGGAATTGGTTCATAAAACAAAAGAAATATAGGGTGTGGAAAAGAAGAAATAAAACTTATCTACTAGGAATAAGAAGACAAGAGAATATTGAACGTGAGGAAATAAGAGAAGAGGGAGAAGGAGGAAGGGATGAAGAGAGTCAGAAAGATGCTGAGATCATAAAGAAAATAGAGCATTATATAAGAGCCATAGAAAGATGTGAAGGAGATGAAGAAAGAACGATGCATTGTTTAAAACAATTATATAACTTACAAATAAATGTTCAGCATCTGGAGAGAACAGGAATTGGCAAGGTTGTCAATGGAATGAGAAAAAGAGAAGGTCTGGTAGGAGATGTATCCAGAGCGTTGATAAAATTTTGGAAGGAAATGGTAATGGAAGACCAAAGTGATGAAGAAGAATTCGAAGGTGAAGAGAAAGAAAGTGATGATATGGAAACAGAAGATAATGAAAGTGAAGAAGAAGAAGAATAAGAAGACGAAGAACAAGAGATGGTGGGATATGAAAGTATGGAATTAACAAATACCATCATTTATTATCAGAAAGCCATTGAATGGTGTATGGGTAATAAATGTTTTGTTGCATTGCCTAAGCATATTAAAACATTTACCCATAACCGTTCAACAGTTAATAGAAACAAATGTTGTAGAGACAGTTGAAGGTATTCACGAACAAGGAGGGGACGTGAATATACGAGCTCAAGAGTTGCTTATAAAATGGGAATATGAAATGATAGAAGATTTAAGGGCAGGAGGAGAAGAAGTTATGGAAATTGGAAATATGGTCGAGGAAACTAATGAGGAAGACTCAGAAGAAGAAGACAATGAGGAAGAGGAGCAAGGAGGAATAGTAACAGTTGGAGATGTAAGGTGGAGGCACAAAGGATAGAGAAAAAGATTACTCTAGTATAGCTAACGGGTTAAGCCTATATGCACCCGTTAAAGAGTAAGAGAAAAAAGGGATTTTTCTTGAAAATACCATCTCGAGATGAGATGAGGGGAATGGAAGAAAACCAAGAAGAGTCGGGTAAGGACAGACCGTGATCTTAAGGACAAATGAGATTCTGTAGACTTTGAGTCCAGAAAACTGAAGTAAAGAAGAAATAACGGGTTAAGGCTATATGCACCCGTAAAGTCTTAAATGAATGTAAATAGGTCAATATTGAATAACCTGAGAAAAGAAACAGACCGGCAGAATGCCCATCCCATGAAACAAGGAAGAAAAAACGGTCTAACCCAAGTTTGGAGCGTACGCCAGACGAAGAGGAGACTCATAAACACCCGAACGAGACGAGTAATTTATAGCCTTGAAGTGGAGACGTCCGCTAAGGGAAATGAATGTATGGGAACTGTGTGAGACCCAAAAACAAGCCAGAACGAGGAAGGGCTTTGGAAATAAAGATCAGAAGGTACTGAGAAATGTTATGATGGCTTCGACACTAGAAAAATATAAAATTTTATATAAATATTGAAATAAATTTCCTCAAGATTTCGAAAATTTATTTACCTAAGGAGGGGAGAGATGAACCCATGTACCATTGGTTCAAGGGGTCGAATCCATGTATTATGGTAAAAAGAAGGAAGGAAATATACAGTCTTCAGTGGAACATAGAAAGATTTTATACAAGAGGGCGAGCATAATGTTGTGCAAGAAATGAGAGCCCAGATGGCCAGGAAATGATATCACGCATGACGCACCGATAGGAGCCGATCATGGCTATAATTAGAACGAGTGGAACTTTCCGTTCGGAGTGACTGCGAGCATGTTTCGGAAATTGATCTTACGTTGCAGTAAATTGGCATCGTCGCAGTTGTGCAAGAAGAAGAAGAATTAGATTTAAAGCACTTGCGAGCATATAATTAACTAAAGAAATACATCATTGTGAATCATTTCGGAATAGAGATTTTTGTGTGTAGAAAAAGGTTTTAATAATTGCCTAGAAAAGAAGTGCAAACGTGGCCATACGTCATAAAAAGTTCCCCGAGACCCGAGATGGAGGGGATTAAAAATCAACCTCAACACCCACGTACCTCAAGAGTAAATTTCATTTAATATCTCGGAATTGTACGATCGATTTTCACGTACAAAGAAATCAGTTTACGTTTAGAAAACAAGCTTTCCAGAGATATAATTTCCAAATGTGTGCGACCATTACTTCAAAAGTTGGTTCTGAAAAAGACATGGAATTTATCGTTTTGTCGCCGATTTGTATAAAAGCCCTGGCCGTGCCAGGCAAATCATGCAGTTTTAGTCCGTCCAGGGGGCGTGACGCTACATCACATCGTAAATGCAGTTTCAAACAGCCCGAGGGGGCGTCATTGTGTCAAATCATGCAGTCTACGAGCACTCCGCGAGCGGAGGTGCTGCATCAAAGATATTCAGTCTTCGTGAGCGTAAAGTCGCTGCACGCTAGATCAACCAACAGTATTTAATGCAGTTAAGAACAGACCTCGTGCAGAGGTGCTGCATCACATCGTATAGGCAGTTTCGGACAGCCCGAGGGCGTCGCTGTATCGACATCACATCCAGTTCCGTGAGCGCCGAGGCGCTGCACGATGAAGCATCAGAGTACGAGAAGTATCATCATAGTATCGCCGTGTGAAGACTTAGGAAAATCCTCATACAGGATTTAGTTCCGCCAGCATCAGTCTTTATAGTGAAAGTTCCGAATTACCGTCAAAATAGGCTGCGAACTTAAAAGAACAGGCGATAGGTCTTCAAATAACAGTTTAGTAAAACGACTGAAAGTGTCGTAACGTTTGAAGTACCAACGATAGAGAAACGAACAGTTCTAGCAAAGTTAAAGAACCCGATCAGGGTCAGACGAAATAAGTGCCGCCTAGTATTCTGAATAAGATAGGGTCTAGAGCGAAGAAATTAAGAAGGGAAAATTTAATCCAAGACATTGTCTCACTGGAGACAAACGAACAGTAAGAGCATTAAGCTACGAAACTAAAAAAGAGCAGTAAATGCTAGAGAATCATAGGTCACCGATAAAATATTCGAGAGGCCGTAAATAGGACAAACTGTAACTAGACAAACTAAATAGTGTCTAGAGAGAAACGACTTCGAGCTAGTTAAAAATATAAGCCGAATAGTCAGGAAACCGGATCTGAAGAGTTACCGTTCCAGGGAGGGGTAGATTGATCGAGACTTTCAACTTCTTACCAGATAGGGAGCCGACATCTAAGAGTTTCACCCTTGGAAACGGGAATCATGAAATCACGTGTGTAAGGCCAAATCAAAGCCTCAGTGATTAAAAGCAGTGTAATATAAATATATAAAATGTGTGTTAGTATAGTAATTTTAGTGACTTTATTTGTGTATAATAGAAGAATACAGAATTGTATTCAAAAATGTTACCAGTATTTAAGGTATATAAGTTATATGTGTGTCAAGAAATGTCAGTGTGTGACATGGCAATAATCAAGATGGCTTAAACACAAAAAGTGGGCGAAATGAAACATCGTTGGAAAATACGGTCGGGGACCGTCATATCATGTAAGTAACCATTTCATTATGTTATGTGTTGGGGAATATTTGTGTACAATCTACCTGAGAATGAGAAATAGGGATGTTTTTGAATAACAAATAACAGAATAAGAGCGCGATCAGAACAAATAAAAATTGAGAAAGTATAAAATGATTATGTGAAATGAATAAATCCCTTAGAGGAAACGTATTAAATAAAATATCAGTGTATTTGATAAATGATTGATTTATGTGAAAGCAAGCGTAATAATAATAACAATTATATAAATGAAGATTAAGTTGAATTATATGAAAGTAGTGGCTTTTGAGCTCCTGTAAAAAAATACATGTTGTGAATACATGGTCTTAAAGTATAGCGATTATTGCCACGGGAGAGGATTAATATAAAATTGAATGTAGAGCAAATGTTGATTTTGAATTCATCAGTTATTTGGAAGACACTTGGCCGTAAAGTAATGTATAGTGCATGTCGCGCATTGAAGTAATTTGTCACGCTAGGAAGGCGTTGAACCTAAATATACTTGGTAACTTAATTATGAGGGGCAGTTGATTGCGGTAAATGAGCTATGATAAGTCCTCCATATAGTGATATGATCACGAGGCCGTTGTGTGTATTTTATAAAAGGGTGCTATTTATTGTATTATGAGCGCAGGTTAGACAAAGGTCGCCCTAAGCCGCTAATGTAAAGTCTTCCAGTATGGGATGTGGTTCCCGAGGCAGTGAAAGAATCGAACCCAGGTTCGTCTGTGTGAAGCCCCTAAATATTGTTGTTGTATTGAATTATTCTTACCCATCAATGAGGACACTTCATAATTAATAAATGCCAAGGTTACGAGAGTGGTCTATGAACCTAAATAATGTTATTAAAATAAATGAATGAAAAGCCAGGTCTGTACAAAGAACTGCGTATAAGAAATAGCTGTTTAAAGCAGAGAGTAGACTGTCTCTGTGGGCGAGACTTGGGGTCCTGCTCCCGAACAATAAATCACGTTGAGTGGTACGGTCCGACCCTTACTATTAACGGAAGTGCGGTAGGTCGGGTGACCGTCTGTTTGAAGTAATAATACACTATGAGTGTTTAGAGTTTGTTAATGACCCGGGATTCGAACCGAGGTTCTTGTAGATGAATGTACCGCTTGCAAGTTCAGATCGTTGCTTTCTTATGAGATAATGGTCTTTGAAGACAAATAAATATAAATCCCTAATGTAATGTTATATTGATGTAGGATTTCACGAGTTCAGTGAAGACAATTAGATTTCGGGAGTGATCTTAATTTTTGACATGTTCAAGTACTCTTCTATAACTCGGGAGTACACAGGTGTTTTCCCAATCACTGTAGTGAATTTGTTAACTTGAGAGAGGTGGTAACATGAGAACATTGTGAAAAGCCCAAACTTTTAAGTGAAGGAGTAACAGTACTTTAATAAGAATTATATATTGTTTTGATTATAAGATACTCATATAATAGGAAGTGAGGTGTTGTATAAGAATAAGGTATCGAGCCGTTGGGAGCTCGTGATTATATTGAATTATAAAAGGGATACTTTATGGAAGTGAACAGAAACGTAAGTTTGTTGGTTTGTTGGAAACCATTTATTATGATTTAACATTTGTTTTATGTATTCCTTGTTCCTTTCATTCTACCGACAGTAGTGGCTACGCTGGCTATAGCGCAGCATTAGGTCATGGGGCCAAGTTCTCTGCTGACTCGGTAGACGCGAGGGTTCGAGCCCCACCGTCGGCCGTCCTTGAAATGGTTTTCCGTGGTTTCCCATTTTCAACACCAGGCAAATGCTGGGACGGTACCTTCTGACAGGCCACGGCCGCTTCCTTCCACATCCTTGCCCAGTTCAATTCACCATCATTCATTTCATCTCTCATTAACTCCTCTGATGAGGTTGGCGTCAGGAAGGGCATCCGGCCGTAAAAACCATCGCCACAAACACTTCCATCGTATCTCATCCCCGACCCCGTTGGACAACGGGAATAATAAGGGGTAGACATACTGTGCCCGTTTAGACCGGAGTCCGCACGACCACATATGCATTTTACCAAGAATCAGTCAGCACGAGAGTCAAAATATCCCGGGGCGCCAGATGGGTTAAAGCTAATCGCAAAAACGACATCAAATGAAAGAAATGCTTTACTGATTTTTGGCTCAATGCAACAATAAGGATAGAAGGAGATTCAACTGGGCATAACACATCATGTAAAATTATCTCATTTTATTTTGAATTTAAAATTGACTGCAAAAATGCTCAAAGCAGCATCATTCACGTGTGGCGACCCACATCCTATTTACACAATATACAGAAATTTTCCCAACACATTGGACAATTATCTTTGGAAACACAAGTCTGATTATTAGCCCTGTAGACTGTGTTCCAAAATTATATTCATTATTCATGATTAAATCCAGTTCAAATTTAATTGTCTTTACTGGAAATATCGTAGTTCACTGTTTGAATTTTTATATAATATTAACACTCGTAGAATAAATGTTCATAGAATTTTTAACTTTCACTTATTTTTCCAGTTTCAAAAAATATTGTCAAAAAATATTATTTCTGAATCAACACAAATTATGTACACATATTAATAACATCATCTGAAAAGTATTTGACCTTGAGCATAGCATCGAAGAACTGTGCGAAGCACAACAAAATTAATTGTTCTTCTGACATTAAACGTTTCGAGAAGTGACTCGATTATGAACTTCAAGTTCCTAACAAAATATATGATTTCTGAATCATCAACTTGATCAATAAATTGTTGAACCATTCAACTATTCAATTTTCCACTTGGAATCATTATTATGTAAAATATTTATATTTGTGGCCATTTTAGTAACTTTCACAACTTGCAATTCTTCGACAGAATGCGGAAATAAGAATTGTAGCTTCATAATAAATTCATTTAGTTCATGGCACTAGGATTGAAAACATCCTTCAAATTATTCGTGGTTATAGAATTATTTTTAATTGGCAGTGGCCCATTCTATTATTTTCATAAGAACACAATATTACAACAACAACGGCAAAGGTCTTCCTCTGAAGAAGAATAAAATACTATCATGACAAATCCGGGTTCTAGCAAAATCAAAGTCTAAATGGAATCCGTAAACAAGGTTGAAATAAGAACTGATGGTTTTTAAGAAATAACCTTCGGGTCATTCATACGACGAAATGTGTAGTTCCAATACTCCTTCTATAAACCTGAGCCATCGAACCTGCTATTTGATTGATGCTCAAATAAAAACCTCCTCATTCCTGCGACTTAAACATGCGCACCTGGGAATGGCATTTCAACTACTCCACACACTTAAATTTTCTTCCCAAAATTTATACAATAAATCAAGCCTCTGCTTGTTATCAACACTGGAAGATTTATAAACTTACAAGTTTATTTTATTTTACCATTCAGTTCAACCCGTGAATTTACCATACTTATGAAAATCTTTATTTCACTTTCGAGTGTATTTACGTCATGATTTTATATAAATACAAAAATATCCTAATTGATACAAATATCATTTGCTTCCCGTTTCATGCCTCTCCGTGTTATCTGAAAAATATACTTTGCTCATTGCAAATATCAACTGTTCAACCAGAACTGAAATGTTGGTTGAATGCGGGCTTGCGCTAACCACTCTCCTTCGGAAAATCACCTGTTCCAAACTAGAAATGATTAAACTACTTCATAAGCTCTCTCTCAATAAATGTGATTATTAGAAAATATAAGATCCAAAAATTATTTAGAAAAGTTATAAAAATCATTATTATTATTATTAGTGGATTATTATTATTATTATTAGTTATATTATTTTAAATGTATTTAATTATTATCTCATTATGTGAGAATCCACATGTTCGAACCTTCGAATATGGATAAAATATCCATTCCTCAACAAAAATAATTATTAACTTTTACAGTTACATCGACGGTCTTCCGTGACTTCGCAAAAATATGAAATATTCAAATAAATCCTCGTTATGCTCGGTCATCGATCCTAAACTGTTCTGAGTGCTGAAAATACTCAGAATAACTCTAATATGTCTTGCGTAAGTCATTGCAGGATTTAAATACGAAGAAAAATAAATGTGTTGGTCATCTGCAGAAAATGAGTTTGTTCCAATTAGCTAGGCATAATATAAAGTCAAAATGTGGCTTACATTTCTTGATGGTCTTGAAGCGTAGTGAACCTGGTCTGTACCAGATTTATCCAGATACATGCCCTGTTGGACACGCACGTCTAATCCTTGTATCGGCCGCCATTATATACCCACAATCCGTCTAACAAGACATAGTGGTAATATCTCTTGAAGTTTGAAGTAACTGTTGATCCATTTTAATATTGGCTTCTGTTAAAACCATAGCCGTTTGCTTAAATGGGGTCAGATCTAAGTGATCTATTCTCAAATATGTCAGTTGTAACATAACTCACGGTAATCTTTTCAGTACAAGAAAACACTGACAGTCTAACCAATCAACGGCTGTTCTGAAGATCGTTCCCTGGGCATGGCTTCACACCATCTATCATGCGCGGAGCAACATATAGTTTCCCATCGTCGGCTAATGAACAACACCGTGATAGACTGGCCTTCAATATACCGAAAGATCGGAGTGGTTATTAAGTTACAAATATGAAACTGACTGAATTGGACTAAAATATCCAAGTATTAGATTATTACTGGTCTGTGACAAAGTACTTTTCTAGACAAAGTCTAGCATATGTCCATGTAGAAATAAAATATTTCACCAGTGTCCGTTGAAAAATATCAATCACCTTAGTGATTCTCTCTGCCGAAAACTTACTAAGTTCCACATGTAGCGCAGCACTTTTGTGACTATCACAATTTTGAAAATAACTTCTGCGTAGATCCGGCAACCATGTGCCTTGGCTCAGCGTAGCGGCACCTCGCTAGGCAAGTGCTTGTTTCGAAGTGAGCTGAAGTTGCTTGAGCCGGCCGGCTTTTATTCAAAACGGTCAGGGTCACGCTGAATCAGCTGAAATCTGGAAATCCTCATATCTCTGGTATCCCTGGTCCGATTTACTTGATACTAAGTGCATTCTCTTTCATTTGGTCGTGCCAGTAATCTGATCCAAGTCTCAAGTCTCTACTCCATGGCTAACTATTTAATCAACAAATAGTCTCGACCTCTGCTATTACTCGCTACGTCACTTGACATGCTCTTGGCTGTATATTCTTTCCAATTCCTTCTGGAAGCAATGTAGCGCGATATTCAAATATCTCAACTTTCAAAGGCGGCTGTAGCCTTTCCCTTGATATCTAGGTGTTTGAATCTTGGAATACCCATTCCTAGTGTTGGGCACATCCACCCCACACCTAGCAAAAAATAAAAATTGAAAAAATTTTATTTTTCCTATTTACACATTAAATCATCTGGTTCTTGAATAATAAATCTTCAAATTCGATGCATTATAAGTTCCCACGATGTTACCAGTTCGTATATTGGCGATTTCATAGCTTCCATTGTTGTTTACTTCCACAATACGATAGGGTCCAGCGTTGCAAACTTCGAGTACACTCGATTTTGCACGTCAGAGGGTGTAGGTCTTTTCACTAAAACAAGAGTTCCTATGCGCAAGGGTCTGCGGAAACGCTTTTCTCTCACTCTGCGCTCTCTCTTCTCAGCTTGGCTCCTCAACTTGTCTAAAGCTAGAGTTTCCCTCATCTGACGACTTGGTTCAATCTCAGGTGGAATAGAGATGATTCGATCCCATATTCTTGTTGGTTTAATTCCATGATGAAGCAACATGGGAATCTGTCCAGTACTCTCATGAATTGTAGAGTTGATGGATTCGGATGCTAAAGAGAGAACATCCATCCATTTCCAATGCTCATTTGGACAATAGAGGCGGCAAAATTTTGCTATTTCAGCCATTACGCGTTCTGCTGGATTGCTTTCAGGATGTCTAATAAAACAATACAATTGTCTAATCCCAAGATCATTCATGACGGTTCTGAATTCTAAAGATGTAAATTGGGGTCCACGATCTGATAAAAGGAATTCCGGTTTGCCTGCTTCCGGAATTACGTTGTCTCTAATTCTCTTCGCACAATATTTTGCGTTTGCCTTCTGAATTGGGTGTAACATAGTGTATTTGCTGAATACATCCATGGTCACCAGAATATATCGGTTACCTCTTTTAGACTTTGGGAGAGGACCATATAGATCAGTCGCGAAGATTTCACAAGGCTTAGAAGGAATAATAGGCCTTGGTAATTCTCTCAGTAATCTAGAATTATGTTTACTCCTTTGGCATAAGTCGCATTCTCGAATAGTGTTCCTGGCAGTTTGTCGCATTCGCTCCCACGAAAATTTCTCTTGAATCATGTTGACCGTCTTATCTACTCCAGCATGACCTGCGATTCGATGTGCCATCCAAATAATGGGTTTTTGCATTCGTGGAGGTATCACTACTCTCAGCTTCGTATGGTCGGGATCTGCAAACTTGTAGATTAAACCATCCAACATCATAAAATCTCTGGAAATTCTTTCAGTTTCCACAAAATCATCATCATTTGGATCCATGTCTCCCTGTAGAAAACGAAAAATGTTTCTAAAACGTCGGTCTCTCCTCTGGGATAAATGCAACAATCTTAACCTTCTCAAGGTATCCTCATCCTCCTGCGTCAGGTTAACTTGAAAAACCTTAGATGTAGACTCCACTGCTCTACTCAATAAATCGGCTCCAACATTCAATTTTCCAGGAGTGTGTTCAATAACTAGGTTGAATTGTTGAATAAAAAGTGACCATCTAGTTATCCTATCACTGGCAAAGTTTGTTCTCAAGATAAACTCCAATGCATGGTGATCAGTCCTCACAATTACTGAATGTCCAATTAACATTTTCTTCCACGACTCCAACGCGAAGATTACAGCAAGTGCTTCTAACTCTGTGGTGTAATAATTCCTTTCTGATGGACGAAGTTTCCTGCTAATGAACGCCAGGTAACGTCTCTTGTGACCTTCATCTTCTTGAAGAATAGCTCCAATCCCTACGGTGGATGCATCAGATTCTATGATGAAATTCTTGGTAAAGTCAGGATACTCCAATTTCACGCTGTTTACCAATAACCTCTTGGCATCTTGAAATGATCGTTCACAATCGTCATTCCATTTCCATTTGTTTCCTTTCTTTAATAATTCCTGCAATGGAGCAACCGTCTTGGTGAAGCTCGGACAATGCCCCGCAAAGAATTGGCATGTCCCGAGAAAACTGCGGACATTCTTCACTCTAGTAGGTCTAGGGAAATTTGCAATCACCTGTATCTTCGTCTCATTGGGACGGTAACCTTCACCATCCAAAATGTGGCCCAAAAATTTTATTTCCTTCCGAAAGAACTGACATTTTCGAAGGTTTACTTTAAAGTTCGCTTTTCTCAAATCTGCGAATAACATCTGAAGATGTAACAAATGTTCCTCCTTAGTCTCAGATGCAATTAGAATATCATCTATGTAACGAATTGCTATCTCTTTTACTTCAGGACTCAAATTTTGTTCCAGTGCTCTGATCAAAACAGATCCAGATGTTTTGACTCCAAATGGTAGACGGCGGAATACATATGTCTGCTGGTCAAACATAAATCCTGTAAACTTCTTAGAATCTTCACTAAGCCTAATGTGATGGTAGGACGAAGTGAGATCAATGTTAGAGAACCAGACCTTGCCTTGGAATTTCCTTAACAGTTCCCTAATGATTGGTGGTCTGTCATACTCTGGCAGTAATCTTGAATTCAAATTTCGCGCGTCTAAACATAGTCTCAGACTTCCATCTTGCTTAGACACTACTGCTAATGGATTGACATAAGATGTAGTATACTTTTCAATCACATTGTTACTTTCCATCTCTTTGATAAGCACTTTTACCCTCTCTCGATGCTTTTCCGCTACCGGATACAATTTAGCATGAAAAGGTGCATCATCATTTACACGAATACGATATTCAAAATCCTTAATTTCACCAGGTTTAATATCAAAAATATCGTGATACTCTTCCAAAATTTTCCCTAGCTCTGGGGACTCCTTCTCATTGTAGACTTCTCTTCCTTCAGCTTCATGAAAAGTCAGAGACCATTGAGCATCTCCCTCGATGTCTTCCTCTTCTTTTCCCTCGAAGTTTATCTCTTCGGTATTCTTGAATCTGATCGTCTCTGTCTTCATGTCTATCACTGCTTGATATTTCTGAATGAAATCTGCTCCCAATATCATGTCAAAAGCCATGTCCTTCATTACTACAAACACATGTCGGAAATCATGTCCTCCAATCGTAATACATAAATATAATTGTGTTTTACACAGAGATATTTTGTTGGGTATTATTCCTTGGATCTTAATTCCTGATACTGGAATCTCCTCTAAATTCTCTTTGAGCCTCCACAGAATATAAAGCTTCTCACTCACAAGACAAAGCATAGCCCCAGTATCAACCAAAGTATCGACAGGCATACCGAATACTTCGCATGATATGATTGGCATTCTAATTCTTATACCCATTTCTTTCCGTTCGTCATTATGTTGAATTAAGTCATCATCCTCTGCTTGCCATTTAATGATTCTGGAAGTGAAAGTGTTTAAAATTCTATCTTCTACTGTGAATTCGAAGTTTTTTTTCTTTTCCTCCATTCCCCCGGGATTGTTGTGTTCCCGATGGACCTGGTTCATTGGGCCTCTGTTCCAAGAACTGCAAGTTATCTTGGTGTCTTGCTTCCAAGTTCTTCCTCGTCTCCTTGTTGAACTCTTCATTGGACTGACGAGTATCCACATTCCCTCTATTATTGTAGTTGTTTCTACCATAGTATCTTCTTTCCTGGTACCTTCCTTGATTATCCCTTGGCCTTCTCCATCGAGTATTATATCGATATCCACCATCCGGTCTCGCATAAGGCTTGTAACTGTATCTGTTACTGTACTGATTCCATCCTCTTTTATCGGGCTCTTCCCTCGGCGTTTTCTCTTCTCGCCCCTCTCGAATCTCTCAAGGTGTTTGAGAATAACTGTCGGCCATCACAGCGTACACAGCGTTGTTATTCTTTCCTCCCTTCTGATGGAAGAATTGAGCGTTCGTGTGATCAAGTTTCTGCAATACCTCGTCAAATTGCTCCATATTATAAATGTCAGCAGCGCTCAAGGTTCTTTGGACGTCTGCTGGAAACTGACGTATTAATGCAGTAATTAATTCATTATCTGGCATCGGCGGATCTAAATGTTGCAGTTTAGAAAGCTGTCCAGAAAAGTACGTAGAGTATCGAGTAGGCTGTGACGTCGAGAATCTCTTTGAATATAATTCTGCTCTGACTTGCTGTTGGGTTTCCGGGGACCAAAACTTTTTTAATAACCCACGGGAAAACTCCTCAAAATTGGTTAGAGTGGACCTAAAAGCTCTAAACCAAAGAAGTGCAGGACCTTCCAAAAATTTCCCTATCACTCGGATCTGTCTTTCCTTAGGGATTTTGGAATCTTTTAGGTAATCACCTGCTTCTCTCAAAAATTCTACAGGTGTCACAGAATCTCGCCCTGAAAATTTAGAAGGCTTATCCTCTACATTCTTGAATACAGTTATGGGGTTGGATTGAAATACTGTCCTGACCTCATCCTGTCTTTGACTATCAATTTCTCTAGCTGCTCCTAGGTTTATCTGTATCTGTTCTTTTCCCCTTACACTTGGCATTTTCAACAGATGGTCAGACTGTTTCTCGTCCTTGATTTGGGTTTTCATAGCCTCAATTTCCTTATGGGTTTCTTCTGCCATTTTTTTAATTGCTTCGGTTTCCTTTCAGTTCTCCTTGACATCAGTGGATATCTGGTTCATAACAGCCTCGTGACTTTTCAACGACCCTGTCATATCTGATATGTCCTTCTGTGTTGCTTGAATATCTTTGGAAATTACTTGAATATGGGATGACAAAGATTCCCTAATTTCCTTGATTCCCTCTTGGTTCTCCAGCTTGAGTGTGTCTTTAATTTCATTGACAACTGAGGTTTTAATTTCAGTTTGTAATTCATTAATCACACCTTCTCTTATTTCTCCCATTACAAGTTCTTTGAATTGTTCTGTCAAACGTTGAACGACTAGAATTCCCATCTCATTACTCTCTTTCTTCACTCTGACTTCTAGGTTGATCATGTCTTCACCAACTTTCCTAAGACCATGTTCTATCCTATCAGCTAAGCTTTGGGATCTTAAATCGGCATCGCGAAATTTATCGTCCATTAAACTTGCGTTAGTAGCTAATGAAGTTTCGAGCTCATGTGTTTTTTCGCATAATTTAGTCATTTTACTCTCAAGTGACATTTTCAAAATTTCGGAGTTCTCTTTAAATTTATTTTCCATATAATTAAATTTACTATTTAAATTTTCTTTCAAGTTATCTTTTAACCTGCTCTCTAACAAATCAGAATTTTCCTTGAGTTTATCCTCTAAACTTTCTTTCAAGTTACCTTTTAAAGAATCAGAATTTTCTTTAAGTTTATCGTTTAAATTTTCTTTAAGTTTATTTTGTAAAGAATCAGAATTTTCTTTAAGTTTATCGTTTAAACTTTCTTTAAGTTTATCAGAATTTTCTTTAAGTTTCCTTTCCAAAGCCTCTGTATTTTCTTTCATAATGGCTGCTACACGCAGTCCAGCTTCTTTGGAACTCTCTTCCAAACTCCTCATCATCTCTTCCATAATTTTCAATTATTATTCAAAACTTAGGGGTATACATGATGGCAGACACAAGCTTAAAACTAGAACAAGAAATATGAATAGCTAATTGGAACACTCTAATAAAATGAGATTTGTCCTAATGTCGACGTGATGGAAAAACAAAATTCTCTACTTTTACGAATTACATTTACCACAATATCACAAGAAAAATATGCAAGTTCTCAAATATCCTCCACCTGGATTCTAATAATGTGTATGTCCAGTCATCGAACGTTTACTACTGAATTTACTTGACGCCCTAATGGTTAAGCCATTATCAAAAATAATCAAACCCATTCTAATTATTAATCCAGTTAAATTTTTAATTTTCCCCACTAATTGGGTTTCCTACTAATTTATTCATCCAAACCAGACATCTCTCAACTCCCAAAATATTTATAGAAAAAATTATCACAATTTATATCGGCATGCGATTGACCGTGTCTAACTCGATCCCCACGTTGGGCGCCATTTCTCCCTCTATCTTATTTTATGTGCCCGTTAAGACCGGAGTCCGCACGACCACATATGCATTTTACCAAGAATCAGTCAGCACGAGAGTCAAAATATCCCGGGGCGCCAGATGGGTTAAAGCTAATCGCAAAAACGACATCAAATGAAAGAAATGCTTTACTGATTTTTGGCTCAATGCAACAATAAGGATAGAAGGAGATTCAACTGGGCATAACACATCATGTAAAATTATCTCATTTTATTTTGAATTTAAAATTGACTGCAAAAATGCTCAAAGCAGCATCATTCACGTGTGGCGACCCACATCCTATTTACACAATATACAGAAATTTTCCCATCACATTGGACAATTATCTTTGGAAACACAAGTCTGATTATTAGCCCTGTAGACTGTGTTCCAAAATTATATTCATTATTCATGATTAAATCCAGTTCAAATTTAATTGTCTTTACTGGAAATATCGTAGTTCACTGTTTGAATTTTTATATAATATTAACACTCGTAGAATAAATGTTCATAGAATTTTTAACTTTCACTTATTTTTCCAGTTTCAAAAAATATTGTCAAAAAATATTATTTCTGAATCAACACAAATTATGTACACATATTAATAACATCATCTGAAAAGTATTTGACCTTGAGCATAGCATCGAAGAACTGTGCGAAGCACAACAAAATTAATTGTTCTTCTGACATTAAACGTTTCGAGAAGTGACTCGATTATGAACTTCAAGTTCCTAACAAAATATATGATTTCTGAATCATCAACTTGATCAATAAATTGTTGAACCATTCAACTATTCAATTTTCCACTTGGAATCATTATTATGTAAAATATTTATATTTGTGGCCATTTTAGTAACTTTCACAACTTGCAATTCTTCGACAGAATGCGGAAATAAGAATTGTAGCTTCATAATAAATTCATTTAGTTCATGGCACTAGGATTGAAAACATCCTTCAAATTATTCGTGGTTATAGAATTATTTTTAATTGGCAGTGGCCCATTCTATTATTTTCATAAGAACACAATATTACAACAACAACGGCAAAGGTCTTCCTCTGAAGAAGAATAAAATACTATCATGACAAATCCGGGTTCTAGCAAAATCAAAGTCTAAATGGAATCCGTAAACAAGGTTGAAATAAGAACTGATGGTTTTTAAGAAATAACCTTCGGGTCATTCATACGACGAAATGTGTAGTTCCAATACTCCTTCTATAAACCTGAGCCATCGAACCTGCTATTTGATTGATGCTCAAATAAAAACCTCCTCATTCCTGCGACTTAAACATGCGCACCTGGGAATGGCATTTCAACTACTCCACACACTTAAATTTTCTTCCCAAAATTTATACAATAAATCAAGCCTCTGCTTGTTATCAACACTGGAAGATTTATAAACTTACAAGTTTATTTTATTTTACCATTCAGTTCAACCCGTGAATTTACCATACTTATGAAAATCTTTATTTCACTTTCGAGTGTATTTACGTCATGATTTTATATAAATACAAAAATATCCTAATTGATACAAATATCATTTGCTTCCCGTTTCATGCCTCTCCGTGTTATCTGAAAAATATACTTTGCTCATTGCAAATATCAACTGTTCAACCAGAACTGAAATGTTGGTTGAATGCGGGCTTGCGCTAACCACTCTCCTTCGGAAAATCACCTGTTCCAAACTAGAAATGATTAAACTACTTCATAAGCTCTCTCTCAATAAATGTGATTATTAGAAAATATAAGATCCAAAAATTATTTAGAAAAGTTATAAAAATCATTATTATTATTATTAGTGGATTATTATTATTATTATTAGTTATATTATTTTAAATGTATTTAATTATTATCTCATTATGTGAGAATCCACATGTTCGAACCTTCGAATATGGATAAAATATCCATTCCTCAACAAAAATAATTATTAACTTTTACAGTTACATCGACGGTCTTCCGTGACTTCGCAAAAATATGAAATATTCAAATAAATCCTCGTTATGCTCGGTCATCGATCCTAAACTGTTCTGAGTGCTGAAAATACTCAGAATAACTCTAATATGTCTTGCGTAAGTCATTGCAGGATTTAAATACGAAGAAAAATAAATGTGTTGGTCATCTGCAGAAAATGAGTTTGTTCCAATTAGCTAGGCATAATATAAAGTCAAAATGTGGCTTACATTTCTTGATGGTCTTGAAGCGTAGTGAACCTGGTCTGTACCAGATTTATCCAGATACATGCCCTGTTGGACACGCACGTCTAATCCTTGTATCGGCCGCCATTATATACCCACAATCCGTCTAACAAGACATAGTGGTAATATCTCTTGAAGTTTGAAGTAACTGTTGATCCATTTTAATATTGGCTTCTGTTAAAACCATAGCCGTTTGCTTAAATGGGGTCAGATCTAAGTGATCTATTCTCAAATATGTCAGTTGTAACATAACTCACGGTAATCTTTTCAGTACAAGAAAACACTGACAGTCTAACCAATCAACGGCTGTTCTGAAGATCGTTCCCTGGGCATGGCTTCACACCATCTATCATGCGCGGAGCAACATATAGTTTCCCATCGTCGGCTAATGAACAACACCGTGATAGACTGGCCTTCAATATACCGAAAGATCGGAGTGGTTATTAAGTTACAAATATGAAACTGACTGAATTGGACTAAAATATCCAAGTATTAGATTATTACTGGTCTGTGACAAAGTACTTTTCTAGACAAAGTCTAGCATATGTCCATGTAGAAATAAAATATTTCACCAGTGTCCGTTGAAAAATATCAATCACCTTAGTGATTCTCTCTGCCGAAAACTTACTAAGTTCCACATGTAGCGCAGCACTTTTGTGACTATCACAATTTTGAAAATAACTTCTGCGTAGATCCGGCAACCATGTGCCTTGGCTCAGCGTAGCGGCACCTCGCTAGGCAAGTGCTTGTTTCGAAGTGAGCTGAAGTTGCTTGAGCCGGCCGGCTTTTATTCAAAACGGTCAGGGTCACGCTGAATCAGCTGAAATCTGGAAATCCTCATATCTCTGGTATCCCTGGTCCGATTTACTTGATACTAAGTGCATTCTCTTTCATTTGGTCGTGCCAGTAATCTGATCCAAGTCTCAAGTCTCTACTCCATGGCTAACTATTTAATCAACAAATAGTCTCGACCTCTGCTATTACTCGCTACGTCACTTGACATGCTCTTGGCTGTATATTCTTTCCAATTCCTTCTGGAAGCAATGTAGCGCGATATTCAAATATCTCAACTTTCAAAGGCGGCTGTAGCCTTTCCCTTGATATCTAGGTGTTTGAATCTTGGAATACCCATTCCTAGTGTTGGGCACATCCACCCCACACCTAGCAAAAAATAAAAATTGAAAAAATTTTATTTTTCCTATTTACACATTAAATCATCTGGTTCTTGAATAATAAATCTTCAAATTCGATGCATTATAAGTTCCCACGATGTTACCAGTTCGTATATTGGCGATTTCATAGCTTCCATTGTTGTTTACTTCCACAATACGATAGGGTCCAGCGTTGCAAACTTCGAGTACACTCGATTTTGCACGTCAGAGGGTGTAGGTCTTTTCACTAAAACAAGAGTTCCTATGCGCAAGGGTCTGCGGAAACGCTTTTCTCTCACTCTGCGCTCTCTCTTCTCAGCTTGGCTCCTCAACTTGTCTAAAGCTAGAGTTTCCCTCATCTGACGACTTGGTTCAATCTCAGGTGGAATAGAGATGATTCGATCCCATATTCTTGTTGGTTTAATTCCATGATGAAGCAACATGGGAATCTGTCCAGTACTCTCATGAATTGTAGAGTTGATGGATTCGGATGCTAAAGAGAGAACATCCATCCATTTCCAATGCTCATTTGGACAATAGAGGCGGCAAAATTTTGCTATTTCAGCCATTACGCGTTCTGCTGGATTGCTTTCAGGATGTCTAATAAAACAATACAATTGTCTAATCCCAAGATCATTCATGACGGTTCTGAATTCTAAAGATGTAAATTGGGGTCCACGATCTGATAAAAGGAATTCCGGTTTGCCTGCTTCCGGAATTACGTTGTCTCTAATTCTCTTCGCACAATATTTTGCGTTTGCCTTCTGAATTGGGTGTAACATAGTGTATTTGCTGAATACATCCATGGTCACCAGAATATATCGGTTACCTCTTTTAGACTTTGGGAGAGGACCATATAGATCAGTCGCGAAGATTTCACAAGGCTTAGAAGGAATAATAGGCCTTGGTAATTCTCTCAGTAATCTAGAATTATGTTTACTCCTTTGGCATAAGTCGCATTCTCGAATAGTGTTCCTGGCAGTTTGTCGCATTCGCTCCCACGAAAATTTCTCTTGAATCATGTTGACCGTCTTATCTACTCCAGCATGACCTGCGATTCGATGTGCCATCCAAATAATGGGTTTTTGCATTCGTGGAGGTATCACTACTCTCAGCTTCGTATGGTCGGGATCTGCAAACTTGTAGATTAAACCATCCAACATCATAAAATCTCTGGAAATTCTTTCAGTTTCCACAAAATCATCATCATTTGGATCCATGTCTCCCTGTAGAAAACGAAAAATGTTTCTAAAACGTCGGTCTCTCCTCTGGGATAAATGCAACAATCTTAACCTTCTCAAGGTATCCTCATCCTCCTGCGTCAGGTTAACTTGAAAAACCTTAGATGTAGACTCCACTGCTCTACTCAATAAATCGGCTCCAACATTCAATTTTCCAGGAGTGTGTTCAATAACTAGGTTGAATTGTTGAATAAAAAGTGACCATCTAGTTATCCTATCACTGGCAAAGTTTGTTCTCAAGATAAACTCCAATGCATGGTGATCAGTCCTCACAATTACTGAATGTCCAATTAACATTTTCTTCCACGACTCCAACGCGAAGATTACAGCAAGTGCTTCTAACTCTGTGGTGTAATAATTCCTTTCTGATGGACGAAGTTTCCTGCTAATGAACGCCAGGTAACGTCTCTTGTGACCTTCATCTTCTTGAAGAATAGCTCCAATCCCTACGGTGGATGCATCAGATTCTATGATGAAATTCTTGGTAAAGTCAGGATACTCCAATTTCACGCTGTTTACCAATAACCTCTTGGCATCTTGAAATGATCGTTCACAATCGTCATTCCATTTCCATTTGTTTCCTTTCTTTAATAATTCCTGCAATGGAGCAACCGTCTTGGTGAAGCTCGGACAATGCCCCGCAAAGAATTGGCATGTCCCGAGAAAACTGCGGACATTCTTCACTCTAGTAGGTCTAGGGAAATTTGCAATCACCTGTATCTTCGTCTCATTGGGACGGTAACCTTCACCATCCAAAATGTGGCCCAAAAATTTTATTTCCTTCCGAAAGAACTGACATTTTCGAAGGTTTACTTTAAAGTTCGCTTTTCTCAAATCTGCGAATAACATCTGAAGATGTAACAAATGTTCCTCCTTAGTCTCAGATGCAATTAGAATATCATCTATGTAACGAATTGCTATCTCTTTTACTTCAGGACTCAAATTTTGTTCCAGTGCTCTGATCAAAACAGATCCAGATGTTTTGACTCCAAATGGTAGACGGCGGAATACATATGTCTGCTGGTCAAACATAAATCCTGTAAACTTCTTAGAATCTTCACTAAGCCTAATGTGATGGTAGGACGAAGTGAGATCAATGTTAGAGAACCAGACCTTGCCTTGGAATTTCCTTAACAGTTCCCTAATGATTGGTGGTCTGTCATACTCTGGCAGTAATCTTGAATTCAAATTTCGCGCGTCTAAACATAGTCTCAGACTTCCATCTTGCTTAGACACTACTGCTAATGGATTGACATAAGATGTAGTATACTTTTCAATCACATTGTTACTTTCCATCTCTTTGATAAGCACTTTTACCCTCTCTCGATGCTTTTCCGCTACCGGATACAATTTAGCATGAAAAGGTGCATCATCATTTACACGAATACGATATTCAAAATCCTTAATTTCACCAGGTTTAATATCAAAAATATCGTGATACTCTTCCAAAATTTTCCCTAGCTCTGGGGACTCCTTCTCATTGTAGACTTCTCTTCCTTCAGCTTCATGAAAAGTCAGAGACCATTGAGCATCTCCCTCGATGTCTTCCTCTTCTTTTCCCTCGAAGTTTATCTCTTCGGTATTCTTGAATCTGATCGTCTCTGTCTTCATGTCTATCACTGCTTGATATTTCTGAATGAAATCTGCTCCCAATATCATGTCAAAAGCCATGTCCTTCATTACTACAAACACATGTCGGAAATCATGTCCTCCAATCGTAATACATAAATATAATTGTGTTTTACACAGAGATATTTTGTTGGGTATTATTCCTTGGATCTTAATTCCTGATACTGGAATCTCCTCTAAATTCTCTTTGAGCCTCCACAGAATATAAAGCTTCTCACTCACAAGACAAAGCATAGCCCCAGTATCAACCAAAGTATCGACAGGCATACCGAATACTTCGCATGATATGATTGGCATTCTAATTCTTATACCCATTTCTTTCCGTTCGTCATTATGTTGAATTAAGTCATCATCCTCTGCTTGCCATTTAATGATTCTGGAAGTGAAAGTGTTTAAAATTCTATCTTCTACTGTGAATTCGAAGTTTTTTTTCTTTTCCTCCATTCCCCCGGGATTGTTGTGTTCCCGATGGACCTGGTTCATTGGGCCTCTGTTCCAAGAACTGCAAGTTATCTTGGTGTCTTGCTTCCAAGTTCTTCCTCGTCTCCTTGTTGAACTCTTCATTGGACTGACGAGTATCCACATTCCCTCTATTATTGTAGTTGTTTCTACCATAGTATCTTCTTTCCTGGTACCTTCCTTGATTATCCCTTGGCCTTCTCCATCGAGTATTATATCGATATCCACCATCCGGTCTCGCATAAGGCTTGTAACTGTATCTGTTACTGTACTGATTCCATCCTCTTTTATCGGGCTCTTCCCTCGGCGTTTTCTCTTCTCGCCCCTCTCGAATCTCTCAAGGTGTTTGAGAATAACTGTCGGCCATCACAGCGTACACAGCGTTGTTATTCTTTCCTCCCTTCTGATGGAAGAATTGAGCGTTCGTGTGATCAAGTTTCTGCAATACCTCGTCAAATTGCTCCATATTATAAATGTCAGCAGCGCTCAAGGTTCTTTGGACGTCTGCTGGAAACTGACGTATTAATGCAGTAATTAATTCATTATCTGGCATCGGCGGATCTAAATGTTGCAGTTTAGAAAGCTGTCCAGAAAAGTACGTAGAGTATCGAGTAGGCTGTGACGTCGAGAATCTCTTTGAATATAATTCTGCTCTGACTTGCTGTTGGGTTTCCGGGGACCAAAACTTTTTTAATAACCCACGGGAAAACTCCTCAAAATTGGTTAGAGTGGACCTAAAAGCTCTAAACCAAAGAAGTGCAGGACCTTCCAAAAATTTCCCTATCACTCGGATCTGTCTTTCCTTAGGGATTTTGGAATCTTTTAGGTAATCACCTGCTTCTCTCAAAAATTCTACAGGTGTCACAGAATCTCGCCCTGAAAATTTAGAAGGCTTATCCTCTACATTCTTGAATACAGTTATGGGGTTGGATTGAAATACTGTCCTGACCTCATCCTGTCTTTGACTATCAATTTCTCTAGCTGCTCCTAGGTTTATCTGTATCTGTTCTTTTCCCCTTACACTTGGCATTTTCAACAGATGGTCAGACTGTTTCTCGTCCTTGATTTGGGTTTTCATAGCCTCAATTTCCTTATGGGTTTCTTCTGCCATTTTTTTAATTGCTTCGGTTTCCTTGCAGTTCTCCTTGACATCAGTGGATATCTGGTTCATAACAGCCTCGTGAGTTTTCAACGACCCTGTCATATCTGATATGTCCTTCTGTGTTGCTTGAATATCTTTGGAAATTACTTGAATATGGGATGACAAAGATTCCCTAATTTCCTTGATTCCCTCTTGGTTCTCCAGCTTGAGTGTGTCTTTAATTTCATTGACAACTGAGGTTTTAATTTCAGTTTGTAATTCATTAATCACACCTTCTCTTATTTCTCCCATTACAAGTTCTTTGAATTGTTCTGTCAAACGTTGAACGACTAGAATTCCCATCTCATTACTCTCTTTCTTCACTCTGACTTCTAGGTTGATCATGTCTTCACCAACTTTCCTAAGACCATGTTCTATCCTATCAGCTAAGCTTTGGGATCTTAAATCGGCATCGCGAAATTTATCGTCCATTAAACTTGCGTTAGTAGCTAATGAAGTTTCGAGCTCATGTGTTTTTTCGCATAATTTAGTCATTTTACTCTCAAGTGACATTTTCAAAATTTCGGAGTTCTCTTTAAATTTATTTTCCATATAATTAAATTTACTATTTAAATTTTCTTTCAAGTTATCTTTTAACCTGCTCTCTAACAAATCAGAATTTTCCTTGAGTTTATCCTCTAAACTTTCTTTCAAGTTACCTTTTAAAGAATCAGAATTTTCTTTAAGTTTATCGTTTAAATTTTCTTTAAGTTTATTTTGTAAAGAATCAGAATTTTCTTTAAGTTTATCGTTTAAACTTTCTTTAAGTTTATCAGAATTTTCTTTAAGTTTCCTTTCCAAAGCCTCTGTATTTTCTTTCATAATGGCTGCTACACGCAGTCCAGCTTCTTTGGAACTCTCTTCCAAACTCCTCATCATCTCTTCCATAATTTTCAATTATTATTCAAAACTTAGGGGTATACATGATGGCAGACACAAGCTTAAAACTAGAACAAGAAATATGAATAGCTAATTGGAACACTCTAATAAAATGAGATTTGTCCTAATGTCGACGTGATGGAAAAACAAAATTCTCTACTTTTACGAATTACATTTACCACAATATCACAAGAAAAATATGCAAGTTCTCAAATATCCTCCACCTGGATTCTAATAATGTGTATGTCCAGTCATCGAACGTTTACTACTGAATTTACTTGACGCCCTAATGGTTAAGCCATTATCAAAAATAATCAAACCCATTCTAATTATTAATCCAGTTAAATTTTTAATTTTCCCCACTAATTGGGTTTCCTACTAATTTATTCATCCAAACCAGACATCTCTCAACTCCCAAAATATTTATAGAAAAAATTATCACAATTTATATCGGCATGCGATTGACCGTGTCTAACTCGATCCCCACGTTGGGCGCCATTTCTCCCTCTATCTTATTTTATGTGCCCGTTAAGACCGGAGTCCGCACGACCACATATGCATTTTACCAAGAATCAGTCAGCACGAGAGTCAAAATATCCCGGGGCGCCAGATGGGTTAAAGCTAATCGCAAAAACGACATCAAATGAAAGAAATGCTTTACTGATTTTTGGCTCAATGCAACAATAAGGATAGAAGGAGATTCAACTGGGCATAACACATCATGTAAAATTATCTCATTTTATTTTGAATTTAAAATTGACTGCAAAAATGCTCAAAGCAGCATCATTCACGTGTGGCGACCCACATCCTATTTACACAATATACAGAAATTTTCCCATCACATTGGACAATTATCTTTGGAAACACAAGTCTGATTATTAGCCCTGTAGACTGTGTTCCAAAATTATATTCATTATTCATGATTAAATCCAGTTCAAATTTAATTGTCTTTACTGGAAATATCGTAGTTCACTGTTTGAATTTTTATATAATATTAACACTCGTAGAATAAATGTTCATAGAATTTTTAACTTTCACTTATTTTTCCAGTTTCAAAAAATATTGTCAAAAAATATTATTTCTGAATCAACACAAATTATGTACACATATTAATAACATCATCTGAAAAGTATTTGACCTTGAGCATAGCATCGAAGAACTGTGCGAAGCACAACAAAATTAATTGTTCTTCTGACATTAAACGTTTCGAGAAGTGACTCGATTATGAACTTCAAGTTCCTAACAAAATATATGATTTCTGAATCATCAACTTGATCAATAAATTGTTGAACCATTCAACTATTCAATTTTCCACTTGGAATCATTATTATGTAAAATATTTATATTTGTGGCCATTTTAGTAACTTTCACAACTTGCAATTCTTCGACAGAATGCGGAAATAAGAATTGTAGCTTCATAATAAATTCATTTAGTTCATGGCACTAGGATTGAAAACATCCTTCAAATTATTCGTGGTTATAGAATTATTTTTAATTGGCAGTGGCCCATTCTATTATTTTCATAAGAACACAATATTACAACAACAACGGCAAAGGTCTTCCTCTGAAGAAGAATAAAATACTATCATGACAAATCCGGGTTCTAGCAAAATCAAAGTCTAAATGGAATCCGTAAACAAGGTTGAAATAAGAACTGATGGTTTTTAAGAAATAACCTTCGGGTCATTCATACGACGAAATGTGTAGTTCCAATACTCCTTCTATAAACCTGAGCCATCGAACCTGCTATTTGATTGATGCTCAAATAAAAACCTCCTCATTCCTGCGACTTAAACATGCGCACCTGGGAATGGCATTTCAACTACTCCACACACTTAAATTTTCTTCCCAAAATTTATACAATAAATCAAGCCTCTGCTTGTTATCAACACTGGAAGATTTATAAACTTACAAGTTTATTTTATTTTACCATTCAGTTCAACCCGTGAATTTACCATACTTATGAAAATCTTTATTTCACTTTCGAGTGTATTTACGTCATGATTTTATATAAATACAAAAATATCCTAATTGATACAAATATCATTTGCTTCCCGTTTCATGCCTCTCCGTGTTATCTGAAAAATATACTTTGCTCATTGCAAATATCAACTGTTCAACCAGAACTGAAATGTTGGTTGAATGCGGGCTTGCGCTAACCACTCTCCTTCGGAAAATCACCTGTTCCAAACTAGAAATGATTAAACTACTTCATAAGCTCTCTCTCAATAAATGTGATTATTAGAAAATATAAGATCCAAAAATTATTTAGAAAAGTTATAAAAATCATTATTATTATTATTAGTGGATTATTATTATTATTATTAGTTATATTATTTTAAATGTATTTAATTATTATCTCATTATGTGAGAATCCACATGTTCGAACCTTCGAATATGGATAAAATATCCATTCCTCAACAAAAATAATTATTAACTTTTACAGTTACATCGACGGTCTTCCGTGACTTCGCAAAAATATGAAATATTCAAATAAATCCTCGTTATGCTCGGTCATCGATCCTAAACTGTTCTGAGTGCTGAAAATACTCAGAATAACTCTAATATGTCTTGCGTAAGTCATTGCAGGATTTAAATACGAAGAAAAATAAATGTGTTGGTCATCTGCAGAAAATGAGTTTGTTCCAATTAGCTAGGCATAATATAAAGTCAAAATGTGGCTTACATTTCTTGATGGTCTTGAAGCGTAGTGAACCTGGTCTGTACCAGATTTATCCAGATACATGCCCTGTTGGACACGCACGTCTAATCCTTGTATCGGCCGCCATTATATACCCACAATCCGTCTAACAAGACATAGTGGTAATATCTCTTGAAGTTTGAAGTAACTGTTGATCCATTTTAATATTGGCTTCTGTTAAAACCATAGCCGTTTGCTTAAATGGGGTCAGATCTAAGTGATCTATTCTCAAATATGTCAGTTGTAACATAACTCACGGTAATCTTTTCAGTACAAGAAAACACTGACAGTCTAACCAATCAACGGCTGTTCTGAAGATCGTTCCCTGGGCATGGCTTCACACCATCTATCATGCGCGGAGCAACATATAGTTTCCCATCGTCGGCTAATGAACAACACCGTGATAGACTGGCCTTCAATATACCGAAAGATCGGAGTGGTTATTAAGTTACAAATATGAAACTGACTGAATTGGACTAAAATATCCAAGTATTAGATTATTACTGGTCTGTGACAAAGTACTTTTCTAGACAAAGTCTAGCATATGTCCATGTAGAAATAAAATATTTCACCAGTGTCCGTTGAAAAATATCAATCACCTTAGTGATTCTCTCTGCCGAAAACTTACTAAGTTCCACATGTAGCGCAGCACTTTTGTGACTATCACAATTTTGAAAATAACTTCTGCGTAGATCCGGCAACCATGTGCCTTGGCTCAGCGTAGCGGCACCTCGCTAGGCAAGTGCTTGTTTCGAAGTGAGCTGAAGTTGCTTGAGCCGGCCGGCTTTTATTCAAAACGGTCAGGGTCACGCTGAATCAGCTGAAATCTGGAAATCCTCATATCTCTGGTATCCCTGGTCCGATTTACTTGATACTAAGTGCATTCTCTTTCATTTGGTCGTGCCAGTAATCTGATCCAAGTCTCAAGTCTCTACTCCATGGCTAACTATTTAATCAACAAATAGTCTCGACCTCTGCTATTACTCGCTACGTCACTTGACATGCTCTTGGCTGTATATTCTTTCCAATTCCTTCTGGAAGCAATGTAGCGCGATATTCAAATATCTCAACTTTCAAAGGCGGCTGTAGCCTTTCCCTTGATATCTAGGTGTTTGAATCTTGGAATACCCATTCCTAGTGTTGGGCACATCCACCCCACACCTAGCAAAAAATAAAAATTGAAAAAATTTTATTTTTCCTATTTACACATTAAATCATCTGGTTCTTGAATAATAAATCTTCAAATTCGATGCATTATAAGTTCCCACGATGTTACCAGTTCGTATATTGGCGATTTCATAGCTTCCATTGTTGTTTACTTTCACAATACGATAGGGTCCAGCGTTGCAAACTTCGAGTACACTCGATTTTGCACGTCAGAGGGTGTAGGTCTTTTCACTAAAACAAGAGTTCCTATGCGCAAGGGTCTGCGGAAACGCTTTTCTCTCACTCTGCGCTCTCTCTTCTCAGCTTGGCTCCTCAACTTGTCTAAAGCTAGAGTTTCCCTCATCTGACGACTTGGTTCAATCTCAGGTGGAATAGAGATGATTCGATCCCATATTCTTGTTGGTTTAATTCCATGATGAAGCAACATGGGAATCTGTCCAGTACTCTCATGAATTGTAGAGTTGATGGATTCGGATGCTAAAGAGAGAACATCCATCCATTTCCAATGCTCATTTGGACAATAGAGGCGGCAAAATTTTGCTATTTCAGCCATTACGCGTTCTGCTGGATTGCTTTCAGGATGTCTAATAAAACAATACAATTGTCTAATCCCAAGATCATTCATGACGGTTCTGAATTCTAAAGATGTAAATTGGGGTCCACGATCTGATAAAAGGAATTCCGGTTTGCCTGCTTCCGGAATTACGTTGTCTCTAATTCTCTTCGCACAATATTTTGCGTTTGCCTTCTGAATTGGGTGTAACATAGTGTATTTGCTGAATACATCCATGGTCACCAGAATATATCGGTTACCTCTTTTAGACTTTGGGAGAGGACCATATAGATCAGTCGCGAAGATTTCACAAGGCTTAGAAGGAATAATAGGCCTTGGTAATTCTCTCAGTAATCTAGAATTATGTTTACTCCTTTGGCATAAGTCGCATTCTCGAATAGTGTTCCTGGCAGTTTGTCGCATTCGCTCCCACGAAAATTTCTCTTGAATCATGTTGACCGTCTTATCTACTCCAGCATGACCTGCGATTCGATGTGCCATCCAAATAATGGGTTTTTGCATTCGTGGAGGTATCACTACTCTCAGCTTCGTATGGTCGGGATCTGCAAACTTGTAGATTAAACCATCCAACATCATAAAATCTCTGGAAATTCTTTCAGTTTCCACAAAATCATCATCATTTGGATCCATGTCTCCCTGTAGAAAACGAAAAATGTTTCTAAAACGTCGGTCTCTCCTCTGGGATAAATGCAACAATCTTAACCTTCTCAAGGTATCCTCATCCTCCTGCGTCAGGTTAACTTGAAAAACCTTAGATGTAGACTCCACTGCTCTACTCAATAAATCGGCTCCAACATTCAATTTTCCAGGAGTGTGTTCAATAACTAGGTTGAATTGTTGAATAAAAAGTGACCATCTAGTTATCCTATCACTGGCAAAGTTTGTTCTCAAGATAAACTCCAATGCATGGTGATCAGTCCTCACAATTACTGAATGTCCAATTAACATTTTCTTCCACGACTCCAACGCGAAGATTACAGCAAGTGCTTCTAACTCTGTGGTGTAATAATTCCTTTCTGATGGACGAAGTTTCCTGCTAATGAACGCCAGGTAACGTCTCTTGTGACCTTCATCTTCTTGAAGAATAGCTCCAATCCCTACGGTGGATGCATCAGATTCTATGATGAAATTCTTGGTAAAGTCAGGATACTCCAATTTCACGCTGTTTACCAATAACCTCTTGGCATCTTGAAATGATCGTTCACAATCGTCATTCCATTTCCATTTGTTTCCTTTCTTTAATAATTCCTGCAATGGAGCAACCGTCTTGGTGAAGCTCGGACAATGCCCCGCAAAGAATTGGCATGTCCCGAGAAAACTGCGGACATTCTTCACTCTAGTAGGTCTAGGGAAATTTGCAATCACCTGTATCTTCGTCTCATTGGGACGGTAACCTTCACCATCCAAAATGTGGCCCAAAAATTTTATTTCCTTCCGAAAGAACTGACATTTTCGAAGGTTTACTTTAAAGTTCGCTTTTCTCAAATCTGCGAATAACATCTGAAGATGTAACAAATGTTCCTCCTTAGTCTCAGATGCAATTAGAATATCATCTATGTAACGAATTGCTATCTCTTTTACTTCAGGACTCAAATTTTGTTCCAGTGCTCTGATCAAAACAGATCCAGATGTTTTGACTCCAAATGGTAGACGGCGGAATACATATGTCTGCTGGTCAAACATAAATCCTGTAAACTTCTTAGAATCTTCACTAAGCCTAATGTGATGGTAGGACGAAGTGAGATCAATGTTAGAGAACCAGACCTTGCCTTGGAATTTCCTTAACAGTTCCCTAATGATTGGTGGTCTGTCATACTCTGGCAGTAATCTTGAATTCAAATTTCGCGCGTCTAAACATAGTCTCAGACTTCCATCTTGCTTAGACACTACTGCTAATGGATTGACATAAGATGTAGTATACTTTTCAATCACATTGTTACTTTCCATCTCTTTGATAAGCACTTTTACCCTCTCTCGATGCTTTTCCGCTACCGGATACAATTTAGCATGAAAAGGTGCATCATCATTTACACGAATACGATATTCAAAATCCTTAATTTCACCAGGTTTAATATCAAAAATATCGTGATACTCTTCCAAAATTTTCCCTAGCTCTGGGGACTCCTTCTCATTGTAGACTTCTCTTCCTTCAGCTTCATGAAAAGTCAGAGACCATTGAGCATCTCCCTCGATGTCTTCCTCTTCTTTTCCCTCGAAGTTTATCTCTTCGGTATTCTTGAATCTGATCGTCTCTGTCTTCATGTCTATCACTGCTTGATATTTCTGAATGAAATCTGCTCCCAATATCATGTCAAAAGCCATGTCCTTCATTACTACAAACACATGTCGGAATCATGTCCTCCAATCGTAATACATAAATATAATTGTGTTTTACACAGAGATATTTTGTTGGGTATTATTCCTTGGATCTTAATTCCTGATACTGGAATCTCCTCTAAATTCTCTTTGAGCCTCCACAGAATATAAAGCTTCTCACTCACAAGACAAAGCATAGCCCCAGTATCAACCAAAGTATCGACAGGCATACCGAATACTTCGCATGAATATGATTGGCATTCTAATTCTTATACCCATTTCTTTCCGTTCGTCATTATGTTGAATTAAGTCATCATCCTCTGCTTGCCATTTAATGATTCTGGAAGTGAAAGTGTTTAAAATTCTATCTTCTACTGTGAATTCGAAGTTTTTTTTCTTTTCCTCCATTCCCCCCGGGATTGTTGTGTTCCCGATGGACCTGGTTCATTGGGCCTCTGTTCCAAGAACTGCAAGTTATCTTGGTGTCTTGCTTCCAAGTTCTTCCTCGTCTCCTTGTTGAACTCTTCATTGGACTGACGAGTATCCACATTCCCTCTATTATTGTAGTTGTTTCTACCATAGTATCTTCTTTCCTGGTACCTTCCTTGATTATCCCTTGGCCTTCTCCATCGAGTATTATATCGATATCCACCATCCGGTCTCGCATAAGGCTTGTAACTGTATCTGTTACTGTACTGATTCCATCCTCTTTTATCGGGCTCTTCCCTCGGCGTTTTCTCTTCTCGCCCCTCTCGAATCTCTCAAGGTGTTTGAGAATAACTGTCGGCCATCACAGCGTACACAGCGTTGTTATTCTTTCCTCCCTTCTGATGGAAGAATTGAGCGTTCGTGTGATCAAGTTTCTGCAATACCTCGTCAAATTGCTCCATATTATAAATGTCAGCAGCGCTCAAGGTTCTTTGGACGTCTGCTGGAAACTGACGTATTAATGCAGTAATTAATTCATTATCTGGCATCGGCGGATCTAAATGTTGCAGTTTAGAAAGCTGTCCAGAAAAGTACGTAGAGTATCGAGTAGGCTGTGACGTCGAGAATCTCTTTGAATATAATTCTGCTCTGACTTGCTGTTGGGTTTCCGGGGACCAAAACTTTTTTAATAACCCACGGGAAAACTCCTCAAAATTGGTTAGAGTGGACCTAAAAGCTCTAAACCAAAGAAGTGCAGGACCTTCCAAAAATTTCCCTATCACTCGGATCTGTCTTTCCTTAGGGATTTTGGAATCTTTTAGGTAATCACCTGCTTCTCTCAAAAATTCTACAGGTGTCACAGAATCTCGCCCTGAAAATTTAGAAGGCTTATCCTCTACATTCTTGAATACAGTTATGGGGTTGGATTGAAATACTGTCCTGACCTCATCCTGTCTTTGACTATCAATTTCTCTAGCTGCTCCTAGGTTTATCTGTATCTGTTCTTTTCCCCTTACACTTGGCATTTTCAACAGATGGTCAGACTGTTTCTCGTCCTTGATTTGGGTTTTCATAGCCTCAATTTCCTTATGGGTTTCTTCTGCCATTTTTTTAATTGCTTCGGTTTCCTTTCAGTTCTCCTTGACATCAGTGGATATCTGGTTCATAACAGCCTCGTGACTTTTCAACGACCCTGTCATATCTGATATGTCCTTCTGTGTTGCTTGAATATCTTTGGAAATTACTTGAATATGGGATGACAAAGATTCCCTAATTTCCTTGATTCCCTCTTGGTTCTCCAGCTTGAGTGTGTCTTTAATTTCATTGACAACTGAGGTTTTAATTTCAGTTTGTAATTCATTAATCACACCTTCTCTTATTTCTCCCATTACAAGTTCTTTGAATTGTTCTGTCAAACGTTGAACGACTAGAATTCCCATCTCATTACTCTCTTTCTTCACTCTGACTTCTAGGTTGATCATGTCTTCACCAACTTTCCTAAGACCATGTTCTATCCTATCAGCTAAGCTTTGGGATCTTAAATCGGCATCGCGAAATTTATCGTCCATTAAACTTGCGTTAGTAGCTAATGAAGTTTCGAGCTCATGTGTTTTTTCGCATAATTTAGTCATTTTACTCTCAAGTGACATTTTCAAAATTTCGGAGTTCTCTTTAAATTTATTTTCCATATAATTAAATTTACTATTTAAATTTTCTTTCAAGTTATCTTTTAACCTGCTCTCTAACAAATCAGAATTTTCCTTGAGTTTATCCTCTAAACTTTCTTTCAAGTTACCTTTTAAAGAATCAGAATTTTCTTTAAGTTTATCGTTTAAATTTTCTTTAAGTTTATTTTGTAAAGAATCAGAATTTTCTTTAAGTTTATCGTTTAAACTTTCTTTAAGTTTATCAGAATTTTCTTTAAGTTTCCTTTCCAAAGCCTCTGTATTTTCTTTCATAATGGCTGCTACACGCAGTCCAGCTTCTTTGGAACTCTCTTCCAAACTCCTCATCATCTCTTCCATAATTTTCAATTATTATTCAAAACTTAGGGGTATACATGATGGCAGACACAAGCTTAAAACTAGAACAAGAAATATGAATAGCTAATTGGAACACTCTAATAAAATGAGATTTGTCCTAATGTCGACGTGATGGAAAAACAAAATTCTCTACTTTTACGAATTACATTTACCACAATATCACAAGAAAAATATGCAAGTTCTCAAATATCCTCCACCTGGATTCTAATAATGTGTATGTCCAGTCATCGAACGTTTACTACTGAATTTACTTGACGCCCTAATGGTTAAGCCATTATCAAAAATAATCAAACCCATTCTAATTATTAATCCAGTTAAATTTTTAATTTTCCCCACTAATTGGGTTTCCTACTAATTTATTCATCCAAACCAGACATCTCTCAACTCCCAAAATATTTATAGAAAAAATTATCACAATTTATATCGGCATGCGATTGACCGTGTCTAACTCGATCCCCACGTTGGGCGCCATTTCTCCCTCTATCTTATTTTATGTGCCCGTTAAGACCGGAGTCCGCACGACCACATATGCATTTTACCAAGAATCAGTCAGCACGAGAGTCAAAATATCCCGGGGCGCCAGATGGGTTAAAGCTAATCGCAAAAACGACATCAAATGAAAGAAATGCTTTACTGATTTTTGGCTCAATGCAACAATAAGGATAGAAGGAGATTCAACTGGGCATAACACATCATGTAAAATTATCTCATTTTATTTTGAATTTAAAATTGACTGCAAAAATGCTCAAAGCAGCATCATTCACGTGTGGCGACCCACATCCTATTTACACAATATACAGAAATTTTCCCAACACATTGGACAATTATCTTTGGAAACACAAGTCTGATTATTAGTCCTGTAGACTGTGTTCCAAAATTATATTCATTATTCATGATTAAATCCAGTTCAAATTTAATTGTCTTTACTGGAAATATCGTACTTCACTGTTTGAATTTTTATATAATATTAACACTCGTAGAATAAATGTTCATAGAATTTTTAACTTTCACTTATTTTTCCAGTTTCAAAAAATATTGTCAAAAAATATTATTTCTGAATCAACACAAATTATGTACACATATTAATAACATCATCTGAAAAGTATTTGACCTTGAGCATAGCATCGAAGAACTGTGCGAAGCACAACAAAATTAATTGTTCTTCTGACATTAAACGTTTCGAGAAGTGACTCGATTATGAACTTCAAGTTCCTAACAAAATATATGATTTCTGAATCATCAACTTGATCAATAAATTGTTGAACCATTCAACTATTCAATTTTCCACTTGGAATCATTATTATGAAAAATATTTATATTTGTGGCCATTTTAGTAACTTTCACAACTTGCAATTCTTCGACAGAATGCGGAAATAAGAATTGTAGCTTCATAATAAATTCATTTAGTTCATGGCACTAGGATTGAAAACATCCTTCAAATTATTCGTGGTTATAGAATTATTTTTAATTGGCAGTGGCCCATTCTATTATTTTCATAAGAACACAATATTACAACAACAACGGCAAAGGTCTTCCTCTGAAGAAGAATAAAATACTATCATGACAAATCCGGGTTCTAGCAAAATCAAAGTCTAAATGGAATCCGTAAACAAGGTTGAAATAAGAACTGATGGTTTTTAAGAAATAACCTTCGGGTCATTCATACGACGAAATGTGTAGTTCCAATACTCCTTCTATAAACCTGAGCCATCGAACCTGCTATTTGATTGATGCTCAAATAAAAACCTCCTCATTCCTGCGACTTAAACATGCGCACCTGGGAATGGCATTTCAACTACTCCACACACTTAAATTTTCTTCCCAAAATTTATACAATAAATCAAGCCTCTGCTTGTTATCAACACTGGAAGATTTATAAACTTACAAGTTTATTTTATTTTACCATTCAGTTCAACCCGTGAATTTACCATACTTATGAAAATCTTTATTTCACTTTCGAGTGTATTTACGTCATGATTTTATATAAATACAAAAATATCCTAATTGATACAAATATCATTTGCTTCCCGTTTCATGCCTCTCCGTGTTATCTGAAAAATATACTTTGCTCATTGCAAATATCAACTGTTCAACCAGAACTGAAATGTTGGTTGAATGCGGGCTTGCGCTAACCACTCTCCTTCGGAAAATCACCTGTTCCAAACTAGAAATGATTAAACTACTTCATAAGCTCTCTCTCAATAAATGTGATTATTAGAAAATATAAGATCCAAAAATTATTTAGAAAAGTTATAAAAATCATTATTATTATTATTAGTGGATTATTATTATTATTATTATTAGTTATATTATTTTAAATGTATTTAATTATTATCTCATTATGTGAGAATCCACATGTTCGAACCTTCGAATATGGATAAAATATCCATTCCTCAACAAAAATAATTATTAACTTTTACAGTTACATCGACGGTCTTCCGTGACTTCGCAAAAATATGAAATATTCAAATAAATCCTCGTTATGCTCGGTCATCGATCCTAAACTGTTCTGAGTGCTGAAAATACTCAGAATAACTCTAATATGTCTTGCGTAAATCATTGCAAGATTTAAATATGAAGAAAAATAAATGTGTTGGTCATCTGCAGAAAATGAGTTTGTTCCAATTAGCTAGGCATAATATAAAGTCAAAATGTGGCTTACATTTCTTGATGGTCTTGAAGCGTAGTGAACCTGGTCTGTACCAGATTTATCCAGATACATGCCCTGTTGGACACGCACGTCTAATCCTTGTATCGGCCGCCATTATATACCCACAATCCGTCTAACAAGACATAGTGGTAATATCTCTTGAAGTTTGAAGTAACTGTTGATCCATTTTAATATTGGCTTCTGTTAAAACCATAGCCGTTTGCTTAAATGGGGTCAGATCTAAGTGATCTATTCTCAAATATGTCAGTTGTAACATAACTCACGGTAATCTTTTCAGTACAAGAAAACACTGACAGTCTAACCAATCAACGGCTGTTCTGAAGATCGTTCCCTGGGCATGGCTTCACACCATCTATCATGCGCGGAGCAACATATAGTTTCCCATCGTCGGCTAATGAACAACACCGTGATAGACTGGCCTTCAATATACCGAAAGATCGGAGTGGTTATTAAGTTACAAATATGAAACTGACTGACTTGGACTAAAATATCCAAGTATTAGATTATTACTGGTCTGTGACAAAGTACTTTTCTAGACAAAGTCTAGCATATGTCCATGTAGAAATAAAATATTTCACCAGTGTCCGTTGAAAAATATCAATCACCTTAGTGATTCTCTCTGCCGAAAACTTACTAAGTTCCACATGTAGCGCAGCACTTTTGTGACTATCACAATTTTGAAAATAACTTCTGCGTAGATCCGGCAACCATGTGCCTTGGCTCAGCGTAGCGGCACCTCGCTAGGCAAGTGCTTGTTTCGAAGTGAGCTGAAGTTGCTTGAGCCGGCCGGCTTTTATTCAAAACGGTCAGGGTCACGCTGAATCAGTTGAAATCTGGAAATCCTCATATCTCTGGTATCCCTGGTCCGTTTTACTTGATACTAAGTGCATTCTCTTTCATTTGGCCGTGCCAGTAATCTGATCCAAGTCTCAAGTCTCTACTCCATGGCTAACTATTTAATCAACAAATAGTCTCGACCTCTGCTATTACTCGCTACGTCACTTGACATGCTCTTGGCTGTATATTCTTTCCAATTCCTTCTGGAAGCAATGTAGCGCGATATTCAAATATCTCAACTTTCAAAAGCGGCTGTAGCCTTTCCCTTGATATCTAGGTGTCTGAATCTTGGAATACCCATTCCTAGAGTTGGGCACATCACTACTACTACATTCCTTGTTCATTCTGAACAAGTTAGAAGTATTGGTCAGTATTTTATTTGTTTAATTTGTTGTAGCGCCATATATTTGGTTAATTAAATGTTTTATAGTAGGAGTTGATTTTGTTTATTTATTTATTTATTTATTTATTTTGGAAGTGTATCCTCTATTTAATCCAAAATGTGTAAGTCACAGAGTGGGAGAACATACCATAACCACGAAAATCCCGATTTGAGCATTGCTGGCATACTGTGATTTGCATATTTCTTGCTGAAAGGGCACACAATATAGGCTACCATAAAAATAACAAGTAGTTCCGTGAAGAACTATACAGCCTATTTTCATGTATCCTGCTCATGTTAATTGCCTCTATCAACATACAAAATTTCAGTTTAATTGCTGTAACAGATTCGTAGATATTGAGAACCGTCTAAATATTTCAGATGGTCGCCAGGTTGGATATTTATTTTTGTACTATTACATTAAGATTATTGTGTACGTGTGGTATTCAAACAGCAATCGCATGATTAGAACACAAGAAGTAAAAACGAGATTCTAAAATTACGCACAGCAGCCATCTTGTGATTATGCAAACAATTGAAATAAATTAGATGCCAGTGGATCAACATTTGTATAAGCATTTAACGTGCAACGTTTCATGGCACTCGGATAGTTAATTCGCGAGAAACGTTCATTTATATATTTATACATCGCGTCGCCGCCATGTTGGATTTGTGCTCACCAGGTCACTGAAAGTCCTATAGGTGAACATATGTTCATAGTCCCTATGAACATAAAAAAAAATCAGTTTGGTTGCTGTAAAAGATTCATAGATATTGAGAACCATCTAAATATTTCGGAAGCTCGCCATTTAGGATTATTATATGTATAGGTCATTGAATTATGTACCATTCAAGGACAATTATTGCCTAGGTTCATTATTCAAACTTTCACTTCGATCGCATGTTTACGACACAAGAAATAAAAACTTAATTTTAAAATTTCGCACACCGCCATATTGAGGTTATGTAAACAGTTGAATTAAATTAGATGGCAGTGCATTACAATCTGCAAAATCATTTACTGTACCACATTTCACAGCGGTCAGAGAGTTAAATCACGAGAAAAGTCTATTAAAATATTTCAAATTCGCTTGGTCGCCATGTTCGTTTTGTACTTTACAGGTTTATGAAATATACATAGGTAAACTTGTATCAGTACCCTTTATCACCGTACAAAATTGCAGGGTGATAACTGTAATAGTTTCGGAGATATAGAATGTCAGTGAAATATTTCGCACAGCCGCCATTTTTAGGATATGTAAACAATTGAACTAAATTAGATTTCAGTGCATTACAATGTGTATAAACATTTGCTGTACCAAGTTTCATTACGTTTGGATAGTTAAATCGCGAGAAAAGTCTATTTAAAAGTCTCAACTTCGCTTGGCCGCCATGTTGGTTTTGTAGTCACCAGGTTTTTGAAAGTCTCATAGGTGAACTTCTAGTAGTACCTTTTATCACCGTACACAATTTCAGGGCGATATCGGTAATAGTTTCGGAGATATTGAATGCTAGTGAAATATTTCGCACAGCCGCCATATTGGATTGGTGAGACGTAACAAAATTTGAAGGGCACGGTCGAGGTCGCCGGGAATAGTGCTATGAACTTACCGAGTTTCATTGAAATCGCTCCAGCCGTTTGGATTTTATTAGGGGACACACACACACACAAAAGGTGATCTCATAAGCCTACTTTTTCAAAATTGAAAATAGGCTAAAAAATCATTCCTCTGCAAATCCCAAGTTATCAAACGGCTGTCGGTCAATAATTACGGTAGGCCTACGTAATTAATCAATTCGAGGCTAATCGTCAAGTTTCTATCCCCACAAAGAAAATATCGTACGGTACCGAAAAGTATAGGCTATACCGTATTTTTGTGCAAATATGCGTCCTTTTTTAATTGTTCTGTTTATTAATTTTGAGGTTCGTATTCTTGAATATCAAAATGTGTACGACCAATGAGTGGAAGTGGCTGTGCTCGAAATTAGGCCTAAAAACTGATGAATGCCTCAACACCAATAAGAACATAAACTCAATTTGGTGTAAATACCGTAATTAGTTCGGCATCATTAATTCCCAAGATGTTCCTTTCTGGTATAACTTGCATCTTCAGACACCTGTATTCAATTTAATCACGTGCTTCAGCGTACTATTAAGTTTTGCCACGTCTTCCTTACAAAACTAGCCTCGCAAAGGTGCTCTCATATTTATATTTAAATTGGCTTTTAAAACGATAACGCAGCTTATTTGTGCCGAGTACCGTGATGTACAGAGTGTATTCTGCCTATCCAAGAAAAAATCTTGACTTGTCATTGCAGTTTTATGTCACTAAAATCCATTACTAGTTGGAGTGGTTTACGGCTTTAAGCATAGGGACAGCCAAGGATCATGTAAGTATAAGAGATTCGTCACTTTTGGTTATAGAATTTCCGAGAGAGAACACCGCCTGAGGCTATGGATTGTACTGGCAAGTCTGGCAACATAAAAAATAAAAAGCCATATGAATGTAGCCTTTATTACACGTAATTGAACAGTATGTTCTGCGATGAGTTATTGATAATTGATGAAAATAACACAAACATAACTGCGCCTTTCGCTAGGCGCTGAAATATACGCCGAGATAGGAAAATAATACATTTTGATATATATCAATGTTGGCAATAGATATGTCACGAAGGACACAGTTATGCCGTTCTAGAGCTTAATTCACCTCTAGGCTAATTAAAAATGCTCTCATACTCTACAGAATTGTTGGGATATTCGATAAGTATAAAGAAAACTGTCCAAATACACACACTATATAGCCATAACCTCACTTTTTGCCTAGCATGCCGGCTGCCACCCACCCCTACTCGTAGCCCTAAACCACAAATGTTATTGCAATGCAAAGGAGAATGGGTATGAAAACAAACAAGAGATGAAATGCACACATTTATTCTCTATATATTTTTATTCGAGAGTAGGCCTAGTCCATATTGCCCACTAGTTTTCCACATGGTCAACACCAGGCAGATGAAAATTGCCGTATTGTTTTACTATCATTATAATTCTTACATCCCGGTGCTTGGCAATGTTTCCTCCCTTGCAGTGGCATGATTGACTCTCAATTAAATTCAAATAAATAATCAAAATATTGAACAAATCAAAACAACCAACAACACCACGAGGAAAATCAATCAAAACAGAGTATTCCCGCTTCCGCCAGTCGATTTGATGTGAACGTTCATGAGTGCCAACTACGGAACCTTAGTGCTAAAATTAATTCTTCATTGGTTGGCAGAACATCCAGTACAGGGCCTTACCCCGACCCACGCGCTCCCTATTAACTGTCATCCCCCTGGGGACAGCCATTTTCTTGCAACCAAAGTGGGCAAGCCGTTTGGCTTCAACAGCTTGCGCTAGGCATCTCCTTCCTTTCTTTCCTCCATGTCTCTTTGCCCCTCTTCTCCCACCATCGCCAAACGTCAGAGCTGGACACTTAGCGGCTGGACTGTAGTTATTGTAATTCTGTTAATATACAGTTAGCTATTATTTTTTTGAAATGCCATTTATAACCCCAGGAAGTCCTATAATATGCTTACATTTCAAAGGGATGTCGTATATGATTTTGGAACTATAATCTTAGTTATCCTGCGCTAGTTATTGCTGGATAAGATGAATTGAATTGGGCAGAACTGAAAATCATTAAGCCAGAAACCAGTGCAGTGCGATCAAAGGATTAAGCCAATAACTTGCTGCCTTTCAGCGCCGTATTCCATACTTAATGTTGGCCGCACTGCAAGATTCCCACGTGATATTACATGGCAAATTACATTTGTATAAGATTTAGGTAAGTTACAAATCCATTTTAAAATAAAATATATGAAATATTCATTCTGGATGGCTTTATGCCGCACTAAACTGACTACAGAGCTGAAAGGCATTAAGTCACGTTTCCAAAATTGATTTGAAAAATTGTTTATTAAATTAAAACTGATATTCCGCTAACACAAATATAACCTGAACAGTTGCTTGACAGATAAAGTGTGTTTGTTAACTTCTGTTCTGTCAATGACGATTTCTCTCTCTCTCCTGAAAAGTAGTGAAAACTTACTTAACCCTCCGTCAGGCGCAACCTAAATAATAACACAGCCGGGTGCAACTAATCTGTCAGATTAACCATTGAAATATATGTTTACTTACATTATATCATTACTTAATTACTAAATAATGACGAAAGTCATAGACTTACATTACAATATATCGCCTAGTAACAGCTGCCCACTCATCTCATTTAACACTTACCATTCTGATGCCTTAAATGTTGTTCCTCTCCCGTGCGCTGACTGATTTCCAGAATTTATGGCTATGTTCAGAATGGCACAAACTGAATGTGGTTTGAGTTACAAATAAATTGAAAAGTCCCTTCGATTTCCGAAACCTTACACTACAAATTTAACCAAAATCCGACACGATTGAAAATAAAACTATAATGTAAAAAAAAAAAAAGCCGTAAACAGCTGTTGCGCGCGCTCTTGTCCTGGAACGAGCGGGCGCGCTGGTAGAAATAGAAGGTAGAACTGTCTCTTCGGTTGCGTCAGATTCAGAATCTGTAATGCGAATTATAACCACAAATATATATACTAGTCATAGAATAAACTCAACGTTTTTCGAAATAAAAATCTGTCCACACAGAATAAAAACAAAGGAAATGAAAGGAAAACAGATTTGTCCTACTTGAACGTGCACCACTTCCCTTCGAACAGATCGATATTCTTCCGCTGAACAGTGACGTGATGCTATCTAGCGATAGTATGTGCAACTTCATGCTTACTGGCACCCACACGCGAATGCTAGAGCTGTAATATTACGTTCGTCTCCAACACAAAGCGCGAGAAATCGATCAACGTAATATTACGTTCGCCGCAGTTTTAAAAAGTTACCTTCGCCCGTAATATTACGGCGCCCGTAAGGAGAGACTCCACTGAAAAATTTAACTTCTCTCCTACTGTAGCGATTTCAAATTAATTTTGTGATCATATATATCCCGTAAAGGTGTAGCAATGTCTAAGGTTTGAAAGTCATAACTTGAATGGTTTCTGAATTATTAATTTTTAATGTGGTTTTTAATGCAATTTTTGAAAACCAACTTTTGGTACTGAGATATCAATTTTTGCATCTCAATTTCTTCAGACACAGTAACAGGGCATAGTTTAAGAGTTCTGTGCATTTATTTTATGAGAATGCTTGTTTATTTACCCTTAGTTCATTTTTCAAATTTCAAATTTTTTTTCTTCAAATAATTTGGTTGGTTGGTTCTTAAGTTTAGGGGCTGCGACAACGCGGCCATGTAGCCCCGTGTACTTTGGGTGTGTGTAGAATCTGTCTGATAACCGGTGTTAATTGTGATGACTGTATTAGTGTGTGTTATCTGTTTTTTTATTTAAGTACTGCAACTTAGAATTTTTCAAATAGTTCCTACTTTTGCCGCCAAGCGCCACCGTCAACGACTACTAGGCCAAGTTCACAACTCAGCTACTAGACACCACCGCAGTCGGCTCTTGGCAACGAACTTAGAAACCTAAGAGCGTTGTTTACATTAACCTATCCAATTTAGCTTCACACAGGTGCAATTAGTGGAAGGTTCTTTAACATTCCATAAATGTATGACATGGGACCGCGGGCTTTACTTCCCCTCCGAAGGAAGGCATACTGAGGGATTTTTAACGCTCTTAAAAAATCCAACGGCTTCGGCCGGGTTTGAACCCGCTATCTTGGGCATAGAAGCTCAGCATGCTACCGACTACGCCACCGAAGCCGCTGCAAATAATTTGTACATAAATCATTGAAACTGCATATAATTTAAAATTAATGCGCAGAAGTATGCAAATACCTTATGACTACGTCCTGCAAAAATTTCACTAAGATCTACTATATAAAGCTCAAATACCACTCATTCATTCATCACGAAATCTCAGAAACCACCAAACGGATTGGAATGAAATTCGGTATGCAGCTTCCTCAAGGGCCGCAAACGCCCACTAAGAAAGGATTTTTGGATATTCAGGTTCTAAAGGGGTGTTAAGGGGGTAGACCTGCATTTCCTGATTGGTTCCATTGGGGGATATGATACTCGGCATATAAACTCATCATTAAAAATAAGAAGACACGTGTCTGAGGGTTTTTCGATGTGATGTATATTATAAGGTGAAAGGGGTGGAAAAGTGGGGGTTGAAGGATTCCTAACGGAGCGTGTATCTCTTAAATGACATAGGCGAGGAGTTTGAAACTCGGAGAAATCAATCAGCTTAAAAATAAATAAATAAATAATTAAAATAAATACTGTAGGTGTTCGACCGTTTTTTTCATAAATCCAATTTAAGGGGCCTATGGGGAGGGGTGAAATTCTGGAAGAAAAACTTCCACTAAGGAAGGATTTTTGGATGTTCACTCTCATCGACCAACCAAAACTATTCAAGTTAGAAGAATTATATTTTGGGGATTTGTTTGTTGTGTGTCGAAAACGTCTACTAAGGAGGGATTTTTGGGTAGTCAGGTTCTAAAGGGGTGTTAACGGGGTTAAACCTGCATTTCATTGAATAACAATATGACACGACTATGACGCGAGCGAAGCCGCGGGTACCTGTTAGTTGGTTAATATTTAGGATAAAAAAGATGGTATTGAAGTTAGAAATCAAACTTATAAAAATTTACCTCTCAACAAAATGTTTGTTGAAATTACTAATTCAGCTTTTTTTATCACCAGGAATCGCTACATTTGAAGGAAGGTGAGAAGATGGTCGTGTTTGATGGTGATAACATCAAATACTATCTTTGACAGCAGTCAGTGAGTGAGCCCCCTCTCATGCAGTCCATATATCAAATATTAAAGAACCTTCCACTAATTACACCTGTATAGGTTAAGAATGTAAACAACGCTCCTAGGTACCTACGTTCGTTGCCAAGAGCCAACTGCGGGGTTGCGTCTGGTAGCTAAGTTCTGAACTAGTAGTCATTGATGGTGGCGTTTGGCGGCAAAAGTAGGACCTATTTGAAAAATTCAAAAGTCTGCAGTCCTTACTTGAATTAAAAAACAGATAACACACACTAATACAGTCATCACAGTTAACACCGGTTATCAGACAGATTCTACACACACCCAAAGTACACGGGGCTACATGACCGCGTTGTCGCAGCCCCTAAACTGAGGAACCAACCAGACTTATTTATAATTCAAATAGAACCAAATCTTTCTGGGATCTAAGAGAGTACACTCCAAGGGTCTGAAATAGCCAATAAAAATTATTTGAAAAAAAAAAAAAAGTTTTGCAGTGGAGTCTCCCCTTAACTGTTGTATACCCCGTGGCTTATGATCGCGAGATTAACGGTCACGTTAAACTACAAGCTTCCTTTTTTTAACTGTTGTATTTTCAACTTGAAGAAAGGAAAATTTCCTGTTGAATTTATAAAAATTATAATATTCATAACTATAGGGAGATCACGTTGATGTGCCACGCTGCAAAGATATTTGAGAAGATCATGGAAAGGAGAGTAGTAGAAGAAGGATTAGAGGAGGAACAGTATGGATTTAAGCCTGGAAGATCAACAGTGGACGTGATTTTCAGCGTAAGACAGCTCCAAGAAAAACACTATGAATATGGAAAGGATTTGGTAATGGTGTTTCTGGACATAGAGAAGGCATACGATAGCTTGGATAGAGGAAATGTGTGGGAAACCCTTCAAGAGAAGGGAGTTAAAAATTAAACTGTGGCCAGAATAAAGGAGATGTACCAAGGAAGTGTGAGCTGTGTGAAAGTTGGGGGAGAGAGGTCAGACCGGTTAAAGCAGAAGAGTGGGTTGAAGCAAGGGAGTACACTATCTCCACTGCTTTTCATCTCTGTGATGGATGAGCTAGTGGTAGAAGTGGCAGCACAAATAGGAGAAAAACATAAATGAGAGCGATGATGTTTGCAGATGATCTAATGCTACAGGGCAATGGAGAGGCAGAGGTACAAGAAAGGTTGAAAGTATGGGTTGAGACAGTAAAACAGCACGGTTTGAAATTTAATGCAAAGAAGTGTGAAACGATGGTTACAATAAACAATAAGAAATAGGGGAAGAGTAACAACATATACAGGGTCATCGAAAAATAATGCCAACATTTAAAATAACTGTTATAAAAAAACTATTTGAGGTAATTCAATTGTTTTAATCATAAAATGGGCAGAAAAAGATAGATTTTTTTTCATACCTTAGTATGTTTCGATATGTGCACCGTTCGTAGCTCTGCAACTGCCTAGTCCGTAGTCGATTTCTTGCCACGTATGTGCAATCATTTCAGGAGTAACTGTCAAGATGGCGGCAGACATTCGCTCCCGCAGGTGCTCCAAATCCCGATTTTTTTCTGCATACACAATGTTTTTAATGTACCCCCAGAAAACATGGTACTGAACGGCGCGGCAGTTGGGCGGTGCAGTTATGACGCGCCCCCAGCCGACCTTGGCTACTGCGCATCTAGTGTGCGCATAGCAAGGTCACGCCCGCTCCACAACAAAACTTAGTTTAACCAGCTAGCGTTCAGTGAAAGAATTAAACGTTTAACATAAAGGGTTTCTGTACTATAATTTTTTTAAATGTTAGCATTATTTTTTGATGACCCTGTATAATAATAAGAGGAGAAGTACTTAAGAAGGTGGACAGTTTCAAGTATCTAGGGAGTGTAATAGAAGTAAGTGGTAGAAATGAGAAGGAGATCAGTGAGAGAGGAAGGCAAGACCATGGATTCCTGCAGAGCGTGAGAGGTCTGGTATGGAGCAGGGACGTGTGTCCCAATACTCAGCTACGCATCAGAAACGTGGGTTATGAAGAAGAAACAGGTGAGCAGGATGCAGGCTTGCGAAATGAAATTTCAAAGAAGCAGATTAGGAATAACAAGAAGGGATGGAGTAAGAAATGAGAGAGAGAGATTGTGGAAGAGAATCCCTTACAAGAGATCATTGAGAAGTCAAGAATGAGTTGGTACGGACATGTTAGGAGGATACCAAGGAGGATGCATGAGATGGAAATGGTGGGCGAGAGACCAAGAGATAGGTGGATTGTGGGTGTGAAGGAAGGAGAGGAGTGGGACAGGCTCATGTTCCAAGCAGACCCAGCCAGGGGCTGGAAACTGTACAAGTTGATGATGGTAAAATTCTCAATTTTTACTAAAATAAAATAAAAACTAATTACATGTAATGAACAGACTCAAATCTGCAATCATATTACACTCAAGCTTCTCCTTCTTCTTCCTCTTCATGTGCCGTCTCCTCTAAGAAAGTTTGTGATCATCACAGCAATCCAGTTTTTTGGATCTAGCAGCACTGAAAAGTTCACTGGAACTACACTTCTCTACTGAGATATAAACAAGCCACAGATTGAATTGACTAAAATAAAAGAATGTTTCTATCGATATTAAAAAAATAAACACAGTAGTTACTTACTCAATGGGGCGCACTGGATGAATCGGCTCACCACGGAGTAGCGAAGGGCACTGAAACTAGGACAAGCAACTGGCAAAACCCAAGCCTGGGAGGGAAAAAGTATTTCCTCTTAATCTCACAGATTAGGTGCACCCGACAGAATGTTAATGATTTTCAGCTCCAGACGATTCAATTCGCTAGGCCACAAAAACACTCGCCCATGTTGTGTTTAAGGAGGAGCCAGTGTCTGTTGCTCAGACATACGATTTCCTGAAGCCTGTCGGTTTACACCTTTTATGAAGCACCGTATTAAAGATCTTTACTTACACCAAAACGTAAGAGTTAAAATTGGTGAGAAATGACAGAAGAAATAGGAATGAGAAAGGGAGCAAGACAAGGATGTTGTTAGCACCATTTCTATTTAATTTTTATTTCGAAGAAATGATTAATGAATGTTTTGACAGAAAACGGAGGAAGAAAATTTTAATGTAATAGATTTGTAGATGGTTGGTTCCTCAGTTCAGGGGCTGCGACAACGCAGTCATGTAGCTCCGTGTACTTTGGGTGTGTGTCTGATAACTGGTGTTAATAATTGTGATGGCTGTATTAGTGTGTGTTATCTGTGATTCAGGTAAGGACTGCAGATTATTAATTTCAAGAGTTCCTACTTTTGCTACCAAAAATGGTACCATCAACGACACCTAGCCGCAAACTTGGCTACTAGATGCCACCGCAACCGGCACCTGTCGGCGAACGTTAGAACTTAATAGAGCATTAATCAAATCTAACCTACAAATTTAGCTTCACACACTTGTAGACAGTGGGAGGTTCTTTTGCATGCCATACATCTGCCTGCCGGCTTTAATTCCCCACCGAAAGAAGGCATACTGTGGGATTTTAATGCTCTTAAAAAATCCGACAACTTCGGCCGGATTTGGACCCACGATCTTAGGCATGGAAGCTCAGCATGCTACCAACTACACCGCAGATTTGCTTGCCGTAGGAGAATCGAAGCCTTCGAGATGATGTGTTATCGAAGAATGCTACGAATATCATGGGTAACAAGAAGAGCTAATGAATCTATTCTGAAGGAGCTAAGGATTGCTCCTAAAACAAGCTTACTCCCGAACATACAAAGGCAAATGTTGAGATTTATTGGCCATGTCATCCGGGGAGATGGCATTGAGAAGTGTATCATCCAGGGTAAAGTTGACGGAAAACGGCTGAGGGAAGGCGCCTCAAACCGGTACCTTGACCAGATAAAGAGTCCGACTAATCTGCCACTTTGAAATTAATGCACGCAGCAGAAGACTGTGGTGTATGGGGGGTATTGTTAATGGAATTGCGTGAGGGCACGACGTTCGAAATCAAACTACGACCAAGAAGAAGAAGATGGTAGATATTGGGGAGAGTAAAAGATAAGTAACACAAATGTTAAGAAACCTGCATACAATATGTAAAATATATGGGATGAAAATAAATGAGAAAAAGACAACAAGAATGGTAATAGGTGGAAAAGGTGAAAAACTTAAAATAAAATTGAGGCGATGGGTGCAATAATAACTTAAGTCTGAAAACACTGTTTTGAGAAAATCACTCCTAAAGTTTTGAAACACTGTAAATGTTTTTCATTTATGGATACGTTGATTTATACACACCATTTAAAGATAGTCCTTAACAATATATCGATGTCACTGTGAATTTAAACTTTACCAGTTCTTAAATATTTTAATTTAAATATGGATTGACTTAAGTCGTTATTGCAGAGACTGACAATCAGCATCTTAAATTACCATTTATGGATAGTAGATTCGTTCAAATTAATTTAATTCGAAAAAAATTGCTACCGTGTACTGCACAATAAGTATATTTTTATAATAAAATTATAATATATACACAGTATATATAAAATTAGGATAAGGATGGTGGAGGCAGGTTTTCGGGTTGAAACTGGAAGCCTCTAGTTCGGACCTGCACGTTGGCAGCAGATGTGTGATGGTCGTCTTTCTGAGACCTCGTGACTACTCAGGAGTTCGGTCCTGCATCTGTGTTTGGGCAGGTCTATTTAGGATCACCGCTGCCCACCCCGAATGGGGAAGGCCCTAGAAAATGTGGGCTTAACATCGGTAGTCACACCTTCAGCCGGCTGGGAGGCCGCACCTGGCGGGTCACCCCTTTTGCGGTCGAAAAACGAAAACAAAGAATATCCAAACATTAATGATAGGATCCTGGAATGTTCGAACGTTACTCGATTTGAAGGACAATAACAGGCCTGAGCGAAGAACAGCACTCTTGACCCATGAGCTTGGTCGAATGAACATAGATATTGCTGCCTTAAGTGAAACCAGATTGTCCAACGAAGGTAAAATTACAGAGTTCAGTTCGGGTTACACCATATTCTGGAAGGGAAAAGATGAGGGAGAGCGCCGTATTCATGGTGTTGGTTTCGCTATAAAGACCACACTGGTGAATGATCACCAGCTAACTCCAACTGCTGTCAGTGAAAGAATTATGACTCTTCGAATCCCACTCTCCGAGGGTCACTTTATGACTCTTATCTCTGCATATGCTCCCACCTTGGATGCTGATATAGAAGTTAAAGATCAATTCTACAACCAGCTGAGCACAATCATCACCAAAGTACCATCTAGAGACAAACTCTTAATGCTTGGCGATTTCAACGCCAGAGTTGGTAAAGATCATCAATTATGGAACAATGTGATGGGAAAACAAGGACTTGGCAACTGCAATGCCAATGGCCTATTACTCCTTGGTCTATGTGCTGAACATGAACTCTTTATTACCAACACTCAGTTCCACCTGCCGAATCGCTACAAAACAACTTGGATGCATCCTCGCTCGAAGCACTGGCACATCCTTGTCACCAGGACCGCAAGAAGTGTCGATGACTGTTGGACAGATCATAAGCTCCTTTTTTGCCGGTTGAGGATCTCAATCTGCCGCAAACCGAAACGATCCATCCACAACCTGTCGAGACGGAAATTTGACACTTCTAAACTCCAAGTAAAATCAATTGCTACAGATTACAGAAATGAAATCGCAAATAAGCTGGCTAGTCACCCTGTTAGCACAAATAGTGTTGTACAGGAATGGACAACGCTTCAGGTCATTACTGAGTCAGCTGAGGAAACAATTGGTTTTGTGAAGAACAAAAGACAAGACTGGTTTGATGAAAATAATGATGAAATTATGTGTCTCATCAATGCCAAACGGGAAGCCCATCTATCCTTTCTTCAAGATCCGTCTTCCAGTGTGAAAAAATCACAATTCGTGCAACTTAAGGGAAAATGTCAGGCACAAATCAGAGAAATAAAGAACAACTGGTGGCAGCGAAAAGCTGAAGAACTGCAAAGACTATCTGATGCCCGTGACCTGCGAAACTTCTATGCAGGCATAAAGGAGGTATACGGCCCAATCCGATCATCATCAGGTACATTGAAAACTGCTGACAATTCCGCCATTTTAACTGAACAAGGACAAATTTTGGAGCGTTGGAAGGAACATTTCTCTGCACTTCTAAATCGTGCCTCCAATGTTGCCGAGGACTTTCTTCGAAACATCCCTCAGCAGCCCCAACAACCATGGATGGCGGTTCCGCCGACATTCCGAGATTTCACCAAAGCGCTCAATCAACTAAAGCCGAGAAAGGCTCCTGGTCCTGATAACATTCCTCTGGAGTTGTTACAAAGTGGAGGTATGGCTTTGAAGACTCGACTTTTTACACTTATCCTGTTAATTTGGGAAACTCGAGAAGTACCTGACGACTTGAAGAATGCTGCCATCATAACTATCTTCAAGAAAGGCGATCGTAGCGTGTGTGGGAACTACCGTGGTATATCGTTATTATCCATTGCAGGTAAAGTTCTCGCAAGAATTCTCCTAAACCGGCTCCAAAGTATCTCGGAGAGGATTTTGCCCGAGTCTCAATGTGGTTTCCAAACCTCCAGGGGCACACCGACATGATATTCTGTGCCAGACAACTCCAGGAAAAGTGCAGAGAGCAACAGGAGCCCCTGTATTTAGTTTTCTATGACCTGGAAAAAGCCTTTGATTCAGTACCAAGACCTGCTATGTGGAAAGTATTAACGCACTTTGGATGTCCAGATCGCTATGTGGAATTAGTTCAAGTTCTTCATGATGGAATGTCTGGGAAGATTCTTCACGGTAATTCTGTATCCGATCCATTTCCAATCACTCACGGTTTGAAACAAGGCTGTGTGATTGCTCCAACACTCTTTGCATTGTACATGGCTGCCATGATGTATGAATCATCTTCCAACAACCCAGGCATAGAGATTAAGTTTCGCTTCGATGGAGGTCTTTTCAATCTGGCAAGACTTCGTTCACAGAGACATACCCAAGTTACCCGGGTGACAGAACTGCAGTATGCCGATGACACCGCATCTCCTGCTCCGACAGCTGCAGAGCTTCAACAATCGGTCAATCACTTTAGCACTGCGTGTGATCTCTTTGGTCTCACCATCAATGCCAAGAAAACAAAGGTGCTTGCACAACCTGCCCCAGGATTACCTCTTCCTGAGTTCAATAACTCCATCTTAGACTCAACACTGGAGCAGGTTGATCATTTTTCATATCTTGGTAGCATCTTGTCTAAACGGTGCACTTGCGAACAGGATGTTGACAAAAGAATTGGGGCTGCCCATGCAGCATTTGGCCGTTTAATGCACAGAGTCTTCGTGAATAAAGACCTAAAGATGCATACCAAACTCATGGTGTACAAAGCTGTCGTCATCTCAACGCTACTGTATGGCTGTGAAACTTGGACACTTATCGCCGTGATATCAAGAAACTTGACCGTTTCCACCAACAAAAGATGAGATACATCTTGAACATCAAGTGGGAGGACTACGTGACCAACACTGCAGTTCTCGAGAGAGCGCATCTCGATAGCATTGAGACAACTATCATCGCTCATCAACTGAGAGGGTTAGGCCATGTTCACCGTATGAGTGATACCAGGCTTCCACGTCAATTCCTTTATGGTGAACTTTGCTCCGGCACTAGACCTCATGGGGCCCCTTTGAAGCGTTTTAAAGACCAGTTAAAACACATCATGACGACGACTGGTATAGACATCCACTCATGGGAAACATCTGCTGCGGACCGTTTACTGTGGCGGAACACTACATCGACGGCTGTCAACTTCTTTGAGGAAGAACGTCGCAGACATGAAGAGGCCAAGCGACAAGCAAGAAAGCTTCGTCAGTTGCAACCCCGCCCTCCCCCGACCATTGACTGCAGTTTATGTGGGCGCATGTTTTATGCCAGGATTGGCCTGTTTAGTCATCAGAAGCACATCCACAAGCTGGTCTGAAAAGCTCTATGCAGGAAGAAGTATGTTTACTCGGAATCGAGTTACAGCCGACGACGACGATAAAATTAACACCAAAAACGTATTTTTGAAACTATTATTTTAATAAGGCACTTTTGAAAGTATCACTGCAATTATTTTACCTAAAAAAGAAATAAAAAGGTGTCCAAACACAGCCATTTTTTATAATCCTGTGTAATTAGTACATTTAAATGCAAACGGATATGCAGATAAGGCTTAGAATGGTTACATTCATGCATGTTCTCTGGTTCTGTTTACCCAATGTCAATCAGAAAATAATGATTAAATGAATAGATATACACCGGCATTGCCTTGATAGGATAGCCTAAGTGAAGTAAAACTGTATTTAAATAATAATAATAATAATAATAATAAAACAACAGGAGTTTATGGACATTCAATGGTTTCCTCAGCCTCACTGATTTCACTTTGCAGTTCACTTTCTTCCACAACAGTCTCTTTCTCTAATATGTGCTTAAGTGCATCTGCATTCTCCGGTGATTTTCTTTGGGGAAAAATGAGTGGCAGTTTCTCTTGCAACAATTTTCAGTGTAACTAAATACTTTCTTGGAAACCTTCTTGCCACTAGAACTCACATAGCCCTCCTCTTGGCTTTGGTATCCGAGGCCTAGGGAGTCGCTTCCTTTCCCGCCTTAATTGGCCCTTGACTCATCTTTACTGATACCCTCATTCTGCGAGGGGTCAGCCTTCTTTTTCTTTTCATGTTCTCTCCTGCCTTCTGCTCAAGGCCCTCAAGGAGGCAGGGTGTATGTAGCCCCACCTCTTCTGGTGCACCCTGGATAATGCTACACCCTCACGGCTGGTGAGTTCGGGAGTTGGCGACCCCGAGGTATTCTTGAGCTGGGTCCGGTTTTCCCCTTTTGTCCATTATCTGTGGGGGCGGACCCTCTCCTCTTTCACTTTCCTATCTGCCTTTCATGGCTCTCCTTCCTTCCAAGTCCCTCAATCCGCATTCTTCGAGGGTTGAGGGCATTTCTTTTCCTCCTGTCCTTTATTTGCCTTATTCTCCTTTTGTTATCCATTTCTTCTTCTAGTATATAAGTTAGCAGTTAGTTTTAGTTATAGTTTACATTTCATCATCTTCACGATCAACCAACCCATAAGGGGCCGATAACCTAGATGTTAGGCCCCTTAAAACAACAATTATCATCATCATCATATCTTGGCTTTGGTCTGCACGCGTTTCCAAGAGTTTCACTAAAGTAATCTCTTCTTTCCTTTATTCTGCATTTCCAAATCCGATCCTTCATTTAACTTCTCATGTTTACTATCATCTGACTGATCACACATCTTTACAGAATAACAAGAACAAAACCACACGCAACAGTCACAAGACAACACTCACTGATACCTACGCGTGTGCGATACCGGCGTTCGAAGCGCCTAAGTCGGCCAAGCTGTTCGCCGGAAGAACGACTTGCTACACAGCTGTATATATTGCAAGCTCCTGCCATCTAGAGTTGACATAACGAAATAATATTTGGAGGATAGATGAAGAACACATTGGGGATTACAAAACTGCATTCGCCGGAAAAACGACTTAAGTCGACTTAAGTGGTTATTGCACCCAGCACCTCAATTAATAGGAGAAATTGAACAAGTAGGAAGTTGTGTTGTACAAGACATGATGTGCTCAACAAGGGTTGCATTAGCAAAAGAAGCCTTTAATGAGAAATGAGAATTACTTTGTGGAGCAATGAATATAGATTTAAGAAAGAGATTAGTTTGGAGTGTGTATGGAGCCGACACTTAGACACTTAGAAAAGACGATGAGAGAAGAATAGATGCTCTAGAAATGTGGATTTGGAGGTGGGTGAAGGGAATAAGCTGGAAAGAAAAAATAAGAAATGAAGAGATATTGCAGAAAATAGAAGAAAGACTGATGTTAAAAATGATACGGAAAAGAAAAATGAATTAGATTGGACAATGCATAAGGGGAAACAGTTTGGTGACAAGAGTGTTGGAAGGGACAGTAAATGGTAAGAGCAGAAGAGGAAGAAGGTTTCAGCTGATTGATAAATCTTCTGACCTAATGAAGCATTATGCAGAAGACCGGATACGATGGAGATAAATACCACGAGTAAACCTGCATTAGGCAGATAAACTAAACTGAACTGTCCACGACTTTAATCAAGGAACTGACCAAATGGAAGATCTGTGTCTCCATAGGAAACTAAGAGTTAGTTATTATTGTTGTTTTAAGGGTCGGAACTATGAGGTCATCTGCCCCGGAAACTAGGAGTTTTGTACACGGATTGAGAATACTAATTCAAAGGAATCTAGTCTTGGTGAAGTGTGCCATGAGCTAAAGCGTAGAACATTGGCAAGTACAATGAGAAGAGGTTCACACGAGTACCACCATTCAGTCTCGACAGGCGAACTTGGAGCATTGAGAAGGGGAGGTCATTGACATGTGTGAACAGGCTCACACAAGTAGGCTGGAACCAGTGACTCTTCCTCACATTCAGTCTTGATCACAACATTCTGGACAGGAACAACTTCATTTGGCAAACTTGGAGCATCCACTGATGCACTGGGTGGATCGCTATCCCCTTCTTCTTCCTCTTCCTCCTCCTCAACATACTCCGTCTTCACGGTGACCAAAGCGACCTCTCGTTGTAAGGAACTATCACTGTGCACATTTTCCTGCAAAGAACAATACACATGGGAATAGAGAAGGAGTCTTGCAATGAACATGAGTAGAATGTTCATCCATTTGACAAAATATACAAATAATAAGAGATTTTTTCCGCCTAGTCTTTTATATTATAATTCAAATCTTATCAAGGTTCAGGGTACATGTTTCGGAACGTATTATTGTTCCTTCTTCAGCCCAACTATCTGCATAGACGATCGCTACTCGAACATCGGCATATAAACACAATCTAAAATAACATTGTACAAACAATAAAATGGAACTCTTTATAATTCAGTGAGTTCCTCTCGTGAGTTGGCCGGCCAGCGCACCGAGCTTATCTGCCTCCCATTGACTCCTCTCTCCCTGCTCGGCATAGCATAGCAATAAGAACAGAACAGCACTTGGCTCATTTTATCTGTGCATGACATGAGATAACCTTTAAAAATAAGAAAGGAAGAATTAATGAACTAAGGTCATACCTTATGACAGGAGATGTTGGAAATGTTCTCCTCCTTGTATGGTTTCAGTTTCAGTTTCAACATTTTTGTAGCCCGCCATGCTGAGCTCATCGAAACCCAGCTTCTTGTCCAAGTCGTCTTAGGGATTTTGTAGGCGTATATTCTAATCTATCTGAGATTTCATTTACTTTTTCCTCATTAAGTACACGTTTTTTAACACTTCCCTTCTTATCGAGTAAAGAACCAGTTTCTCTCAATTTGTTCAGTAAAGTTTAAATTTTTATCCGCCCTTTCAATACAGTTAAAATAAATTTAAACTTCACTGAATCAATTGCGTCAATACGGGCCAATATGAGCGATATGACGAACCTCAATTTGTTTACGAGTTTCCGCACAGTCTCTCTATGTGGAGAGCGCACACCTGGAAAATGTGTTATGAAACGTCTAACGACTTCCCTGCAAGACTCTGTTATCGTACATAAATACCCTTTCCTCTACCATGTACATACGTGGAGGCATTATGAGAATTATACCCCAAAGTAACACTTCAAAACTCGAGAACAGTTGGAGCGACTGATCAACACTAACTTAATACAAGTTATAAGCACCGGCCAGAACTGCGAAGTGCGTGCTGTGTACAAGGAAATGATCAGTCAATGGAAGGCAGATAAGCTCGATGCGCTGGCCGGCCAACACATGAGAGGAATTCACTGTATATAGGCATGCAAAGCTTTTTGCCTTACCACATTAAAAGTTTATATGCATTCTTATGTAATAAGTTATTCTTCTCAAAAACTATTACATATTCGTCACAACAAAAACAGATTCGCAAGTCTGTGTGAGAAAATCTATAAAATGCATGAATTCCAGTTTTAAATGAGCCAGACTAATTTGTGATGAGTAAAAACATGTAGATTTTAAAACTTCTGTCCTTATTTTGGTTCCTAAGAAACACACATTTACGTGGAACATATGTATGGTCAAACTTAGTCCCGGCTGATTAGAGTAGTGTCTGCATTTGGTTGGACACCAGATTTGAATTATAATATAAAAGTATTGTCTCGCCTTTGCAGATGATCTAGCATTATTAGCAACTAGTATCCAAGAAGCTAAATTTCAGGTAGAGGAATTGGAACGATTAGCAGCTAAGGTTGGGTTGGAAATTTATTTTGAGGAAACAGAAATGATGCCATCTTTTCAAGTTGACACATCACATATTGTACAGCATAATGCCCAGAAAATAAAGATTGTGAAAACATTTCAATATCTTGGTGAGATCATCACTTGGAATGCCAATGAGAGAGCATCAATAGATAGTAGAACACTAAAATTGCGACGAGCACAACAGATTACCTGGCCAACATATAAGAAACAGTCTCTTTCGATTAATGCTAAACTTCGACATTATTTCTCCGTCGTTAAGCCAGAAGCAACATATGCAAGTGAAACTTTATTTAAACTAAACACCCGATCAACAACTGACAAACTACAGAAGGTTGATAGACGGATTCTTCGGACAATACTCAATAAAAAACACCAGGTTGAGGGCCAGTGGAGACTTTTGCCCAATTCAATGAATCTATCATTGACACGATGCGAAAACGAAGGATTGAGTTTTTTGGACACATATCCCGCTTGCCAAATACTAGACTCCTGAAACAACTTTTTGACTTCTTTCGGAACAGTAAAACAAAAATCACATGGTATAAAGAAATACAAATGGATTTAGACGAATTTAAACGGCTTCTGAATAACAAATACACTCGACTAACATTCAAAATTTCACAGCGTAAGCAATATGTTATATCTTCAGAAGAACGGGCTGCAAGATCTTCCAGAATGAAGAAGTATTGGGAAAGAAAAACAATATCAAGAATTAAGAACTGAACTTAGTATTTGAAGACTTTGTATATAAGGTTTGATTTTTGGTGCACCAATGTGGGCGTAAACAGTGTAAATAAATAATAAAAGTACTGACTAGGCAGAAAAAAATCTCTTATTACTGTATTTGAATATGAGTAGAGCCAGAGAGAACAGCCTCTGTCATGACGCAGTAACGCATTTTAGTTCCTTCACGCCTCCTCTGAAACATGTCCTGCGTCCCCGAGTTCTAATATAGCAACATTGTTCATTCTCTGCTTCGACTTGAACGTGGGAACATAATGCTAACGCAATGGAGGGACAGCTTCTTTGCCACCCTCATGGTCGTTTTCAAACGACTTGACAACATCGCATTGCCGCATGCAATCTGCAGCAGCTAGGAACGAGTGATTAATGATGGATGAATAGTGTCCTCTTTCAAATGGATGATTTTAAAGTAAACTACTAGGCATAGAAATTGTGATTCTTATTCAGGAAAATGCTGCCTTTCATCCAACTCATACGTAGAAACCGTATCCTGGCAAACTTGACCCAGCAGCGCACTCTTAGATTTTAAAAGTGAGCCTGTCAGGTTATGTCGCGGCAGAGACTGACGTGTCGGGCTCTAACTTTACCTTTGTTGCTTTCAAAAGGAATAAACTTTGAAATCTAAAGACATTCTGTGTATTTCTGTGACATACACCATTCTTTGTCCGTATTGATTTGTTGATTATATTCAATCTTTACCACTTTCGAATACCTTTTTTCTTGCTAGTTTTAACTAGGATATTGATATATTAATGATCAGGTTTCAATAGATTAAGTTTTGTAAGACATCTTATTATTCATGCATATCTATTTTAGTACCGGTATTGTTTTAAATGTTTGTTTTTTAAAGTTAGTGTGAGTGTAAGAATACATTTTAATTCAACAACTATGTGATTTTGTTGTAATGCATATTTTTGAGCACGGATGACAACAAATTTGAGATGGACAAGTGGCTGATGAAGGGGGCAGTGAAGCCCCGAAACATGTCCCACAAAACTGCTTAATGTAAGTGGCATTTGTTTTTATGTCTGAGTATCGATAGACGGGAACTTTATTACACTTGTGAATAAAACTTTAATGTCAATACGGACCATGATGAAATCTAGACTGTCTGGCACTTTAATCAGTCCATATACATTTAGGTCTAATAGTGTTAATTAGAGATTTGGTTTTCAGCTCCTTCTTCTGCTCTCAAACTTTCTTGATCCTCTCTGACTGGCTGCCCTTTGTTTGTCATTTGTGTAATTTTTTCGTTCTAATGTTGTTAGGTTGAGTCGTAAGTGTTTGTTAGTTCTCCGCCTTCAATTTGGAGCATTGTTAAATTTTATTCTTCCAAGTCATTCTGGACCTCTTTGAACCAACATAAATTGTTATAGCCTCTCAAAAAAAAAACATATGTGAGTTGAAAGAAAATTATTTGCCTTGCAATGATTAAAAAGAATAAATTTTACAAAAGATTTAAACTTTCTTCAAAAATCCACTTAAAATATCTTGTTACCTCATTCCATGTCTAAAAGCAGTGCCATTGGTTCCTAATGTTATGTGAATAAAACTGCTGTACATTCTACTATACTTATTTTGTCCATTGCACCTAGGTACAACACAACTTATAAAAGACATACTGTTGTACGAGTATATTCTTCAAATTGAGATCTTGTCTTTATAATAAAATGTTATTAGGAAAACTATTTGGAAGCAGGCACAACATCTGACAAGCACAGGAATATATTCCATTTGACATCTCATTTTCTTCTTCTTCTTCTTCTTCTCCTTCATTTCCCGGTTCCAGTGATCTGGGTCACGGTGTGAATCAAGGACCTCCATACTTTTCTGTCTCTCCACCACTCTCCTCCCTCTTCCAGTACATCCTCCACTTTCACTCCTCTTTTCTCAACGCTCTCCCTCACTGCATCCATCCACCTCATCCTCGGCCTTCCCGTGACTATCTCAGTAAATAATCGCTTTGGGACTCGGCCTTCTCCCATTCGCATCATATGTCCATACCATTTTAGTTTACTGATCTCGATCTTGTCTTGTAACTTCGGGAATCCTCTTTTCTCCCTAATTGCCTTGTATCTGATTTTGTCTCTGCTGGTCTTTCCAATTATACCTCTAGGGAACTTCATCTTTGCTGCCTGGATTCTACTTTCCTCCCGTTTAGTTGTTGTGTCTGCTGCACACGTCAATATAGATGTGTAATATGTTGAATACAAAATCGAGGCTGCTTAAGGGGTGAGAAAGACGACTTTCTGGAGCGCCCGCTTGTGAGAGTTTCCAAGAGAGGTTAATGACACGCGCGGTGACCACCGCCCAACGCACACAGTCGATGGCAAGACTGAGGAACCGAAAAGGTTCCCCGCATGCGCGGAATGGGGACCGGCCATGGATCTTAAACCTATGTTGTGTACCATTCGCATTTAGAACTAGATGGAGAACCAATTAGGAATGACCACATTCTTCGAGTAAAGGTTGAATAAAATAAAATTTAATTATCAAAAAACAAGACATAGCAAAAAGGGAAACGAGGGGTGCATGAAATGGTAAGATGAGGGATGATGGGCCTGAAATAAAATATGTACACATAATATCAAAACAAAGTAAATACAAGTATAAAAATAAATCAGGTAATAAAGATAAGAAAACCGAGAGATGCCTAACGTGTTGTAGATTGGAGGTCGTTTAAAGATAAACTCAAATTAATAAACGGGGGAGATACCAAACAAGTTAACAATAATGCAAATAGTACTTTCTTCCCACCACAGGCTGACTACATAACGTAGTCAGGAGAAATCTTCTAGGAAGCTTATGAAGTCATGTTACCCAAGAATAGGAAAATCCCGCTCTTTAAAACAAAGTATGTCACTCCACAAACATAACCAAAGAGCAATACGTAAACCCAACACACGCAAATGACGAACAAACCAACGAGGCATAAATAATCACAAGACTACATATAGGCTATGACATACAAATCCCTTAAAACGAAAGCTACTACAGACACACCCAAAGAAACATAAATTACAAAATGACTTCACATGCTACCTGAATAAATCTCCTTTTCGGAAAAAAGCACGAGACTCGGTTATCTTACGGAAGACAAAATGGGAGTCGATTGCAGTCCCGGACACATACAATGAACACACATTCCACCGTCTCGAAAGGCTAACCCATACATCTCATTTAATAAGTGTAATGAGTTCACGTGTTGTTTCTCGACTGAAGCCGCGCAAAACAAGAACAGGAATGACATGACCCTTGGCATTCAGTCGAGACCCACTTAAACGATTAACATTAACCCACCCTTAATATCACGTCTAGAACCGTAATTATAAAATGAACAGTGTTTCGGACCAAAACATAGGCAATGCAAGCCCAGTCCTCAAGGAAAGAAAAAACCAAAATAGGCATTCTTGAGGTGCACGAATGACTGGCATCTAAATAAAACAACCCTTAAAGAAGCAACCAAATAGATGTGTGTCCCAACAATACAGAAATATAGACACAAGGTCATCCAATGCGATGGACACACACCCTTCTCCGTCAAGACACGTAAACTAAAACTAAAATAACTAATCCCCAATAGCACTCCAGAGCACCCATATACTCCCAAGGAATTGGAAATTAGTTAGAAACACTTCTCATGATTAGAATTACGTTTCGTGACAAACACACGCAAAAGGACACGCACAGAATAAGAAAAAACCAAAAGAACAGAAACAACAACAAACCCTTAAAACATAAACCCAAAATAACAGCACGGTTCCTCATCACGCATTTCTATATAAGAGAGAGGAACAAGTACCAACAGAATAACCAAACATAGGCTAATATAAACGACCTCCCATCTAGAAAGGGGGCAAGTTATCACTTGAAAGTAGGTGGACAATTTTATATTAACCTAACTTCACGTTACACATATTCATGCACGTTGACACTTCAAAATACATAGGCCTAAGGACTTAGCTTTTCCAGAGACGGTCTGAAGATCTCGTCGACAGTTTCGAAATACATACGTATATATTTGCATGCTACAACCAGGTCTGCATTAGAATAAGCATGGCGAATGGAATTGAGAGCGAGGACGTTGTACACATGTTTATATATAATTTCCGGTCTTCATGTCAAAACATTTTTGCGTCTTACAGATTTTAAACTAGACATCATGGTTCTCGATTTTAATCTCCCTTCATAACAATTTAGGTCTGCTAACAATCGCCGAAGTCGTGTTCCTTCGTTATAGACGGATTCTTCATCGCGGGCGTTTTCCATTTCAAGACGAGCCGAAATTACGATCTTTTAGATGTTTTTAGAAATGACCGCTAGATGGACACGGCGTCAAAATATCGAAAATAGAAACGGTACAGTTAATGAAAGAATTTTAGATTAAATGCGTTTTTTTTTTAAAACAGAACATGTATTGACAAGGGTCTCCCATAAGTCCAACCCCTCGTCCACATCGTGGGAGACGGGCAACAGCACAAAGTAGGGGATCGCCTGTAGGGGCGAAGTACAGTGGGGACTTCGTGTGCCCCGGGACCGTTACGGTAGCTGTGAAGGTCCTACAGGAACCCTGAAAAGTGACGGCTAACGGGGCTCTGGTGAAGCTACGATACGCCCAGCAAGCCAGTAGTGGATGAAACCAAAAGCTTTCAAAAATTGAACGAGCCTCGGACAGGATGGATTTAATAGACGATGACACGGCTGTACACACGGACTAAGATTTGGAACTTTAAACCTAAGAACGCTGACGGGGAAGGTGGAGGAGATAGTGGATATGATGGAAAGAAGGAAGTTGGATTTATTGGGATTGGCAGAAACAAAGTGGAAAGGGGAAGAGAACTGAGAAAAGGCTACAGACTGGGCTGGAGTGGGAATGAAGAGGGAAAGAGGAATGGAGTAGTAGTACGAGATGGTTTAAAAGAAGTGAGGAGAATAAGTGATAGAATGATGAAAGTGAAAGTAGCACTGAGGGGAGAGACCGTAGAAATAGTGCAAGTGTATGCTCCACAAGTAGGCTGCGCCTCTGAAGAGGAGGAGGAGTTTGAAGAGGAATTGCAGAAGCAGCTGGTAGGAAGAAATATGATTGTTATGGGGGATCTCAATGCCCATGTAGGAAGTGAAAGACAAGGTTATGAGAGTGTTCTAGGACCAGAGGGTTGGGGTGGAAGAAATGAGGAAGGAAAGAGACTGTTGGACTTCTGCCAGAGGAACAGCCTGCTAGTTGCTAAGAAAAGAGAGAGCCACACAATCACATGGTACAGTGATGACTTGACCAGGAAGTCGGTGGTCGACTATAAACTGTATGAGAAAGAACTAAATAAGAACATCACGGACATCAAGGTTATAAGGAGAAGAAAGGGACTGAGAACCAGGAAAGACGTATAAGGATATGGAAACTGAAAGAAGGGGATAGAAGGGTCGAGTACCTCAAAATGGTAAAAGAAGGAATTCCAACAGATGAAGAAAGAGGGGTGGAAGAGGAATGGGCTAGATTTAAGAAGGCACTAGTAGGTGCAGCAGAAGCAGTATGTGGGAGGACAAGTAGTAAGAAGAGGTGGAAGGAAACACCATGGTGGAATGAGAAGACAAAAGATATAGTAAGGGAAAAGAATAGAGCCTTTAGGAGGTGGTATCAAAATAGGATGGTAGAGACAAGGGAAGAGTACCAGGAAAGAAAGAAGGAGGCGAAGAGAGTAGTGGCTGAGGAGAGAAGAAAGTGGATGGAAGAGTGGACAAAGATGATGAAGGAGGATAGTGAAGGTACAAAAAAGGTCTTGTATGGGTTGGTAAAAAATAAGAGGCGGAAGGATCCTACGGATTATGTTAGAATGGTGAACAAAAGGGGACAAGAGATAGTGAAACGTTTATTAATTCCCCATGTTGGTAGCGACAAATGAAACGTTTTTGCTAGCCCACACTGTTGGGTGATAAATGTAACTGTTTACCTTTGCCTAAGCTATGTTGTTTTAATGGGCGCCAAGACCTCAATGCAATGTTGAAATCTAAATTTGTATTTAACAACGTCTAGCTCTGGCAGAACACCTTCAAGACACTATTTACTCAGATCGTGGTATGATTTGATCATTAACCCAACAAACAATTGTATCAGGAGAAGGAATTGGTCTATATCTAATGCTACCTACTGAAAGCAAAGATTGCATTGTAAAAGAAATGAATTTATTATATAAAACAAGTATAGCAAAATTAATAATAATAATAAGTACAAAATTTAAATTGGAGCGTTGTGATTTGAATATTACCGATAGAAAATTACGTGAAAACGGAGTCTGATAAATTGATTTTACTCTTATTTCCAAGCTATGAAGTTACTGAAATATGAAATGTAAAACAAAGAAAAATGAGAGATTGCGTATTTCTGCGTCATTTGCGCTTACCATTGGAAATTGCCAAGGCATTTCCCTCGTACTTGCTGATGCCGTGAGCTTCCCACAGTCTCCTGGACGTCGTCATCTCCGTCGGAATTTGATGATATTCTGGTAGATTAGATAATTCTATGGTCCGTACCTCGGACCCAAACACTCGTACAACCGCACTGGTTAAGTTTTGCAAAAGTTAGTCTTCAACTCCACTGAACATCGGAGCGACACGCACTTCCAACCGTACTCCGCAAGTTCTACACAGATAGTCCCCGTTTCACGGCGCGTCGAACGATATATGCACCTGTTGGCTCCCCCACCATGGTACCGACATCTAGCTTACGTCGTCCTCACTGATTGGCTGAGCACGCCGCCAGTTCCCCTCCTCTGCCTCATTACACTCGGCGCGCGAGAGGGAGAAGTCGATTTCCGTTCCAACAATTCGTCTTTTCTAGACCTTGCGACCCAGCCTTGCGTAATACTTCTCGACAGGAATCAGCTTGTATTCGAATTCCCAGTGAGTCATGTCTCTCAAATACCCTAACTGACAAAACTCCGTAAAATTCCGTAATCACATAATTTTCTATAATATTGTCGTTCGTAATAATTTGCTTGATAGCGTTTTCTAAGACATAGAAAACCTATCTGAATGTTAATAATTTTTATAAAATGCTCCGAAAATACCTTAATAATAATTATAATAAATTAATAATAATAATAAATTACCATGAAAAATTCTCTTGGCTGAACAATTTGCCGCGTAAATAAATATAGAATGGCTTCCTACTGACTTATGCCAGTTGCATAAAACCCCTCGAAAAACACGTTACATATTCGCCTCGGATCATCGGATGATTTACCGTGACGACGGTCCATTATCCGATTATCCCAGACACGTTAATAAACCCCATCCAAAATACATATTACATAAATGAAATCACCCTAAATTACAGATATATACACTCATATTTTTTCTTCACGCACTTTGCGTCAAAGTTTGTTGTCACTATGGATTGCACTTTGCAACCAGTCCAATGTTTTACATATGGAATAGTGTTCCACGGATATTTCCGCCTCACAAATTTCTCTATGTTGGAGAAATAGACATAATTAATGTGTGAGCACTATGTATTTATGAGGTCATATCACACGCATTGAAGGTGTTCTGATATATTTATATCACCATAGAACTTCCTAATTTCACTGGAGGTTCCTTCCTTATGGTGAAATTTAATCTCACTTATCACTGAGCACACGATCACACTATTGTGGCAGCGCCTCGTGACCATAATACTTAATCTCTCTTTAAAGTAGATTAAATTAATATTGACTTCTGAAAAAAAAAACAGTAAATGCGCATTACACATAACACCAAATATTTCTGTGCCGTAATCGCCCTGTCTTGTTAAGTTCCCGTAGACCATATTCTACTTAGTACTAGTTCTCAACACAGAAATAATACCATTGTACAAATTACCTTAAATTACACACTTACAAATCTATCATGGCGAGGCCGTAAACAGAAATCACGTGTGGTGATATGTATGAGCTTCATGAAGGACTGTCTCGCATTCTGATGGCCCATCTTTTGCCTCGTGGACGCCTTAAGCAAAAATACCATGTACAAGCGCTCACCCATCTCTTGGAGGCAAATGGGAATTCACCAGCGCTACCAAATTCTGGCCTTGGTGTATCGAGACATTTTAGTGCTCAACAGCATCCGACAATCCCGTCATATTTCCCTGTACCTTAAAAACTCTCATTTACTTACATACTACCCCCCTGTGTGACTTCTGATACGCCTGCCTTAAGACCAGATCTTCCACGCACCAGACACCACACTTACTCATTTGATAGGCCGGCTCGCCAGCTAAACACACTCACTTTATGACACATATTTTCGTAGACTATGTATATTATACGTTCCGTATAATCTGTTTCCCTCACTATTCTCCAGCACATATGCTGTTTTCCCAATATGTTTGGAAACTATAAATGTTTCTGCGTCACCTGCTTCCAACCTTGCAAGTGGCTCCCTTAAATGAACGTCATCACGTTGCTGTACCTAGCATATTTCTCAGTGTCTGTAACGATGCCCTGTTGCTACTGTCCACACATGCTAACCCTACTTTCCTCTGGTGTAACACCTCTACTTGACACTCTATGACCTAAAAATGTCACTTCTGACTGACAGAATGACGACTTAGACAGCTTCAAAGTGAACCCTGCCTGATCTAACTTCTGAAAAACTATATTTAAATGACGTAGATGCTCCTCAAAACTGCGTGAACTAATTACCATATCATCAATGTAAATGGTTACAAACTCTCCTGTGTCATCCCCTAATGCGATGTTTAAAGCCCTAATTAAAGCTGCTGAACTACTCTTTAACCCATAAGGTGTTCTACAAAATTGGTAAAGGTTATATTTATGACTAAAAGCTGTAAATGGTCTATCTTCGTACATAAGTGGCACTTGCCAAAAACTGGAACTCAAATCTACACAAGTGAAATACTTCTTCCCCTCAAATGTTTGCATTAATTCTTCTATTGACATAGATTTCAGCTGATCTGAACTAATTCTACTGTTAACCAAACGAGCGTCTAAACAAATACGAACAGTGCCGTCGGTCTTGGGTACCGTTATCAAAGAATTAACATACGGACTGTTAGAGTGCTCAATAATCCCATCTTCAAGCATCTGGTTAATTTGTGCCTCAACTGCACTCTGATAAGCGAAAGGTACAGGATATCTATGTCCTGTGAATACTGACCTATCAATAACGTTCAATGAATGGGTATAGCAATTGGCCATACCAATGCGATCCTCAAACACTCTCCTATTACACCATAACACATCATAGAGCCGAACACACTGTTCATCCTCTGTATTTCCCTGAAATGCAGCCTCACGTAACGAGTCCTCTAGACTTCCGTTCGTAATCACACTGCCCACAAAACATGGAGAACCCCGCTCTACGGCTGGCGATATCTCATTTAAAGTACAAATCACACCTACAACACTACTTCTCTGAATTTGGTCATTGAACGCTACTTCTACTTCAGAATCTCCCCATTTAAATTTCAAACTCCCTACATCATAACATAAGTTACCAGACACTCTACTTAGCCACTCTGAACCCAAGATAACACTGAATACTAAATTTGGAATTACAAGGCAAATCTGCTTCTCTACATGATTATTAATTTTAATGTCTACTAAAACTTGCTTAGAAATTACTTTAGACCTCTTCCCAACAGCTGTGATAACTAAAGTGCTTTTAATTGGCATCTCCTCAAAATTTACTCCAGTTCCTTTCATTTTATCATAAAATGCACTACTTATGCAACTCTTCATACAACCACTATCAATTAAAACATCTGTGTACGCCTCGGACACGTTAAATTTAACTATGGGGCTCTTACTAACCACTTCCTGAATAATACCTTCATCATTTAGTTCATGTAATAATTCATTTCTTACATTTAGGTCATAGGGTTCCTGTATAATTGTATGGACAGGGCATGCTACAGACTGAGATTCTGACCTTACTTCGCAGCCTGGTTCGCGTTTAAAGAACCGCTACAGCTGGCCGTAGTACTACTAACTACTAAACTGGTCTGGTTGTTCTGGGCTGTGTTGTCATTGTTTGGCTGTATATTACTACCACTAGGCTGTCCTCTTCCTTGACCCCTATTCTGGTTGTAATTATTGTCATTATAATTTCTCCCTTGATTTCCCCTGTAATCATTGTTCCTCCCTTGATTTCCCCTGAAATCATTGTTCCTCCCTTGATACTGATTACCATAGCCATTTCCTCTGTTCTGATATAGCTGATTATTATTATTTCTATTTTGAGCGTTGGCCCCTTCGCCACCGTTCCCTTGAACTTCTTGATGCCTGGCTTCATTAGGTCTATTATTATTATTACCCTGGTTCCGATTGAAATTGTCCTCATAACCCCCTCTCCCTAGTGCATCAAATGTGCTTAACAAATTTTCTACTTGTGATATTGTCTTTACATTCTGGATACAAGCAGCCTCCTTGATCCTATAGGGAAAGTGCCTAAGTAGCAACCTTACCACATCACTTTCCTCCTTCAAGCCATCCAGATATTTACACACTAATACCTGCCCTAAAAAGTATTCGGTCATGGTGGAGCTTCCTTTAGGGTTATATTTACCACACACTACTCCCTCACGATGCTGCGACTGAATAACCTCATTCCAGAACTTTTCACAGAATTTCATTTTAAAATCATTAATATCAGTAAACTTGTCTCTGTAGACAGCAAACCAATTCCTCGTTTCCCCCACAAATACTTGTTCTAAAATTTCAACTACCTGGCACCACTCAATACTACCATTTTCCAACCTCTCCCCGAATTTATTTTCTATAGTGTTCATGAACTCCATTGGGCACCCCTGTCGATTGCTGAACTTACCCAGTTCTACCTCCCTGTGTGTGCTATTCACAAAAACTGGCCTATTCTGACTATTTTCTTGCCTGATCCTAGCTTTTAATTTTAATTCTAATTCTGCGATTTTCTCCTCAGCCTTCCTCTCAATACTGTTTACTGTTAATTTAATGTTTCCTTCTGATTCTTCTACTTTATCATATAGCTTTGCTTGTTTCTCCTCAATCTTGCTAATGCTCTCTCTATTACTCTCTCTTAAATCATTTACTTCTGCAAATATTTGCGAGTGGACTTTCTCAATTCTACCCCCCAGCTGTTCCTTAACCTCTTTAGTTGCTACCTGAATTTTGTCAATTTCTCCCCCCAATTGCTTTTTGACCTGCTGTGTTTCCAGTTGCACTAGTTCTTTTAAATTTTCAGCCTGTGTACTGATTCTAATTTCTAACTCCTCCTGTACTTTTCCTAATTTCTTGTCTACATCTGCAATGATCTCTTTAACCTTCTCTTCCATTACTCCTCGATTTCTCCTCTAATCTGCTCCATTTTCACACTAATTTCCTTGTTGTTCTTATCTAATTTTGCATTATTCTGTTCTAATTTTGCATTTAAAGCTTCTGTACTTTCTTTATTTTCCCTACTGTTTTGTTCTAATTTTGCATTTAAGGCATCTGTACTTTCTTTATTTTCCCTACTGTTTTGTTCTAATTTAGCGTTGTTTTGTTCCAGTTTAGCATTTAAAGCGTCTGTACTTTCTTTATTTTCCCTACTGTTTTGTTCTAATTTGGCGTTTAAGGCATCTGTACTTTCTTTATTTTCCCTACTGTTTTGTTCTAATTTTGCATTTAAGGCATCACTACTAACTTTGTTCTAATACATGAACTCGAGAAGTAAAGTTTTTAATTCTGGTTGGCCGCCTACACTCCCTGTTTCAGTATCGGGATTTACATCCGCTACCCCGGTACTACCATCACTCGACATACTGCTCGTATCATCACCCTCCCGTTGATGACCACTACGTAACCTCATCTGTCTTTCTTTCTCATCCCCCATAATGATATACACTGATACCGACAAATAACCCCTAAAATACAGGCACAGAAATATATACCCTTCTCCTTCCACAAATGTTATTAGGTTTTCAGCCCCAAGTTGTCGGCGCCAAATGAAACGTTTATTAATTCCCCATGTTGGTAGCGACAAATGAAACGTTTTTGCTAGCCCACACTGTTGGGTGATAAATGTAACTGTTTACCTTTGCCTAAGCTATGTTGTTTTAATGGGCGCCAAGACCTCAATGCAATGTTGAAATCTAAATTTGTATTTAACAACGTCTAGCTCTGGCAGAACACCTTCAAGACACTATTCACTCAGATCGTGGTATGATTTGATCATTAACCCAACAAACAATTGTATCAGGAGAAGGAATTGGTCTATATCTAATGCTACCTACTGAAAGCAAAGATTGCATTGTAAAAGAAATGAATTTATTATATAAAACAAGTATAGCAAAATTAATAATAATAATAAGTACAAAATTTAAATTGGAGCGTTGTGATTTGAATATTACCGATAGAAAATTACGTGAAAACGGAGTCTGATAAATTGATTTTACTCTTATTTCCAAGCTATGAAGTTACTGAAATATGAAATGTAAAACAAAGAAAAATGAGAGATTGCGTATTTCTGCGTCATTTGCGCTTACCATTGGAAATTGCCAAGGCATTTCCCTCGTACTTGCTGATGCCGTGAGCTTCCCACAGTCTCCTGGACGTCGTCATCTCCGTCGGAATTTGATGATATTCTGGTAGATTAGATAATTCTATGGTCCGTACCTCGGACCCAAACACTCGTACAACCGCACTGGTTAAGTTTTGCAAAAGTTAGTCTTCAACTCCACTGAACATCGGAGCGACACGCACTTCCAACCGTACTCCGCAAGTTCTACACAGATAGTCCCCGTTTCACGGCGCGTCGAACGATATATGCACCTGTTGGCTCCCCCACCATGGTACCGACATCTAGCTTACGTCGTCCTCACTGATTGGCTGAGCACGCCGCCAGTTCCCCTCCTCTGCCTCATTACACTCGGCGCGCGAGAGGGAGAAGTCGATTTCCGTTCCAACAATTCGTCTTTTCTAGACCTTGCGACCCAGCCTTGCGTAATACTTCTCGACAGGAATCAGCTTGTATTCGAATTCCCAGTGAGTCATGTCTCTCAAATACCCTAACTGACAAAACTCCGTAAAATTCCGTAATCACATAATTTTCTATAATATTGTCGTTCGTAATAATTTGCTTGATAGCGTTTTCTAAGACATAGAAAACCTATCTGAATGTTAATAATTTTTATAAAATGCTCCGAAAATACCTTAATAATAATTATAATAAATTAATAATAATAATAAATTACCATGAAAAATTCTCTTGGCTGAACAATTTGCCGCGTAAATAAATATAGAATGGCTTCCTACTGACTTATGCCAGTTGCATAAAACCCCTCGAAAAACACGTTACAATAGGAAATAGGGAGGAACTGAAGAAAATGTGGAAAGAATATTTTGAAGAACTTCTGAACCCAAATGGAAAAGATGGTGAGGAGGAAGAAATCGGGGAAGAGGAAGATGAACTGCAAACAGAAAAGAACTTAACATGGAAAGAAGTGGAAGATGCAGTGAACAAGATGAAAGGAGGGAAGGCACCTGGTGTGGATGAGTTGAGTGTGGAAATGGTGAGAGCAGCAGGGGAGGTGGGGATACAATGGTTGTACCGAGTGATGAGGACAGCATGGAAGGAAAGGAAGACCCCAGAGGACTGGAAAAAAGGAATAATTGTCCCGAACTTCAAGAAAGTTAGTAGAACAGATTGCAGAAACTATCGGGGAATAACACTGATGAGTCATTGTGCCAAGATCTTCGAGAAAGTTTTGGAAAAGAGAATTAGGACAAGGATAGAAGGAGGGATGAGGGAAGAACAACATGGCTTCAGAGCAGGAAGGTCCACAGTGGATTTGATTTTTGCTGTAAGGCAGTTACAAGAACAGCACTATGAGTATGGAACAGATATACTGATGGCTTTCCTGGACATTGAGAAAGCATACGACAGTGTATGCAGAAACAAAGTATGGAAGTCCCTGGAGGATAGAGGAGTAGAAAAATGGACTATAAGGAGGATAAAGGAGATGTACAAGGGAAGCGTGAGCTGTGTGAAAGAGGGGGGCGGGGGGGAAGAGAGACGGACTGGTTGGAACAGAGAAACGGCCTGAAACAAGGAAGTGCATTGCGGTGATGGATGACATAATGACCCGAGTGGCACAAGTAATTGGGGAAGGAAAGATGAAAGCAATGGTGTTTGCAGATGATTTGATGATTTGGGGAAACAAGGAGGAGGAGGTACAGGAACAGTTGGACGTGTGGGAAGGAATAATACAAGGATATGGGTTGAAATTTAGCATAAACAAGAGTGAGATGGTGATCACAACAAGGAAGAAGGGAAGAACCACAACGGGAATAACAATTGGTGGGGAACAGCTGAAGAAAGTGGAGAGTTTCAAGTATCTGGGAAGCCTGATACAAGATAATGGAATAAATGAGAGAAATAAATGAGCGGGGGAGGCAGGCAGAAGCATTTCGGAGGAGTGTGAGAAGCATGTTATGGAGCAAGGATGTCCCTCAGAACAGCAAAAAGATCATATATCGGACGTACTATGTCCCTATCCTGACGTATGCCTCAGAGACCTGGGTTATGAAAGGAAGGGAGAAGAGCAAAATACAGGCCAGTGAGATAAGGTTCTTGAGAAGCAGTATTGGAGTTACAAAGATGGACAGAATAAGAAATGAGAGGACCAGAGAATTAATGAAGCAGGAACCATTACAGGATGGTATAGAGAAATCTAGACTTAGATGGTATGGACATGTAAAACGAATGGAGGAGAAGAGGATACCCAGGAGAGTACACGAGACGAAGTGGGAAGGAAAGAGACCGAGAGGAAGACCGAGAGATGATGATGATGATGATAATTGTTGTTTTAAGGGGCCTAACATCGAGGTTATCGGCCCCTAATGATTTGGGTGATAGCGAAAATGATAATGAAATGGAAACCAGAACAAAATTATCTGAGACGGAAAATACGTACAAAAAGGAACTCACAATATGGTCTTACAAAAGGGAATTTAGAACGAAAAGAGTCACAAAAAGAATACATGGAAAAATACCCACAAAACGTAGGCTAGATTCAAAATACGTACAAAATGCAAATGAGATCGAAAACACGTACAAAATGCAATTGAGGTTCAAAATACTTACAAAATGCAATTGAAATTGAAAATACACAATGCAATTCAGATTGAAATAGGCCCTACCCCAGTTCCAATCCAAATTATTCACAAAGTGCAATTGAAATTCAAAATACTTACAAAATGCAATTGAAATTGAAAATGCTTACCAAATGTACGGTAGATTCCAAGGACTCATGTGCATTGACAATACTTACAAAAAGCAATTCAGATTGAAATAGGCCCTACCCCAGTTCCAATCCAAATTATTCACAAAGTGCAATTGAAATTCAAAATACTTACAAAATGCAATTGAAATTGAAAATGCTTACAAAATGTACGGTGATTCTAACGACTCATGTGGATTGACAATACTTACAAAATGCAATTTAGATTGAAAATACTTGACAAAATGTAATTTAGATTCAAAATACCCACAAAATGCAATTGAGAATCAAAATATGTGCAAAATGCCCACCAAACAAAATGCTATTTAGATTCAAAATTCGTGCGAAATGCGGCGTTGGTTGAAAATTCTTACAAAATGCAATTGAAATTCAAAATACTCACTAAAAGGCCCGGGCACATGCATTGAAAGACTTACTAAAAAGCAATTTAGATTGTCAATCTTTACAAAATGCAATTGAGGTTGAAAACAATCGCGAGATGTAATTTAGATCGAAAAAACATACAAAAAGCAACGTAGATTAAAAATGCCTTAAAAATCGCTAGAAGGGAATTTAGACACACGGTGAACCAAGTAACAAAAACAGTGCGGGAATCTTAAAGAGAAAAGTAAATTTAAGGAAAAGAGGAGAGGAGAGGGGAGAGAGGAAAATGTCCGCCCCAAAGGGAAGGGACAAAAGGGGAAAACGGACCCAGCTCAGGAATCCCTCGGGGTCGCCAACTCCCGAACTCACCAGCCGTGAGCCCCTGAGGGTGTAGCATTATCGACGGTGCACCAGAAGTGGTGGGGCTACATACACCCTGCCTCCTTAAGGGCCTAGAGCACAAGGCAGGAGGTAAAAGGAAGAGAAAAAGAAGGCTGACCCCTCGCAGAAGGAGGGTATCAGAAAAGATGAGACAAGAGCCAATTAAGGCGGGAAAGGAAGAGACTCCCTAGGCCTCGGATACCCTAATACCGTCGGGGTCAGAAGAGAACAAGAGTTGACCAAGTGAGGTCGACAGGAAAGAAGACAGAGAGGAGCCCGGCACAAGTAAGTGGAAGCAATGCCGGACTCAGCTGGGGCCCCGTGGTCGCCAACCCACGCCCACAAGATGTGAGCCCCTGGGGGAAAGACCGAGAGACAGGTGGCTGAAGGGGGTGGAAGAAAGCGTGAAGAAGAGAGGAGAAGACTGGACAAGGGTGGAGGCTGAGAGATGGTGGGAAGACAGAAGACGTTGGAGAGGCTTGTGTTCCAAACAGACCCTGCCAGTGGCTGGAAACTGTGCAAGATGATGATGATGATGTATTGACAAGGCAGAAAAACTTACTACATCTTCTTCATCTCAAAACGGTCTCTTAGGACCATGCAGAATCAACATTGCTTGGCCTTTATTTTAGCCCAGTATTCCTTCACATGCAATGAATGAGTTTGTTTTCGTTGCATCGACCATATATGATTGTTAGACCTTATCTCTTTGTCCTCTAGCCCTGTGTGAATGCAAGTTTCTTGATTTCAGTTCGGTCAAGTAAATTTGGCGATCCTAATTCTTTCAGGTCTTTCTCATTCTGTTTGTATCAATTTGATCTGTTTTGTTCTTCAGGTACTCGTATTACTGCCTCAGAACAATTTGGCACTTGAGCTCACCCATAAAAAGCTGAAGATCGAGTCTCGATCGCCTTACCGTATGCCTGCTGCTAATCAGTTTGATGGATCCCGCCCCGCCGTCAATCATCAGTGCCCACGGCAACTGCACCAGCTTTCAACATTTCTCATCCGCGTTGTGCTTATAGTATTCTGCTTCTTTGTTCATAAGATAATCGACGTTGAGAAGAAGCTCTAACGTTTATTCTCCTTTTGTACTGAACTTAAGTTTAGAATGAACAGCCAGCCGGTATCTCTTACTTTGTGTACGAAGGGTAACAATCAGCAATGGCAATGAGCTGATTTATTTTAATCCACTTCACTGTCCATAATTTCACAATAAGCACCCGCATTCCACAAGGATTCTAGCTGTCAATCAACTAGAGGTAAGTGGGCTGGCAAGCCTTGGTTTCGTTCTCAAGGGCCAAATAGATTTGAGGCAGTTATATGTGTGAATTTTATGAGTTGGTCTGTTTGGGTCCATTCTTTCTAGGAGCCACATGAATTGGATTCGTCGCAGATGTATCGTGTCTGTGAGTTTGGAGATAGTTTTATGACGGTATTTCTATATTTGGGTTTGGAAGATGAAATCCAGCTTTGATTCTTGAATTCTTTCGCTCCCAATTGTCCTTTAAGGGGAGGTTGTAAGCTGCTTTGGGTCAAAAAGTGGAATTTTAGATTTTATGTTATTTTGATAGCCTGAAGTCCAATTTATAATATACATATGCTTATTTGCTGAAAATGTTTGCTAAACTCCATTTATAGGTCATTTTAAGCCTTGAAGATCTGTTCCTGAGAACTGTCATATTATCTCCTCCTCATTCTTCTTCTCCTTCTCCTCCTCTTTCTCCTACTCCTCCTTGTTCAATTTCTCCTTCTCTTCCATCTTCTCCTTCTCTTGCTCCTCCTTCTTCACCTTCTCCTGTTCCTTGTTCTCTTTCTCATTCTCCTGCTTCTTCTCTTTCTCCTTCTCCTCCTTCTCTTTCTACTTCTCCTCCTTCTCTTTCTCCTTCTCCTGCTCCTCCTCCTCCTTCTCCTGCTCCTTCCTCTCTTTCTTCTTCTCCTCCCTCTCCTTCACCTGCTAATTTTCTTCCTCCTACTGCTCCTTCTTCTCTTTCTCCTTCACCTGCTCCTCCTACTCCTCCTTCTTCTCTTTCTCCTTCTCCTTCTTCTGTTTCACTAAAGAAGCTAGGAAGTTAAAAAGAAAACAGAAGAGGGACAGAGAAGATGAAGACAACCCAGATGATCCTGAATATGGGCCTGGTGCACATCAAGGTAACACTTATCTGTAAGAGCATTTTTCGTCCCTTTTTTTTTTTTTTTTTTTTTTCGAGACAAATGTTCCGTTTTCTCAGGAAGTATTAACAATAGCGCTCTGATTTTTGTCAGTAATTCAATATGATCAACTAAAGGATTCTAAGTTTTATTGTGATTTTATCATAAATAGAAAAAATAATTTGCATATTAAGGCTTTCACGGCCCGGATTATTATATAAATAATTCATGCTTTTGGGCTAATGCCGTGTGTATTTATAATTTAAACCATACGTTTCGGAGAAACCTTGCCTCCTTTTTCAATGGAAATAAACAACGTGGCCAAAGAAAGTATATCAATGAGATTACAAAAAATATAGATAAATTCCTCTGTTCGGCACCAGAGAGCAGCTGCCAGAAATTATTGTATGGACCATGGTGGAACGGCAGACAGAGAAATTAGTAACGAGAAGGTAAAGGGGGCGGTGTGAAAATATAGAAACTCCTCGAAGAATGAGGAGGGAGGGGGGAGGGTTAGATGGATATAAGGAAACATAAACAAAAGGGAAGTGTATCTGAACGATACCTAACGTCATCCAGTCAACGGCGAAAAAACAGATGGAAACTCCTCCAGTGACGAACAAAGGAGATCAAATCCAGGCTCTGAGCCCTAGAGGGAAAATGTACAATTTTAAATATGTGAAGAACAGAGAGTTATTAAGGATCTAGGGAGATAGTTCCTCTCAGTCTCTCTGTTCTTCACATATTTAAAATTGTACATTTTCCCTCTAGGGCTCAGAGCCTGGATTTGATCTCCTTTGTTCGTCACTGGAGGAGTTTCCATCTGTTTTTTCGCCGTTGACTGTATGACGTTAGGTATTGTTCAGATACACTTCCCTTTTGTTTATGTTTCCTTGTATCAATCTAACCCCCCCACCTCCCCCCCCCCCTCCTCATTCTTCGAGGAGTTTCTATATTTTCACACCGACCCCTTTACCTTCTGGTTACTTACTACTTTGTCCGCCGTTCCACCATGGTCCATACAGTAATTTCTGGCAGCTGCTCTCTGGTGACGAACAGAGGAATTTATCTATATTTTTTGTAATCTCATTGATATACTTTCTTTGGCCACATTGTTTATTTCCATTGAAAAAGGAGGCAAGGTTTCTCCGAAACGTATGGTTTAAATTATAAATACACACAGCATTAGCCCAAAAGCATGAATTATTTATATAATAGAAAAAATAATATTTTATGTTTTCGTAGAGAAATAAGTAGAAAAATTTAACATTGGAAAAAAAAATAAAAAAAATACAGATCTCCAAAAACAACCATTTAAAGATAGGATATAGATCTAAATATCTGTAAGGGTTTTGTTTCAATAGGTTAAATACTTAATGAGGAAAAGTAACATGAAGTTGATACATTTAACATGGCAGAGTTAGGGCTTACAACCTCCCCTGTCTTTGAAGCGTTTTGTGTTGAAGAGTGAGAGTTTCTGAAGTGCAGAGAGCTTCCGGTCTGATTATTGTTGTCTAGTGTCAGATTGTGCATTTCCAGGACAGACTCTATTTCTTGTAAGTACTTTTAGTTAACTGAAAAGCAATCTCCAATTTTTGATGTCGTGATTCGATAGACTTCTTTTCATTACAATTTTCAGTAATCCCTTCACCTAATTTTATTTGCTGTGAATAAAGTTTAACAATTTGTCAGTACGGACCAGAAAGAGTGTACCGTATACTACGCGAACTTCCCAAAACTCCATTAGTTTGGGAAAGGGACAGAATAAAAAAAAGCTATTTTATTTTGATAGTACATAGTACAACATCTATTCAATCAAAATAAATGAAGTTTACATCTTTAATCAGTCCAATATGCGACTGCCATAACCTCACTTATCCACCACTATTCCCGGCTCCCCCCCAATGACTTTCACTACTGTCCCTTGCTAAGCAAAAACCTTAATATCAAAGAAATAGAATGGAATGGACACATGGATAAATGCCGACTGTATTTTTATTTGAACATACGGAGATAGAATGCATCAATTACGGAATGCAGGATCACTTCTCACCAACATTTGTAAACACAACCGAGCACGTATTATTCACATATTTCACATTAATATACCAATAACGTGTCACACAAACACCGACGGTTCTTGCAACAAATGAAATGTGTTTAAAATAAAACTAAGAAGACTGTCGCAAACACAATCGAATCGCAATATAAAGAATACTAAACAGAAGAATGCAGGCAAGATATGAATCCATAACTTTCATTGATGGATTTTAAACTTGACGCCTCTACACGGCCAATAGTGTGCCATCTTGTATTGGATATCGGGTGAAGCCTATTGGCTGCACAATTCGACATCCTGCCCAATCGCGCACACCTACACAAATTATAATGTAAAAAGAAAAATATTTTTGTCACAAGAGAGGACGAATTTCAGTTATAATTTACAAATTTTGTCAATTTCCAAGATTGTTGTATTTTGACTCTCAATAACATTAAGGAGGGGTACTATAAGCGATTTCCAAGAATTTTGTCTTTTGGCTCTCGAAAATTAAGGGGGGTACTATAGGCGAGGGAGTCCTATAGCCGAGTAAATACGGTAATCATGTTTACTTACACTTTGCTCCTCCATGTCACTGTCCGACAGCTCCTCACTGGATGCAGCAGGGGAAGACACCTCCTGCTTCACTTCGGGCTTGGAGTCCTCCATCGTCTCGTGCCGACTTCGCAAGGTCTCGGAGATAGAAGGCAGAGGCTCCATGTCCACCCCCATCCTGGCGTGCATTTCCAAGTGCTGCTTCAACTTCTGCTGTGAAGCAAAAATAGTATGCATTAATTTTGTGCAATATTTATCAATTTCAGGCTAAATCAAGACTGCATATATTTGGACCATAGCTGACCAAGTGACTCGACAGACTGAGGTCTCCTGGTGGCTTTCTATCCTTCCTCCACCAGTCCGCTGCCATCATCATCATCATCAACTTCTACAGTTACCAGCCTCTGGCTGGGTCTGCTTGGAACATAAGCCTCTCCATCGTTTTCTATCCTCCCCCCACCTTTCACTCTTCCCTCTGTCCTACTCCTCCAGGGGCGTATTCTTAGGGCTACCGGGGCAACCGAAGGTAGACCAAGAAAATTACATTAAAAATAAATAACACCTTATTACAGTTTCAACAAAGCATTCAAACAATCGTGACTTTCATGCACATTCTTCTTTATCGAAATAAATACTGGTTAGTGGGTAGTCAACGCGGCAACGCAGCACAAACCGACCAAGAAAGTGGCAGCCGTTCTAAACTGTCTAAATTGTATTGCTGGCCGTGTTTGTTATTTAGTCGTGAAGTTAATGTATGGTCAAAGGAAGGGTTTTCAAATATGAACTCTTTTCGCATGGCAGTTCAAAAGCATGTTTTGTGTAATACTGTATTAAGCTCAGTGGTAGCCCAGATCTTCAGACCAGTATATGCCACTGCACTCCTCACTCTGTCCCACTCCTCTCCTTCCTTCACACCCACAATCCACCTATCCCTTGGTCTCTCGCCCTCCATTCCCATCTCATGCATCCTCCTTGGTATCCTGCATTCTCCTAACATGTCCGTACCAACTCATTCTTGACTTCTCTATAATCTCCTGTAAAGGATCCTCTCACTCTCTCATTTCTTACTCCATCCCTTCTTGTTATTCCTAATCTGCTTCTTTGAAATTTATTTCACAAGCCTGGATCCTGCTCACCTGTCTCTTCTACATAACCCACGTTTCTGATGTGTAGCTGAGTATTGGGACACACGTCCCTGCTCCATACCAGACCTCTCACGCTCTGCAGGAATCCATGGGCTTGCCTTCCTCTCTCACTGATGGTTGGTTCCTCAGTTAAGGGGCTGCGACAACGCGACCATGTAGCCCCTTGTACTTTGGGTGTGTGTAGAATCTGTCCGATAACCGGAATTGTGATGGCTGTATTAGTGTGTGTATCTGTTTTTTAATTCAAGTAAGGACTGCAACTTTGAATTTTTCAAATAGTTCCTACTTTTGCCGCCAAACGCCACCATCAACGACTACTAGGCCTAGTTCAGAACTTAGCTACTAGACGTCACCGCAGTCAGCTCTTGGCAACAAATGTAGGAACCTAAGAGCGTTGTTTACATTCTTAACCTATACAATTTAGCTTTACACAGGTGTAATTAGTGGATGGTTCTTTACATGCCATAAATCTATGACATGGGACCGCCGGCTTTACTTCCCCTCCAAAGGAAGGCATACTGAGGGATTTTTAACGCTCTTAAAAAATCTGACGGCTTCGGCCGGGTTTGAATCCGCTATCTTGGGCATAGAAGCTCAGCATGCTACCGACTACGCCACCGAAGCCGCCCCTCTCTCACTCATCTCCTTGTCATTTCTACCACTTACTTCTATTAAACTCCCTAGATACTTGAAACTACCCACCTTCTTCAGTACTTCTCCTATCATTGTATGTGTTGTTACTCTTCCCCTATGTTCCAGAATGTCTACCAATGCATCTTAGTTACACGAGTCATATAAGAGGCCAAACTATAATACGAGGGGCATACTGAAAGTCATGAGCAACATTTCTTTACAGAAATATGTTTATCAATTGCGATACACTAAACATATAATTTCAAACTATAAACTATTGTTTATTTTTCAACATAGTCTCCATTCCATTCCATTCCTTTGGACACATTTTTCCCACCGCTGTGGAAGTTAGAAATTCCCTTGACAGTAGAAGTTCGTACTGGCATGCCAAAGGCACTGACGCACTGCTCTCTTCACGGCCTCGCTCGTCTCAAAGCGCTGGCCTCTCAACTGTGCTTTCACAAAACCAAACAGATGGTAGTTGGTGGGTGCCAAGTCTGGACTGTAGGGAGGATGCGGCATAACTTCCCATCCAAAGTTTTGAATGTTCTCGCTGGTGAAACAAGCACATTGGGGCATGCATTATCATCTCATGTTCTTTCCAGGACGTTTATCACTCCATGCACAACGAAGCTAGTGAAATGTTGCAAAATAACGGTTAGAATTTATGGTTTGCCCATGTTCAAGACATTCAGCCAGAATGACACCCTCTGCATCCCTGAGATGGTGCCCTTAACTTTCCCAATACAGACTGCACTGTCTCTGCTATTTTTTCGATCGTTTCGTTTCTGGTTCGTAATCATGGAACATGCTCTCCCTCCCCCCATAACAATATTAATCAAAAAATTATCTCCTTCATTTCCATGTCTCTAAAGAAGGTTCTGGGTGATGGTTTGTCTTTGAATGTTGTGCTCTTTGGTGAGTAACCGTGAGGCCCAGTGTGAGCACAATTTTCGATAGCCTAACTCACAAATCGATTACCGCACTGCACTGTGTCCTATTACAATGAAAGACACGCACCCTATCCCCTGGACCGCCATTACACTGCATTGGGATACCTACGTAACATAACTTCACAATACGTATAAGCTTCATGACGCCGAGCATATGCATTTGATAATTTCGTAGAAAATCTGTCTGTAACAGCTGTGCTGCTCTTAAGATTACCGTATTTGCTCGTGTATATCTTGCCCCCGCGTATATCTCGCAACCCATTTTTTAATTGAAATTTCAGGGGGGAAAAAATGTACTCGCATATATTTCGCATTCATCTCTGACACCGTCACATAAATGACCGTAATAACCTTGAGGTAGAAACACGTTCGATTTACTGCGCCATAACAGTCGTCATTGTCCAGGAACTTGTCCGAAGCGATACTAACAGGAAGAGCGCAATGTTATCGTTCATTTTGTCACCAGAAATTTCCTTTATTGTTGTCCATCAGTTGCCTTGTAGGCATCAGTATTGTACTCTGGCTTCGAAGATAAAGGAAATCTCTGCTATACCACTCGCCCTAACATGCTCGTATGTTTCGAAGATTGCGCAAGTAGGCCTACTGTTACATCGCAGAGAAACGCAGTTCAGTCTTCTCGAATCTCAATGATTACGCATTGCGTCGCATCAGAGCTCGGCCACGTGCAAGCATGTGGCGTGGCGTGAGTGTTACCACGCAGTACTTCGTTAGTCTTCGGCCGCGGTCGACTCGAGCTCGCTCGTGCATGTAGCGAGGAATCGATATAGAAGATGATCGATCGTATCGATCGCTAAGCGTCTGCGCTCTAAATTCCTTTTCTGCCTTGAATCATCCTTAAACGAGCGTATGCCATCTTTTTCATGGGTTCTTAATGTCGCATAACCATAACGAATATAATTAAATGGTGTCGACGGACATTGTTGTGAATACCTTCTTGAAAACAGGCATCGCAAATGCATTGAACGGAAGTCAGGATGAAGCAGTATGGGAAGATGACCAGAATGATGCACGTGAGAGTACCTCAGAGATTGGCGTCAGTGACAATGAATAGGGCGAGTACTGTATGCCAGTTGCCTTGTTTCAATAATGCAAATTTTATGTTTTTTTCGGGAATACGGTCATTCCCCGAGTATATCTCGCACCGAAAATTTTCACACATATTTTAGGTCAAAAAAGTGCGAGATATACGTGAGCAAATACGGTATACCCATAGTATTATTTCTGAGTACCGTATTTCCTCGCATAATCGTCGCACTTTTTTTTTGCCAAAAATTCGTGGAAGAAAGCAGGGTGCGACGATTATGCGAAGAATATTTAAGTTCAAAAAATATACTGTATCATTATTTGCTGCACGGGCCAGTCATTCGCGTAGCGTGAGTCTTAGCCTGCAGTCAGAGACAGGCTTCTTTTTTCTAACAAGGTCACGACAGGTTAACGCTCGCGGAATGTGCTGACGAAGCTAGCCATTCGCGTCGTGGTTCATAGCCCGCAGGCATAAAGACGAGATTACTTTCTCCTGACAAGATCACGCTAGATTAGGCCTATAAACTCGCGGAACGTGCGCTGGCCGTTCGCGTCACAGTTTATAGCCCGCAGGCATAAAGACGAATTACTTTCTGCTGTCAAAATCACGCCAGATTAGGCCTATGAGCTCGCGGAATGTGCGCTGGCCGTGCGTGTCGCGGTTCATAGCCGGCAGGCATAAAGACGACGCGGTATTACTTTCTCCTGACAGGATCACGCCAGATTAGGCCTATAAGCTCACGGAATGTGCGCTGGCCGTTCGCGTCACAGTTCATAGCCCACAGGCATAAAGACGAGAGTACTTTCTGCTGACAAGATCACGCCAGATTAGGCCTATAAGCTCGCGGAATGTGCGCTGACCATTCGCGTCGCGCTTCATAGCCCGCAGGCATAAATACGATATTACTTTCTCCTGACAAGATCACGCCAGATTAGGCCTATACGCTCGCAGGATGTGCGCTGTCCGCTCGCGTCACAGTTCATAGACCGCAGGCCTAAAAATGAGATTACTTTTTACTGACATGATCACGCCAGATTAGGTCTATAGTTCGCGGAATGTGCGCTGGCCGTTCGCGTCATAGTTCATAGCCCGCAGGCATAAAGACGAAAATACTTTCTGCCGACAAGATCACGCCAGATTAGGCCTATAAGATCGCGGAATGTGCGCTGGCCGTTCGCGCCGCGGTTCATAGCCGGCAGGCATAAGGACGAGATTACTTGCGCCTGACAAGATCACGCCAGATTATACGCTCGCGGAATGTGCTAAGTGACGAAGCTTGCCGCTCGCGTCACAGTTCATTGCCCGCAAGCATAAAGACGAGATATTTTTCGTCTGACAAAGTCTCGCCAGGTTATAAAGTCGCGGCAGCATGTGCAACTGACTGGCGCACAAATACGAACATGCTATGCGACGATTATGCGATAAAATTTTATTAACCTATTTTAGTGTTTGTGAGCCTCCGTGGCTTAGGCGGCAGCACGCCGGCCTCTCACCACTGAGTCCGTGGTTCAAATCCCGGTCACTCCATGTGAGATCTGTGCTGGACAGAACGGAGGCAGACAGGTTTTTCTCCGGGTACTCCGGTTTTCCCTGTCAAAATTTCATTCCAGCAACACTCTCCACTATCATTTCATTTGTCATTCATTTAATCATTGCCCCAGAGGAGTGCGTCAGGCCTTGGCAGCCGGCACAGTTCATATCCTCACCGCTAGATAGGGGCTTCATTCATTCCATTCCTGACCCGGTCGGAGACTGGAAGCAGGCTGTGGATTTTAGTGTTTGAAAAGTGGGGTGCGACGATTACGCAGTGGCGACGATTATGCGAGGAAATACGGTACGTTTGTTGGCTTGTACCAGGCGATAGCCAGCCACTCCATCACTGGGGTACTGGGTACCGCCGGCAGAAGAAAGTGGAACTTTGCTAAATTCCATTTCTGCAGCTTGGCCAGAAGAATCACCTTGATGAAATGAACAATTATTTTAATACCTGGATGACACAATCAATTGAGTTGATTAACGCGCATAGTTTCTCAAGCCAACGAATGTCATCATACCACTATTATTTGTTGAGATATTTCAGTTTTAGTAAATGGTAAAATTTCTTCCCATTATTTTAATATACAGGGCGCCAGGAAATGTTCTCCGCAGTCCCTACAAGCGTCTGCGAGAGCTAGCATCGGTAGTTACGTTGGCAGCAAGGCTGTTGCTTGTATTAAAACAAATAGTAAACTTTGTACTCACCACAGCCATTCATAACAGATGCTGGAAGTGCTGATGACACACATGCTCACTTATTGCAATACACACTCACGATTTTGACAGGCTTCAGCCCATACGTGTGGGATTCACTCTGTCAAGAACACCGTGCTGCCAACTAAACTGCTGATGCTAGCTCTGGCAGAAGCCCGTAGTCACTGCGGACAACATTTCTTGGCGCCTTGTATAAGGTTATTAACTCCACTACACTTTAAACCCTAATAACCATAATCATGAATTTCCATTGTCCAGCCTAAGCCGTGTCGGAGCAAATATGACACCCCTCCACTTAACTCTGTCTGTCCACCATCCTTCCTCAACCACTGAACTCCACTCCACACTCGCACTGTCCTTCACCAAAACCATACACCGTACTCTAGGTCTTCCTTGTCCCCTCTCTCCAGTCATCCGTCTCTCCATCACTTGTTTCGTCATTCTTTCATCATTCATCCTTTCCACATGTCCATACCATCCCAATCTGTTCTACTCCAGATTCTGTACATTCACTTCCTATCGAATGTCTTCATTCCTCACTCTCTCCTAGTGTTCTGTACCATACTCCTTGGAAATTTCATTTCGACTGCCTGTATTCTACTTTGAAACGTAATTCTAAATACAGTAGAACGTTGTTCATCCGGACGTCAAACAACCGGAACGTCAATTATCCGGACGAGAAAAAATAAGATGGAGCCTACTATTGTGATGCGGAAGTGCGTGCTGCCTACAGTAGTGAGTCGGTTCTCGTTTTCAATTGTTGTCTCCTACCGTTTGTTTACTCTATAATGTTTCAACGTATTACAATATGTGAGTTGGGGTCAGATGACCTCGTAGTTCCACCCCTTAAAACAAGAATAACTAACTAACAATATGTGAGTGTACTGTATTACGTTGTGAAAATGGTTTCTACGAGTGACAATAAGAAAAACCGAAATTGCAATGTTTTATCGACTGAGAAGATGGTAGATGATGATGATGATAATTGTTGTTTTAAGGGGCCTAACATCGAGGTTATCGGCCCGAAGATGGTAGAGATCAATAAACTGGATAAAAAATATGAGTTTGCAGTCTAATTAAAACTTACAGTGTTGGAAAATCCACAAATTATGATTTGAAGAACCGAAAAGGTGAAATTCTGAATTATGCATCGAAGTTCGATAGTGAAGAAGGGTCTAAAAAGAGAGAAAAAAACACGGGTGAAAAATTGGAAGAAGTGGTGTGCTTATGGTTTATTCAGACATGAAGTAAGGGAGGTCCCATTTCTGGACTTATGTTACGTGAGAATGTGTTGCAGCTAAATGAGAAGCTTCATGGTTATTACTATAATGCAATGTGCATGTTTTTTCCTATGAAATAAACGCATGTTTGATTATCCGGAAAAATCATTATCCGGAACACTTTCAGTCCCAATTAGTCCGGATAAACGACGTTCTACTGTAGTAGTAATGGTCGGGGTCAACCAACAACAACAAGCCCCACAGTTGGGCGATCAATGTAACTAAATTCTTTACTTATAATAATCTTCAGGTCGAGATGCTGTTAAGCATATAAAGAAAGAAGAATCAATTCTACTCCAAAACATACCTCTGCTCCTTTCTTGTCTTCTTGCATTTTCTTAAAAGTCTCTTTCTGTCCTTCTTCTTACTAGATGTTCTCTGGCAATCAAAACTATCAATACTTGTTTATCTACTTATAAGCAAGTTTCCTTTACCTGCATCTCTTTTTCAGTACCCACAACAACCTTCATGAGGAAACGGCCCCTCACAATACTTAATATTCCTCTGCTCCTTTCTTTTTATTACTTCACCTTTTGTGGGTAACACAGCCCTTAATACTTGTCAGTCTGCATGGACAAACCAAATCATAATACTTGATACTCTTGCAGTTCATATATAATTCCTGATTTTATTTGCCTCTGATAAAATCTTAATATCACAATTCTAATCTCTACATTTGTACACATCTTTCAAAACCAGCCTAACTCATACATTCCTACAATCCAAGAAAACATAACCATCACTATTCACATTTATATTATCATTTATATTTATCATTTATATTTATTAATCTTCTATTCCATATAAGCCTTCCATCTCAACAAGCAGACAAACTCCTCATAGTAACACTGAATAAGACATAACACTCCCTAACAAGCAGACTAAAAAAAACAAGACAAACTCATAAAAGGAATATAGAATAATGAAACCTCATCAAAGAGCAAAGCCCCCCCTGTTACCCATTGCTGGACCACCACAAAGAATCTAGTTGGCAAATGTCCTAAACTCTTTGTAGTGCCCCATCAACAGGTGGCCATGCTTCTAACCTAAAATAGTACATTATGCAACGAACCTATAATGGCAATAATTAAGACACGAGTATGTTTATAAAACGAGCGAATGCGAGTTGTATAATTTCCATACGAGTGTCTTAATTACCATTATAGGCGAGTTGCATACGACTGTTTATGTTTGACGATAATTATTATAACTATTTTATGTTTGAA